>JBAIAC010000030.1:31425000-32675000 GCA_037349315.1 Chelydra serpentina
TTCCAATTGGCCTGGTTTAGCAGCTACTAGTTCTACCTATTTAATGACCATGTTTGACAGCAGCAATTGTGACACTTGTAACCTGGATTCAGCTCCTGAATCAATGAGAGAGGAGACACTATATTTCCTCCAGTTAACTTGACAGCAAAGCTAAAGTCCAATGATACATTGAGCAATATTTTTACCAACTAGGTCATTCTAAAGAAAACATGATACCCAATGACAAAGTCCAGTAATGGGAAACTTTGTATTGTATGGCCAGTGTTTTTTACTGTAGGTTGGGGATTTGGTACACCTTTTTTCAGTGCAATAAGAACTCAGTTATATAGATTTTTGTACAAACGAAATGGCAATATTAACAAATAATACCCTTAAATAATCCTGGTGAATAAAAGCTAAATATAAACCTTCACAACAAACATCATCAGTTTTGCAAACAAGACATTAGCTAAACTGCCACCTTTTCTGCTCCTACCAGTACTTGACTTTTGTCTTTTGGCCTCTTTGCTGGTATCGCTACCTTGACTACCTGTAGTTGGATGTCCTTTTCCCAAGCCTCTTTGATTTTCAGCAGCTACACTGTTGAGATTGGGAGACTGAATCCATTAACATGATGGTATATATCTTGTTCCCCTTTCTCCCTTGTTCCAACTCACTGATACTAGGTTTCTGTGCCCTGCTCAGGGTGTCGGCTAACACCAGTAATCATCTTGGATAATATCTGATCTCTACCTGGTAGTGCTGGAGATATATTCACATGTTCTGTAATGTCTCTGGAGAATTAAGAAGGGACTTGGCCATGATTGTCTATAGGGCATTATGGACTGATTGCACTTTTACTTGGTGGCCATATGTGTACGGATGGAACTCAGCTCTATGTACATTAATAGAGAAAGGACCATTTGTCCCCAGGATTACTATGGACATTAACGGTGTGGAGGCTGCTCCAGTTATCCTGGGAGACCTGGGTTATCCGCTGCTTCCCTGAATAATGAAGACATTCGCAGGCTGCTTGGACAAAAGGAAGAAACTTTTTAACTACCTTCCTCAGTAGGAGAATGGTAGTGGAGCGTGCATTTGTCCAGTTGAAAGGAAGGTGTTTCTGTTTGCGGCCAGGCCTGGGGGGTGAGTGCCCGTGGCGAGAGCCTGGAGCTAGGGTCACGTGCTTTGTGGCCGGAGCTGGGGGTTGGAGCCTGCTGCCACGTGGCTGAAGCTGTGGGTCGGCACTTGGGGCCAGTGCCCACCACCATGTGGCCAGAGCCTGGAGCTGGGTGCTGGAGCCTGGGGCCGCATGGCCAGAGCTGAGGGTCAGCACCTGCTGGCGCTTGCTGCTGCATGGCCAGGGGTCGGCCCCACTGCCTTGTGGCTAAGGATCAGCACCAGGGGCTGGGGCCTGTGGTGTTTAGATGTTGTGTGTAATTATTAGAACTGGGAGCATTGGCTGCTGGGAGTCTGAAAGGACAGGAAACAGGAAGGAGGGGGGAGGGAGTTGAGAGGCTGGGAGAGCTACAGAGGGTGCAGGAGCATCTTGGTAAAGAGGTTTCCACTTTAAAATAAAGACCTGTTGCAGTTTGTTAGTACCTTGCTTGACTGATACAACAGGGCCGCACAGCCGAACTTGGGAATTGGCACCTGAATCCCTGCAGCTGGAGGCTAGGGCCACGTGGCTGGAACTAGGGGTTGGTGCCCAAAACCCCCATGGGCAGAGGCAATTGCTGTGCAGCTGGGGCCTGGGGCCAGTGCCTCCTGCTGCACAGCCAGAACCCAGGACTGGAGTCAGCAGCCAGCACCTGTCACTGCGTAGCTGGAACCAGGGACTGGAGCCCAAAGCCCCACAGCTGGAGGCCAGGGCCATGTGGCTGGAGCCGGGGATGAGCACCTGCCAGGGCTGTGTGGCCAGGCACCCGAAGTCCTGCCACTGGAGTCTGCTGCCTAACCACCATAGGGCTGAAGCCTGAGCTCTCCTGGCCCTCAGGTGGGTTGAGAACTCACCTTGCTCCTGCAGTGTTCCGCCCCACCTGTCTCCAGCACATCCAGGAGGGGGAGGGGGCCAATGTTTTAGACCCCCCCCCCTCCTCCCATCACCGCCCAGGAGGCTGCTGTGGCTGCACAAAAAGCCCCTGGTGGCCGCATGCAAGAAATGTCTCTGGCTGGGACTTGGGCTGCATTGCTGCAGTGAAGGAATCAGTTTGGCTTTCTACTTGGCTGGCATCAGGGTCCTGAGTCCCAAAGAGATCCTGGCTCTTAGGGGATAGCAGGCAGCAGGTTCCACAACCTCCCTGGACTGGGTGGTTGTGTAGTGCAAAATTCTGTCCAGTTCCTCAAAAAATGGATGCGTTATGTCCCCTATCTGATTTTCCGCCCCGTCTTCCCTGGTTTTAATATGATCTGGCACTGCTCAGAATCCTGGACATCTGCTTTGCAATGTCCACAAACAGCTCTTAATTCTGGAGGCTGGCCACAAGAGCTTCTAGCACTGTCGCTTCACCCCAGCTGGCGATGAGATCCATCTCAGCATGGCTCCAGGCGGCTGTGTGAGGCATGTTCTTGTGGGGCTTCTGGAGTAGCATTTCAGCCATGCTGATATATGGGAACCCAGGAGCAAATGGGCAACACCTGGCCCTCCACCAGCTTTAAAATGGCGGATGGTGGGGTGAGGGATGTCTTGGCAACATGACACCAGAGCAGGGGAGGGCACACAGGTAAACAGGCAGACCAGTAATGGTCACCTGCAAAGAGATGTGGGATCGTGATTGGAGGTATACCAAAGTGATGTGCAGCAGGATTGCGTGCGCACAAACAACAGACCCAACTAATTCAATTGGCAGCAAACAGTCCACTTTGCAAGGACTCCAGAGTTTGCAATAAATGTAGAGTTAGTGTGTTGTGGTGATTGCATTGTAGGTACAAACGTGTTTTCAAACCAGATTAACTTGATTTAAACCCCTTGTGTAGGCAAGTCCTAAGTAGCTACTTACATTTACATCGTATTATGCACAAGATTCAGATCAAGCTTGTGCAGGCTTAAGTGCTCCTAAAACTGAGGTTGTAGCAGTAAGTGCAAGGTGGTTGACCTCCCACTATTCGGGGAATAGGTGTTGCCAGTGTGTAGGAGGTTTGACCACGTCAAATTATGTATACTCTGATCCAGCACCTCCCTTCAGCAACGTCCACTGCAGGGCTCCAGCGTAATCCTTGATGGAAAGCCTCAAAAGAGGATGGTGGCTGTGCAACTGCCTACATCAGGCATCGGCAACCTTCAGCACGTGGCTCGCCAGGGTAAGCCCCCTGGCGGGCCAGGCTGGATTGTTTACTTGGCCGCGTCCACCGGTTTGGCTGATCGGCCAATGCGGGAAGTGGTGCACTGGCCGCCACTTCCCGCAGCCCCCATTGGCCTGGGATGGCGAACCGTGGCCAGTGGGAGCTGTGATCAGTCAAACCTGCAGACGCAGCAAGTAAACAATCCAGCCTGGCCCGCCAGGGGCTTATCCTGGCGAGCTGCGTGCCAAAGGTTGCAGATGCCTGGCCTACATCCTTTAGGGTGGACCCCCTTGGGTGTAATTTAAACATCCCTTGGATGACATGAGTCAGTTGGGAATGAGGTTGATGCATCTAATTCACAGTCATTAAGCTAAGTGTGGGTGCAAGAACAATACTTAGCAATGATAGTGCTTCATACTTGTGAAGTGCTGTGCAACATTAATTCTCACAAATTATCAGCTCTTCAGGGCATGGATTTATACGTTCAGCTCATTATAAAGTTCTGTGTAGGCTGCTGGCATCTGTAATGAATAGGTGAGCAGAGAATGTGCCAGTACCTTTATGTTCTATGGTCTGTGTCAGTGGTTCTCAACCAGGGGTACACGTATGCCTGGGGGTATGCAGAGGTCTTCTAGGGGGTACATCAACTCAGCTAGATATTTGCTTAGTTAACAACAGGCTACATAAAAAGCACTAGCGAAGTCAGTACAAACTAAAATATCATAGAGACAAACTGAGAAGAAAGCAATTTTTCAGTCATAGTGTGCTGTACCACTTTTGTATGTTTGTCTGATTAAGTAAGCAAGTAGTTTTTAAGGGAGGTGAAACCTGGGGTATATGCAAGACAAATCAGACTCCTGAAAGGGCCACATCAATCTGGAATGGCTGAGAACCACTGGTCTATGTTACACAGGCAGTCAGGCTAGATGATCACAGTAGTGCCTTCTGGCTTTGGAATCTATGAAAAATCATTACTCCCTATTTGTCATCTACACTTGTTTCAAACCTTAACTTGCGCTAAATTAAACTAAGCTAGGCAGAGACTGCCTTTCTGAGAAGGGCCCGGTGTATTTTGGGGTGCCATAAAAAAGTAAACTTGGTCAAAGGAGGATTGGCATGTGGGGTGTGCTGGTTTGGAGGGAAGTGCTCAGGGTGTATGTTAGGAGAGGATATGGTTTTTGCACATGTGGAGGGGTATTGTAGGGATGAAGTGGGATTGTGTGTGTGTGGGGAGGGTCTTGGGCTGCAGTGGGATCGGACTGGGGGACAGTGTGTGCGTGAATGGGTGTTGGGCTGCAGTGGGATGGCACAGGGGGATGCAGTGTGTGTGTGGGGGGTGTTGGACTGCAGTGGGATCGGATTAGGGGATGCTGTGTGTGTGTGAGGGGTGTTGGGCTGCAGTGGGATTGGATACGGTGCGTGTCTGAGGGGGTGTTGGGCTGCAGTGGGATGGGCCTGGGGGATGCAGTGTGTGTGTGAGGGGGTATTGGGCTGCAGTGGGATGGGACTGGGGGATGCAGTGTGTGTGTGAGGGGGTATTGGGCTGCAGTGGGATGGGACTCGGGGATGCAGTGTGTGTGTGAGGGGGTATTGGGCTGCAGTGGGATGGGCCTGGGGGATGCAGTGTGTGTCTGAGGGGGTGTTGGGCTGCAGTGGGATGGGACTGGGGGATGCAGTGTGTGTGTGAGGGGGTATTGGGCTGCAGTGGGATGGGACTGGGGGATGCAGTGTGTGTGTGAGGGGGTATTGGGCTGCAGTGGGATGGGCCTGGGGGATGCAGTGTGTGTCTGAGGGGGTGTTGGGCTGCAGTGGGATGGGACTGGGGGATGCAGTGTGTGTGTGAGGGGGTATTGGGCTGCAGTGGGATGGGACTGGGGGATGCAGTGTGTGTCTGAGGGGGTGTTGGGCTGCAGTTGGATGGGACTGGGGAATGCAGAGTGTGTGTGTGGGAGTGTCGGGCTGTAGTGGGATGGGACTGGGGTGACCAAACAGCAAGTGTGAAAAATCGGGACGGGGTGGGGGGTAATAGGAGCCTATATAAGAAAAAGACCCCAAAATCAGGACTGTCCCTATAAAATCGGGACATCTGGTCACCCTAGATGGGACTGGGGGATGCAGAGTGTGTGTGGGATGTTGGGTTGCAGTGGGGTGGGGTGGGATGGGATTGGGGGACGGTGTGTGTGTGAGGGGGTGTTGGGCTGCAGTGGGACGGGACTGGGGGATGCAGTGTGTCGGGCTGCGGAGGGATGGGGTTGGCGGATGCAGTGTGTGTGTTGGGAGGGGAGTGGGGGCGTGCCCACGTGGAGAGGGGATCAGTTTGGCAGGTGTGGCGGTGGCAGGGTTGTTATCACTGCCCCTGTCCCTGCAGCAGGCTCCACTCCAGCCCTCAGCACGTCCGGTGCCCAGGCCCAGGGCCGAGCCGGAGGGGGCGGGGAGAGAGGGAGGCAGGCGGGGCGACCCCTGCTCCCGAAGCCGCTGATTGGCGCCGCGCCGTGACCTGAGGAGGTCGGCAGGGTTGGGCGGTGCTGGCGTAGCGTCCTCGCCTCTCCTCTCCCCTCCCCTCCCCTTCCCGCCCGCAGCAGCCGTACGGCCCCGTGCGAGTCCCTGGCAGCCCGGCCGGCGAAGCTCCGCCGCAGCCTCCGCTCAGGTCAGTGCGGCCGCAGCCCTGCTCCATCTGCGCGCCCTCCCTGCCCATCTGCCCCGGCGTGGGCTGGACGCTTCCCGTGCCGCGCCGCCTGCTGCTCCCCGGCAGCCTGCGGGCACCGCTCAGCCTGGCGGCGGCACCGGAGGGAAGGCAGATCTTTTCCCCCGCCCCGGCAGCACGGCCTGGGCGGTGACACTGTCAAGAGACTTGGTGGATGCCAGGGCGCTGGGATCCGTGTTTGTAGGGCGCCGTGAGGCCTGGGGCTGCCCTGGAGCAGCTGATTCACCCGGGGGAACCAGCGCCGGCCCCTGCCGCTCTTTTAATGCCTAGCTCTAGCTGTGCCGTCGCTCCCCTAGCGCAGGGGCGCTCGATGTGTCTCCCTGTTTCTCTGGGCTGTGTAGTAGGATTGTTGTTTGGATGTTTGTACCGCACCTAGCACACTGCGGGTCTGAACTATGTGTGATCCTCGACCTCACGTGCTACCCCAGCGCGAATAATAAATTAATACCAATAGCTGATAGCATGCCTCCTCTTTGGGTCACAGCTGTGTGGATCCCCCCTCCTCTCTAAAGTACTTAAATGCCCCCCCCCCCCTTATTGTAGGTATTTGTCCCCATTTTATAGACGGGGGAACTGAGGCACAGCAAGGAGAAGTGAGTGGCCCAGTGTCACACAGGAAGACTGTGGTGGAGCAGGAACTTGAATCCAGGTCTTCCAAACCCTAGACTACTGCGGGAGCCATTTAACTGCCCTTGAGATTCTTTAGAGATGCCACGAATATTGCTAAATCTCTGACTCTGTCTTGATTCTTGTATGTAGTGTTGCTGTAGCTGTGTTGGTCCTAGAAGATTAGAAAGACAAGGCAGGTAATTTTATTGCACCAGTTTCTGTTGGTGAGAGAGAAGCTTTTGAGTTTACCCAGAGCTCTTCTTCAGCTCTGGGAAGAGTGTGTCAGCTAAAGGCAACAAACTGTTTAGCATGAGTAGTTAACACATTTCAAACTGAAGGGTCCCATGAAATATGTGTTAACTACTTATGCTAAACAGTCTGTTCCACTTTGTGTTTAGCTGTGACAACTCTAAATTTCCCAGACCAGAAGAAGAATTCTGGGAAGCTCGAAAGCTTGTCTCTCACCAACAGAAGTTGGTCCAATAAAAATATATTACCTCAGTCACCTTGATTCCTTCTTGTCAATGAAGTTATTGTTGTGGGAGGCACTTAGGCTGTTGCCTCCTTCTCACAAGGTTTTTGTGTTATATGCTGCCCATGGGAAAAATAACATGAGTCATTTGGGAGGGGAAAATAAAGTTTATAAACCATTAACGGCCATTTTTTTTTGTTTTTTTTTTAGTAATAAAAATATCTGGTTACATCAGTGGCCCCTGAACCTTTTGGTCCGTTACCTCCTCTGCACAGTGCTTATGAGGTGGAAAGGGAAAAAGAGGTGTTAAACAGTGGCAGGAGCTGCTATTCCCTTGTTAAAGACATTCCTCCCCTCCTAAAAGTCTGTTGTTTTTTGTTTTGTTTTTTTGCATGTTGAGCTTAATAGCATTGGATGCTGTGAGATATAAGTCAGGGCTGGATATAACTGTAGGTGAATAGCATTGTGAATATTACTAATGTGAGATGGTTACACTTTTGTGGGCAGTTTGCACAAGAAAACTGTAGTGATTTTTTTAGTCATTTTATAAGAGCAAATCCAGGGAAGCACATGCACATCTTAATACAGCTGGCCCAGATTTTGCCATTCTTTGTTTAATATTGATGTGCTGTTATAAGTGTTTATGTTTCTGGTCCACTACATAACCATTTAAAAAAATGTTGATTTTTTTTTTGGAAGGGACAAATAAATCAAATATTCTTATTAAATCCACTGGAAATCTTCATGAAAAGAAATAATGCTGCAGAAAAGTTTCTCAGTTATAGTAGACAGTGACTCTTTGTATATTACTCCTTCCCTTCTTTTCTCCCCCTCCCCCCAATTTATTTCTTCTGTAGAAGAAGCCATACAACTTAACCTCAGGTTCTCACTTTTTTCTTTTGCAGCATAAATCTTTTTTTTTTTTTCTTATACAGTGTAGTTTTTGCAAAGCCTTATTTTCTTGCACAAAGAAATGTATTTCTACCGAATGAAGATGTGGCTCTTTATTATTGTGGCATGTTGGATCCAAGGAATTGTAAGTTCAGAAGCATTTGTCAGAAGAAGAAGAAATGTGGATCCTGAAACATCTATGAATATTGTAAGTTATGTATTGTAAAATTCATTCAGTAGCTGTAATTTAAAAAAACGGATGTTTGTCATCTGTTACCATATAGTTACTATATACAGGGAATAACTCTAGTTATCTCAGATATTGTAGTATGATTACTGAGGAAAATGACTTTTTTTAAAAATAATGATTACTTTAACTGTGGAAGGGTGTTTTGCCTATTAAACTTTAATTAATAATGCTCTTTGTAGGTTTGGATTAAAGAACAGAGGGAAATTGCCTAACCTAGTTCTTTAAATTGCCTAAACCTGTTTACATGCCTGACAGTAAGCAGGAGTCTTGTCAGCGACATTCTGTTTCTATCTCCCTCCTTGCTTGCAAATTGAAAAAAGCTGTGGGTTGATTGTGGGTATGGGTATGCATATGAGCAAGATGTAGAGGAAGTAACATATATAAATAAAATATATATCTCTGGCCTATATGCTGTTTCATGTCTTATATGAAGGGATAAATAACACTCTCACTTTCTGCACATCAGTCATGATTTTATAGTCTTCTGTCATATTCCCCTCAGCCAATAAGATCATGCAATGTACCGGTTAGGCATTTACACATCTTCTAAATGATTCTGCTAAATGAGCTTTTTTTTTTTTAAGGTTTGTGAACTAACTCACTTGCAGGTGATGGAATAAAAGTGAGTTTTTAGAAGAGATGGTGTTTAGTAGTCCTATTTTATAGTATTAGTGTTGGACATTAAAAGCCATAACCCAAGCATATGAACAGTGTGCAAAACTTTCTGTTCTTGCTGCGATGGTTGTCATAATATAAATTACTTTATTGAAGCCACTGTTTTATACAACATTTTTTTTTCAAACCCTGCTGTGTTGTGGGTCATTTAGATGTATTTCATTGTGATTGTGTTCCATGAGTGATAAATAGGAGTAAGGATCATGCCTCTAATATCTGAAATGTTTTAAAAATCTTGCCCTTTAGAAGAGAGATGCATCCCCCTCATCTGCCACTGATAGCATAATTTTTGGTGACATCACTTGTCTGTAATTGACAGATGTTTGCTGTTTTCAGTGAGCATTGTCTGTCTGTCTCCTTCTCTCTGCCACTTCAGTCTTTCCCTTCTTTATCCTGTTGTCCCCGATCTTCTTTCCCCTGTCCCCTTTTCCAACACTCTTGTCTCCCCTGGTTAGTGGCAAACTAGATGACCTATGTGTCTTCTCTATAGTGGAGACATAGACTACCAGCTTTAGCTTGGGATACGCACTAGGACTTGGAGCTCTCTCTCTGTAGGGGTTGGACACTGAGACAGATAAGAGATATTTCAAAGGCACCAAGAATTGTTAGGTGCCCAACTCCTATTGAAAGTCAGTGGGAGTTGGGTGCCTAATTCTCATTGGTGACTGAAACATGTGCAGTAGAGACGCATCATCGCCTAGTAATAAACCTTTCCTTGATGGTCTCTCTCTACCACCTACCAGACATAGCCACAGCAATGGAGACATCACACTTCTATATTGTCTATGGAAAGACCTCCAAGCACTTTACAGACATTAATGACTTAAAAATGTCAACAGTTTCAATCAAAAGCTTTTGTTTTTCTTTTTGCAGAGTGAAATTGTTACCTACAGAGGCTACCCTAGTGAGGAGCATGAAGTGGTGACTGAAGATGGATATATCCTTAGCATTAACAGAATTCCTCATGGGAAGAAAAGCCATGGGAGGAAGAAGGGTAAGATTTACTTCTGCCTGAAGAAAGGGAAGTCTTGAAAAAGATCACTTTGATTTAGAGAGAGCTAACTCCTGTAATAAACCTGACCGGGATAAAATGTTGGTAACCTATGTGGTTTCCAATTACTTATAAAGGAAAATAACAGTACAGATTGTTAGACCGGGTAGATTATTTGGGGGGAGAGGATTTTCCCCCCCAAAATTCAAAATTTGTAAGTGGTTTGTATTTTGTAGGATCTAAAATAGACACTTGTGTGTGTGTTGAAATTTTACATTTACTGAAAAAACTCATTTTATGATAAATGAGAAATGGTAACATTTTTTAAAAGTAAGAATGGTAGTCTGGTTTTTGTTGCAAAAATATCATTTTTTAAAAAACTTTTTTTTGTTTAAAAAACTTTGACTAACACTAAAAGTAGGGGCAGGTCTTGTTCCTCTTCGGTTGAAACCCAACCCTCTTCCCCCCACCCCCCCGAAAGACACTTCCCGTCCCCCAAAACAAACAAAACACAAACAGACAAAAATCCCAATGCTCTTCTGATTTCTGCATGGAAATAGGAATTAATCTAAGTTATTTTTAGATTCTAGCATGTTATTTTCCTTGTCTTTATAGTAAACTATAAAGCAAAGTAATAATTACTATAGCACCATATTGTACATAGCTATTTACAGTACATAAAATATTGTCCATAGTGGGTCCAGGGACAATAGAACAGGGACAATATGGAAACTTGAACCCCCTATGCCTCGCAAGAAAAGAGACTGAATGCCTTCCACATGTGCTGCCTCCGTCGCATACTCGGGATCACTTGGAGTGATCGAATAACGAACGAGGTGCTGGAACGTGCCAAGATCTCCAGCATGTTCACTCTCCTCCGTCAACGCCGCCTCAGATGGCTTGGCCATCTAAGTCGCATAGAAGATGGACGGATCCCCAAAGACCTGTTGTATGCCGAACTTGCCTCCGGAAACAGCTACAGGACAGCCCCACCTTCGCTTCAAGGATGTCTGTAAGAGGGACCTGAAGACTGTTCAAATCGACATCAACAGCTGGGAAGAGCTCGCCCAGGACAGATGCAGATGGAGACACGCTCTGACTACTGGACTGAAAACTGGTGAAGACAAGCTGCGGCAGCTTGCCGAGGAAAAGCGGGTTCAACGGAAAAGGAAGCAGCGGCTCCAACCCACAGCTGACACCACCTTCAAATGCAGCAAATGCAATCGAGACTGCCACTCTCGTGTGGGGTTCTACAGCCACAACAGACGCTGCACAACCATCAACTAAACATTCCCCATGGGCGCATATCCATCGTCTCTCGAGACTAACGGACGCCAACAACAACAACAAAATATTGTAATAATAAAAAAAATCTTGTTTCTAAAGAAATGAGTGCAGTACAGCTTAAAATAACGAAAGCCAAGACAGAGGGCCAAGTGGATGATGTTGCTTGTTTGCTCCCCAGTACTGGTTGTCTTTCAGAAGTGGTTTGGCAGGGAAGGAGAATGATTAGCATATACTAAGCAGGAAGGTGTCCTAGCTGTAAAGAGTGGCATGAAAGAAGGCACAAAATTAGGAGAGGGGAAATCAAAAGAGGAAACAAAGGGAGTTTTCAGAAGAGAAGCTTGGGAGAAGTGTAGAGGGTGGGAGTGTGTATAGGAGGGAATGAGGCCAAAGGTACTGGCAAGGCCTAAGCTATAGAATGTTTTGAAAATAAGATTAAAATGGATGTGGATGAAGAGAAGCATGTGCAGGCAACAGTCTTGTATCTGCTATACTACTATGCCGTGGAAACTAATATGCTTGTAGATCTGAATAGCAATGGATGAATTCAGCCAGAATCAAATTATCTTTAATGTCCCTTGGGGTAAATTCTGCCCTCTGAGGCATGCATGCATCTATCATTTATCTCAATGGGAGTTGTATCCTTATATCTGAGGGTAGAGTCTGAACCCATGGAGCTTAAAAAGCTGAAGATGTGTGATGCATACATATGTATTTTATGGAAGGGGGGAAAAGCAAATATCCTATAATAGTATTTGTTCACACCTGCAATGGCAAAAGACCCTCTTCTACCAAAGGCAAAAAAAAATCTATCTGTCCTTAATGGTTGATCTGATCTCTCTTAAGCATGTTTGCCCTAACTACTATCTCAAAGGGTATAGAGGCAGTCAGTTTGGTGCACAAGGCAAGCTCGTCAATTTGGCTAGTTTTATATTTGTGCGTAAAAAATCCTGAGAAATCCACAAAGTGAAGATAGATTATGCGTCTGTAGGTGTTTTTTATTGAAATTTTAATCTGTAACCTACGCAAATAGAGTGAAGTTTCCTGTCTCAAAGGAGTGATGAGGATGTGGGGGAGGAAGCAGTATCAAAGTTCATGTTTTGTAAAACTCTTACAATTTTTAAAAACAAGGATTACTGAGGACTTCTTCAAGTATGATCCCCTAGAAGAAGAATGAAGACTTCAAAGTTCATGTTGACTTCAGGCTGTTACAGACCTGGTATCTTTTCCCAAACAGTGTTTATTTACTTCTGACAGAATTCATAGTGGTTATTTCATAATGTTTCTGTTGCAGTATCTGACAAATGTGAATAGGATTAATTGCAGTTATGTATGACATTATCTTTTGAAGTGAAAGTCCACAACAGTCTACAGTTTCACAGCTGCAAAAACTGCCAGGGAAATTTGTTGAGTTAAAAAGAAAAATGGCAATGACTTTGTGTGTTAATGAGTGCTAAAAATCAACATCAACAGGTGAATGGAAGGTATTAAAGTACGTTCACCTTCCATTCCCGTGCTCCTAAGCATTGTGAGACCCTGCAGCAGATGTTAATGTTGATACATAGTGGAAGGGGATCTGATGCTAAAGACGGTGGTACACCATCTTAGTTTGTCATTGTCTTAGCCTGAAAAGCCTGATTCCTGGAGTTCTCCTATGGGAATGCCTTCCACTGCCTTGTGGGAAGAGGAGGGGAGCAAGGACGATGAAGAAAAGCTAGCATGCCTCCAGGATCAGGCATCTTATCATTCCAAAATTATAAACGCTGGGAACAAATAGTTCTCTATGTTCTTGCTGTAGTTCCTGCTTTTCTCGGGTTTGCTTGTTGCAAACCTGCTTTGTGTGTGAGAGAAATACTAGGGGCCTTTTGCTCTAGTTAAGAACCTAATGTAATATTTTAAATCCATAACTACAATAAAATAACTCTCTTTAAAAACCTGCTATTGTGGAAGATTACAATGCATGAATTTAAGACGTGAGTATCATAAAGGCTGCTAATCTTACAGTCCTATAAGTTAACCACTCAAATATAGATCTGAAGCAAATATTGAATACTCACTAGAATTTGTGTCAGAAGTTCAATGCCAGGAGAACATGAAGTTTTGATTTTTAACTACGTAAAATGTTTTATCTTTCAGGTCCCAAGCCTGCTGTTTTTCTGCAGCATGGTTTGCTTGCAGATGGTAGTAACTGGATCACAAATTTGGATAACAACAGCCTGGGCTTTATGCTGGCAGATGCTGGCTATGATGTTTGGATGGGAAACAGCAGGGGGAACACTTGGTCCAGAAAGCATAAACACTATACAGTGAAGCAAGAGGAATTCTGGGTTTTCAGGTAGCTGGATCTCATTTCTGAGGAGTGCTGTTTATTACATGTTATACATGCTGTCAACAGGAACCACTCCTTTCCCTCCTCCATTTCCTCCATGATGCTATGCCCCCACTATTAGTACTGTACCGATCACTGAATTTGGGTCAAACTGAAACAATTTTGGGGGGGGGGGGGATTTTTGGTGAATTGAAAAAGTAGGAAAAATTTCCTTTTGGGTCAAATGAAACGTTTTATTTTCAGGCATTTAAAAATAAAAATAAAAGGAAACAAAGATCTCAATTCACAGCCGAGGCAGTAGGGTTTCCCCCTTAGCCCAGTGGTCAGGGCATTGTCTTGGAATGTGGGAGACTCAGGTTTGAATTCCTGCTGTGGAGCAGGGACTGGAACCCAGGTCTTTTCCTTCAACCATTGGGATATAGTCATTCTCTCTCCTGCTGTCTGTCTGGCCCAATGACTATTCATGTACTTTTACATAAAGTGAGACAGCTTCAAGAGGAGAGATTGAGACATCCACCCCAGAATACCCCATAGCCAGGTGGTAGGGCACTCTCCTGGGATGCGGAGGAAGCTAATTGTTCCAATTGCTGCTCCAAAGCAGAGGTTTGAAGCTGAATTTCCCACATATCAGGTCTGTGCCCTAAGCACTCGGATAAAGACTGTGAGGGAGGATTCCCTCCCATCCCTCCCCCTGAAATGTCTTTGGCCAAATCTGCATTTTATTGGCAAATAAACTGTTCATTTGAAAAACTTCACTCTGCTCTCATCCCATCTCAAAAAGATCTATTGGAATTGGAAAAGGTTGAGGAAAAGAGCAACAAAAATGATTAAGGGTATGGAACAGCTGCCATATATAAGGAGAGATTAATAAGACTCGGACTTTTCAGCTTGGAAAAGAGACAACTAAGGGGGGATATGATAGAGGTCTAAAAGTCATGACTGGCGTGGAGAAAGTAACTAAAGAAATGTTATTTACTCATAACACAAGAACTAGGGATCACCAAATGAAATTAACAGGCAGCAGATTTAAAACAAACAAAAGGAAGCATTTCTTCACACAATGCACAGTCAGCCTGTGGAACTCCTTGCCAGAGGATGTTGTGAAGGCCAAGACTATAACAGGGTTCAAAAAAGAACTAGATAGGTTCATGGAGGATAGGTCCATCAATGGCTATTAGTCAGGATGGGCAGGGATGGTGTCCCTAGCCTCTGTTTGCCAAAAGCTGGGAATGGGTGACGGGATGGATCACTTGATTACCTGTTCTGTTCATTACCTCTGGGGCAGCTGGCATTGGCCACTGTGGGAAGACAGGATACTGGGCTAGATTGGACCTTTGGTCTGATCCAGTATGGCTGTTCTTATGCTCTATCTACTACCCCACTTCTGTAACATTAAACAAGATTGTGCCACTGCAATTTTTTATCCTGGCTATATATGTGCTAATATGCTAACAGTATGGGGAACTATAAATTTGCTATAATGGCCTGATCCTGCCTTCATTGAAATCAATGAGAAAATTCTTATTGACTTGAGTGGTGCAGGTTCAAGCCCTAAGTGAATCTTGGTCAGAGTTTGGCTGTTCGGAATCAACCTTTGGAAGTTTTTATTCATTCTTAGCTGACTAATTTTCAATGCACTTAAGTTCCATTCAGTAGTTCTACTGTGTGTATGTTGATATGGAAATTTTATAGCTTTATTTATATAGCCATCTTCTTGTCTTTGTTATAGTTTTGATGAAATGGCTAAATACGACCTTCCTGCCACTATAAACTTTATTGTGAATAAAACTGGACAGGAGAAAATCTATTACATTGGCCATTCACAGGGTACCACTATAGGTATGTTAAGAAATTTAATTTAATTTAAATACATTGTTTTAAGAGTGAGATTTGCACACTTTTGGTTAGATAATGATAAAATACAGATTTACTAGTACAGTTTGTTTTGTAGCCTCATTAGAACTAAAAGGATAGAAAATTAACTTTCACCTATTTATTTTAAGTGAAAACTTGTAAAACAGTAAATTAAGCTAATAGACTAGAATATTTGTTTTTACAGAAATTGGATGAATAACGTAAAGAGTTGTGAAAATGTACATGAAAAATCATAGATTCATCACTCCAGCTAATATTTAAATTGATGCTCGGGTCAACCTTTAATTAACCAAACCGGTATTTAAAGAAATACAGGGCTGATGCTAATTAAAATTTTTCTTTAAACACATACACAATTTCCAAATTCAGAACTTAAAACATACTACTTAAAACATATTCTCTAATGAAAACACGCCTAGCTAAAATTCTGATTTAATTTCTGTCAAATATTGTCGTATTAAGCAGTCTTTATTTTTTTTTACAGCTTTCATTGCATTTTCAACTATGCCAGAGCTGGCTAAGAAAATAAAAATGTTTTTTGCATTGGCACCTGTAGCCACAATCAAGTTCTCCACTAGCCCTCTGACAAAACTTGGAGTGCTTCCAGAGCTGCTGCTCAAGGTATATATTTCAGTCAAGATATTTGGTTTAAACCTAAGTGAGAGTATATCTTTTCCATTTAAAATGGCTTTAGTAGAGAATATAAATAAAACTGTGTGTAGATATAATGCATATAAATGTGCCTCTCTTGTTGTGTACACACTTGTACAGAAGATTAACGCGCGCGACATGAGTTCTAAGCCAAATTTTGACCTGGTATCAGTATATGTCCAGAGTTGCTCTGTGATGGTTTTCTGTATTGATAACTATGTAATTGAGAATAGAATTTGGCCCAGTGACCACAAAATGCAATTGATGCTGCCCACTGTGTCCCATGCACCACATTTAAAAAAAAAAAAGTTAGTAATAATGTAAAAGCAAACATTTGTTTTGATGTTGGTGGATTACATACTATCTGAAAACACTTAATATTTATCTTTGTACCATAGACAAGGCTGTTGAGAGCCTTCAAAATGGGAGAATTGAATCAGCAGGCTGAGAAATTAAAATACGTGACAGGAGAAGCTAGGGGAAAGTTAAAACTTAAAATGTATCTTATAAAAAGGGCTTACCCTGAAAGAATCCGTATTCTATTTACTCATTTGCACATGGTTGTAGGACTGTGTTTCCAAAAAGCCATGATTAATATATAAATTAGTCAGTTTTAGTAGGGTCATGTGATATCCTTTCTTCCTTTATATAGAATATTTTTCATTTGTCATCAGTTTCTGCAGATTTATTTAGCAATCACCTCTGTATCTTTATATATATTTTTTTTTCCATTGATAAACTCACATGTTCCACTCCACTAAATTGAGATGTCTTGTAGAGACCCTGTTTAATCTAATCTAATGCCTGCTTCTTGGGTAGGAGAGTATTAGCATAAATACTGCTCCATTAAGGAGAGTTGGGCTGGTGAAAGATGGCTATGGTGCTTTTTCAGATCTGAAATTCTAAATTCTGACTTTTCACACAAGTTGCCAAACAAAGAGTGAGAGGAAATAGAAGGAGGATACAGTGAAGATGTTCACTAGCTGGTGTGTGCTGTGTACAGGAGCTGGACTGCCCACCTCCATCCACCCAGCTATCCTTTGGTGGGAGAAGGAGGAGGAGCCATGTGAGTTATGGCAGACGAGTCTTTAGATATTAGAAGTGTCACTTTATCTCTTTTAGGCATAATGTAGCTTTTCTAACCACAGGACGTATCTTGAATAGATATTTTTGTGTATTGTAACTGCCACTGGCTCCCCTTCTCCCCTCAGGCAGATAGAGATCATGCCAAATAACACCTGCCAGCTCCCTCTGTCCCTCTTCTCATAGTGAAGATGGCTGCTTAGGCCTTGGCTACACTTACGAGTTACAGCGCAATAAAACTGCCTGCAGCACTGTAACTCACTAACTGGCTACACTTGCAAGGCACGTGCAACGCTGAATTTCCTCAGATACAGCGCTGCTTGTACTCCACCTCCCCGAGAGGAATAACATTTGTTGCGCAGTGGGTGGAACGGTGGTGCTTCAATGTAGCCAGGGAATTTGCAGTAACTGACCTCCGGAAGCTCCCTTTGTTTTGAAACGGCACTTCCGGGTTGGAGTTCAGAGCTCCGTCTGGAGCTGCTTTACAAAAAAAAAAAAGCAAACAGCTACTGTTAGGAATGCTGCAGCAAAGTTGGCCTGGAGAGGGAGGGGGGGGGGAGGGGAGGGGACAGGCTCCGTTTCCCCTGCTGTTTGCTTTCAGTGATTGAGAGAGAGGCAGGGGATGTGGAGGTGTGTAAACTTAGGAGATAATGAGCTGACACTCTGTGGATACCCCAAAAATCCACTCTCTCTCCCCACACACTTCCTGTCACACTCCCCCTCACCCCCCCATTTGAAAAGCATGTTGCAGCCACTTGAACACCCATAATGCACCGCTCCCAATACAGCTGCAAATGCCTCAAATGTAGCCACGTTAGTGCGCTGGCAGCTGCCAGTGTGGACAGGCTGCAGCGCTTTCCCTACTCAGCTGTACGAAGAGGGGTTTAACTCACAGCGCTGTACATCTGCAAGTGTAGCCAAGGCCTTAGTTAGAATAATAGGCTGATCAGTGTCCCCAGTTAAGAGGCTTTTATTTTATAGAAAAATGCACCTGTTCACATGGTGCTGTGAAAGTTGACCCAGTCACGGTGACTTGCACAGTGAGCTATTGTGGAACCACCCAAGTAACCACAAACCAGTGGATGGGTCGTAAACTTTGTGCTGTGTCAGTGTGAGTAAAAAGCACTCTGTAGGTCATGTTCAAACCCTTGGACTTTTTAAAAATAATATCTTGCAAGAGGAAACTGCCACCACAATGCAAGCTTGGTTTTATTCACATGGTTTGAATTGAGGAAGCTTCAAATATCAGACATTCCAACTTAAGCAGATGTAGCTTAAAATATTTAACCTTTAGCAGAAATCTGACATGCCCTCGCTGACATAACGAATACAAAACTGATAAGAACTTTTTAAAAAGTTGAAATTTTCATGGATTTTCTTTGGATAGCCATGAATAATTTATTCTGTTCTTAACTTGATAGAAAAATCTTAACTGATTATATATTTCACTTCAGATTAATGATCTAGGCCAGGGGTAGGCAACCTATGGCACTGGTGCCAAACGCGGCACGTGAGCTGATTTTCAGTGGCACTCACACTACCTGGGTCCTGGCCACCGGTCCGGGGGGTTTTCCATTTTAATTTAATTTTAAGTGAAGCTTTTTAAACACTTTAAAAACCTTATTTACTTTACATAAAACAATAGTTTAGTTATATATTAAAGACTTATAGGGAGAGACCTTCTAAAAATATTTAAATGTATTACTGGCATGCGAAACCTTAAATTAGAGTGAATAAATGAAGACTCGGCACACCACTTCTGAAAGGTTGCCGACCCCTGATCTAGGCTCACGCGGTGAGAACGTTTTGCATTACATTATCTTTCTTTTATGAATTGAAGTAGTTATCCCAAGAAAGCTATAGTATGAGTAAAAGCAAATAGCCTTCTGTTATGTGTATGTACTTATTATTTTGCAGGATATGTTTGGAAAGAAGCAATTCCTTCCCCAGAATTCATTGCTGAAGTGGCTTGCCACTCATGTTTGTACCCACAGATTACTTGATGACCTTTGTGGCAATTTCTTCTTTCTTATATGTGGCTTTGATGAGAAAAACTTAAACATGGTATGTTCTGTATACACCTAGCAATTAGCTCCTTGTGACTTTTAAAATAGTATAGACTATGATCTAAGAGTGTTTATACTCCATAGATAACGTAAACAAAAGTTTAATACCTTCTAGTTCTTGAGAGTTTAAATGAGCATCTTTTCTTGCTATAGACAGGAGTCCAGCTGCACAGTCTAGTTGATAAAATACATAGAACTAAAAATGGATTGAAAGGATGAAACAATGTTTTTGTACTCTGGGAGAACATGGGCAAGATGGATAGATGGAGAAGAGAATTAATGATATAGAACATGGAGAGAAGGGAGAAGTAAACATTAGACTTCACAGTGTGGGATGCATCCATATGCGAGAGCTGCTGAGATTTCCAGATCTCATAGTGGACATATGCAATTGTTTTCTCGGAGTCAATTTGTACATTTGAAAAGTCTGTAGCTGTTCTGTGTTCCAAACGAAGATTGAAGCACAGGAGACAGTGCAGGTGTGTTGTGGACAAATTGGTTAAATGCATTTCTAGTCTGAAAGCGATTTTATGTAAAAAATTGTCTACCAAGTCCTAAGCTGTGCAAATGCATTGGAGGAAATGTTGTGGCAGAGGTGTCGCTGAAGATGCAATTTAAAGACTGAAGGGATGTATGTTTTGATGAGGGCATAATTTGGCCTGCGGAACCTTTTGTTGCTGGTGATAAAACTTCAGAAGGAAAGAATCCAGCTTGAAATTTCCAGTCTCAAGGGTGAGTTTCCAGAGTTGGGTTTTTGTTTAAAAAACAAACAAACAAAAACACCAAATAGCAGAACATCTCTCTACATTGCTCTGGATATCTAAGACAGACAATAAACATGGAATCCCACAATGCCACTTTTTAGAATCCGTTTGTGGAGTAGTACTGTAACCTGGGGGCAGTGGTCAGGACACAGTAGTAATATAATACAATGGGCAGGGATGGTGTCCCTAGCCTCTGTTTGCCAGAAGCTGGGAATGGGCAACAGGGGATGGATCACTTGATGATTACCTGTTCTTTTCATTCTCTCTGGGGCACCTGGCATTGGCCACTGTGGGAAGACAGGATACTGGGCTAGATGGACCTTTGGTCTGACCCAGTACGGCCGCTTTTATGTTCTAATAGACATAAGGAGTTTTGGGTTTGGTCAGCACATGGAGAGAGAGAGAGTGAGTACAAATCTGACTGGCCATTCTAGTGTGGTCAAGCCACCTGAAGAAGCAATGAAATTGGGACACTCGTATGCAAAATATTCCCAACAAAACTTCAACTTCAGTGTTAAGTTTTTGCTTTTCCATGCAACTGCATTAAAATATTGTGGGGAAATCTGCAAAATCATTTCTTCTGTCAAAAAAGAACTATTTAGGCAAAATCACAACTTGAAACTTGATGTCTTGTCATTAACTTCAATAGGGCCAGGATTTCACCCTCAATTTAAAAAAAATCAAAATTCTGATTGAAAATCTGCATTTGTCATAATTTATATGAAATAGGAAAAATGCTAATTTTTGTGAGCAGAATTTCCCACTCCCCACACAATTTCGCATCGTTCTAAATATGGGTAATACTTTACTCTGCCTGAGGAGTCAGCTTTCAGGAGACAGTATTTTAAAACTGAAAATAAATGGAGCTTATTTGGAGCCACAGCCTATGTTAGTAGAAGTAGGCTGAACAGTTGGTCAAAACTAGTATAGTGTAGGGAGGCATTTAAAACTTAGAAGAACTTGGAACACTTTTGCTAACATTTTTAAACTTGTAAATTGACAGTGATATGCATGAATAATTTTTATATCAAGTTTAAAGTCAATATTTATGACAAAATCCTTGTATTAAGGACACCATAGAATATTAAAACTGAAGTGTTTTTTCTAAATTTAGTTTGCATTTGATTCAGCTGGGAAACAAAGCTAGATTTTTTTTTTAGTTTCACTTTTGCATCTAGTAACTTTTATTAACTTGAGCAATACTGTTCTTGTTTTTTCTCAGTGTGTTAGGAGAAGACTTACATTGCTTGGTTGTTTTTTTTTGTGGTTTTTTTTTTAAAGTGTAATTTTACGGTAAAATAAAACATCAGCTTTAGATCAAAATTAGTTTAAACTAAGTTGACAGTGTTATTTAATTAATGGCAAGACTTAAGCATCCTATCCAGTTTGTGTGTACTAGTCTACTCTTAACTTTCTGATCAGAACTTACTTTTTTTAAACCTACTTTATTCAGTTGTGCAAAAAGAAATAAAGGATGGAACTGATGCATATTAATAGATGAAAATTGTGATTATGTTGCTGTTGCAGAGCCGAGTCGACGTATATTCAACACACTGCCCTGCTGGGACATCTGTACAAAACATGATCCATTGGAGCCAGGTAGAGCTTCTGAAATCTAAAGTGCCTGTTTACCTAACTTGTTTATAAAATACTGCTGTCGGTGAAATAGGGGTAAAAAAATGTCAAAATGATCCCGTCTTTGATAAGACTCTGGGACTACTAAGGAGAAAGTCAGAACAGCAGGTGTTAATTATTGCAATTTTAATTTTAAAAAATTTCCCTTTGGATACAGCATATATTTTTGCATGAGTGCAAAATAATAGGTGCTCCAGATCAGCAGACAGTATTTCTGCCTGCATTTTAAACTACCATATCAGAGATCACATTGCTACAACAAACATTTGATTCTCTTTCCGTAACCTTGGTTTCTGACCATGAGCTACATACTGTAGCAGGGCCAGTTGACATATTGTGGATAGTTACAGTAGGTTTTTTTACACTTTGCAGTCCACATACTTGCAATTAATTTAAGTGGCTGTATCTCAGTGGTATTAAGCAGGTGCAGTACCCCCATGCTGCGGGAAGAAATTTCTCGTTGAATCAGCAGCTGCTGGTCCCTGCAAGGTGCCTCAAAGTGAGATACAATCTTAGAGTCAACCTGGTTGTTCACACAAAGTGTATGTTGGTCTGGGAAGTGTAATTTGAGCTTCCATGGGTTAGGTATTGGGCCTGGAATGAAGTGGGAAGAGGCTCATAAAGAAAGCTGGTTTTAAAAATTCACGTTTTTTAGACTGCTGTTTCTGGAAACTTTTAGACTGTAAACAGTACTAAGTAAGTTTTAAAGGAAAACTCCATTGATGTGGTTGTCAGAGTTCAGGGCAACTGCACCTGTATTTGTCCTCCCTGGTCCAGCAAGGGCACCCCTTCTAGGCTCCCGGCTGCTCAACTGTCCACCTCTGGCAGAGACCTACATCTCTTTCCCTGTTGACTGGGGTACTTCAACACTGCTTAGTTCCCTGCTACACTGTGAATTCCCCAGCAAGCCGGACTGCCTTAACAGGCCTGCATGTGTGCTGCTTTCTCTCCAAAGGCTTTGAACAGATTAATTGCCCCAGTTATAAGTTACTATGCACCCCTGTCTAAGCAAGCACATTTATTCCCCCCCACCAAACTCCAACAAGGGCTCTTGACAGGCGTGAATCCTTACAACATTTTGACAAGGATTGCCCCCTCCCATCCCCCCTTGGATTGGAGGTTCTGTCTATATGCTAGATCAGAAAGACGACCCCGTGGCAGTTTAAAGTCAGGCTATTAATCCAAAATTCCTTTCTTTGTCTGCTGGTCTAAGTTTGAACCTGTCTATGCTAGCCTTTCCAGGTGGCAGTACCTCTCTGGAGGTATTATAACCGAGTGAATTTGCCTAATCACCCCATTAGTTCCTGGAGGGCTATGATCACCCTCACTCATGAAATTACATAAATCTCTGGCCCACACACTGCCTTTGTCTACACTCAACTTTTTTTTTCTTAACCTTTCCTACTGTTGCTACTAGTAAATGGGAACTGTTGAGAGATGTCTAGTGTAGAGAGTGTTTTCTCCCCAAGCAAGTGTGGCAGAATTGAGCTCTTAAGATGTTAATATCTACAATTGAAGTTGAAGGCAATTAAATTGGGCTGGGAGCCTTAGGCCAAAGCAGCAGATTGTATTAATATTTACAGGAATCTTGCATCACCAGCATTGCTTTTTTAACTCTCATAGCTAGTTGCATGGGGTTACCTTGCCAGACTTCACAGGTGTTTCTGTGTAGTAATAGGCTCACAAATGTGTATGCCTGAGTGGTTGGCCTGGATCCCCCCCCGCCCCGCTATGATCCATTCTTGTTCCCAGAACTGGCTAATGCACCAAAAACTTTGCAAATGCACCAAAACAACAGCTTTGGAGGAACAAATCTTTACTGCTTAAATAGTGACCTGCAGGCACTGAGCCAGATTTTCAGAAATATACAGTCCAATGTGCATGTGCAACCCCCAATTTGGATTAAATCCAGCACACTTGGATGTTTACCTTTTAAAAATCTGGCCACCTGTGTAATATTCAATTTCAGTACATAGGTCTGCTCCTGCTTCTGGCCATAATCTGTAGGTGAAAATGTGAGATCTAAGACACCTTGTGGAGAAGTGGGTGTGGGAATGGTAGAATGAATATTTTAGAAGAACAAAAGCTATAATTAGTTCGGCTTTCCTTTGCTCCAGTTATCTTTGTCTCATTGTGTAGGTAAAACATTACCTCCTCTCCCTGGGGTGTGTTCTTTGTTTTTGAATTTAATCACCTAGGATTAAGGCAGTTCTTCAGCTAACCTTGATGTTCTTTCTTTACAATTCCTGAGTGCAGACACTGACCTTCATGTTTTTGTGTGAATATTTGTTTTAGGCCGTTAAATCTGGGGAACTCAAAGCTTATGACTGGGGAAGCAAGGCTGAAAATTTGGTTCACTATAACCAGGTAAAGAACTTTTAATGGGAGTCTTACAATCCTTAAGAAACAAAAAAGAAAACTGCCAGGAGACCATGTCAGGCTGTGATCTAGTGAGCCCTTGCAATTTAAGCAGGGACTTGCAACTGGGATGTAAACATATAGGCCAGAGGTGGCCAACCTGAGCCTGAAAGAGAGACAGAATTTACAAATGTACATTGCCAAATAGCCACGGTAATACATCAGCAGCCCCCCCATCGGCTCCCTCCTGCTTCCAGCACCTCCCACCCACCAGCAGCCCCCCCACCCCCGATCAGCTGGTTTGTGGCATGCACATTAGAAAGTTGGCGCCTGTAGCTCCAGCCCTGCAGTCGGCGCCTATACAAGGAGCCGCTTATTAACTTCTGAAGAGTCGCATGTGGCTCCAGAGCCACAGGTTAGCCACTCCTGATATAGGCGCTAGGAAATGATAAGGTGGCACAGTTGTCTCCGAGTCAGTACAGAGTCAATGCTTCAGATATGACATGGGGTGATGCTTTGTTGCAAGAGGTGCAGTAAATAGGTCTTAACCAAGGTCTTGACTGGAGTTGGGTGCAGGTTCTTCAATGAATAGTAAATTCACCAAAAAAAAATGCATTTAAGGGGCACTGAAAGTATTCACAAATTCAGAAATATTTTCAGCCAAAAGGAGAGAATTTATTTTGAAAATGTCAAAGCAGTTCATTTTGACCATTCTGAAATGTTTTTGGCCTTTTTTCGTTTTGAAATATATCTACATATTTTTTTTTAAAAATAGACAAAACAAAATACAAACATTTCATTTTAATGTTTTAGTTTTTAGGGTGTTTTTAGTCTGAAACAATTTTGTTTTTAAATTTCTTTCACTATAGTGAAAATGTGAAAAAAATCCTTAGTTAGAAATAAACCAATTTCCCCCCCCAGAGTTTTTGGTGTGGCCCTTCATCTGAAAAATCACTTATTTGCTCAGTTGTAGGGCTAACTGTTTAGATTATTAGTGAGAAGTGCTGTGAGATCATTAGAGTTGTATAGGGTTAATTATGCTGCCCTGGCCAAACTTCAGCGTACTTAAATCCCCCCTGCAGCTTCATTTGGATACCAAATTCTTCTCTAGATCTCCATACATAGCATTCAAAGTTTACCCCTCTTTTGTTTTACTGTGACTGTAATCTCTTGCAGTAATCCTAGCTTGAGTAGTGCAATACAGTCTAGAAACAGGCTCGTTGGTAGGTGTAATTTTACTTTCAGTGTAATAGTGACCTATAAAAGCAGGTTTGAGATTAAAATTGTACATGGTAGACTCTTTGCACACACAACTCATCCAACATTACCTTGCAATGTCCAAAAACCTCATTCTTCCTACCGAGCAGGCTTTCACGTGGAGTTAGTCAGGACTTCTCTTGAATTGACTGCTGCTCCCCCAGCGACTGCTGCTCCAGAGCAAAGAAAGGAAAGGTCTAGGATTCTGACTTCTTCTATCCTCTTACATTTGCTAATACATTGCAGTACTGCTAGACAAATCGCTTAGCAGATGGGCTCTTTCTATAGCCAGAGTTGTCTTTTTATATATATGCTTTCATTTTTAAAAGGTTGCAATCTTTTTTCCCCCTCCCCCCCCATAGTCTACCCCTCCATTCTACAAAGTAAAAGATATGACCGTGCCAACTGCACTGTGGACTGGTGGACATGACTGGCTTGCAGACTGGAAGGATATTGGCATATTGCTCACTCAAGTCACTAATCTCGTTTACCACAAACACATTCCTGAATGGGAACATCTGGATTTCATCTGGGGTCTTGATGCACCCCATCGCATGTATAAAGAAATCATTAATGAGATGAGCACATACCTGTAAAACTGCCTGAGGTGTGGGGTTAAAATCTTGCTAAATGCCTCTCTTGGAATGTGTGGTGTTGTCATGGTAATAGCACCACATCTTAATTTATAATGCTTTTAAAAATTCCAATAATGACTACTGGTTTGGATTAATATCTGTTTTTGATGTAAACAGTGTTGTTTCTTTCATTCTTACAGTCCCTTTCCTATCTTGCTGGCTTCATGCAATGTGGAAATACTGTCAGGAAACAGTAATGTGCCTTTGCCTAGACTAGAGGAAATATTTTAAATCCATGTAGATTAATATGTTTTTAAAAGACAAATTAACCCACTTTGCATGTCAGCAGCCTGAAAGTTCAAACTATAAGCACTTGCCCCTGAATAAAATATTAACATGGGTTTGAAAATCAAATATAGTAGAACCTCAGTTACGAACACCTTGGGATTGGATGTTGTTCGTAACTCCTGAAATGTTTGTAATTCAGAACAAAAGTTATGGTTATTTCAAACGTTTATAACTGTACATTGATTTAATACAGCTTTGAAAGTTTACTATGCAGAAGAAAAATGCTGCTTTCCCTATATTTTTTTAGTTGTTTGTTTAACCCAGTACTTTTTGTTTTGTTTTTGTTGCTGCTGCTGCCTGATTGTGTACTTCTGGTTCCAAATGAGGTGTGTGGTTGACTGATCAGTTCATGACTCTGGTGTTCATCACGCTGAGATTCTACTGTAGATCTTTCCAAACCTTTTAGCAGTGCTCTTGCTAATACAGTGACAGTTTAACACTGGCAGCACAGGAACCAAAGACACCTAGCTATTTTCTCTTGTGCTTTAATCATAAGTTAGCCATATTTTAAGAGCTAAACCTGTCAGTTTACTTTCTTCCTAATGTTACTGCAAGAGGAATCATGCTGACTGACACTGCATGCTTTCAGCGCCAGTTGGAGTCGCACATTCTGGGTCTGATTCACTATTGCATTATTCTGGACTTCACTGGAGTTACATTGATGTAAAACTACACTAAAGCCCTTTATGTTTAAAATACAAAGAGTACTGATGAGAATTATTACTTATTGTTTGACCTTGCAAATTGCTGGGAGAAGCAAACAGGTTAAAAGAAAACAATGCTTTCTGTAACAGTTACTTGTTATGAGTTGCAGTGAAAAGGGTGGAAGATGTCTGTAATGATTTATTTTTGCACTGATAACCACTAGAAAACAAGGCTCAAATATGTAGTACTGGCAGAAGAGGGGCCAAAGGTAACAATTCTGTAATTCAAATATACTGTGCCTACATTTTCACTAGAACTCTATCCATAATCAGCCACGTCACTGAATAGCTAGGAGATCATAGGATTTCTGTGGCAGAGCAGGAATTAAACCCAAGGTCTCCAGAGTCCCACTCTGTAATCCTCTATTTGATATAGAAAATATTAGATGTTAAACTTTTGGTGGAGAATTCTTTGTAAATAAACTAGAAAAAAAGCCATAATTTGGGGGTTTTTTACTCCTTATCGAGGCTCAGGGAGTCCCTTGTATTTAGAAGTTCTGGTACTTTTTTTTTTTTTTTTTTTTAATTGCTCTTGATTAATATCCTAGTTGTGGCTCCTAACAGAGCCCTATGCTCTATACTCCTGGTATTGGCATATGCTTTAAATTGCTTTGAAAAGAGAGTCTCTGAAAGAGTGTGAAGTGGCTTGGACAGCTGTAGTTACAGTGTATAATGTTCATTAATGCTTTAAATATTTTTCAATAAATCAGGATGATCTGTCAGAGCTTGGAATGGTGTGTTCTGTTACATTGCATGTAGTTTTACATGTACATATATGTGTCAAAAATACTTCATTGACATGGGTGTCCAGGACAGATACAATGTAGGGATAAGGTAGCAGACTAAACGCCCAGGCACACTTCACCCCAGTCCTGAAAGGGTCGCTCTCTAGAGCTAATAGGTCATTCATTTAGTCTCTGGCTTCTCTTGTGAGACTTTCAAGAATGATGTCAATTTTGATAACGTGTTCACAGGAACCGGACCGAGACCCCAACACGTTGCTTATAAGCCTCCATATAGTAGGTTATGACTTCTCCTCACACCAGTGACTGGGGAAAAGGCTTCCCCTGCTTCCAGTTCTGGACTTACCACGAGGCGAACTGAGGCGGCCGCCTCTGGTGCCAGACTGGGAGGGGTGGAGGGGGGCACCACTAGGACCCAGAGTGTAGAAAATTGTTTGCTGCTGGTGCTTATATATTCTCTCTGCTCTAGATGCACAGAGATGGAGTGCTGTGCTGGAGGAAGGCGGGCACAAGAGACATGACATAGGCAGGCAGGAGAAAAGGTGAGAGGGAATAAGAGAAAACAGCAGGAGCTGCAGGGAGAGAGAGGAGGCGGAGCCTCTTATGTACTTTAGCACCCCGAGGAGCTTGGACTGATTAACACCAGCTTCTCAGGGAGCTTCCTGTTTCCTGCTGCTTCCCTGAACCCACTTGAGGAGAACAGGCAGTGAAGTGAAGGAGGAGCCAGTTAGGCCCTTAAGATGCTAATATCTTCCCTCACTCAGGCCCTGCTACCAGCCTGCTTATTTGTCCCCTTCAATTGAGTGTTGAGAGCCACTATAGCTGGCACAGAACAGCAGTCCTGAGTGAAAGAAGAAAACGCCCCTCTGGGGCAGCATTCAGAAAAAGAAAGAAAAGCTTCCTTTGCTTTCTATCTAAGCAGGAAGGAGCTCTCCTGAGATGCATAGACACAAATGTTCACGGTGAGCCTTTCGGCCCCACTGAGGATGTGAGTGGTGAGGAGATGCCTGATCTTCATTAGTCAGAGTGCAGGTGACCTGGCAGCTACTGCAGCATCCATATCTCCATCTCAAATGGATGTAACCATGTGCATTCCTGAAGAAAAGTGTAGATCAGAGAAGAGTATGGTGAAGGTACAAGAAATAGCTGCTGCTGAGTTTAGTTCCTTACGTCTAGATGACCCAGGATTGTGGACCCACTTGAGCAGTAGCCTGAGGGACTTCCTTGTACTGCATGGGCCACAGCAAGTGGAAAATTTCATGTTCCCCAAAGACAATGAAAATAGAAGTTTCCATCCAACACATTACTGGCATGAAATCCCCAATGGTGACAAAGTGGAAAGGCCATGGCTTATGTACTCAAAAAGCCAGAATGCTGCATACTGTTTTTGTTGCAATCTCTTCCAGTCTAATGTAGAAACCAATGTGGCTGGAACAGGAACAAAGGACTGGAAAAATCTGGCTAGAAACCTGGCATGCCAGGAGAAGTCTGCAAATCACCAGAGAGCATTCCATAGGTGGAAAGAGCTTGAGAGGAGACTAAGGTTAAAGGCCACCATAGATGATCAGCATCAAGAGAAGATTGCATCAGAGTCTCTTTACTGGCAAAATGTTCTGAAAAGGCTCATTGCCTTTGTGAGAATGCTTGCTACCCAAAACCTAGCACTGCATGGCACTTCAGGTCAGCTGTATGTGCCAAACAATGGAAACTTCCTTAACATTGTGGAGCCGATGGCTGAGTGTGTTGCTGTACTCCATGAGCATCCAAGAAGAGTCCCCACCCAAGAAATGTACACAACACCACTACCTTGGGAAAACAATTCAAAATGAGATCATACAGTTACTGGCAACAAAAGTCAAACAGAAGACTGTTGCAGATCTGAAGTCAGCAAGATATTACTCTGTTATTCTGGACTTCACACCTGACATCAGCCATACGGAACAAATGACTTTAATGGTGCGTTTTGTACCAACAACAGAACCTAGTGAAAATGTCCCTGCAATGTTGACTGTCAGAGAGCATTTTCTAGAATTTATTGACATTGATGATACTACAAGAGCTGGTATGACAAATGTGCTTCTTAAATAGTTGGAAGATATGGGAATTGCGATAGCTGACATGAGAGGTGAGGACTACGATAATGGTGCCAACGTGGAGCTGGAAGCCCCTGACACAAAAACTCAATAGCTCATACAGGGGTTCTGAGATGATTTTATATAAAAGAATACTGGGCAAGGGAATAGGTACAGATATGTGGGTCAAAAGGGGATGGGGAACTTAAAGGAATTTAACAGCAAGAGTGAAACAATAGCACAGTCCCTATACCCATCTCCAGATGCCCAAAACCGTCTCTCCACCTGAGACCTCTAATCCCACCAGTGGTTCACATAGAATTGAGATATGCTAACCTGGTGAGGTAGCTCCTCAGTTTGGACCTGTGGCCTGGTGGGGCACACTGCTACTCAACCTTCACCTTCCCTCAGGAAGCCTGTGGCCAAAGTGTTTATCATCAGTCCCAGTCTAGTAGTGTCCATCATAGTCCTTTTCCCTGGGTTTAAACACACTGTCATCCAGGGTCCCACAGTCCTTCCTCCTCTTCACCAATGTCCACTGTAAGCGGGTCGGACTCACCCCTGCGGCGCCTCCTGCTGGTTGTCTTGGGAAATTAGCTTGTCCAGCTCCAGAGCGCCCTCTTCAGGCCGGTGATCCACCTGACCGCTGGCCCCGTGTCCCTCCCAGGACCCCAGTGTCCCTTTAACTGGGGTGTTGCCCTCTGGCAGTACCGCACAGATCTGGGTCTCCTCTCCCTAGGGAACCCCCAACCCACTATCCCTGCCTTGCCTCAGTTGTAGGCTACTGCCAGTCACCAGCTAGCCCCCGCGCTCTAGGGCAGACTGCAGTATAAGCCACTCATCACAGGCAAGGTTGGGTTTGGACCTGCTGCCTCTGTCTAATCTTGGGCTGTCCCCTGCAACCCCAATACTGTTGGGCCTAACACTAGGGCACAGCCTGGGGCTTTCCTGGCCAGAGCTCCCCGACTCCTCATCCTTCCCCAGCCCTGCTCCAATCTAGGTACCTGCTGAGGCTTCCCAGCAGCTAGGTCCCTCCCTCTCTGAAAGCAGAGAGAGAGACTGTCTGCTCCAGGCCCACTGCCCTCTTAGGGCTGGTCCACACTAACCTCCCGGTTCGAACTAAGATACGCAACTTCAGCTACGTGAATAACGTAGCTGAAGTCGAAGTATCTTAGTTCGAACTAAAAGGTACTTACCGCAGGTCCAGACGTGGCAGGCAGGCTCCCCCGTCGACTCCGTGTACTCCTCTCGCGGAGCAGGAGTACCGGTGTCGACAGCAAGCACTTCTGGGATCGATTTATCGCGTCTAGACAAGACGTGATAAATCGATCCCAGAAGATCGATTGCTTGCCGCTGAACCAGGAGGTAAGTATAGACGTACCCTTAATCAGGGCTGTTTCCAGCCCCTCAGGGCAGGAGTGGGGTAGCCACCCCGCTACACCACCTATGCATACAATCCTGCTAATATGGTACACCCACCCCCAGCTGCTCTCAACTGTCCTGAAATCCTCCAGCTTCTTGCTCCTCTAGGCTGTTGCTTCTCCAGAACTTGGCTGAATGCCCTTAGGTGCCGTCTGCTGGCTTACATTATTCCCATCCCCTCACCCGCTTAAAAGGATGCATTCCTGCAGCCTGCTGCAGCTTTTTCAAATAGTCTTTAAGCCATCTGGTCAATCTGCACCTGCTGTGAACTGCCCTTAGGGTTGAGACTGGAGTCACGGGAATCCTCTCCTGCTGAGCCCTCCCTGATGCCACATCAAGCATTTACTCGCGCTCACTATCCCCATATTCGTCAGGCCACGGTCATACTGGGCTTTCTGACCAAGGAGCATGGCTTAGGGGTTGTGTGTTGGAACTGGGGGAGACTATAATAGAGGACTGAGATTGGGTGGTTACCAGGGTTCTAGTGTAGGATCAGAGTCTGTGCACTGGGAATTCACAGATGGTTTCAGCCAGTTGTAGTGTACGACAATAGATTGTCCATCCAGCTCTGGAGATAGCTCAAATAGCCCCTCAGGCAGTTTCCTGATGGCTGAAAAGGCATCATTAAATTTTCTATATAATTTTTGACACTGCATCTTCCTTCTAGTCTGGTCTTGCAACAAGATTTTGCTTTTAGCTGTTTTGAAAAACCTTGCAACACCTTGATAGAGACAGGCAGAGAAAAACTGGAAAAAAAAGGGGGGGGGGGGAGTTAAATATTGCAGACATTTCACCTCTCCCTATTGCTAAAATTAAGGTGGTGACAGTATCAGGACATTTTGACTTTGGCGGATGCAATCCTCTATGAAAGACAAAGGGTTAGGGTATGGAAAGTTCCAACAATTCCTAGAGAAGAGCTTTGCTATCTAAAAATAGATCAGAGGGAGGAGCTCTATGCAAGATGGTGTCAAAGGGAGGAGCTTAGCTATCTAAAAGTAGGTATGATGTAATAGGAAGGATCTAGGAATATGCTAATTACAGGAAGCTGATTGGCTGAGCCTGGCTAATATGTTAATGAGCAGGCCTTGAGAGCGCAACCAGTATATAAGGCTGAGCGTCAGCAGGCTTAGTCATTGGGTTTGGGGGGTTTGTGAAGATCAGAAGCCTCAAGAAGCAGCAAGAACAGCAGCAGAGATAACTGCAAAGGCATCTTTAAGAAGATTCCAGAAAGCAGTTACTTGCAGAAGCAGCAGTAGAAGAATCTTCCAGAGGGCAGCAGCTTTAGAACACAGTAGCTAAGGCAGCAGAAACCAAGGCTTCGGAGACAGCCTCAGGAAGACGGCCGTAATAGTTCCAACCATTGCTGCAGCCCCAACAGCAACCTGACAGTATCTCCTTCCATCTGTGACAGAGCAGACGGACCTTTATAGACGGTATCAGAGGGCTTTACGAAAAGTAGAAGTAGGTGTGATTTTTGTCTCTGGTAAAAAGGTATGATTAGGCATGCCTGTCAATAAAGCTGGATGCCTGTGTCTGAGTGAGATCCACCCCCCCCATCCCGCATGACCGGCTGATCACCGCTCCGAGGATGTTAGTGTGAAGCAAATGATTTAATTTAAATCTGTAATATTATAATAGTCTCTTTTATGTGTGTGTAAAGGTCATGCATACTACATTAAATTAAATAACAGTATCGGATTATAACATTAACACTAAGGCCTTTGTCTGTATATGCCTATTACAGTGTAACTGCTATATGGTCTGTGTATTCTGTGGTGGTGGTGGTGTTTTTTGTTTGTTTGCTTTATTATATGACTCTTTAAATGTCAAATCTTGTGTTTTACTATGTTTTATGTATTTTCTTCCTTTATTAGATACACTGTAACTACTCATTTCTTCTAAATAAATATTATTTTGTTTTTGAAGAATTACTGCTTGTGTTGTCTATCCATGAGCAGAAGGCTGTATCCGTGTTCTTCCAAGGGTTAGCAAGATTAGCTTGCTCTGGAGAGCCCTCTGCGGATTGGAGACAAGCCCCCTGGTAACACCCTGGCAATTCCTCTATGGCAGATCACTACCTTATTGCCCCTTTGGATAAAGCAAATGTTTGAGAATTCCTGTCCTAAGGTAGCAAGTGCCTGCACCTCTTTCTCTTTGGGTTGTGCAGAGACCCTCCTTTGCTTACATGGAGCCTGACGCCCCGACACGAACACCTAATTGCGCACACATGAGTTCTAAGACCATTTATATAAAAGACTATTAGGCACGGAAATGGGTTCAGAGCAACAGACTGAAAGGGTATGGGGGACTTAAGAGAATTTGACAGCAACAGTGAAACAGTAAACGGGGGAAAAAAAATCACAATTGCATAATTCCTTTCTCCACCTCTGGAGGTTTTCAAAATCTTTACCCTTCACCTGATGCTTCTAATGCCACCGGTGGTGCACATAAAGTGAGATTCGCTAGCCTTTTGAGATGCATGGTTTGGTGGCTACTTAGTTTGGACCTGTGGCCTGGTGGGGTCCATTGCTCCTCGACTACTCAGCCTTCACCTTCCCTCAGGACACATGCGAGCCTAAGTCTAAAGTGTTCACCAGGCTTGCGGATAGCAATTCCGGGCCCCAGGGCTGTCCCGGGGGGGAGCGGGGTCTGGGGTGGAAGTGATTATTTGTCACTTCTGGGACGCCGTTACTTCTTGGACCGACTGCGCTAGTCCGTGGGGCCCGGAGCGGTCATGTGCGCCTAGGAGACCTGTGGCCCGGCCATACAATTTAAAAGGGCTCCTGCCTGCTGCTGCAGCGGCTGGGGGGCCCTGGGCAATTGCCCGCTTTCGCCTCCCCCCTCGGCAGGCCTGATGTTCACCACCAGCCCCAGTCTTGCAGTGTCCATCACAGTCCTGTTCCTTGGGTTCACACACACTCGCAGCCAGAACAACACAGTCCTTCCTCCTTCCACGAAGGCTCTCTCTCCCTCCCTCCCCTGCCCATGCACACATTCTTGCCAAGATGGTGCTCCTCCCAATTGTTGATTTTCATAGCTGCCATCTGCTGGCTTATTACACTTCTTTCTTTCTTTAGCATTCTGTACCCTGAGGTGCATAGGACATCGACCAGTTTCCACTATTTATTTCAGTCTTGTGCTGATATGTTCGGGCTTCTGAGTGTCATGTTGATGGATTTCACTTTTGTCTGTTGTTCTGCATGATGTTTCTCTGGGTCGCCCTCCTTTTCACTTTCCAGGCTGTGTCCACGTTATCACTTGCAGCAGAAGTCGTGTTAATGGCATCCATAAAGAGTGTCCTGATATGTCCATCAGTGTTGTCTTACCATGTTTGACACTTTAGGTGAGTTTCCTCTACAAAGAATTTCTGATGTTGCAAGACGCTTTTTCCACTGGAAATGGAAGGTTTTTTTTTCATATACTACTTGTATAATATTATGACACTTGAGGGTTGAGGGTATAAAACAACTTCGGAACAACATAAAAATGCATCAGTATGGGAAAAGGGAACACGGTATTCCTTCTATTGAGGACTTTGAAAACAGTAGAAAGTTGTGCCATTTCAGCTATACTAGTATAGTTGAAGTGGTACAACCTCTCCTAATGTGGATGCAGTAATATCTGTATAAAGGTGATTCCTGTATGTGCAGGAGAATAACTCAACTGGTATAAGTGCATCCATATTAGGGCTTGTATCAGTGTACCTGTTTTACTCAAAGTCAATTCCTCCCCCCACTCCCACAGCTGAAATAGTGATACTGGTAAAACTTTTAAGTGTAGACCAGGTCTGAGTTAGGCTTATAGTCTAATGAGATGATCAGGATCAAGAAAGCAAGAGATTAGAGACACAGTTAATCAATCAATAGACACACAGGCCTACATTTAAAAAAATAGACCTGCAACATGTGAAGCATATGCATAAGTCTAGTATTTGCAGACTCCAATGTGTGTGCACATATCAAGAGTTTTGTGTATACAAAAGGATGTGTTTTGTCCACATACTTTTAAAACACCTGAGCTAAAAAGTTTCTGATTAGAATTGTGGGCTAGAGCTTTCAATGAAGCTGTCTTGAAGATGAATTTGGATTTATCTTCTCTTGGTCCTCTGAAGGCATATAGGAGTTTATTTAAAAAAATAAAGAGGAATAAAAAAAGGTATGTCCTATACTCAGCACCTTGCAAAACATAAATATTTCTCTGATATTAAAGCTGTTAATTTCAGCCATAGACAGTGCAAACAATTTTGCCATTACTGAATTGAAGGACTAAGTAAATCTTGGATTGTGATCAAAGTAGTGTGACCAGATGTCCCAATTTTATAGGGACAGTCCCGATTTTTGAGTCTTTTTCTTATATAGGCTCCTATTACCCCCACTACCCCTGTCCCGATTTTTCACACTTGCTGTCTGGTCACCCTAAATCAAAGTTACATCAATGTGTGGGTTTTTTGTTTGGTTTTTTTTTTTTAAATTAGTTATTGGGACTAAGTTAAACTTTGAGGGAGCAATTTATTTTGCTGGCAGCTTTGAGTCCCAGCAGCTCATAAAAAATCATCTGAATTAGAAACTACTTTTAACATTTTATTATTCACTGATAACCGCATAAAGCAAATCTTTACTTCCAAAATAGCCATTATAACTAACTTGTCTCTCTGATACAAGCTTTTATCTTAAAACCACTTAATCTTATGTCATTGATAAAGCCATTTAAAGTCTGGTTTTGGCCACAAGGTGGTGCAGATGCACTGATAAATAATACTCTGCATCTAGTTCCTGTTATCTCAAAGGGGCTTTCTGAACAACCTCAGAACAAACCCATCAGCTATTAGCACATGCTGTTTTACAGACCTCAACCACAGGGATTATACAGCTTGTTTCACACAGCTTCTTGGAGGTGAGTCTTATGTAAGGACCCCAGTTATCTTCCCTTTTTGCATCATGCTTAGTGGCTTGTTCTAAAATAAAAGACAGGAAAGCCTCTCCCCTCCTTTGCTGTAGTATTTGTAGCTTAGGCAAGCCTTGAATGACTCTCCTCTCTAGCTACTGTCCTACAGAGCTTGCCTACCCTGCTCCCCAACAGGACTGACGCTTCCACTAGGTGACCCTAGGCGGTTGCCTAGTGTGCCAGGATTTGGGGGGCGGCATTTTGCCGCCCTCGGAGGCATTTCGGCAGCGGCGACTCCTGGCGGCGATTTGGAGGCGGTAAAAGTGGCCACCGAAACGCCGCCGAGAACGCAGCTTCCGAGGAGCTGCTGGCGCCGGCGGAGGTGAGCTGCTGCTGCCACGGGGTGGGGAGCCGCCGTGGATGGGGAGCCAGCCACCGTGGGTGGGTGGGGAGCCAGACGCAGGCGGAGGGCTGAGCTGCCGCGGGTGGGGGGGCTGGCCGTCGTGGGGGGTGGGGAGCCGCCACGGGCGGGGGGCTGGGCGCTGCGGGGGGGGGGGAAGCTGCTGTGGGGAGGGGGGCAGCTTTAGCTGGGGCGGGGGCGCAGGACTGGTGCAAGGAAGTTTTGCCTAGGGCGCGAAACTTCATTGCACCGGCCCTGCTCCCCAACTCCCTTTTCCGGTAAGGGGCTTAATGTGCATTGGGCCCTGCCCGCGGATCTATCCCCATAACGATGTACAGTAGGATGGAATTTTGACCCACCCTGCTCTGAGTGCTGATCTTGGGTTCCTATCAAAATATTATGGAGAAACAAACCAAATTCAGAATTTTCTTTATTGTTAACATTTTGTTCTTGATGGTGGATCTTTTAGGGTCTGAATTTCCCTCACCAAGCTGTTAGGCTTGTGCAGAGGAGCTCCACGTTGTGAGCCTCACCCCTGGCAGCTGGGACAAAGGTTTGGAGTCATGCACTCGTGTGCGTTCTGTGGGCATTCATCTGCAGGGCCTCATTCCAATATATGGGTTGTTCTACCTAATCTCTATAGCAAGACTCTGATTTTTGTGAGGTACCAATTTGCAATCCTGTAGCAAATGGAAGCTTTGGCAGCATCATGAACGGAGTGAAAAAAGCTAGGTGTATAATGATGAGTTAAATACAGAGACGGTATGAAAGTACTTATTTCAGTAGTGTGCTCAGTAACTGAAATGTTTTTCAGTTTGTTTTACAGGGACACAGAAACCTTGGGGCTTGTCCACATGGTGCATTAGTCTGCAGCAGAGGGGTGTAAATTCTAGTGTGCACTAATGTGTTGTGTGCTAATTGGCCCATGTGGACCCTGCTGCTGTGCACTAAAAGTTCCCTAGTGTGCTTTGTACTATTTGATGTGGACTGACAAAAACACCTCAGTTTAATGTGAGATGATGTATTTAAATATAATAACCAAGGGCCCAATTTTGCACCCAGCCTAAATCAATGTCACTTACTTCAGTGGGTGCAGGATCACAACCTGAATATGTGCTGTGAACTAAACAGATGTGGATCAAAGGCACAAATTCAGCTCCACAGCTTGATGCTGTTCTGATTTAGGGGGTTGATTGTGCCCATTATGGAGATTAGGAGCAAGGAGCCTAAGCCAGACATACCACTTTGTGCACTCTTTAAACATCCCCACATGGGACAAATTAAGAAGAGAATTGATTGAGCACCAGGTGATTAACTAGTTAAAGTGATTTAGTTTGTCAGCAGAGGCCAGTGAAATGAGAAGAGAGCGCGGTAGGAAAGGCTGGAAGGAAAGGCCAGGGAAACCAAGCCCTGTGTCTGGGCAAGCACTTGTATAGCATATGGTAAATAAAGCACATGGTGTTGTCCTTGGCAGGGGAATGTGTAAGGACTGTTTACAGAGAGGGATCCAGGGTGAGGGAATCCTGCCCTATAATGGCTGTTTGCAAAATATGTGTGGACCTGGGTTCCAATGCCTACCCTTCTCATCTCAAAAGAGTTTGGGGGTCATATGTGGGGTTTAAATGCAGGTAAATCTTTTAGTATGAATTATAGAAAAATACAACACTTTGACCTGATTAATGTGTAGCTATTGGTGTTGAGGCAGAGCTGCCACTGCTTTGATTTACAGAATGGTAAAATGACAGTCCTTTAAAATGTATGGGGTGAAGTGGCACTGAAAATCCTACTCCAACCTTTTCTCTTGTTTTTAGTGTTCAGGGATATCACACTAGTTTGTTTCTAGTTACCATTCATATAATACAGTGAGGGGTATATTAATGATTGCCTTGTCCTGTAACTAGTCATCGATTTACAAAATTAGTCTCCAGTATAGGTGGGCTAATGAGATAGATCTACCTGGTCTAACACTGTAGTGCACTTTGTTCCTTCTGGACTGAGAGAGATTTCCTTCTGGAGTGCTTGTGCCCACGTTTTGTGTGATGTCACTAAATGGGTGGGGTAAAGTCTTACAAAAGCAGCCCAGTCACAGCAGCCTCAGACAGCATCAACATGAACTGCAGCGTGCAGCACAGAGTGCTGCTCAGCTACGGAATGGAGAAGAGGCTAGACCCAGTCACTCTGCAGCCCTTCTGGGACTTTGTCAAAGCAAAGGAGCCATTGATCAAGTCACCTTACTTTCCAGTGCTGTTTTCGTTTACAGCTTACATGAGTTTCTGTCTTCCTTACATTGCACTGGACTTCTTAAGCACTAAAATACCAGCCGTGAGAAAATACAAAATCCAGCCTCTGAGTTATCCAACTCTGGGAATGATGGTACCTTGTATGGTTCAATGTGTCTATCATCACGTTGTCTTGATCTTCCCAGTGACAGTTGCACATTGGTACTGGATATCAGTGGATTTACCAGTAATGGCTCCAGAGCTGCCGAGGGTCCTGCTAGATGTAACTCTTTGCCTGCTTCTCTTTGACTTCCAGTATTTTCTGTGGCATTTGCTTCATCATAAGGTGCCTTGGCTTTACAAGACTTTTCACAAGGTTCATCATAAGCATGTATCTACGTTTGCGCTTACCACACAGTACTCAAGTGTTTGGGAGTTACTTTCACTGGGATTTTTTGCTGCCATAAATCCAGTGTTGCTGAAGTGCCATCCTTTGTCAGAAATGATTTTCTTCCTTGTTAATATCTGGCTGTCAGTGGAGGATCATTCAGGCTATGAACTTCCATGGTCAACAAACAGACTGATGCCATTTGGCTTGTATGGAGGAGCTCCGCATCACGATCTCCATCACCTGAAGTTCAGATGTAACTATGCTCCTTACTTCACCCACTGGGACAGACTATTTGGAACACTTGCTCACGCACGTTCACAACAATAACGGGGAATTCGTTTGTTACCTGGCTAATTTTGTATAGCTAACTAAATTAAAAGAAGAGTATAATTTTTTCAGAGCCACAGAAATTTATAATTATATATATATATATATAAATATATAAAAATGTGAAATCATTTATAGCAAAACTAATTTAATGTTTGTATATATATTTATGGAATTACATCTATAATGTCTGTTACTACTTGTTTGGAAACAATGTCACATTATAAGGAAAGCATTAAGAGACACTCGCTGCCTTCTTTCCTTTGAATATGCCAGCTTTTATAAAGCATATTATGTTACTGTGTTTTATACATACAGAGACAAATATTTTCTTGCTGTTATAGGATGACTTGTGATATGAATAGAAACAATGCACGTAGTGTGCATTAAGAATTCCAAGAAAATATCTTATTTAAAAAAGGTTGCTGCTGGATGGCATTACATGTCTAATCTGATTCTGTTTTTCTTTGCAATAATTTGGATCTTTATATTGCATACCCCAGTATACTCTCTATTTTTTACGTGGAAAATAAATCTTTATATTTGTTTAAAACTATGTTTTGCTTCCTTATATTTGGTCCTCAGTCCTCAGAAATTCTATGATTTTGTCTATCTGCAATATTGTTGTTGGTCCGAGGATATTAGAGAGACACGAGGGGCCGAGGTAATATCTTCTAATGGTACAATGTCCTATTGAAGAGCTTGAAAGCTTGTCTCTCTCACCAACAGAAGTTGGTCCAGGAAAAGATATTACCTCACCCACCTTGTCTCTCTGATTCTGTCTGCACAGTTTGGAGTTTGTTTTGATTTCAGAGGCAGGAGTTTTCTTATTAAAATATTTAGGTTCATGTAGACAAATACATATGCTGAATATCAGAATAGAACAGTTTGCTTGTCCTCCAAAATAAAGCACTAATCAAGAGGTTTATTTAATAATGTTCAGTTTTTGATGATACAAAGAAAGGTAGAATTCGGTTTAAAAATCTGGGCCAAATTCCACTTATATTGGTGTTGATTTTGAATAATTTCCACTACATTATGGTATAAGTGAGAGTAGAATGACCCTTTCATAAGAGTCTGACTTGAACTTCCTGTAGCTGTCCTCCAACCACATTACTTGTTATTGACTTGCAAAAACCTGGCTAGGAATCTGACTGGAATTCCCACAAAATGGAGGAATTTTTCCATTAATTTTCATGAATCTTGGAGGGCATTGGTTGAAGAACAACAAGCTTTAAGGCTAGTAAGAACTGTAACCGGGCTTCCTCTCTGCCTCGGTGGATCCTGTGCTTCCTTCTAGCAGTGGGTCAGGATCGCGTCTCGTCTCTCAGAATTTCCCCCCTCTGTTTATAATTGGTGGGGAAATTCTGTCTCCAAGCAGCCTTCCTGTTTCTGGGCCTGCTAGGCCCTCATTGCTTCACTGGGGCTTCTGACCTCCTCAGTGGACATCCAGTGAGAGGAAAAGGGGGGTGGGGGCAGTCCTAGGGTCACTCCGGGGCTAGGGTGACCAGACAGCGAGTGTGAAAAATCGGGACGGGGGTGGGGGGTAATTGGAGCCTATATAAGAAAAAGACCCAAAAATCGGGACTGTCCCTATAAAATCGGGACATCTGGTCACCCTATCCGGGCCCCAACCCAGGACCCTACAAGTAGCAGCATCACACTGCCAGTTCCCAGGAAAAGCTGCTAGCTTCCCTGGGTTACTTTCCCATGCCCCTTGGCTTATTGCCCCTACTTTGCTTGGGCGGGGTTCCTCCCCACCCTCCTGCTGGGGGAGGGAGAACCCCTAGTCTCTGGTAACCCTTCTGGGTGTGACAGCCCCACAGAAAACGGACGACTCCGTCTCTCCCCTCCAGAAGGGTCCTTTTCTTCAGGTCTTTGGACCTGGAAGGATCCTTAGCTCCTGTTTAGGGTTTCTCCCCAATCTCTATACCTGTTGAGTTCTTCCCTGGTCCTTGTCAACTTCTGCCCGCTCAGCTCACTTCCACTCTCACAATGCCTATTCTTCTCCCCCCCTCCCTGCCCCCCCAAGGCTTTTAACCTGTTCTGGCAGGTTCTTAATTGGCTCCAGGTGTCCTAATTAACTTGGAGTAACCCCTGCTTAGTTACCAGTCAAAGAGGGACCTGCTTATCCTGAAGCTAATATACCTTCCTTCCCGCACTTTCCTGTAGCAGTCTGGCCTGACCCTGTTATAGAGCATAGTTATGGATATCATTGTCAGGATAGTCCAGAAATAAAAGGCTCGTAGAAGAATGTAAACGTATAAGTCTAGGGGCAGATCCCATGCTCCTCTCTCAGCAAAATCCCTAGTGGCTTCACTGGGACAGCATTGGTCCTCCGACTGCAAATCCTGAAAAGCTCCTGCACTGGATTTCTAGTAAACCCAACCTGGAATAAAGGCCTTTGTTGCTGTTTGAGGCTGTCAGGTTGTATGGTAAAGGTGGCAGCACACCTCTGGAAATATTTGGGGGAGGGGCGGAAGGCTTGGGGGGAAGCCATATGACATTCTTAGTAGCTGCTTGGGCCGATTGTTTCGCTAGTGAAATATCTCCATATAAAAATCTATGAAACATGACAGTTTTGTTACCCTGAAAAGATAACTACCTAAAATCACATTTTTGTTTTTAAAGGGGACTTAATAAGCTTAGATTTTTTTAAAATATAATGAGCTGATGTGTTCACTAACTAAGCAGAAATAAAGACCCATCTAATCTGCCTGATTATAATAATCTTAAATATTGTGGTGTGCAGTGCAAGGAAAGGAAGTGTTCTCTTTTATGGCAAATGAGAGACAAATTACAAACTCTGATTTCTCTTTAACCAATATATCAGCTTTGAAGTAACCCAAGGCTCAAAGCTCTACTCTTAAACTCAGGAAAAATGTCCACTGACTTCAGATGGCCAAATTCTTAACTTCTAGTGCTGATGTTCAGTGGCTTCGGTGGGAGTTTGGTATTATACTGGACATGTGATGTTGTGATCTTGTCAGATCTCCGTGCTAAACAAGGTTAAGCCAAGACAATACTTGGATAGTATTTAAAATATATTTAAAAATGTAAAAACAAAAACCTATGAACAGATGCTACAGGAAATGAAACTGGTAATTCAGTAAGTGTTCTCTTTCAATTGATACTGAGGTAATACTAGAGTATAGTGAGGTCTCTGCTAGTGGAGGTGCTGTGTTTTGGGCACTTGCCCACTCGGTTAGAGTTGCCAGGTGTCCGGTTTTTGCTGTTCCCCTCTCCCCCGCAGTGGGGCTGGGAGCTCCTGGGGCAGCACAGCTGCAGAGCCCGGCTTGACCCGGTGCACTGTGCTGCGCGGTGGCTGTGGCGTGGCCTGGCTCCAGCCGGTGTGGCTGTAACGCCGCCAGCCACTGGTGCTCCAGGCACCCCCCCCACACACACACACACACAAAAGAGGGCACTGTGCTGTGATTGCAGCACATGCTGACTATTGAGGATATTGTACTTTTCCCTCTCAGGGTACATCTACAATGCAGTCAAGAATTGCTGCTCCTTAGGTATACCGAAGAGTGCACTAGCCCTAGTACCAGCAGCAGGGGCAGCATCATCCGCTAACCTCCCAGATACAGTCCTGCCCAGGGTACATACTTGGAAGGTTACCCCATGCTGCTGCCCTGCTGTTACAGCTATACTGCAGTGACTATCTTCAGTGTGCCTAAGGAACAGCAATCCTTGATTGCATTGCAGACATACCCTGAGAGGGAAAAGTACCACATCCTGAATAGTCAACACCAGTTCCTGTTGCAGCTGCTGAAATTTCTTGGAGGCCTTACATCCACTAATCAAGCCCAGTCCCAGTCTCTGAGATGGGGTAAGAATACAAACTAAAGTTGCATTTTTGCCCCAAGTAAAATACAAATTCCTGCAGCATCAAATTAAAAAGCAGTACCTTGCATTTCTAAAAGTTAGTGCTTTTGCCTGCTTTCCTTTTCCTTAAGTAACCCCTCCGCCAGGTGCCAATGGCAGCAACAAGGGCTAGATTCCATCTGTGTAGGTGTCCTTTTATTAAAATAAATAAAAATATGGTCAGAGCCCACATCCAGAGCTGTATTCCTACTTCTCTCTGGGGTATTAAAGACAGTAGCAGTGGATAGGTCCTATTGCCCGCTCTTCTCACCAGTTGGGTGAGGTGAATGCCTTCAAGACCTATCCTTCTCAAAAAGAACTATTTGTGCGAGGCAAGAAAGAGAGACCTTAAAGCCCTGACTAGTGAGATCCTGATTCCCTAAGTCTGCTCTATTGGAGCAGTCCAAAATGATGCATGCTGAGGTAGATGCAGCAGCTCATGAGATTTCACCTGGTTTGAAAGGAAAACTCCATTACCGAATAATGGTAGATAATAAGGATAATCAGAGACATTTTTAAAGTGGTCTTGAAATATACAAGGGTTCAATATTAATAGCCAGAATAAATGCTCAGACAAAGAAGTTTTATATAACAACAAGGAAGTAGATTTCTTACAGGAAATCCATTTTAACTGCAAAAGAACACAGTAAATTATAGACAGAAGTGGCGAGAAAATCGTTACTCATTAAATGGGAAAGGAAAGAAATATATTAATTACTAAGAAGCTGCACAGATAAACACAGAACACATGCACAAACAGAGTAGGCTCATGGAATTCAGTTTAGTTGTAACAAATATTATTGGTTTTATTAAATAGATTTCAAAACCTATACCAGGGTGCATAAGTATCAGCATCCTCTTTAGAGATGGGGAGAAATGAAAATATTTGCCCAAGGTCATAGTGGATATTGGTGATATTGATAAAAATATAACTCAGGTCTCCAGAATTCTCAGGTGAAATCCTGGCTTGCTGGTCAATGGCAAAACTCCCACTGACTTCAATGGGGCTAGGATCTCAGTCCCAATCTAGTCCCCTGAGGGACACCTATTCTGGTCAGCATGTCTATAAGTAAGTATATATTAAGCAGACAATTTATATGAACGGAACTATTACCTTTAGAAAATAGCCACCTGTTTAGGTGTGGGTCTTTGAGTACAGCAGATTTCAGTTGCTACATAAATGGTAGGTGGGACAACCTGACCCCAGTTGTATAGACCCAAAATGTAAAAGATGGAAATTGAGAAGAATCATTCACTAATTCACGGAATGGATATATGGAGAAAAAAGAATGCATTTGGTTGCACGTTTACCTTTTATCTCCACTTGATTTTCCTTGACACAAGGACTGATTACATTTTAGTTTTCTATGAGCCTGTTAATATAATAATAAAAAACAGACAAAGCATGGCCAGAAATAGCAGTTTGGATTCACCCTTCCTTTGCCTAAAGCCATGCTAAGGCATCTATTAGTTGATAGACCAGTCTACAATGACCATAAACACTTAGCATCAGAACTCTCCTATGACAACATGGGCGACATCTCTGCATGTGTCCTCTGTCCCAACACAGGACACTTACAAAAATGAAGACACTGAATAAACAGGGTAAAAGCTAGACGTTTGCTAAAAATAGATGCATACATATTAGAGAGACAATGTGGGATAAATCATATATTTTATTGGACCTACTTCTGTTGGTGAAAGACATGCTTTTGAGCTGCACCGAGATCTCCAGGTCTGGGAAAAGTACTCAGAGTGTCACCATTAACTACAAGGTGGAACAAATTGTTTAGCATAAATAAACACATACTGCAAGAGACCATTCAAGGTGAAGTGCTCAGTTAACATCTTTGCAGTCATAGGACAAAAAAGGCAGGTTAGTGCATTACAGATTGTTTTAATAAGCCATAAATCCAGCGTCTTTATTAAAATCATGATTTTTAGTGTCTAACAAAGTTATGAATTTAAGCTCCTAGGCTCGTCTGAGGGTTTTGTGCAGGCTTCCTTTGAGGATGAAGACAGAGGTAAAATATAGAGTGATTGTTTTGTGAAAAATATTAACCCACAGGTGATATGGTGTTTTTCCTTTTTTATTATTTTTCTATGTGAGTTAATTCAAGAACATAGTGATTGTTTGGTTTCACCCACATAGTTGTTATTGGGGCACTCAGTGCACTAGATGAGGTCCACATACCTATCACAACAAGTGATGTAGGACCCATTAATTTTGAAAGGTATGTTGTGAGGGAGGAAGGTTGATTATCGAGCAATGGAGATATTTCTGCAAGTTTTGTGTCTGTTGTTATGGCAGGATCTGGTCTGTGGGGACCTTGCATCTAATGATGAGCTTGGCAAGGTGTGGGTGTTGTCTGAAGGCCAGAACAAGGGGTTCAAGAAATTTCTTTCAGGATGTGGTCCCCATCAAGTATTGGGTGTAGTTGTTTAATGAAACCTAGTATGGGTTCCTGTGTGGGATGGTAAGTATCAACCAGGGGTATGCTGTTGGTGGGCTTTTTTTTCTGTATTGAAGCAGGTTCTCTTGGGGTATTTGGGTGGCCCATTCCATGATACAATCTACTTCTCTGGTGAAGTGTCCTTGTTTGGTGTAAGTGGTTTTAAGTGTGTTAAGGTATATATCCCAGACTTTTTCCTCTGAGCATATTTTGTGGTATCTGAGTGACTGGCTGTAGATAACAGATTTCTTACTGTGTTTAGATTTGTGAAGGTAAAGGTGGTGATTTGTGTTTTTCTTCTATATAGTTGACTGTAGGGTACCATTGTTGAAGCTGATCCAGGAAGTTGATGCTTGTGCGGGAGTGTTTTAAAGAGAGTTTGATGGATGGTTGTTGAAGTTGTGGTGGAAATCTGAGGAGTTTGGGTTGTCTGTCCAGAGGATGAATATATCATTGATGTTTCTCAGGTTTATCATTGGTTTTATGATGCTTTTGTCCAGAAATTCTTCCTCAAGATGCACTTGAAGAGGTTGGCATACTGGGGAGTCATCCTAGTACCCATGGCTGTTCCCATAATTTGTACAAAGTGTTTGTTGCTGAATGTAAAATTTTTATGGGTGAGGATGCAATGAATGCATTTGATGATGTGTTTGGAGTGGATATCTGAGTGCTGTCCATTGACTTGTAGATAGTTGAGGCAGGGAGCAATGCAGTCATTCTGAGGGATGCTGATATATAGGGAGGTTGTTAAAGTTGAGGAGTTTCTGGAGGAAGTTGATTGTGTCCTGGAGAAAGCTGATCCTTTGTGTGGTGAGTGGTTTGAGGATGGCTTCTGTGAGTCCTGCTGTTCCTTCAGTAAGAGTGCCAGGGCCAAATATAATGGGTCTGCCTCGGTTTCCTTGTTTGTGTATCTTGGGAAGCATGTAGGAAGTCCCTGGGGTGGACTTGTGGGGGATGAGGTTGTAGAGGTTTTTTTGAAGTTGTTTGGGAAGGATTTGATGACATCCTTAAATTCTTGGATGAACTGGCATGTGGGGTTTTCTTTGAGTTTTTTATAATAGGTGGTGTTGGAGGGTTGTTGATTGGCCTCATTAACATAGTCATCATGGCTGAGAACTATGATGCCACCCCTTTGTCTGCTGGTTTAGTCTTTTCAAAGTTCAGTTCATAGATTTGATGATACCTTATACTGAAGGTATATGAAGGTATACTATTAGTGTACCCTGGCCCCAGCACTAGCACCCATAGGCTCTGACTTTCGTCGGCGCCGGTGGGTGCTAGTGCCCCCGGCCCTGCCCACTCCACCCCGGTCCCACCCCTTCCTCAAATCCCCGCCCCCGCCTCCTCCCCTGGGCACGCTGCATTCCCCTCCCCCCCGGATTGCAAGCCGGGGGAGGAGGGGGGAAGCAGCAGAGCACCCACCGGGCCCAGCAGCTGCCCTCCAGCCCTGCCCCCGACACTCCCAGCTCACCTCTCGGAGGCTCTGCCGGACGTGAAGGGGCAGCTGCTTTTCCTGGCTCCCTCCAGCTGGTCGGCGGCGCCTCAAGGGAGAGGTATGGGGAGGAAGCGGAGGCGGAGGGCCTGGCTCCGCCTCCACCTCCTCCCCATACTCCTCCCTCCCCCGAGGCTCTGCCGACCAGCTGGAGGGAGCCAAGAAAAGCGGCTGGTGGCTGCCACTTCGGGTCCGGCGGAGCCTCGGGAGGTGCAGAGGTGAGTTGGGCGCACGGCGGGGGGGGCTAGCAGGGATCTGCCGGTGGGTGCTGACCACCCACCAATTTTTCCCCGTGGGTGCTCCAGCCCTGCAACACCCACGGAGTCGGCACCTATGCTAGCACCTGCTGTAGTTTTGAGTTATTGAGATGCTATTAGGACCTGCAGCTGTGACTGAGCAATACGGAATGCTGTCCTGGGAAAGGAACAGCCAATGGGAGAGTAGCTTAAGCTGACGGAGCGGCTCAGAAGATGTCAGCAGAGAAGGAGAGGCAGTCGGAAGAAGCTGTGAGAGAAGAAGAATTTAGATGCTGAGCTAGTGGATGAACCAGAGCTGAAGTAAAAGCTGAGGTGAAAAATGAAAGAAGAAGAGGAGAGTAAGAGTAGGGGACTGGGAAGTGAGAAGGAGGAAAGAAGAAGCAGTAAAAAAATAGAACTGGGCATGTGAGCAGACACTATTGGAGAAAGGAAGTAGTAGAGGGAAGTAAAATCTACAGACGTTCCGGAGATAGAGTATCAAGGTAAAAAACAACTGAAAAGAAATATAATTGGTGAAAAAGGGAATTGATTGAAAAACTGTGTTAGATTAAAATAGATCCTGAAAACAGTAAATGAAAAGTCCAACTGCTAACAACCTACAGTAAATGAACAGAGAAAATGACTGTGTGAACATCTGTTGACGCAATAGAGTTCTAAAGTGCCTAATGGCCAAGTGGGGATCACAAGGTGAAGAAACTAACAGAATGTTAGGAATCATTAGGAAAGGGATAGATAAGACATAAGACAGTAGACAGAAAATATCATAATGCCTCTTTATAAATCCAGGGTATGCCCACATCTTGTGTTCAGATCTGGTCACCCCATTTCAGAATGATATATTGGAACTGGAAAAGGTACAGAGAGGGGCAACAAAAATAATTAGGGGTATGGAACAGCTTCCATATGAGGAGAGATTAAAAAAACTGGGACTGTTCAGCTCGAAAAAGAGACGACTAATGGGGGATATGATAGAGGGTTATAAAATCTTGACTGGTGTGGAGAAAGTAAATAAGGAAGTGTTATTTACTCCTTCACATAACACAAGAACTAGGGGTCATCCAATTAAATGAATAGGCAGTAGGTTTAAAACAAACAAAAGGAAGTACTTCTTCACACAATGCACAGTCAACTTGTGGAACTCTTTGCCAGAGGATGTTGTGAAGGCAAAAACTATAACAGGGGTAAAAAAAAGACTAGATAAGTTCCTGGTCCATCAATGGCTATTAGTCAGGATGAGCAGGTATGCAACACTATGCTCCGAGTATTCTTAGCCTCTGTTTGCCAGAAGCTGGGAATCGATCACTTGATGATTACCTGTTCTCTATTCATTCCCTCTGAAGCACCTGGCATTTGCCACTGTCGGAAGACGGGTTACTGGGCTAGATGGACCGTTGGTCCGACCCAGTATGGCCATTCTTATGTTCTTAACTCTGCTTGTGGAGAAACTTGGTGAAAAGAGAGAGAGCCACGGGAACACTGAATCTAAGGATCACATCAAGTCAAAGAGAAGCAAAGAATAGAAGAGCAATAATGCAGCTGGACTTACAACCAAGGAGACCAAGAGTTGATTCTTCTCTGAAGAGATAATGGATAACTTGAGTAGTTTCTTTTGTTCTCGTTAGTAATGATGCCTTTGGTGTTAACTGCACAAAGTAAGGAAGAGTAGTGAGTATAAGCTTGCGAAGGTTAATGTGCTGGTAACATAGTTTTTTATTATATTATTTATGTTCTGGTACAATTTTGAGTTTCCCCTATAGAGATCAAAAAAATTAAAATTATCCCTTTTGTCTTGGTTTGTCTCTGCCACTCCTCACATTTAGCATAGCCTAGCCTAGCTTGAGGTCACTGTCCCAGCACCATAAAATCAGCTAGCAGAAAAATATTGATGACTTTAGTGATATATGATGGAAGTCACTGGAAAAGGTGGAAGAAAATTAAAAAGGGAGAAAATGTGTGGAGGGGTGCAGGGGGGAAATGAAGAAAACTTCCTCACCCCCTCCACTCTCTCTCCCTCTTCTATTTTTACTCTCTCTTACAAAGAGGAAAAAAGTGTGTGTGGTGGGGAGGGAAGGAGAGGTGGGTAAAGGAACAAAAAATAAAATATTACATTTGATCAGCTTTTGAAAACTGAAATGAAATGTCAATTTGAAATTAAGCAAGTATTTTAATTTGAATTTTGTTATCAAAATGGAAACTTCTAAAATGGAATTGTTTACAGAATATTTTGATTTGGCTGTAGGGTGACCAGACAGCAAGTGTGAAAAATCGGGACAGGAGGTGGGGGGTAATAAGAGTCAATATAAGAATAAGACCCAAAAATCGGGACTGTCCCTATAAAATCGGGACATCTGGTCACCCTATTTGGCTGAAACTGCATTTTTATTTAAAAAATATTGGTTCAGGTCTACATTTTCCCATCTCTGACTAATGGAAGAAGTTGTTTATTTTCACTTACAAAATACAAATCCAACTAAGGCACATGATTTCACATGTACAGAAACTCTGCACCTGGGTAAATTTCTGTTCAGTACAACACATGCTGTATTTTCAGCGTCAGTCACTACTTCCTTGATCCGGAACTTCTCCCCAAATTTGAGATGTTTCCTGAGATCGTACATGGAATGTGGAAGTTGAATAAAAATGCTGACATATCATGCAGTATCTAACACCACGATGTACGTACAAAGTGTCCACTTGTTTTGCTGCCTTTGCATTTTAAGGCTCCTAAACTGGGTTTCAGTCAGAATTCTGACTGAAGAGAATCCTGAAGAGAATTTGTGAGACTCCTGCTCAACCAATGGCATGTACATTGTCCCCTTAATGCCTGATTGTTATGTCATGTATGTGAGTCACCTTCCCTACAGTTATAATAATTTAAAAAGTGAAGGGAGTATTCATTTTACTAAGCCAAAATTAGATGTGTGCCAAGATTCAGACTTATGCAGCTAGCCACGTATGCAGAAAATCATGTTTTCATAAACATTTCACTGCCTGTGTCTCCGAGGACTTCCCCAAAAAGACATTTCTGTCACCTGATGAGAATTCTAAGTGTACAGTATATACACACATTCTGGTCTATGAACATTTTTTCTTCAACTTCCACATTCCATATAAGGACCGCAGGAAACATCTCAAGTTTGGGCAAAAGTTCCGGATCAAGGCAGTAGTGTCTAAAACTGAAAATACAGCATTTGTTCTACTGAACAAAACTTAGCCAGTTACAGAGATTCTGTACATGTGAAATCATGTTGCATTAACTGGATTTGTATTTTCAAGCTCCTTCTGTTAGTCATTGAGTTGGGAAAATGTAAAGCTGATCAGTTTTTTTAAATAAAAAACAGTTTCATCAAAATAAAAATATTTTGCAAACAGTTCCATTTTGACTTTCTTTTTTTTTTTTTAGAAACTTCAATTTTTGATGAAAGGTTTGAAATGAAAATGTGTTTAATTTCAAATTGATATTTTCATTTCATTTCAGTTTTTCCAAAGCTGACATTTCATTTTTTGTTCCTTTGCCCCCCTCACCATAAAAGACAGTAAAAGTAATAAAGGCGGGAGGGATAGCTCAGTGGTGTGAGCATTGGCCTGCTAAACCCAGGGTTGTGAGTTCAATCCTTGAGGGGACCATTTAGGGATCTGGGGCAAAAATTGGGGATTGGTCCTGCTTTGAGCAGGGGGTTGGACTAGTTGACCTACTAAGGTCCCTTCCAACCCTGATATTCTATGATTCTATGGGGAGAGAGTGAAGAGTCCACTCAAACACTCATATTTTCCCTCTTTCTCTAACAGACTCCCCGCCCCCGATTTTTCCTGTCTTTAAAGTGACCAATGTTTTTCAAAAATTCAACATTTTTACAAAAAATGTTTCTACATTTTTCAACCTGCTCTATTGTTGTATATTGTCTAAGGGCACGTCTTCACTGTCATTTTTAACATGGCTTTTGTAGTTGCGGCACATAAAAAGCCCACCTCCACAAGGGGCATAGCTACCAGTGCTGGGAGCATGCTCCCAGCATGACTCCCAGCGCTGGTGCACTGTCTATACTGGCATGTTACAGCGCTGAAACTTGTAGCGCTTGGGGGGTGTTTTTTCACATCCTGGAGCGAGAAAGTTGCAGCGCTGTAAAGTGCCAGTGTTAGGGCTAAAGGTTAGGGCATGTCTACACTATGAAATTAGGTCGATTTTATAGAAGTTGATCTTTATTAAGCGATTTTATACAGTCGGTCGTGCATGTCCCCACTAAGCGCATTAGGTCGGCGAAGTGCGTCCTCAATACCGTGGCTAGCATCGACTCACGGTTAGTATAGGCTACTGCCAGTCACCACCGAGCCCCATGCACTGGAGCAGACTGCAGTGTATTAGCCACTCCTCACAGGCAAGGGGGTTGGACCTGCTGCCTCTGAACCCCAGTACCTCTCTGGGTCCTATGCCAGGCCCTGCAGCCTCGGGCTTGCCAGCCTGGAGCCTCCCTGCTCCCCTGGCCTTTCCCCAGCCCTGCTCCCAACTAGGTCCCTGGTTCCCCCTTGCAGCCAGGCCCTTCTCCCTCTGAAGGCAGAGAGAGTCTGTCTGCTCCAGGTCCACTGCCCTCTTATAAGGGCCAGCTGGGCCCTGATTAAACTGGCCACAGCTGTGGCTACTTTGCCAATCAGCCTGCTCCCAGCCTTCACAGCCCTGCTTTAACCCCTTTAGGGCAGGAGCGGCGTAGTCACCCCGCTACAGGTATCCATGCAGACGCCATAGCATGGCAAGCATGGAGCCCGCTCAGCTGCGCACTGCTTTTGTGAGCATTGTAAACACCTCGCGCATTATCCTGCAGTATGTGCACAGCCTGGCTAGGAGCCGCTAGCATGAGGACGATTGTGAGGAGGACATAGACACAGACATTCCTGAAAGCATGGGATGTGGCAATTGGGACATCATGGTGGCAGTGGGGCAGGTTCATGCCATGGAATGCCGATTCTGGGCTCAGCAAACAAGCACAGACTGGTGGGACCGCATAGTGTTACAGGTATGGGATGATTCCCAGTGGCTGTGAGACTTTTGCATGCGTAAGGCCACTTCCATGGAACTTTGTGAGCTGCTTTCCCCCCGCCCTGAACCGCAGAAATACCAAGATGAGACCTGCCCTGACAGTTGAGAAGCGAGTGGCGATAGCCCTGTGGAAGCTTGCAACACCTGACTGCTACCGGTCAGTTGGGAATCAGTTAGGAGTGGGCAAATCTACTGTGGGGACTGCTGTGATCCAAGTAGCCAGGGCAATCAATACCCTTCTGCTAAGAAGGGTAGTGACTCTGGGAAATGTGCAGGTCATAGTGGATGGCTTTGCTGCAGTGGGGTTCCCTAATTGTGGTGTGGCGATAGACGGAACCCATATCCCTATCTTGGCACCGGGCCACCTTGCCAAAGAGTACATAAACCGCAAGGGGTACTTCTCAATGGTGCTGCAAGCACTGGTGGATCACAAGGGTCATTTCACCAACATCAACGTGGGATGGTTGGGAAAGGTGCATGACGTTCGCATCTTTCAGAACTCTGGGCTGTTCGGAAAGCTGCAAGAAGGGACTTTCTTCCCAGACCAGAATATTACTGTTGGGGATGTTGAAATGCCAATAGTTATCCTTGGAGACCCAGCCTACCCCTTGCTCCCATGGCTCAAGAAGCTGTACACAGGCAGCCTGAACAGCAGTAAGGAGCAGTTCAACTATAGGCTGAGCAAGTGCAGAATGGTGGTAGAATGTGCCTTTGGATGTTTAAAGGGGCACTGGTGCAGTTTGCGGAGTAGGTTAGATCTCAGCGAAAGCAATATTCCCATTATTATTGCTGCTTTCTGTGGGCTCCATAATATTTGTGATAGTAAGGGGGAGACATTTATGGAGGGGTGGGAGGTTGAGGCAAATCACCTGACAGCCAATTTTGAACAGCCAGACACCAGGGCGATTAGAAGAGCACACCGAGGTGCGCTTCACATCAGAGAGGCTTTGAAAAACAGTTTCATGACTGGCCAGGCTATGGTGTGACAGTTGTGTGTGTTTGTCCTTGATGCTAACCCACCCCCATTGTTGAATGTACTGCCCTGTAATCCAATCCCCCTCTTCCCCTTCGACCACAGCTGACACAGGAAATAAAGTCCCTATTGTTCTGAATCCATTCATTCTTTATTTAATAAAAAAAAATTAGATCACTGACAACGCTGACTAGTGAAAGGTAGCCCAGGTGTACAAAGGGTTTGATAATGGGGTGCAGTGGGGGAGGAGGGAAGGACAAGGCCACGGTGCTTATTGTAGCCACACTACAAATCAAAGCTATTTGATTGGGCTTGGGCCATCCCCTGGAGTTGAGTGACAGAGTTCCTGGAGCTTTCCCTCCTCCCCCACGTTCTTGGGCATCTGGGTGAGGAGGATGTGGAACTTGGTGAGGAGGGCAGGCGGTTACACAATAGATGCAGAGGAGGTCTGTACTCTAGTTGCCTTTCCTGCAGCGCCACCAGATGTCTCATCATGTCCGTTTGCTCTCCCATTAGTCTCAGCATCTCCTTCTGCATGTTCCGATCACGCTCACTGTATGCTTTCCCGGTCTCTGCCACTGAATGCCTCCATGCATTCAGCTGTGCCCTATCAGTGTGGGAGGACTGCATGAGCTCTGAAAACATGTCATCATGAGTGCGGTTTTTTTTTTGCCTTCTAATCTGCGATAACCTCAGGGATGGAGTTGATGCAGGGAGCATAGAAAAATTTGCAGCTGCAGGGAGTAAAAAAAGGGAGAGTAGATTTTAAGAAGATACATTTCTGAGAACAAAATGGAGACTCTTTCACAGTGAATCAAGCAATTCAGAGCAGACAGCACATGTGTTTTAGGTGCAAGGTCGCATTTTGCCTTTTATAGTAAGTGCCTGCTGGTATATGCATATGCATCACACACGGCTGGGCAACAGAATTCGGTTTCCAGGCAGCCATGGTAAGCCAAAGGATATGTGGGGTTGGCTTCTTCCACGTTCATAACATGTGGGAATGGTTTCAAACTGCAGCACCCTCCTTTCCCATAGCAACCAATGCTGGTTGGGTTTGCCATTTAAAAGGAGGGGCTGCTGTTGCCGTTTAAAAGGAGGGGCTGCGGTTTTGGGGTGGATGTGCAGCACACCCCCTCCCTCCCACGCCCCCATCCCTGTGTGGCTATTCTCCAGGATGACCCCTTTTTTGGCCAAGTGCAAACAGCCCAGCATGACCGGGATCTAATGTGTCAGGGATCACCAATAGGGTGACCAGACAGCAAGTGTGAAAAATCGGGACAGGAGGTGGGGGGTAATAGGAGCCTATAGAAGAAAAAGCCTCAAATATCAGGACTGTCCCTATAAAATCGGGACATCTGGTCACCCTAATCACCAAACAGAGGGGATTACTGGTCCCTTACAAAGGCTTCAGGGTGAGGAAAAGGTCCTGGCTGCCAGGGAGAACGGATTCTCCAATTGCCTGCTGCACATTCTCCTCCTCCTCTTCCTCATCCACAAAATCCTCATGCGTGTTTCATGAGGCTGCCACCTTGCAGGTGTCCACGGACAGTGGTGGGGTAGAGGTAGGGCCCCCCCGCCACCCCGAATGCCATACAGCTGATCAGAGAAGCAGCATGTATGGGGCTCTGACCCGGAGCGACTGTTTGCCTCCTTTGTCTTTTAGTAGGCTTGCCTGAGCTCCTTAATTTTCACGCGGCACTTCTGTGTGTCTCTGGTGTAGCTTCTGTCCACGATGCCCTGTGCCATTTTGGCATATATATCAGCATTTCTTCTGCTAGATCGGAGTTCTGCCTGCACAGATTCTTCTCCCCATACAACAATCAGATCCAGAGTCTCCCGTTTGCTCCATGCTGGAGCTCGTTTGCAATTCTGGGACTGCATGTTCACCTGTTCTGCTGAGCTCGCCACCCTGACCAAACAGGAAATGAAATTCAAAAGTTTCTGATGCGTTTCCTGTGTACCTAGTGCTAGTTGAAAGTGCTGTCCAGAGTGGTCACATTGGAGCACTCTGGGATAGCTCCCGAAGGCCAATACCATTGAATTGCACAACGCTGCGTCTACACTACCCCAAATTCGACCCCGGAAGGTCGATTTTAGCACTACTCCCCTCGTCGGGGAGGAGTACAGCAGTCGATTTTAAGAGCCCTTTAGGTCGGCAGAACGGGGTTGGTTGTATAGATGCATTCATTATAAAATTGACCTAACGTGGCTAAATTCGACCTAACCTCGTAGTGTAGACCAGGCCTTAGACTGGAGGAATTCTTTGTGTTATTTGTCTGTACAGTGACTAGTAGAGGAGGTCCCTCCCTCCTGTCTGAAGTCCCTTGTGGTGCTACCACAGCACAAATAATACACAAACAATAGTTAAGTATTCTGACTGTTTTTCAGCTTTGGGAGGAGTTGTTCATTCGGCTAATTGGGAGTTACACTATTGCTGAGGTCTGGAAGTGACGATCTACAGGAGTGGATCATGATTTCGTTAGCATTTACTTTTTAATCCTCTGTGATTTTGTGGTAAAGGGAGTATTTGATGCTATTGTTGAGACAGGAGCAAAAATTTCTTGTTCTTTCTTAGGAGGGGGAATTGACCCCGTTCTGCACTGTAAGCATTGTTGCTGGAGTTCCTGTGATATTTGGAAGTAGCTCTCTAGGGTTTCTCTGGGGTATGCTGCTGGTGTTAGTTGTTGGAATTTAGACCTAGACCTCACTCGTGGAGCAGAGGGGATTGAATTATACTGTCAAATAGTGTTAACAGTGGTTTTCTTGGCGATATAGATATACTGTGGAGATATAACTATACGTACTGTAGTTATCCACTTGTTTCTTTATGGCATAAAGGCCAGCAGAGTCTTTAAATATTTTTATAGTCAGTCTGAAGCACATTTAATGTGCTCCTATTAAGCCCAAGCATTTGTTATTTAGGATATGATCAATTTCCATGTCTTCATAACAGTACTAAACTCAATCCAGTACCAAATGTGATGACTTGGTTCCACCTCTATACTGGTCCAAAAGCTTGATCTGTACACATCTGTACTTTGGGAGTTCAAAATCTGAAATTTGCTGCTTAGGCCCATCATAAAAATAACAACACTTTAAAATTGGAGTCTGATTCCACCAGTAGTGATTAGACACTAGTTTAAACTGTTGTTAACATTTTCAAAGGGGAGAGGGTCTCAACTTAGCCCAGGGGTGGGCAAACTTTTTGGCCCGAGGGCCACATCTGGGTGGGGAAATTGCATGCAGGGCCATGAATGTAGGGCTGGGGCAGAGGCCTGGGGTGCAGTGTGTGGGAGGGGGTGCAGTGTGCAGGAAGGGACTCAAGGAAGGGGGTTCGGGTGCAGGAGGGGGTGCAGAGTGCAGGAGGGGGCTCAGGGCAGGGATGCAGGGAGGAGTGCAAGAGGGGGCTCAGAGCAGGGGTTTGGGGTACAGGAGGGGTGCGGGGTACAGCAGGGGGTTGAGTTGCCGGAGGGGTCTGGGCTGCGGGTTCCAGCCCGGTGCCACTTACCTGGAGAAGCTCTGGGGTGGCAGCGGTGCTCACCCGGGACCAGGGTAGGCTCCCGGCCCTGCACCACTCCGGGAAGCAGCTGGCACCATGTCCCTGGGGGAGGAAGGGCAGAGGGCTCCATGCATTGCCCTCGCCTGTGGGTACCTCCCCCAAAGCTCCCATTGACTGCAGTTCCCCGTTCCTGGCCAATGGAAGCTGCGGGGGGGGGAGCGGTAACTACAGGCGAGGGCAGCGCATTGAGCCCTCTGCCCCTCCTCCCTCAGGGCCGCAGGGACATGGTGCTGGCCGCTTCTTGGAGTGGTGCGGGGCCCACGGTGCCACGAGGGTGGCAATCTCGCAGGCCAGATCCAAAGCCCTGATGGGCCGGATCCGGCCCGCAGGCCGTAGTTTGCCCACTCCTGACTTAGCTTCTAAAATTGCCAGCACAATGTTGAGTATGTGTACGCTTTATTGCACATATGCTTTTCAACTTTGCACATTCAAAATCTCACTTGTGTACACACACTGTTTGCTCCTACAGAGCAGCTAGTTAGATTGCTGTGTTACTAATTTACATTCACAACTGAGTTTTTGCATATGCAAATTTTTAACACCGCAAAAAATTCACATACAAAAATATACCCGTTCAAATTTACAACTGAAATTTCAAAGCCTGCTTTTTTGAAGGGTTTACACTTGAGGGGTTTTCTTGTTTTGTTTCTATTTGTTGGGAGGATTATTTATTATTATTATTTTAATATATTTTTATTATTATTTTGAAACTTTTATAAAGCTATGGTAGAAAATCAGATATGGACAACGGTTAACATTTTTCAAATGTGCCTAAGTTCTATTTTAAAAAGTGCCTTAGAAACTTAGGAGCCTAAATCCTATTTTCAAAACTGACTTAGGCACGAAGGGATGTCTAAACTATACACCCACGGCTGGCCTGTGCCAGCTGATTTGGGCTCACAGGGCTCAGGCTAAGGGGCTGTTTAATTGTGGTGTAGATGTTCTGGTTTGGGTTGCAGCTCGAGCTCTGGGACCTTCTCATCTGACAGGGTCCTAGAGCCCAGGTGCCAGTCTGACCCCAAATATCTACACAGCAATTAAACAGCCCCTTATCTTGAGCCCCACAGCCTGAGTCAGCTGGCAGGGGCCAGCTGCTTTTAATTGCAGTGTAAACATACCCTTAAGGGCCTAAATTCCACTGACTTTCAATGAGACAGGCTCCTAAGTTTTTTGGAAAATGTTACCCCAAATCTTTAACAATTTTGGAGTCTGCGTGGTATCATAGTCAGTAACTAAGTACTAAAGCTTAGCAAATGCTCCCAGCGGTAACAAAGAGGCTGCTTTCTCCAAGTGCTTGCTAGATGAGCAACTCTTTTGGCATAGGTTCAAGAACTGGTATTAAAACATCATGTAAAGGTTTTAACATTTCTGAAATTGATTACATATGTTCTTATGGACTTTCAACTTGAACTGGCAGAGCCCAAGATTTCTGGGATAGAGGTTCTGTGTGAAAGCAGTTCATAAGGTCAAATCTTTTAATTTACTTTATGAAAAACTCCTTAGATTTAGCTGTGTCACAGCTGTTATGAATATCACGTGGCTTTTGTGAACTATAGTTTTATAGGGAAGAATCAAACCCAATATCTGGATAGAAAAATAAATCAATTCATGAAAAAAATTCATAGCTAATGTGAATGGTGCAGATTGTAAAGATTTGAACCTGGGCCTGCAGGGATACCAGGCAAGGATCCCCCGTGTCACTCCTCTGCAGCTGTACCCTGACCTACTTCCTGCAATCCACAAAGGTTTTACACCACAAGAAGTTCTGCCTTGAGTGATCTGACTGACAACGGTTTTAGCAATCCCTGATTGATTCCTTGATCCTACATAAGCCCATGGGGCATATTAGGCCGTGTTTAGGACACAATATGGATCCCTAGTTAGCTGTCATGACTGCCCTGCTTCTGAACTCCTGGTACTGATCTAGGCTCTGACTTGGATTCTGACTCCCAATTGACCTCTGCAACCCTAACATGGGCCCTGATACCTGGTATTGACCCTCGACCGGATTCCTGACTTTATCTCTGGCTTTGGCCCTCTGCTTCACTCCTGACTCTGGCTTAATAATCCTCAGCTTGACACTTGACCCTGATACTGGCTCTGACCACTGCCTCGGATCCCAAGCTCCTTCCACTAGTCGGGGCCGGTGCAAGGAAGTTTCGTGCCCTAGGCAAAACTTCCTTGCACCAGCCCGGCACCCTTCCCCCCCCCCCTCCCAGCTAACACCCTCCCACCCCGCGTGGAAGCCAGTGTCCCTCCGCTCCGCGGCGGCTCCTCACCTCCCCGCGGGCTGGCAGCTCAGCTCCCCGCCCGCGGCGGCCTCCCCACGCCCACGGCGCCTCCCCAGCTCCTGGCTCAGCTGCGGAGGCGGGAGGCAGCCGCGGTGAGCCGCCCCCCAAATTCTGACGCCCTAGGCGACTGCCTAGGGTCTCCTAGTGGGCGCGCCGGCCCTGCCACTAGTCCTGCCTGCTTTCACCCAGGATCTTGAATCAGGTAAACCAACTCTTCCCAAGAAAGTAACGCTTCTAGGGAAGTTCCAGGAGCAAACAACCAAACTTTCCTTGTGAAGGTTTACCAACCAATAATGTAGGGCCTGATCCAAGGCCCACTGAAGTCAATAAAGGTCTTTCCAGCTCACTATGGAGCTCTGTTTTCATTTTGACCATTTCACACTAGATTTGTGAAATTGAGAAGGTTTGCAAGCTCAGGGGTGACCTATTCAATTGAACTTATTGATGGAACAAATATTGTCCAGCTCTCCTCCCTTCTGCTATATCATAACTCTCCCTGAGCACACTCTTGTTTCTTTGAGCCTAAATAAACCCTTCAGCTGTTGTTGAAAACTTCCTCCAAAGAAAATTGGCTGAAACTCAAAGAATGAGTTTGTCAGCTTCTGCACTGTTTATATTTGATCAGTAGGATAATTTCTCCCTGATGTCTGAATTATGTTTGCTGTGGTTGCATTCTGCAGCCTAGAAGAATTAATATATTGCTAGTACCTATCATTACAAGGACCATATATAAATATTTGTATAATGTAGTTAAGCTTTAAAGAGGAGTACCGACCTTGCAATACATGAGATATACTAAACTCACATTTGCATTGAACACATATACTACATGTTGGGAGGACATATGCTTGAATTTTCCACCCCCCTATAGCCAGTCATATGTATATGTAAGTAAGATAAAAGTACTGAGTGATGCAGTAATGCAAAGTAGAGAACCAACAGGCCCAGGGCCTGTAAGGTAGTTTGTTTAGTAAAAGTAATCAAGGCTTAGGCTGAAGCTTGACATAATTAACTGACAAGCAAGTGACCTTAAGTCACAAGTTGAAGTGTAGCAATAAATGAGTGTAATAAGTCAGTTGGCTGGTGTGAAGCAAGAGACTGCAAACACAGGTTATTGATATTTTAAAGTATTTTTAAGGAATATGTCTACCCAAAACCCACAAGCATTAACTCAATATTGCTATGGCAACTAATTGATGTAAATATTAATGATTGTCAAGTAGAGGAATATTTAACCTATAGGAAGTGGGGAGACTATTTAACCTATAGGAACTGGGGTGTGGAAGTTCAGATGAGGAAAAGGAGGTCAAAACCATTATCAATATGCATAAGATAAAATGGGCATTAGTTTAACACATTATAAAAGATGTTTCTTGTCCTGAGTGCCATGGGAGACAGCAGGATGATGACCAGGTACCAACTCTCAGATAATAAGGCAAATGCTGGCCGTTCTGTATTATTCCTCTCTCCTTTGCCAGATTGAAGTGTGTGTGTATTTTTGTTTGGCTGGCTAATAAAAACAATTAAGGGGGGAAAGCAGTCTGTTGTCCCAGTGCATCTCCAGGTCCTTATACTAATGACAACCTCTCTACTGTACTCTCTACTAATTGTGGAGGCTGATCCCTTGCAGACCACTGCATGCTAATTCTTATTTAACCTCAGGAGAACAAAGTCAGACAACTTAATAATTACAGATGAGGCTACACCTCCCAGGGCAAGATTCAGTCTGACATTTTTCTCTCTAAATCTTTTTCCCTTGCATGTTTTCACCCCTACTAGTCTCAGAGGGCTCAATTCTGGAGGGTGCTTTTGCCTCCCCAGTCCTAATGCTGCAGGTCCTGGTTTAGCTCCCAGCTCTGGTTAAGGCAGCACTGGCTGCTAAGAGCTTCTACGGGCCTTGTAGTAATCAGGGAATAGCTAGAACTGTCCCAGTCCTGCTCTACCCATCTGTGGAATTTCCCCAGATCACTTTGACATGACCACAGGCCTCTGGCACAGTGGCCGTCTGTGTTGGGGGAGCTGCAGGGCAATGATGAATCAGGCCTAATGTCAGTGCTTAGTAAGTAATAGACAATATCAGAATCCCTAGCGAGAATTACTCTGTCTGCATTTGGAGCATCATCTCTTCTGATTGTTTGGTCTCTTTAAAAGCTGGATCCAGCGTGCTAAAGACAGGAATCTTATAATCCTACCCCTATAACATGGCTTGAGCTCAGGCCAGGCCTCACTACAGGCAGGAAGAAAAGGCTAAGCAGTTTGGTATTAAAGTTTTGCATGTCTGGAAGAAAGCAGCGTATTCAGTTTACTGGGGTCCATAGCAAATATAAACACACAACCTACACCATCCCATAGTTTTAGTGAGACATTCAATCACCTCTATTTCTCAGTTGTATTTGTTCTCCACTCTTAACAAATCAGGCCTCATGGAGGGTTTGACAGACAGACAGGACAGCTTCCTGCAATACCTTTGGGAGACCTTAGTGTATTAAGCCCTGTTAATATTAAGCTGCTGTTGATTTCAGTGAGAGCAGGATCAGACCTATATGCATAGGAATGTTTATTGATTTTAATGTGTTTTCTCTGTAATGCCTTTACCTTAAGAATAAATGTACTTGCTTAGAAAGAGCTGTGAGGTAACTTGTAACTATGGGCAATACACGGGCCATAGCTCTCAGAGAGAAAGAAAAGCACAGGCGCTGGCCTTGTTAGGCAGTCTGGTTTGCTGGGAATATCACAGTATAAGGCAGGGAACTGCATCCTTAAAATTCCTGGTCAGGAGGGAGTGATACATGAGTCTCCACTCAAGAAAGGTGACAGCTGAGAGCTGGAAGCCTAAAGTAGGTGCCCTTTGTGGACCCTGGAGGGGGAATACAGGTGTAGTTGCCCTGTGACAGAGGATTTCTATCTCCTCCAAATCTGATGTATGGATACCAAGTTATTTGAGCTCAAAAGAACCAAACAAATCAACAACAAAAGAAACTCTCAAAATTTTTCTTGAATTATTAAAAAACCTCACTCTCTCCAATTAAGATAGTGACCTAAGTAAATTTACCAAAACTTCCTTTTAAAAACTTCATCATATTGCTGTAAATATGCATTAAAAAAGTTTGACCCAAAGAAGGAGGACCCTGTTATTTACCTCTCTCCATTGTGAAAACTGAACATTTTCTCCTGCCCTTTCCCCCTGTCTTTTAACCAGTTACTGATCCATGAAAGGAACTTCCCTCAGATCCCATTACTGCCTACTGTGCTTAAAAGCCTTATCAAAGCCTTTTTGACAGTCCAAATACACAATATCCACTGGATCACACTTGATCACATGTTTGTTGACCCCCTCAAAGAATTCTAATAGATTGGAGAGGCATGATTTCCATTTACAAAAGCCACGTTGACTTTCCCCCAATATATCATGTTCAGCTATATGTTTGATAATTGTGTTCTTTACTATTGGTTCAATCAATTTGCCTGGTACTGAAGTTAGTCTTACTGGCCTATAATTGCTGGGATCGGCTCTGAAGCCTTTTTCAAAAATTGGCATTACATTAGCTATGCTCCAGTCATTGGGTACAGAGCCTGATTTAAGTGATAGATTACATACCACAGTTAGTAGTTCTACAAATTCATGCTTGAGTTCCTTCAGAACTCTTGGGTGAATACCGTTTGGTCCTGGTGACTTATTACTGTTTAATTGACCTATTTGTTCTAAAACCTCTTCTATTGCTACGTCAATCTGGGATAGTTCCTGAGATTTCTCACCTAAAAAGAATAGCTAAGGTGTGAGAATCTCCCTCACATCCTCTGCAGTGGTGGAGACCAATGCAAAGAATTCATTTAGCTTCTCCACAATGACCTTGTCTTTCTTGAGTTCTCCTTTAGCACCTGGCTTGTCCAGTGGCCCCAGCGATTGTTTGTCAGGTTTCTTGCCTCTGCTGTACTTCAAATTTTTTTTTGTTAGTTTGTATCTCTTTTTCTAGTAGCTCTACAAATTATTTTTTGGCCTGCTTACTTATACTTTTACACTTGACTTGCCAGAGTTTATGTTCTTTTCTATTTTTCTTAGTAGGATCTGACTTCCAATTTTTAAAAGAGTCCTGTTTGCCTCTAATTGCCTCTTTTACTTTGTTATTTAGCCATGGTGGAATTTTTTTGGTCCTCTTTCTATTGTTTTATTTTAGGTATACATTTAATTTGAGCCTTTATTATGGTGTTTTTAAAAAGTTTCCATGCAGTTTGCAGGCATTTTCACCCTTTTGACTGCTCCTTTTAATTTCCATTTAACTAGCTTCCTCATTTTTATGTAGTTCCCCTTTTTGAAGTTAAATGATACTGTTCTACTGTGGTTGGTTTCTTTGTTATTTCCCCCTGCTACCCCATCCCAAGGATGTTAAATTTAATTACATTATGGTCAGGGTTACTGAGCAGTTCATCTATATTCATCTCTTGGATCAGATCCTGTGTGCCATTTAGGACTAAATCAAGAATTGCCTCTCCCCTTGTGGGTTCCAGGACAAATTGCTCCAAGAAGCAGTCTCTAATGGTGTCTAGAAATTTTATCTCTGCATCCCACCCTTAAGTGACATCCCCAGTCAATATGGGGATAGTTGAAATCCCCCATTATTATTGGGATTTCTATTTTTGCAGGCTCTCTAATTTCCCTGAGGATTTCACAATCACTATCAGCATCCTGATCAGGTGGTTAGTAGTATAGTCCTACTGTTATACTCTTTTTAGTCAAGCGTGGAACTTCTAGCCATAGAGATTCTATGGTGTAGTTTGATTCATTTAAGATTTTTCCTATTTTTGACTATGCTTTCTTTCATATATAGTGCCACTCCCACACCAGTGTGGCCTACTCTGTCATTCCCATATATTTTGTAACCTGGTGTTACCACGTCCCATTGATTATCATTGTTCCACCAAATGTATGTGATACCTATTAAATCAATATCTTCATTTAATACCATACACTCAAGTTCACCCATCTTAGTAGTTAGACTTCTAGCATTTGTATACAAGTACTTATTTAGTTGTCTGCCTTCATGTGATGTAATTGAATGAGACTCTTTGGGTATGTCTCACTACCTGCCGAATCGGTGGGCAGCGATCGATCCAGCGGAGGTAGATTTATCGCATCTAGTCTAGACGTGATAAATCTACCCCCGAACACTCTCCCATCGACTCCTGTACTCCACCTCTGCGAGAGGTGCAGGCGGAGTCAATGGGGGAGCAGCAGCAGTCGACTCACCGTAGTGAATACGACGCAGTAAGTGGATCTAAATACGTCAACTTCAGCTACATTATTCACATAGCTGAAGTTGCGTAACTTAGATCGATCCTCCCCGCCCCCTCCTTCCCCCCAGTGTAGACCAGGGCTTTCATTTGACTGTTTCTCTTCAGCTCCTGTTCTTTAGTAACTTCTAACCTTCCCTCTTTACTAGGATATAGAGAACCCCCATTAATAGATGCTCCCCATGGGATGTTTCTGTCTGAACTGTGTGGTTTCTACACCTGTCAGCTCTCCCCCAGCCCTTACTTTAAAAACTCCTCTACAGCTATTTTAATTGTACATGCCAGCAATCTGGTTCCATTTTGGTTTAGGTGGAACCAATCCTTTCTGTATAGTCTCCTCTTTTCCCAAATGGTTTCCCAGTTCCTAATAAACCTAAAACTCTGCTCCTGACACCATCGTCTCATCCACACATTGAGCCCCTAAAGTTCTGCCTGTCTAACTGGCTCTGTGCAAGGAACTCCTCATCCCTAACCCCACCCCAGAGCACTCATCCAGACCCCTCACCCCCTCTTAGGGTGACCAGATGTCCCGATTTTATAGGGACAGTCCTGATTTTGGGGTCTTTTTCTTATATAGGCTCCTATTACCCACCATCCCATCCCGATTTTTCACATTTGCTGTCTGGTCACCCTACCCACTCTCACACCCTGCCCCAACCAAGTGAAAAAAGTGAGTGAGCAAGGGTTGAATGTATTGAGTCGGGGTGGGGCAGGGGACAGGGCAAGGGTGTTCAGTTTTTTGCAAATAGACTCATAGACTCATAGACTTTAAGGTCAGAAGGGACCATTATGATCATCTAGTCTGACCTCCTGCACAATGCAGGCCACAAAATCTCACCTACCCACTCCTGGAATAATTCTCTCACCTATGTCTCAGCTATTGAAGTCCTCAAATCATGGTTTAAAGACTTCAAGATGCAGAGAATCCTCCAGCAAATGACCCATGCCCCATGCTGCAGAGGAAGGCGAAAATCCTCCAGGGCCTCTGCCAATCTACCCTGGAGGAAAATTCCTTCCCAACTCCAAATATGGCGATCAGCTGAACCCTGAGCATGTGGGCAAGACTCACCAGTCAGAGACCCAGGAAAAAGTTCTCTGTAGTAACTTCTAAAATCCCATCATTGACCATTGGTCCTATTTACCACTGATGGCAATTAATTGACCTTTGACTAAGATCATGTTATCCCATCAAACCATCCCCTCCATAAATTTATCTAGTTTAATCTTGAAGCCAGATAGGTCTTTTGCCCCCACTGCTTCCTTTGGAAGGCTGTTCCAGAACTTCACTCCTCTGATGGTTAGAAACCTTCGTCTAATTTCAAGTCTAAACTTCCTGATGGCCAGTTTATATCCATTTGTTCTTGTGTCCACATTGGTACTGAGCTCAAATAATTCCTCTCCCTCCCTGGTATTTATCCCTTAAATAGAAAGTTGGCAACCCTACCTTGCAGGCCACTAGGCTTAGTGCACAGCCCCCCAAACAGACTACACTATAAACTTCAAACAAGCAGGTACACGGTGCCCTGTTAATAGTTAGTTGCTATTGATTTCAGTGAGTGCAGGATCAGACCCAAAGCCTTTCTGGACAGGAGTAGCAACAATGTAACTTGTTCTGCTTTCACCAGACTATTTAGTCCTTCTTGTGGTTTCCGGGGTGGAATTTTTTTCTGTTTATGACGTACGGGCTCTATTTTCTCTTGAGGTTTAATATTATGCAACACATCAAGTTTCTAAGCAAAGTAATTAGCTTACCACAGGCTGGCAGTGATCTAAAGCCAGCAACTACATTCATCTCTCCCATTCTGTTTCTTGTTTTGTTTTCTTTTTCTTGAGTTCTGCAATAACGCTAATATCCTGCATACATCTCGTTCGTTTAATAGAACCTCATCTGAATTTCTGTTTCCTGTACCCACTCATTTGACTTTCCCCTATGACTCAGACTTCATTGTCTTGTCATAGAGGAAATCTACCCCTCCTTTCACTAAAGGGTATTTCATAAGCAGGTTTGTCTTTAATAGCTTATGCAGGCATTTATTCAGTTTATCATCATAACTAAAAGAGCACATCACGTAAAACCCAGTCTAAATTTAAGATGTACTTCCCATTTTATTTCCTCTGCATATTGAGCAACAGACATGGCTGTGTTTCTAAACATGTTAGTTTTAAAGACTTATGGGGCTATATTAATGGATACTTTCTTGGGCTCCTAACAGTATCAGGATCATGTCCAAAAATAGAAGGTGCAGAATGTGAAGAGGTGAATTGTTAAATAGCTAAATTTAGTCATCTTCCTTCAGCAAGTTTACTGAAAAATAATATCATTCTGAAATGTGATGGAATAAAATGGAATGCAGCACTTTCAGAAAATAATCTGAAGTATCTCTTAATAAAAGAAGCCCACACATGTAGTTAATAGATGGTAGTTAAACTAATAATTGTGGACACAGCAATTAGTGCTAATGAAGGTAAGGTACTAATATTATTATTATTTATATTCATGTAGTGCCCAGGAGTTCCAGTCATGGACAGGGACCCCATTGTGTTAGGTGCTGGAATAAAAAGATAGTCCTTGCCCTAAAGAAGTAGTAGTCCTGACTTAAGTTAGGTGTCATAAGGACCCCATGTATTCCATAGCAGTGGACTCTATATATTTCTGTATAACTGAGTCCTGTATCTAAGGATTAATTTAAAACACATAATGTTTCTAGCTCTTATAGATACAAAACAAACAAAACCCTTCAAAATACAAGCCAAGTGTAAACCAGTGCAGTTTTTTCCTGAGTCTGCAGCGAGCCTAAAACTACAGCTGTAAGAAATATGAGAACTCCCCTTATAACATCAATGGGCTGTTAACTCAGAAATGTAACGAGGGCAATTTAAATGTCAGCATTCACTATTTCACTGCTAATCTTTGTAACATAAATGTTCACTAATGTGCTTATACCTGAATCCAAAACAGTTGCCAATGGCTTTCCTGGTGCCCAAATGTCCCTTATTCAACTGCCCACATGTTCAGATCCCTTCCCCCTCCCTCCCCCCGACAGTTCCTACAATGGAGTTATGAACTGTGTATGTATAGAAATCTGCAGTGTAGTTGTGAAGCTTCCTCACGGGACTGTGAGTTACCTTGTTACTCTCATGCCTCAGCGAGAGAGAGAGAGCTTCTTGTGCTAAACTGGGTGTCATCACCCTGTCACTCCAGTTTGTTAGCCACCCAAACAATCTCCTGGTGCTGTTATTCAAATTAGCTAGATCAAAACTAGCTCAGGTATGTGTATCCATGCTGCAGTCAGAACTCTGATTGCAGTGTAGACATACCCTCAAAGACCAGCAGGTCTTGCCATGGAATTTAGGACTCACTTGCTGCACAGCACACAGGAACGTAGGCATGTTGTAACTGAGGCCTTGGCTACACTTACGAGTTACAGCGCAATAAAACTGCCTGCAGCGCTGTAACTCACTAACTGGCTACACTTGCAAGGCACGTGCAATGGTGTATCTCCTCAGATACAGCGCTGCATGTACTCCACCTCCTCGAGAGGAATAACAACTGTTGCGAAGTGGGTGGAACGCTGGCCTTTCAATGTAGCCGAGGAATTCCGCAGTTACTGACCTCCGGAAGCTCCCTTTGTTTTGAAACGGCACTTCCGGGTTGGAGTTCAGAGCTCCGTCTGGAGCTGCTTTACAAACACAGCTACTGTTTGCAGGCGGGGGGAGGGGCCTCCGTTAGGAATGCAGGCAGCAAAGTTGCCTTGGACAGAGACGGCGGGGAGAAGAACGGCGGGGGGCAGGGGGGGGAAGGGGAGGGGGCGGGCTCTGTTTCCCCAAGTTCTCTTTTACCCACTCTTTAAAAACAAACAAAGCCCCTGCTGTTTGCTTTCAGTGATTGAGAGAGAGGCAGGGGATGTGGAGGTGTGTAAACTTAGGAGATAATGAGCTGACACTCTGTGGAGATTCCAAAAACCCACTCTCTCTCCCAACACGCTCCCTGTCAAAGTCCCCCTCGCCCCCCCCCCCATTTGAAAAGCACGTTGCAGCCACTTGAATGCCCATAATGCACCGCTCCCAATACAGCTGCAAATGCCTCAAATGTAGCCACCTTACTGCGCTGGCAGCTGCCAGTGTGGACAGGCTGCAGTGCTTTCCCTACTCAGCTGTACGAAGACGGGTTTAACTCACAGTGCTGTACAACTGCAAGTGTAGCCAAGGCCTTAGTGCAAGGTTCCCCAGAGAGTTATAATAACACACCTTACACGAGGCTCGTCGTTAACGACCCTGCCCTTTTGTGTAGAAATTCTCAACTGTGGCAAATGAACAAAAGTAGGGTTTGACGTGGCCCACGAAAGGTGAAAGATAGTTCACTAAACCAGTGTTCCATCCAGCTCCCCAAATCTGTGCCTTTCAGAAAACAGTCACATTTTCATCAGAGGTAGGTGAGTTCATGATGGAAGGTACATAAAATGCAGGTACACAATAGTTTAGACAACAGTCCAGCATTGGAGCTCCATGAACAGGTAGTTTTTTACACTGTCAGTATTTACCATTAGTTGTTGCTGTATGGTATTTAAGGTGCTTATATTACAGTGGTGTGGTAATTTTTTTTAAAAAGTCTTTTTTTTTAATGACAGCCACTGTGTGCTTATTCAGATACCACATACTTGTTTACTGAAGTCTTTTTGACGTGAAAGTTTGAAAGTTTACTGAAGTCTTTTAGAGCAGGATCCTTCTTATCTACAGCCTTCACTACAACATATTAGGAAAGGCCTTTCTTATCTATCCATCCAGCTAAAACTCTTGTTCAAGCTCTCAGATCCCACGTCAAAACTCTCTTTTGCCATGACACCTACAAAAAACTTGACAATGGTTAGGCTGTAGGTGTGCTGAGACCACTGCTTATCATGCTGACCAGTATTGTCTCATTGTTTTCCTTGTGCTCCCTCATCTGTCTGTTGTTTCTTGTCTTATACTTAGAATGGAAGCTCTTGAGACAGGGTCCATCTTTTTGTTCTGTGTTTGTATAGCACAGTGGGTCCTAATCCATGACTGGGCTTCTAGGCACTATGGTAATACTACTACTACTAATAAATAATAAATAGTCTAGCTATCCAAAGTTCAAGTGCTGTTAGGGTGGATCCCTGTGTGATTTTGTATTTATTATGTGACTTATCATCTGATCACTTTGATAACAAGGTCCAAAATATGTAATAAAATCATAGTGTTCTGTTCAAGCTCTTTAGTGAATGTATGCAGCTGCTGTTGGCTTATGGTAACTCTGACATTTGTTTATTTCCAAAGCTAATGTACAATATGCTGTCTTGGGAAGAAGCTTATGGGAGAAATGAATACTGGAATAACAATTTTCCACTGTCAGTCAAAGTCAAGTGCAACAAACATGGAAAAATAGAACAAAATGGAATCTTTACCGTAGGGCGCTCAAACGGAGCCTTTGTACATTGCCTAGCTGCGAGGGACAGCAATAGTTATTACTGAAAACCTTGTAATTGTTGCAACCTACTTGTCCTATTGGCGATTGGCGGCAAGCAGCTTCTACCTTTACAAAATAATCTGTGCTCTAAGGTCCTGATCCAAAGAACCTTGAAGTCAATGTCAGGAAGGACTCCCCAGCAGAGGATGTACCAGTGCACTTTTTCTGCAGTTTGGCAACATTTTGTGTGAGAGAGAAAATCTGCCATTTTACTTACACTGAATTTTAAATCTTCCTTTTGTTTTTGATCATCACTGCCCATTTTTAAAAATGATTACAAAATCATTGGCTTCAATTTCTTGACAATCCAATAATCGTGTTTGTTTGTTTTATACAATATCACAGTTTAGATTAGTTTAGGATGCATGGCCAGATGTTACTGATGCAGTCAAAATTAAATACTGTAGCAGAGACTTTTGCCATCAAATGAAATAGCCTATTATGACATCAGTTTAGCCCGGGAGACTCTGAACATAGCATGCTTGAAATGAAAGTGAGATCACTGGAAAGAATTGTCTCTGCAAATTGCATGCATTGACCTCTTTAAAATTGGGTCTGTGAGGTCAGGCAGCTGCCATGCAGCTTTAATTTGTCAGATTTGTCCTTACTGTGCAGGATTAACTGGGGTGTCATTGTGCAGGATTAACTGGTGTGACTGTCCATAGCTATGGCATTGTAGTTGAACTAGTCTGATCTGTATAATATGCGCCTTTTCTTTATTATCAAACATGCTAATTTTCTGCTTCCACCAGTAATTTGCTTCAACCAACATTCCTCTTGTGGCAAAGCAAGAAAAATCCATTTTTCTTCAAAATCTCTCTAGTTTCCTTACAGTATCTATGATTAAGTAATCATGAACCTTTTCTGACTGAGTTCCTTTATAAGACTTCCATGCCAGACTCAGCAAACAACTGCTAGTTAGAATGTATTGTTACTTTTTTCAGCACCACTTCCTTTTTTCAGAATTATTTAAATGTATTACCCTTGTTTCGGCTTGTCAACATCCAGAAAGCAGCTCTCCTTGCCAGGAAGTGTGTATTTGGCACTCACACCCGAGCACATGGCAGCTGCACAGCTTTTATTTGCCTGCATATGGGATAGGTCCCTTAATGAAGGAACACTGAGTGGGTATTAATGAACACTCCCAGGGAAAGGAGTTTTAACATGGCAAGATCAGTATAACTAATTTAAATCAATCCCAAAGGAGGAAGTGCTGATGAAAAATTGAGCAATGCTCCCTAATTGCTGGTCTCTGAGGCAATGAAATTTGAAAAAAAAGCAACTTAGACAAAAAATAAGGTGCTTTTGCAACCTTGAAGTACAGCAATCAGGGGAATACCAGACTAGTGGGATGGAGAAGTTGGGATTTTTCTTGTGGTGAAGGAAATTCCACCTACTTACACAGTATTAGATTGGACCCTGAGAAGTGCTGAATCTGTCTAAATGGATAGCACAAACCCTGGTTAAAAATGTCTGTGCCTATCTTCCTCATGCACTTTCCTTTTTATGGACCTTAAACATTATTTAAGATTTTGGGAAATAGAAGTGCTATGTTTGAAACATTCCCGTTCTTGCAGCCCTTTCCAGTCCTAGGAATTCTGACTTGCATCTGCTTTATCATTCCATCCCAGTTGCCCTTTGCCTCTCTTCACTAGCTCTACACTTTCCATTCTGTAATTCTAGTGTTACCACCACCATCTTTTAAGCTCTTACTCAGTTAAATTATTGTCCTTCTGTTAGAAAAAATATTCAAAGAGCATCAAATATTAGAAGTAACATCAAACATATAATTTTGTCATGCATTATAAGCAAACTAATGACTGGAGACAGTGCACTAACCAATGCCTTTCATCTTTATGTTTCAGCTATCAGGATTAGTGGGAGTCAGATCCTTAGTTTGTTGAAGGCTTCAGGCTAATTAATAATCAAAAGGATTTCAAGCATGCTGAAAATGAGTGGGTTTTTCCCCCTTATGAATGGATGAGTTAACATTTTGTATGGCATGTTGCTCTAACTCATGATAGTTGGAAGATTCTGCAGAATTGATGGGAAATGATGGAGAATGTAAATGGTGATTTTTAGTCATTCACATTAAATACGTTAACTACTTTGAGAACATTTAAGAATAAGTTTCTCATGTAATTATTTTTATTTATTATTGTAATAGCTTAGTTATGATAAGACTCCCTTTTGTGGAATGAAGATGATGGAATCAAATCTGGGTAGGGTGGTTCTGATGGCAATGGAGTTCAGATTATTATGAAGAAAGACTGATGATTTAGAACAGAATAGAATAACTAAATAATATGAGTCTGGATAAAAGATTTTTTTAAAGGAAAATCACAACTGGCCTCTTCTTGTCTTGTCTTTTGATTACAAGTAGTGGCTTTCAGAAGACCTAAAAAATGAAACTTAAATGGATATTGCAGTTTATCAAAAGGTAGAGTGAGATGTTGCAATAATTTAAAAGTTCCATGCACACTTTTTAAAATAAGTGGAATCTGGTGATATCAAAAACAGGTAGAGAAAAAGGAGTGCTCAGTGGTGATTTACAGCAGTGGGTAAAAATAATCTTGTAACTAATTCAGAATAGGATGTATTTTAGTCTATCCAGAGAAACTTCCAAATTATTGTAACTTTATAGGGGTTGTCATTCTGGATAGTGATTTGGGACTTTGAAACTGAAAAGCACCTCGTGTACAGTTTCAGATCAAAGACCAGAAATATGCAAATGATACAAAATTAACACGGCACACATAAAATGGATTAAAAACTGGCTAAAATCTCAAAATGTAATTGTAAATAGGCAATTATCATCATGTAGATGTGTTTCTAATGGTGTTCCACAAGGATCAGTTCTTGGCTTCGTGACTTAACATTTTTATCTATGACCAGGAAGAGAACATAAAATCATCACAGATACAGTTCGCAGACAACATCGAGATTGGGAGAGTAGTAAATGATGAAGAGAATAGGTCACTGATACAGAGAGATATGGATTGACTGTTCAGTTGGGTGCAAGACAACAACATGCATTTGAATATTGCTAAGTGTAAATGTATACATCTAGGAATAAGGAATATAGACCATCCTTACAAGATGAAGGGCGCTATCCTGGGAAGCAGTGACTCTGAAAAAGATTTGGGGGTCATGGTGGATAATCAGCTGTACATGAGCTCCCAGTGCAATGCTGTAGCCAAAAGGGTTAATTCAATCCTAGGGTAAACAGGAGACTCTTGAGTAGGAGTAGAGTGGTTATTTTACCTCTGTATTTGGTGCTGGTGTGACTATTGCTGGAATACTGTGTCCAGTTCTGGTGTCCACAATTCAGGAAGGATGCTGATAAATTGGTGACATTTCAGAGAAGGACCACAAGAACGATTAAAGGATTGGAAAACGCCTTATAGTGATAGACTCCAGGAGCTCGATTTATTTAGCTTAACAAAGAGAAGGCTTAGAGGACTTCATCACAATGTATAAGTACTTACATGGGGAACAAATATTTGATAATGAACTCTTTAGTATAGCAGGCAAAGGTATAACAAGATCCAATGATTGGAAGTTGAAGCTAGACATAAAAGGTGTAAATTTTTAACATTTAGGCTAATTAACTACTGGAATAATTTAGCAAAGGTCGTGGTGGATTCTCGATCCTTGGCAATTTTTAAATCAAGACTGGATGTTTTTTGAAAGATATGCTTTAGTTCAAAAGGAATTTTGTGGGGTGGGGTTGGGGGGAGCAGTTCTGTGGCTTGTGTTATACAGGATGTCAGACTAGATGATCATAATGGTTCCTATAGGCCTTGGAATCTATTAAACATATTTTTAATTGTTAAGGTCCCAATACTACAGGCATGTATGAACATGAATAACTTTACTTATCTAGGTAGTTCCTTAGAGTTCAATGGTGCTACATACCTGAGAAGTCAAAGAAGCTTGGTAGTGCACTTATTGGTAGAAATATAAAACTGAATTTATAGGTACTAAAATTGGGCTAACTCCTGAAGTTCTTATTCAGGTTCACTCAGGCAAGTCACCTATTGAGTTCAGAGGGAGGTTTGTCAGAGTAAGAATTGAGGATTTGGTCTTCTCATATTACACATGGTTATTTTGTTTAATTATTTCAAATAACAGTGTTTGTAAACTGGAATTGCCCAGCTTGGCCCCCTTCCAACATTTAAAGTAACATTGGATGAATCTGTTATGCCTGGAAATAATTGGCAATAATTTGGAAAGTGCTGGGAAAAAGAAAGAGATTAAATGTACATCGTACAATGGGGATTTTGTGTTTTTATCTTGGCATTAAATCCAAGGTCTCTGATAAGTATTTGGAATGTGCTTGAGGCCTGTCGCTTTGTGGTTCTGCAGGCTAAAACTTGTGTTTTATATTCCATGCATTTCCCTTATTATAAACCTAAAACCAGTGGAACAAATGTTTCTTATCTGATATTGAGCTTCTCAAATGCCAGAAGGTGCTCAACAGGATTCTTTGTAATATTGTTATCAATATGTTTATTTCAGTAGCTAAAACTTTTTCAAGTGATATCAATTCAGATAGTCTGCCCTCTCTCTCCTGGAGTGTCAAGGAAAGAGTAGTGCAGTCAGAATCTCAGAAGAGAGGAACATCAGCAAATTCATGGCTGGGGTATCTCCTTTGCTCAGCATAAAGTGGGCTATGTAACTTGTCAGCGGTTCCTCTGCTTTGTCTATAATTAAGGTTGCCCAACATTCTCCATTATAAGACCCCGTTTTCAGTTGCTTATAACTTTGCAAAACTTCAACCGTTTGGACTGAGATTTTCCATGCTCGATGTCTACCTCAAGCTGACTATTTTTTTTGAAAGTTTCAGCTAAAATACTTCAGCCACTTCCAAGAATAAGGTTAGGGGAAAAGCAGTTGTTTTCTCCATGAGAAAAAAATTCTAACAAATCTTCTATTGAGAACTCTAGCACCTGCATGATTTGGAGCAGGGACTTGAAATTTGGCAGAGGTGTCAGGTGTCCCTGGTGTCAGGGAGGTGCCTTTTGTTGTCCCTGTAGAAATTTGCACAAATGTGGCTAAATTATAAGATGAAAAATCTCAGTTCACACATGCTCAGTAGAGGTGTGTTAGAGGTTGGCAGCTAAATTCCCTGAAGATTCCATCTGAGCTGAACATGCTGTAATGACCCTTCCCCACTTCTATGTGTCCACTGGACTGTGTTTGTGGCATCACTACAAAACAAGAGTGCATGCTCCATCCCGGGGCTGGACAAGAATTTACCTGTAATTGCTCCTCCTGGGTGACAGGGGTTTCAGTGGTCCTGGGCACTAGAATGGAGAGCAGAGAGACTATATCTCCTGTGCTCTCAGTGACCACCCCTCCAGCCCCACCCCACCCTTGTTTGCTCCAGGCAGCATGGAGGAGAAAGAGGAAGCAACCTGACTCAAATGCAGAGGTGTGAGAAATGCTGTGGGGCAGGGAAGAGATGCAAAGGTGTGGAGAAAGAGACAGGAGCTTGTGGGGGAGGGAGGATAGGAACCTGGGGGAGGGGACTTAGGATCAGTAGTTGGGAGTGTGGGATGGGGCAAAAAGACTGGGTGAGGATAGGAACAAAAGTGAGGGAGAAGGCCAAAAACTAGTGATGGGAGCAGAATAGGAGTGGGAGGCAGGTAAGGGCAGGATTTGTAGAGGGGGAAGATATAAGCAGAGAGGAGGAGGAACATGGGCAGGAGTAGAAGGGGGAGACCGAGCAGAAGAGGGATGAGGCAGTGGCAAGGACAGGAGCTGTGAGGATGATAAGAAGGGGGAAGGGATGGGGGAGGAGTTAAGTGGTGGTGGAGGATGGGCAGGGTTGAGAGAATTGCAGGAGAGGAGGGGACAGGTAGGAGCTGAGAAGGGTCATAGGAGCAGAAGGGGACAGGGACAGGCTGGGAAGGATAGGGGCAGAAGGTCTATAGAGAGCTCTGTCCTGCAGAACCCGGAATGGAACCTGTTATCCATGAGTCTCAGCAGTCCTTTTTGGTCTAGCACAGGGATCAGTAACCTTTGGCATGTGGTCCGTCAGGGAAATCCGCTGGCGGGCTGGTTTGGTTTGTTTATCTGCAGCGTCCGCAGGTTTGGCCAATCGCAGCTGCCACTTTTGGCCAATCGCAGCTGCGGTTTGCCGTTCCAAGCCAATGGGGACTGCGAGAAGCGGCGGCCAGCACATCCCTTGGCCCACACCGCTTCCCGCAGCCCCCATTGATGGGCTGCGTGCCAAAGGTTGCCTATCCCTGGTCTAGCATGTAGCTAGATGAAATGGTAAAGTGTATGTCTCCATTTCCCTCTAGCTGCAGATCCACACAGAAGATAACAGTCTGCGACTGTGGCCAGTTACTCCATTAGCTCAAGTATCAGAGAAGTGTGCTGTGGATCTAAAGATCCATACAGATGATGCATGTGAGAGGTAAATATGGTTCCATGTGATGAAATTTTTGTTTCTTCTGTTTTTAAGGTTTTTTTTTAAATATAGGACATTACATCCAGAAACCTACGATAAAAGAATGTTAAGGTTGCAAAATCAAGCACTGAAAAGTTAGGAAATGCCAGAATTATGGTGGCCTTCCATCAGCAAATATAATTAAACCTTTTCTTCTGTTTGTACAACTTAAATTTCCACTTTCCTTTTCTGTTTTTACAGGAAGAGGCTAAACTTGAAGGATTCTGGTGTCAGGGCAGGAGCCCAACAGGGTTAAAGATTATTTGTATTAATGGTTTTCAACCTTTTTTCATTTGCAGACCCCTAACAAATTTTGACTGGAGATGCGGACCCCTTTAGCAATCGTAGACATATTCTCCAGGCTCCCAGGGGTCCACAGACCACAGGTTGAAAACCACTGTTCTATGGTAACAACAACCTTTCCTGAACCCCTTAGACATGGTCTTCAGACCCCACAGGGGTCCACAGACCAGAAAACCACTGATTTATACTGATCTCCCCACGTTTCCTCTGGAAATGCTTTTTCCTTTTGGACTTTGAAAATGAGCTGTAAGTCACTGCACTTTCTATGTTAATGTTCTTGCTTTGCATTGCCCTATTTGGGAATTTCCATTTTGATTGTGTCTAAGACTGTGGAAAGAAAACAGGAAAATTACCTTCTGTGTAATGCTATAAATATGTATTTTCAAATTTTATTTATGAAAAGATTTCCTTAGTTGGGTTATTAACAATTTATGTTAGGTTTTCTGACCCCCTGATTTCTTGGCCGTGTAAAAGGGCGGAATCAGAGGGAAATGCAAGGTAAGCCCTACTTCATGGGGGCTGTCCCTGAGTCTTTTGCACCTGCAGCTACCCTGATTTGGATTTAAAGGTCAAGGTGATCACACAAGTGTGAAAAGTAATGTCATTTCTCAAGATGGGCTCTAATGCTTTGGGACTGTTCAAAATCTAAGCCTAGAATCAAATTTTGCAGGAATCTCTGCTCTTTCTAATGGGCCAGAGCAAAACACTGATTCCAAACACCCCCAAATTTGGTCAAACAGATCCAGTTCTGCATTTTAGAACTTGAGCATATTCCTGATGTATTCTTCTTATCATAAATGAAACACACTCATCTGTATTAATCCATTGTAATTAGATCTCTAGTAACTTGCAGAAGCAAATAACTCTAGTTACTAGAGGCCATAGGAATAGCTGTGCCGCTGCAGTATTTCAGTGTAGACACTATCTATGCCGATGGGAGGGGTAGTCCCATCAGCATTGGTAATCCACCTCCACAAGAGGCAGTAGCTAAATCAATGGTAGTATTCTTCTATTGACCTGGCACTGTCTACACAGGGACGTCGGTCACGGGAGTGGATTTTTCACACTCCTGCCCAACGTAGTTAAACTGAGCTAATTTTCTAGTGTAGACCAGTCCTAAGACACATTTAAAATCATTACTATAAATAAGAAACCAACATCTTGGGTCACTTTATCCTCCTCACAGCCATTGTATAGGATTTCCTTGGCAGCCATAGACTAATTTTTCAGAGAAAAGGATCAATAAATGTGAACGTTGGTATTTAAAAGACATGGCTTCTTGTTTCACATGAATAATGTACTATTATGTGAATTCAGTCTAATGTCAATGAATGGCAATCATTGTTTGTTTAACAATGGAACTGTCTTGTAGAGAAATCAGAGTTGCCATTTTGATTCTAGTGAAAGGGGCTTTAAAGGACAGACCTGCAAGCCTCCAGCCGTGTCTGCACTTTCCTTCTCAGCCAACATTATCAATAACATTCCACAGAGGAGCCTGCCTGCAGGCAATGAATGCCTGGACAAAATCCAGCTGTCTGAAGAAAGGGTCCAGGGAAGTCAGAAGTCAATGATGTTGGTAGGGAACGGGAAAAGCTTTGAGTTCATCCATTCACTGAGGAGACATGATCTTGTGGAGTGGGAGTGTTTTCATGAAAGTTCCTGTAAAACCAGCCAACTCTGCAACACATTGAACTTTGAGGTGGGCTTGGGGGGAGGGAGGGCAGGACCTATTGTATTAGATAGGAAAGTAACGTAATAAGTGTAGGCTCTTTCCATTTCATGATTTTGTTTTGTATCATAACCATTTGTTTCCACCATGTTCTCTTGTTTCTAGTTGAAGCGACCAAGAGTCCTGTGGCACCTTATAGACTAACAGATGTATTGGAGCATAAGCTTTCGTGGGTGAATACCCATTTTGTCGGATGCATGCAGTGGAAATGTCCAGAGGCAGGTATAAATATGCAGGGAAGAGTCAGGCTAGAGATAACGAGGTTAGTTCAATCAGGAAGGATGAGGCCCTCTTCTAGCAGTTGAGGTGTGAACACCAAGGGAGGAGTTCCAAGGGAGGAGTTCCTTCCTTGGTGTTCATTGGGGTGCTGTGTCTGAACCAAGCGCAGAGAAAGAAACAGGTGACCTTTTATCAACCCAATTCTTCCCATATGTCTGGGCCATTCGTTTTTACACTTCTTATTTCAGCGAGGTTCCAGGCAATCATTCAGAATAGTTAGTTAAATCTAAAGCAAAAAAAAAATATTTCCCAAAGTCTTCCAGTGCTTCCAGGTGCAAATTCCAAATAGCATCTTCATGTATTGCTGCACCAAAAGTTAGTTTTGTTGCTGATTCAACCTCATTGAATTACTTGATCCCATAGGCGTGCGCAGCACATTTCATTAGGGTGTGCACCCAGGGAGCCCTGCCCTAGCCCCGCCCCCGCTCCTCCCCCATCCACTCCATCCCACTTCCCGCCCCCTGACTGCCCCCCTCAAGAACCCCCAACCTCCCCTTGCTCCTTGTCCCCTGACTGCCCCCTCCTGGGAACCTGTCCCTAACTGCCCCCCAGGACCACACCCCCTATCTAAGCCTCCCTGCTCCTTGTCCCCTGACTGCCCCCTCCTGAGAGCCCCCCCACCCTAACTGCCCCCCTAGGACCTTATCCCCTACCATTCCCCTGACTGGCCCGACTCCTATCCACACCCCCACCCCCTGACAGACCCCCGGGACTCTCACACCTATCCAAGCACTCCCTGTCTCCTGACTGCCCCCCCAGAACCTCCGACCCATCTAACCCCCGCTGCTCCCTGCCCAACTGCCCCAACCCCTTTCCACACCCGTGCTCCCAGACAGGCCCTCCCCAGAACTCCTGACCCAGCTAACGCCCCCAGCTCCCTGTCCCTGATTGCCCTAGCCCCTCTCCACACCCCCAGACCCATCTAACCCCCCCTGCCTCCTGCCCCTGATTGTCCCGGCCCCTCTCCACACTCCTGCCCCCAGACAGGCCCCCCCCCAGAACCCCTGACCCATCTAACCCCCCCTGCTCCCTGTCCCTGATTGCACCGGCCCCCCTCCATACCCCTGCCCCCAGACAGCCCCCCCCAGAACTCCTGACCCATCTAACCCCCCCTGCCTCCTGCCCCTGATTGCCCCGGCCCCTCTCCACACTCCTGCCCCCAGACAGGCCCCCCACAGAACTCCTGACCCATCTAACCCCCCCTTCTCCCTGCCCCTGATTGCCCCGGCCCCCCTCCACATCCCCACCCCCAGACAGGCCCCTGACCTATCTAAACCCCCCTGCTCCCTTTCCCTGGACTGCCCCCTCCAGAAACCCCCTGCTGCCCCCTTCTCCAACCCTCTGGCCCCCTTACCGTGCCAGCTCAGAACAGCATGTCAGGCTCTGCGCAGAGCCCGACATGCTGCTGCGTTCCTCCACGGAGTGCACAGCTCAGTTCCCGCCCTCCCAGAGTGCTGCAGAGGGGCGCGCTGGGCAGCAGGGGAGTGGGGTGGAGCAGGGGAGGAGGAGCCGAGCTCCTCAGCTGCTGGAGGCCCCATGCAAGTGGCTCAATCCGGCCTGTCCACCCTTCAGCCGCGCCGCGCTCTGCGGGGACGGGGGAATCCCGGACACGGCTCCACCGCCATTGCTGCCTGCAGCTGCCACAGCCTCCTCCTCTTCCTCCTCCCTGCCCCTCAAGCCTCCAGCGGGGGAGGAGGGAGTGGGGGAGGAGCAGTCTTCCCAGCCGGAGCTCAGGGCATTAGGGTGTGTCTCTGCACACGTGGCACACCCCATGCGCACGCCTATGCTTGATCCATTTTATGATATTGCAGCTCGCCATCATGCACAATAGGTCATTGAGAGTGGAATGTACACTGGATGTGTGGAATTGGCCTTGCAAGTCATGTACCTTTTGAGAAATGACTTCAAACACATGTAGGAAGCATTTTTGAAGGGCAACAAGTATTCAGGTGTGTACTCCTATCGCATGTCGCAACATTTTCCTTGCAAGAATTTGGTTCACAGTACTGTGTCTGTACAAAATCCCCCAGATCTGCATACAATTTGTAGATGGATTCCAGTATTTTCTGGCTGGATGCTGACATCTTAGCCAGTGCCTCATAACAATTCTTTTTGGTATAATAAACAAAGTTCATAATCAATACCATTTAATCGTTCCTTTTTCCCAATGATGGCAAATCAACTTGAAGCCTCCTTCCATTTATATAATCTGCAACATTGAAAAAAATAATCAGGTATCATGTTCTGAGCATTAACTTATATTAGTCTGACATTACTGCCAGTCGAGGGCTACAATTTAACTTCATGAAGGCTTCATGTTTGACATCCCTGTGTTAAAGTAAAAGTTGATTTTTAAATATTTTCTTGAATATATATCTATATAATGGTCCTAGTTTTGTCATGTTTGTTACCATTGTGTTCCTAGGGAAAAGGCTTTCGAATGATACCCAACTCGACCTATTTCTGATGACATTGTATTATCAAGTTTTCCTTCAGCTGGAGGACTTGGAGCTGGGAGTCAGGGGGGCACTGAGTTCACCCTGCCACATCGCAGAGTGTGATGCCAATGACATGATTCTGTAGATTTTTATGAAAAAAATGATACCTCCCTTACATTTCTGTCACTGCCTTTCTACAGAATGAGATTTTACTACATGATGCCATCAGGCTTTTTTCTCTCTTGCTAGAAGCAGAAGTACATTAATTGAGTTTTGGTTTGAGAGCTGCTATTTTATAGCTTACATGCAGTAGACATGTGTGATGTGATTTGTCTGATTGACGTCAGGTCTCACATTCAGTTGGGGAAGTAGCTACTAGCTCTAATAGAGATTTTTTAATGGGTACCTTTCGGGGTGAGGGGGACTTGCTTAGATTAAAAGTTCATTGTGAATGGATGAAAACATGCCACTTTTAGACAGCGTAATTTAAAAAGTTTAACGTTTATTTATAGATTATAGTAATTCAGTTTAACGGTATCATTTGTTCGCTCTTTTGATCAGAATTCATTTACTTTCTGATATTGTTTGAACTGTCAGCTCCCCTTGCCATTACAAGTTACCTTAATTTTCTGTTTTTCTAATTTAGATTTTAAGATTTTTGAACAGGCTTTTTCTCTAATCTCTCTAAATTGCCTTGCACAGAGGGAGAGGGAAAGAAGCCAGATGGGAGGGAGTAGCTGAGCCGGGGTTAGAGGGAGAGCATGATGCAACGCAAAAGAGAGGTCAGAGTAGGAGTCAGTGTCTGAGTCAAAGCCCTGGGATGGGGAGGAGACAGTTTCCTTTCAGATGGTTTCAGTTTTCTCCTTAGGTCAACCAGGGGAAATCCCATTTCTCCACTAAAGAGCAGTAACAGAGAGAAGGTCTGGAGCCAGAGACAATATTGCAAAAGGGTTAGTGGGAGTTGTAAGCATAGGAGCCCCAGACCCTCAGAGAGTCAAGGTTTTAAACTGGATTGGACTGTGTTGACGACAAACAAAAACCATTACAATTCATTTTGTACATCACCAATACAATCCAAACATCAGGGCTGCTGTTTTTTCATCCAGCTGAGATACTACTTACAAGAATAAACTAGTTGGAACCACGGTTTATAAGAGTTAACTATCACATCTTATTTTCATAGCTTAGTACTAGCATATTTGTGGGAATAAAGTGGATCAAAGTTTTGACTCATCTCTGGGAAACTGAGCCCTTAACTCCCTTGGCCAAATGAGGGAGGAGGTGAAAGCCAACCCATTAAAATTTTGGCAAGCTGTCTTGCAGTCAACTGATGTGTTGTATTCCAACTTTATGTGGTGCTGCTGATCTGAACACATGTGCACCAGAAACTACAATACCTAAGGCATTTCATTTGTAGCCTAAATCAAATATGAATCTAAGTAGATCAAGAGGAACAGATGTTAAATTAAATAAGACAGCATTTCTTCTCTTCTCCTCCTGCCAAGACTAAGTATTTCTTTGGCAACTATAAAGTATTGCTCATAGAGGATTATAACATTTCCCATGAATAAACATACTTAGACTTTTGTACATCTGCATTACAGAAGGCAGTGGGAGTTATCTGTAGGCTAACAGGAAATCTGTGTTTAGGTGGATTAGAATAACTTGGAAAATATCCCCCTGGCCAAGCAGAAATGACACTTTAGTGCTTAGTTTTCATGTAAAGATATTTGTTGTATTTAATACTTTCATTTGTTAAAAACCTATCTGTCGTGTTTTAGCAAGTATTGCATTGTTTTTAAGTCCCATCTAACACAGTGGGTATGAGTCTGATTTCACATACTTTAATTGACTTCAGTGTATCTCCACTGATCAGAATCAGGCCCAATACATTTAGATTTAATCAGTCTAATTAAATGGTAGCTGCTTATTAAAGTACAAGACCGTGATTATATGTTACAGGCCAGGTTTTCAAAAGTGCTCAGCACCCAGCAGTTCCATTGAGAACAATGCAAAAAGCAAAACTGAAAAAATAGAGCGAGAGCTCCTAAGGCCAAGATTTAAAAACATGTGAGTCTGTCCTTATCTTCCTAACTCTATATTTAGACACCTAAATAGGCAGTCAGATTTTTGAATGCTGATCACCAAGAAGCCACCACTGAAATCAATTGTGGTTGAGACTGTCTGCCATAGAGATGTGCAGAAAAACAAGTGAACAGCTTAACAGGACACCATTAACTCAAAAATCACACTGGTGTCTGAAAAGGGTTGTTTAACTTACTACTGATACAAGCAACCAAACTTTCTTTTTTTCGTTTATTTTGTACATTTGACAGCACTTTGTGTACTATCAGTTTAACAGTTGCCTCTGTTTAGATAGTCAGTTTCCTCTGTTAACTGTGTGGTTCTGTTGATCAGCAAAAAGAGAGTATTTTTGAAAGGAAAATATGATTGTAAAGCCACATAAACTGACATGGGGACTTCAGCAAGTATAATATCTGAAACTACTTTTCACTCATTTCTTCTTTCTTTCTTTTTTTCAAATTGACTAGATTTCAAATTGACTGTGTCCCTTTAATGTCACATTTCCTGCTACAAATGGAGGTGCACAAGTTATAGGAAATTTAATTTTGTTTGGCATTTCCCAGTAAAACCAAATCCTCTTTTAAAAATGTCATTTAATCTTGTGGAAACAATACTCACTATAAAACAGTCAGAATGGGATCTTTTGAGAGCTGAATTCCATTTAAAGTATGTGCTATTTATGGGTAAATAGTATTCTATTCAGGTTCTTGTAGCCAACTCCTAACACTATTGTATCAGAGCACATTTCAGGGAAATAGCATAGGAAATGATTTACATCAACCAATTAAATGTTATTCTCCTTCCTGGCCCCACACCCTGGGGAGTAAATTAAATAGTTAAGTTTGTTTTGCTTTATGTAAATTGCAGTAGATTCAGAGTTTGTGGGAAAGCAAGGTCAAAGAGGTTAAATTTGAATTTTGACTGCAAAGTGGCCAGGTCTGTGGTCATTCTTAATCTGTGGGAGTGAATTTCATAGTCTTGGGCAGACTGCCAAGAAAATCCTGTCTCCTGTACACATGCTTCAGGTAGACAGTACCAAGGCTCCTGAGGAGCAGAGCTGTATTTGAGGTCTCAAGAAGGAGGCAGTTATTCAGTGTCCTGAGTCCAGCTCAGTCAACTTTTTGGAAATAAGGAGCTAGGCCTGAAACTTGACTCTGCGTTTGAAACTTGAAATCAGTGTTGTAGTGAGGGCTCACCTTTTTGCTTGGATTGCCTACTTAGTTTGGGGTGCAGAATCTGTCTAGGGGAGGCAGAAATTTATCCCAGAATAGCTACAGTTCATGGATATGTCTCAATATATCTATTGTGGCATTGACTGAGCCATTAAAAAAGACATCCATGGAGAGCCACACATATGCTTAATCATCCTCAGCAATTAAACAATAAGGGTGGAATGCAGTAAACTCGAGGCTCTTAACAAATGAATACTCATAACCAAGAGGTCCAAACTGCCTTTCATTACTACTCTTTCCCAGTTGTATGCCAGCTCACTGTCCACCATCTCCTCTTTCTAAGTGGCATTCCCATCCTTTAGTGTGGGGAGAGCTAACATCACGAAGTCAGGGTAGGATTTCCTGTTGCCTCTCTAAACTAATCAGGGATGAGGGGAGGACTGGCTCATTTGTAGCAATGCTGCTGCTGCTATGTGGAGTAATAGCTGCACATTTAACAGGGAGCCTATAAAGCATGTGGCATTCAGGAATGATGTCCACTTGGTAGTCAGTAGGGCTGAATTCTTTGTTCCAGCACTTCATGCAGCAGGTGCTACTTTTTCAAGGCTTGTGTTTTCAAGGCAAGATATAGTATGTTGCAATAATCAACTTTGGGGGTAATAAAGTCATTTATGACAAAGTGAATTATTGTCAGAAAGAAAATCACAGAGTCTCTTAGCTAGATGTACATAATGAATATATTTTATGCCCTTCATATTATCAGAGAATCCAGTGTCAGTGAGGAGTCTAGAGGAGCCCTTTGAGTGTAGACTAGCTTGACAGTTTGGACAGAGCTATCCTTGACTGAAGGAAACATCATGGTGGCAGCAAGATCTGCAAAGTGTTTTCCCCACCCACCTTCTTCTCACTTGGGTTTATCTTCAGCCAGCTCCTCCTCATCTATGTGCTGCTGGTGGTTGTGACTGCATATGATGTGAAGGATAAATGAAAGGGAGATTTGAGTGACATTTCACTTGTCCATTTTACTGCCACCTAACCCGAGTGTAATAAGAGGCTAATGAGCCAAAGAAGAATGGAAGCATGAAATCAAGTTGTGGTAGGATTGGGAGTAGCCCAAGGGTTTGAATTAAACAGTGCGAAGCAGAGGAAATCTGGAGGAGAGAGACCTTGGAGCAAATATTATTGGCGAACATGGGCCTCAGCTCAAGGAAGTGGGGGAGGGAGGTGTCCTGAAAGACAGTGGGGAGATATAGAGCACAAAAAATGATCAGAAGACGGAGGGAACTTGCTACAAAACCTGAGGGGGCAATGTTTAGGGATCTGGTTCTAGAAAACATAGGCTGCCTGCATGGGTTTTTTAATTCACATCTTGTGGAATGAAATAATAGACAGTGTTTTTAAATAAGAAATCTAAAAGGCATTCTGCAAAGATTTCTTTATGTGCATGAAGAAAATAAGAAAGAAATACTCGTGGCACCTTAGCCCAGGGCTACACTAGGGAGGGGGGTCGATCTACGATACGCAGCTTCAGCTACGTGAATAGCGTAGCTGAAGTCAGCGTATCGTAATTGACTTACCTGGCCATGAGGACGGTGGCGAGTCGATCGCTGCTGCTCCCCCATCGACTCCTCTTCCACCTTTCGATGAGGTGGATTTCCGGAGCCGACTGGGAGCGCTTTCGGGGATCGATTAATCGCGTCTAAACGAGATGCGAAAAATCGATCCCCGAAAGATCGATTGCTATCCGCCGATCCGGCAGGTAGTGAAGACAAGCCCTTAGAGACTAACAAATTTATTTCAGCATAAGCTTTCGTGGACTACAGGCCGCTTCGTCAGTGTGGAATGTAACACTCAGTGAGAGGATATTTATACAGTCAGAGAAACATGAAAAGGTGGAAGTAACCATATCAACTGTAAAAGGCTAATTAATTGAAAGGAACTGTTATCAGTAGGAAAGAAACTTTTGAAGTGGTAAGCAACATGGCCCATTGCAGACAGTTGACACAAAGGAGTTAAGGGTATTTAACTGGGTGGGGGGGAGAAATAAATTCAATTAACGTAATGACCGAGCCATTCACAGTCAATATTCAGACCTAAGGTAATGGTATGTAGTTTGCATGTTAATTCCAGTTCAGCAACTTCGCGTTGGAGTCTGCATCTGACGAAGCGGACTGTCGTCCACGAAAGCTTATGCTGAAATAAATTTGTTAGTCTCTAAGGTGCCACAAGTATTTCTTTCTTATTTTCTTTTTGCTGACACAGACTAACACGGCTACTACACTGAAACCTGTCTTTATGTGCATGAACTGCCTATTTTGACCATGTGCACCTCACATGCATCAAACTTTTAAAAATATTCATTTAATTTAAAAAATAAATGTGGGTTTTTTTTAGAAATATAAATTGTTATACTTTGGCATCATTTGTCAAATTGAGACTTTCATTGGTCACATCAAGAGGGTGCTAGAAGCACTCAGTTTTGGTCCAAGCATGCTGCTGGTCAATCTATTAATAAATGTCAATCCTTGGCACAGAATACTGATTCAATTACTTTTCTTTTTTAATTTGTCTTATTGTATTTTTGTCTTCCTCTTCCATATCAGTGATATAATCAGGCTCGGCAGAATTCAATTTTTAAAATATAATTTTGTGGATATTTATATCGGTATTTATTTTTAAGCATTTTTAATTTTTATATAATTGCATTTTCACAGTTGCACAAAATTATGGGTTTTAAGCATCTTATTTTTATTTTTGTCTCTTTAAATTTTCATAGTTGTGGGAAATTATGAGGGCGGTCAGACAATAATTATGTAATGACAGTAGATGTTGAGATTCAAAAAGCTAAACTTTATAACCATTATAACACAAATTGTCCACATCACGTCAAAATATATAAAGTAAATATCCTTAAAGCAGACTCTAATAAGATCTCAAGCAGCATTTTTCTTACTTTTCTCATCTGTACATTTAAATTATCAATGAGAATATTTTTGTCAGCTTGTGTGTATATGGTGAAATCAATGTTTATGTACATTTACCAATAAAAATTTAATCCTCCCAAGCCTAGTTATAATTTATAAATATACCAGCATCATCTTAACACTACAATTGTTTTAATAGGTCTGGCAAATACAGTTTCTTCCTTTCAACAGCTCCAAATTCTCTGCTCTAGAGATTTCACCTCTATTTATAAACCACAGACGTCTTGAGTATCTCTGGGGTAAGGGAAAATATTAAAGGCGGTTTGCAAGGTAGGACAAAAATAATACTTTTCTGGCTGCACGGGTTTTAATTTATCAAAATAGAGTACCTATAATAATCAAGATGTAATAGCTGAAACCAAAGTGGCCTCATTTGGTAAGGTCACAATTAAAAACCAAACCAATCAACCCCCTCTCCCCCAGTGCTATTCTGATTTCAAATGTAGCTGTCCTCCCACACCCCTCAATTTATAGATCTCATCTGAATGAAAATAGCTTGTCATATTCAATAACTGAAAAGTAACCTTCAGAGGATTTCACGTATTTTCGTCCAAAAGTTACTTATGTTCCATATAAATTTGGTGTCCCCTCATTTTTATTGTTGAGAATTATTTGCTTGAGAAAAAAAGAATAATTAAACTGAGGTTATAGAAAGGGTTATTTGCTCTAAATTCTATGGGATTTTAAGGATCCCGTATGAATAATTTTTGTGTTCCTAATTTTTGGCTCTTCGTTACACATTGTATCTGCCTACATTTTGGATTTGGGAGGTTGAGAAGTACAAACTGAAATCATAAAAAATGACTAATCTCTGTGCAAAAAAGGTCATCTGGTCAAATTATATATTGTGAATTCTTTACTTGATTAATTTAGTCCTTTTTTGTGTTTGCAAGTTATCTGTAGTCAGGTTTTGATTTTTTTGCTAATTTGCTTACTGATAACCATTGTGACGGGGCAAGGCCAGAGGGCTATAGGAAAGTGGTAAGGAACCAGTATGTTCTTATTGGGATCCGGGAAGTGGGCGGGCGTAAGCTAAGTGGGCGGGCGTAAGTGGGCCCACTGCTAAAGGATCCCCCCCTTCAGCCTAAGGGGAGGGATCCACAGGACCTGGATACCAAATAATTCCGGGGGACAAAAAATGAAAAAACAGGAACGGGAGTGCGATCAAAGGGTCAAACGAAGTGAACCAGAAGGGGACACCGAGCAGAGAACCCCGGACAGCGCCCACTGCTCCTCAAAGGTGTCAAGGGAGCCAGTGGACGCTGCCCAGAGGAACTCTGCCCGGATGCGTGAACGAACAGAGGATCGAAAATAGGCCCCACAGTCACAGAAGCCTCCATCGGCCAACCTCCTCACCCTGGTTTTGTAGATGGCCAGTTTAGCTATGGCCAGGAGGAGGTTGACCAGGAGGTCCCGCGACTTCGTGGGGCCGCGGATTGGAAGTGCATAAATAAAAAGGTGAGGGGAAAAGTGCAACCAAAACCTCAACAAAATGTCTGAGAGGAGCCGGAACAGGGGTTGAAGCCTGGCGCACTCCAGATAAATGTGCGCCAGGGTCTCTCTCACACCGCAAAAGGGACATGTGTCGGGAATAGGGGTGAACCGCGCCAAGTACACGCCCGTGCTCACGGCTCCGTGAAGGAGCCGCCAACTGACGTCCCCGGCGGGCCTTGGGACTAAGGAGGAGTAAAGGCTGGCCCACCGGGGCTTCTCACCCTCTAGAGGTGGCAGGAGGTCCCGCCATTTCGTATCGGGGCGGGACGTGAGGGCGAGGAGATGAAGGGTGTGGAGCACGAGCGTGTATAGACGTTTCCTTGGCGCGGTCTGGAAGCGGACGGGTTGTAGTTCGTGCAGCCGGCTCACCGTGAAGGGACAGGGGACCCGGTTGGGTCCACGGGGCAGGGGACCAATAAAAAGGTCCGGAGGGCTTGGGGTGAAGGGAGGGCGGGGCATACCCTCTCGCAGGACCCGGTCGAGGTAAACCCGAGCAGCGGGCGGCAAAGCAGCCTTCACCTCCTGAAGTACGCGCCGGGGAGTACGAGGTCTGGAGAGCCCCATGCGCTGAGCAAGCGTCAGGGGATCCAGCCAGTCTCCCCGGTCGTAGTCCAGGAGGTCTCCGACCCTAGTGACCTCTGCCAGGACCAACCTCTGGCGCACCGAGGGGGACTCCGCCACCTGCACACGGAGCTGGGGGTTGTGTAGCAGGGGCTCCGCGAGGAGATCTGCCCCCTCGGTGGCCGCCACGGACCTGGTCGCTGAGAATAGCTTCCAGGTCCGGAGGAGGTCCTGGTAGAAGACCGGCAGCCCGTAGAGGTCTCGCGGAAGACCTCTCGGATGGAGATAAAGGAGCTGCCGGTCATATCGGAGCCCTCGGAAGCGGCGTAGGAAGGCGTGTGCCAATACGCTCCACGCCGGACTACCTGCACCATAAAGGAGCCTCTGCAGGGCCTGGAGACGGAAGACATGGACCTGAGTGTGTGGACACTTCAGGCCCTGCCCACCCTCCTCCAGAGGAAGATGGAGAACCCCTGCAGAGACCCAGTGCAGTCCTGACCAAAAGAACTCCAGAATCGACGTCCGGAGGTTGGCCAGGAAACCCGGGGCCGGGACCAGGGTGTTGAGCCGGTACCAGAGCATGGACAGGACTAATTGATTGATTACCAGTGCTCTCCCTCGAAAGGAGAGGCACCGGAGTAGTCCTGTCCATTTCCGGATCCGCTCTATCACCCTGCCCTCTAAACCTTGCCAGTTCTCCGGCGGGGATGGATGCGTGGCAGAAAGGTAAACGCCGAGATAGAGCAAAGGACCCGCGCTCCACCTGATGGCCTGAAGCGCGGGTGGGAGGGAGCTTGCCTGCCACCCGTCCCCTACCACCAGGCCAGAGCTCTTGACCCAGTTGACCCGGGCAGAGGAGGCCGCCGAGTAGATCGCCTGGCAAGCCTCCACCCGCACCAAGTCGCCCGGGTCCTGGACCACGAGGAGCACATCGTCGGCGTACGCCGACAGGACCAGCCGCAGCTCCGGCTCTCGGAGCACCAACCCCGTCAACCTCCTGCGGAGGAGACAGAGGAAGGGCTCGATCGCCAGAGCGTACAGCTGGCCCGAGAGGGGGCACCCCTGCCGTACTCCTCGCCCGAAGCTGACCGGCTCGGTCAGGGTCCAGTTGAGCCTGACCAGACACTCTGCGGAGGCGTACAGCACCTGGAGAAAACCCACAAACTGGGGCCCAAAGCCAAACGCTCGCAGAGTGCTCAGGAGGTACCCGTGATCCACCCTGTCGAACGCCTTCTCCTGATCCAGAGACAGGAGGGCGAACGACAGACCATCCCTACACCCAAGTTCCAAGAGATCCCGGACCAGATACAGGTTGTCGAGAATGGTGCGGCCCGGGACGGTGTAGGTCTGGTCTGGGTGGACCACGTCCGCCAGCACGGACCCAAGCCGCAGCGAGATGGCCTTTGCTACGACTTTATAGTCCGTGCTGAGGAGCGAGACGGGACGCCAATTCCGTAAATCGCGGAGGTCCCCCTTCTTCGGCAATAAGGCGAGCACGGCTCGCCTGCACGAGAGAGGGAGGACCCCGCCCTGCAAGGACTCGGCCCAGACGGTGACAAGGTCTGGGCCGAGGACGTCCCAGAACACGCGGTAGAACTCCACGGTCAGCCCATCCAGTCCCGGAGATTTATTAGTCGGCATGCGACGGAGGGCTTCCGAGAACTCGGCCAGAGTGAGAGGCAGCTCTAGCCGGTCTCGGTCGCCCGTGCTGACCGTAGGGACTTCGTCCCAGAGCACTTTGCAAGCGTTAGGATCGGTCAGATCCGGGGAAAAAGGCTCGCGTAGAAGGCCTTGGCCCTCCTGCACATCTCCACCGGATCCGTGAGGGGGGTGCCATCTTCTGCGAGGAGGCAGGTGACGTGTTTCTTAGCCCCCCTCTTTTTCTCCAGGGCGTAGAAGAAGCGGGAGCCGCGATCCATCTCCCGAAGGAGACGGATGCGGGATCGAACGAAGGCGCCCCGGGCCCGATGATCTTCCAATTCCCGGAGCTCCTCCCGCTTCTCCCGGCACGCCCCACAGAGGGATGGATCCTCAGGGCTGGTGGCCAGACGCCTCTCCAGCTCTAAGACCTCCCGTTCCAACTGCTCTATCGTCGCATCCCTCCGTCGGCTGGCGCCCCGGGTGTAATCACGGCAGAAGAGCCGGGCGCGTACCTTCCCTAGATCCCACCATCGCCGCGCCGAGGGAAAAGCGTGCCGCTGCCCTCGCCAGGCCAGCCAGAACTCCCGGAAGGACGCCACGAAACCCACATCCTCCAGCAAACTGTTATTAAAATGCCAATAGGCCGGCCCCGGCCTCTCCGCGCAGAGAGAGGCCGTCACGGTAGCGAGATGATGATCAGAGAACGGGGCCAGCCGGACGCCGGAGGAGTGGGCCCGCGAAAGGTGAAAACGTGATAAATAGATGCGGTCCAACCGGGATTGGTGCGACCGATGGGCCTCCACCCGGACAAAGGTGAAGGTTGAGCTGTCGCCCGGATGGTGGTCGCGCCAGACGTCCACCAGGGAGTGATGTTCGACAATCTCCCTGAGGACGTCCGCGGCGGCCGGGCACTGCTCGATCCCCGAGCGGTCCCGTTTTTCAAGGGTGTTGTTAAAGTCCCCGCCCAGGACCAGGCACTCGCGAGGATCCAAGGTGCTGAGGAAGGTGGACGCCTGCTGATAAAAACGAAGTTGTTCCGGGCCCGGTGTCGGGGCATAGATGTTGACGAGATTGACCACGAGCCCCTCCATACGGACCCGTAGGTGCAGCAGGCGGCCCGGCACAGCCTCGGCAACTCCCAGCACCTCAGGCCGTAGGTCGGGGGAGAACAAGGTCGCCACTCCAGCCTGGCGAACAGAGAGATGGCTGAAGTAGACTCTGTCCCCCCATTCCAGCCGCCAGATGTCTTCAGCGGCTGGATCCGTATGGGTCTCCTGCAGGAACACTACAGAGTACCCCCCCTCCCAAAGGAAGGAGAGCACCTGGCTCCTGCGGAGACCCATCCTACAGCCCCGGGTGTTTAATGTTGCGAAGAGGAGAGATGCCATGAGGAGGGCTGGGGGGGATCCTTGCTGGCAGACTCACTCACGGCCCCCATCGGGCCGCGTAACAATCCGTGACCCACCCCGTAGCTGAGTAGTGAGTCACGGAAAAGGCGGACCCGTTGGTAGGCCGTGGCGGCCTGCTTCCCAGTCCCTTTACCCTCCCCCATGAGGGCCCTCGCGGCCTGGAGGATTTGGTGGAAATCCCCCCCATCGCTGGAGAGCGAGCTGTACTTTGTTGCGGGAGCCCCGGACGTCCTCCAGGAACTCCCGCAGCTCCTCTCGCAGCGTATGGGGGGCCGGTGTTACTGGCTCCTGGCTATCGAAAGAAGGGGCCCCTGACACAGCCCTATGGCCCACCGAAACAGACAGGCAAGGGGCGGACCCTCGACGCAGCTCCCGCTGGGCCGGCACCTTAGGGCCCAACCCGAAATTCGGCTTAGTTGGGGGAGGTGGTGGAGGGAGAAGAGCAGACTCTGGTGGTTCGGGACGAGGAAATACTGGAGCCGCTTCCTGGGGGTCATCCTCTGTTAAGGGGAGGGAGACAGCCCCAGGGGTGGCAGTGTCACCATGGGAGGTGTAGGAGATTGGGACGGCATCAGGGGCAGGGCAGGGATCAGAAGTAGGGGCAGGGAAAGGGACATGAGCAGGGCCGGGCTGAGGAACGGGTAGAGGATCCTGAGCCGCAGGAGCTGGGCCACTGGGAGGTGGCCTCTCTTGGTGTGGCTGAGGGATCTGGGAATTGGGAAGGGGACCCCCCACGATGCCGGGTTCTAGTATAATGGCTTGTGTTGCAGCCACGGCATCGGGAGGTGGACAGATATTTGCGGGGTCCCCGCCTGGGAAGGAGAACTTTCGTCCCACCCCAATGAGGGGTACCCCCTGGGATTCGGGTCTCGGCCGCAGGGCACCGGCCGTCGCTTCAGGAGGCTTGGCGGCCGTCAGCGAGGTGTCACTTGCGACCGGGCAGGTGGAAGAGCCCAGGGGATCCTCGGAGGTGGGAGCAGAACCGACGGTCAAGGGGAGGGAGCATGGGGAGAGGGGGGAAAGGGGCACCGGGGTGAGGTCATTGACATCGAGGCCTGCTGGTAAAGGGTCGTCCTCCCCCTGGGTGATCGGGGTCAGACCCAGGGCCTCGATCTCCTCGTAGATAGAGGGCAGGTCACCTTCTGCCACCCCGGGGTTCTCTCCGCCGGCACCTGAAGCGGTGCTCGGGTCAGGGCGCGCAGGGTCGACAAAGGGGGCAGAAGGGGCTCCTTCGGGGGCTTCCGAGGGAGGGGCGGTAATACCTTGCGGTGCTGCCACGTCTTTCCCAGCCGGTTCTGGCGGACAAAAGCCGCTCGGGGGCAAAGCGGAAGGTTCGGCATCAGTGCCCCCCTTCCTGGTCTTCCGGGGGGCTTCCGCATCGGTGGAAAGGAGCGGGGCTCGAGCCTTCCGCTTGCCCCGCTTCCCCTGTACTAAGGCCCAGTCCTCCATGGCTTCAGCTGGGGGCTGGCTAGTAAGGGTCGGGTCAAGGGGGAGGGGCGATTTCTTAGGGACTCGGGGAGGTAGTGGTGGGGCAGCATAAGGGAGGGAAAAATCTCTCTGGGGCTGGCCCTCTCCCACGCCCGGCGGTATCCCTGCCTCACCCTCCTCCACAGGCCTCAGCAGACTGTTCGCGGCGGGCCTCTCCCACTCGTCTGGGCACACTGGGGGAGGTACTCCCAGGGCCCGAGTGGGAGCAGCGGTGGACTGGGAAGAAGGAGGGGCGGCTCTGGGCACCGGGCATTCAGGGGCGCCGGCGATGACGGGGCCGACGCCCTGCCGGGGCTCGGGGGTCTCAGATGCTCCTCCTTGCCGGGCCAAGGGACAGTCCCTCCGGACGTGTCCCATCGCCCGGCAGAGGTAGCACCGAGCCTCCCCCGTGGAATAATATACCCGGTAACGGGCCCCGTGATAGGGGACCATAAAGGACCCCTCGAGCGCCTCCCCGTCACGTGCAGCCGGCGGCATTTGGAGCTGCACCTGCCGGCGGAACGAGAGGATGTGACGGAGGGCGGGGTCTTTGCAGCCCAGTGGGAGAGGGCTGATTACAGACATGGGTCTCCCCAGGGCGGAGAGGGCAGGTAACAGGGCAGCATTGGGGAGGAAGGGAGGGACGGAAGTGAGGACTAGGCGGACGCCCAAGTCCTCCAGCGGCTCTAGTGGGACAAACACGCCCCCCACTGCCAGGCCCTTCTCCACCGCCTCTTGGGCCGCGGCCTCCGATGCGAGGAAGAAGACTACCTTTCCGTACATTTTGGAGGCCGCTACGATGGCTGTGGGCCCCACCACCCTCGCCAACGCCCGCACATAGGTTTCTACGTGGGGCGAGGCGGGTACCAGGAGGCAACGAACGCCATGCCTCCTAGTCAAGGTGGGAAAGGGGCCCCGGCCACTATAGATGGTAGCTGAGGCGGTGGGCAGGTTAGGTGACGTTGCAGCAGGTGGGGGGGTTGCCGCCACCTGGGCGTATGCTCTGGGGGCCGGGGGTGGGACACCCGCAGAGCTGGTAGAGGGAACAGCAGGGAAGGATGCCGTGGCGGTAGTGGCTGCCTCTGCCATGGAGGGCTTGGCCTTTGTCGCGGGGCCCTTACCCTTCTTTTTACCCTGGCCCTTCCTGCCCGCTGGGGGGGCTCCCCCAGGATCATGGGGGGCGAGGGACGTGGCAGCAGCGGAGGTCTCTTCAGTGTCCGCCGCTGCCGGTGCCCCAGCGGGGGCTAGAGCAGGTGGTTCGGCAGCGGCGGTTAAGGTAGAGGCTTGGGAGGGTGACGGGGGAACAGGCGGAGGAGGGGAGGCCGTGTCGTCAGGAGGGGCTTCTCCCTCCATATCGCCCGCCATGATGAGCAGGGGGGGGAAGGGAAAACTCTTGAGAGGGGGGGTGGGGAGAGGAATTGGGGTGACCACTCCTCCCTGCTAGGCTGCAGGCAGGTGAGGAGGGCACAAAAAGTGGGGATAGGGTTCAGGGTTGTCTCGGACTAGTGCGGGGATAGGGTTCAGTCACCAACTCAAGCTGGGAAATCCGGCTCCTCTTGTTGCACTAGGGGAGGGGAAGATATAACAGCATGGGGGTGCAGTGAGACAGGGTCAAAATGAAACAGGGGAGGGGCACAAGCGCATGGGAGGGGGCGTGGGTTCACAAAAGCGGGGGGCTAATCAGGGCAAATGGAGCTTCAGGGGGAGGGAGACAACCAACTGGGAATGGGGCAGAAAACCAAGGGACTAGTTTCAGGGCTAGGGCAGGGCAAACAAACAAGGCTGCAGAGGGAGAGAGGCGGGGCGGGCAAAACTGAAACTAGCAAGGGGCTGGGACCAAAAAAGGAGAGGGGCCCAGATAGCTGCAAGGGGAAACGGGGCAGGTGGCAAGGGACAAAGCAAGGGGCGTGCTGATGGAGGGGGAGGGTCAGTCCAAGGGGAATGGGGAGGGGCATGTGCACCCACGTGCGCTTGTGCAAAGTCAATGTTGGGCTGGCTGCTGCTTTAGGCCCAAAAGGTGGAAACGGGCTCAGCTAGCCAGGCAAGCGGCTGAGTCCAGAGGCAGGAACCAGGACAGACGGTGAGCAGGCAGCAGAGGTGGTGGTGGTGGAGGAGGGGGCAGCGGTGGTGGTGGGGGTTGGAGGGGCACAGATGAACCAGGGGGCAGGCTCTACGCCACACCCCCTGTGCCCCTACAAACACAGTCAATACCCCCACCACTAGAGCACAGTTCGAAAAATTACTCAGTTCTTGGAGGCCCCCTCCACGGTGGTCTGCAGAGTCTCCGCCGACGGTCTTCCGGGTCTTCCTCTTCTTGGCACCAGCAGCTTCCTGGCAGCAAACAGGGCTGCAGCAGCAGCTCCAGCAACTCCAGGCGGTGGTCCGGTGGTCAGTCAGGACCCCTCACAGATGGTGGTGGTGGTGGTCACAGCAGCAGCTGGAGCAGGGGCCCCTCACACCCCTCCTCTGGGGAGAGGGCCAGCAGGCCCCCTCCCCCCCCAGGGGTTGCTGCAGCAGCAGGAGTAGCAGCAACCAAGGTGTTGGAGGGGGAGGGGGTTCAGCTGCCAGGCAGCCAGCAACCAGAGAGTAGAGTAATGGGAGGGGTGCCTGGCCCAGCCAGGGGAGAAGCTGGAGTAGCAGCAAACAGCAGCTGGGAGGGCCCAGGGCCTAGCAGCAGCCCCAGAAAGATGAGCAGGAGCAGCAGTTCTCTACCTCCTTCCCGGCCAGAGGGCTATAGGGAAGTGGTAAGGAACCAGTATGTTCTTATTGGGATCCGGGAAGTGGGCGGGCGAAGCCCGCCCACTGCTAAAGGATCCCCCCCTTCAGCCTAAGGGGAGGGATCCACAGGACCTGGATACCAAATAATTCCGGGGGACAAAAAATGAAAAAACAGGAACGGGAGTGCGGTCAAAGGGTCAAACGAAGTGAACCAGAAGGGGACACCGAGCAGAGAACCCCGGACAGCGCCCACTGCTCCTCAAAGGTGTCAAGGGAGCCAGTGGACGCTGCCCAGAGGAACTCTGCCCGGATGCGTGAACGAACAGAGGATCGAAAATAGGCCCCACAGTCACAGAAGCCTCCATCGGCCAACCTCCTCACCCTGGTTTTGTAGATGGCCAGTTTAGCTATGGCCAGGAGGAGGTTGACCAGGAGGTCCCGCGACTTCGTGGGGCCGCAGATTGGAAGTGCATAAATAAAAAGGTGAGGGGAAAAGTGCAACCAAAACCTCAACAAAATGTCTGAGAGGAGCCGGAACAGGGGTTGAAGCCTGGCGCACTCCAGATAAATGTGCGCCAGGGTCTCCCTCACACCGCAAAAGGGACATGTGTCGGGAATAGGGGTGAACCGCGCCAAGTACACGCCCGTGCTCACGGCTCCGTGAAGGAGCCGCCAACTGACGTCCCCGGCGGGCCTTGGGACTAAGGAGGAGTAAAGGCTGGCCCACCGGGGCTTCTCACCCGCTAGAGGTGGCAGGAGGTCCCGCCATTTCGTATCGGGGCGGGACGTGAGGGCGAGGAGATGAAGGGTGTGGAGCACGAGCGTGTATAGACGTTTCCTTGGCGCGGTCTGGAAGTGGACGGGTTGTAGTTCGTGCAGCCGGCTCACCGTGAAGGGACAGGGGACCCGGTTGGGTCCACGGGGCAGGGGGCCAATAAAAAGGTCCGGAGGGCTTGGGGTGAAGGGAGGGCGGGGCATACCCTCTCGCAGGACCCGGTCGAGGTAAACCCGAGCAGCGGGCGGCAAAGCAGCCTTCACCTCCTGAAGTACGCGCCGGGGAGTACAAGGTCTGGAGAGCCCCATGCGCTGAGCAAGCGTCAGGGGATCCAGCCAGTCTCCCCGGTCGTAGTCCAGGAGGTCTCCAACCCTAGTGACCTCTGCCAGGACCAACCTCTGGCGCACCGAGGGGGACTCCGCCACCTGCACACGGAGCTGGGGGTTGTGTAGCAGGGGCTCCGCGAGGAGATCTGCCCCCTCGGTGGCCGCCACGGACCTGGTCGCTGAGAATAGCTTCCAGGTCCGGAGGAGGTCCTGGTAGAAGACCGGCAGCCCGTAGAGGTCTCGCGGAAGACCTCTCGGATGGAGATAAAGGAGCTGCCGGTCATATTGGAGCCCTCGGAAGCGGCGTAGGAAGGCGTGCGCCAATACGCTCCACGCCGGACTACCTGCACCATAAAGGAGCCTCTGCAGGGCCTGGAGACGGAAGACATGGACCTGAGTGTGTGGACACTTCAGGCCCTGCCCACCCTCCTCCAGAGGAAGATGGAGAACCCCTGCAGAGACCCAGTGCAGTCCTGACCAAAAGAACTCCAGAATCGACGTCCGGAGGTTGGCCAGGAAACCCGGGGCCGGGACCAGGGTGTTGAGCCGGTACCAGAGCATGGACAGGACTAATTGATTGATTACCAGTGCTCTCCCTCGAAAGGAGAGGCACCGGAGTAGTCCTGTCCATTTCCGGATCCGCTCTATCACCCTGCCCTCTAAACCTTGCCAGTTCTCCGGCGGGGATGGATGCGTGGCAGAAAGGTAAACGCCGAGATAGAGCAAAGGACCCGCGCTCCACCTGATGGCCTGAAGCGCGGGTGGGAGGGAGCTCGCCTGCCACCCGTCCCCTACCACCAGGCCAGAGCTCTTGACCCAGTTGACCCGGGCAGAGGAGGCCGCCGAGTAGATCGCCTGGCAAGCCTCCACCCGCACCAAGTCGCCCGGGTCCTGGACCACGAGGAGCACATCGTCGGCGTACGCCGACAGGACCAGCCGCAGCTCCGGCTCTCGGAGCACCAACCCCGTCAACCTCCTGCGGAGGAGACAGAGGAAGGGCTCGATCGCCAGAGCGTACAGCTGGCCCGAGAGGGGGCACCCCTGCCGTACTCCTCGCCCGAAGCTGACCGGCTCGGTCAGGGTCCAGTTGAGCCTGACCAGACACTCTGCGGAGGCGTACAGCACCTGGAGAAAACCCACAAACTGGGGCCCAAAGCCAAACGCTCGCAGAGTGCTCAGGAGGTACCCGTGATCCACCCTGTCGAACGCCTTCTCCTGATCCAGAGACAGGAGGGCGAACGACAGACCATCCCTACACCCAAGCTCCAAGAGATCCCGGACCAGATACAGGTTGTCGAGAATGGTGCGGCCCGGGACGGTGTAGGTCTGGTCTGGGTGGACCACGTCCGCCAGCACGGACCCAAGCCGCAGCGAGATGGCCTTTGCTATGACTTTATAGTCCGTGCTGAGGAGCGAGACGGGACGCCAATTCCGTAAATCGCGGAGGTCCCCCTTCTTCGGCAATAAGGCGAGCACGGCTCGCCTGCACGAAAGAGGGAGGACCCCGCCCTGCAAGGACTCGGCCCAGACGGTGACAAGGTCTGGGCCGAGGACGTCCCAGAACACGCGGTAGAACTCCACGGTCAGCCCGTCTAGTCCCGGAGATTTATTAGTCGGCATGCGACGGAGGGCTTCCGAGAACTCGGCCAGAGTGAGAGGCAGCTCTAGCCGGTCTCGGTCGCCCGTGCTGACCGTAGGGAGTTCGTCCCAGAGCACTTTGCAAGCGTTAGGATCGGTCAGATCCGGGGAGAAAAGGCTCGCGTAGAAGGCCTTGGCCCTCCCGCACATCTCCACCGGATCCGTGAGGGGGGTGCCATCTTCTGCGAGGAGGCAGGTGACGTGTTTCTTAGCCCCCCTCTTTTTCTCCAGGGCGTAGAAGAAGCGGGAGCCGCGATCCATCTCCCGAAGGAGACGGATGCGGGATCGAACGAAGGCGCCCCGGGCCCGATGATCTTCCAGTTCCCGGAGCTCCTCCCGCTTCTCCCGGCACGCCCCACAGAGGGATGGATCCTCAGGGCTGGCGGCCAAACGCCTCTCCAGCTCTAAGACCTCCCGTTCCAAGTGCTCTATCGTCGCATCCCTCCGTCGGCTGGCGCCCCGGGTGTAATCACGGCAGAAGAGCCGGGCGCGTACCTTCCCTAGATCCCACCATCGCCGCGCCGAGGGAAGAGCGTGCCGCTGCCCTCGCCAGGCCAGCCAGAACTCCCGGAAGGACGCCACGAAACCCACATCCTCCAGCAAACTGTTATTAAAATGCCAATAGGCCGGCCCCGGCCTCTCCGCGCAGAGAGAGGCCGTCACGGTAGCGAGATGATGATCAGAGAACGGGGCCAGCCGGACGCTGGAGGAGTGGGCCCGCGAAAGGTGAAAACGTGATAAATAGATGCGGTCCAACCGGGAGTGGTGCGACCGATGGGCCTCCACCCGGACAAAGGTGAAGGTTGAGCTGTCGCCCGGATGGTGGTCGCGCCAGACGTCCACCAGGGAGTGATGTTCGACAATCTCCCTGAGGACGTCCACGGCGGCCGGGCACTGCTCGATCCCCGAGCGGTCCCGTTTTTCAAGGGTGTTGTTGAAGTCCCCGCCCAGGACCAGGCACTCGCGAGGATCCAAGGTGCCGAGGAAGGTGGACGCCTGCTGATAAAAACGAAGTTGTTCCGGGCCCGGTGTCGGGGCATAGATGTTGACGAGATTGACCACGAGCCCCTCCATACGGACCCGTAGGTGCAGCAGGCGGCCCGGCACAGCCTCGGCAACCCCCAGCACCTCAGGCCGTAGGTCGGGGGAGAACAAGGTCGCCACTCCAGCCTGGCGAACAGAGAGATGGCTGAAGTAGACTCTGTCCCCCCATTCCAGCCGCCAGCTGTCTTCAGCGGCTGGATCCGTATGGGTCTCCTGCAGGAACACTACAGAGTACCCCCCCTCCCGAAGGAAGGAGAGCACCTGGCTCCTGCGGAGACCCATCCTACAGCCCCGGGTGTTTAATGTTGCGAAGAGGAGAGATGCCATGAGGAGGGCTGGGGGGGATCCTTGCTGGCAGACTCACTCACGGCCCCCATCGGGCCGCGTAACAATCCGTGACCCACCCCGTAGCTGAGTAGTGAGTCACGGAAAAGGCGGACCCGTTGGTAGGCCGTGGCGGCCTGCTTCCCAGTCCCTTTACCCTCCCCCATGAGGGCCCTCGCGGCCTGGAGGATTTGGTGGAAATCCCCCCATCGCTGCAGAGCGAGCTGTACTTTGTTGCGGGAGCCCCGGACGTCCTCCAGGAACTCCCGCAGCTCCTCTCGCAGCGTATGGGGGGCCGGGGTTACTGGCTCCCGGCTATCGGAAAAAGGGGCCCCTGACACAGCCCTATGGCCCACCGAAACAGACAGGCAAGGGGCGGACCCTCGACGCAGCTCCCGCTGGGCCGGCACCTTAGGGCCCAACCCAAAATTCAGCTTAGTTGGGGGAGGCGGTGGAGGGAGAAGAGCAGCCTCTGGTGGGTCGGGACGAGGAAAGACTGGAGCCGCTCCCTGGGGGTCATCCTCAGTTAAGGGGAGGGAGACAGCCCCAGGGGCGGCAGTGTCACCATGGGAGGTGTAGGAGAGTGGGACGGCATCAGGGGCAGGGCAGGGATCAGAAGTAGGGGCAGGGAAAGGGACATGAGCAGGGCCGGGCTGAGGAACGGGTAGAGGATCCTGAGCCACAGGAGCTGGACCACTGGGAGGTGGCCTCTCTTGGTGTGGCTGAGGGATCTGGGAATTGGGAAGGGGACCCCCCACGATGCCGGGTTCTAGTATAATGGCTTGTGTTGCAGCCACGGCATCGGGAGGTGGACAGATATTTGCGGGGTCCCCGCCTGGGAAGGAGAACTGTCGTCCCACCCCAATGAGGGGTACCCCCTGGGATTCGGGTCCCGGCCGCAGGGCACCGGCCGTCGCTTCAGGAGGCTTGGCGGCCGTCAGCGAGGTGTCACTTGCGACCGGGCAGGTGGAAGAGCCCAGGGGATCCTCGGAGGTGGGAGCGGAACCGGCGGTCAAGGGGAGGGAGCATGGGGAGAGGGGGGAAAGGGGCACCGGGGTGAGGTCATTGAGATCGAGGCCTGCTGCTAAAGGGTCGTCCTCCCCCTGGGTGATTGGGGTCAGACCCAGGGCCTCGATCTCCTCGTAGATGGAGGGCAGGTCACCTTCTGCCACCTCGGGGTTCTCTCCGCCAGCACCTGAAGCGATGCTCGGGTCAGGGCGCGCAGGGTCAACAAAGGGGGCAGAAGGGGCTCCTTCGGGGGCTTCCGAGGGAGGGGCGGTAATACCTTCCGGTGCTGCCACGTCTTTCCCAGCCGGTTCTGGCGGACAAAAGCCGCTCGGGGGCAAAGCGGAAGGCTCGGCATCAGTGCCCCCCTTCCTGGTCTTCCGGGGGGCTTCCGCATCAGTGGAAAGGAGCGGGGCTCGAGCCTTCCGCTTGCCCCGCTTCCCCTGTACTAAGGCCCAGTCCTCCATGGCTTCAGCTGGGGGCTGGCTAGTAAGGGTCGGGTCAAGGGGGAGGGGCGATTTCTTAGGGACTCGGGGAGGTAGTGGTGGGGCAGCATAAGGGAGAGAAAAATCTCTCTGGGGCGGGCCCTCTCCCACGCCCGGCGGTATCCCTGCCTCACCCTCCTCCACAGGCCTCAGCAGACTGTTCGCAGCGGGCCTCTCCCACTCGTCTGGGCACACTGGGGGAGGTACTCCCAGGGCCCGAGTGGGAGCAGCGGTGGACCGAGAAGGAGGAGGGGCGGCTCTGGGCACCGGGCATTCAGGGGCGCCGGCGATGACGGGGCCGACGCCCTGCCGGGGCTCGGGGGTCTCGGATGCTCCTCCTTGCTGGGCCAAGGGACAGTCCCTCCGGACGTGTCCCATTACCCGGCAGAGGTAGCACCGAGCCTCCCCCGTGGAATAATATACCCGGTAACGGGCCCCGTGATAGGGGACCATAAAGGACCCCTCGAGCGCCTCCCCGTCACGTGCAGCCGGCGGCATTTGGAGCTGCACCTGCCGGCGGAACGAGAGGACGTGACGGAGGGCGGGGTCTTTGCAGCCCAGTGGGAGAGGGCTGACTACAGAGATGGGTCTCCCCAGGGCGGAGAGGGCAGGTAACAGGGCGGCATTGGGGAGGAAGGGAGGGACGGAAGTGAGGACTAGGCGGATGCCCAAGTCCTCCAGCGGCTCTAGTGGGACGAACACGCCCCCCACTGCCAGGCCCTTCTCCACCGCCTCTTGGGCCGCGGCCTCCGATGCGAGGAAGAAGACTACCTTTCCATACATTTTGGAGGCCGCTACGATGGCTGTGGGCCCCACCACCCTCGCCAACGCCCGCACATAGGTTTCTACGTGGGGCGAGGCGGGTACCAGGAGGCAACGGACGCCATGCCTCCTGGTCAAGGTGGGAAAGGGGCCCCGGCCACTATAGACGGTAGCTGAGGCGGTGGGCGGGTTAGGTGACGTAGCGGCAGGTGGGGGGGTTGCCGCCACCTGGGCGTATGCCCTGGGGGCCGGGGGTGGGACACCCGCAGAGCTGGTAGAGGGAACAGCAGGGAAGGATGCCGTGGCGGTAGTGGCTGCCTCTGCCATGGAGGGCTTGGCCTTTGTCGCAGGGCCCTTACCCTTCTTTTTACCCTGGCCCTTCCTGCCGGCTGGGGGGGCTCCCCCAGGATCATGGGGGGCGAGGGACGTGGCAGCAGCGGAGGTCTCTTCAGAGTCCGCCGCTGCCGGTGCCCCAGCGGGGGCGAGAGCAGGTGGTTCGGCAGCGGCGGGTAAGGTAGATGCTTGGGAGGGTGACGGGGGAACAGGCGGAGGAGGGGAGGCCTTGCCGTCTGGAGGGGCTTCTCCCTCCATTTCGCCTGCCATGATGAGCAGGGGAGGAAGGGAAAACTCTTGAGAGGGGGGTTGGGGAGAGGAATTGGGGTGACCACTCCTCTCTGCTAGGCTGCAGGCAGGTGAGGAGGGCACAAAATGTGGGGACAGGGTTCAGGGTTGTCTCGGACTAGTGCGGGGATAGGGCTCAGTCACCAACTCAAGCTGGGAAATCCGGCTCCTCTTGTTGCACTAGGGGAGGGGATGATATAACAGCATGGGGGTGCAGTGAGATAGGGTCAAAATTAAATGGGGGGGGCACAAGCGCATGGGAGGGGGCGTGGGTTCACAAAAGCGGGGGGCTAATCAGGGCAAACGGAGTTTCAGAGGGAGGGAGACAACCAACTGGGAATGGGGCAGAAAACCAAGGGACTAGTTTCAGGGCTAGGGCAGGGCAAACAAACAAGGCTGCAGAGGGAGAGGGGCGGGGTGGGCAAAACTGAAACTAGCAAGGGGCTGGGACCAAAAAAGGAGAGGGGCCCAGATAGCTGCAAGGGGAAATGGGGCAGGTGGCAAGGGACAAAGCAAGGGGCGTGCTGATGGAGGGGGAGGGTCAGTCCAAGGGGAATGGGGAGGTGCACGTGCACCCACGTGCGCTTGTGCAAAGTCAATTGTTGGGCTGGCTGCTGCTTCAGGCCCAAAAGGTGGAAACAGGCTTGGCTAGCCAGGCAAGTGGCTGAGTCCAGAGGCAGGAACCAGGACAGACGGTGAGCAGGCAGCAGAGATGGTGGTGGTGGTGGAGGAGGGGGCAGCGGTGGTGGTGGGGGTTGGAGGGGGCACAGATGAAGCAGGGGGCAGGCTCTACGCCACACCCCCTGTGCCCCTACAAACACAGTCAATACCCCCACCACTAGAGCACAGTTCGAAAAATTACTCAATTCTTGGAGGCCCCCTCCACGGTGGTCTGCAGAGTCTCCACCGATGGTCTTCCGGGTCTTCCTCCTCTGGGTACCAGCAGCTTCCTGGCAGCAAACAGGGCAGCAGCAGCAGCTCCAGCAACTCCAGGCGGTGGTCCGGTGGTCAGGCAGGACCCCTCACAGATGGTGGTGGTGGTGGTGGTCACAGCAGTGGCTGGAGCAGGGGTCCCTCACACCCCTCCTCTGGGGAGAGGGCCAGCAGGCCCCCTCCCCCCCAAGGGGTTGCTGCAGCAGCAGGAGTAGCAGCAACCAAGGTGTTGGGGGGGGGAGGGGGTTCAGCTGCCAGGCAGCCAGCAACCAGAGAGTAGAGTAATGGGAGGGGTGCCTGGCCCAGCCAGGGGAGAAGCTGGAGCAGCAGCAAACAGCAGCTGGAAGGGCCCAGGGCCAAGCAGCAGCCCCAGCAAGATGAGCAGGAGCAGCAGTCCTCTACCTCCTTCCCAACCAGAGGGCTATAGGAAAGTGGTAAGGAACCAGTATGTTCTTATTGGGATCCGGGAAGTGGGCGGGCGAAGCCCGCCCACTGCTAAAGGATCCCCCCCTTCAGCCTAAGGGGAGGGATCCACAGGACCTGGATACCAAATAATTCCGGGGGACAAAAAATGAAAAAACAGGAACGGGAGTGCGGTCAAAGGGTCAAACGAAGTGAACCAGAAGGGGACACCGAGCAGAGAACCCCGGACAGCGCCCACTGCTCCTCAAAGGTGTCAAGGGAGCCAGTGGACGCTGCCCAGAGGAACTCTGCCCGGATGCGTGAACGAACAGAGGATCGAAAATAGGCCCCACAGTCACAGAAGCCTCCATCGGCCAACCTCCTCACCCTGGTTTTGTAGATGGCCAGTTTAGCTATGGCCAGGAGGAGGTTGACCAGGAGGTCCCGCGACTTCGTGGGGCCGCAGATTGGAAGTGCATAAATAAAAAGGTGAGGGGAAAAGTGCAACCAAAACCTCAACAAAATGTCTGAGAGGAGCCGGAACAGGGGTTGAAGCCTGGCGCACTCCAGATAAATGTGCGCCAGGGTCTCCCTCACACCGCAAAAGGGACATGTGTCGGGAATAGGGGTGAACCGCGCCAAGTACACGCCCGTGCTCACGGCTCCGTGAAGGAGCCGCCAACTGACGTCCCCGGCGGGCCTTGGGACTAAGGAGGAGTAAAGGCTGGCCCACCGGGGCTTCTCACCCGCTAGAGGTGGCAGGAGGTCCCGCCATTTCGTATCGGGGCGGGACGTGAGGGCGAGGAGATGAAGGGTGTGGAGCACGAGCGTGTATAGACGTTTCCTTGGCGCGGTCTGGAAGTGGACGGGTTGTAGTTCGTGCAGCCGGCTCACCGTGAAGGGACAGGGGACCCGGTTGGGTCCACGGGGCAGGGGGCCAATAAAAAGGTCCGGAGGGCTTGGGGTGAAGGGAGGGCGGGGCATACCCTCTCGCAGGACCCGGTCGAGGTAAACCCGAGCAGCGGGCGGCAAAGCAGCCTTCACCTCCTGAAGTACGCGCCGGGGAGTACAAGGTCTGGAGAGCCCCATGCGCTGAGCAAGCGTCAGGGGATCCAGCCAGTCTCCCCGGTCGTAGTCCAGGAGGTCTCCAACCCTAGTGACCTCTGCCAGGACCAACCTCTGGCGCACCGAGGGGGACTCCGCCACCTGCACACGGAGCTGGGGGTTGTGTAGCAGGGGCTCCGCGAGGAGATCTGCCCCCTCGGTGGCCGCCACGGACCTGGTCGCTGAGAATAGCTTCCAGGTCCGGAGGAGGTCCTGGTAGAAGACCGGCAGCCCGTAGAGGTCTCGCGGAAGACCTCTCGGATGGAGATAAAGGAGCTGCCGGTCATATTGGAGCCCTCGGAAGCGGCGTAGGAAGGCGTGCGCCAATACGCTCCACGCCGGACTACCTGCACCATAAAGGAGCCTCTGCAGGGCCTGGAGACGGAAGACATGGACCTGAGTGTGTGGACACTTCAGGCCCTGCCCACCCTCCTCCAGAGGAAGATGGAGAACCCCTGCAGAGACCCAGTGCAGTCCTGACCAAAAGAACTCCAGAATCGACGTCCGGAGGTTGGCCAGGAAACCCGGGGCCGGGACCAGGGTGTTGAGCCGGTACCAGAGCATGGACAGGACTAATTGATTGATTACCAGTGCTCTCCCTCGAAAGGAGAGGCACCGGAGTAGTCCTGTCCATTTCCGGATCCGCTCTATCACCCTGCCCTCTAAACCTTGCCAGTTCTCCGGCGGGGATGGATGCGTGGCAGAAAGGTAAACGCCGAGATAGAGCAAAGGACCCGCGCTCCACCTGATGGCCTGAAGCGCGGGTGGGAGGGAGCTCGCCTGCCACCCGTCCCCTACCACCAGGCCAGAGCTCTTGACCCAGTTGACCCGGGCAGAGGAGGCCGCCGAGTAGATCGCCTGGCAAGCCTCCACCCGCACCAAGTCGCCCGGGTCCTGGACCACGAGGAGCACATCGTCGGCGTACGCCGACAGGACCAGCCGCAGCTCCGGCTCTCGGAGCACCAACCCCGTCAACCTCCTGCGGAGGAGACAGAGGAAGGGCTCGATCGCCAGAGCGTACAGCTGGCCCGAGAGGGGGCACCCCTGCCGTACTCCTCGCCCGAAGCTGACCGGCTCGGTCAGGGTCCAGTTGAGCCTGACCAGACACTCTGCGGAGGCGTACAGCACCTGGAGAAAACCCACAAACTGGGGCCCAAAGCCAAACGCTCGCAGAGTGCTCAGGAGGTACCCGTGATCCACCCTGTCGAACGCCTTCTCCTGATCCAGAGACAGGAGGGCGAACGACAGACCATCCCTACACCCAAGCTCCAAGAGATCCCGGACCAGATACAGGTTGTCGAGAATGGTGCGGCCCGGGACGGTGTAGGTCTGGTCTGGGTGGACCACGTCCGCCAGCACGGACCCAAGCCGCAGCGAGATGGCCTTTGCTATGACTTTATAGTCCGTGCTGAGGAGCGAGACGGGACGCCAATTCCGTAAATCGCGGAGGTCCCCCTTCTTCGGCAATAAGGCGAGCACGGCTCGCCTGCACGAAAGAGGGAGGACCCCGCCCTGCAAGGACTCGGCCCAGACGGTGACAAGGTCTGGGCCGAGGACGTCCCAGAACACGCGGTAGAACTCCACGGTCAGCCCGTCTAGTCCCGGAGATTTATTAGTCGGCATGCGACGGAGGGCTTCCGAGAACTCGGCCAGAGTGAGAGGCAGCTCTAGCCGGTCTCGGTCGCCCGTGCTGACCGTAGGGAGTTCGTCCCAGAGCACTTTGCAAGCGTTAGGATCGGTCAGATCCGGGGAGAAAAGGCTCGCGTAGAAGGCCTTGGCCCTCCCGCACATCTCCACCGGATCCGTGAGGGGGGTGCCATCTTCTGCGAGGAGGCAGGTGACGTGTTTCTTAGCCCCCCTCTTTTTCTCCAGGGCGTAGAAGAAGCGGGAGCCGCGATCCATCTCCCGAAGGAGACGGATGCGGGATCGAACGAAGGCGCCCCGGGCCCGATGATCTTCCAGTTCCCGGAGCTCCTCCCGCTTCTCCCGGCACGCCCCACAGAGGGATGGATCCTCAGGGCTGGCGGCCAAACGCCTCTCCAGCTCTAAGACCTCCCGTTCCAAGTGCTCTATCGTCGCATCCCTCCGTCGGCTGGCGCCCCGGGTGTAATCACGGCAGAAGAGCCGGGCGCGTACCTTCCCTAGATCCCACCATCGCCGCGCCGAGGGAAGAGCGTGCCGCTGCCCTCGCCAGGCCAGCCAGAACTCCCGGAAGGACGCCACGAAACCCACATCCTCCAGCAAACTGTTATTAAAATGCCAATAGGCCGGCCCCGGCCTCTCCGCGCAGAGAGAGGCCGTCACGGTAGCGAGATGATGATCAGAGAACGGGGCCAGCCGGACGCTGGAGGAGTGGGCCCGCGAAAGGTGAAAACGTGATAAATAGATGCGGTCCAACCGGGAGTGGTGCGACCGATGGGCCTCCACCCGGACAAAGGTGAAGGTTGAGCTGTCGCCCGGATGGTGGTCGCGCCAGACGTCCACCAGGGAGTGATGTTCGACAATCTCCCTGAGGACGTCCACGGCGGCCGGGCACTGCTCGATCCCCGAGCGGTCCCGTTTTTCAAGGGTGTTGTTGAAGTCCCCGCCCAGGACCAGGCACTCGCGAGGATCCAAGGTGCCGAGGAAGGTGGACGCCTGCTGATAAAAACGAAGTTGTTCCGGGCCCGGTGTCGGGGCATAGATGTTGACGAGATTGACCACGAGCCCCTCCATACGGACCCGTAGGTGCAGCAGGCGGCCCGGCACAGCCTCGGCAACCCCCAGCACCTCAGGCCGTAGGTCGGGGGAGAACAAGGTCGCCACTCCAGCCTGGCGAACAGAGAGATGGCTGAAGTAGACTCTGTCCCCCCATTCCAGCCGCCAGCTGTCTTCAGCGGCTGGATCCGTATGGGTCTCCTGCAGGAACACTACAGAGTACCCCCCCTCCCGAAGGAAGGAGAGCACCTGGCTCCTGCGGAGACCCATCCTACAGCCCCGGGTGTTTAATGTTGCGAAGAGGAGAGATGCCATGAGGAGGGCTGGGGGGGATCCTTGCTGGCAGACTCACTCACGGCCCCCATCGGGCCGCGTAACAATCCGTGACCCACCCCGTAGCTGAGTAGTGAGTCACGGAAAAGGCGGACCCGTTGGTAGGCCGTGGCGGCCTGCTTCCCAGTCCCTTTACCCTCCCCCATGAGGGCCCTCGCGGCCTGGAGGATTTGGTGGAAATCCCCCCATCGCTGCAGAGCGAGCTGTACTTTGTTGCGGGAGCCCCGGACGTCCTCCAGGAACTCCCGCAGCTCCTCTCGCAGCGTATGGGGGGCCGGGGTTACTGGCTCCCGGCTATCGGAAAAAGGGGCCCCTGACACAGCCCTATGGCCCACCGAAACAGACAGGCAAGGGGCGGACCCTCGACGCAGCTCCCGCTGGGCCGGCACCTTAGGGCCCAACCCAAAATTCAGCTTAGTTGGGGGAGGCGGTGGAGGGAGAAGAGCAGCCTCTGGTGGGTCGGGACGAGGAAAGACTGGAGCCGCTCCCTGGGGGTCATCCTCAGTTAAGGGGAGGGAGACAGCCCCAGGGGCGGCAGTGTCACCATGGGAGGTGTAGGAGAGTGGGACGGCATCAGGGGCAGGGCAGGGATCAGAAGTAGGGGCAGGGAAAGGGACATGAGCAGGGCCGGGCTGAGGAACGGGTAGAGGATCCTGAGCCACAGGAGCTGGACCACTGGGAGGTGGCCTCTCTTGGTGTGGCTGAGGGATCTGGGAATTGGGAAGGGGACCCCCCACGATGCCGGGTTCTAGTATAATGGCTTGTGTTGCAGCCACGGCATCGGGAGGTGGACAGATATTTGCGGGGTCCCCGCCTGGGAAGGAGAACTGTCGTCCCACCCCAATGAGGGGTACCCCCTGGGATTCGGGTCCCGGCCGCAGGGCACCGGCCGTCGCTTCAGGAGGCTTGGCGGCCGTCAGCGAGGTGTCACTTGCGACCGGGCAGGTGGAAGAGCCCAGGGGATCCTCGGAGGTGGGAGCGGAACCGGCGGTCAAGGGGAGGGAGCATGGGGAGAGGGGGGAAAGGGGCACCGGGGTGAGGTCATTGAGATCGAGGCCTGCTGCTAAAGGGTCGTCCTCCCCCTGGGTGATTGGGGTCAGACCCAGGGCCTCGATCTCCTCGTAGATGGAGGGCAGGTCACCTTCTGCCACCTCGGGGTTCTCTCCGCCAGCACCTGAAGCGATGCTCGGGTCAGGGCGCGCAGGGTCAACAAAGGGGGCAGAAGGGGCTCCTTCGGGGGCTTCCGAGGGAGGGGCGGTAATACCTTCCGGTGCTGCCACGTCTTTCCCAGCCGGTTCTGGCGGACAAAAGCCGCTCGGGGGCAAAGCGGAAGGCTCGGCATCAGTGCCCCCCTTCCTGGTCTTCCGGGGGGCTTCCGCATCAGTGGAAAGGAGCGGGGCTCGAGCCTTCCGCTTGCCCCGCTTCCCCTGTACTAAGGCCCAGTCCTCCATGGCTTCAGCTGGGGGCTGGCTAGTAAGGGTCGGGTCAAGGGGGAGGGGCGATTTCTTAGGGACTCGGGGAGGTAGTGGTGGGGCAGCATAAGGGAGAGAAAAATCTCTCTGGGGCGGGCCCTCTCCCACGCCCGGCGGTATCCCTGCCTCACCCTCCTCCACAGGCCTCAGCAGACTGTTCGCAGCGGGCCTCTCCCACTCGTCTGGGCACACTGGGGGAGGTACTCCCAGGGCCCGAGTGGGAGCAGCGGTGGACCGAGAAGGAGGAGGGGCGGCTCTGGGCACCGGGCATTCAGGGGCGCCGGCGATGACGGGGCCGACGCCCTGCCGGGGCTCGGGGGTCTCGGATGCTCCTCCTTGCTGGGCCAAGGGACAGTCCCTCCGGACGTGTCCCATTACCCGGCAGAGGTAGCACCGAGCCTCCCCCGTGGAATAATATACCCGGTAACGGGCCCCGTGATAGGGGACCATAAAGGACCCCTCGAGCGCCTCCCCGTCACGTGCAGCCGGCGGCATTTGGAGCTGCACCTGCCGGCGGAACGAGAGGACGTGACGGAGGGCGGGGTCTTTGCAGCCCAGTGGGAGAGGGCTGACTACAGAGATGGGTCTCCCCAGGGCGGAGAGGGCAGGTAACAGGGCGGCATTGGGGAGGAAGGGAGGGACGGAAGTGAGGACTAGGCGGATGCCCAAGTCCTCCAGCGGCTCTAGTGGGACGAACACGCCCCCCACTGCCAGGCCCTTCTCCACCGCCTCTTGGGCCGCGGCCTCCGATGCGAGGAAGAAGACTACCTTTCCATACATTTTGGAGGCCGCTACGATGGCTGTGGGCCCCACCACCCTCGCCAACGCCCGCACATAGGTTTCTACGTGGGGCGAGGCGGGTACCAGGAGGCAACGGACGCCATGCCTCCTGGTCAAGGTGGGAAAGGGGCCCCGGCCACTATAGACGGTAGCTGAGGCGGTGGGCGGGTTAGGTGACGTAGCGGCAGGTGGGGGGGTTGCCGCCACCTGGGCGTATGCCCTGGGGGCCGGGGGTGGGACACCCGCAGAGCTGGTAGAGGGAACAGCAGGGAAGGATGCCGTGGCGGTAGTGGCTGCCTCTGCCATGGAGGGCTTGGCCTTTGTCGCAGGGCCCTTACCCTTCTTTTTACCCTGGCCCTTCCTGCCGGCTGGGGGGGCTCCCCCAGGATCATGGGGGGCGAGGGACGTGGCAGCAGCGGAGGTCTCTTCAGAGTCCGCCGCTGCCGGTGCCCCAGCGGGGGCGAGAGCAGGTGGTTCGGCAGCGGCGGGTAAGGTAGATGCTTGGGAGGGTGACGGGGGAACAGGCGGAGGAGGGGAGGCCTTGCCGTCTGGAGGGGCTTCTCCCTCCATTTCGCCTGCCATGATGAGCAGGGGAGGAAGGGAAAACTCTTGAGAGGGGGGTTGGGGAGAGGAATTGGGGTGACCACTCCTCTCTGCTAGGCTGCAGGCAGGTGAGGAGGGCACAAAATGTGGGGACAGGGTTCAGGGTTGTCTCGGACTAGTGCGGGGATAGGGCTCAGTCACCAACTCAAGCTGGGAAATCCGGCTCCTCTTGTTGCACTAGGGGAGGGGATGATATAACAGCATGGGGGTGCAGTGAGATAGGGTCAAAATTAAATGGGGGGGGCACAAGCGCATGGGAGGGGGCGTGGGTTCACAAAAGCGGGGGGCTAATCAGGGCAAACGGAGTTTCAGAGGGAGGGAGACAACCAACTGGGAATGGGGCAGAAAACCAAGGGACTAGTTTCAGGGCTAGGGCAGGGCAAACAAACAAGGCTGCAGAGGGAGAGGGGCGGGGTGGGCAAAACTGAAACTAGCAAGGGGCTGGGACCAAAAAAGGAGAGGGGCCCAGATAGCTGCAAGGGGAAATGGGGCAGGTGGCAAGGGACAAAGCAAGGGGCGTGCTGATGGAGGGGGAGGGTCAGTCCAAGGGGAATGGGGAGGTGCACGTGCACCCACGTGCGCTTGTGCAAAGTCAATTGTTGGGCTGGCTGCTGCTTCAGGCCCAAAAGGTGGAAACAGGCTTGGCTAGCCAGGCAAGTGGCTGAGTCCAGAGGCAGGAACCAGGACAGACGGTGAGCAGGCAGCAGAGATGGTGGTGGTGGTGGAGGAGGGGGCAGCGGTGGTGGTGGGGGTTGGAGGGGGCACAGATGAAGCAGGGGGCAGGCTCTACGCCACACCCCCTGTGCCCCTACAAACACAGTCAATACCCCCACCACTAGAGCACAGTTCGAAAAATTACTCAATTCTTGGAGGCCCCCTCCACGGTGGTCTGCAGAGTCTCCACCGATGGTCTTCCGGGTCTTCCTCCTCTGGGTACCAGCAGCTTCCTGGCAGCAAACAGGGCAGCAGCAGCAGCTCCAGCAACTCCAGGCGGTGGTCCGGTGGTCAGGCAGGACCCCTCACAGATGGTGGTGGTGGTGGTGGTCACAGCAGTGGCTGGAGCAGGGGTCCCTCACACCCCTCCTCTGGGGAGAGGGCCAGCAGGCCCCCTCCCCCCCAAGGGGTTGCTGCAGCAGCAGGAGTAGCAGCAACCAAGGTGTTGGGGGGGGAGGGGGTTCAGCTGCCAGGCAGCCAGCAACCAGAGAGTAGAGTAATGGGAGGGGTGCCTGGCCCAGCCAGGGGAGAAGCTGGAGCAGCAGCAAACAGCAGCTGGAAGGGCCCAGGGCCAAGCAGCAGCCCCAGCAAGATGAGCAGGAGCAGCAGTCCTCTACCTCCTTCCCAACCAGAGGGCTATAGGAAAGTGGTAAGGAACCAGTATGTTAGCCTCAGGCTAAACAAATCCCTGATACCTTATGGCAGTTGCTCCAGGTTAATCAAGACACCTGGGGCCAATTAAGAACTTTCCAGAAGTCAGGGAGGTTAATTGAGACACCTGCAGTCAATCAGGGGCTGGCTGAAACTAGTTAAAAGCCTCCCAGTGAGTCAGTGAGGGGTGCATGTCAGGAGCTGTGGAAGGAGGTTGCGTGTGAGGAGCTGGGAGCAAGAGGCACTAGGAGCTGAGAGTAAGAGGATGTACTGCTGGAAGATCCTGTGGTGAGGATAAAGAAGGTGTTGGGAGGAGTCCATGGGGAAGTAGCCCAGGGAGTTGTAGCTGTTATGCAGTTGTTCCAGGAGGCTAAACAGCTGCAGTCCACAGGGCCCTAGGCTGGAACCCGGAGTAGAGGGTGGGCCCGGGTTCCCCCCAAACCTCCCAACTCCTGATCAAGCACAGGAGGAGTTGATCTAGACTGTGGGTTCTACCAGAGGGGAAGATCTCTGAGGCAAACAAAAAAATCCGCCAATAAGCGCAGGACCCACCGAGGTAGAGGAGGGACTTTGTCACACCATTTTATTGAAAACCTCCCAATAAAACGTGTTCAAAAACATTCAAAGGCACAAGTGGAAGTTAGGAGTTCAACTCCTGTGGCTTATTGTGGAGCTGGTTGAGTATTTATTATTCATCATTCAATCTTCATGCCATGTGATGATTCATTTAAGTCACAAGATATTTTCCTGATTGGGTGATATAAAGGCTTGTTGACAACAGTGCATTAATCCACACCAGCCAGGTGTAAATTCTAATGCACATCTGTCTGTCGTGCGCCAACTGGACCATGTGTACCAACTGTCATGCACCAACTCGACCAAGTTCCCTAATGCACATTAATATAGTCCCATTTCAAATAGCACTGCATAAACACTCTCTAGGTAACTTTTAGTGTGAGCCAGCAGGGGTCTACATGGACCCGTTAGTGCATGACATACTGGTGTGCCTAATAATTTACTGGTGTGTGGACTAAGGCACCATGTAGACAAGCCCTAAGATTTATAAAATGGAGGAGTTTCTTTCTGAAATCTTGCATGATTTGCAAACAGGTCATGCTGTTTGTAAATTTGTATGCTTTTTGTAATTGTTTAAATTTTTGTGCAAATAAAAAAAAAAGATTTTCAAAATGGCCATGAGAGCATGTGTAATGCAAATACACTTATGGCAAGAGCTAGTTGGAAAGCACTGGGGTCCCTTGTACTGGGGCAGTCTGCATGGGGGGGCTGCCCTTGCAGACCCTGAGAGCCTCTGCAGCTGCTGACTGAATTGACATTCTTGTCTGCTGAACTGTTACCATTAGCAGTTGTGAAATTGACAATATCAATTTCAGTCAGCAGCAGCCTGTCTGGGAGGCTTGTTTCATTTAGGCAATATCAGGTGTTGGTATTTCCAAAACAATTTTTTTTCCAGAATTTCCAGTTTTTGAGAAATGTCAAAATTTCTCGTGAACTAGAAATCCCAAATTTTGGCCAGATCTACTCATGAATATTTATTCACATTCTATTTGTGATATATTTTTGTGTTCTCTGACCATTTTTTCCTCATAAAGCTTTCTTAGGAAAGAAAGGCAAGCTGGGGTGTAAATCTATCCCTCACAGGCCTGCTGTGCACTAACTGTCCACACATGGACCATGCTGACATGCACAAACAGTTCTGTATTGCACTTTGATCTACCCTACTTTGAAACCAGAGTAAATCAAAATGCCCTACAGCACTGTTTCTCAAACGGGGGTCGTCGGACCCCTTGGGGACCTTGAGGGTACTCCAGGGGGTCCATGGGCCCTGCTGATCAACTCCTCCTGCTCTGGAGGCTCAGTGGGGCTAAGGCAGGCTCCCTGCGTGCCCTGGCTCTGCTCTGTGCCGCTCACAGAAGCAGCCGGCAGTCCCTGCAGCCCCTGGGGGGAGGCCCAGGAGACCTCCGCGCACTGCCCCCGCTCCAAGCAACAACTCCGCAACTCCCATTGCCCGGAGGGCGGTGCCTGTGGGTAGGGGCAGCGTGTAGAGACCCCCTGTCCCCCCGCCTAAGAGCCGCTGCCAGAGAGATGTGTTGGTCACTTTTGGAGCTGCCTGAGGTAAGCACTGCACCCCTCACCCCCTCCTGCACCCCAATCCCCTGCCCCAGCCCAGAGCCCGCACCGAAACTCCCTCAGAACATGCACCTCACACCCCCGCCCGCACCCAAGCTCCCTCCCAGAGCCTGCACCCGCTCCAACTCCCCAACCCTCTGCCCCAGCCTGGTGAAAGTGAGTGAGGGTGGGGGGGTGGAGTGAGCGGGGGATGGGAAGAGGTGGGGCTGGGATGGGGCCTGGAGGGCAAGGGTGGAGTGGGGGCAGGGCCTGAGACTGAGCATGGAGGGCTTGGGGGTCCCTGAAAATTTTTAAATCAAAATGAGGGTCCTCGGGTTGCTGAAGTTTGAGAACCGCTGCTCTAAGGAACTGTTAGTGCAGCTTGCTGTGAACTAAAGTTTGGTGTAGACAAGGCCTTACTTTCATTTTCATGCATTTAAAAAAAGGCTAGGAAATTACAGCACCACTTCTCAAGAATATTTATGAATATTTTGGCTATTTTCATCCACCTCTATTCATTGTCATGAACATTAATTTTACGAAATGCAAATCCCTTTTAAGGTTTATGCATTGAAACCACGCCACGTTATTTCAGTGTTTACCCTTAACCACTAGTCTTTTGCATTGAGTAAACTTAATTTGAGCTCTTATAAACATTCCATTATTAATGTACAGAAAAGTAGAGGAACGATTCTGTAGAAAAGCCATTTAGATAACTGTCTTAGTACAGTAACTCCTCGCTTAACATTGTAGTTATGTTCCTGAAAAATGCTACTTAAAGCGAAATGATGTTAAGCGAATCCAGTTTCCCCATAAGAATTAATGTAAATAAGGGGTTAGGTTCCAGGGAATTTTTTTTGCTAGACAAAAGACAAACAATTTAATACTGAATGAATACACAGCAATGATGATTGTGAAGCTTAGTTGAGGTAGTGAAGTCAGAGGGTGGAAGAGGGTGGGATATTTCCCAGGGAATGCCTTACTGCTAAATGATGAACTAGCACTTGGCTGAGCCCTCAAGGGTTAACACATTATTGTTAATGTAGCCTCACACTCTACAAGGCAGCATGAATGGAGGGAGGGGAGACAGCATGGCAGAGAGACAGAGATGCACACCCTGTGTGTGTGAGAGAGACTCGCATTGCCCCTTTAAGTACGCTGACCCCACTCTAAGTACATTGCCTTTTTAAGTGGATCAGCAAGTTGAGACTGCAGCTGCTGGCAGCAAGCTCCCACCGTCCTGAGCTCTATCCTGTCCGTCCTTCCCCCCGCTCTGTGGAGATATGGCCAGAGGGGCAGGAGGAGGGGAACACCCTGACATTAGCACCCCTCTTTCCCCCACTCTGAACAGCAAGCAGGAGGCTCCTGGGAGCAGCTCCAAGGTAGAGGGCAGGAGCAGCATACGGCAGTGGGGAGAGGAACAGCTGAACTGCCCAGCAATTGATAGCCTGCTGGGTGGCTGCTGCACAGGGAACTTAGGGGAACAGGGAGCTAATAGGGGAGCTGCCGGTCCACCCTGGTTACAAGCCCCCACCAGCTAGCTCCAACGGGCTGCTCTTCCTGCAAACAGTGGACATAGCAGGCGGCTGCTAAACAACATTATAAGAGAACATTGCACAACTGTAAATGATCATGTTCCCTAATTGATCAGCAACGTAACAACGAAACAACGTTAACCAGGACCTCTTTAAGTGAGGAGTTACTGTATTCTGGTCAATCATTTTAACCATTACTGATCAAACTTTCAAAATGTGGCTTCCATTTGCACGTGCAACTTTGGAGTACTGTCACTTGAGCATGCACATAGTTAGAATGTATGTACATAAACCAGCATTCATTAAGCTTTCCACTTTTTGTATGTAAATTGTAAATTGAATGTAAATAGGATTTGTGGGTGTATATTTATTTGTATGCAGCAGTGTTCAAAGAATTTTCACATAAATGTTTAACGTACATAGAAACCTCTTTAACCACATTGCATGTTTGTTTCAGGAGACTGGGTCATAGGTGGTCATGTCTAGTGGTCGGCGTCCAAATGCCAGAGCCAGAGGTCAAGACAGGGCCAGAATCAGGGCCAAAGGGCAGAACTGGAGTCAGAGTCTGAATGCCAGAGACAGGGGTCGAGACAGAGTCGGAGTCAGAGCCAAGGGTCGGAGCCAGATTACCAGGAATCAGGGAAGGCGGCAGCAGGGCTGGTTCTGAGGCAGGTGCAAGGCTGAGACACGATTGGAACAAGGCTGGGTGCAGTGTAGACTGTGGGCTGGCGCTGTGGAGGAGCAGGGCTTGGCAAGAGATGAACACAGGGAGGCAGAGAGTTCATGGGCATGTGCGTTGAGCAGCTAGCAAGCTGCTACTGTTGCTGAGTTTAAGAACCAGCCTGCTAATTTCCTCAGCCAATCAGGCAGGGCGATCCATCAGGCAGCCTACCTGGCTCTTCAGGCCAGCTGCAGGGCCTTACTCCTGACAGTCCTGTAGAGTCCTGACAGTTTGACTCTACATGCACAACCATATAACTTGCTTGATGTTGCAATTCTCATACATGAAATCAAAGGAATTTTGCCTGCAGGATCAGACCTTTCTTTTTGGAGCAGTTCAGTTCTAATTTACTTTTTATCTTTTCATACCAAAAGCTGAGTGCTTGTGTAAAAGTTCTGAGAGGTATATGGTTAGAGAGGAGTGAAGAATGCATTTTTTGGTTGGGGGACCAAACTCAAAAATTAAAAAAAAATCTGATTTTATTCCAACAAAAATCGATCTTTTTGAAATTTTTTGTCTAATCAAAAAATTTGAAGAAAAAAAAAAGGTTTAAAATTTACCAAAGCAATTGGATTACCTCCCAACAACTGTTTTCAACTTTTTCATTTCAATTTGACCGTTTTGGGGTATTTTTCACCTTTTTGTGTTTTTCTTTTTTAATTGGCCAAATTTGAAGATGAAATACCGTTTTGAATTAAAATGTTTTGAAATGAAGAAGTCTGAGCAAAATGTTTTAAGATGGCTGAAATTGGGAATGTTTTGACTTTTTTGGAAAAAAAAATATATATATTTTTTTTTACCAAAACTGTTTGTCAAATTCACTCCAAATTCACAAATAGTTTTGGGCCCCCCCAAAAGTGCATTTTTGGTTGAAATTTCTAGTTGCCAAAAATAATTGCTCAGCCATTCTGAACAGAGTGGGTTAGAACCAGCTGAACTAACCCTGAACATCATGGGTTTGAGTGGAATTAAACGTAAGTGTGGGACCCAGAACTGAAAGCATAGGGACATTTCTAGATGGGTCACAGGAAGGATCTCATAGCTTGCCTGCCTGACTGCGCTTGCCAGTTAATCCCATAAGGGTAGGGAAACACCAAAGTCTTTGGAATGATGTGAAAAATCCCTTTTGTTGTCTTACCTATGGGAAGCAAGGGGATGAAAGGTAACACAAACTCCCCTTCCCTCCTCCAAAAAGCTTAAGATTAAGTATACCTAAGCCATCCCTCACAGTTGTCAGAACTATATCTGTCCTGTCTTGTTAGTGATCAGCCTGACACCCCTTCCACAAGGCAGCCAATATGATGGATTTTCCTAATAGACTGCAGGTTTTCAGATCCTCCTAGGGGGCTTCTTCCTGTAGCCCCAGAGTGGTTCCTCTTTTCCAGTTCCCTGCTCTGCCTCCCTCCCAGGGCAGAGTGGGGGAGGGGCCAAAGGAACTCCCTCTTGCCCCCTCAGGCCTTGAGAGGGGGGCAATTAAAAACTCCTGGCTGCCACCCCCCACCCAACCTCCTGCAGCACCAGAAGGGGAGTGAGGAGCAGAGCGGCTGGAGGAGCAGAAGCCAAGCTCATCACTGAGAGGAGCAGCAGCAGCAGAATCTGAAGTGGTGTTTGTGGGGCATAACTGGTGTTGGAGTCTGTGGGTGTAGCAGATTAAATCTTTGCAGGGATGTGTGTGTCCACAAACCTTATTTGCCTAAACCACCATTTATTCCGAGCCACGTTATTGTGACCTCTACTCAGTAGCAATTACTCCAGGAGAAGAGCATACTAGGAAAATAAATTTATTTCAGTTCTAATCAAAGAGCATTTTGACACTGCAATGTCTTCCCCAGGAAGTTGCATTCAGTTGTGGGACTTTCAGGAATAATTCAAATCAATATTGAGAACCAGTTTGGCATAGTCCATCTATTTTCCCAGATTCATTCAGTCCATGTGTAATTCCTTTGTTTATTCCTATAATTAAATAAAGGTGCAAAGGTGAATAGAATTACTATAAAAAATGTAACCCACAAATTCAAAAGGTGTATTTACTTTCTGCACAGAGGAGAGAACAGCCTAGTTCAGTCAATACACTTATTTCTAATGGAGAGTTTGATCCAACTCCTAAAGAAGTCAGTGGGAATCTGTAAAGCAGTGGGCTGCACCCTTAAGGGTCAGAGACCTGGAGATGGCCAGCCTGTCCAATTAGCCGTGCCAGGCACACCTGGGAGGGGTGGGACTTATTAGCTGGCTGATTAAAGGCTGCAAGGGAGACAGCGATTTCTAGGAGAGATCTAAGCATGCAGCGGGAGAAACTGCAGAGCTCTGCAGACAGTAGAGAAGCCTCGGCCCTTACTAGAGGAAGCTGAGCTAATAAAACAGCCGGGGTGGACGGGAAAGAAGCTGCTGAAAATAACTGTTTAGAAGAGAGTCTACACAGCTAGCAAGGGAGACTGATCCTGTTTTAGCTCCTTGAAGACTGGCTTTACCAGGCCTAGGGAGTCTTGTTTTGGGACTTTGAAGTTCTGAGTAGTCCTAACTTGGGCTCAGAGGTTAGAGCCTTTAAACTATTATTTATTTGCTCTTTTGAGTAGGCTTTATTAAAGAGACCCCATGCTGCTGTTAATTAGAGAATGTCTGGCATCTCTTTGCAGCCTGTTAGAGTGAACTCCTTACCTCATTGAAGGGGAAACTGAGACAGGCTGCAGCAGGGACACTTAGAAGCGGGTGCTACAGAACAGGCATGCCCATTTCCTGAGTCTTTCCATTTACTTTAATAGGAGTTGGGTTGGATCCTAATTTAACATGACTTTAGCATTCCAATGCAAAGCTAAGATCCAACAGAAAACTGAACTGATGTCAGTGCACCTCGTACATGTACATCTTTTGTGAGTCATGTCAAGCCTCTGACAATATAAGTGTGTAACCCGTAAAACAGCAGAGTGCTGCTTAGAACTACAATATTGGTCCAACCTAGCTGGCATTTCGATAGACTGTTACTGCTATAATTCTTATTTGCATAATGCTATATATAATTAGGGAACATATCTGCTGAAAAAACACAAGCACAATTCCTGATATTTTATCCTTCTTGTGGAAAAAGTAGCCATAGACAACACCTGGCTTCCAAAAAGTAAAATATTGTGCTAATTAGACCTTCACCTATTGACAGTTTTTGGCTGATGATTGTACCATTAGTCTTTCCAATTTAGTTTATATAAGCATAGACTTAATAAATCTTAAGGTGCTGGTAACTCAGGGTCATATTCAGATTCCATCTGTTTTTGACTGAGCAATAATCCATTTGACCTTAGAAGGTGATTCTCAAGTGATGGCCACTGGAAAAAATGATGTGATTGTGGTGGAGGATTCCACAGATCTCCTCCCGCTTTTCCTTTGTTAATATAATTTCACAGAACTGAAACTAACACATGGGGCAACTTCCTATGTGTTGTGAAATGTCACAGTATGTCATTTAAATGTATGTGCTAAGAAAGTCTGCAAAAGTTTTGTAAGGTAAATAGTGCATTAAATACACAGATGTTCAGAAATACCCTATCACGTGTGGGTGAGCACTTTTCACAAAGCGAGCACTCTATCAGTCCTCATCCTCAAAGGAAACCTCCCCACCACATTCAAAAGATGAGCCTTTGAGGCTCAATTCGTTACTCTGCTAGATGCTAAAAATCATGAACTGATCAGAGATGCCGGTTTTATGGCTTATTGCAACAATCTGTAATCCACTAACCCCCCCTCTGCACCCCTCTTTCCCCCCCTCTGCACAGCAAGCAAGAGGCTTGGAAGCAGCTGCCTGGAAGCAGCTCCAAGGCAGAGGGAAGGAGCAGCACACGGCAGTGGGGGGAGGGACAGCTGAACTGTCCGGCAATTGATAGCCTGCTGAGTGGCACAGGGAACTTAGGGGAACAGGGAGCCGATAGGTGGGCTGCCAATCCACCCTGGTTCCAAGCCCCCACCAGCTGGGTCCAACGGGCTGCGCCTCCTGCAAACAGAAGACAAACCAGGTAGCTGCCAAACAACGTTATAAGGGAACATTGCACAACTTTAAACGAGCATGTTCTCTAATTGATCAGCAATGAAACATTAAGCAGGACGACTTTAAGTGAGGAGTTACTCTACCTTGACTGGTCCCTTACAATATGTGCTAATTACTTATGCTAAACAATCTGTTCCATCTTGCATTTTGCTATGATGCTGCTTTCCCAAACCTGAAAAAGAGCGCTTTTTGTCTGTCTCTCAGCAACAGAAGTTGGTTCAATAAAAGATATTACACCTCCCATCTTTTCTCTCTCCGATCCTGGGACTGTCATGGCTATAGCTACACTGTATGTTTTGATTCAGATGTCTGATCCAAATGGGATCCAGCCTTTGGTTGTGTTTCAGATAAAATAAAATGATGCATTCTATGTACTCACTGAAACCTGTTTTCTTAAAGATGGTGGATTACACAGACAAACCCCCTTTGTGTGGATGGGAAAAACCCAGAACAATCCTCTTTAGTTGTGTATTATGTCTGATTAGGCAAGTGGCTGTATCCAGTGTAGTGATTGAGTCACATGTGTCTATCCCACTGAAGGAACCAGAGCAAGTACAAAAGTACTCTTAGTGAAACACAGGAATAATATATTGCTGGTGCATTCACTATAGCAAAAACTGTCAGTAATAGTGAGCTGAATATTACCACTTCCCCAAAATAGGACCAAACATGTTCTTGGGAGATTGATTGATTTTTTTTCTGTGAGAGATCTGGTTCTACATCACTCACTGTAATTAGTAGAATGCAGAGTTGCAGATCTGTAGGTTTAGAAACTTTTGATCACCTGCAAAGAGTAATTCCAAGGGCATGGTTTGGAAGTCAGATTGGCTCTCTTGGCACATGTAGGAAATTGATTATTTTAGCCTTTTATTATAATAGCAGGTAAGCTCTCACATCTCACCCCCTGCTAAACCTGTTCCTAGTTTGTGAACCAAACATTTTCTGAGACTTAGGCAATTCAGTTAAGAGGCCTGCCTCCAGCCCTTAGAGGGCATCTGGCTCATTGAATCAAAGGGAAGAATGGATCTGTAGAATTTATTCATCGGAGTGCACTGCAGCATGACAAAACTCTAGAGATCTTTTTATAAAGGTGGATCAGCCAGGAGCCAATGATATGTTTGTGAACCTCAGTCTGAGGGGAGAAGCCCTTGTGGGTCTGACAACTCACTTTATCAGATGTAGTCACAAATTAGGCTTGCAGTAAACCATCCAGAAAAGGATCTATGACTCTGTAATATACACACACGTTTGATCTGCCACAAGGCTACTCTCTGAGTATGTCTACCGTTGAGCTGGGAGGTGTGATTCCCAGCTCACATAGATGTATCTGTGCTAGGTCTCCTCAAGCTAGTGGCTAGTAGTGTGTCCATGCTGGCATGGAGTAGCTGCTCGAGTACAGAGCCAGGGCATTAGGTGGGAAGGTTCTTGGGGGAGGCTAGCCTAAATAGCCATCCATGACACTATGGACACATTGCTATTTTTAGGCACTAGCTCAAGCAGAGCTCCTTCTGCAGGAGGGACTGGGCTCTGAAGGTACAGTACTCAAGAACATTAGGGGTGGTAGAGAGGGGATACCCATTTATTACCAGAAGTGGCTATCTAAATGGACTGAGGAAGAATGAACCTGCTACCTTCATGAAATCAAGCACCAAACTAAGGAAGGTGAGCTATTCTCTTATCCCCTGAATGCAAGACTTTAACAGTGGAAGGGAGTACCAGTCTCCAGCTGCTCTTTTCTACCTTGCCTCCCTCCTGTGATATTCCCCAGCGTACAGTCTGCACTGATGGACAGCTGTGTTCCTTCAATTAACCAACACGGGGTGCCTCTTACCCTGCTTTGCTGTAAGAGCAACCACTCCTGGTCTGCTTCCACACAGCCTCCAGCATGTAAATCACTCTCAGCTATAGTGAATAAGTGCTGTAGTCAACCACTCATGAATTACAATGCAGAGTAATACCAGCAGACTTCCAGTCCCAGGCTTTCTTCCAGAAATGTGCATCTTGTACTACCTACCACGCTTCTGGACAACACACGCTCATATACTGTCTCTCATTTCAATATCTCAAATGAAATTATCCAAACACATACTGGTTTAGAAAAAACAAAGTTTACTAACTACAGAAAGATAAATTTTGTGATTACAAGTAATGAGGCATGAAAGTCAAAATTGGTTACAAAGAATTAAAAGGTAAAATGTAAATTAATACCTAATTTAACAATCTTAAGTAAATTCAAAGCAAAGTTTTCTCTCACCACCTGCTGTAGCAAACTTACTGGCTGAACTCCTTTCAGATAGACTCTCTCCCCATTCTTCCTTTGTCCTTTAAGTGTTGTCGAGGCCATGAGTCGAGATGAAGGGAGAGAGATGATTTGGGGCCTCTGTTCCTCATTTTTATCCTTTTCCTCTTTGAGAATCATCTCCAGGTGATGGTCTATTTCATTTTGTTGATACCTGGCTGAGGTGTCATTTTGCCTTTTGTCTCTAAGAAACTGGTTTGTGCCTGCTTTTCTAAACTTGGAGCATGTCTCAGCAATGTCATAGTAGAATTTTATAACTTTACATACAATTTTGCCACCCATTTTACCAGGACAATAATCAACAAATTCTGAGTTTTCAAATGATACCTCAAAGGCATACTTTGTACAAAATTTAGCATAGTCTTGTAAAAAGGGTGAACATAAGGGTACAGACTGTCACATCCTGCTACTAGCAAAAGACGTTGACTCAAGAAGAGAACATCGCTAATAAGCAAAAATGGCCTGTCTTGGCTGTATTGGGACCATCCTAGTTTCTTCATATGATGCCCCTATGCTACACACTAGAGCCCCAAAAGGAACCAGAGAAGGATTACTTATAATCAGCTCATTTTGAGTCATGTTCTGTTCCAGTTGAAGTCACATGATTTTAATGGGAGCTAGTCTTTTAACTAGTTCTCTGAAAACATCTGCTTAGGTTGTTTGACCACCGCTGAACACTAATTGTTAGGAACTATGAAGAAAGGAATAGATAAGATTAAAAAAAAGAAAATGCCACTATATAAATCCATGGTATGCCCACACCTTGAATACTGTGTGAAGGTATGGTTGCCCCATCTCAAAAGACATATGGTATAGCGAAGGGCAACAAAATTGATTAGGTGTATAGGAGAGAGATTGAAAAAAAGACAGGGACTGCTCAGCTTAGAAAAGAGACAAATAAGGGGAGATATGATAGTGGTTTATGAAGTGGTGTGGAGAGAGTGAATAAGGTGTTGTTTAACCCTCCACATAACAAAGAATGAAATAAATAGGCAACAGATTTAAGAAACATAAGAAAATATGAGACACAAGAAAATACTTCTTCACACAGTTCACAGTCAACCCATAGTATTTGTTGTCAGGGGATGTTGCAAAAGCCAAAAATATACCTGGGTTCAAAAGAGAACTAGAGAAGTTAATGGAGGATAGGTCTAGCAATGGCAATTAGCCAAGATGGTCTGGGCTGCAACCCATGGTATGTGTGTCCGTAAACCTCTGACTGCCCCAGGCTGGGCCTGAATGATGGAATGGATCTGTCAATAATTGCCCTGATCTGTTTATTCCTTCTGAACCATCTGGCATTGGCCACTGTTGGAAGACAGGATACTGGGCTAGATGGACTGTTGGTCTGACCCAGTGTGGCCATTCTTATGTTCTTAACTCATTCTTTTTTAAGATTAGAATCAGCAGATACTCCACAAACAAGCATGTTCATCAAATTTTGCCACTATTGAGTTGATTTTTATTTCTGTCCCCCCTGCACTCCAAAATCCATACGTTCAATGAAGCAGTAAACCCACTTCCTGTGTGATAATAAAGTAACTCATTAGGATCAGATTTTGTCCTGGTGTGAGTGTATGCAATGCCACTGATTAATACCACATCTGAGTTTGGCTTAGTGCAGTGAAGGTTGGTTCTAGTCTTAACTTTTGTGCTTGGCTGCAAGCCAAATATAGCAGATGTTCTCTATACCTGTCTGTAAAGTGATCTTTTTTTTACTGGGTACTTTACCATGCACTGTGGTTTGGTTATAAAATGAATGTTGTGAAAGAAGGCCTATGTTTCATTCATAGGTGAATTTGAATGGAAAGGCTAAGAAGTAATGATGGTAAAGAGGTTATTTTCTTTTTTACATTAACCTTTAATTTACTTCAAATTAAATGGCCATCCAAAGAAGAGTTGTATTAAAAATAATCCTAACATGTAAACTGTGTGTATGTTATATGCTAGCATTTCTGTAACAAGTGCATGTTGCACCCCAATATATAATCTTATAAGTGTAATAATTGTTCAGGCTACATTTATTACGTTTGCCACTACTGTCTGTGTTCCTTACATACAGTAAGTCCCACACTTCCTCCTGGGGTGCAGTGGGGTGTACATGGGTAACCCCACTCAACTGTGAGGGAAGCTGCCTAGACTGTTAGGTAATTCACGTTGGTGTCACAAAGCTTTCTGTTTATTTCCATGAGATCCTGTCACTGTAGTACAATAAATGTTTTGGGTTTTTTAATGGGTTGAGGTTGACTCCCTAGTGACAACTTCAGTGCTGGAACTGTGCGCATGTCTGGTAGTAAGAGACTAGCATTATACTTTGTTCAGATGTTTTTGATCACAAGAATTAATATATTCAGGCAATCCATTCATTTATACACAGAAAAGACTGAGCTTTAAATACAATTTGGAAAGGCAGTGTTTGACTACAGATTGGTCTGTTGAAATGTATAATGATAAAAATAGTTTTGAATTAAAAACAGCCAACATCCATGTGGATCTGTGAAACATGACAGCTAGGTGAGCCTAGTCTCAATATATTAAATGACCATTAGTTTTGACTTCTGAGACTGATAAAAGAGCTGTAGTAAGACTTCTAAAAGGCCAGACCACAGCAACAGTTTGGAGAAGTGGTTGCAAACCCTGCTGCTCGAGTTCATTGTGGGGGTGTGTATTAAGCAAGCTTTCTGAAAGGACAAATTTAATTTTATTGTACTAAGTCAGGGTCACCAGTTAATTCATGCTAATTACTTTTCCATCTTTCTTACTCATTTGTATTTATCACCACTTTATTTTATACCTAGGTGATTACCTAATTTCATGTTCAGGAGCCTTCTGAGCTGTTAAGCTGCCTCAGTGAGCAAGTTATAGTCACTCAAAAAACATCAGAGGAATGAGGTTCTTCTGAGCCTGTTCTGTTCTGGAAGAGCAGTTGGCTTAACTTAAATTGGTAGAAATCTACACGACTCGTGATTTTTTTTTGAACATTCTAGAACTAAGGGGTAATCAAGTGGGAGACAGGCACAGCTCTGAGTGGAGATTCTTCTGTTCACATCCCACTGGCTCTCTTCAGGATCTTCTGCCTCGCTACGTGAATCTGAACCTGCACAAAGACATGGTGTAACCCACACACCTCCTGGGTGTGGTGTTCTGTCCCAGCTAGTGGCATCAAGACCACTTAGAGATTAATGACTCTCGTCTACAGCCTAAGCTAAGATCAATGTGGCTTTTAGCTCATGCAATAGAGGCGCCTGCATTTAGCTCCCGAGGTTCCAGGTTCGATCCTGCCCACCGACAATCAGGGTCTGTCGGTGTTACAATGGCATGGAGTCAGGACCAATGCAAGGAAGTTTCGCGCCCTAGGTGAAACTTCCTTGCACCAGCCCTGTGCCCCCACAGCTAACGCCGTCCCCGCCCACGGCAGCTAGCTTCCCCCGACCCGTGGCAGCCAGGCCCCCACCCGTGGGGGCTCCCCACCCCCCTACCCACAGCGGCTAACCCCCCCACCTGTGGGCAGCGGCAGCCTCCCCCCCGCCCGTGGCGGCTCCCCACCCGCCCACCCGCAGCAGCCGGCCCCCCCACCCGCGGCAGTTTCCCACCCCCCCGCGGAAGCAGCTCACCTCCGCCAGCCCCAGCAGCTCCTTTGAAGTTGCGTTCTTGGCGGCGTTTCGGCGGCCACTTTTATTGCCTCTGAATCGTCGCCGGGAGAAATGCCGCCCCCCAAATCCTGGCGCCTTAGGCGACCGCCTAGGGTCACCTAGTGGAAGTGCTGGCCCTGCATGGAGTGTCTTGGGTAAAAGGCATTCCTAACAAGCAATCTGGGAGGTGGGTGAAAAGCTACTGCCAGCACCCACTTGGGACAGTCCAGCTCAATGGTTAAGGGAGGGCCCATGAACAAGAACTGGGGACCAAGGGTCAGAGCCAAAGGTTGGAGCTGAAGCCAGGAGGGGAATGCAGAGAAGGGACAGGATGGGAACAGAGCAGGGCAGAGGCAAGAGTGATTGCAGCTCTGTGCAGAAGCATTGAGCAGCTGGTGACTTGCTGCTGCTGAGCTTATGCGTGGGCCTGCCGGCTCCCTTGGGCAGACAGGCCAATCGTGCAATCCAGCCGCAACCCTGTTGAGCTCATTAATCATCCTGGAGGCTGACCTGGCTGGTCCTCAGGCTCAGCTGAAAGTGTTCAATCCTGACAGTTCCCTGGTTTTGGAGGAGGCTGGCGGGGGAGGGAAAGGCTGTGTGGGGCAATTGAGAAGTGTGTGAGTGAAGTAAACGGGAGTTTGAGGCCATGTCTATGGTACAGCAACACAGTGATGGTGCTGCAGCACCATAGTGTAGATCAGCGGTGTCCAGTACGTTCACCACTAGCCACATGTGGCTAATAGGCTATTGAATTGTGGCTAATGCATGTGCCTTTTTTATAATGTGGCTAATAAGAAAAATTCAAAACCACAAGTGTGGCTAGCATCGAATTTCTATTGGACACCGCTGGTGTATATGCTTCCTACATCGATGGAAAGGGTTTTTCTCTCTCATTAATCCATATCTACAAGGGATAGAGCTAGGTTGATGGTAGCTACACCAGGGGTTAGGTCACCCCAGCTGCCCTACACAGGACATATTTTTCACAGCCCTATGCAATGTAGCTAGGTCCATCTAATTCTTAAGGGTGGACCAGGCCTCAGTAAGAACCTTAGGCAGTGGTCCTATATGATGATAAAGGAGGAAAATGTGCGAAAACTCTGCCATTCCAATTCTTCACAGGTTCAGTGACCCATTTTTCTGGTGTTAGCTTATATGTAGTCGCTCTGAGCATTTGAACCTGAACCTCAAAGTGGAACTCTACAAAAATAACAGAATTTTAAAGTTAAAAATCTGCTGAATAAAACATGATTTCCACCCAAACTGAGTCTTCTGCCAGTATCCCCCTCCTCTGGCTTTGACAGGGAAAGAGAACATCTTTGGAATCTACCAATTGTTATTCTTAGATGTGCTTTCGGGACTTTGAACAGGAGCACCTCCTTACTTTTTTGGATATGTTTGTGTGAGAGGGGAACTAGGGGGTACTTTGGTGTCCTTAATCTCCTCTTTCACCTGAGCAGACCCCACTGACTGTGCCTAAACCTCATGAGTTGCCTGCAGCATCACATGAGGATTTTCAGTAATGATGCTGGTGAACTGTACCATAGGATCTCTATAGATAGAAATTCCACACTTGAATAATAAGAATATAGCAGTAGGAATATACTGTTCACCACCTGACCAGGATGGTGATGGTTGTGAAATGCTCAGGGAGATTAAAGAGACTATAAAAACAAACCCAATGATGATGGAGGATTTCAACTTAACCCTATATTAACTAGGTACATGTCACCTCAGGATAGGAAACAGAGAAAATGTCTAGATACCATTAAAGAAGCAGCAGATAGTCCTGGAACCCACAAGGGTAGAGGCAATTCTTGATTTTATCCTAAGGGGAGTAAAGGATCTGGTCCATGAGATGAATATAGTTGACCATAATAGGGACCATAAATTAATTACATTAACATCCTGGGGCAGCTGGGGTACCAAAGAAACCGATTACAGTAGCACTGAACTTTCAAAAGGGGGAACTACCCAAAAATGAGGCAGCTAGTTCAATGGAAAGTAAAAGGAATAGATACAAGAGTGAGATGCCTCCAATCTGTGTGGAAACTACTTAAAAACACCATAACAGAGGCTTCTACTAAATGTAGGATGACCAAGCATCCCGTTTTTAATGGGACAGTCCCGTATTTTAGCCGCCTTCCAGATATCCCAACTTTTTGTTAAATATGGGGGAATTGTCCCGTATTTTCTGGGATCGCAGCACAGAGCCGGCAGCGGGGGGAAGCAAGCGACTATACCCCTCCTTCTCTCCCCAGCGCGTTCCCACACCGGCCTCCTGGGCTGCCTCCGGCAGTGGCAGCAGTGCTGGGGATGTGCAGTGAGAAGATGCTCAGACAGGAGCAGCCAGGGCTCCGCCTCTCCCACAGCTGCTCCTACCCTGCCGCCGCCCCGCCCCCGTGCCTCCCGCAAAGCAACCCCGCCATGCCGCCATCAGCTCCTGCCTTGCATGGGTGAGTAGCCAGGGGAGGGCGTGACCCCTCTCCTCCGTGCACCTACTGTGCCCTCTGCCCGGTGCTTGGGACAGCCCATGGGGATGGGGGGGGTCCCTGCTCAGCCCTGGTGGAGGATCCCTGATCCCCCAAGTGGAGGGGCTCTGCTGGCCCCCTGGCAGGGGGAGCAGGCTGCAAGCAGCATTTCACCTCACTGCTGACCCCCTTCCCCCGACCCTGGACATGGGACCTAGTGTGGCACGGAGGAATGGTGGGGGAGTGGCAATGCCAGCCCTGCGCTGGAGGAAGGGCTAGGGAAAGCTGCTCGGACTGGCTGGCCTGCCTCATGTGCAGGGGACTTTGGGTGGGGGTGTGGTGGGAGGGCCTTCGACCACCAGCCCTGTGGGCGGTGGGAGGATCGTGGATGGGCAGTGAGGGGGACTTGGAGGACCAGCCCTGCATGTGGGCGGGCAGCTGAGGAACTAAGACCAGGATGGGGGAGGGTTGTAGGCGGGCTCAGGCAGGCCCCAGTGGGGAGGGAGACCTCAGGCTAGCTCCGCATGGGCAGGAGGCATGGAGGGCTCAGGCAGCCCTGCATGGTGGGCAGGGAGAAGGGCTTGGGCTGGCATAGGGGTGTCCCATTTTCCCTTTGGGAAAATATGGTTACCCTAACTAAATATATACCCCAATTTAAAAAAACAACAACACAGCAGTAAGAGGACCAAAAAAATGCCACCACGGCTAAACAACATAGTAAAAGGTGGTTAGAGGCAAAGAGACATCCTTTAAAAATTGGAAGTCAAATCCTACTGAGGAAAATAGGACCATAAACTCTGGCAAGTCAAGTATAAAAATATAATTAGGCAGGTCAAAAAAGAATTTGAAGAGCAATTAGTTTTTGTTGCCTTAGCGAACAGCAAACTTTTTTTCCCCAGTATGTCAGAAGCAGGAAGCCTGCCAAATAATCAGTGAGGCCACTGGATGATCAAGGTGCTAAAGGAGCATTCAAGAAAAACAAGGGCATTGGGGAGATGCTAAATTAATTCTTTGCATCAGTCTTCACTGCAGAGGATGTGAGGGAGAGTCACACACCTGAGCCATTCTTTTTAGGTGATAAATCTGAGGAACTATTTAAGGTGACAGTAGAGGAGGTTTTGGAACAAATCGATATATTAAACAGTAATAAGTCACCAGGACCAGATGGTATTCATATTTGAGTTCCTTCAGAACTCTTGGGTGAAATTGCAGAACTAACAACTGTGGTATGTAACCTGTCACTTAAATCCACTTCTGTACCAAATGACCGGAGGATAGCTAACATAATAACATTAAAAAAAAAAGTCTCTAGAGGCGATCCTGGCAATTACCGGCCAGTAAGCCTAACTTCAGTACCAGGCAAATTGGTTGAAACAAGAGTAAATAAAAGAATTATTGGACATCTAGTTGAACATATGTTAGGGAAGAGTCAATGTGGCTTTTGTTAAGGGAAATCATGTTTCAACAGTCTATATTACAATTCATTAAGGGTGTCAGCATGTGGACAAGGTTGGATCCAGTTATAGTGTTCTTGGATTTTCAGAAAGCCTTTGACAGGGTCCCACACCAAAGGCTCTTAAACAAAGTAAACAGTCAAGGGATAAGAGGGAAGGTCCTCTCATGGATAAGTAACTGGTTAAAAGACAGGAAACAAAGAGTAGGAATAAAATGAGTTTTCACAGTGGCGAGAGGTAAATAGCTGGGTCCCTCTAAGAGCGGTAATGGGATCCATGCTGTTCAAAATGTTCATCAATTATATGGAAAGGGTGGTAAACAGTAAAGCGGCAAAGTCTGCAGATGACACTAAATTAGTCAAGATAGTTAAGTCCAAGGCTGACTGCAAAAAGGGATCTCACAAAACTGGGTGACAGGCAGAGGTGAAAGTAAGCCAGTACGGTCTGGTACGGCGTACCAGCAAGAGCCAGTACGCCGTGCTGGACCGTACCAGCTTCCCCGGTGGTGATTTAAAGGGCCCGGGGCTCCAGCCGCTGCAGGGAACCTGGGCCCTTTAAAGCGCCACCGGAGCTCCATCAGCCGGGCTCGGATGGTGCTTAAAAAGGCCCGGGGCTTCTGCCACTGCGGGGAGCCGTGGGCCTTTTAATGCGCCGCCCGAGCCCCGCTGCCAGATCCGGGCTCAGGCGGTGCTTTAAAAGGCCCGCGGCTCCCCGAAGCTGCAGGAGCCCCGGGCCTTTTTAAGCACTGCCCGAGCTCGGCTGCCAGAGCTGGGCTCAGGCGGGGATTTAAAAGGCCCGTGGCTCCCTGCAGCTGCAGGAGCCCTGGGCCTTTTTAAGCACCGCCCGAGCCCGGCTGTCGGAGCCGAGCTCAGGTGGGGATTTAAAAGGCCCGGGGCTCCTGCCACTGCTGGGAGCCCTAGGCCCTTTAAAGCACCGCCAGAGCCCTGTCACGGCTACGGGTAGTGGCGGCAGGGCTCTGGGGGGAATTTAAAGGACCTGGACTCTGGCCGCTGTGGGGAGTCCCGGGTCTTTTAAATCCCCGCCAGAGCCCTGGAGCTCTGGCAGGGATTTAAAATGCCCAGAGCTCTGCGGCAGTCAAAGCCCTGGGCCCTTTAATTAGCCCAGGGGCTCCCAGCTGCCTCTGCAGCTGGTAGCTCTGGGGTGATTTAAAGGCCCCGGGGCTCCCAGCCAGAGCCCCGGGGTCTTTAAATCGCCTCTTCTGGTCAAGGCCACGCCTCTTCCGGTTGAGGCCACGCCCCCACCCAGGACTCCGGCGTACCGGTAAGTCCTGTAAGTTACTTTCACCCCTGGTGACAGGGCAACAAACTAGCAGATGAAATTCAATACAGAGTTACCTTCGGTACATAAATATTTATTCTGAGACTTTTTGACTGAAAAGTTTTCTTTAGTTGGGGTTTTGATCTGACTCCCTGATTTCTTGGTATGTATAGTGTGAAATCAGGGTGAAATGCAAGGTGAGCCCTACTTTCTGGGGATTCTGCATGAGACATTTGTACCTACAGCTCCCCTGATCTGGATTTAAAGGGCCAGGTGATCTCCCAAATGTGAAAAGTAATGTCTTTTCTCAAGCTGTGCTCTAACCCCAGCTGAAAACTACCTTGTGTTTTGAAGCTGTTCAAAATCCAAATCTAGAACCAAATTTGCAGATGTCTCTGATCTTTCTAACGAGCCAGAGTAAAACCATAGATCCAGACACCTCCAAATTTGGTCAAACAGACCCACTTCTGCATTTTAGAGCTTGAACCCATTTCTGTTGTATTCCTCTCAGATAAACACATATTCTGATTCTTAAAATTAAAGTAATCTCTCTATCTTTCAACCTGGAAATTACACCGAGCTTTGTCATAGCTAGAACACTCATCCATATTTGTTTAATACGTAACTGTCTCCACTAATTTGACAGAAGCAATAACTATAGGTGCAAGAGGCCATAGAACATATACCAGTATTGGATTGAGAATTGACACTAATTGTGTAGCATTTCTTGTAAATGGAGCACCAAAATTTGTCACAGTTTGATCTCCTAAAGCACAAAGCCTTCTGTTGAAATCCAGTATCTCATCAGAGCTGGATCTCAATGATGTAATGCACATGTGAGGAACAGGTTCAGCAAAAACACTAACCTTGTGTGTGGAATTGGATTGGGAGAGGTGCAGGGTGAGAGCTGTGGCATGTTAGGATTCAGAGTGGGGATAGAAGGAGGACATTTTGTCTCTATTTGGGGAGGAGACCGGGTCTGTATTCTTGCAACCCTGTGGTATGGATTAATAAACCATGTAGATGTACTTGCTTGGAAGCAGTGCATACAGTTAATCTTGGTGTCACTTTTGATTGCAATTTATTAAAAGCCATTATCTCAGATGTGGCACAAGAGTCCTGTGATCTGGCATTTGCACATGTGTTTATCCTGTGATGGCCCCATAACAGCAACACATACCCTTTTAAAATATTTGCAGAACATTAGTTTTCTTCCCTTCTGGAACTTCTCTGTGTTCCAAGACTCACAATTTATTAGTGAATCATTAAGCAATCTTTTAGAGAACTGGCAATTGCCATTTTAATGCCAGCTGGAAAATCTTTGAGGCACTATCCATTGATTTCAGTGGAGGTTAGGTGAATAAACACCTTTTGAGATTCCAAGCCTGACTCCCTCTGGTTCCTGGGTGTGGGGAAGGGTGTTTAGGCAGTCCCTGCTGCACTCCAGCGTACTGTACTCTCTGCCTTACCTACAGAAACTGAGGGCTATTGCCTTACCAGGCCACTTCTTGCTATTCAGATACATGATCTCAAAATCTCTACATCCCTGTAATCCAATAGGAAGGGGATAGGCCTTAGGCACTGCAATCAGTTTGGTCATCCTGGGAGAATATAAAGGCCTAGTTTCCAAGGGCTGGTTGGGCAGTTAGCAATGAGTTTACAGGTCTAGAGTTACATTATTATTTATTATTTTAAAATCCTTAGTAAAGGAACACGTTTGGAAATGAGGAAACCCCCCTGTTCAGGGCATAAAACAACCTTCAATGGATTAGGAAGACCCTCTCCATGTGGGCAGATTACTGGAGACCTGCCTGCTGCAGAGTTTCTTGCCTCTGGGTCAAAGTGAGATACGGTGCTAAGAGTGAATGTCATTGAGCAATCAGTGGTTGGCTTCTGCACCACCTGGACCTCCACCTGGGATGGCTTCAGGTGGGGAGAACCCAAATACCATTACACATTGCAAGAAAGTTTCAGCACTACAAAAAACTGCAGTGTGGACCCAGCAAGTAGTGAATTTTAACTTGGCAGGTGGTGGCAGTGGGAGCACAAGTACCAGCAGCAGCCATCACCAACAGATCTTATTTTTTTGGTGTGACAACATACCTAGCCTCGCTCACAAACTCAAGCCCTCAGGAAACACAGATGTGAGTGAAACATGATGGCTGCACCATTAGTGGACAAGTTGTAGAGAGAAGGGATGCTTTGATAGCCAGTGTGCTCTTCCAGGTGAGCAGATGGGAAATGAATAGGGAAGGGGAGTTGGCCAATTCACGAATATAACTATACATCTATCTTACTGGGCTTGTGCTGGAGAGAATGGGGTTGGATCTGAGGGAGGATTGGTTTATTTTATTACTTGGTGATAGCTGGATCTTCCTAAGGCTGGCTGGGGTGCTGTATTGCATTGTATAACTTTTGTGATTTAAGTGATGACAGGGTACTTAAAGCTAAGGGTTCATGCCCCGTTCTAAAAATCAAAGTAAATAAAATAACTTGGCTGGAAGTAATGTTTTAACTAGCTGAACAGGCTTCAACTAACATGATTTTTTTCCTGTGAAGACATACATCAGAACTATGCATTCTTCTCCCCTATCAGATCATTACCCAGCAGTACTTCATTATGTCCCCCTGACAGGTTTTTAAGGTGGAGGTCAGGCCTGAGGAAGAACTTTAAAACAAAACAAATCAAGTAGACCTGAGCTGGTGCTTGCTTCTTATGATGAAGGAGGGGGAAGAATGGGGATGGTTTTTTAATTTTTTTTTTTAAAGTTCCCCATTTCTTGCAACTGATGGGGGAGCAGAGGGGCAATTTAATCATGAAGCCAGCCCATCCCCCAGCTGCTTGACAAGAATGTGATTTGAAAGCTGATGTATCTCTGAATCTGGCCAGCTCATGGGGCATGGGAAGTAGGGTGGTTAAAAATGAAGTGGTCCAGCCCACTCTCACCAGATGCAGCGCACTTGTGTTACAACCCAGGAGGTACTTTCGTCAGCACTCAAATACCATACTTTGCAGGCCAGCACCAAGGCACTCCAGGATGTCTTTGTGTCCTGTATTGACTTGGTGTGCATAGCTCTTGTGTGCATTCAGGATATATGTATGTTGGCTGGCAAATGCCCCCTCTTTTGCCTGTTGTTGTTCACTTAAAAGTGAAGCATTAACTGAATAGTTTGTTAGACGCCAAGTCCTGTGTTCATTGTTCTGTATTTCTCTGGCAACAGCTGCGTACCTCACCAACTACCATCCTAATACTCAGGAATTGCCCTTTCTGCTGTCCTGCTCTAGAGGCTTGTCCACAATTGCTTGAACTGTACATGTGCAAGGGAAAATGTCACTTCATTAATTGGTTTTATTTAAACATTTCCGTTCATCTTTAAATTGTTGATTGTTCTTTACCTGTCTCCCTGTTGATACTCCATTAACAATGATCTCACTGAGCCACCTGCTCCTTTTGATGCTTTGTACTGAAGGCTTTGGCAAAGTACACAGGGTTCCAGGGATTACTGGGGCAGGTTGTGGGAGAACGCTTACATAACAAAGTGCTGATGCTGCAGTAGTCCAGCCTGGCTGTGTTTTGTGTGGGAGGACCAGATTTTGCATTTCAGTGCAGCCTCCATGGTGCTCTACGTGATGGCAGACTGAGTGGCCTGGCAAACAGCTGGGCCAAGATTCGGGATTGTTTTGGGCCTCTTGGTTTAAGCTGTGGATCTGGCCCTTCACTGTGTAGTTTGGTTCTCAGTCTGTATGTGGCGGCCTGAGAGTCAACAGGAACTGTATATAGTGTCCTGCAAAAGGACTGGCAACCTGAAACCAACTTTTATTAGGCATTTCCCTGTCTTCAAAGACTGGCCCAAAGTCTCCCCAAATGTTCTGATTGCAGTGGGATGTCATTTAGGAGAGACAGAGAAGAACAGATGCAATATTGCACTGTCAAGTCACTGGGGCAGATCCTCAGCTGCTGCAAATTGTCTTAGCTCCATTGAAGTCATGTCAGAGCTCCATTTTGAAGTCCATAGTTCTATGAACATTGACACCAGCTGAGGAGCTGCCCCGCTGTCCTCGGTGGTTTCTCACACATTTGCAGGGCACCACACTGCAAGATTATTTCCAGTCATCCCATTGTCAAGCATCACTTTTAAAGGGTTCACTCATCACTGTATTTTACTAGTGAGTATCTCAATGTGTGCACAATGTATTCTTTTATCCAATTCATTCCATTAAGAGATTTTATTGGCCTTTGTTGGGCTAGGAGCGGGAACATATATTTTCACTGTAATAAATATGAACAGTTATAGAAAGATTTCATATCCATTGTCAGTACAAATAGGATTGTTTCTGGCAACCCAGTGTATTCAAATGCAAGGAGGGCCCAAGGAGTTGTGTAGGCATTAATCATCCTGAAAACCCCCGCCCCAGGCTTCAAACAGTCTACAGATATAATTAACCAAAGATATTCCTTTCCCTTAAGAACTGTACATGCATTTCCTTTCTCCTCATAGCTGGGGAAATACCGGCTATGAGGATTTGAAGATTTGGAAATGCAGTTTATTTGTCTTGCCAGTAAGTAGTGTAGCTAAAGTCAAGTAAAACAGAAGACTGGGAATTACAGGATGTCCTGCAATTGTTCCTCGTTTCTGACCGCAATGTGAAAGTATCTCTCCCTCCCTCCCGCAAACAAATTAATGTCACACTAACAATTCTGGTAATCTTTTCAATATTTACCTCTGACACTTCCTTTTGATTGCCAGGTTTTGTTTTTGTGTGGTTTTTTGCATCTACATTCCTCAACAGGCTGTCCTCAGTTTTCAACTGATTCTGCCTTCCCCAACTGATGGCTTTGGCTGGCTTGAATTGATTGTTTATATCAATTCTGTCTCCCTCAGTTCACTGCTTTGTTCAGTCTTGATTTTGATTGAGTAAATAATTCACAGTGAATTGCTCACTCCAAAAAAAACATTTCCTCCTTACCACCTGTCCTAAACATACAGATAAGGGTAGCATAAAATCCCCCCTCCCCCTTGCAGCTGTACTGAATCGCTTTATCTGCAAGGGGTTAAGAAGCTCAAATAACCTGGTTGGCACCTGACCAGAAGGACCAATAAGGAAGGAAGATACTTTCAAATCTGGGGGGGAGGGAGGTTTTGTTTTGTTCCCTCTGCAGATGGAGAGAGAGCGACTAGGCAGGTAAAGCATCTCCTGAAAACATACCTGAAATGATTCATCTAAGATTACAAAAATTGTAAGTAAGGCAAGGAAATGCATTAGATTATCTTTTGAATTTTCCCTATGCTTAGAGGTAATTTAATTCCTGTTTTGTAAATGGGAAGCAGAGTCAGAGGGTAATCCTCTGTTTTACATCTTTTTGTTTACCCTGATTTTGCAGGTGTGATTCTTTTACTTTAAAAAAAAATAAAATTCTTCTTTTAAGAACCTGATTGATTTTCAGTGTCCTAAAAACTAAGGGGTTTGGTCTGTGCTCATATTGTAACCAATTGGTTAGTATATTATTCTCAAGCCTCCCCAGGAAAGAGGATGAAGAGGCTTGGGGGGATATTTTGGGGGAATATGGACTCCAAGTGACCCTTTCCTGAATTTTTGTGTGAATCACTTGGTGGTGGCAGCAATACTGTCCAAGGACAAGGAAAATAATTTGTGCTTTGGGGAAGTTTTTAACCTAAACTGGTAAAATATAAGCTTAGGGGGTCTTTTAGGCAGGTCCCCACATCTGTACTTCAGAGTGGGGAGGCAACATTGACACCACTGCTGACATGATTCCCAGTTCTGCCCTTCCTTGTACTTTCCCCAGTATCCACTCCTCACATGCTCCTCCCTCCTCACCTCACTGGCACTTCCCTAGCCTACCTTATCCATATAACCCCAAGCTTCTCTTCTATAGATAGTCCCAGTAGCTTCTGGGACAGCGACTGTCACATTCCTTGGTCAGAGTGGTGGAGGGAAGGAGAACAAGCTCCTTTTCTCTCCCCCTACCAGTAAAATGGCGAAATTATGATGGTCTCCTCATGGAGGCTCTCCCCAGGCATTATAATCTTTTCCCCTGCATCCCTTGAGGTGATGGGGAGCAGGAGGTGAGGTAGCATAGGAAATGTTACTGGGTTTTTACTTTGTACTTGTAACCTAACTTCACTCAATGAGTTCAGTGATTTCACCCAAGTCCCTACTGGTGTACAACACAAAACCTGCACAGAGCGGCACATAGCCGTACGCTGGAGGCACTCAAAACTAGAAGAGCATGCCTGCTTGATTGGATTTGAGGTGTAATGGCAGCATGCACAGTATATTTTTACCCTACACGTGGCTCAATTCACTGCTATTTATCTTTATGAATTCTGTGACAGACTGACAATATCCTACAATGTCCTGAAAAATCCTTTAGGGAATTAAAATAAACTTAATTCAATGAAGTTAAATTAGGGTTAATACCTTTGGGGTACATTGTATTAAAAATGCAGTTGTGTATGTTACTGTGGCATTGCACGTACCTTTTCTAGTATGCTAGTGTACTTCCTTTGTTATCAGCCCTTTGAAGCCACCCCTCCTCGAGAGACATGCATACTAGTTCATACTGGATTCTCCAGGGACCAACAAAAAGAGGCTATTTATCTAAAAATCCTGGTTTTAAATGGGTTCAGGGCCTTCTTCCTGATCCAGCAAACAAACAGGACCCATGGGCCACAGAAGGTCCCTTTGGGAAGGGTTAGAGGGATTGGGCCTACTGAGGCCTCATAAGACTCTGTGCTTATTCTGAGCTGCAACTGTGACAAATTCATACCCACAAGGAAACCCGTAGGGTTGGGATTGTGATGGGTTGGATCACAGAAAACCCCTTGGGAACTGCCACCTGATGTGCTTTGACTACCTCCAAGTCTGTTTTCACTGCCGGCTTAGGACTTCAGTGCTCTGCCTGGTTTGAGCCAGACAGCCCAACAGCTGTAGGCTTAACTGAAAACAGTGTAAGAAGTGTTCCTGTCTCTAACACTCAGATGCCCAGCTCCCAATGGGGTCCAAACCCCAAATAAATCTGTTTTACCCTGTATAAAGCTTATACAGGATAAACTTATAAATTGTTCGCCTTCTGTAACACTGATAGAGAGATATGCACAGCTGTTTGCTCCCCCAGGTATTAATACTTGCTCTGCGTTAATTAATAAGTAAAAAGTGATTCCATTAAATACAAAAAGTAGGATTTAAGTGATTCCATGTAGTAACAGACAGAACAAAGTGAATTACCAAGCAAAATAAAATAAAACACACAAGCCTATGGCTAATACAGTAAGAAAGTGATTACAGATGAAACCTCATCCTCCGAGATGTTCCAGCAAGCTTCTTTTACAGACTAGCCTCCTTCTAGTCTGGGTCCAGCAATCACTCACACCACTGTGGTTACTGTCCTTTGTCCCAGTTTCTTTCAGGGAGCCTCTCCACCCCCAAAGGATATCTCTTGAGCCAGCTGAAGACAACATGGAGAGGTCTTCCAGGGGGTTAAATAGACTTTCTCTTGTGGGTGAACACCCCTCCCTCCCCCTGTGTAGAATCCAGCTACAAAATGGAGTTTTGGAGTCACATGGGCAAGTCACATGTCCATGCATGACTCAGAACTTACAGGTAGCAGGCGTTGTTCACATGCGATCTTGAATGTCCTCAGGTAGACTTCTTATGTGGATTGGAGTCTTCCAAGATCCATTGTCTGTTAAGTGCTCAATCAAGAAATACTTAACTTGCGAATTCCTGTCTAAAGAAGTTGACCAAATGCCTTACTAAGCCTACTTAAAATCAAACAAGTACACAGCCAAAAGCCATAACTTTGAGTACAAACATGATACGTACAAATAGGATGAATATAGTCAGTAGATCATAACCTTTGCAGAGAGATGTTACATGGCCTATCTAGCATAAAACAGATTCCAGTTATGTCATATTTACTTTCATAAGCATATTTCCATAAAGCATTATAGGGGTGCAAGGTAACAGAGGTGTTGAGGGACTGCACCGCCAGAGCCCATGTTGGAGTTGAGGTGAACTCTGGTAAGCTTATTAGCATGTGTGTAGGTTCTTTTATTGTTTGTAATGTTTTCTCTGTAGTACTTTTTACCTTTAAGAGTAAAATTTGTGTGGTACTTAACTGTTGACAATCATTCTATTATCCATCGCTTAAAGCAAGCAGGTGTGGTTGGGCTCCCTGTCTCTGCTGGGAATAACAAAGTGAAGGCAGGGAACTGTCCAGCCTGGAAATACCCTGGTCAGAAGAGAGTGAGATGTGGGTCTCCTCCCAAGAAAGGCAACAGCTGGGGAGCTAGAAGCCTGAGAGTGGGTGCTCTTGCTGGACCACTGAAGGGAAATACCAGTACATTTGCCCTGAACTGGGACATTCTACATTCACTGTCAATTTCTATTTCTCTCTCTCTTTCTTTCTCTCTCTCTCTCTCTCTCTCACCCTCCCACCCACACCATTTGGACACTTTCATTTCTATAGTTTGTAAATAATTTATTCCATGGTTTTCTTCATCTGTTAAAAGAAAAACAAAACTTAAACTCTAGGTTAAAGAAAATTAGTAGTGTGTACAATTGTATTAGATTCACTTCAGATAAAGAAAGCCAAATGTACTAGGGAGAGGCACCCACTGTCTTAAGTGTAGTGATGAAGGGCAATCTAGCCTAGCTGTATTTGAATCCAGAGCACATATTACAGAGTTGTATTCTGTATATACTTTCTGCCCAATGTGGGTTTTCCAAGTCCCCCAAGCCATCTCACTTTATTTGAACTCTTACTGAATTATTATGGCTACAGTGTAGACCACCTACCACATACAGCTGTTGCTATTCCATTAATTAATATTTATTTAATCTTGAATGTCAGTGGGAAGCTATTATTAATCTTGAATGTCAGAGGGACCAACAACACATCTGCTAATGCACTGGGGAATTCCTTATTCTACTTTCATGAAAGCTCATGCAAAATAGCAAATTACTAGAATCGTGTTTGATAGTCATCTTAAAAATATCATTTTCTGTCTGCTTATCTGTTCCTGGGAGGGTCAACCATAGTCTGCTTGATCTCCTCCTTTATTTAGATGCTGTAAAGTGACTCTGCTGAATGCTGGGGATAGCTTTAGACTCCAGTTTAAGAATGGTATTTGGGGATCTACATTTTAGTATGTTAAAAGTCAGCAGTATCCTTGACGTCTGCTCTTATTTAGTCATTCAAGAAACTAATCTTCACAGCATACTGAGACCAAACATCAGGAGTAATTATCCATGCTCCATACACCAGGAGCACTAGACAGTCTAGGGTATGGCTACAAAAATCGATGCATGGTGCATCCCATGCAGTGGGTTCATTAACAGAGGAAATTACAGGACTGGTCAAAACATCCCAGCTCCTCTTGTTCACAATGCTTTATATAGGAGACAAGATATTTTGCCAAGTTATGTGACACTGGAAATTAAAGGCTCTGGTTTTAGTGTAAACTTAAGGGGGAAAAAACCCTAGGCCAGGCTAAAGCACACAGCACAGAATCTGCCCCTATCAATTCTGTGTTAACAATCAAACATTCCTTAAAACTGAGAACAGGATACAGTCAGCAAGATAGGCTCATAATATGCCAAAAAAAGGGATAAGTGAAAAGTTTCTGAGAACTAGGCTAGGGAAAAATGTTTTCTTTTTCAATGTGAAAAAAATTGTGGTGACTTTTTTTCTTTGAGAAACTCTAGTGCTCCCATGCTTTGGAACAGGGATGTGTCTTCTGTGAAAATCCACCCAAATTTGGCCAAGCCTTTGGAAAATTTCATTTTGTAATGCTCAACTCAGGAGTCTCTACTGAGCAGCTAAAATCTGCAAAGTTTCTGTCCTCACTGAACCTGCTCCATCCTCTCAGTTCCTGTGTGAGACAAGGCTGCTCATGCACCATCTTCAAAGGACCAAACAGTAACAAATCCTTGTCTTTTGTTTCCTATATATTAGAATTGTTGTACTTTATATTCCATTCTTACATTCAATAGCCTTTTCCTCTCCTCTTTCATGCCTTTCTGTCTCATTTAGGTGCCCTGCTTTAGTGATTCTGTGTTGTGGTAGACAGTTATGACTGGCACATCTCCAGAGCAAATGGCTAACAGAGTCTGATCAATGGAATCATTCTTACCAAGCTCTGCTTCTCACTTGCACCCCATCACTGCTGTAAACAGGCGGCTTCTGGAGCTTCTAGTAACAGAGCATGATACGTTATTAGAGAGATAACCACAAGTCTCCATGTTTCACATCACAGAATAGAATTTGGAAATATATGAAAATGTTTTTATAACTAAGTGATTAACAGGCAGCTCTTTACGCTGCCAAAGGGCTCTAGAAACATTAACCAATTAATCATTTATGCATTAGGGCTTATAGCATCCCCCCCTCTATGCTGCAAGAAGGGGATCAAACTAGTGTAAATTCCACTCCAATGAGTCCAAGACTGTCTGAGGTAGGGGAGCAGCTCTCACCACTTGACCTGCAGAAGTCCTCCAACAGGAACATCGTGTTACTTGTTCACACTTAAAATGCACAGTGGCACAATTGCATTGCTGTAGCGCTTCAGTGTAAACACTACCTACACTACTGGGAGGGAATCTCCTGTTTGGCATAGATAATCCACCTCCTCAAGGCAGTAATTAGGATGAAGTAAGAATTCTTCCATTGGCCTAGCGCTGTCTGCAGAGGGACTTAAAACAGCTTAACTATGCTGCTCAAGGCTGTGAATTTTTCACCCCCCCTGATGGACGTAGTTAAACTAACCTAATTTTCTAGTGTCTACCATGCCATAGTCTCAGTAGATTTGGGAGGGATATGTTTCTGCGTAGAGGGGTGTGGTCAAAGGATATCCATTGTTCTAATGTTTGCAGCATAAACCTTGGTAAACTGACAGAATTTCCTTTGGAAACTCCTGGTGGAGTTAATACAGATTGAGTCAGCATTAACTCTGAGGCCTGACCTGCAGCAATCTACCTGGGAGGGGGAGTCAGTCACTGGGTGGCTCTGTGTTGCCAAGGGAGAGGGGAGAGAGCCTGGAGAATAATACAGAGGGATCTGCCTGCCATGTGCCACTCTGGAGATCCACAAGTCTTCCCAGAGCTCTTGGGCTATCTATGACTCAGGAGAGAAAGGAGGAGTTGGCTATGCCCTCTGCCTACTGTGACGGAGTAGGAAGTAGTAACCTGGCAATGTTGCATGGGAGTCTTGCTAATTTACTGTCTTCTGCTAACATGGGGCGTGCCTCCATTTCCCTACTGCGGCTTGACCCTGGGAGAGAGATGCAGGCCTGTGTTCTCTTGCCCTTCTCCAGGTCACCAAGTCCACAATAATTTGGGAACAATGGGGAGATGTATAACCATCTCCTTAAGAGGGACCTTGTAGAGCTGTGCAAGGAGAGGGGGCTTCGCAGAGGGAAGGCCACCAAAGCACAGCTGATTGCCCAGCTGAAGGAGGAGGATTGCTAGGAGGAGCTGATCCCTGTCCCTGAGGGAAGCAGCCTGGCAGATGCGGTGCCTGTACCGGTGTCTGTCCCAGCTGGGAGTGGTCAGACTGCTGCTGAGGGCACTCCGAGGCCCCTCCTACCTATCGCTAGGGGAGGTGCTAGAAGCAGCCAGGTAAACCCTGAGGACACCGTGACCCCTGCGGCCAGCAGGGGATCCTCACGGCCAAGCTCCCCATCGCTGGAGCTGAGGCAGTTGGAATGGGTGAGGGAGATAAAACTGAAAGAGCTGGAGGACAGGGAGAAACAGCAACAGCATGAACTGGAGTTGGCGAAGTTGAGGAGCAGACATCCCCCCGCTGCGGTGAGTGAGGGGGGACGCAGGACTACATAGAACTTTGATAAGCATATCCTGTCCCAGTTTAAGCAAGGGGAGGACATAGATGAATTCCTGATGGCCTTTGAGAAGGCCTGCGGGCTTCACAGAGTTGACCCTGTAGACAAGTTCCGGTTTCTCACCCCCTTACTGGACCCCAAAGCTGTAGGGACGTGTAGCTGAATGGAAGGGGTGGAGGCAGGGGACTATGAAGTGTTCAAAAAGGCCCTGATACATAAGTTTGGGATGACTCCCGAGGCGTATCGGAAAAAGTTCCGGAGTCAGCATAAAACCTCTGAGGACACATATCTAGAACTGATCCTCTGAATGGAGGGATATGTCCACAAGTGGGCAGACGGCGTACAGACTAAGGAGGACCTGGTTAAACTGGTTGTACTGGAGCATCTATATGAACATTGCCCATCCAACCAGAGGATATGGTTGGTGGACAAAAAGCCAGAGGACCTGCAGAGTGCAGGGGAGCTGGCCGACGAGTTGTGGACAACCAGTCAGGGGGTGGAACGGAGGAGTCCCAAAAGAATAAGCCCACCACGGTGCAGAGAGAGAGTCACCCTGGGATCCCCCAAAGGGGAAATATGAATTGTTATTATTGTGGGCAGAGAGACCACATATGGACCCAGTGCCCCAAGTTCAAGGACAGACTGAGCAAATCGAACCCTCACAGGGTTCACTGGGTAGGGACCCAGCCAGAGGAGGGGCAGGCTTCCCAGGCAGGAGGAACTGGCAGCTTACCAACTGCTCAGGAGGGAGGAGTTTCCCAGACCAGCGCCTCTGGGGGCCTTGATACTCCAGACTCAAGGCTCTCAGTTTACAGGGTAGGCGTGGGGCTGTCCCTGCGGAGCGAGTGCCTTGTTCCCCTGGAGGTGGATGGGAGGAAGGTCAATGGGTACTGGGACATGGACTCTGAGGTGACGCTGCCCCAGCCTGAGGTGGTGGCCCCAGACCTGGTTGTGGAAGAAATACAGTCTGGTGGTGGTAGATTTCGCTACTCGTTACCCCGAGACAGTGGCCTTGTCTTCTATTGAAGCAGACACAGTGGCAGATGCACTGCTGACCATTTTCAGCCAAGTGGGGTTCTCCAGGGAAGTCTTGACAGACCAGGGATCCAACTTTATGTCAGCCCTGCTCTGGTGCTTGTGAATTGAGATGATTCTATGTCTACTGCGATTGGTTATTCTATTAGTTATTGAGTGCTGTCAGCATACTTTCCCCAATACAAGAGGAAGACCAATCTCTGTAAAAAGAGGCTTAGAAAAATGCAGACAACTTTTAATTCCACTGTTTAGAATAAATTCAGTGTGTGATGTGTGGGTTTATTATTTATACTACTACATTTGGATGGCACTTTTCCAGCCCTTGAAATGTTTAGTTTCAGATTCTGATTCAGATGTGTCTCTATGTAGATTTGTTGATGAGTAAAGGCTTCCAGTGCTTTATGCCTCAGTCCTTTACTGTTCACAGTTGTATTCATCTTGGCATTCTCTGTGTATAAACAAATACAAATAGCCTGTATGCAAAGGTTGAATACAATACCTTATTTTGACTTTCTCTCCCCACTCACAGCCCAACGTTTCCCCAGTTAAAGTGATCAAAGGATCAAATTCTCATAGGCCCCTGCATAGCAGCAGCAGGACTAAAACACAGTAGACCAATTAAGGTTTTGCTGTCTTGAGGGAGGAGAAAAAGAGGAATGCTATGACAGTTCCTTGGGGTGCCCAGGGCTGAGTCACCTATTTTACACCCCCCCACACCTCACAGAGAGAGAGGTTTGCTGGTGCTTAACTGGGTGTCAGCTCCCCAACACCACCTGTCTGTTAACTACCCAGACAATATCCTCTGAGCTCTGCCAGCCCTTACTTGGCCTTGCATGGTAACAGTAGGTGCGTCCCAGTACCTGAGCCCCTCTGAAAGCATCCTCCTGTAGTATCTAGTCCCTGTCATTGGACACTCATAGTATTTACCAGGTTCACTGTTCCCAAGGGAACAGTATACACAAAGCTTGATTGAGACAACTCTGGATCAGGTCCTTTATAAAATCACAGTACAGAGATATATTTATAGTGAAACAATCATACGTTTTTAATCAAAAATTAAAATTTAAGAGATACTGAGTAAGGGTAATGGAAGCAGAAATGGTTACATATAAAACAAAGTATAACACACTTCACAGAGTTTCAACTAACAGGCTAAAATCCTTCTCTTAAGTAGTTTCTCATCTAAAACTATCTCCCAGTGTCACTAGCCAACATGGTTAGGATCCACCTTTCATGGACAAAGAAAACACTGTCCTTTTTGCTCCCTCCATGATGGAGAACAGTGTGCTTCCCCTGTCCCCCAGTTATAGTCCAATAAACATTTCAAGTGCACATCTAGACAAAGCTAATTTCCCCCTGCTGCTCATCTCTTCCTGTTGACTTCCTAGCCCCCTGCTGATACCAATGTAAATGGGGTTTCCATTGCTTGGGCTAACAATGCACAGTCTACATATGAACCTAGGCAGACAGGTGAATAAACATCCCTCTGTGTGGCAAAACTAGTTTCCCCCCTCTTCTGGGGGGTAACACCTTAATACAAATTATAAGGACATATTTTCAGCATAGAGACCATTTAAAATATAATCTTTACTTACATTCCCCAATGATATTAATGACCAGCATGATCCTGGCTTTCATTTAAGTTCTTGCACCACATTCTGTATAGATAAATACTATGGCAGCAGTGTGTTGGGTGTAGTGAGTTTGCCAAGCATTACTGTTACAGAACAGTGAACCCAACTTTTAGATATCCCTGACATCACAGAACCACCACTCAGATGCTCCCTAACCATATTGGCAGCTACGTTTTTGTTGGTGGGCTTGTACAAAGCTGCCTAAGGGTATGTCAACACTTTGCCCTGGGGTGTAATTCCCAGCTCGAGGGGACATACTCACACTAGCTCTGACCAAGCTAGCGTGCTAAAATAGAGTGTAGCTGCAGTAGTGCAAAAGCTACCTGTCTGAGACTCTAAGCACAAAGTTGGTGTGGCTGCCCCCTCACACTGCTCCTGCAGCTGCACTCTATTTTTTTAGCATGCTAGCTTGATGAGCGAAAACCTGGGTATGTCTCCTCGAGCTGGAAATTACACCCTCAGGCTTGAGGCTGCCCTACAGCTTAAGAGCTGTTCAGAGCCTTTGTTCATGCTTAAGCTTTAGCAGGATTCTCAAATGAGATGTTCCCCGCACACCCAGCCGTACTCAGACTGTGCCTAACCTACACAAAGACAGCTGGGTGTGAGAAGGTCACAGATGTTTTGTAGCTGGCAGGCATTCATGTGTCCTTCAGAATACTCACTCTCCTGCTGGTTAAGACACGCAGTTGGGGGTGGGAGAGTCAGGTTTAAGGCTCTGTTCCAGTTAATATGTGTTTATACAAAGCTGAACAGCTCCAACAAGAGAGATTGAGAGGGACCAACCACAGAACACTCAATCACCCGTTGCCCAGGGTGCTCTCCTGGGAGGCGTGAGACTTAAGCTCAAGTCCCTGCTTCAAATCAGACAGAACAAGGATTTGAAAGCAGGTCCCCACATCCCAGGTGAGTGCCCTGACCACTCACCCATTGGCTATAATGGGGTGGAGGTGTCTGTCTCCCCTTTCTTGAGGAAAAAGGCTGACCTGGCTTAGGTGCCTAAGTCCAGGAGATTGTTCACAGCTGAGAATCCTGAGTGGGGGGGGTAAGAATCTCCCTTAGGTCTTGGGCACCTGACTGACTAGCCAAAGTCTGTTTGTGGATCTAGACCCTAAGCCCGTTCCTCTTGCACTTCACTCCTGGCTAGCTTAGTTGGCTTTGCACTCAGTTAGCTGGTTTCTGAAAATCCCTTTCTTAGGTGCCTAACTTTCCCCTTGGCAAGACTGGCAGGGGCTTAACTCGAAGCTGTGAATTCTACTTGGGGGCAGGGCACCTAAATCCCCTTTGTTATTCCAGTCCTTGTCCCAGATCCGTCCACTAGCCATACACCCTCTTGAGAAGTGCACAGAAGGCAGCAGTGGGTTCTACAGTATGTGGGTTGAAGGATTTGCTGAAGCTCAGCTGCACAAGTGCTTTGCTCTGGGTGAGGTCTGGATGGAAGAATCTGTTCCCACCCTCTGCCCCAGAGCACCAGAGGTGAAAGTAAGCTGGTACAGGCTGGTACACCGGACCGGACTGGCTTCTCCAGGCTGGCGATTTAAAGGGCCCCGGGAGCCCCAGGGCTCCACTGTGGTAGCGGCAGCCGGGAACCCCGAGCCCTTTAAATTGCTGCTGGAGTCCCATTGCCGGGACCCTGGGGTAGTGGTGGCAGCCAGGGGCTCCGGTGGTAATTGAAACGGCCTGGGGCAGTAGTGGCGGCTGGATCCTAGGGCCATTTAAATTGTAGCCCGAGCCCCGCCGTCGGAGCCCTGGGGTAGCAGCGGCGGGGCTCCGGCAGTGATTTAAAGGGCCAGGGGCTCCCAGCCGCTGCTACCGCAGTGGAGCCCCAAGCCCTTTAAATCCCTGGGCCCTTTAAATCTCCCTGGAGCTCCATTGGCAATTTAAAGGGCCTGGGGCTCCGCCTCAGTAGTGGCAGCCAGAGCTCTGGGCCCTTTAAATCGCTGTCCGGAGCCCTGGGGTAGCGGCGGCAGCCCGTGTCTCCAGTGGTGATTTAAAGGGCCCGGGATTCCTGGCCGCTGCGACCGCAGCAGAACCCCAGGCCCTTTAAATCGCTGCCCAAGCCCCACTGCCAGAGCCACAGGGTAGCGGCGGCAGCCGGGGGCTTTGGTGGCGATTTAAAGGGTCCAGGGCTCCACTGCGGTAGCAGCAGCCAGATCCCAGGGCCCTTTAAATGGCCCCCTGGGGCTCCCAGCTGCCTCTGCAGCTGGTAGCTTCAGCGGTGATTTAAAGGGCCCGGGGCTCCCAGCCACCTCTTCCGCAGCGGAGTCCTGGGCCCTTTAAATCAAGATTTAAAGAGCCCGAGGATTTAAAGGCCCGCTTCTTCCAGTAGAGGCCCCTGCCAGACATTTCTATCATACTGCCTGCTCACTGTGGGTATTTTATAAACTTAAATGGAAGCACTAATGAAATGTGCCTTAATGGGGGTGATTTAAAAAAAAATCATTGAAATGACATTGACATATGTAAAATGTTTTCTGTACAGTAACTGGTTTGCAGATATTTTTGGATTAAGTAGGTTTTCCTATTTTCAGTTTATTTCTGTGCCATGTATTCAGTGGTCTCCTGTCTTCCAAATATGCATCTGACTTCCATGCACACAGAGTAAGCACTGAATAGAATCTCAATGGGCACAGCCTGGTGTAAGGAGCACCAGGCAATAAATATCATGGGGAGCTCTTCCTGAGTAAAAATTGACTAAAAATGAAAGAAGGGCTTCACTCTTTGCCTTAGGTGAACAACACTCAGTGTTCGTTGAACTTCCACCATAATCCCTCTGACGTGTGTCCATATCCCTCCAAGCAAATCTTTTGCAAAGTTAAAGGTGTCTTTGCAGACACATAGTTTGTGCTATCTGTATAACTTCCATGTTGTGTCCAGGTGACACAGTCAAAACTTTCCCAAGATTTTGTAAAAATTATGCAAAGTGAAAACCCCAAAGTTCTGCCTGCTTCTGGTACAATAGAACTGCCCTGCTAGCTTTAGTGAGCTCCAAAGTGATCTTGGCTTCAGAGTAGCTTTGAAGAAAGTTTTGTGGTCAAATATTACACTGTGCCTCTAAGGTAGGCACCACAGAACCCTCAGCCCAGGGGGAGAAGGGCTTTAAGCACCTTTGTGCTTTCCTGATTCAAGGTTGCTCTGGGGGTTGGAGAGGCCTGTGGTGTAACTTAAACAGATGGGGGCAGCGGTGTGTGTGTAAGTTATGGCAGTCTCCTGGGAGTGTCCTATGGGCTGCAGCAAAACCTGGAATTTTTGCTGTGCCGTGGCCCTGCCCCAACACATCTCCCCCCCCAGCACGCTCCCTCTGCCGGAGCGTACAAGGGGGTCTTTGGGAGGCAGTGTTACAACTGTGCTCCACATTGCCAGCACTAGAGTAATCCTCCCCAGCCAGAACGGGGGAGTTTAGGGACTCTATACCCCATTTTGGCCAGAGCAAGGGGAACGATCTCACTGTGAGGCTTGTATTTGAAGATTTATGTGGAAAAACAAAATTAAAAGACATAATGTGAAAAACCAACTCTGTGTCAGGAAGAGGTCTTTTCAGCTTTACGCTAATCTGCCGTTCAGCACACCAGTGGCATACCCCTACTTCCGTTGAAGTCATTGTCAAAACTCCCATTGAATTCAGTGGGAACAGGAGCAGGCGTCTGTACTAGTTCACTCCAAGTGTGGAGAATTATTCTTTCGATGACAATATTTCCCGGTTTAGTTTACTTGTTTTATTATTAGGTCCTTATGTAGTGCTCATGTTTTTGGTTAGCTTGACTAAGTCAGTAAGATCACAAAGCCCCCTAAGGATCCCTGCTGTTTCCTGACCTTTGACCAAATGTTCTTCTGGTGCTGTCCTTAAAAAAGCGGAAGAGGGTCAGACGATGACAGTCATTGGCACAACAGTCTGTATTATTTCTCCCATGACCGGATCCAACTTCAGGGGTGGGCAAACTTTTTGGCCCAAGGGCCACATCGGGGTTGCAAAACTGTATGGAGGGCCGGGTAGGGAAGGCTGTGACTCCCCAAACAGCCTGGACCCTGCCTGCTATCTGCTCCCTCCAACTTCCTGCCCCCTAACTGCCCCCCTCAGAATCCCCAACCCATCCAAACCCCCCCACTCCTTGTCCCCTGACCACCCCCTCCCGAGACCCCCAGACCCTAATCACCCCCTAGAACCCCACCCCTATCCAACCCCTCTGCTCCCTGTCCCCTGACTGCCACGACCTCTATTCACACACCCCGCCCCCCGGGACTCCCACATTTATCCAACCGCCCTCTCCCGTTGCCTGTCCCCTGACTGCCCCCCGGCCCCAGCCCCCTTACCACGCTGCTCAGAGCAGCATGTCTGGCATCTGCGCGGTTGGAGCATGCAGCCCCGCACCCCCCAGAGTGCTGCCCGCATGGTAACGTGGCTTTGAGGGAGGGGGGACAGCAGGGGAGGGGCTAGCCTCCCCATCCAGGAGCTCAGGGGCCAGGCAGGACGGGCCCACGGGCCGGATGTGGTCACAGGCCGTAGTTTGCTCACCCCTGCCCTACTATATATGGAGTAGCACCATAGAAGTTTCTGCACAATAAATTAATAGCTAAATCTATAAACAGTCAAATCCTTTCTAGTAATGTACTGACAGAAGTCACTTTGACATAAATATTTTAATAATGATGAATTGGTTGAAATGCTCGGGCTAAGTTCTGTTCTCAGGGATTGTTCTGTCTGAGTAGAAACATTGTGAGGAACACACAGTTTGGTCCATTTTGAATAAAATCAAGAGCTAGATTATTTGTAGATGTTACTGGCAAATAATTCACTTTCTGATTTTTAAGACTTCTTACTCTGCTCATGTGCTATACGTTTAAATATCCTGGCCCAGGTTTTCAGCTGGTGTCAATTGTAGCTCCACTAACTTCAGTGGAGTTATGCCCATTTTGATTGGTTTAGGATTTGGTGCCTTGCAGTGAATTACAAGTTCACTGTAATTACAAGAGTGTAAGTTACAAGAGTGAAGCTTCCATTGACTTGATTGTGAATTGCAGCTGTGTAATTGAGAATAGGAGATGCCCCAAAGAAGCTAATTTAAGTTATTCTATTTAATACTGTTTTAAAAATATTTCTTTGGTACTGTTTGTTTTTATTCTTTTGCATCCACATACAGAGGTGAGGAAATGCTGCCCAATAATCTTCAATAGCTAGGTGCATACAAGCCCCCTGGAGCCAACAAAGACAAAAATCAGTGTTTGAAAACACACACATCTGTTTTTCTCCTTTCAGAGCACCCCATCTAAGACTTCTCAGCAAGATATTGATGTCCCAGCTTCTCAAAGAAGAGCACCTTCCACCTAAAAATGTAACAAAATCAAGGGGTACTTAGAGATTAAATTCTTTAATTCTGCCCTCAGTTACTTTCATGCATCCCCATTTAGTCAAATTCTGCCCTGATTTACACCTTGTGTGGCTCATTTCATTTCAGGATTTATAACCATTTGTTCCTTTAATGGGAACATGTGTACTATAAATGGTACCAGCTGTTCTGATGATTCATTCTTTGTCTTCCTGAAAACGTTATTTGGTTAACAGGGAAAAGAGTAGAAGTCTCTGCCATAACAATTTAACATTTTTAACAATTATTGTTGGTTTGTTACTTGTATTGCTATATGCAAGCTACAGCATTGGCCACTCAATCAGCTTTAATTGTATTTAATGGGTAACTGAGAAACAAGATTACATATGGGCTACATATGTGATAGAATGAGCACATGTTCCACAAACGTTTGGGGTAAAATGAACGAGGGGCTATGAGAGGCTATTGCTGATTCACAGTAATCTGCTTTATTATTGACATTTTGACCATATTTAATGTAGAAGTTACTATCTGCCATGACAGAAGGGTACAGTTACAAAACCATATGGTGGAAATAAAGTAGTACCTATTTAGGATGAGGGGAGATTTTCCATTTCTCAATGTGGATATTGAATTTATGAGCACACTGTTAGATTCCAGTTCAACCCAGAGTGAAGTAATAGATGGTAAACTGAGTTTGCGCTCTTGGATTTATAATGATGGGATGGACACATGGCTGGTGAAATGAAGGCAGCTGGGAGACTCAGGGACTTAGCAAGCTGGTGCTATCTCTGGGGAACTTTTGTCTTATTGCTGTTCTATAACTTTGGGGGGCAAAAGAGGAACATTTTCTGTGCTAGGAACTTGACATCAAGTTTGGTAGGACTCTGGGCTAGTTCCTGTGTTTTGAAATCTAGGCTTGGTTGCTGACTCTCTAGGGTAGATTATCCTGCAGTTAGGGGAACTAGCACCTTCTTTCTAGCAGGGTTCTTAGTTTAAAGGAAAGATAGTGGAAGATATAATCAGTTTGTAAGCACCTAGAGGATAATATGGTTATAAGGACTAGCCAGCATGGATTTGTCAAGAACATATGCCAAACCAGCCTAATTTCCCTCTTTGACAGGGCTACTGGCCTAACGGATAAAGGGGAAGCAGTAGACATGATATATCTTGATTTTTTAGTAGGGCTTTTGACTCAGTTCCACATGGCATTCTCATAAGCAAACTAGGAAAATGTGGTCTAGATTAAATTATTATAAAGTGGGTGCACAACTTGTTGAAAGACCATACTCAGTGGTTCATTGTCAAACTGGGATACCATATCTAGTGAGATCCCATAGGAGTCAGTACTGGGTCTGGTACTAGTCAGTATTTTCATTCATGACTTGGATAATGGAATGGAGAGTTTGGCTATATAATTTGCAGATGGCACCAAGCTGGGAGAGGTTGCAAGCATTTTGGGGGATAGAATTAGAATTCACAATGACCTTGAAAAATTGGAGAATTGGTCTGAATACAACAAAATGAAATTCAGTAAAGACAAGTGCAAAGTATTTCTCTTAGGAAGGAAAAAATCAATTGCACAACTACAAAATGGGGAATAACTGGCAAAGTGGTACTGCTTAAAAGGATCTGGGGGTTATAGTACATCACAAATTGAATATAAGCCAATGATATGATACAATTGCTAAAAGGGGCAATATTTTTCTGAGGTAAATTAATAGGACTGTTGTATGTAAGAGGTGGGAGATAATTGTCTCGCTCTACTCAGCACAGCTGAGACCTCAGCTGGAGAATTGTCTGATTCTGGGTGCTGTACTTTAGGAAAGATGTGGACAAAGGGCTATAAATCTAACCTATGAGGAAAGGTGGAAAAAAACTGTGCATGTTTAGCTTGAGAAAAGACGACTGAGGGGCAACCTGATTATAGTCTTCAAATATGTTAAGGGTTGTTATAAAGAGATCAGTTGTTCTCTATTCCTACCTTCAGTGGACAAGAAGTAATAGGCTTAATCTGCACCAAGGGAGATTTAGATTAGATATGAGGAAAAACTTTCTAACGATAAGCATCTGGAATAGGCTTCCTTGGTTTTTAAGAACAGGTTGGACAAACTGCTGACCGGGAAAACCTGAACCAACAAAAGGCATGCAGGACTAAATAGCTAAATAAGTGAGAATATATACTAAACTTTATGCAATAATTTCATGTGTGACCAGACTACCTCATATTTTTTCCAAGAGTTTCTATTAGACAGTGTCATTTTTTCCATTAATGCAGTAATAGAGAGCTCACTAAGCCAGTCTGTATATGAGGCAGGAGTTGAAGATTTCCATTTTCTCAAAATAACTCTTTGGCCACTAAAATAGGTACTGCAAATTTCTTAATGCTAACTCAGTGCATCTGACACCCCTAAAATACACATGTTTGGCAAAGGAAAAATAGCAACACAACGTTTTTGAGAGAGCACCGAATAGGATGATCCAGAACATGTGCATTTTTTGACAGGTACTGTATAGAGGATGTGTGAAAGGTTGGTATGGGGCTGTTTGCATGTCCAACAGTCACTGTGTGTTGCCAATCTAGCCTTAAAGTTAAACAAACATTCTGGAGTCTAGTAATAGCTGTTTAATATCTTGTTCTGGAAGAATCACAAAACTAAGCCACAAAAACAATGAGGAGTCCAGTATCACTTTAAGACTAACAGATTTATTTGGGCATAAGCTTCCGTGGGTAAAAAACACACTTCTTCAGATGGGTTTTTTACCCATGAAAGCTTATGCTCAAATACATGTGTTAGTCTTTAAGGTGCCACCGGACTCCTTGTTTTTGAGAAAAGAATTAGTAAAATCAGATGCTGCAATCGTCTTAAAGTGTTGGAGGATCCCCCATGTAGATGCAAAGATTGGATTTTTCCTTAAGGGTGTGGGTAGCCTTTTATGGTATATAAAAGAAGAAAGGGAACCAAATGGCATAGCGATGACTCTAACCAGGGGTGGTGTGTATATAGACCCACTGATGGGGAGCCACCTTACAACAGTATGCATTTGGAATGCTAGATAATATAGAATTCTTTTCCAGGTGTCTAGCTGGATCTTGCCGACATGCTCAGGGTCCAACTGATCACCATATTTGGGGTTGGGAATGAATTTCCTACCGAGGTCAGATTGTCAGAGACCCTGGGGATTTTTCACCTTCCTCTGCAGTATGGGTCAGTTGCAGGCTTAAACCAGTGTAAATGGTGAATTCTCTGTAACTTGAAGTCTTTAAATCATGATTTGAAGACGTTAGTAGCAGAGCTAGAGGTTATGGGTCTATTACAGGAGTGGGTGGGTGCCATTTTTATCCCAATTGAATTATAAGTCTATTTATTCGAGCAAAAGAGAGGCCTTGAAAGGCAATAGGCTAATGATATAAATCATTCATTGGCAGATATTCATTTTGGCTATTTCTATTCTCCCCAGTAAGGACAGAGGGAGGAGATGCCACCTCTCTACATCTTTGGGAATTTTTTTAATTTATAGTCCGTATTTATCTAAACAATTTTGAATGTATTAGGACAAATCTTAACTCCTACATAAGTTATTTCCTTGCATATTTTAAATAGAAAATGCTGAAACTGAGCAGCATCTGGTCTTTTGGATACATCCATTGCTTGTGATTATTCCAGTTAATGCGAAAACCAGAGATCTCTCCAAAAATATCAACTTCATTCAATAATGATAGGATTGATGAGGATGGATTCTTCAATAGTACAAGAATATCAGTATATAAACTGATTTTGCATCCCTTTCTGTTTATTGTCACACCTTCAATGGTTGACTGCTGACGCATGTGCATTGCTAGTGGTTCAAGAGTGAATTAAAAAGGAGGGGCGAGATGGGACAGCAAGATGGGTTTTCTGCGTAATGTTTTTGTTCTAAATAAATAATACTTTGTTTTAAGGGGTCTGTCTGGTCGCTGATTACCATGGTCTTTGCTCCAGAGGGTACAAAATTACAGAGTCTGGATGGACATAAGTCAGAATTGCTCAGAGGATCCTGGTTGATACACAAGAAACTACCATCCAGCACCTCGCCTGACAGTGGGAGAATTGTGTGACTCCATCATGAGACAGGTGATGGCTTGAGACCTAGAGGTGGTCACCTGGAGCTACCAGGAGGGGGTGTCTGAGGTGCAGTCAGTTAACTGTGACACCATTTGTTTTTCTTTATTATTTTTATTAACTGCAAAATACATGACCAAATGCCTGCAGCTGCTCCTACACTGAGACCTAGTTAAATTGTTTATCAGACAGAGACTTTATCTCCAGTCTTGTGATGCCGGTGGCTGCAGCTGTCTAAACAAAGTGTAGAAAATCTTGAATAAAGTTTTTTTTTAATCATCTATCAACTGAAATTAAATTAATGTAAGTAAAATCTTTCAGACATCAGGAAAGCTGAATATTGGAATTTGTTCCATAAAAAACAATGTGACTTAAAATGCTCTCCATGAAGTTATACAAGTTCAATATGACTATCTAAATATTGCTATAATTACTGCATATTTATAATATTATTACTACTACCCTTCTGCCTCTACACTAGATCCCAGAGAGTTCCCCTCCTCTGATTTAGCATGACTCAGGCCTGGTCTACACTATCGGTGGTGGGGGGTGTGTGAATTGATCTATGGGTATGTCTACACTATGAAATGATGTCGAATTTATAGAAGTTGATCTTTAGAAAGAGATTTTATACAGTTGATCGCATGTGTCCTCACTAAGCGCATTAAGTCAGTGGAGTGCGTCCTCGGTACCATGGCTAGCATCGACTCACGGAGTGGTGCACTGTCATTCTCTATATTTACACATCCCACTACAAAATGCTTTCTAGCTGGCCTCCAGAATCACCACCCTGATGTACACTTACCCACTTCCACGTGGGACCTAAACCTTGTCCTCAAGGGACTCATGAGACCTCCGTTTGGGCCACTGGCTACCTGCTCCTTACTACACATGTCCATGAAGCTAGCATTCCTGGTGGCTATCACATCTGCAAGAAGGGTTAGCGAGATAAACGCACTAATGGCCAATCCACCATACATGATCTTCTTCAGAGAGAAGGTCACACTGCGACCTCACCCAAAATTCCTTCCCAAAATGGCATCAACCTTCCATATTAGCCAACCTATTCATCTCCCTACATTCTATCCTAAACCTCACAAAAATTCACAGGAAGCAGCATTACGTTAGGCAAGCGATGGCCTTCTACCTAGCCAGAATGAAACCTTTCCGTAAATCCCCTTTACCTTGATGACGGAATGATCCAAAGGGGCTGCCATAGCCAAACAGAGGCTTTCTAAGTGGATATCGAGCTGCATTCACTTGTGTTACCAAACAAATAAGACGGAACCCCCGATAGGGATCAGATCCCATTCTACATGAGCCATGGCAATGTCCATTGCATTCCTGTACAATGTACCTATTTCGGAAATTTGAAGAGCTGCCACATGGGTATCAGAACATACTTTCACCAATCACTATGCGACCACACAGGATTCCACAGCTGATGCCATACTAGGCCTTACTGTCCTCTTCCATATAACTATGCATATAACTCCAAAGTCCCCCCAGCTGTAAAGGGCACCGCTCTACATTCATCTGAAGTGGAGCACCCACAGGGGCAGCACTTGAAGAAGAGAGGGTTACTCACCTTATGCAGTAACTGTGGTTCTTTGAGACATGTGCCCTTGTGGGTGCTCCACTACACACTCTCCTCCCCTCTACTTTGGAGTTCGATACTAGGACTCTATGGTAGAGAGAGAACCGAGGGGGTCGGGCTGTGTGCACGCTGAACGAGACTCCAACGGCGCTGCGAGACAGCTACGGCGCACGTACGACCCGACTAGGTACTGCTACTGAAAATCTCCGATCAACAGCGCTGGGACGCACCATCACCTGACCACCACAAGGACACCCATCTTGAAGAACCTTAGTTAATGCACAAGGTGAGTAACCCTCTCTTATGTTCCACCAGAATGTACAAACTGCAGAGAAGCATTGCTGCAACCCACTGCAATGCAGAAGCTACAGTAAACACAGAAGTAAAGGGCCCTAGTGAAAAAGAAGCACAAGTTCAAGGACACTTCCAGGAAAAATGTTTGGTTTGGGCAGAGGATTCCAGAGAGGACACTCAGCTTGAATAACGCTTCTGGTAATATGCTCTGAGTATATTTGATAGCTAAATGCCATGAAACTAGTTGAGAATGTCAAATCTTTCAGTGCTGGGGTCAGAAGGAAATTGTTTCCAATTTAATTACAAGAATTTCAGACTATTTTTTTTTATGTAATTACGAAACTTTTCAGTAGCAGAATGAGTAAGGCCACTTAACAAGACAGTAACTCTGCTCAGCGCAAAAGTAATTAGGGTTTTTTTCTCCAAAAGGTACCTAAAATGTTAGTAGTGCAGTCATAAAGTAGCTGTCTGTAGGGAAAAAGAGAACTCTCTAGCAAATCATTAGGGTGACTGCAAATTAAAGGGAAAAAAGTACAAGCAATTGTTTAAGATCACAAATCTGTACAACACAAATGCAGCTCCCACCTCTGAGTACAGAGACTTCCCTGGACGTGGAACAACTGCAGCATGTTACTTGATTCCTTGGTACATTGCTTGACCCAAAAGGGCCTACATCACTTTTGAAAGAGGGACTTGGACTCCTAAGTCACTTCTATGTTTTTTAAAATGTTATTTCTAATCCTCAGTGAAGTTCTTCTGAAGTCATTTACTTATCTGCCAAGGATTGTATTGCTTTTTAATAAGAAGAAAGAAGGAACCTATGATGTAGCTATGCAGTCCAAAATCAGATTAAGAAAGTAAGCCTTTGCATGCACCCGAGTTGAATTCAATATAACAGATTTAGCATTAGAAAAAATAAAGGTGTGGATGTGAAATGTAGAAAAAGCATCCTGAACTGGAAAGGATCTGAAAAAGAATGTCCCGTATCCTTAAGTTCCCTTATATCTCTTGGTGTGTTATTGAACATGACTTGGACTAAGTAGCAAACTTCAGAAATATACAACCAAAGGACAAAATATAATGTATTGGAAGGATAGTTGGATTAGTACATTCAAGCTAACTGATAACTTTTCGAGGAAGAGACTGTCTGGCTGTGCGTTATAGAAGACAGACTTTCCAACTCTTTCCTGTTGTCTGGATGCTATCTTTAGCATTCTTTGTTCCTAGACTTTCTACTCTTTGTTATCATATAGAAATCTTGGATTTCCCTTTAATCACAAGACCTTATTTCCTATTTGGTATCATACACAATGCTGCACTGCAAAGAAAGAACAGTTAGTTCATTAGGAACAAAACAGGGTTTGGTGAGCTAGGAAATTCAAAATCCCTATGGTGTAATAATTAGTTTACAGTAAGTAATTTGTTTTTGCTGCCCTCTGCAACCCCACGTAAGTCAGTTAGGCTCAGATCATTCAATGGGAGATTGGCACCCAAATACCTTTGAGGATCTGGACCTTACTCCTTCTGTGACGGGTGGCTTGGTGGTTAAGAGATGAGACCTACATCCTGTTTTTTGGCTCTGCCACAATCTTCCTGTGTAGTCTTGGACCAGTCAGTTATCTTGTCTACACATTTTCTCTTGTGTTAAGTGGGATTACACCTCACACAAGTGCTCTGATTCCAAAATAATGCATGTTTATAAAGTGTTTTGAAACCTTCCGGTGGAAGAGAAACAGACTGATTACTTGAGGCTGATGTCCGGTTGCCCAATGTAACATCCTCACAAGCCAGAATCTGCTTGAAGCGGTGACATCTGTTTGAAAGCAACTTTTTTGGCAAGAAAAGGGTAAAATGTTTGGTGGTATGGCGTTTAATAGTGACTAACCAGAGCTTTTGTGAAACAAAACGCACCATTGAAACTGGAATGCAGAAAATATAAAACTCAGATTAAAGAAATGCAGGATGGTGAGATGCAAGAATTGAGAAACAAGATCATTGAGCTATGGGCACTATGTACAAGTTCAGAGGCTTTGAGAAATCTCAGGAATGTGAGCCTCTTACCGTATGTCTACACTGCAACGCAAGCCCATGCTTGATCTTGTGTTCAAGCCTAGCCCCCCTTGTATCTACACTGCAATTGTGCTAACCCAGGGCTCAAACCCAGGGTCACACAAGACCCTGCAAGGTCTGGGCACAAGTCAAGCTGGGACTCAGGGTTCACTCTATTGCTTTGCAGTGTAGACACAACTCCTTTTGACTTGTGTTCCAGTAGTCTGCCAGAAGTATCCCACAATTCCATGGGACAACTTCCTTAGTCCTCTCTCTCCCAACAATCTCCAATCCACTCTACTGAAAATGGAAGCCACCCTTTTCACCCCCATGGCAAATGGCAGCAGCTCAGGTCAGTGTTAACTCATTCTGTTCTGATCACCGATCTGCAAGCACACTATCACATTACTATCTGGGTCTGCAGCGATCCCATCAAGCCTTGTGCCAAGCGAACTGGTTCATGGTTAAGGGAGTACAGCCAAATTTTGGTGAATCTCTGTTGTGACGCCGGTAAAACTGTGGACTTCAGCAAAAGCACCAGAAATGACATGTGTACCTGCAGATAGCTAAAAAGCTGGCAGCTCTGTGTGAGATTTTTCAGACAGGTGACCAGTGCAGGGAGCATATTAAGAAGCTGAAGAGTGAGTGCTGGAAGACCAGGAACAAGAACCACACCTCGGGCAACTCGCCAATGCCAGGCCCATTTTATGATGGCTTTGACCACTGCACCCAGCACAGAGCCAATCATGCTTCATGACATCCTGGTCAGCCGGGATGGTGTCCTGTTGGTCCCTGAATCCAGCATGGGGACTGGTGGGAGCCAGCAGCAGGCTCCCAGTGCGGAGTTTGAAGTGTCTTTTTAAATGGAACCAGTCCCAGAGTAGGCTGTAGATCAGGATCAACAGCAAATTCTCAGTCCCTATTCGGAAGAGTGGTTGATTTCCCCCTCTTTCTCCCCCCCCCCCCCCAAGCTCTGGAACAGCCTGCTACTGAGCCAGCAGCACACCCACTGGAGACAGAAGCTGCCCCAGAGTCTGGTAAGTGTAGGGTGACCAGACAGTAAGTGTGAAAAATCAGGACGGGGGTGGGGGGTAATAGGAGCCCATATAAGAAAAAGACCCAAACATTGGGACTGTCCCTATAAAATCGGGACATCTGGTCACCCTAGGTAAGTGTATGACTCAAATGTACAGTTTATTATCACAGGAACAGGAAGGATTTCTGCTCTAAGAAGCATTACAAAAATGATGAGCCCCAGCTACCAGCATGTGGCCAGTAATGGCAGATTGCATCACAGCACCTTGGCCACCCCCATTCCCCTCCCCATCACCACATGGAGTTCAAAATGGTGACCTGGAATCAGGGCCGGCTTTAGTGGGTGCGGGGCCACACGCGATTCGGCCAAGCAAAAAAAACCCAACAAAAAGTGGGGCGCGGGGCCCGATTCCGGGGAATCGGTGGAATCAGCTTAAAGCCAGCCCTGCCTGGAATTTCAAACAACCCTTACAGCTGTTTATGAATATTTTAACTGTTAAATCACAGAAGTCTGCTAGGGTCATTTTTTCCTTTCAGTAATAAGAAATTTGACTCCTGGCTCTATGGAGCTGCCTGTAAACAGTGAACTGAGTGTGTGTGTTTGGGAAGCAGTGTTCTGTTTCCAAATCTAGTCCATTTCAGCTAGCGAGAGTCCATGCGCTCTGTGGGGCACAAAATCATTTCTCCAAGGTATAAGTGGGCTGTCAGTTTTTCCACAGAACTGTGCTGGATGTGGGGTGGAGAAAAGCTGTCAATTTCAGCGTGTTTGCATACAACAATAACTGGGTAAGCCATCTGTGAGCTAATACAGCATCATGTTGATTTCCCCCATGGATTCTGACCCAATCCTGGCCGCTGATATCTGCAAGCTTTTCCTGGAGCAGGAGCTCCAGATAACTAGTTAAACAATATGGGGAAGGGTGTATTTTCCAGGCCCCCTCTATAGCTGACTAGTCCAGTCCACTCACAAATGTGCTGTTTAAATACATCAGCTGCATACACTGTAGGTTTCCTTCCAACAGCTTGGAATAACATCCCCCCCCCCCCCCCCCCCCCGGCAATAGGGCACTAGAACAGTCATGCCTTCCAAAATGTGAAAGACCTGAAATAACAGAAAAGCCTCTTGCAAACAGGACACAGGACGTCTCCCTCACACCCCCCACCCCCATATGGCAATTCGTTATGAAATTTGTATGAAACAGAAAAAAGGTTATAATTTTAAACTTACCATTGTCTCTACACTTCTGTACCTACAATTAACAAGGCTGTATCCAGAGACAGTATGAGGTGTGAAACACCCCTTCACACTATGTGTTGGTTCACTTTAGAAACGTTACATTTTATGTCCTTGAGATTCCACAATCATTAATTCTGTGCTCCTCTAATGGGCTAGTTTAGACAACAGCCTTCTGTTTCTTGGCCTGTTCCAGGCCCTTCAGCCTGCTGTTCTTCAGGAACTCGATCCCTATGCCAGCGTACTTTCACCAAACGTTCCAAAAGGAAGCGTTTTCATGATGGAGTTCTGAGAGGGCAGACCAGCAGGCCCAGGACCAGAAGAAGAGGGACAGCAGACTGGAATAATGGCATGCTGACAGGCAGGAGGAAAGACTGAGGCACGTTGCCCTGGTGGAGGACAGGGTTTCAACGAGGGAGCAGGCACTTGCAAAGCAGTTCCTGGAACAGGAACAACGGCTAAGGGCGGAGAACAGATCTCAACAGAGAGAACTGTTCCAGCAACTCCTGTCCATAATGGCTCCTGCTGTCTCCTCAAATGATGATAACCCTGCAATATACCTTCATAGAATATCAGGGTTGGAAGGGACCTTAGGAGGTCATCTAGTCCAACCCCCTGCTCAAAGCAGGACCAATCCCCAATTTTTGCCCCAGATCCCTAAATGGCCCCCTCAAGGATTGAACTCACAACCCTGGGTTTAGCAGGCCAATGCTCAAACCACTGAGCTATCCCTCCCCTCAGTCCAGCAGTAGCTTGGACAACTCCATTTCAGGGCAGCCCATGCAGTCATGACTCATGAGCGGCTGAGCCAGAGTAACTAAACCCCTTCCCACTTTACCCTCTCTCTGGTGGAACCTCTTTTGTGAAGTGAGGGGAAAATGTGTAAAGCAGGGAAAGGAGAATGTGGGGCATGGGGACATGCAGCTGTAGGGGGATTGTGTCATGTATTTAATATTTCCTGTCCTTTTTTGTGTGTCTGGTTTTCTAATGGCAGCTGGACTGCCCAGCTCTGTGTGGTTTACTATTTTAAGACATGTTTACAAATAAAGCTTGTTATGTTTTCAGGAAAGTTTATTGCTATCATTGCATCACATCATACAACCATGATTTGAGATGATAAAGCTACACACATGTTCAGGAGCAATTACGCATTAGTAAGCAAACAGTATTCCTCCATTTAGCTAGGGACAATTCACATTTCTATACATTGTTGGTACACCCATTCTGCCCCTCCCCCCCATTCACTATTCATCATGTCATTCAGTCTTACAGTGCATGGCAATCAAGCCCACCCTCCTCCCAAGCACAGCCCTCCCCCTTCCAAAAAATTGAGCCACTTTTCCCCACAAGCACATTTGTACAGGTATTATTCCCCACTCTTCTATTGGGCCAGGCAAGTCCATAAGGTGAGAACACACAGCATCTCCTACTTCTGCTGCCTTGGTGAAACCAGCTCCCGCAGAGGTAGGTGCACTTTCTGGCTGAGCATACCAATTCAGCAGCCCCTCACTGTCATAGGTCCATTCAGGAAGGTTGTGAAGAGTGCAGCAAACCACAGTAATGTGCACAGCATTGATGGCTGGAATCCAAACGGGTCTGTAGACACCTCCAAGGGGATTTTAATCTGCCAAAAGCGCGTTCGACAACTATTCTACACCTACTGAGAATCGAATGAAACCTCCTTTTGCCATGGCATCTGAGATAAGGGTATGGTTTCATAAGTCAAGGCAAAAGTGTGTACTCAGGAGTCCCTCAGAATAACAGTGGGGACAGTAACCTTGTTTATGTCAATTGGTAGGAGTAGCATCCCAGCCTGTCCATGAATATAGACTTCTGAGCAGCTGAAAACTGTGGCATCATGAACTTTTCCAGTACAGCCCACATTGACATGCATAAATGTGCCTCTCTCGTCCACTAGTGCCTGCATAATAATGGAGTAGTACCCTTTGTGGTTTATGTTCTCATGCTCCTTGAGGCAGGCAAACGAGTCCCATCAATGGCCCTGGCACAGGCAGGAAACCCCTTTCTCTCAAAGTCAGCAATTGCCGCTGGAATATCTTTAATGCCTGCCACCTTGGGGTAAACCACACGCCTGATTGCCTCAATTACTGTGCCACAACCTTACCCACAGTCAACTTTCCAACCTCAAACTGGTTGGCAACGACCTGTAGCAGTCTGTGGTAGCCAGCTACCAGATGTCTATAGCAACCCACTTCTGGATTGGCAAGGGTGACCTCAGTTGTGTGTTGTCATGCTGGGGTGAGGTGGGAGCAAGCTTCTCACAAAACTCCGGAAATGTGGCTTTCATGCAAAAGTGCTGGATCCACTACTGGCCATCCCGGGGTGTGGATGATGTGGCCTATGTAGAGGGCTGCAGTCACTATGCCAATTATACTGAGCAGCATCTGCCACTGTGAGTCTGTGATGCCAGGAAACTCCTTCAGTTCCATCAGGGGGTGACAGAAAATGCCACCAAACTGTTCACCTGTGCCTTGCAGATGCTCTGCCAGTTTCCTGACATAGGAGTGAAAGTGCAAGCAAGAGAAGTTCATCAAAAGGCTCCTCCTCCATGTTGCTGACTCCAGTGGCTACGAGCGCACAGACCCAAAGGACTGCTCAGCAGGCTGGCCAAACTTCCTCTAACATGCAGGGCGGGCAGTCAAGGTTTCCTGCTGTGCACCACTGTCCTTGGTTTAGAGCAGCCACACTTCAGGAGTGGGGGATTCTGGAATAGGGTTACTTTGACTCAGGTCTCTGTGCTGCAGTGTGGATGCCAGAGCCCCAGGTTCAAGCACAGATTGGAAAGTCTTAACATAGGGTTAGTGAGGCAAGGTAGCTGAGGTAATCTCTTTTTTTGGACCAATTTCTGTTGGTGAGAGAGACAAGCTTTCAAGCTTATTCAGAGATCTTCTTCAAGTCTGGGAAACTTAGGAAGTAGACGTCGCTGTTAAGTTTTGCTTCCTTTTTCTTCATGTTATGGCTTAAAAAACAATGTAGATGCTCAAGCCCCAGGGTTCCCTTCCATGGCTCAACTGTGTCAAGTCCCACTAACCCAGGGGTTACATTGCAGTATAGACGTGCCCTCAAGGAGCAGCATGGCAAGTTGTAAATACAGTTAGAAGTTGTTGGAAAATACAGACCTGACAGGAACTTTTAATCACAGTGAAACTTTTGGAAGGAAAAATGGCATAATGTGGACAGTGTTGCGTTGTCTGAAGTGGTTTCAGCTGCTTATAATCCACTTTTTCCTTCCTTGAACAATCTGGAGTCCAAAGCCCTTGGCGCTGTGGAGCCTATAATAATGTCCACAGTCCAAAACAATCAGGGTGGTGGTACCTGTACAGCTGTGAAGGTTATAAACTTTTCCCCAGAGGAGAGCTCAGCCATAATGAAAGAAATAAGTCCTTGGCTCTGAAGCAGGGCCCAGGGGCATAGAGTAATTTCTAAAGTGACTTGTGAAAACTGGGGAGCAGGTTGAATTTTGTGAGCTGATTAGAGGAGATTGGGAGAGAATTTTGCAAAAGGGCATCAGCTCTGGGGTTGGGCAGTGTATTCCATGGGGCTATAGAGCTTTGGGACAGTGGCGGTTCCTGTGGTCAGAGCTTATCTGAGGTTTTTTTTCAGGTCTGATGTGGCAATCCCCATTGTTGGTGCAGCTAAGCAGAAACCGAACAAGCCTCTGGCAGAATATGAAGAGTGACTTTTTGTGTGTGTGCTTATTCTCTGCTTGTGAATAATTCAGCTTGTGATGGTCCAGGCTACCCAAAACCTGTTATAGATGGGCAATTTCCAGAAGTGAGAGAGGCAGCTAAAATGGTGTTTGATAGGGGCCTGTAGCGAGGCGGTCTGGTCCCCAGCCGCCCCAGAGAGAGAGGAGCCTCCCTGGACACCCAAGTGGGCGGAGCTGGAGAATCCTGGCCCTGCCCCTCAAGGGTCAGGGGGCGGCACAGGAAGTATAAAAGCCGGCCCTCAGACCGCAGTTGGGCGGCAGCCACCAGAGAGGCTGGACGCCCGTGGCGCAGCTCCCCGCTGGGAGACCCCGGCGACCGGCACCCGACTGGAGGACTGGCCGGGCCAGCCAAGCCTGCCGCCCGCCCGCTACCCCGAGGAGCCGCCAGGCCCGCCACCCGCCCACTACCCCGAGGAGCCGCCAGGCCCGCCGCCCGCCCGCTACCCCGAGGAGCCGCCAGGCCCGCCGCCCGCCCGCTACCCCGAGGAGCCGCCAGGCCCGCCCGCTACCCCGAGGAGCCGCCAGGCCCGCCGCCCGCCTGCTACCCCAAGGAGTGTTACCAGTTATGTGAAGCATTTGTAGGCAAACTGTGTTTGATAGTGCAGGGTCTGTCTCTTTAACATCTAGAATTCAGGCAAGGGGTGTCACACAACAGTGTATTACCATGACCAGAGTGACAGGGCAAGGAGCCACTGTCTGGCTTACTAAACCCTCAGATGTCACTGTAGGTAGTTTTCTGTTACTCATAGCTGCGTGGATGATGATTCTAGGGAGATTTTTGGAGCAGATTGGATCAACGCTGAGGGTTGTATGGTGCGTTTAGCTAATATTTTGCTGTGAAATATCTCTAAGGACAAAGAGACCATATCAATAGCTATGGCTCACACAGTGTTTACAGTTCAGGAGGTTCATTCTTTAGATTGGCAGATGCATGTGACAGATGCTGAGGTTTTGGAGCTGTGCATGCCACTTGTTGAAATTTTTGCTGAAGATGAGTGTGGGAGGATAGATGTATGTTCCAGGTTCAGGACAGGATTTTCCCTCCCCAGAAATAGTATCAGTACCCTAGCGAGGCAGTGGACTCTATCCATGTGATTATTTGCAGCCTGAGACAACAGAAAGCAGCCATCCTTAAAGGACTGTGTCTGGGAGTACAGTTTTGCTGCAAAGTGTGCTAAGCTGAAAAATTAATATAAAAGTCACAGAGATAGGTTTAAATCTGCCAAATATACTGGCTGAAAACTGGATCATTCTGGGTGAAAAGACAGAAAGTTTACAATCCCAGATTCAGTAGCCAGCGAGGCCTTGGGAAGTGTTTTACTTGACAATGAAAAACTGAGGCTGAGTGATTTAAGGAAATGTGAAGTTAAAAGATGTTTTACACAGACTCTCAGAACACTACAGAGCTCAGAGGAGAGTAGGCAGACGGGGAAGTGCAAGTATTTAAGTGTTAGAGTGGAAGTGCAAGTGTTAAAAGGATGTTTATAATTAAACAACAACAAAAGAGAAAGGGGAAATACCTAGTAAGTGAAGAAGAAAAAAATGAATAACACAACATCTATCACCGCCTTTCAGAGAAAGAATAGTAAAAAATGTAACAGCAGAACTACTGAAATCTATGTTGGCTGAGCCTCAGAAAAGAACAGAGAAATCAAAGCATCAGTAAAGTGTAATGTTGCTAAAATATAGCAATTAACAGAGCCCAGGCCAAAAACAACAACAAAAAGTTATCTTGTCTGTGGAAAACATATTCAAAGCTGAAACAGAAAAATGAAATTGCAGGTTAGAAATGTGAGCTGCTTAATTTAGGGGAAGCCAAGTGAAAAATGAAAAGTTATTTTTATGGCCAAGCTTCTGGCAAGGAATATGAAGTGAGGGAGCAGGGATTTGTGCAATATGTCTCAGATAAAAAGCCCTTCCAAAAGCCATTTGGGAGGGTCCTGGCTATGTAATGGACAAATCAGTATATCCGGTTTGGGTAAAGGATGAAAAAGGGTGGTGAATCAATGGTTGCATGTTACGCAGATGAAACCATACAAGGGGAAGGACAGGAGGGAATCTGCTGATGTAAAAAAGAGGGAAGTGAGAATAATTGTTTTCTCTCGGGTTTTGATCATCTTGGGAGGCATAATATCCACTACGTTAGGGTCTGTGGAATTTGGGATACAGCAGAGAAACAAAGCCGTGACAGTGCATGAGAGGTAGAATACCACCTTAGCCTTACGGTTCCCAAGTAATCATGCAGGAAAGCCTACCGTGTTCTGGTACAGACTGGACTGCAGCCAAGATGAAGGATCCTGCAGCCCAAGCAAATCTCAGGATCGGGCACTTGGACTAGGGGACCTACAGAGGGTGATGTGTTTAAATGGGATGATAATGGCTAAGGCTATTCACAGTATGCAGTTAATACACTCAGGAAATATTAGCTACTTGAGCAGATCACTGAACTACTGCCCAGGAATTCACCTACCATGCCAGGAAAGTGAAAGTGACTGAGACTTTGGCTCTGGGAATGTCATTAAGGACTGGCAGAGTACCACTACCTCTCCTGAATATACTGGAGTAAGAATGCCTCCTACTCCAAAACTGAACCAAGATGATGAACTGTGCCCAGAAAGAGAGGCAGGACCTGACAATGGACTAGTGATAAATTGTGAACATCAGATTATGTATAATGTATAGTACCAAATGATACCTGTAGTACTGAATTTAACCAATTTTATATTACCACAGCAGCTATCATGCAAAATATGTGCACTTCTATATGCAAACGATAACAAAAATGGTGCAAACTTTTAGGCAATCAGTGGATGCGGTAGCATTGGAGGAAATTTGGTGGCCTGAAAAGAGAGAGAGGCAGGGAGAAAGATATAAAAGAGATATAGGAACAGCTCTAGGAGTTGGGGCATTGGCAACATCACCATGGAATCATATGAATATCACAGTGTTGTGAGGAAAATCAGAAAGTGAGAGTTCAATTGCAAAAACTTGTTACAGTTAAATAAATGACAGAATCAGGATATAAGGGGGAATTTAAAGGATGTTCAGGGTGCTAGAGGAAGTGGAAGCAGTCGTTCATGAAATGGGAAAAATCATGAACTAATGTATTGAAGGTAATCACCTGTTTGTGGTATGGCAGCTTCCTAATACAGGATCTACAGGTAGGACTAAAGGAGACTCAAGGTGGGGAAGTGCTTGGGTTCATAACAAATAAGATGTTGGAATAATGGACAGAAATAAAAGTAGATTTGTTCAGAGTTAGGTATAACTCAAGGGTCTTTTACACTCAGAAGAGGTTCAGTCTTGGATTCTTCCTGTGATACTAGCAATACCCATAGCCACAGGATTAAGTGAGGCATTAAGTGTATAGTGTCCCATCCATAAGGATGCTTGAACCTACTATAGCAGGTTACATGTCAAAGGAATATGTCACTTGTCCTCAGGTACTGCTAAGGATGGGGAGGAAGGTATGGAAAGCCCAAGATACCTTATGTTGTTTCAAGAGGCATGGTACTTGGTTATGTCATTGTGATGTACTGCAAAGTGCATTGCTGGTGTGTGAGTACATCTTGGATAAAGAAACCCAAAATTGCACAATATGGCTGAGGCAACGGGGACAAGGTCAAGCCAAGGCTGCAAAGGCTGGAGAACGCAAATACTGTGCAATCTCATGTGTCAGACACTTTCAATATGGGACACAAATGTGGTGTTATGATTGGCCAATTGTCAGCTTAGTTCCAAGGAAGGTTGCCCAAATAGGGGACAAGGTAATTTTTCCGGTTACCCAACATGAGAGCCACAGTCTCAGTTGATGCTCCTCTGATTGGTGCTGCCCAGGTACTGTGAGGTACTGTTAAGTCAAATGATACCATCATTGCATTTAATGTGCAGGCCTTAATGAGTCAACTTCCAGAACATTTGTTGACCTTAATCCTGGAGAGTCAAAATATTCAGTGATATAGATATGCTGGGAAATGCTCCATGGTGGAGGTTAGCATACAGCACTGGGGAACATTCATGGATACGCATGATATCTGTTGGCTTCATGACTGCAAGCCATAATTCTAGTAGTGTTAATTGCATTGATTTGGAAGGTTAGGAGTGTGGTTAGGTAGTTAGGAAAGAGAAGAGATATATATGAAATACTGGCTTGAGGAAGCCATAGAATGGATTCTATGGCTTCACAATAGGGAGTGTTGGAAGTGAAGCCATATTTAGGTGTGATTAGAAGCCTCCTGTTATTTAAGTGTCTGTTCTGAAAGTGTTTAACAGCATATGCATAAGTGAACTGTATGTGTAACAAATTGCAGAGTAATCGTGCATAGTGTTTCACAGGTGTAAGAAAGATGCAGAGTAATCATGTTTGTAAGGAAAATACAAGAGAGAGCTAGAAGAAACTGGCTTGAACTAACACTAAACCTGTATTGACAGGGGAGGAGAGCTAACATGGAAATAAGAGACTCATACATACATACATACATATGTATCTATATCTATATATATATACACACACCAGTATTAAAACTGCTGGACTGAGATTCTCTTAGTCAGCAGGTGACTCTATATAGATATAGATAACAAAGTTATAAATAAGTCTGTGTAACAAATGGAGATTGAAGCTGTATTGTTCACTGCTGGAGGTGACTGTAATGAGATTGTCCTGATGTGCTTCCCACTTGTATCTGATCACTACATTCTGAGTGTTTTGCCTTAATCAAGATTTGTTAGACTCACCTGCTGACTAAGAGAATCTCAGTCCAGCAGTTTTCATACTGGTGTGTGTATAAAGGTGTGCACTCAAGGAAACTGAGCTTTGCAAGAGTCTCCCGCACTGAGTCCTCATTGTCTTCCTCCTTTGCATAGGACAGAACCTTCCAACCCTGATGTCTAACCAAATTCCTGATGATAGTATTTAGCGTCTATCTGGTTTCATTGAAAAATAGGAGAACCTAGGAAACTATAGTTAAAAAAACAATAGTTGAGACCATTACATTTACATGGTTAATCAATGAAGAGATGAGAAATTACACAAGTAAGTGAGCATACACAAGCTTAACTCTGCCTTGTGCTACATGGGTTAAGACCACAATTCAAGAAAATATTTCAGCATCTGCTTAAGTCTAAACCTATCAGGAAAGCACACAGGCACATACTTAAATTCTTTCCTGGATAATACCAAGCTCTTCTATAGCACTTTTTATCAGCAGATCTCAAAGCACTTCACAAAGGAAGTCAGTAGTATCATTATCTCAATTTTGCAGATGGGGAAACTGAGGCCCAGTGACTTGCCCAAAGTCAGCCAGCAGGGCAGTGGACAATCTGGGAATAGAACCAAAGTCTCGAGTCCTAGTCCTGAGCACTATCAAAACTCTGGGAAGTATCTGACAGCTGAGATTGCTGCTCTGCTCCAGGAACTAACCATTAACGTGGAATGCTACTTGTCTGCCCTGCACTAGGAACAGCCGCAGGCAGACTGCTGTGCAGGGAGCGGGGGCAGAGGGGCGGGGGTGGGGGGGATGGTGAACTGCTGTGATACTTTGACATTCCTCAGCAGGGAGAGCTCACAGAGCTGCTCAGGATGCTGCTCCCAGCAACTGACGCAGGCTGTGAAGGGGGAGAACTCAAGGGAATCACAGATAGGTTGGTCAGCCTGCTGTCTCCTCCACCCCAGACACACCGCTCTCCTTCCCCCCACCCCACTTCAGTTGAAAAGCGGCTGACAATCTACTTGGATGCCCCTGGAATGATGTGATTGTGAAACCTGCGTCATGTGATAGCTACCCACAGTGCACTGGTCTCTGTGTTGATGCAAGGGCTGTTAATGTGGATGCACTCTGCCGACTCGAGCTAGTGTGGACATGCAACAGCGGTTTTAATTAACGTGCTTTGATTAAAGCAGCATAACTTTTGCCGACAAAACTTTGTTGTGTAGACAAAGCCTAATTTGTGTATGAAATTGGCTGTTAGTGATTATTAACTAAACACATTTACTGTGCCCTGCTGCTTGCTGAGGCTACATAAATGGAGAACATGACAGGAGCCCAGGACACTGATTAAATGGTAAAATTTGACTTTTTCTGTCAAGTACCAAATATCCTCAAATACTGCTGATTTGTTTTAGTTTTCTAGTGGACTCACCAGTGAAATGTTTCATTATTTTGTTTAAAATAAATAAGAACTGTTGCCCACAAGCAACCTACACTGTGGTTATTACAAATATTTCTACAACTGTAACAGAAGTAATATGTTTAACAATGTTTAAAGTTATGTAGTTTGCTGAGATACAGGGCTGGCTCTAACTTTTTTGCCGCCCCAAGCAAAAAAACACACCACACAAGACAAACGAGCGCTGCCCCTCTCCCCCAAGCAAAAAAACCAAACAAACGAGCGCTGCCCCACCACCCCCAGCGCCACCCTGCCGAAACAAACAAACAAAAAACCCTGAGCGCTGCCCTGCCGAAACAAAAACAAACAAACAAAAACCTGAGCACCGCTTGCCGAAGTAAAAAACAACAACAAACTCCTAGTGCTGCCCCGCCACCCCAAGATTGGCCGCCCCTTAAAAGGTGTCGGCCCCAAGCACGTGCTTGGTCGGCTGGTGCCTGGAGCTGGCACTGCTGAGATAACATGTAAGCAGAACCAAGACTCAGCTGTTAATACAGGGATGTCGTGGAAATTGAAGTATTTATTCAGCCGCCAAGTCAGTCACATTTCCAAGAAAATAAGTGATTATTAACTAAACACATTTACTGTGCCCTCCACTTCATTCAATCCCCAATTAACTTGATCATTGTTTCAGTTTGATGATATTGGCACCTAACTACTTGTGTGTAGTTAAAATTGTAACAATAACAAAACCTCCATCCTTTCCAGATAAATTTGGATCATTTTAAGCACATGCTGTTGGATAATTCAACTCTAGGGAGATGTGCTTATTTAGGAAGGCTAAAATCCTGGATTGCTTACCGATCTTCCCTGGACATAATCCGAGTGGTGTTATTAGACATTGTTAAGATCTGCTCTTTGCTAGGCACCTTGACTTGATGGACTTGATTTTTTTATTTTTATATTTTTTTAAAGAGGAAAATACTGTATTCCTCCTTTCTGCTGGAAAGAGTCCAAACTATTTTTTTTAATGTAAGCACAGATGTTTTTATTACTTATGTGAATGTGTATCAGGACTCTATTGTAATGTATGCATACAAGCAGGCACCCACTGCTCTGAGGTGAGGGCTGAGAGGGGTTGGTGCAGAGCTGGCTATGCTAGTTATGTGCTCATGGAAGATTCCATTATGCCAGGGGAATGCTTGGCAGCTAGGTGGCCTAAGGTAAGTCAGTTAATATCTGCGTTAGTTTCCCCATCTAGAAAATGGGATAATACTTCACCCTTTGGAAATTTACTGAGTATTAATTAGTCAATTAACAATGATAGGAATAAGCATTGTATTAAATGGAGGCAGACAATTTGGAACTCAAAGAAGCTCAATAAAAATGAGGGACCTACTGCACCTGATTCATGAGTAGATGTTAAGAATTTAGTGGGTTTAGCTCAACTTGGTGATGACTCAGGGAGGGATGTGTGGCTGTCTACAAGTACAAAGAAAAGGGAGAAGAATTATTTAGGGGTGTGCAAGGAGGTCTGATTAGAAGCATAGTCCTGGGATCTTAAAAGTTCACTTGTTGAGCCGGATCTTCTACTCAACAGAGTGAATCCCATTGAAGAGCAATACCAACATATCAAATTCTAATTCACTCCCTGAAGGACAGTTGGCAGACTAAGGGTTTGTCTACACTAGCACTTCAGTCGATATAACTTATGTCGCTCAGGGTGTGTGAAAAAGTCACCCCCGCCCCCCCCGCCCCGGGCAACATAAGTGACATCAACTTAAAATGATATCCACACTGTGCTATGTTGGGGGCCTCTTGTTGAGGTGGAGTAATTACGTTGATGGGACAGCGCGCTCCGGTTGACAGTGCGTCTTCACCAGACGTGCTAAATCGGCACAGCTGCATCAATGCAGCTGTGCCGATGTAGCGCGGTAGAGAAGACAAGCCCTGAGGTTCTCAAACTGGAATAGAATGAAATTAAAAAGAAAACTTGAGCTGAATATCAGGAAAACTTCCTCACAGGGACAAATCCTTTCCTCTTTAGAAAAACTTGCAGCAAGAGGAAAAGTTCTACCATAATACCAGCACTGTGTGCTTGTGGAATTTCCCATGTCAGGGGTGAAAAGAGGAGAACAGTCTGAAGTCTTGTAATTGCAGAGTCAGAGGATCAGCTGGAAATCTAGTATCAGTAATATGGAAAATCTTGGTACACATTGCCATCTGGTGGGCAATTAAATTTAAGAATAAAACAGTTAAGGAGACAAACCTAGTTGTCTGGGGGAAAAGATAGCATTTTGTTTCCATTGAACAAAAATAACAGAAAATTGCCTTTTTTTCTTTTGGTATTTTAACTCAGCTTGATTTGAAAATAAAAATAGTTTGCAGAGTGGTAGGAACAATTACAGAAACTGGAGGAAAAACAAGTGTAAAAGAGACTTGATTGAGACATAGAAAATAATTGGGTAGTGAAAACTGATCCTTTTTACCTTGTCCCAGAGTAAGAGGAAACCAGCTGGTACAAAAATGTCTGTCTCCCTTCAGAACAGCACACACCACTGTGCCGCTGTAGGATACAGCTACACTGCATGCTTCTTTCGGCGGCATGTAGTGCAGTGGTTCTCATCCAGAAGTCTGGGGCCCACTTGGGGGCCGTGAGCAGGTTTCAGGGGAAATGCCAAAATAAACCAGTGAGTAGGGTAGGTGTTAGACTTACTGGGCCCTGGGACTGAAGCCAAGCCCCACCATATTGGGCTGAAGCTTAAACAACTTAGCTTTGTGGGTCCCCTGTGGCATGGGGCCCCAGGCAATTGCCCTGCTCGCTACCCCCTAATGCCAACCCTGGCTTTTAATCTACTGCCTATGCAGAAAAACAGTTGTTGTGGAACAAGTGGGCCGTGGAACTTTTATAGTATGTTGGGGCTGCCTCAGAAAGGAAAAGGTTGAGAACCTGTGATGTAGTGTACGTGCACATAGACCTCCCCTAACATGGGGGTAACTAGCAGCATAGACTGTGAGGCACGGCTTAGGCGAGTACAGACATGCCTGAAGGGTGTGGCTATGTACCCGAGAACATATCCTACATGCCTCTCTACTCCCCACACATTGCCTTCCTGTCTCCACTGCTGTTTTTAGCTGTGTGGTGTCCTGCTGCCTCCCCACTGCTGGAGTCTTTCCCTGAAGCAGGGAAAGGTTCTGGCAGGTTGTGGACAGTGGGGAAAGGCTGAACCTTTCTCCACTGCCCACCCGCTGCCAGAGTCTTTCATTGCCACAGTGAAAGGCTCAAGCAGTGGGGAGGATTTTGAAAATACTGATTTTCCCAGGAAAGCATTTGAACAAGATTCAACCCTGGTTGTTTTTTTTAAATAAGGGTTTTGCAGAGTTTGTCTCCTCACAAGTTTCCTTTCATAATTTGTCTGTACATGTTGAGTCAATTTATGCATGTACAGTTTCAGTTTCTCCTTCCTGTCTGCTTTCCTTTAGCTTGAGCGCATTCGGTTCTCTAAGCTTTCCATATATAGTAGGTTTCATTTTCCAAACATTCTATCCTTTCTGTTGCTCTCCTTTAACTCTTCCCACTCTGTCTCTAACTGAGGCCTACCCAATGCTCAGAAGAGAGGCCTTTTGAATGCCTGTCTCCGTGCATGATATAGCCATTATCCTTTGGGGTGAATGAAAGCTGTCTTAAGGTGTAACTATCGTTACAAACCCCACCACCACTCTAGTTTATTCACTCTATCTGTGGCAGCATAATGTTCCAGTTTAAAAAATAAAAGAGTAATGACTACCAGGCTTAACAGTATTCTGGGTTCAGATCTTCAGACTTCTCAGGGGGAAAATATGACTCACTCCTTGGGGGCTTTTTGTTTTAAACAGTTCTTCTGACAGTGCTTGTTTGGGAAATTCCAATGTATCTATACGCAATTTCACACTAGAGTTCACTACTACAAATGTCAGTTTATTTTAAGGCCCCTCTGTTCCAAACTGGACAATCTGTGTGACCCACTCAGGCCTTAAGAAATGGGCACTCATAACTTGCACTGGTCAATAGAAAGGGGCCATAGCCCGTGCTGCACCTCCTCGTAAGTGAAGCCAGAATGAGAGCCCAGGAGGAGGAGATGTAGATGTGCCTTTAAGCTACTTCTTGTACTTCCCTAATTCTGGCCTGCTCTAGGGGCTGGCATGGCAGATTACAGAATGTTCTGGCTGCACTCTCATCCTCCTTCTTGTCCTCCACCTACACTGGGACTACATAGGAATGTAGCGTAGCACAGTCCATTCTAGCCCTATGCTACTCCTGCATTGGGGAATTCTGGAGGTCATTCCATCCTCTTTATGGCAGTGGAGCAGCAAAAAAGGGCTGCAGTGGGGGACGTAGTCGGTCCCAGGGGGTGTGAAGTCTGTACACAGACAAAGGCAAAAAATCTTGTTACTTATTACTAACTATTCATATAGTATCAGTGTGCCAGGCACTGCCGTTCAGCTCCAGCAACTCTTCCGATCATGTGCAACATACAGAACGCAGAAGATCAACTGTCTCCTAGCTATAGTTGCAATTAGTAGAGGGCTACTTGAGGTTCCTATAAAGGGAGGAAGATTGTGAGCGTTTTGGTACTCTGTCTCTGACATGTACAAGATGGGAAGTCTTGCTCCACACATGTCAAGAGATGTTTCCAAAAGTTCAGCATGCATGTTCCATGTAAGAATTGAGGGGTAGTTGTGGCTCCTAAACTAGGTGCAGGCTCTATAGCCATACACACTCCATGGATAGAACCATGAATGGCTGAAATTTCTCAAATGTACCTTATTGAGAGGATTGTCTCTCATTTTAAACTCAAATTTATTTTGTTTGAGGATTGTCTGAGGATTCACACAAACCTGGATTTAGCACTGGGATCCATTCAGGTCAAGCTTTCCTTCACAGCCCTCCCGGGTCATGCAATCCTGGAAGATTTACTGTATTTCATTAGCAGCATGATCATTAGTAGCAGACACCTAATACTGGTCTCAGCATTACACAGCTGCTCAAGCCTGCCCTGTAGTTGATTTACAGCACCTGATGCTCCTTTGCCTTGCACCCTTGTAATCATTTACATTTGGGCAAAGTGCTACTTTTCTGTTTACAACCACTTACCACAGGTGTAAATGACTGCCTGGGTGCAAAGGCACAAGGTGCAGACTGGGGAGAAACAGGCCCATACTCTTTGAGTAGCCAAAGAGCCATTAGCAGCAATGTGGCTCATGGAAGCAATGTTAGGCAGTGCACTGAGTGTGACTAATTACTGCGGGAGGACTGAGAGGCAGTGAGTCAAAGAAAAAATAGTAAAGGCATCATGTGACCGGAAAATCTCAGTCAGGAAGAAGAGGCTGCAGCGTTCACCAACGTAAACATTCTCATGAGACTACTAATGAGCTGCATGGAATCAGTGAGTGGAGGGGGAAAGACACTCCCCAGACTTCAGTGATAAGGTGGAGCCCTCCACAGGAGTCATGAGAGGTGGGAGACTTCCCTCCACAAACAGCCCAGGTAACTACTTTTCTTTTCATCCAGCTGCACCTGGATGCAAGAAAATTAACATGATGGACAAATGATGTGATACAGTGTAGCAAATATTTGTACCCCACTTGCTCATGGAGCTATATAAGGGACCTAGGAGAGAGGGAGAAAAGGAAATAGGTCCAGCACAAGAAATTTTGGTTCATAGGAAGTAGGACACTAACATAGGCTTACAGATTAACCTTTCCTTCCACAGAATAGCTCTGCAGTTCCCTAGATTCTGTTGGAGGTTGATAAACTATGTGGCAGGCCAGTCATGCTGAATAGATTGGTTTGGTGCACAGCTTTCTGGGCTTCATATGATCCTGAGATGAATGGAGTTTTCAGTTTTCATTCCTGTGATTTACAGATACCAGGAATCTGAAATCTTGAAACTGAGGTTATTATAGGCCAATTTATACAAATTAAAGGAAAGAACCGTACACTATTTCAAGCTCTTCTTTTATTGCTGCTTGTGTCTTACTTTAAATCTTTGTATTAGAAAATAGCTAGTATCAAACATTTGGGCCTTGGAGAGATCATAGCTGGTATGACAGACCTTTAAAAATTGAGGATTTAAAAATAGTTCTGTCCTTCAGATATACAGGCACAGATCCCATTTCATTTCATGGATTTTTCTTTTAAAACCAGAAGGGACCATCATGATTATTGTAGAAGCAATAAGCTGCACCCACACATCTGAGGTTAGTTTGGGGCCTTTCATGAAATAAATAGCTAAATAAGTTTATGGAGGGGATGGTTTGATGGGATAACATGATGTTGGCAATTAATTGACCTTTGACAATCAGTGGTAAATAGGCCCAATGGCCGGTGATGGGATGTTAGAAGTTACTACAGAAAACTTTTTCCTGGGTGTCTGGCTAGTGAGTCTTGCCCACATGCTCAGGGTTCAGCTGATCACCATATCTGGGGTCAGGAAGGAATTTTCCTCCAGGGTAGATTGGCAGAGGTCCTGAAGGTTTTTTGCCTTCCTCTGCAGCATGGGGCACGGGTAACTTGCTAGAGGATTCTCTGCATCTTGAAGTCTTTAAACCATGATTTGAGGACTTACCTATGTCTCAGCTATTGAACAGAATTATTCCAGGAGTGGGTGGGTGAGATTCTGTGGCCTGCATTGTGCAGGAGGTCAGACTAGATGATCATCATGGTCCCTTCTAACCTTAAAGTCTATGTACATGTGCATATGATTTCACAACTGGAAGTACCATTTAAAGTAATCTGTAAAAACAAGTATATTCATCTTGCAAATACATAACAAGTGAATAGCCCCACTGACTTTAAATGGGATTTTTCACGTGAGTAAATCTTTAATATGTTTACAAATTACATTAAAGTTAGCCTTTAAATTTAAAATAATTGAAATCCTTTTTTCCCCTAAGTGTGTTTTCTGAAAATATTGTAAATGTAACACCAGGGTTTTCATTCTTTTACATAAGGAACATAGCTATAAACCATAATTTCAGCATAACTAAACACAAAGATCATCCATTGTCTGGGACCATAAATCTTTAACTAAAGCTTCATTCCAAAATGTTGGCTGATTTTTTTTGTGTGTGACACAGAAGCATTGTGAGTCCTCTGCATGAACTCCTATATTGTTGCTCTTTTAGTGAATGCTTCCCAGAATCTCTGTTCCCAGTCCTTTACAAAGAATAGGAAAATCTCAATCTTTGAAGTGCACACTGATGCGTTTCCAGAAGTTAGCCATGCTGTCTGTGTTTGTTCACTCACCTCTTCTTTAATCAGGTAGAAATGCTGAAGGAAACAGTCTTTGAAAACTTTGTTATTTACAACGTAAAAATAATACTTACCTGTTTAGAGAGATTTTTCCACTGACTACATATTATGTCTATCAGAACGGGTGCTGCTTTGCTCAGCAGTATTGACATTTCATCTTCCGTTTTCCTGATTGCTGGAAGTGAGCACATTCAGTTTTTTCTCAATTTTATCAGCAACAGCACACATTTTTAATTCTCTCAGGCTGATGATCAAATTTTCATAAGCCCCCTTCATTCCATGTTGTTGATACCAGATATGGAACAATTTGATTTTCTGCTCAGTTGAATCATTTAAATGGTCCTGGAGTGTCTGCTCTATAGCAGGTTCTGGGATTTCTTGCTTCCGAACAAAAGCCTTGACTTGTGGTAGTGTCATCACCTCCACAATAGCAGGAATGTGGGTGCTCAGGTCAACATCTGACAATACAAATAACAATTGAAAACACAAACTCATGGCACTAGTATTTTACTGATCTTTCTCATGTTCTAAACAGATTACACTTTTCCTATTCAAAACAGATGAAGTTCCAAACCTAAATGAGAGATTGAGAGACAGAGTCTTTTACAGGGAAATTCATAGTAGGAATGGGTCAACATGTTACACTTTCCCTTATGTTAGAAAATTCAAACGTTCAGGTATGGACCCATAGCCCCTTCCTGTGACTTCAAATAAGCCCTCAGATCTTTCTATAGGACCCTTTCTCCTTCCCTTCCTCAAGCAGACAAGCACCTCTGGCATCCTCTGAGCTCGGCCCTGAACCTTTCCATGATGATACTTCCATTGCTTGAGTCATGCACTTGACAGTTCGGTGTCTAGAAGCCTATCTTCTGGGCTTTGCGTACAACTACGTTTCAATACTACATGATCTGTAATGCAGGGTGAATGCCTTTGGCTTTGGAAGCTGCAGAGTCCAGGAGATGAATATATGAATACCTGAGATCCGGCAACAAGATTGCCAGTGGATCTACTGAACCATTCATGGGTTTCCTAGTTAGAGTCCTGTGGGACAAAGTCTCCAAAAATTTGCATTCAATAACTAATTCCTGATAACATGTATCAAGTAACATAGGGTCTGCAGCCCTTACTGAGGCAAAACTTTCTTTGATTTAAAAACAATGAGAGTTGTGTTATAGTCAGAACTGCAGGGTTGTTCCCATAACTGACATTTATTTAATAAGGAGAGTTACAAATCAGTGAGGAGTGACAGCTCTTCGAAACAGAGACTGACCTGGCATTAAACTGAACAAAACATATATTCTTGCATGGTTTCTAAACCATATTTCTCACCATTCCTACAGAGAAAGTAAAATGCTATTTCATACCTGAGTACACAAGAGGCTCCACTTCCTGGAAACAGATAAAGAAAAATGTGTAAAGGAGGCCCTGTAGAGTCTCCGCCCTTCCCCCCAGTTTTTCTTGATTATTGATTTTTTCTGTTTTTTTCCCCACTTATTCCCATCTTCTCTTCTTCTTTCAGTGGCACAGTCTCTTTTGTACCTTATTGCGGGGGTAGGGTTGGGCTCCCACTACCCATTTTTTTTAAAACACCAAATTATGCAAAATGCTAAATTTTATGAAATTTGGAGTTTTCTCCCAGCTTTATCCATGACCTCTCTCTTTAGTAGCCAGGCCATGTTTAGAATACAGTGCACTAGCCAATTTTAAACTGAATAATAGAAATGAAGGTGGTCTCTATTTGGGTCACTGGACTACTACAAGAACTTCAGGATCTTAGCTATTCAGAATGCTTAATCAATGTGTGGAGCATTATTTAGGAGAGAAATGATCCTTTGTCTAAGTGAGGAGCTCTGTACTAGGCTGGAGGAGATGCTACTGCAAGAAGGTAGCTCCCCCTAACTCCACACCCTTCCTGTCAACAGTCCACAGACAAGCACTGGAGGGGAGGGGGCAGAAATGATGCTCAAACCCTCCTCCCCCAGCAAACTTTGGGCCACTTTTTGCATGTTTCTGTAATGATCTGACACTAATGAGTCAGGCCAGCAAATACGTTACATTTCCGCCCCCCCACCCCAGGGTCCTCTGTAGAAAACTCTTCTCACCCCCACTCTCACTCTCACTCTGCTTCCTCAGTGTTGCAACTGTCCTTTGGCCATAGAGAACTGGATGAACTGAGCCCTTCAGTGCTGCTCACAGATTAGCTGAGAGAGTAGAGAGGGTCACAGCAGAATGGCACAATGTCCTCTGTTATCCTCAGCTGCTGGGCACTCACTGCTAGCCCCTTCCACTCTAAGGGAACAATGCATGTTTAAAGATAGGACTATTTAGGGGATAAAAGCTTCAACTTTATCTCAGGCAGAGAGAGTGGAGTGATCTGAATAAAATCCCTGACTTCCTTCCTAACTTGTGTGTGTAGCTGGGACAGGAGGGTTTGAAAACTTCCTCTTGTTCTCCATATATACATTGTACTATACAAAACACACTTTTTTAGAACTGCTCGTAGGAAGCACATAGACAAATCCTGTTATTTGCTTAGCAAAAATAGTTTGGAACTCTCTCCCAAGTGTCTTTCTCTCTGTGGTGAAGTTCACTTCCCTCACATAAAGCCTGAGGGTAAAGGGAGGACAGGCCTCCACAATCTACACAGCCCCAATGTGGATTTAAGTGGTGCAGAGGGCCTCGTGCACCAAGCTGAATTTCAGCCATGCTAAGCAATGATACCTACAGAGGTGGATGGTTTTTGGATAACCGGACATGGCATCTCATTGTTCACATCAAAATCCTGCCGTTTCTTCTTGTCTGAAATAAAACATGCCAAAGAATTTTAAAAACCAGCACAAAGTATGTATCAGTGCTAGAGTGGAGCACCTAAAAAAGAGAATTATGATTGATTAAGCAGTAGAGTAATCAATTCAGTATACAGTATGGATGAAGAAAAAAGACTAACTTACAACAGTACGCTGATACGAATGCGATAGCGATTACGATTCCAACCACTATTAGATAGATCCACCAGAAGTTTCCTGATAATTTAGAGCATTGTAAAATTTACATAAAAGCACAGCACAGAAAAACAATGCAATGCAATACAACACCACACTTGGAGCCCTTCACAGGATTATAAAAGCCAGACTTTGGAAGGCCCTTGTATAGATGTGTGCTGTGTGGGGAGGCCACCGGTGAGGTGCAAGGAGTCTTCCCTCTCTGCCGCTTGTATCCTTGTGCCAGGGCAAGACACAAAAAGGATTCCTGTTCTCTCCTGCCAACAGGGACTGCTCCCCGTTACTGTTCTCTATGGTACAGGCCACTCTACAAGGGGCAACCCCGCCACACCACCAGCCCGCAGAACTGACTAGTGGAGTCATGGAGGCCATGTTCTACCCTTGTGCAGCCATGGGTGTGCTCCCCCTGCATACCAGGTATCCCCAGGAAGCATTTTATATGGTGGTGCAGCTCCACGCTGCTTCCACCTTGGGCCTAACGCACACAATCTGGCCTACACTGCATAGCTGATTCTGCTGTATCCAACTGACTCTACCTATGGAGATACCAAGATTAAGTAATTCACTCTCACTTTTGCATATGGTATTTGTGGTTGGGGTGCATTCTTTTTCAATTCCGACATTTTCACACCTAGAGAAAATATGTATGTATTTAATAGCAATTTAATGATAGAAAAACAACACAATATGTCATGAAAAGAAGGCAAAGTTATCCATGCCCCCCACGCTGTTACCAGCTAGCTTTTAATATAGTTCACTTCACTTCTAAAATGAGTGATGTCACTTCCTGGGGAGGAGATTAGAGAGCTATGAGTCCAATGGAATTTGGCAGAAGATCCTATAAAAGGCACCTGCTGCTTTCCCTGAAGTTCTCTTCCTCTACAGACTGTCACCCTCTGGTATTGCCAACCTTCCACCTCTACTTCCTCACCCATCCAATCCATCATTCCATAACCTCCCGACATGGAATAATCTTCTATCCATCCCAACAGAACACACAAAGACAAAGCTCAAAAAAACTTGGAGTGGGAATTATTAAAAGTGGCCTCTAAATTTGTGTGTAAATTTGTGCATTCAAATGCATATTTGCGCACAATTGTGGTAACTGTCCACGCAGATGGGTACCTATAAAATTTTAGGCCTTGTCCAGACTTAGGAAAAAAGTGCTTTTTTCCCCCTAAATGAATGATTTCAATAGAACTACTTAATTCATCTGAAAACCTCGTTAGGCTATAACTTGACCACTAAAATGGAGCTAAAAGGTGTTTAACCGTGTCTACGTTGATATGGGATTTTCAATTGAGTTAAGTGAGCTAAATTGATTGAAAAACTAGTATCTTTCTTTCCTAATCTAAACAATGCCTTAAAATAGAGGCCACATTGATATTGAAAAACTGGCTGAGCCTGGCTAATTCACATTAAATAACAAACCATTTGAATAGTTAAATAATAAAGACCTCAAACTTACTTGCTGCATGGGTCGCAATGATGACATGAGTCAGGAGAATTGCAAAAGTAGTGTTGTTTACACCTGCATTTTGTGTCCTGAGTGACGGTACACTTTTCTGCAACTTCCAAATCTAAAATAAATCCCAAGAGTTTTCTTCAATTAGAAGAAGGTGGTACTCTAACTACTTTAGTGCACCATTACAAATGCTATGCCTAGTGCTTTTAGTTCTATTGCTGTATGCATCAATGTGAGCTGGTCATAATAGCAAGCATCACCATATTGTTTTTTACATGCTCCTTCTGACTGTGTGATACTGGGAAGAGAAGGGAAGGAAGGAGTCCTCTGCAAGCAAACGCTGCAAAAAAAAAAGAAGAGCTGACAATAAGCACTTGCTTTGCTGGAAGGGGACTAGTATATAACATTACAAAATACTGGCAGTTTTTTTCTCATTCATCATTCTATGATACTTTATAGAATTAATGGTCTGGTCTTCTGCATATTCAGTTGCCACTTCTGTAATGGTTTCCTGTGTATCTCCTGCATCATCTGCTGGCATCATCCCCTGGTGCAGTTCCCGGATGTCCATCTACTTATTTGGACTGGACATTGGGTAAAACAGGCAAGTTGGGCAGTGCCGAGTCACTCTGTTTGGCCTGGTTTGAACTAGTTTAGTGTTCTTCTAGTAAGATCTTGCTATTTAAAGTCAGCTTTTATCCACCATTGGCTAGTAAGATTGACCTGACTGCAGAGATCTTATAACAGCAAGAGATACCCAGACAGTACCAGTTACACACCTAGATCTGAAGGGGACTTTTAACAAATATTTTCTTTAGCTGACAACAGTTTGAGTCCCAGGTGAGGCAGTCACGCAAATAGCGAGTGGGGACCTTGTCAGTTCCTCGAGAAATATTAAAGGAAAAGACATGCTGCTGCAACTGAACCCCAGCCCCCACCTAAAAATGCCAATTTCAACAGCCACCGAGGGTTGTGATGTGGCTGCAAGAGAAGACTCCTTGTGCCCCCTCCCATACACTTGCACAGCCAGAGGGCCAGACACAATCAAGCGCAAAACCCTGTAGGATGCTCAGGGTCCTGAGCCTCTAATAACTTTAAAATGAAGTTTAAATTAATTTAAAATTAATACAACAATTCCTTATTGGAAACTTTTTGTAAACTAAGGATTTTCATCTCTTTGATGTGACATGTGGCCCCTCTCTCAGCCACCTACAAACAGATTTCCTCAAATAAGGAACAATTCAAGGTAACTTCTATAAGCAAGGTATTAAACAGAAACATTGGTTTTGGTGTACCTTTTGTTAACACCCTAAAACGTTTGAATATATCTAAAATGGTTTCACTGTGGACCAGATTGTGCGCCAAGGTAAATGTCAACAAAAGGGACTCCAGGGCATAAGGTGAGTGTGACTGACTGACTGCACCCCTGTATTCTGACCCTACCCACTATTGTAATAATCTTTGTACAAAATATGCCTTGTGAGGTATCATTTGAAAACTAATAACTCACTGGTCAATCATATCATAGTGAAATGCACATAATGACATTATATGTACAGTTATGAACATAAGCTGAAGTTAGAAATGAAATGTGTTTACCAGACAAGTTTGGGGAGTGAGTAACCAGTTTCCCAAAGACAAAGGACGAGGTGATGCCGCTAGCCAAGTGTCATCAAAGTTGACTGGCCATCACCTGTCAAGTGGCCATACTTTGGCAGCAAAGGCGGGAGGGAGCAGGAACAGATTGATTCACATTTTAACAAACAACATGGAACCTCTTTCACCACGAGACCCCATGCCTCCACCATCACAGCTGGAAGGTACTTGATCTAGGGGTAACCCTGAGGAAAATGCATTTCAAAGGGTGGCCGGACTATAAAAGAGAGGGGGCAAAAACACCCCAGGTCATCTCTTTTTCTATTCTTCCTATCTCTCTCTCTCGCTTTTTCATCTAAGATGACAAAAGAAGCAGTCTTTGGACTTTGGGAGGGGTTCTGACCTGAGACTTTGGTCAGCCCTATTGCTGGAAACATTTGGTAAGAACCTTGAACCAAGTCTAGTTTGTTAACTTATAGTTACTAGAAAGTGTTTTATCTTTATTTTTCTTGTAGTCATTTCTGACTTTAGTGTCTTATACTTGTAATCACTTAAGAACCCATCTCTTTGTAGTTAAGTAAACTTGTTTTATTCTTTAATCAAAATTAATCCAGTGTTGTGTTTAAACTGAATTGTTTGGTGACTCCAATTAAAGTAGCAAACTGTTGTAACAGTTTTCAAGTACGTAAAAGGTTGTTAAAAGGAGGAGGGAGAAAAATGTTTTTCTTAACCTCTGAGGATAGGACAAGAAGCAACTGGCTTAAATTGCAGCAAGGGAGGTTTAGGTTGGACATTTGGAAAAACTTCCTGTCAGGGTGGTTAAGCACTAGAATAAATTGCCTAGGGAGGTTGTGGAATCTCCATCATTGGAGATTTTTAAAAGGAGGTTAGACAAACACCTGTCAGGGATGGTCTAGAATACTTAGTCCTGCCATGAGTGCAGGGGACTGGACTAGATGACCTCTCAAAGTCCCTTCCGGTCCTATGATTCTATGATTTGACCACTTACAGAGGCAATGGATCTATAATACCTGAACTGTCCAGGAGAGGGCTGGACAGAATAGAACACACATTTTGGGGGGAAAATGTGGAACTGGGAACGTGTTGGGGCCACCCTGCAAGTGGTAACCAAGGCGAGTGGGAACTGGAGTTTAACTGGAGTGTTGCTGGCAAGCTGCAGCTATACACAGATACTCAGGGTGTGACCTGCACACTGTTTGTTTGTTTGTTTGTTTGTGAGGGGCCCAGGTTGGGAGCTACAGCACCATAGCATTGTGAGGCACCCAATGTTGCAAGGCAGGTGGTAACACAACCTCTCACTAGTCTGGATTGCATCCCGGAATGTCATAGTGAACTACCCATATCACATGTCACACTGTGGGCAAAAAAGCCACCTCCAGGGACTTCTACTTGCCCTCCAACACAGGTGGGTGGGGAGTGGACAGAGCCTTAACTCTGTTTCCACTCAAAGTGCCAACCAGTGCACCTGAACAATTGCTCAGGAAAATCACTGCCATGACATACTCCCTCCCCCGCTGCAGAGAAAAGGGGAATCCAGGGACCAAGTTGTAACTCTGTCACAATTTCCTCCCTGGTCTATTCCTGGACATCATAACTATATAGTACCCCTTACTCAAAGCTTGTGGTAATTCCCCAGCCTTGTCCTATGGAAAGTTTTTGTTGCTTGAGTTGCTATTTTACAGACATACCAAGTTCAGAGTCACATGGCTTGCACCTTCTGCACTCATGGAGGGAATTGTAATGATCCATGAATGTTCCTTCTGTGCATGGTTGACAGTTTGAGGTTTTGTTGTCCTTTCTGCAATTACCAAGTTTAATTGAACCTGTAAATAAAAAAATGCAAAGAATGAAAGTTGCAGTATCTGTACCCAGAAGTTGTCATATGGAAGATCTGTTTCATATTTTCTATTTGTCTTCATCTCTTAAACTTTCTAATTTATGAATAATGACAGGATCAACATTTTCTAAATGCTACGGATAAACTATATGGGTATCTATCCATAAATGTTTTTTGGTAATGTAGCATATGCAGGGTTGGATTTAAAATTCTAATTATTAAAAACAAGAAGGAAAATTTACTAAACAAATGATCTGTTCAATGAAAATACCCATTCACAGGTATAAATGGGGAGTTGTGTGGGCAAAAGAGCATGAATGCATTATTTTTTACCTCCTTCAAAATTGTGCATGTAATGTAATTACATGCACATGTAATTATTGTGTAGTGCTTTTCTATGAATCCAAGTAGCTTACACAGACTTGTTTGAAATCCATGGGAAGTTATTGGCATGAACTCAGTAAATATTTGTGTGTTTTCTACAATTCTGCATTCTAGTGAGGCTTGGAACAGATCATGTGAAAGTGCTAGCATAGCATGGAATAATCATATACATCTTTAGGGAAACAGCTTAAATACAAGAAGGTTAGAGACCAATCCATACAATACAGTTTTCAGTGCCTAAGGGATTTTTGAATGAAAATATGAAGCCAATGTAGTCCTGTCACTTGGGGGCCAGAGGAAGGCCCTATAACACTGTGTCCCAGTAGAAGCTACAGCATGTAGAGCAGGAGTAGTCAATTATTTTTATTTTTTGGGTCCATTCAAAAGTGTCTGGTGGTCCAGATTTGGCCCACGGTCCACCTATTGACTACCTCTGATGTAGAGTATTTATCAAGCAGTATGCATTTCTGCCTGTGGCCATTTCCACTCACCTCTTTATTTTTCAGTAAATTATTTTAAAATGATACCTACCAGGTGCACACATCTCACAGCAGATATTTTCTGCAGCATATTCTCTCTCTTTACATTTAAGTTCCCTTTTATAAATAATCCTCTTTATAGGCAGCTTATCATATATAGTGTGTGCAGCTTGCACATCATTGTCACACTGTGATCCAATAGTCCAACCAAGCACCTAGGAGAGAAAGTAAAATTATAGGTGTGGGGAAATTGCTTGAACTCTGCCTCCTACCCTGTCCTCCTACTACTTGTAGAGTGGGCCACAGTAGCACTAGACCCTGAGAGAGGAGTGGATGAAAATGTGGGAGCAGTACCCCACAGCAAGGGCTGGAGGAGAGGTGGGGAGGGGAAAGGGGGAAAACAATATCTCATTCTGTGTTCCGTATCTCAGGGTCACCCTATGCAAAGATGCCGCAGTGCCAGGATCTTTGCCTCCTTCCAGGCTTGTGAGGAGGTAGAGCACTTCTGGCTCCCAGAGCCAGAGTGCTGTAAGAGCACTGTAGGGGTGTGGGTGTCCCCCAGCGCTTGCAGCAGCTCTGACTGACTGCTTTGCTAAGACCTACAGAAGGGTCTGGAAACCCACAGTCCATGGGGAAACCTGTAGGTTAGCAGGTCTGACATTGTGAAGTGGACTACACACAGGCTCAAGGAAGTAAAATGGAGGTAGAATGCCCTTAATTCATCTACTTGGGCTATCCTGACCACAGGTGCAGCACACAGGTGTAAATGGGACTACACTGTGAGTAGGCCTGAAGGAAATTATGATGCTGTCCACAAACGGGAGGGCTGTGACTCAGAGGGGTTTCTGAGTCACAATGCTTCTCAGAGCAGCTCTTTGGGCATGTAGTCTAGCCATCATTCCTTGCTCAGGGCTGTGCCTAAAGTCACATTTTTGCTCTGAGAAACTATTCATATTCCAGAACTATTTATTCTCAGACACACCGGGCCTGATTCTCCTCTCCTTTACTCTTTTATACCAGTAACAGGTGCCGTTCCAGCAATTCAGAGGAGGTAATATTGATTGATACCAACATGAGAGAGAGAGAGAGGAGAATCAGCGCCAGAGTATCAAGTCAAACAGCTGTCATTTTGAAAAGGAGGATACAGAGTGGAACAGAAAGATAAACACAGGGAGCCCGTACAGTGGAGCAAGAATCAATGAGCCAAATGTATAGTTTTACTACAAATGCCATTTAGTTCTAGGGACAGAAAGTGAAGGACATTGGAGAAGGAGCAAATAAAAGATGAGCATGAAAAGAAAAAGGTGTAAAGAATGGGGTAGAAAACAGGATAAAATGGGTTATTGTAATATAACTTTCTAAATGACAGACACGTGCAAAGCAAATAACTGATAACTATGCAGAAACCACACTAACAAACCCTTCTAGCTTCTACTATGTGCACGCATGAACTCAGAACTCCCCTCAAAACCACCAAAACCGCTCCACCTCGCCCCCTTGTTGACACAATAGGGAAAGACAGAAACATAATGTATAGTAAAATGAAAATAAGAAAGAAAAACTTGTAGCACCTTAGAGACTAACAAATTTATTTCAGCATTATTTATGCTGAAATAAATTTGTTAGTCTCTAAGGTGCTACAAGTTTTTCTTTCTTATTTTCATTTTGCTGACACAGACTAACACGGCTACTACACTTAAACCTATCATAATGTATAGTAACATATATAGAACCAATTTATTACCACAGATAATTCTGTACTTCCTAATACAATAAGTGTGGACTACTTCTCAGGAGCCGTCTTTCAAGTAGCATCACATAGGCACTGCACGCAGACACTTTATACATTGCCCTAATCTGATATTCTTCCTTTTTTTGCTTCCCCACATCCCGAAAGTGACATTCTAATTCTTCCCAATATTTCTTTATATCCTAGAGTCACTTTATTCTTTTTCTTTTGATTCTCCTTGGAATTGCCACTCCCACATGATATGCAGTCCCCTGAAATTAAAATTTCATTACTAATAACAAAAGGAACACTAATGTTAACACCATTTGATGGTACGCTTGGGAAACCACTCATGTGCTCAGTAGTACCCATATCACTCAGTGACAATAACTGAAGGTACACACATGCATTAAGGGGATGATAGGTGCTTTTTGATCTGTTTTCATACAAACAGATGTATACAATGTATGCTTTTAGCCTAGAATGACTCATGGAGGCTTGTTTTTGTTCTTTTCCTAATCTAAAACAAATGCCATTTTTTAAACCAAAAGTCTAAACATCCAGTGGGAACAAAATAAGTAAGGGCAACTAACCCCAGAAAAACCCTTAGAAATCATAATTTGGGCCAGATTATCAGTTCCAATTCCAATTGATCTGCTCAGGCATTAACCTTCTTTCAGAGCCCCTCTCTATACTGGGGAACCCAGAGAAGTGGGTTACAATGGCAGGCACCAGTTGGGGAGTCCTTGGCAGTGTGGCAATTGAGCCAAGCAACCTACAGAGCCACTGAGGGCCTAGTAGTTCCTCTGGGATCCATGTGATTTGTGGACAATACCCCAGGTCTCTTACACAGGGGGAACACCTCCCACCAGTGGAAGACTTCAGAGGAAACACTACGTAGGGGCATAATGATCTAACCCTACCACAGTCATAATACATACAGTATTTGTATGTGAGACCCAGATAGTGGATGGACAATTGCTTAAATAGTAAGTTTAAAAGAAATTATTTTCTTCCTCTCAGTCACCCATTATCTTCTTTCGTTAATTTCCCATCCCCACATGGGAGCGTGCACCTGCATCTATTAATTTGGGGCCATAATTTTCACCCATTCAAAACCTCCCATCTGTTCTTGCATCAGTCTCACAGCAGCAAGTGCACATAGCTCATTAGGGGCTTTCAAGAAATTTAAAAAGGGGGAGAGGAGATTTCCTTGCTTTGGTGTTGGATAGCAAGACGTGGGAAGTTTCGTTTATGTTCTGATCTTGGTAGTTCTTTCACAAACGATGAATTTATGAACAGTTTATCCCCTGTTTGCTATTTTAATGATTTTTTTCTTTTGCAAATTCAAAAGCTTACATTAATCGTAGCAAGATGGAACTATCAAACAGGTGGTAATTTTATATTGTTTGGCAAATGGATCCTTTCCTTGCACTCTTTTACACGAAGCAGACTTCTTACTACAGCAGGTGCCCTCTGGTACAGACATGCCAAACCCACGGGAAAAAACGCAGAAATTGGGCTTGTTTTTGGCTTAATTGGCTTGTGAATTGCTTGTTGACTAGTTTTGGGCTTGTTGCTTGTTTGGCTTGTAGCTTGTTGCTTCTTTTTTTTTTACCGGATCCCGGCAAGCAGAGGCAAGGGGGGAGAGAGTCAGGGGTGGACAGCGGGCCCACCACAGTCCCATACTGCACGCCGGGGGGATCTAGTCACATAGAGTGTTGGGGTTCTTAGGGATTCACTTGTTTAGGCCTTGTTTTGAAATGGGATTAGCTTAATTTTTGGCTTATTGTGAAAGTCGGGGTGCTTATTTACCATGTGAAAGTTGGCAACTGTGCTCTGGTCCAGTTTCCAGTAGCACATTTCTCTCTTTCCACTCCCTCCTCTTTTTGCACTCTTTCATCTATCCTTTTCTTTTTTCACACCAAGATGAAATGTAGTTATCAGTGAACCGCACTGAAGCAACCATTCAAAGTGACAGTTCCTCATGTTCCAAAGTTTTTAGTGCACTTGAGTCATGAGATCCAGCGGGGCCAGAAAGAGGAATGGAGTTTAATTTTGTGAATTATAGAGTTACAGTGGTGTAAAACCCCTAGAATCTGCATATCTTTGGTGCTGAGGTTAATAGGATCTGTGTGTGTTCAGTGCCTCTGGAAATCAGACTCACAGGGGTCTAAACCCCAGTTCCTCCAAACAAGGTCAAATTTGAAAATGCTGGCATTAATTTCTTGTCTTCAGTTTCCCCACCTGTACAGTGGGGGTAATAACACATCCTTGTATCACACGAGTGTTCTGTGGATTTTTTTGAGTTCTTTCTCAATGCTCATTTATTAATGATTACTGTCTATTGTTAAGACTTGCAGCAACGCTAGCAGCTTCTATTTCATTGTTGTTACTCTGTGGCCGGATGTCAAAATGGAAGATTCAAGGGAAGCTTATGATCTATTTTTTTTCTTGTATACAATATATTGCAGTTCACTTTTCAGCATTTCCTGGTTGTTCAGTGTCTTGCATCAAAGTAGAAGAAAACAGAAATTCATCTTAGCAGTAGAATAGGTAAAGATATTGTGCAAATACAGACCCGTTATGCAGACACTTATGACAAGACTAACTTTACACCTGAATCATCCAGTCGACTTGAATCTGATCATTTATGTGCATTCATTTTAAGCATATGTACAAATCTTTGCCCTATTAGAGTCATAAGGAGTATCATGGGTGGAACAAACACTTTAGTGTGATGGCCTTAACTTCTAAGAGATCTTTTCTAAATTCTCAGAAATTGGCCGCTTATTATATACACGACCTTACTATATTAACTAGAAAATTATTGGCTAGTATTAGTTTGCTGTTTTCAAGGTACCCAAATCTGTTCCTATTAAATTTAGTTGTTTTTCCTCTATTCTATTTTATATAGGTTCTGGTACCACACTCATCATTGTATGAGTATTCTCCGGCTGTTTTTTCAAATGGTCTATGCTTTGCTTTTTATATGAGGGCAGGCCTATGATTAGTCTTTTGGTAACACAGAAGGAATAGTAAGAGCCTAAGGAAGGCCACCTGATCAAACCAGGCATCACCTAATGAAATTAATAGGCAGCAGAGGAAGTACTTTTTCATGCAACACACAACTAAGCGGTGAAACTCATTGTCATGGGATGTTGTGATAGCTAAAGTATCACTGGGTTCAAAAAAGGACTGGATAACTGCAAGGAGAATAGGTCCATCAATGGCTATTAGCTAAGATGGTCAGGGACACAGACCCATGCTTGGGGCGATCCTAAACCTCCAACTACCAAAAGATGGGAGTGGAAAATAGGGGTGGATCACTCCATAATTGCCCTGTTCTGTATGCTCCCTCTAAAGCTCTGGTACAGGCCACTGCATAAGATGGACCATGATCCTATGCGCTTAAGGATCTGTTTCTGCAACTGATGTGCCATGAGTGCAAGGGTTTGCTTCTGTGGAATCATTTTCAGGATCAAGGCCTAATAAATCCAACTACTCCCATGTTCTGGTATAAGTAAATTAATCCGCCAGACACATACTGCAGGGCTTTGTTTGTTTGTTTGTTTATTTATTTAAGTGTGGTAGAAAAATCAGGGAAGAGGGAATAATAGGTTTGTGGGAGAGCTACTTTCTCTCTGGCTAATGGGACTGGGATTTGACAGAGAGCCGGGTTTAGATGGAAACATCAGCCTATTGTGTATATTAAAGGAAGGGGGTGATGGGAAGAAGTTTTGTTTACACCAATATCAGTTTGACCTAAATCAATTCAGGATATAGATGCATTTCTATTTTTGACTGTGATTATGTCTAAGCGTGATATATTTGGAGTACGTCTCTGCAATTGGTGTGCTGTAGGCGTTTCTCCCCTTTTGACACACACAACCGACACTTCCGCTGTTTGGATGTGAAGCGTCCTCTACACTATTTAATTTATATTTTGGTGTTTTGTGGAGTGGCACAGTTGTAAGGCTCCATAGTATAAACTGAGTTCTATAACTGCATTACCAAAATTAATTTTGCACCCCTCAAGTGTCGAATAAAATCTACTGTTAAAATTTTGCTACCAATCATCTCAATACTAGCCTCTGCTCCGCAAACAATCATTCAGTGCCAAACGTAACCATGCTGCGGGAAGATCTTGTGTGAAATTCAAGACCATATCTGTGAGAGAATTGACAGCAGTAACTGAGGGACGATTCATACAGTTATGGTCCTCAGAGAAAATGCTAGAAAACATCAGAAAGAGTCTTAGGTCCAGTGTATCTCCTTGAAGTGGAAGAAGGGAATGATAAATCCCAGTCCTGCAAATACTTAAGCACATGTTTAACTTTACTACCCTGAGCAGTCTCAATGATTTCAATAGGACTACTCATGGTAGCAAAGTCAAGAATGTGCTTAAGTGTTTACAGGATCGGGGCCTTAATAAGTAAGTTTTATAAACCAAAGACGTCGCATTTTCAGGGCCCAATCCTGCTCCCAAGTGATATCAATAGTAGCTTAACCATGAATATTATTTAATTTCATCTCAAGTCTGCAGTTTGCATGGATCACCATTAAAAGATCAGTAATTGCCAACTGCTGGGACAGTTTTCTTATACTAGGAAATAGATGTGAAAACTGTGTAGTGTTGGCAAATGTCAATTTTCAAAAACAGAACAGTTCTCCAAAAATAGGAATTCACTTGTAAGCCAGCTAAAGGAGGGCCAGATACCAACTCTGCAAAACATTCAGTTTGTCCTCTATTGCATCATGTCGTGTACTTTATAACTTACGTACAAGGGTGCGAAAGACTCCAGTTTTACTGCATTGCTTCACTCCACAGAAAGACCCAATGTGAAAAAAGTATGGGTGAACGGAGGAGTTCCCTTTACAGGCTACCCGGAGTCTTCCTTCACTAGTCTTTTTAAACCAGTCCCAACATCAAACGGCTTCTAGGAAACAATATTTGCGAGCCACGTCTCCTTCACACGGCGTCTGAGTCAATCGGCCCCCGTCTTAAGGAAGCAGGAATGCTTTCTGTTTATTGCGGTTGTGTCACGCAGCAGGCAGGACTTGATCTCTACCTGATCTCGCTTCTCAGAAACGATCCTTGTTTATGGTCGAAGGCGAGACGGCAAGCGAGGGAGCGAGTTACCTACATGGGCTACCCCAGCCGAGCCCCCGGCTTCCCCTCGCTCAGGGCGGGGAGCTGGTTTCTGCCCCGCGCCGTGCACCGCAGCAGAGCGAGGGAAGTGACAAGTCCCGTCCATCGCCCCCGGCCGGCCCCGCGCTCCCCGGCATCTGTCCGCCCCCCCACCCCCTATTTACTGAGCGAGACGCCGGCGCAAATAGGGGGCCGGAGACTCTCCGCGAAGTTGGCCCCGCTCGAGGCGGAGCCCCGGGGAGACTGACCAGCGGCCCCCCCAGCCGCGGGAATCCCGCCCGGCCCCCTCCCCGGACAGCCCGGCGGCCCGGCTTACCAGGACGAGGCGGAGGACGAGGAGCCCTGCGCTCATGCTGCCGCCGGCCGGCCGGCGCGGTGCCCGGGCAAGCCTTCCAAAGCGAAAGTGAGTCGCGGCGCCCGGGAGCTGCCCTCGCCGCCGTCCCCCTGGGTGTGCATCGAGCACTGGTGCCCAGCGGCAGCACCTGCCCCGCCCCGCGCTGTGCCGGCCAGGGGCCAGGCTCCTCCTCCGGGCTTAGCCGCCGCCCGTCCCGCTCCAGCGCCCGCTGCAGGGGAGGAAAGCAGGGAGGGGTCCCCACAAAGGGCACAGGGTAGGGTGACCAGATGCCCCCGTGTGGCCGGAGAATCATAGAATATCAGGGTTGGAAGGGACCTTAGGAGGTCATCTAGTCCAACCCCCTGCTCAAAGCAGGACCAATCCCCAATTTTTGCCCCAGATCCCTAAACGGCCCCCTCAAGGATTGAACTCACAACCCTGGGTTTAGCAGGCCAATGCTCAAACCACTGAGCTATCCCTCCCCCCAATAGGGATAGCTCCTATTGGGAGGATCCTCCCGCTCCTCCCAATAGCCACCAAGTGTTGTTGCTACAGCTTTGCAAGGTGCAATATGGGCTCCCCACTCACCCCAGCAGCAGCCTCGGGGACACGCGGGAAACAATTGTATTGCTCTCATCCTTAGGCGTTAGCACTGGATTCCTCTAGTCCTGCGCCTGAACAGGGCCCTGCTATGCTTGTGTCTGGCCAGTTTATTTTGGAAAGACCGTCCCAGATGTCTCTTGCCACATGCTTAGGGTTGCCAACCCTCTAGGATTGGCCTGGAGTATCCCAGAATCCCTGGTGACCCTTGAAAGCAAGCCAGAAGATTTTAATAGGCTATTTTAAGAAAATGACATTACTTCATGTTGGGGGGGAAAAAATTTCCAGGAATAGCTTCAGTCAGAGTTGGCAGCCCAGGCTCTTTCAGATGCCTCAGTCCAGAACAGTCTTGCCCTCAGGTGCATCCGAGTGGCAGTTCTGTGGTGACCTATGTGGTAGTAATAAATTGTACTCCTATAGTACCTTATGTACAATGACCTAGGTATGTTAAAATGAATCACTTAAAGCTAACAGTACCCCTGTGATGCAGATTTACAGAGGAAGGGTGGTGCAGTGGCTAGGCTGCTAGACTGGGACTTGAAGAGCTCGGATCAGTTTTGTTCTCTGCTGCAGACTTCCTGTGTGACCCATGGGAAAGTGACTTAAAGCCAGATTATTACATGTAGGTATGTAATGATTGCAGATAGCTATCTAGTGGGATTTTCAAAATGCCTAGGTGTCTAACTCCCATAGCTTTCAGTAGGCACTTTTGAAAATCCCATGAGGTGCCTATGTGTATCTTTAGGTGCCGAAATATCTTTAAAATCTGGATTTTTGTTCTTTCTCTGTCTTAATCCCCATCTGCAAAATCGGGGAATAGTATTTTCCGGCCTTGCAGGGGTGTTATGAAATAAATAAATATTTAAATACTATGTGGTGTTCAGATATTATGGTAATGGGAGCTGCGAAAGTACCTAAGATAGATAGTATTAAGTCACTTGTTAAAGTTTACACAGCAAATCAGAGCTGGATCCAGGAATAGATCTCATGTCTCCCCACTTCAGCCACTAAATATGAGTCTCATCTTGGGGGGTGACTGCCCCCTGCCTTTGTTAAGTGTGTAGAGGTAAAGGCAAGGGAACCCAGATAGGATAGAAGTGAGTGGGATATGAAAAGGGCTGAGAGACTCACTGCAATAGACAAGGCTGCCTTCCACTGTCTTGCCTGAAGGGGCGCTGATAAGGCCGGTAATGTGACCTATCATCCGTGGTGTTTCACAGCCTTTCACATGCACATAATGTAACAGTTGTCTCTCTTGTGCTTGCCTTCAATGAATCCTTGGTCTTCCAAGCTTTACCTTCAGTGTCTGTTGAAGGTAATATAACAGTCCCAATTAGATATTTAGTTATTGAAATAGTTAAACATGTTTCAGTTTATGCCATGATAGTATTGTGTTTGAAAGACTGTGGTTGCATCTGAGCTGGTATTTCCATTTTAAAGCCAATTTTTCAGGGGTTTATGACTCACCCTTGTATTTGCAAACACAGAAGCAGCTGCACTTTGAGAAATGTTGCTAAACCAGTTAAGCTATGTTCAGAAACATATTAAAAAATAGCTTCTCTTTCAGACATTTTAACCACTTCCGCCTAAAACAAAACTCTTCATCTAGAACTGCTGATGCTTTGAGAGGCTCCATCCTTGGTGTAGATATTAATGGCAAACTCCCCTATCTCACAAAATGAAGTGAGATGGCTAAGAAGTATGTGAAATGTGGGCACTGTATATACACCATAGTTTCAATTCACAACGGGCCCAAATCCCAAAGTGCTTACTCAGTTCACACTCCGGGCTATTGATTTTAATAGGAGCTAGCCTGAGTAAAGACTGAGTACAAATTAAGTGCTAGATTGTCCTCACCTGCTGGAGGGGCTCGGTAAGACTACAGAACTATTGCCGAATTTGTCAATTAAGGGAGCAGGTTTCACCTTAAAAACAAACACACACACACACACACACACACACACCCCTGAAAAAACCCATCCAATAGGATTGGTCCCTTTATATGTATCACTTTAGCATAAAAAAGATTCAGATTCTGTTTTATACCGTTCTCATCACCATAGTCTCTGAGTGCCTTCCAGCAACATCTCTCACATGTCGGTTGGTCTTTCTGTCATCTTCTCCCCAGGGGAAGAATTGTGCATGCCGTGTAGTGTGTTTTGTTTTGGTAGGTGTAGTGTATACAAACTGGGTAGGAACCCTTTTAAATAGCTTGAGCCCTCCAGCACAACTATGCCACTGCAGCAAAGCCATTGTAGCGCTTCAGTATAGACATTACCTATGTAGCCCGGTACTAGCTTTATCATTTATTTTATTTAGCAGTAATGCAAGGAGCCTACAGGCCTTTATCCTGTATGACATTGGCTTCAGCAGTTAGCGTGAGGGCTGAGGCCTATGAACTTTGGCACAGATAATGGCCCAATGGTCACCCTAAGTTTTGGAGAACTGGGAACAGTGTTTAAGGGGAAATTTGTCCATAACGACACAGCCAACCACAGGAATACGAGCTAATGCCAACTTTGGGATATTTTAGGATGGGAACATCTGCAGATGTTTGACCTCAAGAATACCATGGCTACAAATTGACATATATGATAATAAGTTGAGATCATTAATATACTCACCAATAGGAGAAGGGGCACCCTAACATTAAGAGGGTGAGGAAATACAAATAAGGAAGAAGGGAGAAACCCTTACTGAATATGCATTAGACAGAGTGGCATCAGTGTAACATATTATAAAAGTTGTATCCAAGCCTGTGTGCAGGAGGAGGGAAAAATGTAGCCCTTGGGAGATGCCAGAATGACGACCACTGGCGATAGTGATGAGGAAGATAATGGCTGACATTTCAGGCCACAGGAGCTGACTTCCGGCGACGCCCGTGGGTGCCGTCACCCAGCGTCGGGGGCGGGGCCCCGCCCCCAACGCCGGGTTACGTTGCATGGCCCCGCCCCCGACGCCGGGTTACGTTGCGTGGCCCCGACGCCGACGCAACGTTGCCCAGCGTCGGGGGCGGGGCCCCGCAACATCTCCCGGTGGTCCGGGGCGGGCGGGGAGTTGCCGGTGGGTGCAGAGCACCCACCAATTTTTCTCCGTGGGTGCTCCAGCCCCGGATCACCCACAGAGTCGGCGCCTATGTTTCAGGCTGTTCTGTAAGGGGTGGTGTGAGTATATGGATGTTCAGATGTACATTCTGCATTATCTCTCTCTACCTTGCTGGAATAGAATTTTTGTGACTTTGCTAAATGTATTAATAAAACTATTACAAATACAGAAAGATTCCCAAAGTGTGAGTGTTGCAATCATGCACATCAGGGCTACCAACTGAACAGTCATTTTAATAATACAATCCATAGATCAGGCAACACATATGCCAAAGGGAGGTGTTCTCCAATCAGGGTAGGTAATCCATCTCCCTGAGAAGTGGTAGCTAGGTTGATGGAAGAATTCTGCAGTTGACTTAGTGCTGTTTGCACAGGGACTTATGTTCTTGTTACTTAGGTCATCTTAACAGCGCTGCTCAGGGATATGGATTTTTCACACCCCTGACCGACATTGTTAAACTGACCTAATTTTCTAGTGCAGACTAGGTCTAATTCTTAATGTGAACCTGGATTGTACTGTTTCAAGTTAGAATAATGTAACCTCTGGCCTTGACTATTCTCTTTTGCCACTAGATGTCCTCATAGCTCTTGTCGCAGAATTGTTATAAAAAACCCGGAGTTGTGCCTCCAGCTACAGTTAATGCACAGGATCCTGAACTTTTTAGGTCATCAGGCATTCAGTCTTTGAAAATGTATGCTGTTACAGTGAACACATCCATTCATAGTTTAATCTTCTCTCCAGACTAGTTTGATTCACATTGGCCTTTATTTTGCACCCATGATGATGGCCTAATGATCACTGGAGAGAGTCAATAGAAAATCACAGGAGTAAAACTTTGACTTTAAAACACGACTGCAGTGCTCTGCTAATAGGAATCATGATGTTTTAATTTATATTTATGCTTGGGTTGGTGTCAGGGTTTCTCTCTTTTCCCTAAAGGTGATCTGGCACTTGGGAAAATGGTACCCAACAGGCATTATGGCTTCTTGGAGTGACTATTTGTGTAGTCTTCTCAAAAACTGCCTCTATAAGGGAAGAGAAGCAGGACATGGTGGGATAAATCAAGACCATAAGCCTGTGATCAATAAGAGGGATAGAGCCTAGGGCCCCCAAACCATAATGAGTTGTTTTCAACATTTTGAATAGTTTTACCTTTTTAAAGAGAGAGAACCAGATAAAACGGCATTATAATAACTAAGATTGCTGATTCTTTCTTTTTTTATTTTTTAAAACATACCAAATGCCTGCAAATGCTTTACTTTAGAGATGCTTTCACATATGTGTGTGTGTCTCTTTCACCAACAGAAGATGGTCCAATACAAGATATTACCTCACCCACTTTGTCTCTCTCATATCCTGGAACCAACACAGCTGCAACAACACTTCACACAATATTATAGTGACAATCATTCTGCATTAATATATGCTGTTATTAGGTTAAATTGTGCTACACTAACTCACACAAATAGTCCCGTTGACTTAAATTAGCCTTTGGCCCAGGGTTCATGTTAGGATTGTTGCACAAAGGAATTATGGTTGTCTTGATGCCAAATTATTAAGACAGGATTGGTATTTTGTGCCTGCACAGCAGCTGTTAGGTTGAGTAGCTGATGAGAGATGTGGGCTAGAAGCTAGGTTCCTTTTCAAGTTGGAAGAATTAACTACATACCTAGCTGGCTTTTACTGCATCTTCATTTTTCTTTGTTCATATGCCTTATTCTGTAACTTTATTTTTTACACAAATATTGGATTTTTTTCAAAGTTGCTAATGAGTCAGAATAATGAATGAATCAGGCAATCATTACTGTAATGTGATATGGCTTAGTTCTAACAGATTTTATATTTCCACTTATCCATTTCAGTTTCTAAGTTTGTATTTTTATTTCTAATCATGAACGCAGGAAAATGAATGGAAGGATCTCAATGTATCAGATCATCCAGTCATAAAAGATTACAGAGTCCCAAATGTATTTCTCCCTTTGTGAATGGAGGAGAGCTGACATAGAAGTATGTGGGCAGGAAGGTAATGCATGGGTGGAGAGCTGTGGCAATGACACATGTTCCACCCTTGCCTGTGATCACCTTTTGCACGATCACCAAATGCTTTGGCTAGTGGGGGTGCATCAGATCGGGGGATGCATGTGGGGAACATCCATTGTATGCTACTCACCCCTTTCTAACTCTTCCACCTTATCTCCAACACAGACACTTTGAGCCTTGGTGAGACACCATCAGAACTGGCTATAAAGAATTGGTGAATGGAGGAAAGCTGACAGAAGTCTGTGGGCAGGAAGGTAATGCATGGATGGAGAGCTGTGGCTTAGAAGAAGGCTTAAAGGCTGCAGCAATTTGATGGTCAGGCTGTAGAATTAACTTTATGGAAGACATTGTCATGTATATCCATGGGGGAAGTCTTGCCCAAAAGCCAGCCATGCTGCCAGAGACAGGATCTTGGAGGACACATGGAAGGTAGGTCTTTTGCTCCATGAGTCCAGTCAGGGTCTGAGGGTTGGGATTACATTTAACAACAGATCTCTAGGCTGTACAACTCCACCTACTTTACCTTCTCTGAGGCCACTGTCCTTGGTATCTGTGGGGCTGATACGGTTGAGATATTGCAGCAGGAACCTCGCCATCCATAGTAAGTAATCTTTCCCCACTGCAGTTTTTCCATTGGAGGGGATGATTGGTCCATAAAGATCAGTGATTTGGAATAGTCCGTCATCCTTGAGGGAGGCTAAATTATATGTATGTCCTGTCTATTACAATTCAGCTTCTTGTTACAGCCCTGAGCCCCATGTTTTCATTAAACAGAACCGAGTTTGACAAGGTCAATGAATTTTTCGCAGCAGAAAAAAATTTCAAACCGACTGAGCATTTTCTTAGACTCGAAGAGTGAACTGGCTGGGTGCCTGGTGACTCTCACAGCCAATCACTGTAACGTTACCATAAATGTAGATATGTTCCATCTCAGAATTGACTATCTGGCTTTGTTATTTTAACCATGTGTTGTAACACTCTCATGTGTGTTCTATCAATGAATGCTGAGTTTTGTACTGATCCCTTCTGATACTGTATTATTAGGCAGTCATTTCTCAACTGTAGGTACTCGTCATAAAACATCACTTTGGTTGCTTGTACTGTAAATGCAACTGCTTATTGTAAGCATCGAGATTTCTATATCTCTCCAGATTTTTAGCAGCATCAGACAGTTTCAGTACCTGGCCTGCTGTCCATTTATAAAGTTTAGCTCCCATCAGTCATTCCCATGGAGGTAATAGTACTAAGGTTCTGCTTTACGCACATAAAGCTTGATACAAACATGGAACAGCTGTGAAAGCTGCTCAGGGGGTGTGATGGGAATCAAGATCCCATCCAGAGATTGTCAAGGAAAAGTTTAACACTTTCCCTCTGATTAGAGAAAGAGCACACATGTCTGTATAGTAAGGGTGGGCAAACATTTTGACCCGAGGGCTGCATCGGGTTTTGGAAATTGTATGGAGGGCCGGTTAGGGGAGGGGGTCGTGGCCCGGCCCCCACCTCCTATCCACCCCCCGGGGACTCCTGCCCCATCCAACCCCCTCGTTCCCTGACAGCCCCCCCGGGACCCCTACCCCATCCACACACACCCTGCTCCCTGTCCCCTGACCACCTCTGGAACCCCCACCCCTGACTGCCCCCTGGAGCCCCATCCAACCCTCCCTCTCCCTCTCCCTCTTGACTGCCCCCCTCAGGACCCCTGCCCCATCCACCCCCCCTGCTCCCTGTCCCCTGACCGCCCCTGGACCCTCGGACCCTGACCACCACCCCGAACTCCCCTGCCCTCTATCCATCGCCCCCCCCCCCCCCGCTCCCTGCCCCCTTACCGCGCTGCCTGGAGCACAAGTGGCTGACAGCACCCAGCTGGAGCTGGGCCACGCCGCCGCGGAGCACAGAGCACCGGGTCAAGCCCTAGGAGCTCCCAGCCCCGCTGCCTAGAGCATTGTGCTGGTGGCACAGCGCGCTGAGGCTGCGGGGGTGGGGGGAACAGCAGGGGAGGGACCGGGGGCTAGCCTCCTGGGCCTGGCAGGAGGGTCCCGCAGGCCAGATGTGGCCTGCGGGCCATAGTTTGCCCACCTCTGCTGTATAGGATAGCAAGGCTGAGTCAGTCTGAGGCAGTGGCGTAGCCAGGTCTAGAGCACAGAGGGAGCGGAGCTAAAAAAAGGCGCTGGAGCAAAAAGCGTCGGGAGCAAAAAAAGATGCTCCGCTCTGGCTGCAGCGCAGGAGCAATAGGCGTTGGAGCACAAAAAAGGCGCCGCTTCTGCTCAGTGGGGGAGCGGCCGCTCCCCCTGCTCTCCCCCTGGCTATGCTACTGGTCTGAGGAATTTATTAATGCCTCCAGCATGTGCCGTGTTGAGTGCGGGTCTGAAGCTGGCAGTGAAACTAGGGAGAAAAGACCTGTAAAGGGGAACGGGAAATATGGCTGAAGTGAGCCACATTTTAAACCTTTGCTTTGGATGTGGCTGTACCAGGCCACACCATATACCTTTCCTTTAGGCTTTGGTTAAGGGAAGCCATATCTTTCACCCAAATAGGCACAGGGCATTCTTTTACAGTTACTTTTCTCCATACTCCATCTAAGCAGCAGAATCCTTTCTTGCTCTGTCTGACCTGCTAGTCACAAAAAAATTAGGAAAAAATGGCATTAACTTTTTGATAAGCTTTACTAGCTTTAGGAACCTAGGGCAAGTTAAATTAAGTCAATGTAAAATGTTTCATTATCCCTTTATTTTTAAAGAGCTATTTTAGAGCACAAAACACGTGTGAAAGGGAATCAAAACATTTGTTGGTTTTGGATTGGTTTTGGACTTGGTTGATGAATCTCACAGCCCATTTGTCATCTTCCCATCTCTAGGTGCTTTACAGAAGTGAAAATAACATACCTAGAAAAACTGATGCTATGGGACTGAGTCTCCCCTCCAAGTTCTCCTCTCTCTTACCCTTTCTTCCTACCTCATGCCTCCTGACTTTTAAAAAAAGAATTTAACAGAGCTATTCCCTCTGTCTCCAAGTCAGTCTCCTGTGACGTCTAACTGTCTCCTTCAGAAAGAGAACAGGATGCAGTGATCTTCATCTGAATGTTAGCTTAGAGGTTAGCAGCATCATTCCTTCGCTAGTATCAGAGGGGTAGCCATGTTAGTCTGTATCCACAAAAACAACGAGGAGTCCAGTGGCACCTTTAAGGTTCCACCGGACTCCTCGTAATTACTTCTCTACTAGCCAAAGGTTAACATTCCCACCCGGTTGGTGGCATGCTTTTTAACTAGAGTTGCCATTTTAGGTGTACTTTAGTACTTAGACAAATTGCTGTTAACACCGGAGATAACGCTTGCATGGCTTGATGTCTAAAGCTGAATTTGGCCTGCTTTATGCCAGCTCAGATGTGCCAGCTGGTGCTTTGGGGAGGGGAGAGTGGTGTGGCTTTGCCCGTATCCTGCTCTTCCTTCTCCATCCTCCCCCCTCCCCGCAGTCCCTGCAGGGGCAGCACCAGCTTTTTTGCCGCCCTAGGGGGCGGCGGCTGGAGAGGCTGCCGCAGAAATGCCACCGATGACCCCGGCAGCCGAAGAAGCTACCGGGGTCCTCGGTGGCACTTCGGCGGCAGCTTCTTCGGCCGCTGGGGATCTCGGTGGCATTTCGGGGGCAGCCTGTCCCACCGGTGGCTGTTGAGGGGCCAGAGATGCCACCCCCCAAATCCTGGCGCCCGAGGTAGCGCTGGCCCTGTGTACCTGCTTCCTCCTCGGAAGGGTGTGTACAATGGTGAATGGGGGACTTACTCCCCCATGTCACCTCTTCAGGGCACAGCCCAACGGGTGATTAAGCTCTATGTAATTATAAATAAAATGAAATGAATAGAAAATGGCAACTAATTATTTTTGCCTTGAATAACTTACCAGGAAACTATTATTATCTACCTATGGTTTTTATCACTGCAGCATCTGCTCTGGAAATGGGGGGACTGTATTTATCTAGGGACTGATGCTGATGAGTAGGGATGCAGTGAAGTTTAGTTTTAAATAAGTATATCACTACATTCCAGCCAAAATGTTGATATTCAACTTTAGCCAAATAATTTTTCAAATACCTCTTTGAAGCCAAGTATTTCAGAAGAGGCACCTTCCCTCTCTGTGGTATGTACAGCAGTTTGGCTGCTGCATCTCACCTCTTCTGTATAGCCAGTTCTGATGGTGTCTCACCAAGGCTCAAAGTGTCTGTGTTGGAGATAAGGTGGGAGAGTTAGAAGGAGGTGAGTAGAATGCTGCTTCTGGTTCCTTCTAGCAGCATCATATGCATCTCCCATTATATTTCTGACTAGTTTAACCTATTGCTTAAATTATCCTCTGTGCCAGAAGACTGAAGAATAGCTAATGTAACACTGATTTTTTAAAGATGTCTCCAGAGGTGAGCCTAACTTCAGTACCAGGCAAATTGGGTGAAACTATAGTAAAGAACAGACTTATCAGATACATAAACTAACAAGATTTGTTGGGAAAGAGTCAACAAGTCTTTTGTAAAGGGAAATCATGCCTCACCAATCTATTAGAATTCTTTGAGGGGGGTCAACAAGCATGTGGACAATGGTGATCCAATGGATATAGTATATGTGAACTTTGAGAAAGCTTTTGACAACGTCTTACACCAAAGACTCTTAAGCAAAGTAAGAGGGATAAGAGGGAATATTCTCTTCTGGATCAGTAACTGATTAAAAAATAGGAAACAAAGGGCAGGAATAAATGGTCGGTTTTCACAGTGAAGAGAGGTAGATAGCTTGGTCCCCTAAAGATCTATACTGGGATCTGTGCTCTTCAACATATTCATAAATGATCTGGAAAAAGGGGTAAACAGTGAGGTGGCAAAGTTTGCAGATGATGCAAAATTACTCAAAATAGTTAGGTCCAATGCTGACTGAAGAGTTATAAAGGGATCTCACAAAATTGGGTGTCTGGCCAACAAAATGGCAGGTGAAATTCAATGTTGATAAATGCAAAGTATTGCACACTGGAAAACATAATCCCAACTATACATATAAAATGATGGGGTCTAAAATTAGCTGTTACCACTCAAGAAAGAGATATTGGATTCACTGTAGATAGTTCTCTAAAACATCGGCTCAGTGTGCAGCAGCAGTTAAAAAACAACAACAACAGAATGTTAGGAACCATTGGGAAAGGTATAGATAAGAAGACAGAAAAGATGATAATGCCACTATATAACTCGATGGTACATCCACACCTTGAATACTTCATGCAGTTCAGGTTGCCCCATCTCAAAAAAGATACATTAGAATTGGAAAAGGTTCAGAGAAGGGCAACACAAAGGATTAGGGGTATGGAATGGCGTTAAAGATTAAAAAGATTGGGACTGTTCACCTTAGAAAATAAATGACTAAGGGAGAGGGATATGATAAAGGTCTATAAAATCATGAATGGTGTGGAGAAAGTGAATAGGGAAGGTGTTATTTACCCCTCCACATAACACAAGAACCAGGGTTCACCCAATAAAATTAATAGGCAGCAGGTTTAAAACAAAAGGGTGCACAATGCATAGTCAACCCTGTAGCACTTGTTGCCGGGGGATATTGTGAAGGCCAAAACTATACTGGGGTTTAAAAAAACTAGATAAATTCGTGAAGGATAGGTCCATCAATGGCAATTACCCAAGATGGTCAGGTACGCAATCCATAGTCCAGGTGTTCCTAATCCTCTGACTCAGAACTAGGACTGGATGAGAAGCAGTGGATCACTAGATAAATTGCCCTGTTGTGTTCATTCCCTCTGAAGCATCTGGGACTGGCCACTGTCAGAAGACAGGATGCTGGGCTAGTTGGACCATTGGTCTGACCCAGTATGGCCATTCTTATCTTCTTAGATCCTTAATTTGTCATTCATTTTCTCTATATCGCCCCATGTCAGAGTCCTCCCCTGCTCATGAGGATGCTCAGGAACCCCACAGATTTGAAGTAGCCAATCAAGGGGTGCATTGCTTCATTCCTCACTTTGGTGTGAGAACAAAGATGGGGCTCTCATCCTTTAACTATAATGACAGGTGCAGTGAAAGTCTCTTACCCCTGTAAGTAGATGTTCTGGACCAGATTCTCAGTGGGGCTGGGATTTCACCCCTGAAATCAGTGGGAGTTTTGGCATTGAATGTGGCCAAGATTTTGCCCTATGTGCACAAAGGGGACATAAAGCTGCTTTAAGGCAGCAACTGGGGAATTCTTCTATTGTTGGGGGATTGTTCTGAGGTTCAGGGCTGGCGGCCATCCCATTAGCCCTCAGTGCAGGGGCATTAAATGCTGCTCTAAATTATGCAGGGGGCCAAATCTTCCCTTGGAACATCCCAGTCTTGGTTGTGAAAAAGTGTCCCAAAGCCACCTCTCTTGGCTATAACAGAGGCGAATCTGACCCCACTGTTTTTTCTGAAGTACCTACGTGACAGAAAGCTCTGCACACAAGTAACTCCACTGCAGGGCTACACATTATTAAAATATTTTCTCATGGGGGCATATCAACCTAAGAAGGAAAATATAGCTCTGGGAGAAACAGTAGCTTATACTCTATATTTCTTAAGCCACCACACACATATTAGAATATTTCCTTGAATGTGATTCCTTTCCAGTGCTTTATGAGCTGTCAAAGCTGTTTACAATCTCAGTGGCACTGAACTACTTTAGGATGCCTATAATAAGCCTAAACTGTTTTGATTACACACTGTTGAGCAAGAGGGAAGTGTTGATACTTAAGAGCTGCTAATTGCATAATTTTCTCATTTATTAAACAATATGTTCACCCTGCATAACACAGACTGATGAGTGCACAGCAAAGGTTTATGTTATACTGGAGAAGCTTGAGCATCTGACATCATAAATGGATTTCCAGAAACAGCTTAATTCCAGCATATAAGTAACAAGCACTAACTATGAGGATGAAAGTGAGAGATGGGCAAGGCTCTTGTAAGTACTGTGGAAACTGAATTTAAGAAACTCAGACCTGACAGGAAATTGGTTAGGCTGCTGCATATTGTGCCAGAAAAACTAATGGATAGATATCTGGTGGAGTGTTTCCCTAAGCTGAATTTGCTAAATCAGATTCTTCAAAGGAAAGCTGGACTATGTTCTTATAAATGCTAAGAAAGAGCAAACTGGACATGCCCACGTGTGATCACAGAAGCCATAGTCCCAAGATTTAAGGTATGTAGAAAGCCTTGGATGCTTTTTATTGTAATCTATTCTCTAATTTGTAAGAACAGGAAATAATTTTGAAATGGCGAGCCGTACAACTTCCTCTCTACATACATCTGAGACCAGTGCTCAGTTTGTAATGAAAGATATGCCGGGGCTCAAGCAATTTTTTTACTTTCATAACTGATGTGGCAAGCCTGGAGGTGCCAGGGCTAAGAACTGCCCAGCCTAGAGGTGCCGGGGGTATGAACTGCCAAGTCTAGAGGTGCCAGGGCTCAACCCTGGCAAGCCCTGTAATGAATTAAGCACTGGCTGAGACCCTCTCCAAACATTGAGACTATCCCAATGATGCCAGGTAATATATTTTCTCCTTACTCAAGTGGATGCATGAGAATGAGGTTTGTGTTTAGCAACAGACACTATCAATCAACATATATAAATATATAGTCTATAAAATTACATAGACTAATATAAGTCTTTGTAATACAGACAAATGGAGAGATTCATATTGACCTCAGTCGGCTTTGGCTCAAGCCCTCGGGGCAAATCCTTCTCCTCTTGATTTCAATGGGAGTTTTGCCAATGTCTTCAATAGAACAAGAATTTAGCCCTAAATGGTACCACATGAAATAATTAAGAGCTTTGCAGAATCTTTCTCCTGAGCTGAGAAAAAATTAATTTAACATCTCTCTGAAATTAGTGAGTGTAAGACTTTTCTTGTAGTTGTAGATGGAAAACTGAGCAAAATAATATTCTTTGGTCTAGATATACGAGAGGAAGTCTGAGCAAATATCTGTGGGCATGAAAAATCCATCTTGGTGGAAGAGAAGGAACATTATTTGGCCATAAAACATGGACAAATACTCAGAAAACCAAACCATAAAAAGAGAACACAGTTCTCCTATTACACACAGTTGGTAATATAGCATAATGTACCATACATTTCTAATCTATCTACAGTTATCTGTTAGGGCTTCATCCAAAGCCTATTGCTATATGAGTTTCTCCATTGACTTCAATGGGCTTTGGATCAGGTCCGTTATGAGGACCTGAAAAAGTGCGATCACAAGCATTGTGTGTATATTGATTTTCAGACAGAGAATTTCTCTAAATCCACTATGTAATCACAACTGATAATGGTATTTCAAACACAGACTATCAATTTGGCTCCCCAGATCTTGCAAAAGAGGCTGTCGACACCAGACAGGACTGTCTGTGGACTTGGAATTGTTACTTCACTGGAAGGAGAGAGAGTGAGTGTGTGTGTATTTAAAGGAATAGGAAAAAATCATTACGTAGGTCAAATCAGTAAGCTACATTTCAGAAGTTCTTTCTGGCCATCTACCTTCTCATTATTCATTGGCAATCTCCTGTATGTGAGTCAGTAGAAACAGGCCTTGAGGGTTAATTTTCAGAGGGTGTTCCATGAATAACGGGCAGCATAGAAGAAAGCATGAAGGTACTTGTGGCAGAAGCAGGCAAACGGAGTACGGCTGGTGTCGCTGGGAGAGTGGAGGAGCAACACATTACGTTTTCATTCCTTGCTGCACTCTAGTGAATAATACAAGCTCTGAGCTTGTACGTTTCTCTGCACATTCTTCTTAACAACCAAAATGATTTTGGGCAGGGTGAGGATGAGGGGTCTTTTTACCACATATTCAAGCTTCAAAGAGGTCATATGTCATAGCCAGCATCTTAATGAGAGGACTCCTTTCTGCACTAGACAGTGGCTGGCAGTGGCAAGGTCATGGTTATGCAACACAGAGTAATTGCTTCCCCTCAGGGCAGTGGTTCAACCACATCAAAAATTTGGGAGATCAGGAGTGAGAATGTTAGTCTAATAGTTGCACTGGGGTGGGGCATATGGAGGACAGTAAAGAATTGCTGTAGGAATATGTTTCCCTTGTCATCTCCAGCAGCTGCACCTGTGCTTCAAGAGTTTAGTGCCCTGCTGGTGAAACCCTCTCAGCCCAAAAAGCTAGAGCAGGGGACTGGAAATTGGTCTTCTGTATGGGAATGCCCACATCTACAATGTAAATTCTGTTGAGAGGGACTGTCTGACTCGGCAGTTTTTACTGTCCAGTTTACATATGCAAATAAGGCATATATAGCACGGGGGATATCAGAAGGCAAGGTTTCACTCTTCCGCTTTCATAAAGGAGCACGATTAAATGCAGAAGTGAAAGAAGAGTCCTTCTGCAGGTCAACGAGGAGACCAGAAATGAGGTGAATATGTAACCCTGACTCTCAAAGAGGAAACAGAAGTTAGAGCTCTTTTGAAATGCAAAAAGCTGCTGGAACCCCAATGCCAAGAGTTTCTGAAACCCAGAATGGGGCTATATAAAAAGAGTAGAAATAAATGTTGGGCAATTCCTGTACACTCACCCATGTATTATTATCAACGAAACAACAAATTGACAGTTGGCACAAGCATAGGCATCATTAGAGCTGCTAAACCATCAGTCGTGACCATCTAGAACAGTACAGTGAGTGAAACAGTTCTCTGTGTGTACATATATATATATATATATATATATATAATTTAAATGGTCAGAGTTATGATTTATAAACAAACTTTTCTTCTTTGAAATTTTCATGACACTGAAATTGAAATTCAATTGAAAACTGAAATTAAACTTCAGTGTTTCTGAAAATTTCCTCACCTTCAACTCTTGCCTTAAGTTTGATAAACAAAAGCTTTACTTCATATGCCACCAACCAATAAATCTCAAGCAGTGAAGGGTGTAATACTGGTTATAGTGAGGTCATGAGGTGCCCAACCTTGTGTGTATGTATATCATTTTTAAAAGATTTTTTAAAATGTTCTCTAAGGACTGTTTTTCACAGCTGCATGACTTAGATATGGAACTGTAATAGCTTGAAATAAGCAGCAGGTTAATGCAGCTGTGCACAGAAGTAGACACACTGCACCTACATACATGCATCTTTGCTTGACTACTTCTATATAATGGAAAAATGGGTAGAGAGTGAATGGCTCTGGAGCTGCTGATGCCTACTTGTAGATGTTAAATGGATATCAGATGGGAAGGCTTCACGTCCAGGCAAAGACAAATGAATACCTTGCAAAATCAGTTCTGATCGAATGGGCCTGGTTATATTCTCACACTAGTATGACTCAGGAGGGACTTCATTGAAGTTAATGGAATTATGCCAAGGTAACATCAGTGTAAGTGAGAGTGTATAAATTGGAGCAGAAAAGAACTATTCACGCATTTCAGCTGTGAATATGCCTCTTGGGTTTTGGACTAGAAGGATCTTTATTAGAGAGATCACAGAGCAATATGCCCTGGCAGGAAGGTGGAAGGACAGGAGTGAATTAATAACTAGTCTCCCTCATCCCCTACATGGCATGGCACAGAGGGGAATAAATATTTTCTTAAAGTTCCCAGAGCTGTCAGGAGGGAGCAGAGCCACCAGTCATTGGTTTAGATTTTCAAAAGCAGGTGCCAGCTCCAGGCACCAGCTTTCCAAGCTGGTGCTTGGGGTGGCATCGAGAATGGGGCAGCAGTTTGAGTCCCCCGGTGACAATTTGGCGGCAGGTCCGCTCTTCCCGCCACCGAATTGCTGCCACAGGAGTCGGACGGTCCACCGCTCTTAGCTTGCCGCCATGGACTGGGACTGCCTGCGTCGGGGCCGCCGCCCCTACTTGGGCCAGCAAAATTGTGAGAGCAGCCCCTGTTCAAAAGTAACTTATGGTTTGAGGGGTGCCTCAGCTTTTGAGTGCCCAACATGAGACACCTCAAAGGGGCCTGTCTTCAGAAAGGGTCAAGTACTTGCCCTCTGCAAATCAGGACCCTTTAAAATGTCTCAAGTTGGGTGCCGAAATGGGGAGGCACCCAAAATCACTAGTCACTTTTTAGAATTTAGGCCACAGTACCTCTCCCATTACCCTGCTCCCAGTGCAAAGAGCCTCATGAACTGCATGAGCCTGAAGGCCACTCGAACTTGTGTGAGTTGATTTCAGCTCCAACAGAGCCACTCCACCAATCAGAACTGCACTCTGGCCTCACCCTTTCCTGCCCCAAAATGCTCCTGATGCCAAGGCAGGGTTGGCATAGTGCTGGCTACATGGAACCTGCAGCTATTGAGGAGTCCCCTACAATGAGAGAATCCTCAAGTGCTGTCTTAAGGTAGCTTTTAAGTCCCCATCAGGTGGCTGCAGCAGTACAAAAGGCACTTACAAAGGACTGAGGGTCTAGTCCAAAATATTTAGCTAGTATTCAATACTGAACAGCCAATAATGGTTTATGGAAAATCCTAAGCAAGAAAGAAAGTCTATTCCTCCCCCAAACTTACCCCATGTTCTGGACTTGCTTGAGCACTTTGGGAAGCAGTCAGTACCTCCTCAGAGAAGCTAGTGTCAGTCTGAGAACACTGTATTAGCAAGTCTGTATACCTGACAGTTTATACTGGGTCTGACGCTTCACAGATACATCAAACTATATGACAACTGCAGTAACTCAAGTTGTGAAAAGATCATTCTGCTCCCTAAAGCTGTTTCTCTCCTTACTGAGTAGTGGAGAAAAATGCTTGAAGCCTATGAATGAGATACAGGAGAGCACCTACAGATAGATAAACCAAAACATTTCGAGATTCTGCTATTGCTAGCAACATGAAAGAAATCCCTAAATCAAAGTGAGTCAGAGACATTTTTAGCTGATCCTTATTCCTGAGCAGCCAATTAAAACTAAGCAGGAAGATCTTTACAGAAACCTAAGAAGCTGCCTTCCCTTATAAAGTAAAGGCATGTAAGTATTTTGTCTATTATGTGTAGAGGGGTTACTTTATTCCCAGTTTTCTACAGAAGTCAGGATAACACTGCAGTTTCAGGCCTCCTTTACCAAAAAAGTATGACATCTACTAGTTAGTCCACAGAGTTCTGAGACAGCATTCTTTAGGGCAGAACTGTACCAGCAGCACAGTTCCCAGGCACATTAGCTGTACAGTTACTGCTAGCATGGATCCCCAAGCACATTTTCTGTAAGTGTCACATCTCAAAATTCACATGATAATTTAAGTCAATAACTTAAAAAAAATAAAAGGAATCAGTAATTAACTTTGCCATGGATGTCTTGAAAAATACTTGAAGACAGTGAACCAGATCCTCAGTGCACCAGAGCTTGGCTTGGTCCCATTGAGAAGAGATGGAAGGGGGCAGGAAGAAGGGACAAGAGTGGCTTTAAGCCCCGAGTCTGGTCATGCCATTTCTCCTGACCTGGCTCCTGTCATGCCACCTATGCTGAGAACTGCAATGGGGAATGGTATGGGCAAAAATGCAGAGTTTCGGACATGCTCACACACTTTGCACACACACTGTTCATGTGGCGGTCTAGAGGCAGATTTAGAAATTTGGTCCCTCACATGCTGTGTTTAGATTCTGGTTCTCAATATCCTCATTCTTCTTTTCTATTCTGCTCTGTTCTATTTGGGGCCTCCTACTTGTCTGGCATCAAATAATAATAATACAAAAACTAAGTTGCCAAGATAGAGTCCACTTGATTAGACTGCTTCTTCTCCCATGCTCAGAGTGTGTCTCCAATGTCCCTGGGACAACAATTCAAGGTGAGATCCCCAAAAAGGACAAATATCCAAGGTCTACACTACTTTTCTTCATCAAGCCAGAGTGATGTTATTTCCTTGCTTCCCTGGCACCTAGCTGAAGCAGGGATGTGGATGAGAGCGAGCTGTTTGAGCCTCAGTCTGGATACAACAGTCATGTTACTGATTAGCCATGAGAACAACTAGAAGATTTAGCAAGGATTTGAAACTGCTTTCTAGTGATAGAGTATGTTCATCCTAGGAGGTTCACTACTTTTGGCTACTTTGGGACCTGGTCTGATCTTGGATTCCCAGATAGCAGTGATAGCTTGCAACATGTTTTAAAATCTGCTGTTACCTAAACAGTGACAGCCTTTCTTTGGTGCAGGACTCTCCCCGGCCATTAATATCTGATATCTCCAGATTGGACGCTTTCAATGCATTCCAATTGTGACTAGTCTTGAAGACCACATGGAAGCATGAGGTGGCATAGGGACTCACCTGCTTAGTGGACAGGATCAGCACCAACAAATTACATCTGTCATTGCATGCATTGCACTGACTTTACTGCTCCCTGATCCAATTCAATACATAAAGCCACATGTATACATTGGGACTTGGTTACCTTCAAAATTTCCTCCCTTTCTCTATACACCATTGGCACAGCTAAGATCAGTTGTGGTGCTATGGCTGAAAGTCCCTAGTTGGGCATAGTTGAGGACTGGAGTTGGGGGCCCTGATTCTCTTCTCATTTGCAGCAATGTGAATCAGCATGTCAATGGAGTTATGCTGAGGTAAAATTGGTGTGTATCAAAATCAGGCCCAGCTATCTTTAGGGGCAGGTCCTGGGATGTGAAACTCTCATGCCCTTTGGTTTGAACATACTAATTTATAGAGAATCATACAAGATACATCATTTTGGTCAACCATTTATTTGACTATTATTCTTTCCTGGGGAAGATTTTATTTTTCCGATGGTGATGAGCTGGAGCAATACAAGGAAAAGCCTATTTATACTGACTGTTGTGGGAAGTTCACGTTGGTTTTATATATATATTACATGCCCAGACACCCTTGTGATGGGTAAATGGAAATCATTACATAAATAATTCTGTAGCTCATGCTCCATAATTTCTGTTAGTTTCCTTCTCTGGCCTTCAAAAGAAAATAAATTCCTTAAAGTTCCTTTTGGTCCTCTATCTGTAATTCTTTCCATCTACTACCAATACTGCTTGCCTAATCCTTAAGTCTAGACTGAGCAAGAGGGTATGACAAAGCAACAAACTGACAGAACACACAAAGAGCTGTGTGTATCATGGAGTGTTATCAGCACACTTTTGTATGGGCGTGAGACATGGACCTTATACTCTCATCAGGAAAAGAGGCTCCACAGCTTTCATATGCATTGCCTTCGTCAAATCTTTGGAATCTCCTGGAGGGACAGAGTCACCAACAGTGAGGTGCTCAAGCATGCCAGAATACCCAGCATGCAAACACTCCTCAAACAGAGACGCCTCTGCTGGCTTGGGCATGTGTGCCTGATGAATGATGGGTGCATCCCAAAGGACATCCTCTATGGCGAATTGGCATCCGGAAAAAGACCCAAAGGATGCCCAAAATTGCATTTCAATGATGTGTGCAAGCGAGAACGCAAAGAGATGGACATGGATGTGGATAACTGGGAAGATCGCACTCAAGGCCACAGCCTTTGGAAACAAGAGCTTAACAAAGTTCTTCGGAGTTACGAGAGGACGCTGTCCAGTTTAGTGGAGGAGAAAAGAGCTCGCAGAAGGCCGAGCCCAAAGGGTCGAAACATCACCTTTAAATGTGTCAGGTGCCACTGAGATTGTCCCTCTCAAGTGGGTCTCTTCAGCCACATCCACAGCTGCCATAAAACCAACCCAGTAAATTCTTTACCTCTCAGGGTGCATACCCATGGTCTCTTGAGACTGAAGGATGCCTATTAATCCTTAAATCTTTCCACTGGGAAAACTCCCATTCAGGTCTTATGGGAATTTTCTTGCATTAGGGCTACAGGATTAGACACCAAACATTTTGTGGGCATGTGAACACAGCCACCTGCATCCAGGTAAGAAAAGGCTCATAAAGCAGTGATCTCACCTGGAATGCTTGCGGCAGTTTGATTTTCATAATAGTTCAGCGATGCAAATGTTAGAGAATGTGGTTTTTGGTCTCTGTGTTTTTTACTACAAGCCTAAGGGCAAAACAGTGTTATCCCATGAAAGAGCTTCTCTACTAGAGTCTGCCTCTGTAGAGAACAGCTGGCTACAGCTGTAAAATCCTGCCATTCCCTGGGAATAACTTTTCAATATGCAAGTAGAAACCCTCATTTTGATCACTAAAAATAGCTGTGGAGTTAGTTGTGGGCTCATAATGCAGCAAACTATATCAGAAAACATGTCTGAGATGTAAATACCATATTTGTAAATGTAAAACCAAGTTTGTCCAGTGAGTTACACGAGAGAAGAATTGGGCCTGGTATTCCCAGTGATTTAAAACTCAATTATGGGAAGAAAAAGAATTCCAGCCCATCAGCAATGTTTGTCTCCGGGGGTTGTTCTTACAGTGCAGCTTTGCAACCAGTACAGAATTAAAGCATTTCTACTGTGCCCTACATAGCTATGAGCCCCAGAGAGCCAAATGAGAATGCCCTTCAGAACTCCTATTCCCATTAGCGCTATTGATCTACTGGAGTCATCTATTTATATGCCACTTTCAATAGCATTTGTGACAAAGTACAGCACCTCGTGTGTTTACCACAATCATTTTTATTGCTTTTGCCAAATAATCTTTAGCTAATGTGAACATGAAGGCGGGTTCTCTAGAACCCCCTATTCTATAACTGGCTGCTGTCTCTACTCCATAGCCTTTTTTTGCTACTTTGTATTTTGTAGATGAGGCTCTGTCACTGGTACAGTATCTCAGTGCATTTTAGCAGTTATCATGAAGTTTTACTGTGTTTATCTTACACAGCTGAATTCTCCTCCTGTTTCAGGAGTAGTGCAGTGGAATGCAGTGGAAAAGACCCGTGGCCACCCAGATCAGAGGTTTTTGTGCTGAGGTCCCTATATGGTTCTGCTAGACTGAGAGATGGAGTGAAGTCTGTCTCTGCTCCTTGTTTGGGAAGCTAGTGGGAGGGGAACAGGCCAAGGGGCTATATAACCTAACAGCTTTCAGCTTCACAGTGTACCGTCCCAGAGCAGCTATCCCCAGCCAAGCACTGTCAGGGTAAGTGACACTGAACCAACAGTTTGACAGATTGCAGGAGGACTTATACTAACAAAGAAAAAGCAGAAATTGTTCAGGAGGATGTATTATTCTTCTGTAACCTGTCATGTATTTCATATTAAAATTGCACTGATATACATTCCAATCATTTTATGTTTTATTGCCTTTATATTTAAGATATTTTACAGTGTTGGAAAAAGTTTAGTTCTACCAAGTCATTTCACCTGTCACATCAGCAGTAAAATAATATTAAAAGGTATATTTAAAATATTTACATGATTGGAATTATGAGAGCATTCCTGTTTAAACACACCAGGCCAAATTCACCCCTGGTGTATCTGCTTTGGATTCAGTGGATTAAATTGGCCCATTGGATCTAGCTATAGGATGGGATTCAGTTTACAGTTTCTCATGGATGTGTCTTAGTGCTGTAGACTTACTGTACATTGGCATGCTGGGCTAGAAAAGGTTATTGGGAACATACTTTTTAAATGTGCTAAATATGTGAAAGATCTTGATATTGGTATCTAGCATGATATGATGATGATAATGATGTCTATTTACACAGAAAACTACCCATAGTGTAAAACGCCAAGCATTCTATATAAGGAATGGATTACAGATAGAATGTTTCTTATGAGTTTGGAATCTTTTATCAGTCTTGTGGGAGGAGGTTCTGGAATCAGTTTTTTCTCTCTCTCTCTCTGAACAGAAAGCATGCAGCAACAAGATGGCTAGCAACTAAATCCATATTTTAATCACCTGAGATGTATAGTGCATGTTTACCTTATTCCACAATGTTCTGTTGATTGCTACTGTAGAATGTTGCTGCCACACTCCATGGCAGTCCTGAGCTGTAAATCAGTGTTTGGCAGCAGAGAGTCCTGTCTGAAATCATTCAGCATTGATTTCTTCAACTTTGGTGCTTTATTACTAAATATGGTTTTGATTCTGAGTCAACTAAGCTCAGAAATGTAGCATTTCCTTCTCCCTTCCCCCAAGTGATTTTTGGCACAGCACTGGTCTGCATTGGTTTGAGCAAACCCCCTGACCTCGAACTCTGTTCCAAAAACAGACTTTTGAGAGTCTATTTCCTAATTAGGAAATGATTTGTTCCAAACTGGGCTGTTCATGCATGATAGATAAGTCATACTCCATTAAGTGAATGCTTAAACACAAATAGCTTTTGCCCCTAAGAAATGCATAATTGTGTACAACTGTAAAACTCCTCCTTTTCCCCCCAATACGATAAAACCTAGAACATTTCAAGTGAGCATTAATGTATCAACTTTTCTGCTGGCAGCCAGCATCTATGCAGCATACAGTACCTGAACTGGGCAGGGTCTCCTGGATTCCTTTTCTGCACAGTGGCAGTAAAAATTGCATTTTGGGGGAATTTTTCATTTTTCACTCTTTAGTCTGTTCTGCTATTGAGGCTACCCAACATACACTCCCCTTCACCTCAGCAACGCATCACTTCAACCTGACTCCCACCCTCTCCTATATTTCCAACACCCCCATTTTGGAATTTCTTAATGAGTGTGTGCAGTCAGCTGTGTCTCCTCTTGTCCCTGTCTCACTTAACCCTCAACACATTTTTGAAACATTTAATTCCACATGTAGGCCTTTGCAAGCCAAACAGTGGGTCCAGAGCTATTCAGAGGATTCTCCCTAACAATATGAACTGCTGACAAACGTGTCTCTGCAGCTCTGCACAATACTTGTTTTTCTCATTGATTTCATTCAAAATACTTCAAAGCATTTTATGTGTCACTTTCCTTACAACATCATTTTAGAAAGGGAACTGATTTCAGTGGTATTTAATCCATCTGGGAACCATGGCAAAATAAACATGGATAGTAGCAGAGAGTGATCTTCTAGACAATTTTGGAATGAGGCTGCAGTGTGTTTTGTAGCTGTTTTAAATGAAGATGCTGTCTACGATTTCCAGCTTTAATTTCAAGGGAGGTCATCTTTGCTGAAGCACTAGAATACTGTTTGGAAAGGGGTTTGATTAGCACAATCACTATCTCTTTTTAAACAAACAAACAATTGTGTGTTTGAAATGAGTTGTCCATCTTAGTGCAGTTTCTAGTATCCACAACAAAAATGCCACTATTATAATGGTTCCTATTTGACAACATTGTTGGCAAACTCAAGGAAGCCTATGGCAATCTACCCTCTCACCCTTAGAAGTGTTCATCCAGGGCAGGAGTTTGGCCTGGTGATGGGTAGCACTGGGAAACTTGCACTGCCCCTTCCTGTACTGTAACTTTTATCTCTAGAACTGTCAGTCCAGCACTGAATGCATACACTAAAATATAAATATATGTACCATCCTCAAGCCATTAAAACTCCATCTCTCCTAGATCAGACTTCCTGTCCTTCAGGGGGAATTCCATTGAATAACATTGAATTCCTGTGGGTTGTTTTGTTTTTGTTTTAAACACCTCCCCTTCCTGCAGGGCAGGTGGAATCTGAAGCTCCTGCACTCTGGGATTAACACTCTCTTTTGAACCCTTACACTGTCTGTTAATAATGTTCTTGTTCCTACTGGATGTCACGCTTATCCTGACTGTGGCAGGTCCACTTCATGCAGCAGCCCCTGCATTTTGCCTACAGAATTGTTCCACTGTCTGTGTGTTGTTTTTGTAGGGCTGTTTTTGTCTGAAAGGCCTGAGGACGTTGACGTAGAAGATGTGCGAGGAAGAGGACAGCACTGCCCTGGTTTGTGACAATGGATCAGGACTTTGTAAGGCTGGCTTTGCTGGGGATGATGCTCCAAGAGCAGTTTTCCCTTCCATTGTGGGTCGTCCCAGGCACCAGGTGAATAATCAGTTCAATTATTCAAGCACAGCATGGGGGTTAAACAGAATGTATTAGAGATAGCAGTGACACCTCCTTAAATATCAACACCACTTCCTGGAGCACCCAGCTCTTTCCTGAAAGTACTCACCAACCCTAGTCCTGCTTAGTTTGAGATCTGATGAGACCACAGAGCCAGGCATTGTAGCCACAAGTCATTAATGTGTATGATATTTCCAGATACAATAAGAGCATGGAGGCCCTGTAGGTGTACATGCTGGAGTTAGCTCTGATCTGTTGTCTGAGGGGAGAAGTCCTTTTCCCAAAGGTTTTCAATATTCCTTCCTTTTCCCCTTGGCTCTGGATCACCCTGTCACTGGGCCCACCATCTTCTCTGCTTTCCTGTGGTTAAAAAAAAAAATCAGATGTTTGTACAAATGTTGACCACTCTAAAAGCTGGTTGAAATCACAGGGGTAAAAAAAAAGGTTAAAACAAAATGTCCAAAAAATGTTGCCAGTTTTTCCATTGAAATTTAAAAGCTTCTGATTTTTTTCACCCAGCTTTCCTAATAAACCTTGTTCCGCTTTATTTACTTGCCAGAAAGAATTTCATAAGCTTGGAGGGTGAGGGGAGAAGGGGTGGTTAGTTCCCAGATAAGTATTTTACAACATAACATATAACAGGCTGTATCATGTGTGTTGATGCATTTTTCATCTGAATGCTATAGAATTTACACAGCTTATGAGCCACATCCTTAGCAGCACAATCTAGAGCAGGCCTGCACAACTCATAAAGTGTCGAGGGCCATATTATGCCAAAGAAAACAGCTGAGGGCCGAAACCCCCCGACCCTGCGGAAACACGCCCCCCCCCAGCGCTGCCCGCCCTGCGGAAACCACCCCTCCTTCCCCAGCGCTGGGGTGTGGAAGCCTGTAGAGGGGAAAGAAACAGCTCATCATCTCCCCACCCCCCGGCTTGCCTCCTCAGCACCCCCCGCTCGCCTCCTCAGCCCCTCCTGCTTCCCCCCCCCCCTGCCGCTGGCTCACCTGCCGCCCTGCCACTGCCCGCCCACTCAGCTCGTCATGCCCCACCCCGCCCGGCTTGCCTACTCACCCCCCGCCGCCCACTCACCTCCTCAGCCCCCCTGCCATCACCGCCAGCTCGCCGGCTCCCCCCACCGCCAGCTCACCTGCCTGCCCGCTGCTGGCCTCTTACCTTCTGCTGCTGCCCCTGCCCCCTGCCGCAGGCTCAACCTCACTCCCCAGCCTGCCACTGGCCTCTTCACCAGCCCACCCACCCGCCAGCCGGCCAGCCGTTGGCTTGCCCCACCCCGCCGCTTGCCTACGTACCCCCACGCGGGCCGCACAGTGAGCCCACGCGGGCCGCATGCGGCCCCCAGGCCACATGTTGTGCAGGCCTGATCTAAAGCAATCTGCAGGCAGTTACTGTGGTGCTGAGGGACCTAGCTCACACCCTGCTGGGCTGGCTGCTGGGATTGGGGGCTTTAGGATCAGCTTCAGTGGCTCTGCTCCAATCAAGGATCCCTGTGCAATGGGAATCCTCCAGTGGCTGGGTAAATTAGTGTTAGGGTAATTTAGGACTAGGGACCTGATCCATAGCCCACTGAAGACAATCGTGAGGCTCCCATTGATTTCAGGAGGCTTTGGATCAGATCCTAGTACGGTAACACTGTAAGGAGAGTAAAGCTACCCTAATGTAGCCCATGATCTGCCCATGGAGCTGAAAGTGTTCACACTCTTCCTGGTCTCCTTTTGTAATGATGAAAGGAGCTAACAGCACGGCATTTGAATTACATCTGTTCTGTGTCTGAGACAGATTAGCTAGAGTAAAACAAACTGTCAGCTACTACCTGTTTTGAATCTTTTAATGCTTATTATACTGGACAATTCATTGCACGTGCTGTTGGGTACCTTGTAATGGTTTAAGTGCCCTGTATCATGGAGAAGATGGGTGAGACGCTCCAAAGCTAAGTGCCTGAGACTTCCACAGCATGAGCAAGAGGATACTGCTGTGCCATCAGAGGCTCCCCCACCCCGGGGCGAGTTTACAGATAATTCCTTATTTCTATTTTCTTTTCTTTTTTTAAATCGAGCCTGCATAGCAATCATGCAAACAGGGTATGGCATTTTAAGCTGTGAAAGGGACCCTGTATACCTCTGCGTTTGTACAGCACTTACCACAACAGGGCCCAGATCCTGCTTGAGACCTCTGGGCACTGGCATACTGCAAATAATAAATAGTAATTCAGATGCCATTTTCTGTAGCCAGGGTACTGATTATATTCATTGTTGAAAAACAGATCAGTTGTAATGAAAATAAGTGCTTGCATGCAATTGAATGCAGCTATTTAGAATCATCCACATCCTGGATCAGCTCTCAGACTGTTTCACGGAGCTACAGACATCATAAATCACAAGATCAAAGTAATCAGTCTCCAAGATGGATCAGTCTGAGAAGCAAAGGGGTTGGAGTCTGTAATTATCACACTCTGATAAGAACACAATATAGTAAAAGCAGCCAACTGTATTTACATTTTCAAAATTGCCAACATTTTTAATAGCTAGTGATAGCTTGTTCTTCCACTCTGGAAGATACAGATAAATATAGCCCTTGGGTAAATATGAAAAATGTAGTGTTAGTTATTTACCACTAAATGGCACTATGTAGAGTTTTTTCCTTCCAGATGTGTATTTGGTTGAGTGATAGTTTCTTCTATGACTACTACTTATGGATTGAATTATTATTTAAAAATCCATCTTTAATTTCTCTACATTGTATCAATGATTTTTATATTAGGCTTGTGTTGCTTGCTCTACATACTTAATTATAATAAGCACATGAACTCCAGAGCTTTATAATATTGTAAGTAAACTAACAATGTAATTTTTGCATTAAAGATAAAAGTAATACTCCCAAGATTAGTAGTCAATGAATGTTTTGTAAACTTGCTAGCAGTGTATAAAATTGCATATGTTTATTTCACAGTTAGTATTCTGATTGCTTCTTAGCACCTCTTACTGAGATAGTGACATTCTTTATGTAATTTATTAGGGTGTGATGGTGGGTATGGGTCAAAAAGACAGCTACGTAGGTGATGAAGCTCAAAGCAAGAGAGGTATCTTGACCTTGAAATACCCCATAGAACATGGCATCATCACAAACTGGGACGACATGGAGAAGGTATTTAAACATTTTGTTTACATATGTCACCAGTAGACATAATTACTTGGGTGCAATAGCAAAAGATTACTAAGTAATTTGAAGGTTGAAGTGTCATCCTATCCAGTAGTATTGTATTGTATTTTTGAGTATTGGAGCTGATCTAGTAATAATTAACATATATGCAGCATCCCAGAGCTAATCAGTGTTAGTTATTATTTTACTCTCCAAGGTGACGTGTACACCTGGCTAGTTATTGTAAGGTATGTGGATATTATACCCATTTTGTAGATGGGGAAGCTGAATCAGAGAGGTTGACTTGAGTAAGGTCACATGTGTCTTGATCCTGCAAAGCATTTAAACTCACCCATCACTTTGAAGTTAGTTGGATTACTCATGTGAGCAACATTATGCATATGCTTAGCAGGACTGGGGCTCTAATGAGTCAATTGCAAAGCCATCATTCAAATCCAAGACTTAGTGCCTCTAGAGCCAGGTCTGTTGCCACAGACTGTTGAAACTTATCTATAAGATGTTGATGATGTAGCTATTTAAAGTAGTTCTACAGAACTAGAGCAGTTCGGAACTGTGCAAGCAGTACAACACATCACAAAAGTGCTCAGGCCTAGATAGAAGTTTTCCTATTGGCTTTAACAGCAGAAGGATCAGTGCTTTAGCAAGATAGTGACACTTCCCCAATCTAAAGGCCCAAAGTGCAAACTGATCTGTGATCACCAATGCTTTGGAAACAATTATATATATATAAAAGCAATTATATATATATATTAAAAATTCAATACAAAGAAACAATGTACAAGATGTTACTGTTCATCAGAATGTTAACTCCCTCACTGTAGCTGACTTGGCCCAAGATTTTGGGTTTGGGAAGAATGAAAGTTAATAGTGAGAAGGCAATAGATACAGTATTTTTTTTTTTTTAAATCCTGTTAACTGAATCTGTTTGGAATAAAAGCAAATTGCTTGTAGGGCTAGTCACGAATTCCTAGGAAACAACTGACCTCAGAGAAGTTCTACAAACAAGAACGGGATGTATTCACCCATGAAATCTAGTCTTCTCCATCTAGGAAACAGTTTTCAGTAGCCCTGTTATCTACTAAACACTATTACAGAGCCATGCAGATGTTATAGATAGAGGCCAACACCAAAGACACATTGAGGAATATTGGGAAACTGGATTTAATTGCAAGGTTATTTTAACTCCAATCTTTGCTGATAGAACTTTTGAGGAGTCTGTCCCAGGTCTGAAGGGCCAAATTCATTGGATCCTAAGGTGTGTCCTATTTTACCGATGTTGCTCATTAGAAAGAGTCACAAAATTATTGTAGCAAAGAACTGTGTAAACACAAAAACTGATCATTGCCTGTATGGATGCCACTTTTATTATAATTTATTCCACCTACAAAGAGTCACATTGCAGTCTCTAAGAAGCTCATGTAAATCTATTTTCATGGACCTTTTCCCTTTCCATCTGAAGTGAGAGGTTTTCTTCACTTCTCTAAATGGACAGATGGCTAGTGTGAAAAAAATAATTAACCCAAACAGAACTGTGATCCAAGTTGTTTCAGTGGATGCTGTTTCACTGTACATTTTTCTCCAAACCAAAAACAACATGAAGATCTTTATCTGCTTTTTGAAGCTCAACGCATTATTTTGTATTAACTTAGGAGTCCCAAAACTGATTTCCAATAAGCAAAACATTATTAGTTGTAAAACCTGAAGTAGGTTGCAGGTGCTGATCACTTAGCTTTCCACTACGAATTCAAGCATGTCCAGCCAGGGTAACTGCATGTCAGATATTGTTGGCCAATTTCTGGTGCTAGAAGCACTTGTAGCAGTGGGGGATAGTATGTGGCTGAAAGTAACTGCTATGCTTATGGACTGTTGGTTGCTGATGTTTCTTCATTTTGCCTTTTCTTATTGTCTCCAGATCTGGCACCATTCTTTCTACAATGAGCTGCGTGTTGCCCCTGAAGAGCACCCTACTCTGCTTACTGAGGCTCCATTGAATCCAAAAGCCAACCGAGAGAAAATGACCCAGGTAAGCATACCAGTGTCTGAATACAGTCTGGTCATTACTGGCTATTTAGAAAGGCCAGAGTGCTTCTCTTCTATGCAGAGCAAATGACAGATGGGGTGCCGGGTAAATTAAGAGACAAGCAACAAAGGATACATTTTCATACCTAGAGGATCACATGAACAGAGATCACCCACATCAAAGCTTCCCAGTAAGTCAGTTAAATTAATGAAATAATGTTTAACCTTATAGGAGCAAGAGCATTCAGAGTGAAGGTATTACTGTACTCATTATCGGCTGTGCTAAAACGCCAGTAAAACCTAAAGTATCAGAGGGGTAGCCGTGTTAGTCTGGATCTGCAGAAGCGACAAAGGGTCCTGTGGCACCTTATAGACTAACAGAGGTATTGAAGCATAAGCTTTCGTGGGTCAGTACCCACTTCTTCGGATGCAAGCCAAGCTCTTTAGCCAGCTGAACACAACATGGAGGGGTCTCCCAGGGGTTTAAATAGACTTTCTCCCCTGGGTGAATACCCCTCCCCTCTCCCTATCTAGCATCCAGCTACCAAATGGAGTTTTGGGGTCACAACAGTAACAGTAACAGTAAAACCTAGTCACTTTTGGGTTACTATGTACCACAGGTCGTACAAATTTAGAAATTGTAGTTAGGTGTTGAATATAAAGTAGCAGCCAGAGCTCTGAATTTCTATCCTTTGCCCTGGTTAAGTTAGATTTCCTAACCATATTTTTAAAAGCTATAATATGATGAAAGGACCAAGACCCAAGACCCTTTCTGACACTATAATGGCATTGAGACGTTTCCTCTGAAATCATTTCAATTTTTGTGGATTCTGTATGATTTTTATATGATCGTTACAGTTAGACTCACAACAATTGTACATCATATGTTATTGATATTCATGATAATAAAATAGTTATGGAAGGGAGGGCAGGCAGAGTGGCTAGTTGTTGTTTGTACTATTGTTGAAACTATGTTGGTCCCAGGATATTAGAGAGACAAGGTAGGTGAGGTAATGTCTTTTATTGGACGAACTTCTGTTGGTGAAAGAGACAAGCTTTTCAAACACTTTCAAAAGCTTGTCTCTTTCACCAACAGAAGTTGGTCCAATAAAAGACATTGCATCACCCACCTTGTCTGCCTACTTGTCAAATTTACATGTTTCTGTAGTTTAAACTTTTTTTTAATTAGGTCATTGAACTAGCCTATACAAGCTGCCACATTTCAGCTTTTAAATCCTTTTTTTAAAATGAAAGGCTATTTTTAAAAAGAGTAATGGCTTTTTTAAAATTCAAAATTCTGATCTCAGCTATTTGATGAAAATAAAATACTATAAGTGATGCTGTGTGTGTGTTTGTGTGTATGATAGAGAAAATGCACATATGCACAAATCCAGAACAGTTGGTGCCCTAGCCTACATGTATAGAATATAGACAGAATACTCCTTGATTTTCTCCCTTCCACTGCTTGCCAATAATCTGTACCAAACCCCCCTTTTCTGCTCTCTAACGAGTTACTTATTGTTTGTAATTTTAAAAAATGCCTATAGTTACAGTGATTTGCTATTGTTACATTTCAGATAATGTTTGAGACCTTCAATGTACCGGCCATGTATGTAGCTATTCAGGCTGTTCTGTCCCTCTATGCTTCTGGACGTACCACGGGTATGTGACTTTGGAATCTTTGGGAAGGTAAAATGTGAAGTTTAAACAGTTTTAAAAAACGGACTCTGAGGTCAACTGACATCTGTACTGCTTTCTCAAAGGGATTGTACTAGACTCTGGTGATGGTGTCACCCACAATGTGCCAATCTATGAAGGCTATGCCCTGCCCCATGCCATCATGCGTCTGGACCTGGCTGGCCGAGACTTAACCGACTACCTCATGAAAATTCTCACTGAACGTGGCTATTCCTTTGTGACTACTGGTAAGGACAATAATAAATGAGAAGATTTGCTTAATGTGTAAAATTTCTGATAGCTTTAGAAGATCAGTGGTTGTTCTTAGAGCTGCAGCGGAAGCATGAAGAAATTGAGCAGAATATAAAATACCCACCCAGCATTACTGAGAGAGGATTTATTTTCACCAGTTGTTTGGAAGAGCTGGTTGGGTAAAGTGATAGACAATATGTTAAAATGCATGAATCTTTAACTCCCATTCTAAAGTCTGAGTCCTGCCAACAGCTGAACGTGAAATTGTCCGTGACATCAAGGAGAAGCTGTGTTATGTGGCCCTGGACTTTGAAAATGAGATGGCCACTGCTGCTTCTTCCTCCTCTCTGGAGAAGAGCTATGAGCTGCCTGATGGGCAGGTGATCACCATAGGTAATGAGCGTTTCCGCTGCCCTGAGACCCTGTTCCAACCTTCCTTCATTGGTAAGTTAATTGAGTTCTTCTCTTGGTAAATTATGTTAATAGCTCATCCCTGTTCTCCTTTAATTCCCAACCATACCCTGCTCCACGTTCGTTTACTTAGACTACAGCATACGGTGCCTATAGATGCATATGTTCTAGTATATATTTTCAGTTAATGTGGGTTTATATTATAACAGCACCATTCATGTAAAGGAGTTTAATGTCAAGTCACAGTCTATCAGCTAAGTAATATACACTTTCAAAAACTACTCATTCCTGTTCTCCTAGATAGAGATGAGCATCGTTTCATATATTGTACAGTCAGCTACTGTGCTTTAATAGCCTTGGATCAACAAGTCACTCCCCAGCCCATTAGTAGATAATGTGAAAGCTGATGCATGTTAAGGAGCCAAAACTAATGCTTTTAAAAAAATGTTGAAGGGTCTAATTCAGATCTGGCTTAAGTGGGTGAACTATCACTGGGGTCCTACCCACCACAGCAGCTCAGAACTTGGCCTGAAGATTTTATTTCTGCTTTGTCAGGATCATTGTTCATTGAGCATTGCTCCCCTGGGACCCTGTGCACTTCCTATAAAACAATAGATACCACTGGAAATTCAAAATTCACTTCTGTTTTTCTTCTGTATCCTTTGACCATTAAATGGAAGCTGTGAATACCTGCACTTCTGACCCTTCCCGGTCTCTCCAAATGCCCTCTGCTCATGTCTCAGGTTTAAATCTCTCTTGGGGAATCATGTGATTTTTTTCCACTCTCAGAACAGGCTCTGGGCTGTGCTCCCCAGTGATCAGCTGTGATTACCTCAGAAGATGCAACTCATGTTCAGCACCTGCTTGTCTGTTCTCTCCAGGAGCAATGACAGTGGTACCCAGTAACCAAGCAGCCTCCTTATAGCAAAGTAGTATTTATTTAGAACAAAACCATTTAAGAGAAAGTAGGTCTTTCAGCAATAGCCAGACTTGATGAATGTCTTGCTTACCAGGTGTCTATCCATCTTCCACATGGGGATCCTGGTCATAGCTTCCTATAGACCCCAAAGGCCCAAAGGGTTTGGATGACATAGTCTGTTCCGTTTACTCACAAAAAAAATTCACTCCCCTCTGCTTCAAGGAGAATCCATTTAAAAGCTGTTCATTCTTTTGATTACCCTCCTTCCCAGAGAACAAGCTATTTAATTGTGTATAGAGCTTTCATATGTATGTTCCTCCACATTGGCAAAATTGGTGTGTAACTTTGGGTTGGAGACAGGAGGTGGGCCATTATATTGTAATTTCCCTCCAAGTGTTTGCTAGGAAATGGTAAGTTGTGTATATTATGTTGCTTCCCTGCTTCTTTTTCTCACAGCCCCCCTATTAAAGTAGATCAATACATTCATACAGAAAAGTCTTATAACCCAATATACAATAACTTCACCTCACTGACCAGAAAATTATTACATCTCCAGATTCTTTGTATGCTGCTCATCATCTTAGATTGTAAACCCTTTGGGGGCAGGGATCTTCTCACACCTATTTTTACAGCACCTTGCACAATGGGTCCTGATCCTTACCATGGCCTCTAGATGCTACTGTAATATAAATATTGAATGATATTAATTTGCTTTGACTGTATTTGCCCACTTTTGTGTTTGTTGTCCATAACTACCATAGGACAATTAGTTTATTGGCAGGAGGTTCATGCACAGAGCAGATTTTAAGCAAAATTGGAGACTACTCTTGGAAAGTGAGTATTGAATTTGTAAATACAAAGATTCACACCAGGAAACCTGGTGCTAAGAATTACTCATCCCACCAGGAAACAGAAACAGTAAAGTAATGTAACCGTATATTTAAAAAATAGCCAAAGAAGGCTGTCCTTCCTCCCAGAGGTGTTCTTTAACTAGGAAGTGTCACTATTGTACTTTCAATGTGCTAATAGATGAAAGGAAAATGTCACTTTGATTCTTATGTACACTGGCTGTCTAAACTGGAGTATATTTGGTGTCCGTGCCTTAGGAAAGAGGCGTTAGCACCATGTCATGCTAGTGAACAGACTTGAGTATAGGCTGCCACGAAACCAAATGGAATCACCTGTAGGTCTTGTGAGAAGGCAGGATTCCCAACCAGCAATAATAGTGTTACACACCTAACATTCCTAGGACCTACGTAGGCTAGCCCAGCGCGGAGCTGATTAGTTTTTCTAAAACAAACGATTTCAGTAAAGCCATAAGGAATTCTTATAGTCTGTTTGAAACTGGATGGAAAATTCTAATGGAGATTCTACTCTTTCATTCCAGACCCTTCGGTTTCTTGTTTGAAACAATTATACAAGCAATCTGTGCGCCAAATAACTTCTGACTTATGGCCTGGTCTACACCTAAAAATTAGACCAGCCTGGTTACATCACTTTGGGCTGTGAAAAATTTCACACCCTGTGTGACCTAGGTAGGTTGACCTAACCCCCACTGTAGATGCAGCTGGTTTGACAGAAGAATTCTTCTGTCGACCTAGCTACCACCTCAGAAAGGTGGATTGACTAAATCAATGGAAAAAAAACCCCTTCCGTTGACATGTCTACATTACGGCACCACAGCTTCAATGCTGTAGCTGTGCTGCTGTAGCATAGACATATTCTAAGTAGTTTAGCCAGCAGGAGAATGACTCTGCACAAGCCTTGGAGATGGGTGACTTCTAAGCAGCTTCTTTTATTCATTGTACTTAATAGTTTTAAGACTACTTACTTACTTATTGCTTATTCTAAACCTTCTGCTATTTTTTCACAGGCATGGAGTCTGCTGGCATTCATGAAACTACTTACAACAGCATCATGAAGTGTGATATTGATATCAGAAAGGACCTTTATGCAAACAACGTCCTGTCTGGTGGTACTACTATGTACCCGGGTATTGCTGACCGGATGCAGAAGGAAATCACTGCTCTGGCTCCCAGCACTATGAAAATCAAGGTACAGCACAATTATTTGTAGGGAGATTTTTCCAAAAATGTGTGTGTGGGGTAGTGGGATTCAGCTCTTTCATGTGCATGTTTTCTCAAGTTATCACCAATACATACCCTGTTTGCTAGCAAAAGGACAGTTTTGCCACCCTGATTCATGATGAGCTGGACCTTACTCTGGGCTAGACTGAAACTGTATAATCTGCCCTGAGGAAGGGGTGGCAGGTAACTGCATTGCCCCAAAAGGAGAGCAGAGAATGAATTGTGACTGAATCCCAGTTCCTCCCTTGTTCCTGGCATGGAGTAAGTTACTTCAGCCCTTTCTGTGTAGGAGCGTACTCCCCATGTGTGCCTGGCCAGTGACTGTCACATGCCAGATTGGGCTGTGTACAAAGCACAACCTGAGGACATGGAGCTGCCCTTTAAACCCAATAATCTAGTGGTTAGAACAGTCCCCCAGGATGTGGGAGATCTAGGTTCAAATCCTCCTGCCTGATGTAGAGTAGGGACTTGAAGCCAGGTCTTCCACCTCTCAGGTGAGAGCCCTAACCACTGGGCGATGGGATGTTCTGGGGTGGGTCTCGCTATCTTGCCGGTTGAAGATGTTCCAATGACTATTTAAGGATTTTTATACCAAGTGGAGCAGGGGCTGGAGCTGGGGTCTCCCACATCCCAGTGAGTGCCCTAAGCACCAGACTATCAAGTCAATCTTGCTCTCTCGCCCAGTGGATATTTGAGTATTTTATTCCAAGTGGGGCAGCTTCCACAGGAGGGATTGAGACCCACCCAGTGTACTCAATGGACCAGTAGGTAGAGCACTCATCCAGGTGAAAGCCCCTGCTCTACAGAGTGGGGATTTAACGCCAAGCCTCCCACACCCTACATGAGTGCTCTAACCACAGGGCTATAGGTGGGGAGAGGCGAAAGCACCAGCTTTTTATGCTTCTCTGTTTTTCTTAAGAAAGGGCTGGCCGGGCTCAGGCATCTGACTCCAGGAGAGGGGTCGCAGCTGAGAATCTGACTGGAGGGAGGTGACGCCCTCCTGGGCGAAGTTAGGCACGTAACCCTTTTGAGGGGCAGGGCTTAGGCAACACCCCATTCCTCGGCGTTTTGCACTGGCTAGCCTAGACGGTTCATTCTTCGCTTGCTGGATTCGATGAATCTCCTTGTTAGGGGATGAACTTTCTCCCTGCACTGTACAGGGAGCCTAGGTGCCTGGGTTGTGAATTCCCATGGCGGCAGGGCACCTAACAGGTGCTGCAGTGATGAGCCTCAGTCCTCCTTGTGAATTCCACTCTCAGGAATTTCCACATTTGAAAATTTTACCCAAAGTTAACATATTTCCCCCACTGATGCCAAGAGTCTAAAGACTCAAAGACACAGCTAACGCTTCCCCTGGGCTTTGATCAGGCCCCTAGTCAGGAGTGTCGGAAGTGCTCTAGAAGTGTGAGGTGGGGCCACCGGTGCCCAAACTATGGCCCCGCTCCCACTCCTCTCCTTCCCCTGAGGCCCCTCACCACCCTGTCTCTTCCCGAAGGCCCTACCCGCTGCTCATTCCTCTCCGCCTCCTCCCCCCTGTCGCTCACCTTTAAGGCAGGTAAAAAGTGATGGGGCCATGGCCTCCTTTTCCCCCTCCCCCCATTCTGGTGCCCCAGCCCCTACTCCAAGCGTTTTCTAACCTTTTCTTTCTGCCTATCACTTTCTAAAAAAAAAATTCCCCTCCTGTCACCACAATCCCTCCATTCCTTGGCTCTTGAAATGTCATATTATCCATGCCATCAGGAAAGAGTTCCACAAACCACAGTGTGAGAACCACTGTCCATCCCGCTGCACTTGCAGGATTGTCCCTTAATATATTTTCCAATCCATTAGCCAGCTTGGCTTAAATGTTTCAAGGGTTGTAGCTTCCCCTGCTTCACTTGCAGTCACTGGTACTGCTTTCACTGGGAGGGGGCTCAAATTCTCCGTCTCAGCTAGGCTCAGCCTATACACTATGAAATGTTGGACCGTAGTTCACACATGAGTGTCCTAATGAAATGTGAGGGAGGCCACTGCAGCTTTTCTAAAGGGGTTCCATTAACATCAAGTATTATTGCTTAAGCCGGTTTGTCACCAAACATGCTTACCCCATAACACAAGGTGGTGTTTTTCTTTAACAGATCATTGCTCCTCCTGAGCGTAAGTACTCCGTCTGGATTGGTGGCTCTATTCTTGCCTCCCTGTCCACCTTCCAGCAGATGTGGATCAGCAAACAGGAGTATGATGAAGCTGGCCCATCCATTGTTCACCGCAAATGCTTTTAATCTGCTTATCTGTATATGTATTTTTCAGCACATTGCTGTCAATGTATTCAGGAATAAATACGTTCTTATAATTTCATTCCAAAATCTTTCATAATAACGGCTCTAATTAGATATGATGTATTTTTTTGAATAAATAGTAAATATGCACCTAGTAACCTCTTTTATTTCACAAAAGGGTGTGTGCGCTCTCTGGGAGGCATTGGAACTGATTTCGTCTTCATTCAGCAGTGGTAATGTCAGAAAACACTTACGTACCTGCCCCAGCCTTAGTCACATTTAGGCAGCTAAATAGAAGACCTAATTTTCAGAGGTGCTGAGTAGCCCCAAGTAGAGCCATCAATTTGGTGTCATCACAAGAAGTTGTAGTCTGCTTCTGGTCTCACACCACGCTGTAGCTGTTAGTATTATTGATCGATACACACAGGCTTTGTGTGGGACTGATCCATTCTTTTAGCATCTGTGCTGCGCATGCGTCAGCCAAAGCAGGAGAATTGCTCAGACAGGTACTGTCAAGGTATTGTCTCCTCTACAGGAGCTAAGCAGCCTATGTCTACAGCGTCGAAGCTGTGCCAATCAGGGTGAACTGGGGCTTCAATTCAGACCAGGTCACTAGGTGGCTGGACTGACTGGGCTGTGATTTTTGGCTCCCTCTAGAGTAAGCAGTATAGGTTAATCACATACCATTTCCTTGGGATCACACTCTGAACAGCTAAAATCATTGATAGTTCTCGGTTTCCTTTTGGTGAATTTTATTTGCAGCTGATTTCTGACCATTGTTTTAGATAATGAAATAAACGTTTAACAATTTTATTCTCGCTGGAGCTGAGGAAGCTCAAGCCTGAGTCAGTGACGCTGTCAGGAAAGTGCATATGCAGTGGTATTATAGCTGTGTCAGTCCCAGGCTATTAGTAAGCCGAGGTGTGGCTTTTATTGGACCGCTTTCAGTTGGGGCGCGAGAGAGCCTGTCAAGCTTATGCAGAGCTTGTCTTCAGGTCAGTCCTCTGTGTAAGCTCAAAAGCGTGTTTCTCTCACCAACACAAGTTGGTCCAATAAAAGACGGTACCCTCTCAACCTTGTCTCAGGAAAGTACATACTGAGTTTGTCAGATATCAGTGAATATATTTCTGAGCAAGTGCCAGGCAGAAGCTATAACTGTGCCTTACAATGAAGTTGGGAACAATAACTACATAATACATGTTTCTTAAAGGGCATGGGTTTTTTTTTTGCAAAGATCATCATTAGCTGAACAGATGTGTGGCATGCACTGAGTGACTAGCTCTCTTTCTCTCTCATGGAGCCAGAGTACTTTTTATTTTTGCTACCCTGCATGTCCCCTCCCCACCTGACCCACTTGTCAATCTCTCCCAGCTGTTAGGCTACAATCTAAAAATCAAGACCTATCTGGGACAGGGGCTGTCAGTATATTTGTACAGCACCTAGCACAATAGGCTCTGTCATAAGGTGGTTAGGTGTGACACCACAGACAAGCACTGCCTTGATTTCCCCTCACATGGGGTATAAAGACCTTTAAATAACATGAGTTCCCCTTTTGGAGGGTCTCCTTGATTAATGGCTAGTCCATTTTACATGGTTGCTGAGAGACCGCGGCAGTCTTAATTCTGGCTGTCCCACATGAGTCCACTGCACTCCTCTCTCCAGGCCCTGCCCCATCTGGCTCCTCTTGACTCAGGTCTTTGCCCCAGGAGGCACGTCTGTACGTGAATAGTCCTTCTTTGGAGTCAGGCATCTGTGGTGAACTGTCATTAGCTGAGTTAGTACCCACTTCACTAACCCACGAAAGCTTATGCTGAAATAAATTTGTTAGTCTCTAAGGTGCTACAAGTTTTTCTTTCTTATTTTCATTTTGCTGACACAGACTAACACGGCTACTACACTTAAACCTGTCATTAGCTGCTGTTCCCTGTGGCAGCATCTCTAAGCTTCCGGGGACTGCCCTGGGCTGACAACTTCAGCTCTGCCTCTAGGCGTCTCCCCTCTCTACAAGCAGCTCTTCCAGTTGCCGCAGGCTGGGGTGCACCCTATCAAACTCCCTGGGGATGGCTAATCTGCAAAAAAAAACCATCCACACTGGCCATGTCAGCTGATGTGGGTTCATGGGGTTGGGTGGGCAGGGCTGGAACTGCAGTGTAGATTTTCAGGCTCAGGGTGGCACCTGGGCTCTGGGACCTTACAATGTGGGAGAGCCCCAGAGCCAAGCTGCAAGCATGAGCCCAACCATCTACATTGAAATTTTACACTCCCTACAATCCCAGCCCAAATGAGCTGTGATCATTCAGCCACAGGTTGTTTATGGCCGTGTAGACATATCCTCTGCCGACAGGAACTCACCCTCTATGCTCTTCGCACTGCCCTCATAAGAGCTCCTCTTCACAGGAGTCTCTGGGGGTATGTCTACACTACCCGCCGGATCGACAGGTAGTGATCAAGCCCCGGTTGTTCTGCCGTCGACTCCTGTACTCCACCTCGGTGAGAGGCGGAAGGGGAGTCGACGGGGGAGCGGCGGCAGTCGACCCCGCAGGGGGGGTTGTGAGATAAGTCAACCTAAGATATGTCACCTTCAGCTACGTTATTCTCATAGCTGAAGTTGCGTATCTTAGGTCGATCCTGCCCCCTAGTGTAGACCAGGGCTTTTCCTTGGAAATTTCCCTCTAACTGAGCTTGGGTAACCTTTATTAGATCCAGGTGCTTGTTTTCTAATAATTAACCCTTACTCAGCAAACTGGTATAGTCAGTAACTCCCAGGTGGGTCAGCAAAAGGCAGTCATGGGCAGAAAAGGGGCCAACTTTCCCATGACAGGCACCAACGTGGTTGGCCTCTACATGGTACTGGAATATAAATGTTAGTATGAAGCATTGTGGAAGGGGAAGGGCTATCTCGATTCTCAGAACAGCTTCTGAGTAGGAATCTAAGAGGAGCAGATTATTTTGTATTCTCCTTCCTCAGCTCAACCCCCGGACCCATCTCTTAGCTGTTTCAAAAATCAGGTTGGGACTCCCAACAGGCCCAGAAGACCGTGCTTCATCAACAACTACTGCAGTACATCTGACCTAGTCAAACCCTAGACCATAAGAGTTGAATACCTCAGCTGAATGTGTTAGACTGCCTGTGAAAGGCCCGGGTTATAGAACACCATTGTGGAAAAATCTGTTGCACAGAAAATAGCTGAGGACAGGGAACTTGACCTCAGCAGCACTGTACATGTGTTACCAGTATTGTTGTTTGAAGTTCACTTTATTGTTGTATCATATTATTCAGATACATTTACAGATGTTTTAATTCTCTGTGAACGCTGTCTTGACAGAACAAAATAACTTGAAAAATGGCAAGAGCAATAAATATCAAACCGTTAAATCTAAAATGTATACATATAAAACATCAGTAATTGCTGAAAAACATCATTGGAAAATCTGGCAGCCATTTTTCTACTTAGGGCATCTGTTTGGCGGTCCATTTTTCTTCCATCAGCATCACCTCAGATCCAGCACAATTATTTTTGTTTCTGTCCCAACTACATGTTTACAGGTCTGTAAAAGAAATCAACCCATTATTCACTGACAGCAGCCACTGAAGGTAATATATCATTTGAATGTCAGGCAAAATTGCATGAGCTCCAGTTCCAGTTCCAAACCAAATCATAAAAGAGTTATTCCATAGCCTGTATGTTCTGTCTGCTTTCTTCTATGTGACAGCTACAAAAACGTTACTTCAGTCTTCCCAGTACTTTCTAAGGTAATGAGTAAAGCCCTGGATACCAACATTCTCCATTTAGCAACAGAGCAGTAAGCCACTGGCAGTGGAACTGCAAATGCTCTCATACTGCTCTGCCAATGTTCCTCACCCCGACCAGCTCTACCACCACAGTAAAACGGGTAGTTCTGACGTTATCTGTATTCACATCGTGAGGTCTTTGCTAAGACTGCTATTAAGGGTGTCAGCCAGTGTTGTCAGTATGGTTTTGGAGGCTTGTCATATGCACAGACCAAAAACCCACAAATCATTTCATATAGGCCACAAGCATCCATTAGGTGGCAGCCACTTTTATTCACTACCAAACTGGGCTATACTCCAATGAGATTATGCGGTTTGGAGCTTCCTCTCACGTTTTGAGCCTGTTTTATATAGGCACACGTTTTACTGGCTCCCAGGTTTGCCTGTTAACATGTACAGGATTAACTTTGCAAGCATAAACTGAAAGTTTAACAGAAAAGTAACTATATAAGCAAAACTGGCTGTGTGTTCTTTAAAGAGAATAGTGCTGAAGGGTTAGATTTTTTGGACACAGGCTATACTCTTGCACGCTCAGTTATGTATCTGAATAGGCTGCCTGTAGCTTGGCTGGAGATGCAGGGAAAAGTGGGAGCTGGGTGCCCACTATTCCCCATCTGGGACAGGTGGGCAGAGCCTTAACTATACTCCTGCTTCAGTAATGCACCAGCCAGCCAAACTGAGCTAGTTTCAGATGTGTCCGAATTTTCAGCTGATATAAGGTCAGCTGCCACTTGCTACTCTGAAGGGGGAAGCAGAGCCAGATCTTTGCCTTTTGGGGATGTTTAAGGCAAAATGCCTCTGAAGTTCCCTCTTATACCCTACAGCTCACTCAAGATTGTGCTTAAAGATTAAATCTATCATTTAAGGCTAGATTATGTTTGGAAACAGCCAAACACTGTTGGCCATAAACTGGATTCAAAACAGGCTTACCATTATGTTCTGGTTCAAGCGAGTGTGCCACTGGCAGACTAGGTGCCTGCGCATGCCAAGGCCCCCTAGATCTCACTGAAAAATGTATAGTAGGAAAGCAGTCTTGCTCACCTGTGTGTTAGTATTGTTAAAATGTGTACATTTAGAAAAATGTGTTTAGGCTCTATGAAATGCTCGTAAATTGCTGCCTGCATTCATCTCACTCACACAATCTGTATTCCCTGTTTAAGGTAATATTTAAATGTTTGCTTTGTAACTATAGAAGCAATTGCTATGGAACTCAAAACCCCATAGCAGAAGAGAAGCATTAACAAGTGTGAATTACTAGTTCATCAGAAGAGGTGTCATCTTCTGTCCTGCAAAACGTGGCCCATAGACACCAGCTGAACCATTGTGCAACATCAGTGGACAAGACTTTGTGGACTGCTCCCCTCCACGCCCATGAAGAGGAGGTATGCATGAGCACAGCCCATCAGCTTGAATTCTGGGGAAGGGGAATAAATCCTTGTCAAGAAGAAATTATCGTGACTCTGCTTGAACTATGAAGGGCAAAGATTTTTAGCGTAAGCAAGAGCGGCCCAGTGCTTGGCCTGGATTAGCCCTAAAGGACAGATATTGCAGCAGCTTTTCTTACCCTTCTGGAACCTAAGACTAACCTGCTTTAACCTTGTAAATAACAGTTCCTTTTCTTAGTTAATATATCATTGGTTAATTTATTATAGGATTGGCTACACGCATTGTCTTTGGTATAGGATCATTAGTGCAGTTGACTTGGGGTAACCTGAATGTTGTTTTTTTGGTGTAAGGGACCATCTCTCACAAAGGCAAGCTTACCTGAGTGGCAGGATAGATTGGAGTACCCAAAGGGACTGTCAGTGACTCCATGTTAAGGCCTGAAGCATTCACATGATCCTTGGCTGGTGAAATCTAAGTATAGAACTCACAACCAATTTCTGATGTGTGCCCTGCTTCTTAACAGTCTGTCCTGAGGTTGGTACTCATATTCCTGAACCACTCCAGGCAGCTTGACAGGAGGATTTTATAATGTTATATAGCAGCTCTAACTAATACTTGCAAGTCAAAGGAGAAGGCTAAACCAGCAGAGACACCCACAATGGAGGGCAGAGACTTGAAACATAGGACAGACTTGTAACACTGGAAGACAATTTATAAGATGACAGGGTGGACTATGTTGGTCTCTGATGGGAGATGCAATATCTCCATGCTTTGTGACAGCAGTTGTGTACTTGGTGCCATGCACAGAGACGGAAGTGAGCTAAGTTGCCAGGGATTGCCTTTTCAAAACATGGCTGTAATGTTCAGTACTGAGAGCCAAAACAACCTGGGGTGGGATTTTTGAAAGTGTTCAGCATTTGCCTTACTCTGGTCTCATGGGAATTAATGGTAAACCTACCATTAACATCAACAGGGGCAGAGTTGGGCTCATGGTCAACTTTTGAAAATCCCACCCAAAAGGAAACTAGGGCTTGGGTTCCTGTGTTTGTATTCCACTTCCACTCCCCAAGGGAGAGGCTGTACCTCTACGTGTAGTAAGTCTTTGCTCTTATTTATCATTTCTGGCTCACACTCCAGTAGCCCTGTTTCCATATTTGTGAACTCTGCCAAGAGAAGGAATATTGTCTTTATTTCAAACAATGGAATGACATTTCTGATAACCATTAATGACTATTTCACTGTTCAGTCACAGATTCTCATTATAAACCCTTTAGCCATGTAAAGAGCACACTAAAACCTTTGACCACCAGACTAACTGGAAAACTACTTTGTGGTTACTGGAATGGCTTTTGAGAGGCTGGTGGAAAGGGTGAAAGGAAGCAGAGGTTCAATAGAGAAAATTATCCTTCATGGTGGCCAGCCGTTAGCTCTGCAGGCTTATTGGACATCACAGCTGGGGAAGTCAGTTGTGATTTTTTGTTAGGAAAAAGTTTTCTTTAAGTGGTCATGGAAAACTTCTGTGGGAATTCTCTGGCCCTTTTCCTCTTGGCATGGGACTACTGACCAGCTGTTAAGGACAACAGGAGTATATTTTCCATGCTTAGGGAGCACTCAGACATCCTAATGTGGGAAAGCTTCTTTTCTGGCTGATATTATATTTCTCTAGTTAGGCAGAGAGCTGTTCATAACATTTACTGGTTACTGCCGCTCAAGTAGTGATAAGAAGTATAACCTTTGTTTTACATTTTTCATAGAAATAATCTCAAGAACCAAATTAATTTCTTTAGGTTTGGCTCTCTGCTGTGGTTACAGATAAATTAGTTTAGTGGGGAACTGTGAGTCATAGACTGAAAGACTTTATTTAAAATAGAATAATTGGTTAAAGCAAAGAGGAATTATGATGAAACTATGCACTGCCGTTATAGTCACATTCCAGGCTGAAAGAGTTCATCCAGGGGCGATAAGTGCCTGGATAAGAAGAATGGGTGTATAATCCTTCCATTAACCATACCATGATGGTAAATGAGTGCGCTAGTTTAAAAGTTAAGTGTGCTACCCTTTTTTATAATCACTTACAATAACATCCCTTAATTAATTATCATTAAACCTGCCTTTTACCATATCTATATTTCTACTGTCATAATTAAAATACCTTCTATTCTCTCATGGGTTATTTAATACAAAAAAAATCTTGAATTAACATCTGCATAAATGCCATTCCAATAACCATCACTGTAGATAATATGCTTCCAAAACATTCACATTACATCCAAAACTCTTGTTAAAACCAGTTAGAACCAAACATGTTTACAACATGACCTGCAGTTATCTCTTAACTTACCTCTGAGCTATATCACTTTACTTCACCCACAATTTACCAGGCCTCATTATTGTCAAGCCTAAATGTAAGTTCTCTACTTACATTTTAGCACAATTCTATTTAACATGAACAAACATCACTTTTACAGGTGACAGAAGGAGGCATCAGGAATGCACCTGTCAGTTAGGAAAGGACCATGAACTATCCATGGCCCAAAGATATCAAAGGAAAAATATAGAGAAACCCAACCTAATGCTGATATAACTTCTGCTTGCAGCACAGGCACTGGGGAGAATTTGAAGGGACTGATATTTTTCTAGAAGACGTGCTCTGGTTCAAACAGGAATTAATTCTGGGAAGTGCTACGGCCTATATTATACAAGAGGTCAGACTAGATGATTACAACAATCACATCTTTGACTATTTTTTTGGAATACGTTAAGAATATTTTTAAAGTAATATACCTACATTAAATAGTCTAGGCTCCTTAGTATGTGGGTGAAACCCCTTCTTTTTACAAGCAGAAACTTCAAGCATGCCAGCATTAGTAAGTCTGAAGATCCCAGTGCTGGAAAGCAAAGAACAAAACTGATTTAAGGTTTGTAGCATTAAAAGAACTTGGTTCAAACAAGCATTAGTCAGTCAAACACAAGTTACTTGGTTCAATACAGAGTAAGTGGGTGAAATTTAATGTTCTCTGATGTACAGGAAATCAGATAAGATAATAAGATGGTCCTTTCTGGCATTAAACGCTGAGTCTATGAAGTAGAAAATATCCTGCCAGATACAGCTGATCTACACTCTGCTTTGAGTCTTTATTACTAGTAAAAAAGAAATTCTACAGAAGAACAAAGAGTTACCTGACTACAAATCAATTCACTTTGATTAATGTTCCTAAACCTGAATAAAAAACAGAACATCAGAAATACAAGTGGAGGGGCAGGTCTTAATGATTAGCCCCTATTCACATGAGTAGTCCCACTGAAGTCAGCAGTACTACTCAGATGAGGAACGGCTACTCCTTTGAGTACTGAGTTAGAAAGATTGTTACATAAGGCTTTGGGGCCATTGTTCCACATTTGATGTACAAACTTTTGCTGAAGACTGTTACTTTTGTAAGTCTGAGGAGAATAATGAAAGACCAATTCTTATCCCCTGCCCAAAGCCCACACAGATTGGTGTGGTGTGCGGCCCTACTACATGTACTGGAGGGGCAGGGAAAGGGGGAGAAACAGAATCCTGCCTACCCTCCACTATCCAGGTCATGGCACAGCCATGTTCCAGGTTGTTACTGCCATTTCTGGACCACAGGAGCCATCATAGCCAGCAATGCTTTTCGTATGGGGCAGTTTTGCACAGGGGTTCCAGAGAGCTATACCTTTGCCATATGTAGGGGCTATGTGGAGACAGAATGTGTATGCTGGTTGCATTCCTTTAGCCGCGGTGAGCTAAGATAACATGCAGCTCCTGGGTACAACTGCATTGCTAGTAAGTGATTACATACACTTTTTTTATCATGGTCACACTTTAAGATTCTATTTATAAATTGTTTATAAAGGGTTAATAACGGATTAATCAATGTTACAGACATGAGTGAGATGTGCAATAGATGTTACAAGCATAGCAGTAGAAGGTATTATAGATGTTTATAAGCCATGATTACAAGCAATCTATTGACCTGCTCCATATGTCCATTTTTAAAAGCATGTAGGCATTGCTCCATTCAGCATTTCCTAAGGGTTAGATTCACAAGGGACACAGGTGCCTATAGAGGAAGTTAGGCACCTAAATTCAGCATTTAGGTGCCACTGGCATTCACAAAACCACCACTGACCTGAAGGCACCTTCATTTCTGCTGGTAGGCATGTGCCAAGCCTCCTAAATCCTGAAGCCACCCTACAGCTCACAAGCTGCTCATGCCTGAGCCCTGGCTGGTGGGATTCTCAAACTAGGTGTTCCCCTGCCTATCTTACTTGCAGGGCCCGATTCGGTAGGTGTGCTACAACATACTCAACCTTCAGAAAAGACAGCCAGGAATTTTCAGGGCTGGTTGGTGTACATGGGTGCCCCAGAATACCCCATAGCCCAGACGTTAGGTTACTCCCCTAGGATGTAGGAGACCCAGGTTGCAATCCCCACTCTGCCTGATTTGGAGCAGGAACTTGAACCCAGCTCTCCCACCTCAGAAGTGAGTGCCCTAAACTTTACGTTATTCTGAGGCAGGTGTCACTCAATGGCTCCAGTTGGAGCTGTTACACTTTGTATAAAGAATTACATATTCATTGGAGCAGGGACTTGAAATTGACTGTCCAACGTCCCAGGTGCCCTAATCATTGGGATATATAGTCTCAGTCTCTTGCACTCATGCTGTCTCTAAGGGGAACATGGAATACCAAATAACTTGGTTAGGACATGCACCTGGAACATGGGAGACCTACTCCACATCAGGCAGAGCCGGAATTAGAAAACAGGCCTCCCACATCCTAAGTGAACGCCCAACCCCCTGGGTATGAACTATCATCAGCAGGGGTAGGAAGGTCCTTACTCTTGTTTTTGCTTGCTGACCATTCTTAGGCACCTATCTCCAGGTGAGGGGTCAAGCCTGTGAATCTGGAGCCCAGACAGGAGCCTCTGGCACCCAAGAGTACATATACTCTGCAATTAGCCACCTGCGGCTGGCTTGTGCCAGCTGACTCAGGCTCTTGGAGCTCGGGCTAAGGGGCTATTTAATTGTGGTGTGGAAGTTTGGGCTCGGGCTACAGCCCAGGCTCTGGGAACCTGTTAGGTAGGAGAGTCCCAGAGCCTAGGCTGCAGCCTGAGCCCAAATGTCTACCCTGTACTTAAACAGCCTCTTAGCCCAAGCCTTGCTGGCACAGGCCAGCTGCGGGTGGATCTGGGCCCTGAGCCCTGCCTTTTCTTTTGTATTTCACTCCTGCGTGTCTTAGGTGGCTCCCAGCTCAGTTTGCTGGCTTCTGAGAATCCCTTTCTTAATGCTTAACTCGCCTCCTGGGGAGTCTGAATATCCAATTTGGGTCTGTGAATTCCACTAGTGGGCCAGGCAACATGGAGTTACATGTTGCAACACTCGGCATTGCAATGCCTAAGCCCCTTAGGCCTTGTAACGCTGAGAGGAGCAATGCTAACAAACCTTTACAAATTTGGCCTGTAACAAATGTACTTTAAACAGCTTTTAGTCATTTATTTGTACTTTATAAATCATTGGTAAAACAGAACCTTAATATAAAGTGTGACTTATCTCTAACCTCCCATCACTTCAGTGTTTTTCACTAAGAACAAGCTAAAAAACCTACACCATCCACCTTCTTCACTAAGAAGAGTGCAGTTTGGATTCTGTGAGACACCTGCCAATGAGATCAATAAAGCCTAGAACTACCACAGTCAAGTGGTCACACCTACCAAGTCGAGTGGAACATCACCATTTACAGAATTTTAAAATGTAATATGAGACAAAGTGAAGTCAAATAACATTGCACACATAGGCTCACTGGAATGCAAGCCAAGATCAATTTAGAACACAAGGAAAAAACCCCACACATATATACTACAACCTTTTATCTCCTTCACCTTAGTTGACATTCAGATGCTGTTTTGCAGGTGATCTAGTTTTGAGATAGCAGGCTGGGAGAGATAGCTAAACATTACTTAGAAAAAACAGAACTCACTCATTATGTTTTGGTGAACAAACAATTGCAATAGCCTCTGGTAACATTAGCTGATAAGAACAATGAGTATGAAGATCAACACTGGATAAGAATGCAGTTTGTGTTGGATGCGTCTACAAAAAGAAAGGGAAAGCTCTGCATAGTGAAAGTATTTCTTAGTCAAGTCAAGGTCAAAAATCCATTCAAGAAGAAACAGGATTTTGTAACAAGAGAAAGTGTTAGCATTTCCCCCAGATTCAGTTTTTATTATTTGCTACTAAACCTTAACTTTTTCATGGCACAACACACCTCTGAGGATAATTTTCATGAATGACTCAACAATGCAAAGCTAAATACTAGTGTCAGGAGTAAATCCCTAATACCAGGTGTATGAAGGCTTACAAAAACAATTTTAAACTCTTCTGAATATCAGATTAATGTTCTTATGAAAGGAAACAAATCTAGATTGAAAAGGCATGTGTGAGTATAACAAGATCAAAGGACTTAAATTAATTGTCCAAAATCCCTTGAAGTGGGATCATACACCAACCATATAAGTAGAAAGAAAAAATTAGACCATAATTGAAAGTAACTGTCATTAGAAGGTAAAAAGTGAATCAACACCTACAAGAAAATGGAAGCATGAAGCAGGTTGAAATTTTACAGGGTGTTCACATTACATTTACATCACTGTCTTTGGTTCCAATGCAAACATGGATTTAATATGAAATTGACAGAGCTGGGTGGCCCCAGTAAACTATTTTCCTGTCCCATGAAAATTTTCAAGTTAAAAAAAACAAATCCTGACCCAAATCAGGACCAAAAATTGAAATCTCAAAAATGTTTGAGAACTGAAACTCACCAAAATTATTCAGTTCGGTTCAATTGAAATGTTTTGTTTTGATATTTCAAAATGTTTTGTTTCCATTTAACAATTTATATACTATAAATTAAATTTTCTAAACAAAAAGTTACTCCAAAAGGAAAAATTTAACTTTTCTTAGAAAAAGGTCAAAGTGGGATGTTTCAAAAACTTTTAAAAACTTTGATTTAAATTTTTTTCAAAATGGGAAATTCATCAGAACTGACCATTCCCCAAGAAGTTTCAGTTTTGACAAATCATCATTTTCCAACAACAAAAAAGTATAGTCAAAAAATTCCTGACCAGCTATACAAATTGGTGATTTATACATCTGGGGTGCGATTCTGATCTCAGATGCTCTGGTTTTCAGAGGAGCAATTCCTGATTTACAGTGGTATAGGTGAGATCAGAATCAGGCCCCTGAACACCAAAGAGGTCAGGCATTACTTCACCATTTATGATCTTAGGCCTTGGCTACACTGCATTTTATAGCGCTCTAACATGCTGGCTCAGGGAGGTGAAAAATCACCCCCCTGAGCGCAGCAAGTCTGAGGGCTTTAAAGCGCTAGTGTGGACAGGCTCCAAGCGCTGGGAGCCGGGTTCCGAGTGCTCTGAGCGAATCCCCTTGTGGAGGGGGATTACCAGGAGCGCTGGGAGAGCTCTCTCCCAGCGCTCCCGCGTGACCACACTCGCACTTTAAAGCGCTGCTGCGGGAGCATTCCCGCGACAGCGCTTTGAAATTTCAGGTGTAGCCAAGGCCTTAGTCATTAATGCACTAAGTCTTGGAAGTTCACTTTTGAGTTGATTTACTCATTTCCACAGATATTTCTGTTTAATGTTTCATTTTATAACTTCATGGACTGCAAGATTTGCCAAATTTGCAATAGAAAAAAAACCTGAGATATTCTAACAAAACAGAGCCTCAAGTTTCTTTTGCATGCAGGTTTCCTTTTGTCACGTTTGCTATCTTAAAAAAAAATCTTCGCTAATGATTTTTTTAAAAATGATGTAACACACTCAGTCAAGTACTCTACTGTTTAATATTTATTTCACAACTCTTCCTTCTCACCATGCCTGGAATAAACTCACAATGCTCAAAACTGCTTGATCCACACTGCAGTTTGAAAGCCTGCAAGTAATGGTTTTAGAAACGGGGTGTATCTAATACAAATGGGCCAAATTCTGCACTAAATTGTATCTTGTATAAATTAGGATTTTAAATTGCTGTCCATCACGGTAGCAGCTGATTGAATTCCATATAAAATCAAATGAAGTCTCTGGCTCTTTTCCTTTTTGAGGATACATGTCAGACATGTAAATGGTATTGAATGAGGTGTATGAGAGAGAGAATTTTGGGCCAAATTCTGCCAACAGACAGACAGCTCCTATTGTCTTAAATAGAAATTGCACAGGGAAAACTGTGCCCACTGTATCAATGAAACACTTTACAGCTTCCAAGAAATAAAGAACAGCTTGTATCAGTGAATGACATTTATGTCAAATCAGGTCACCAGCACAAAAATTGAGAGATAAAATTAGTTTAAATCATTCAAATTATTTCTTTAAACTAGGGTTTCCAGTGCTGGTTCTGTATATCCCATCTAGCCAATACAGAGAAGTCAACATCCACAAGGCATACGTACATGGATCCAACCCAAAGTGAGCAGAGTGTGTTGATCCTGAACGCTGAATAATTCTTCCACATTCTCCATGTCACAGTAATCTGGTCCTGCAGACTGCTTTGGCACTATTACATGGGTAATAGTAAATTCATTATGTGTCTGTAAAACACATGGTAGGAAGACGACTTGAATTAACGGTCTTCTAATGAACAAATGCTGAACATGAATCTGAGGTCAAAAGGGTCAGATCCTCAGCTGCTATAAGCTGCAGTAGTTCCACTGAGTTCAATTAAACTATGCCAGTTTACACCAGCTAAGAATCTGGCCAGTATTTCATCACAGCAATAGACAGAGAAGCAACAAACATATATGAAATGTGTATGCACAGAAAAATGTTCAAAGGAGAGATGATGTCTGTTAAGAATGAAAGCAAGAGAGGTAAAAATACAATTACTTTCTTTGAAGCTTGGAAACACAACACACTTCCCTGTTTTTATTATTCTTGGGTTTTATGTGTATCTAATGCACTTTGATATCCACTTTGAACTTCTTTGTACTTGCACGTCTGTGTATCAGCATCAGTGGTGCTATCTCCCCTGCTCTGGGAACAATCTGATAATTAAGTACCGCTGCAAAGTGAGCTAATTGACCACTAAACATTGTCTAGGATATAGGCAAAAACAAAAAAGCAGTGATTTTTGTTTTATTTGCTGACAGTGGTGGATTTTTTTTAGAATTTGATAACACCGACCAATAGCTTCTAACATTTTTAATATCCAGTTTTCCTGTCACTAAACCTCATTTTGTTTGATGAATACCAGGGAATGTTCTTGAAAAATCCTGTAATGGAGGTTAATTGTACAGCTTAATAACAGTACATGACCACAATAACTATGGAGAATTAAGATCAAATAAGTCTGTAATAATGCAAACAGCAGACCACAATTCAATAAGATAGCCTAACAGATCCATAAGATTATTTTATAAAGTTCATTAGATTACACATGGAGCACTTGCCTCTACTATTACTTAAGTCAATGTATGTTATGTTACTCAGGGGTGTGAAAAAGACACCCACCTGAGTGACACTCTCCTGCCAACAGAGATTCCACCTCTCTTTGAGGTGGAGTAATTATGCCGATGGAAGAGCGCTCTCCCATCGACATAGTGTATCTTCGCCAGATGCGTTACAGCAGTGCAGCTGTGCCAATGTAGCGCGGTAGTGTAGACTAGCCCTTACACTTCAGATCTGCTTTTGCTTTGATATCAGTTCATTACAGGAAAATACAGTACTATCAAAAATGCCTTCCCCATAGAAATGTGAAGGTTCAACTGTACCAGTTTTCCGCAGAGAATTCCACATGTCTCTATTCCTCTTACTGTATTTGCCTCTGCTAGCAGCAGAAATTTGTGACAAAGATCTGTGGGCAACACTACACCTCGGAGTGCTTCAGCCACTTGATCTAATAAACAAGGAGAAAGGGCATTTATAATTTAGTCTTCAGTGCAAAATTTTCTAACGTAACAGGTTTACACAGTTAAAGATCAACTGAACTGACTTACACAGGGAGTGTCATACTTGCCACAAAGAAGGTTTTGTCAGAATAATATAGAACTTTACAGAGCATAACCTTTCTTCTATTAAATGTACACCAAAGAATACAGAATGTTAACTGGCTTGCATTCACTAAGGCAGTGAACTAGCACTACTTCCTAGTCCAAATTTTCTCAAGAACTCTAAAAATGCAACCACAGTGGGCCTGGTCCTGCTCCCATGGAGTTAAAGGCAAAATTCCCATTTAATTCAATGGAAGCAATTGGGCCTGTAGTCTGCAGGCGTAGCTATTGGAACTTGTAGATGTGAAATGGGTAATCTCAGATGTACGTATCCATTTCAGGTGAGAAAACAAAGGGTAGTGTACAGACACACAAATATTCCAGGAACATTTGGTCCTCCATGTCAGAGAAAGCTACAATGAAATAAACACATGCAGGTCAATATCATATAGTATGTTAGCAGAGCTAGAGGAGCATTACAGCCCAACTGAACACTTACTCTGAACAGTGCTTAAAGTGGCTGCTGGCTTTAAGGCCTGGTTTACTGGAGGAGATTGTCCAGCAGAAACAGAGGCATCACTCTTACTGGCTTTTTCAGAAAATGTGGTAGATAAGGAGTTATTCTGATGCATAGAAATGCAAGACAACACACTTCCATCCATCTGCTCAGACATAACCATATTCTCTTTAATTTTCTGATCTCGGGCTAGTTCTTGCTTCTTAAGCTGATCCTCAAAGAACTGAAACTGCTCCGTTTCAAGCTGCTGTTGTCGCATCTGCGCAATTCTCTTCTTTTCTGCTTCTATCAAACTCTGCTGCTCCAGTTTCTTTAAGAATTCAGCTTTACACTTGTTCTGCAAAGTATGTAAATAAAGTGGTCAGATCCTTTAGACAATGTTAAAGGAGTCACAAAATGGTGAGGGGAAAGCTAGCAAACTGATTAACCAGTTATTATCAAGTATCAGAGGGGTAGCCATGTTAGTCTGGATCTGTAGAAGCGACAAAGAGTTCTGTGGCACCTTATAGACTAACAGACGTATTGGAGCATAAGCTTTCGTGGGTGAATCCCCACTTCGGTGCATCCGAAGAAGTGGGGATTCACCCACGAAAGCTTATGCTCCAATACGTCGGTTAGTCTATAAGGTGCCACAGAACTCTGTCGCTTCTACAGTTATTATCAGACAATAATGACACTGTTTGGAATACGTTACCCACATTGCCCAATACAATTGAGCCCACAGAAGTGCTCTAAAATAATAAACACGATGCACTTAGGGATAGAGGACAGAGATCTGCCATTCTGCACACCCCTGATACATTATGCATTTACCTCAATATTAATAGTATTTGCCCTTGACCCACTTATATTTTAGCAAAAATAATTACAGTCTAAAAAAGTCATTTTTTGAATAGGGGGGTAAAAGGAGGAAGCACAAACAAGCCTTTATCATCAAGGACACATTTATCTTCAAGTGGATTTCACAGCCCAGTTCTTTCTCTGGCACCTTCTCCTGCCCTTTTCCTTTCTTCACTTACTTTAATTTCCCTTGGACTGAGTCCATGAAACGTAGGGTATGTCTTAGGGTGACCAGATGTCCCGATTTTATAGGGACAACCCCGATTTTTGGGTCTTTTTCTTGTATAGGCTCCTATTACTCCCCACCCCCGTCCCGATTTTTCACACTTGCTGTCTGGTAACCCTAGTATGTCTACACTTAAACCGCTGCACAGACACTCACTACAATGAGAGGGGGAGGGGGGTTCTTCCATCACGGAAGTTAATCCACCTCCCCGAGAGGCAGTTGCTACATTGATGGAAGAATTCTTCTGTTGACTAGTACTGTCTACACCAGGTGATCGGTCGTCATAGCTACGTCTCTCAAGGGTGGGGCTATGCCAGTGTAAGTTTTCAATGGAGATCAGCCCTTAACCTTGCATTGTATGCATTTTTCCACACTTCTTGTTCTGTCTTGGTCACAGTAGGTCATCACTGAACTCTCATCTCCCTCCAGCTGCCCAACACCAACTGCTATTCCACAAACTGCAGGGAACCATCAGGTTCCAACATTCCTTCCCCACTTCTGTTAAAGAGGCAGCAACACAAACTTTCAGAAGTTAAAATATTGATACTTAATCAATAACCAACAAACAAAACAAAATGAAACCACCCAAACAAATCAGAAATGGGAACATGGATTCTTGTTCCAAATTCCAGGAGACACACTGTGGGAGAAAGAACAGTGGTCCTTACTTCCTCTACCTCTTTCCATTACAAGCTTTTGAACTACAAATCCTACTCTCAGTGACTTTATTACACAAAGTGGGAGTATGACTACGCAGCCTTAACAGATACTTAAATACATCCACAAATCAACCAGAACCTAGCCTAACTTTGTACCTTTCACAATGCCTTGATGTATGTCAGAGTTCAAGGAAATACTAGTTGTGTTGTGGTCTAATTTTGCTTTTTCTTCAGGGAAAAGGGGCCGATTCAAGTACTCATTAGTACAGAATCTGACTTTATCAAATAAAATAGTATTAACCAAATTGTACCAAACTGCAATAGAGGTTTTTTCTACAATAGATAAAGACAGACAGACATTAAGCATTTCTATTAAGTAAATACTGAAATATTTACATATTTATTTCTAAATAACCACACATCACTTATTTTCAAATATACTGCTTTATTAGAAGTTCAAAAGACGCAGTTTCTAATAGTGCCCAAACAATTGTAAAATTTGATTTTTTGCTCATACAACTGCTTTTTTATTTGAATTTTGATTATGTAATATTTATAACTGATTAAATAAGTAAACATTCATATGAATAATGCTTTAAAAATTAAATGTGAATTCAGATAAGACTTACTTTGTCTTGCATATATTCTTGGTATTCTGCGTTATATTTCTTTAAAAGATCCTTCTTCAATTCATCTGTCCTTGGAAATGCAACCTCTTTCAGTTTCTTTTGGGGGTGGGAGTGGGGGTGGGGGGGAAAAGGGAAATAAAAAAAAAGTAAAACTGATTTCCTGCCTTCGAAACAAACAAACAAACAATTAGCTGGGAAGGAAAACCAGCTGGAATGCAGATTAAAAAAGTCAATCATTTCAAAACAAAGTTAAAAATACTAAATTACAGGCATGTCAAATATATAAGGCCGTGTCCGTAGCTGTTATCAGTTGGCACAGTCCATTGAAGCTATGCCAGTTTACACCAGCTGAGATCTCGACAACAGATTTCTTATAGAAAAGGAAAATCACTTTTCCAACCAGTCTGATGCTTCTGTGAGGCACAAATGATATGTGACAAACGGCATTACTGGCTCGGGTGAAATTTGTTTCTAGGTTTCAGATCAGCATTGTCCCAGATCCTGCAACGTGCTGTCTGGGATAAGCCTAGGTGAGGCCCCAACAATGTCAATGGGGCTCCACTCAGATGTAGAGTTCTGCCTGTGGAGAGTTCACTGCAGGAATGGGGTCTTTGATATTACATGTTTCAGAGTGGTAGCCGTGTTAGTCTGTACCAGCAAAAACAACGAGGAGTCCTTGTGGCACTTTAGAGACTAACAAATTTATTTGGGCATAAGCTTTCGTGGGCTGGAACCCACTTCATCAGATGCATGGAGTGGAAAATACAGGAGCAGGTATAAATACATGAAAAGATGGGAGTTGCCTTACCAAGTGTGAAGTCAGTCTAACTAGACAATTCAATTAACAGCAGGATACCCAAGGGAGGAAAAATAACTTTTGTAGTAGTAATGAGAGTGGCCCATTTCAAACAGTTGACAAGAAGGTGTGAGTAACAGTAGGGGGAAATTAGTATGGGCGAAATTAGGTTTAGGTTTTGTAATGACCCCACCACTCACAGTCTTTATTCTGGCCTAATTTGATGGTGTCCAGTTTGCAAATTAATTCCAGTTCTGCGGTTTCACGTTGGAGTCTGTTTCTGAAGTTTTTTTGTTGAAGAATTGCCACTTTTAGGTCTCTTATTGAGTGACCAGAGAGATTAAAGTGTTCTACTGGTTTTTGAATGTTATAATTCCTGATGTCAGATTTGTGTCCATTTATTCTTTTGCGTAGAGACTGTCCAGTTTGGCCAATGTATATGGCAGAGGGGCATTGCTGGCACATGATGGCCTATATCACATTGGTAGATGTGCAGGTGAATGAGCCCCTGATGGTGTGGCCGATGTGGTTAGGTCCTATGATGGTGTCCCTTGAATAAATATGTGGACAAAGTTGGCCCCGGGGTTTGTTGCAGGGATTGGTTCCTGGGTTGATTTTTGTTGTGTGATGTGTGGTTGATGGTGAGTATTTGCTTCAGGTTGGGGGGCTGTCTGTAAGCGAGGACTGGCCTGTCTCCCAAGGTCTATGATATTACATGTTTCAAGACCTTAATTAAGTATTTTAGCATGTACTTAATCCCATTGATTAACAGAATTTAAGCACATGCTTGGGCACCTCTCCTGAATAGGGATGCTTTCCTGACTCAAGGCCTAAAGCAGAATAAAAATCGGAAGAAATTTATGTGGACCAAGCCTCAAAAGGGACCTTATTAAACATATTAAACTTACAATGATAGACCTCAATCACATGGCATTTTACATACTTGCTTAGCTTTACTCACATAAGTACTCCTATTGAGTTCAATAGCTTGGGCCCATAGTTATTGGGGTGTTTAAATAATTCAAACAAACTGGAAAATTTAACATCAGTGTAGCATTTTGCCAGATGAATCTGAGTATATACAAATCAGTACACAGGTGCTATTGCCTGTCACAGCACACATGCTCCAGAAAGCAGCTGCCCCCTTCTGGAATCACTTGGAATGCACTGCGGAATGGCAGCATGAGGCACAAGATTCTGCTAGAAGAGACAGTTTCCCATATTTCAGTGAATATCAATGGATAATGTCAGTTGTTTTAAACTGAGGAGGGAACTATTTAAAAAGTTCATCCATTAATTAAAGCAGGGGTCTCCAAACTTTAGGAGACGAGGGCCACATTAGATTTTTGACGGGGCTTCGCGAGCCGGCTTTAGGGAGTGCGGGGCCCGATTTCGACGGGGCCCTGCTGCCGGAATACCGCCGAGGCGGCAGCAGCATTTGAGCTGCCGCCGAGGCAGTGGCAGCAATTGGTTGGGGGGCCGGAGACCCCTGAATTAAAGCAATGATGAAACCAATATAGTACTGGTGAAATTGGGAAAAACATTAAAAGGAAATGGAGCACATATTTTAGTGTTAAAGAAAGCAGAAAATAATTTGGCTTATCAGCACGTTAAGCAGATAATATACAGTACACTAATAATTTCAAATGTCCCTCCGGCATTCAGAGGTCAAGCTAGCTTCCACTGAAGCCAAGGGTCATTCACTTAAATGGAAGCAGGATAAGATCCTAAATGCTTTCAAATTAAGGTATTTAAAATATATGTATCCTTTAGAAACAGATTTAAATAAGTGTCAAACAATCCATATACTATTGGCTCTGTTTAGTGATACCAATTAATTCACATTTTAGGAGTTGCAATTAGAACCCCAGCAATGATCAAGTGATTTAGCTGAAATGAAACTTTGTTGCTAATGGAGCTAGTTATAAAAACGTAGTCTCGGTAGGCTGGGTTGGTTCCGTATGTATTTGTTAATTCTGAGTAAAGAATGATTTACTTACTGAGAGAGCAATTTGAGAAATGCCAGGAAAAAACAAACCTACCTTTATGATATCCTGTTTTTCTGGTACTGCACATTGCTGATAGTCTCGGTGACAGGGTAGCTTTTCTACAAATAAGCTAGAAAATTAAACACACACATTTTCCCCCTTATTAGCCAAAGGAAGATCCACAGCAGCTTTTATGTTGGGAGGAAAACAAGTTTTGCATATCACAGCTGTTGAACACTGCATTCCAATTTGATTTATAGCAGTTTTCTATGCTTTCACAGGTTTAAACCATGTCACTAAAATTCCAGCACTGATTTACATGACACAAATCTTAGCCCCCCCACAATATTATTTTCTGTAGCTGGTTGCACTTTTCCTTGTTCTTTAGTATCAATAGGTGATAACAGGACTAACTAACACCTGGCACCAGAAATCACCATGCTGAGCACTAGCTAGCCTTTGTAACCAGATCTTATCAGCATCACCCTTTTCCTTCCATCCCCTTTTCACTCGGAACACACTTGTTAGGTCTTGTCTTATTTAAGTTCTTCAGGCCAGTGAATGTCCTTTATTCTATGTTTGTTCATGGATTGGAGCCTCCACGAGCTACTTCAAAGCAAATAATAATAATGATAACATGGCAAAGGTGTAGGAGAGAAGGCTGCCAACAGAGAAAGTCTCTGTAGAGACTTCATGTGAAGTCATGCATGTCATACTGACATGCATTACTGCAGCCCACTTCTGACCAGACCATCCTGTGCTATAAGGTGAAACAAATTATTATATAGCACAGGCAGAATCAATCACCATTGTGCACCCAGGATGCACACTGGATACCCCTGTTTACAGCCACCCACAGCTTTCTGAAAAGTTCACCTTCCAGAGTGGAAATTTCCTAGCCCTCTCTGTTCCCAAAAGTTGCATGTGTTTGTTTAAAAACAAACAAACAAACAAAACACAACAATGTCTGAACAAACAAACAGGATACCAAAGTGAGGGAAATTCCCCCCTCCCACTCCCCATTATTATATATTTAACTTTTTTTTAAGCTCTATAGCCTAACTGGCTGCTTAGAAAGTTTAAATCTGGTGTGGACTTAGCTCTCAATTAGGAAGTAACTGAGTGTTCTAGTGAAATCTGCTTTTGATTTGATGGAGTTATGACCTTTTGAAAAAGAAAATCACATGCTAAGCATGCACCGGACATTTTGCAATGGCTTATTCATTCAGGGACAGACTCTGTCTAGTCTTTGTGTGGAAGAATAGTAGAATGAGGGAGTAAAAAGCCCCTCTCTTTGTGGTCTGTTTGATGGCTGGACAAAATTACCAAATCAATCTATCCATCAGAATTATTAAGGTAAAAAACCGACAGATTATTCCTTACGTTATAAATTTATTATAAAGAACAAAAGCATTCTCCAGATTTCCTTCTTCCAGATATACAGATGCCATGCGCTCCATCTCTACTCCGGATCTAAAGTAACGACGTGGCGTAATATCCTCATTGATTGTGATGTTACAGGCAAGCTTGCTTAAGGCACGTACTCGCTCCTCTGGGCTCACTGATACATCTGTGTGGTCAGGCATAGCTGCTAACTTTTTCTGAAAAACAAGCAACACATCACAGGTTACATTTCACCTTGGATGGCTGACCCCATTCACACATGACCTTGTTCAAGGCACTGAGGGGAGTTTAAATTTAAATCAATAAATTAATTAAATGCAATCAATCAATAACCACAAATGTTAGTAACAATTACAAGACTTTATCATGCTTCTTCAATGGCATTAAAAACAATGAATAAATTACTGTATATTAAAAACACAAAAGTTGTGAATCAAGATAAAGATAAAATTAAATTAACTAGAGTGAAACAAATAAAAGAACAAGCCTGATTTGGCAGCTTCCTAGATTTCCCAAGATATGAATTCCCACAAAGTGTCCCATTTTTATAGACATTTAAAGTATTCTACCTAGGCCTGATCTACCCTTGGAACTTACACAGCTATATCTCCTAAGGGCATGAAAAATCCACACCTCTGAGAGATGTAGCTATGCCAACATCACCCCCCAGTGCAGACAGGGCTAGGTCAATGGAAGAATTCTTCCGTTGACCTAGCGACCACCTCTCGGAGAAGTGGAGTACCTCCAGCAATGGGAGAAGCCGTCCCGTTGGCATAGGTTGTGTCTACACTGGAAATGCTACAGCAGCGCTGAGGCTGTAGCATTTCAAGTGTAGGCAAGCCCTTACCACTGGATGTACTGTTTACTATTGGGTGTAGCCTAACTGATGACAGTAGTCAGAATTTGCAGGATCATACCAGAAATTCATTTCAATGTTAACTTTACAATTTAAAGCATTCATTTACAGCTGAATAAACTAAAGCTATTTAACAGGACAGGAAGAGAAGCCAGCAAGAAAAGCCATGAACTCATGTTCTAAAAGGTTTAATACATTTTCTCTTTCATACCGTTACTTAAAATAATTTTGATTACATTACTGAATGAAACTGCTGCTGAGAAACTGCTTCATCTTATTATATTTTAAAGGATTCAGTCTTTCAATTCAGAACGTGTATATATACACACACCCAGAGGAAGTGCACAGTAGCTAAAAGAGGGAGAAACCCAAAAAATCAAATGTATTCAATATAATATTTTAAAAAATATTTAAATTCCAGCTTGCTACACTCCATACGAAGGGGCAGCTGGGCAGAGAATAAGGGTGGTAGCAGGGAATGGTGGTTAGAACCTTGGAAAAACCCTTGAGCTGGCGGTCAGCACAACTAAACTAGCGTGGGTGGTGTCAGATAGTTTGCTGCTTTTTTGAAACTCTGGAAGCCAAAGCATTAAATATCAAAATGTAATACATACCAATGAACTAACAGTGAATGGCTGTTCCATGTTGCCCACGGTCTGCAAACCAACAAGATTACTATTTCTTTTCAATCTCTCCATCTGGTCACAAAAAACAAATTGGGGGGTGCAGGGGAGAAGGGTGGAAAAAAATCAATGCAATGTTCAGTGCTTGCAGTAAGTTGCCCCCACCCCCGCCCCACGAGTCATGGTTTATTGGTCAAAGAGGAACTTCAGTACAAATACTCTGATTGTCACCATGTCCTAACATGAAATGTGACAATGAAGTCATTTTAACTGGAAATATCTTCAAACATCTATGTTCTTATGCCATGCCAAGTATCATAACAGTTTAAAATCGAACACAACACAAACAAGTCAAACTGTACGTTTTAATAAACATGTTATTACAGGTAGCCTCATTATATAATAGTATATTAAGTAGTTTTAAAATAAATTGATCTCATATTTTGTTAAATTGTAATTTAAATGATAAACTAGTACTTTTCAAACACTAAGTGGGGGGGAAAAGGAGTCCAAATCAAAAATTCAGAGACTAATAAGTGCATTTGTTTTTCCATTTGCATCTGACCTGGTAAACGTATCTATGTACAGTGTGAATTTGAGCACTTTTTTCTAGCAGGTCTATAATTATAAAATTAAATCAGGCAACTGTCCTGCCTTAATATGGAAACTACATGTTTAGTAACTAAAAGTATATGAAATCTTTCCAGCACTATTTGAACCATCTATAGCACTGGTCAATTGCAAGAAGTGATTGAAAACTGCACTCAGCGTGTAAGAGATATAAGTTAACACAACCCTTCAGTAAAGGCAAATATTTAAAAGTGCTGCGGTCATCAGCAAAAATTGCTTCTGACAAGGAAATGATTCATTAAGTTATACTTGAATACGAATCCGAAGCTGGGTAGGTAGGTGCTCGAATTCCTAACACTTCAGTGCTCAATCTAGAAGATTGGTCTTGAATGTCAACCGTTTTGTGCGATATAGAAAATGCACATTACAAACATCTACAGGCTAGACTGGTTCATCACAGAAGCCCCAGACTCAGAGCTGTATTTTGGGAAAGGGAGAATGCCAGAACACTGCCTATTCCTGGGTTGTAGAACAGACCATTGAGGCCACAGCAGCTACTTGCTCTAACATATACCAGGGGCTAAAGGGGCCCTTGGCCAGTTCCATGCAGACCCACTCAGCTCAGCCAGACCATTGGAACCACTATAGACAGTGTCAAGAATCAGGACGAAAATAATGGGAGGCAAGGAGCTCATTTTCACGAGCTTTCCTACCCCTGCAGCCCCGCAGATTCCCTTGGTGAAGATGGAGGAGTATTTTTTGATCTTCAGCATGGAAGACAGAATCCAGTCTTCTTTGATTTATGTGGCACAGAAAGCAAATGCCTCTGAAGGATCAAAACTTACTACAATATATATTCATGTTAAAACAAAGGGCATGAAATCATTCCCTCTTTCACTTACCTGTTAAGTCTCAAGCTCAATATTTTGTGTTTTCTGTGTATCTGCAGATTCAATCTATAAAATGTGATCAAATCCTGAACCCAACCGTCCTTCCTGAGAAAATCCCTCACTGAAGACAACAGACATATCACCTGAGCAAGGACTTCAATGTCTCATCTATTATGCAGGAACTAACTATTAATTTTAAGTCTACCCCTGCTACAGTTCTATTATTTTTCAAAAGCATTACTGTTCACTCTTTAAGGAACTGGAGAAGGGGAGAGGGAAGGGAAACTGATACAGGATAGATATCAGGGATGAGCATTTACCTTGGATCAAAAATAGTATTCCCCACTCCACACAACCAACCTTAAACAAGAAGTGAAACCCTCCAAAAAGTCTGTTTAAAAAACAAAACAAAACAAAAAAAAAACCCCAAAAAACTGTGCATGGGCATGTGTCTGAGATAAAAATATGCATTACAATGAACTGCTTGAGTGATAAAATAGATCAAATTTCATTTTGAAAACATCTTTCTCCTTATAAAATGTAAAAGTTTATTAAAGAAATGGCAGTTCAGGAGAAGGACAATCTTTTCATAACTAGGTTGCTCGTCTGAATCCAACATGGGTCAGTGGTGACAATGTACCACCGCAGCTTTAACACTTTCCCCCACTCCTACTAGCCAGGCTGAAACACACTGGTATCCTGAGCCACACCCCCTACTGCCCCATGTCCTATTGGTCAGGTATCACCCATTCCTTTCACCCAAAGCTCCCAGTGTCCTGAGGGCTGAACACTGAGCCAATCATAATGCCAACCACCACTAAATGAATCGATCAGTGCTGCTCTGCCCGCACCCATTAAATCATTTTATGTTGGCCTCACATGTAGAACCCTCTGCTGAAGGAGAACAGAGGTTCCCCTCCTCCTGGATCACACCACAATCCATTCTCAAACAGGAAGCAGTCGGCTGTTGAACAGGAAGGCCACCAGTGATGGGTTCTTTGTCTGCCACCATCCCAGAAGAGGTCTCTGTTGGGACAGGGTCCCCCGCCCCCCCCATACAAACAGATTCCTCTTTTGGGGAGGCACAAACACCCATCAAGGAATCCCCCCACTCCCCCAGCCCCAACCTTCCCAGCATGCCCCAACACTAACAGTACAAAAGTTAAAGTTAAAAGGTTACATTTGCCTCATTAATTTCTTTAAAATAAAGAAGTGTTAATAGGAAATAAAGTTCAATTACAAATTCAGGCATATTATGAGGAGACATCTGGTGGCAGCAGACACTCACACTTCCTCATATGATGCACTGGTGTTTGTGAAAGCCCTGAAAAGCAAGCTCCTGCACGTATGCACACTGTGTCAAGATACAGCAAAAACGGTTTGCAGAAAAGTCCGTACAAATAGCGACAATTTTTTAAAAATCCCTCGTGGATTCCAATGTAGAAGGCAATTTGTGTTGGGGAACGATATTTAAAATTGATACAATAAATGCAGTATTAGGACAAACTTGATATTTTTGTAAACAGTTACTGTAAAAAGATACAAATGTTATGCCTAATACAGCATACATAAAAAAATGCGACTACAAAAGCAATGGCATACTTTATAATGATTCTAATATGCTTTCTGACCAATGTATCCAAGTGTAGAGAATAATGAGGAGACTACTATTATATAGAAGATTAGGCCTCTTTAGAAAAAAAAAGAAATAAAAAAAAAGAATTACGTTGGCCAGCTTTGTTTGCATTTGCACATGAACATGCTATATGTTTGTACAGTGCACAGCAAAAGAAATACCCTTATCCTGATTAGGGCCTCTAAGTGTTATTGAAATACAAGTTAATAATAAGAGTAATGAAGTACTCTACAGGATCAAAGAGAAATTCAAATGTGTAATTCCTTTGAGTGAAATGGAGTGAAGTTTTATCATTTTTCAGACACAGAAAACAATTATGTTAATATTTAAAACCAGGGTGGCTAAAAATCAATGATTTAAAATTTTTTTTTTAAATCTGATTTTTTAATTTAAATCCGATTTTTTTGATAAATTGCTTTTTGAGGAAAAACCCCATCTAAAGATAGTTTCAATTAAGATACATTATAGCTCAAAGATATCTCATCATGGAATAGGGATTATAAATTCTAATTCTATAGTATAAAACAATATATTCATGTAATGTTTAAGAAAAGTTTTGTAAATGAGTTCCAATAGTTCACAGATTAGAGACCCAATTTTATGGGTTTCCAGGGGCTTCTGTATAGATTATTTAAATTAGTCTTTCTATCTACCCAATGGGACTCAGTGCTCAGTCTAGATACCATCAGAGATGCTTAGTTTTGCAGTTCTCAAACTGTGGATTTGTGTCTCCAGAGATAACATGCTTGTTAACAGCAAAAATGGTTGTTGGTTGTTTTTTTTAAAAAAAAGTTGTTTTTTAAAATAGATTTCATTTAACTATTTTAGTTAAAAACAATTTTAACAAAAACAAACCTGATTTTAAAAAACTTGAATGTTTAACTAAATTCAAAAATTCATATGCTTGTTTTGTTAAAATATTATCTCTGCTGTTGAAGAAAAAAATCCAGAATACATAATCTTGTTGTTTTCGTTAAATAAAACCATTTAAATGTCTGTCTGGTGATATTCTCCTCCTAATACAGCATGGCAAGAAAATCCTCCAAATATTAATGATTAACCTGTTGAATTGGAGATAGTTCACCTCCCAATGACTTCATAAATATCTGCTTCAATTACCTTTGGTAAATGAAATAACCAAAACAACCATTCATTTTCTGATATAGCTGTAAAACTAATCTGAAAAGTTTTCAAAATAAATCACTTAAAAAATGTATAGTGTGTAACTTATAAAAACGAAGCCTACATCTATCTTTGAGTTGTGAAGAATATGTATTAAGGTTATAACAACCAACAAGAATGCACTTTTATGTAGAAATCTGTGATTAAACTGAGTCTTCCTGACTAGTGATTTAAATCAAATCCACCCTGTGTAAAACTATAATCCAACCCCCAATGCAGGGGTTATGAGCCATTATACTAACTGGGAACCATCTCAGCCATAGAGTGTTGGAATGCTATAGATCTACAGAAATATTTCTCACTTATCTAATCCTGGGCACTTGGTTCACTTGCATTTAATATTGTATGTGCACCCCCAAAAATGGTTCTATTCTAGAGATTCTAAACTCCTGGCTGAGAGTAAATCAGATTTGCATAACAAGTGAACAGTTATTTCTTAATAAGCAGACAATGTGAAAACCCATGTAATGATTACTTAAATGCCCTAAGCAAAATGGAACACAAAGATTTACATAATCACTGAATGGCTATTTCTTCATATACGTACAACGATTAAGTAAATTCTCCCAGTCCCACTGGTAGCTACATACAGATCATCAACATGCTCACAAAGAGCATGGTACGGTACCTACAATTTCTGCCCTCCACCTACCCCATCATACCACAATTTTATTACAAATGTTATAATGACTATGATGTATCAAAAATGCAAATTTTCTTCCAGTGTAAAAGTGTGCATCTAGGAAAAGAGTTCAGTCACTACTGAAGTCATCAATTTAATGAGGAAAAATACAAAAACACAAGAACCTTTTAAACCCCTAATTACAGGCCCAAACTGTCTCAACAACTTTTAAATAAGACCATGATTACCATGGGTGGTGTTCTTAAAAATTAGTGGCATGGCACTGCCCTATATTTTTAAAATCCACTGTATCAAATCCAAGAGTGAAAATAAATAGTTTGTACAGAACACACAGGCTGGCTGAGCATTTCGAAGGCGCCGAAGGACGTTAAGTGCCCATCTTCCACTGCATTTCAATAGGAGGCAGGCACCTAAATAATGTAGGCTTCTGGGAAAATTTAAGTCATGGGACAGAAACTCTGTCTTTATAGATTATTTGAAGATAATAAAAACAGCAACAGCTGCCTTCTAACAGTTCAGTCTGTACAGAAGATGGCTGTCTATAAATAAACATGGGCTTTTGGAATAAGTGTTCACTACCAGAATGATTCAGTTAGCATAAAGAGAGCAACAGCCTGTTTCAGACAAAGATGTGAGAAGGAGATAGAAAGACTAAATTAATTTAAACAAAGAGGTCTACTGATACTGCACAAGGACTGTATTAAGATCATGTTTGGTAAACAAGAAGCGGGTGGGACCAGAAATTAGACTTAATCGGTGGACAAAATAATGAGGGCATGAGCTATTCCATCTTCACCCCTTTTTGGGGCCCTTTAAAAGAGATTCCTTTTTGGGGGGTGGGAGGAACACAACTACCAACACTACAACAGCCACTGTGAAGAGATTTTTCATTATAATGCCCAGAAATTGGCCCACTCCTGACCATCACTGCTGCATCAATGAGGGTCCCAACCTGATACAGGTGAGATCCTGCTCTGTCTTCCCTTCTTTTGTGTGCCCCTTTTTGCACAGCCCATCTCCCCTCCAACTCTGCCCCCAGCCCATGCTATCTTCCACCTGTCCTCTCTCTCTCTCAGCTTTTCACCTGATCCTGAAATTAACCACATGGTGAGATGAGACAGCTTATCCAGTTCTGCTCAGCCAGAGAAGGACCAGTGAAGGAGAGGGGCCTGACCAGACCAACCAAATGATGTCTCTGCCCAGGGAGGCAAGTCAGGATCCAGAGCAATAGCTGTTGTGGCCAACCAACCATCTGAAAGCATCTGTCCATGAGTCATGACTGATTAATTTTCTAGTGTGTTTGCCACGGTACTAAGCAGGCTGAAGTCTTTGTGTACCAAAGTGTTTAATTGTGGACAGTAGCTGGCACCTTTAACTCTTTGGGCCCACACTGGCAGTGTTCTGTTAATTTAGATGGAAGACAAGTCTGGATGATCCCCATGAATCCATGCCATCCATTTAGTGAACCTTGCTTCCATGCAGGCTCTGCAACCAGTGCTTCTAGTCAGCAGCACAACACCATTTGAACTGACCAGCAGGGTCTCCCTTGAGCCCTGACAGTCCCTATGACCCCCACTGGAAAGCTGGGGAGCAATACAAGAGACATTATAGTGGTCAGGGTTATATTCTTTTCATCTAATTTCCATGAACCAGAAGAGGGACGAAGTGCTTCATCCCAGCCTCCACCCATATCTGCCCAGTCTCTGCCATCTCCTCTGTGCATTACCTGTATAGGGTTGCCGGGTGTCCGGTTTTTGACCAGAGCACCCAGTCAAAAAGGGACCCTGGTGGCTCCAGTCAGCACTGCTGACAGGGCCATTAAAAGTCCTGTCGGTGGCACAATGGGGCTAAGGCAGGCTCCCTGCCTGCTGTGGCTCTGCGTGGCTCCTGGTAGCAACGGCATGTCCCCACTCTGGCTCCTATGTGTAGGCACAGCCAGGGGGCTCCGAACGCTGCACACGCCCCAAGCACCAGCTCCGCAGATCCCATTGGCCAGGAACTGCAGCCAATGGGAGCTGCGGGGGTGGTGCCTGCGGACAGAGCAGTGCGCAGAGCCGCCTGGCCATGCCTCCGCATAGGAGTCAGAGGGGGAATGTGCCACTGCGTCTGGGAGCTGCTTGAGGTAAGCGCCACCCGGAGCCTGCAACCCTGACCCCTTCCCGCACCCCAGCTCCTTGTCCCAGCCCTGATCCCCCTCCCACCCTCCGAACCCCTTGGTCCCAGCCCAGAGCATCCTCCTATACCCTAAACCCCTCATCCCCAGCCCCACCCCAGAGTCTGTACCCCCAGCTGGAGCACTCCCCCCCACATACTACAACCCCCTACCCCAGCCCAGAGCCCCCTCCCACACTCTGAACCCCTCAGCCCCAGCCCGGAGCACCCTCCTGCCCCCCCAACCACTCATCCACAGCCCCACCCAGAGCCTGCACCTCTAGCTGGAGCCCTCAGCACCCCTGCACCCCAACCCTCTGCCCTGATCTCCCTCCCGCCCTCCAAACCCCTTGGCCACAGCCCAGAGCACCCTACTACACCCCAAGCCCCTCATCCCTGGCTCCACCCCAGACCCAACACCCCCAGTTGGAGCCCTCTCCCCTTCCCACACTCCAACCTCCTGAGCCAGCCTGGCGAAAATGAGAGCAGGAGTGAGGGTGGGGAGAGGGAAAGACAGAGGGAGGGAGGATGGAATGAGGAGGCGGGGTAGTGCAAGGGTGTTTGGTTTTGTGTGAGTAGAAGGTTGGCAACCCTAAAGCAAGGCTTCTCTGCTGGCTTAGTGGCAGAGGGGTATGGTTCTGCAATGGCAAATTAGCACAAAGGGGGAGATCCTACCTGGAGAGGACCCTATGCGCAGTGCTAGGGGGCATAAGCCTGGTTCCCTTTGTCCACGCGATTAAACCTCTCTGTGCTACTCTTTACAGTCACACAATTCAACCTCACTTCTACAAGAAAACATGAGTGAAATTAAAATAGATTTTTCCTTAAAAGCAGCCAAAAGGGTATAATAAGCCCTTCCAAGACTTATACTTTAAAGTTAGTCTGCAATTCCTCAGAGTAAGAAAGCTACTGAAGTTCAATTTAGATGTGACGTTTTTGGTGCAAGATCATCTATTTTATCTGTTTTCTAACGACAGATTGCTTTCTGGAACAGATTCACTTTTTTACATACAGTACCACTGTCACCACTTTAAGAATGACTCTTAAACAGAGATACTTCAGCAACACAATGAGGAAGATTTGTTACAGTGTGTCCAAGGGCTCTGATATCCAGCTGCAACACTGCTAATAGCACACAAATCAAGTTATCAGCAATCTGGAGAATGACAACACAATTTTTACTCAGCTGTACTGTGTGTCCATGATAATAAAACTAGTTTCTCATTAACTACTTTTTTCTCATTTCCACCCAATGTAAATCACGGACTATTCATTTGCTATATTGGGCACTAACAACAACATATTAAAGTTATCTTTATTTTCCCAGATTATTCCACGCATTCTTAACTTTATGAGGCCTGTATTGTTTCAGTTTTTTCCTGCCTTGTGGTATCTATATGCTGAATTCATAGATCACTAGACCAAGCGGCTGAAATCAATTGTTATCAAAGGCAGATAGATGAAATGGAAAAATTCTGGATACGTGTTTACAATTCAGCATATTGATACAGTTGCTATGCGAAATGGCTTAATAGGCAAAAGAAAAATTACCACTGCTAAGAAAACAGAAAATTCTAGTCATTGTAAAGTGAAATTTGAATTCATTGACAAAGACAGTAGTAAACCTCATTCTACATGGCTTTAAAGTGTAAAGCAGGACTCTAATCTTCATCTATTTTTATGCATAATGTTGTGAAGATCAGCTCTAATAATTAATACATCACATATAAAGTTTCTAATTACCACCCCACTTTTTAAGTCCCTCCCCCAATACTATTACAGGTCCTACTTGATTAAAATGAAGAATTAAAACACAATGACGTATAGATGTGGTCATGTCTTCATCCAGAAGTGGAGGGGAAGCTGCTGTGGGGTGGGGAGAATGCAGATGAGAAGTGTGGCCAGAAAGCAAGCAGAGCCCAGTCTGGCACAGGGGCAGCGCTAAGATTCCTGACACCCCACGAACACAGACAACAGCAAGACAAGTAGTCAATTTTTAGTTCTGGTTTCAAGACATCTGCTGTGCAGCTCTTGCCAAGATTGCACCTACAGAGATCTCATCATAAATTAAAGATACCCTTCCTAAATTAAAGATACCCTTCCCCAGTGACACCACCCACTCTCCAGCACAGACGACCCTACTAAAATAGGGGGTTGGAACCAGCATCCCCTATCCTCGTGGGGTCACAGCCAAACCAACTGAAACCAAATACTCTATCTTATAGCCAAATACTGCCCCCAGATACTTATTTACTTCAGTTGGAGTTAAGAACGAGACTGCGACTTCCAGAACAGAAATTTGGCTCTCCAAATCTTAGTATTTTAATTGGCATTTCAAACAAATCACATATTTTTAATAATTATCCTACATTCTTTATGTGACTATAGTTTCTAAAGAAGACAGCTGGGGACTTGTACATAAATAACTGCATATTAGTACACGTGCTCTCCACCTTTATATTGAAGCTACTGAAGAAGCAAATGATCATAAACTCGTTCACTAAAGGGCCAAATTCTGAAGGCAAAAAAGGCATCCTCTGGGGGAAGTGTGCAGCCAGTAGATCCACTGAGAAATTCATGTCTCTTCATACCTTGGATGAGCCAAGGGCCCTGAGGCTGTAGTAGTGGCGATGGCGTGATACAGAGGTTTAGTGAGGGAAGGGAATGGACGCCTTCCCAGAAACTATGGAAAACCCACACAACGCCTGTTCATTTGAGCTTTCTGAAACAGTCATGACCATGTTCAAATTTATTAAGATACTCTGCAATAGTTTCTTTATGGGGGGCAAGCAGCTGGTCATTTCTAAGGAAAAGCTTTCCGAATGCTAACTGCTGGCCACTAACACGTAAGTTATTAAGAGCGTTCTTTGCTTGACTTGGGGTGTCAAACTAAAGGTTGTATTTTTTTCCTCAGAGAACATTGCACAAAGATCTCAAAAGACAAGCAGAAAAGTATTTTTTACTATATTGATAAAATATCACCAGTGCCAGAATTTTATGAAGCAGATATTTCTTTATGAGTAACAACATTCTGAACAAGCCATTCATTGAAATATATTTACATTACATTACATCATCTTTCCAGTGGTCCAGCAAAATAATGTCTGTAAAATCCCACAGTCAAAATCCCCTCCTGCAATACAAAGGAAAACAAAGAGGCACAGAGTGGCAGGTAAGACCCCAAAAGCAAAGAAAATGGGCTAGAGTAGCAGTGTCAGCCTCCTTCCCCTCGGAAACCTGCTAAAGTCCCTCCCCAAGACCACTACACAGGTAGGGCATCACATCTTAGGGACTGGCATGTCAGGCCAGAGTGTGAGGGAAGCCAAAGAAACAGTCATTTTCACATGACAAACTCCTTGACTAAGCAGCAGAAATATCACCAGAAATGGTGCCACCAGCATCAACCAAGTTAAAATACCACTTTCAAAATTAATATTCATACCATGTCTTGTAACCTGCTAAGAGGTGAGGGACCTGCACTGCAAATGGAAACAAGAAAGGGCAAAGAGCAGCATGGAGGGACTGGCACACTTTATAGACTGCTAGGACCTGCTGTGTTGGAAGCAGCATTCCTTGAAGATTTGCAGGTTGCATAGTTTCAAGGCAGTATCCCTGTCCTCTTCAGGAAGAATGCCTTAGCATAGTCAGGTCATGGTCTATGAATAGTGCTCCTAGGCCAGGTGGATAAAAATCAATGATTTAAAAAAGAAATTGGATTTTTTAAATTTAAATAGGATTTTTTTTGATAAAATGCTTTTTGAGGAAAAACTCCATCTAAAGATAGTTTCAATTAAGATACATTATAGCTCAAAGATCTCCCATCATGGAATAGGGATTATACATTCTAATTCTATAGTATGAGAAAATATATTCATGTCATGTTTAAGAAAAGTTTTGTAAATGAGTTCCAATAGTTCCTGGATTAGGGATCCAATTTTATGCTGTTCCAGGGGTTTCTGTATAGATTATTTAGGTTAATCTTTCTATCTACCCAATGGGACTCAGTGCTCAGTCTAGAACAGGGTTTCCCAAACTTGGTTCACAGCTTGTTCAGGGTAAGCCCCTGGTGGGCTGCGAGATGCTTTGTTTACCTGAGCGTCCACAGGTACAGCCGCTCGCTGCTCCCAGTGGCTCTGGTTTGCCAGTCCCAGCCATTGGGAGCTGCGGGAAGCTATGGCCAGGCCCGCACCGCTTCCTGCAGCTCCCATTGTCCGGGAATGGCGAACCACAGCCACTGGGAGCTGCGAGCAGCCGTACCTGCAGACACTCAGGTAAACAACGCATCTCGCGGCCCACCAGGGGCTTACCCTGAACAAGCCGCGAACCAAGTTTGGAACCCCTGGTTTAGGAGATACCATCAGAGATGTTTAGTTTTGAAGTTCTCAAACTGTGGATTTGTGTCTCCAGAGATAACATGCTTGTTAACAGCAAAAATGTTTTTAAATAAATAAATAATATATAGAGGTGAGAAATAACAACCTCAACACTATTGTCCCTCTGCAAATTTGTATACAGAGGCAATCCGTTACCTCTCTCTAAAAGTGCAAAGTTTCAAAAAGTTCAATGAATAGAAGATTGTTGGGGGCGGAATAGATCTGGACAACGAGAAGAAGTCTGGAGATAAATGTGAGAAGGGAGGGACAGGCGGTAAAAACAAAAGTGAAACTATGTGAGCAGCATATTCCAGAAGTCTTGATGTCTTTCTGAGTGTTGCCTCCATTGATTTGAGATCTTCCTATTCTCTCACTAGAAGGGAAAACCTATAATGGCAGCAGGCTAGAAAAGAGACCGAGTTTGGGAATATTTTAATGAAGTTCCTCTACCTGTGGGTAAGGCAGGCATGCGTGCAAAATGCAAACATTGCAACAAAGAAATGCAAGGCCTGGTTACCCGAATGAAACAACATCATGAGAAGTGTTCCTTCTCAGGAGGAAGCTGCATGGAAGATGACAAAAGGAACATGATTGAACATGCAGGATCTTCAGGTTGGTAAACTTTTTTAGTTCATACTTCTTTCTAAAGGACTGCCTGTCTTCCTTCTGGGACTATTCTGGAATTCTCATGTTTGAGCAAAAAATATAGTTGTTACTCTATGGTATTAGCATTTTAGATGCTGCTGTGATATAAATAGCTGAAATAGGCAGATCTTCCTTTTACAATTTCACCTTTAAAGTAGTACTGAGTGTCAGTGGATGCAATGAGTAAAACTAAGTGGTCATGTTGGTTGTGAGGGCTCCAATTTGGAGAAGTTAAGGTAATCTGGGGACACCAGTTCTAATAGATTTTAGCAAATAAAATTATCAGAAGTGAGTGAGTGAGTGCAGCGCAGGCAACAATGCTAATAACACCCCACCCTTTGGGTAACCTAGTTGACAACTACAGTACAGGCATTACCAAATCAATCTTGTTTGGGTGGCACAAAGTTTAAATATGTTTGACATCAAGACAATACAGTTAACTGATTTCAAAAGAATTGTTTAAATGACTTGCTCTTTCATGATTTTGAGTAAAAGGTGGTTGGAGTCCCTCTTGAAAGCATGGATTTACTTTTAAAATACTAAGTTTACTACAACAAAAATTGTGGGTCTTGCAGCATTAAACAAAACAATCAAAGAGACAAAAATAAAGACCTATATGTTATTTTTACAAATGCAACAGATGATGCACAATAAAACCTAGATCAGTGGTTCTCAAACTTTTTTTTTCTGCGGACCACTTGAAAATTGCTGAGGGTCTGGCGGACCACTTAATGAGTTTTCCAAACATTGTTTGTATCATTAGCTAACTATTGTAAAGCACTTTGGATAAAAGTGCTATCTAAAAACACATAATAATAATACACTTTTTTTGTTCTACAAATACAAGCACACAACTCATATTTTCATATTAGTAGTTTTACCTTTCTAATGCGATGGATGTGCCCCCTCTCCTCTGCCGCAGCAGCCTCCGAGCTGGGGTTGGGAAGGAGGGCCGTCTCTCCCCAGCAACCGCAGCCCTGGAGCTCGGGAAAGTCACCTCTCTCTCTGACTGCCGCAGCCCTGCACATCCCAAATTCCCCCCACCTCCCCTTCTCACCCTACTGCCCCGTCCCACCTACCCCCTATTCCGCTCAAGGCCACCACCTCACTTTACATGTGCATCTTCTCTAGGGCCCAGGCACCTAATTAGTGGAGCCACGCCTGTCCTTCATTCTCTCATGTGCAGCCACCCAGGCACGCACCTTAGAGGGAACTATCCACGGACCACCTGAATGGAGCTCGTGGATCACTGGTGGTCGACAGACCACAGTTTGAGAACCTCTGACCTAGATGATTTTATCCTAGATGATTCAGAATATTTCATGTTTATAAGCACACTGAAAGTCACGTACAGAAGAATTTAGAGTGCGTTAACAAGTACTATTTTTCTTACCAAAAAGAAATTGGCAGATACTTGTAACACTTAATTTTTATATATTTGCTGAGTGTGTGATCTGGCCACAACTCTGCAAACACTTAAATACATGCTTAACTTTAAGCACATCAGTAGTCCTTTTGACTCCAGGCACTTTGATTAGTGGTTAATTCATTTTATATACAGGTAGGGTACACATGTACTTTAAAAAAATGGGCAAAGTACATCCTTTTAAATTTGGCTTTTGAATAGTGTTTTTAAGGCACTTGTGACTGAATTATACTTCTAGACTACTTAACAGAGCCAGGCAAATAATTAAAAAAAATATTCACTACGTATCATATTTGTCAAATAATTTTTTTAACAAACATTATTCTACCAATTCTGTGGGAAACTAGACATTTGTGTTGATGGGTAGTAATGGCAAAATTAACTTTTCTTTCCTAAGACAAAGGTGTTCTACTTCAGCAATACCCATATTGCACAATTCCTCTGACCTGATAATCAGAGCTACAGAAGCATCTACAATTTACAGAGAACTGAAAGAAAATAATGTAACTGCTCATAAATGTAAACTATTATTCTGTATAGTGTTGCATTCATATAGGACATATGATCAATATTGGTCTCCTCTTCCAGTCACCAATAAATAAAATTAATAAATAAGATTGGGGTATTGTGATAATCCCTCCCTTTGCCACCATCAACTTGGAGATTTACATTGGTAGCTACTGTTTATAGGAGCTGTATCCCTAATTCTCCAATACTTTAATGGAAGAACAGCCAGAAAACATTGTCCCTTCAATCAAGCAAAAATCATCTTATTGATAAAAGTATTATCTAAAAATAATATAAAGCTGGTTTCTGATTAAGTTTTAATCAGGAAATAATATCCAACTACCAGGAATCTTAGAAGCAAGCACCCATTGCTTTGATATAATGAAGTGATAATTTCATTAATATTGGAAATTGTGACCAGAAATGTTTTCTGAAAGATGTATTTTTAATAAATAGATAAATGTTAAGAAAAATATATTTATTAGAAAGTAACACACAATATCAATATAACATTTGACAAGGAAATAACATCTGAGTCAGATAAGTACAAAGAAACCTGTTTGTTTAAATGTTAAAGAAAACAAAGGCTCAGTATTTATTTTTATCAAACTTTTTTACAGACTTTTTGACCACAGGTGCCAGCTTCTAATTTTCCCCAGGGGTGCTCAGCCCCAGGCCCCAGCCCCACTCCACCCTATCCCCCCACTCTCACCACCTCTTCCTGCCCCTACTCCACCCCTTCCCCCCACCTTCACCCTGCCTCTTCCCGCACCTTCTTTGCCTCTTCCCCGCCTCTTTTTGCCGCCCCCCCCCCCGAGCACGCCCCATCCCTGCTCCTCCTTCCCAGCGCCTCCTGCACGCTGCAGAACAGCTGATCTGTGGCAGGCGGGAGGTGCTGGGAGGGGAGAGGAACTGATTGGCAGGGCCACCGGTGGGCAGGAGTGGGGGTGTGGGAGGGGAGCTTGGCTGCCGGTGGGTGCTAAGCACCCGCTAATTTTTTTCCATGGGTGCTCCAGCCCTGCAACACTCAGCAACATAGGCTACTGTAAAAGCTAAAACCTGTCCTCCATTCCCTATATGGACTTCCCATAGAATACTGAATCATGTTCAAGGTCTTAGCCTTTGTGTCAAGTGCTCCATGGCCTGGGCCCAGGATAGCTCAAAGTTCCATTTAAGCTCCAGGATGCATACCAGAGATGCTGGAACAGGGGGAACGAAGGGGCCATGGCCACATCACTATTAAAAGTGGGAGTGCTATGCCCACCACTTTTTACCGGCCATAAAGGCGAGTGATGGGGGGCGAAGAGGAGCGAGTGGGGCCTCGAGGGAAGAGGCGGCATGGGTGCTCGGGAAGATGGGGCAACATCGAGGTTTGGGGAGACGGTTCAGGTGCCGGTGGCCCCCCTCGCTTTTAGGGACTTTCCATTGCCCCTGATACATACCATGGTCAACAAGTGTGCTCCACTGAGACAATGAAACTCGTATTAAGGGTAAAGCTCATCTGTGCAGGAGACAAAGCTTTCTTGGGGGCCAGCCCAAGACTTTGGAATGAACTCCCCCGAGAAATAAGAACCATCATAAACCTTCCATTTCAAGTGCAAGGCACATTTCTTTTGCCTTACTTTCTCTGACAAATACATAGCAACATGTGAATATTTAAATAAATATATTTAAATAAATTCCAAAACAAAACACTCTACTACACACTTTTCCCCCTGGGGAGAGCATGAGAGAACAAACACATGACAGATGTTAGTCACATTGCTTAATGCAAAACTGGAAGGCACTTAGATACTAGGGCAGGGGTGGGCAAACTTTTTGGCCTGAGGGCCATATCTGGGTGGGGAAATTGTATGCAGGACCATGAATGTAGGGCTGGGGCGGGGGTTGGGGTGCAGGAGGGAGTGTGGTGTGCAGAAAAGGGCTCAGGGCAAGGGGTTAGGGTGCAGGAGGAGTGTGGGGTGTCCAAGGGGGCTCAGGGCAGGGGTTGGGGTGCAGAGGGGTGCGGCAGGGAGTTGGGATGGGGCTCAGGGCAGGGGGTTGGGGTGCAGGAGGGGTTCGGGCTCCAGCCGAGCACTACTTACCTGGAGCGGCTCCGGGGTGGCAGCAGAGCTAAGACACGTCCCTGCGGCCCCTGAGGAAGATGGCTCCGTGCACCGCCCTTGCCTGCAGGTACCTCCCCTGAAGCTCCCATTGGCCGCGGTTCCCCATTCCCAGCCAATGGGAGCTGCGAGGAGCAGTGCCTGTAGGCGAGGGCAGCGCGCAGAGCCCTCTGCCCCCCTCCCTCCCTCCGACCCCCCCAGGGGCAGCAGGGACATGGTACCGGCCGCTTCCAGCACTGGTGCGGGGTCTGATCCGGCCCGAGGGCTGTAGTTTGCCCACCCCTGTACTAGGGTGATGGACCACGGTACAAGAACCTGCATACTTTAAAAGTCTCAGGTTTCCAGACACTACAATTAAATATTGCTTCTATTTCATTCTTTTTACCCTCTTCTTCCACTTTCCAAACTGATATTGTTCTTTGCATGATTGTGTGTGCAATTTTAAAAAATCTATAATCATGATGCTGCTGTTCTTTGCTTGACTGCATATATAAGGCCTGGTCTACACGTAAAATTTAGATTGACCTAGCAATGTTGCTCAGGGGTGTGAAAAATTTACATTCCTGAGTTCCACAGTTAAGCTAACCTAACCTCCAGTGTAGATGAAGCTGGGTTAAAGAATTCTTCCATCAATTTACGCACTGCTTCCTGAAAACTGGATTATCTGCATTGACCAAAAAAACCCTTCGATCTATGTAAAAAGCATCTACACTATGATGCTACAGCAGCATAGCAGTAGCTTTGCAGTTATGCCACTGTAGTGCCTGGACCATATACATGGCCTAAGAATGTGTGCAATTAAAAAAAAATCTATTACCATATTTTTAAAAACTAAAGAATATTGGATCAAACTTTGCTCCTAGATTTACACTGGAGGGCAGAATTTGGCCCATTCCTACTACAAGCCCTGCAAAATGTAGTGTCATAAGTTATGACACCATGTCAGAGCTGGCTGTGCCTCAGCTATGCTCCAGGCACATCAAGAACTAACACGGATGTTGACCCCCTTTCTGCCCAAGGGTTATGCTATTCAAAATTTCTCCAGGTGCATGCTAACGGTGCCATCTTAGGGCTGTTGTTTTCCACAGGGCATAGGTGCTGGAACTGGGGGTCCCGGAGATGCTGCCTCTCCCCATGGCTCCAAGTGGTCTCCATTAGACAGGGTTTACAGTTTGGTTCAATGGCTCTCAACGGCACCCGCACTGTACAAATTGTTCCAGCACCCCTGCCATAGGGCTGCTAGTCAAGGCACGCTGGCGACCCTGAATTGTCTATGGTACAACAGGCTGCCATCGCTAACAGATCAGGGACGTTCCTGGTTGTGGCTGCCTACGGGCCAGGGGTACTGGAACAATTTGTATAGTGGAGGTGCTGATGCCGAGAGCCATTGAACCAAACTGTAAACCCTGGATATCATGGAAACCACTTCAAGCCAGGGTGTGTGGCAGCACCCCTAGTTCCAGCACCTATGACAGGGGCTGCACCCCTGGTACCCAATGTGCCTACTCCACGTGCAGCCAATAACAATAGGCGCACCAGGAAAACGGGGGGCAAAAGGAGGTGTCGTCCCCTACAGCTCCTGACCGCGTAGGGAGAAGATCTGTCTTACCCTCCCCCCTTACCGGCCACCCCCAGAGGCGGTAGGTTTCGTTTCCTCCCAGCGCACCCCACGCCGGCTCCGAGCGCATCTGCGCCCTTCGGCGGGGGAGGGGCGGCCGCTCGGACCCTCCTTGCAGCCGGCGGCGGCGGCGCCCCGCGGGAGGGCGAGGCAGATGCGCGCGAGGGAGGGGGGAGGCTCTTACCGGGAAGCCGGGCTGGTCCCCCGGCGCCGGCTGCCGGGACTCGCATCCGCGGGACGGCGGCGGGCGGGGGCTGCGGGCGGCAGGCGCGTTGCAGGGCAGGGGGGGCGCGATGCAAGGGGCCGAGCCCGAGGCGGGTGGTGCGGGGGGGATGCCCTGCCCGGCCGCCAGCGAGCCGGGCGCGCAGGCGGGGCGTCCCCTCCCGCTCAGCAGCAGCGGGGCCGGGCAGCCCCACGCCCAAGGCGGTGCGGGGCACAGGCGCCCCCGGCCCCTGCGGCAGAGGCGAGCCGGTTCGGCGGCTACCGACGCGAGCCCGCCGCAGTGAGCCGAGCCGCGGCCCCAGGCACGGGGAGGAGGAGCTCTGCAGCCCGCCCTGCCACTCAGGAAGCAGCATGGCAGGAACAGCCTCCTCCTCCCCGCTGCCGGCCCGGCTGCAGGGAGCGAGCCTGGGAGACACTGGGCGCCGTCCTCCCTCCTGGAGCCAGCGCCAGAGCCGGGTACCCCGGCCAGGGAGCCCCCCCCAAAGCACAGGGCAGGGCTAGCCCCCGCCGCGGGAGGCCGGCTGGAGGCGATGCCCGCAGGGCGCTTGGCATGGGACAGGTCAGGTGTGTGGCAAAGCAAAGCCCCCGCCTCGCACCGAGTTCCCATCTCGTCCCCTGGCCGCATCCTACCAAACCTTGTGTGGACCGTCCTGATCAGGGCCTGATGAGCCTGCAGACACTTGCACTGTGAATAACTCCGCACAGGAGGGGTTCAGTGCGGGGACTCTCCTGATCAGAACTATGCAGGTTTGCAAGTATTTGCAACATCAGGGCCCGAGTCAGGCTGGTGGGGGGTACTAGCCCTATATGGTGGGTCTCCTCTGTTCCATTCACCTCCTCTGGGTTCATTGTGCTAATTCAGTTAACCAAAGATTTAATAAACTGTATTTATGGACTGGCATGTTATGTGTTTTGTCTGCAAAATGTAAAAAACAAAAAAAAATGTAAAGGACAATATATGAAGTAAAGAAATAACGTGTTGAGAAATGTGTTAGGAAAAAGGCAACACACAGGAGGCAGTTTAATGAAAATAAACATACCAGTATATGAATCTGGCAAGCAAGAAGATTAGCTTCAGAAGAATGAGAAAGGAAGGGACTTTACTCTCTCTCTGGTAATAAATTATAAGTACACAGATTCGACAGATTGTGCAGCTGATAAAGTGCAGGTGTCCTGTGCTGTCACAAAAAAAGGAATACTTGTAGCACCCTAGAGACTAACAAATTTATTTCAGCATAAGCTTTCGTGGACTACAGTCCGTCCACGAAAGCTTATGCTGAAGTAAATTTGTTAGTCTCTAAGGGCTAGTCTACACTTACCAGCTCTGTCGGACGCGTCGGATCGATCTTCTGGGTTCAATTTATCGCGTCTTGTCTAGACGCGATAAATCGAACCAGGAAGTGCTCCCCCGTCGACGCTGGTAATCCTGCTCCGCGAACGGAGCAGGCAGAGTCGACGGGGGAGCCTGCGTGCCGCGGTGTGGACCAGGGGTGAGTACTTTGAAGTTCGAAATAAGATACTTCGACTTCAGCTACGTTATTCACATAGCTGAAGTCGAGTATCTTACTTCGAACTTCGGGGCTAGTGTAGACCAGCCCTAAGGTGCCACAAGTATTCCTTTTCTTTTTGCTGACACAGACGGCTACTGCTCTGAAACCTGTGCTGTCACATTAGCCCTAGCATAATGTTCTCTCTTGACCAGGGGTCTCAAACTCAAATTACCACGAGGGCCGCATGAGGACTAGTGTATTGGCCCGAGGGCTGCATCACTGACCCCGCCCCCTCGCTGTCCCCGGCACCGCCCCCACTCCACCCCTTCCATTAGGCCCCACCCCTTCTCCACCTCCTCCCGAGCACGCGGCTCCCCGCTCCTCCCCCGTCCCTCCCAGAAACCGCGAAGCCGCCAGACAGCTGTTCTGGCGGCGGGAACTGCCTGGGGGTAAAAAGAGAACCTTGGAGCGGCGCAGAGGGAACGGGGATCTTAGCGACCACAGAACGTAACTGGGGGGGGAGGGGCAGGGGGGAGGGGAGTTGGCGGCCATAGGATGTAAGTGGGGGGGGTGGGGCGGAGGGAGCCCGGCGGCCCGCCTCTTCTCTTCCCCTGTGTGCGCACTTCCCGCTCCTCCCCCCTCCCTCCCAGAAACCGCGAAGCCACCAGACAGCTGTTCTGGCGGCGGAACTTCAGAACGTAACTCGGGGGGGGGGGGGCACGGGGAGCCCGGCAGGCCGCAGGGAAGCGCTCCGTGGGCCGCATGCGGCCCGCAGGCCGTGTGTTTGAGACCCCTGCTCTTGACTCTCCTGGTTTACACTCTTGGTACATACTTCCCAATATGCAGCAGCAGTCAAAAAAGCTAACAATGTTAGGAAGCAGTAGGAAAGGGAGAGATAAAACAGAAAAGATTATAATGCCGTTATGTAAATCAGTGGTCCACCCACAACTTGAATACTGCAAGCAGTCCTGGTCACCCCCCCCTCACAAAATATAGAATTGGAAAAGGTACAGAGAAGAGCAACAAAAATGATTAAGGGTATGGAACAGCTTCCACATGAGGAGAGATTAGCAAGACTTGGACTTTTCATCTTAGAGAAAGACTAAGGATATTTTGATAGAGGTCTATAAAACTGTGATTGGTTTGGAGAAAATGAATATGGAAATGTTATTTACTCCTTCACATAACACGAGGACCAGGGGTCACCCCCAATGAAATTGATATGTAGCATGTTTAAAACAAAGTAAGTAGTTCACACAATGCACAGTCAACCTGTAGAACTTGTTGCCAGGGGATATTGTGAAGGCCAAAACTATACTGGGGTTTAAAAAAACCTAGATAAGTTTATGGAGGATAGGTGGCAATTAGCCAAGATGGTCAGGGATGCAACCCCATGCTCTGGGTGTCTCTAGCCCAGGGGTGGGCAAACTACGGCCCATGGGCCACATCCGGCCCTACCGGCCCCTCAGCTCCTGGCCTGGGAGGCTAGTCCTCAGCCCCTCCCCTGCTGTTCCCCATCCCCGGCAGCCTCAGCCGGCGCAATGCACTGGGCGGCGGACTGTGAGCTCCCAGGGCAGCGCGGCTGCAGAGCCGCGTCCTGACCTGGTGCTCTGTGCTGCGCGGCTGCCTGTCCTGGTGCAGCTGCGCAGCCAGCCACCCGTGCTCCAGGCAGTGCGGTAAGGGGGCAGGGAGCGGGGCAGGGGGGGATAGAGGGCAGGGGAGTTCGGGGGGTAGTCAGGTGGTGGGGGTGTGGATAGGGGTCGGGGTGGTCAGAGGGCGGGGAACAGGGGGGTTGAATGGGGGCAGGGGTCTCCGGGGAGCAGTCAGGAATGAGAGGAGGGGTTGGATGGGGCAGCAGGGGTGGGGGTTCCGGGGGCAGTCAGGGGACAGGGAGAAAGGGTGGTTGGATGGGGCAGGGATCCCTGGGGGCCATCAGGAAGGAGAGGAGTTGGATGGGGGGCGGGGGCTAGTTAGGGGCAGGGGGTAGTTAGGGGCAGTCAGGGGACAGAGGGGGGGGTGGATGGGGCATCAGGGGGTCCTGGGGGGGGTCATCAGGAAGGAGGGGGGTTGGATGGTGCAGGAGTCCTGGGGGGGAGCTGTCAGGGGGCAAGAAGCAGGGGAGGTCAGACATGGGGCGGGGGCCTTGTCACACCTGGCTGTTTGGGGAGGCACAGCTGTTCTCATGCATAGGGTATCATAGGGGATTTGCACCAAAGACAATGTTCCTATAGCAAGCACAGTGCCTCCAGGAAATCCTGCTGGAGTGGTGTGCCTTCCTACTGCCCTCTACCATGGGCTATGGCATAAAGACACAGGTAAGCCTTCAAGCATAACTTTTTAAAGATCAGTAAAGTATCACCTAAAGAAGTCCCCTCTTTCCAGGATGGCAAGAAGAAAGATGATTTCAGTGCTGGTACAAGGAAGTGAAGTTGCAGAAGGCTACTCTAAAGCATCTCTGACTATTGTATGGCCTTGAAGCACAGATGGGAAATCCTGCCAATAGGCATGGGTGTGGAATCGCATATACAAAACTGTTGAGCAAAATCGTAGTTTGAAGCACATTTTCTGCAACTTGTTTGCTCAATAAAGCAGCTTGCTCTCATCGGGCCATTGTCTCATTGACCCATATGAGCTGGGCCCAATCCTATTAATCTTCTATCCACTAGACTGGAGAAAGTCTACCTTCTTGCTAAGTAGAATGATAAAAATGCAAAATGCATCACAGAGTCCAAGTTAAAACAGCTCTGCCAGATAGCACTGAGGAACACAATTTAGCCAGACACACTGTGATGCTGGCTGACCAGGTGCCAGCTCTTGCAAAGGCTTTTGGCCTCAGCCAAGCATTGATTCATTGCTGGAAACCAGTCTTTTCCACCTGTGTGTTAGTATGGTTAAGGTGAGTAATTGGATCTATAACAATGTGTTTAGACTTTATGAAATGCACGTAAATTGCTACTTGCATTAATCTCTCATAGTATCTTTAGCACATGCTATAAGGCAATATTTAAGTTTTTGCTTTATAACTATTAAAAATGTTTGCATGGAAACTGTGAACCCATCAAGAAGGCTGGTCAATACTAAATGGGTCATTGTGGGAAATCACAATAAAAAGACCATTAATTGTCCCCTCACACTAATGAAGAAATTAATAATTACCTGCAAAAGAGCTCGTCCCATCAGCTTGACTTCTGAAAGAAAGAAATAAAAATAGCCGATAAAACTGCAAAAGATGAAAAATGTCTTTGATTCTCACAGGGCTGGAACTATGAAACAGAAGTGGAGATCCCCAGGTCAACTTGGGTTAGCCCTAAAAGGCATTAAAAACTGACCGATTACTACAACTCTGTCACTTTTTGAAACCATAGACCAGTGTTTCCCAAACTTGGGACGCCACTTGTTCAGGGAAAGCCCCTGGTGCGCCCGGCCGGTTTGTTTACCTGCCGCGTCCGCAGGTTCGGCCGATTGCGGCTCCCACTGGCCGCGATTCACTGTGCCTGGCCAATGGGGACTGCGGTAAGCTTTAACCTTATAATAACGCTCTCTTTTTTTTAAAGTTAATAAATCCTTAGTTTACTATAGAATCAGCTGCAAGTGTTTTTGGTGTGAGATCTAAAGTACAAATTGATCTTGGGTGAATGACTGGTCTTGTGGGACTAGGAGCAAACTGAATATTTCGTGATCTTCGGTGTATAGCAACTATCTATCACTAAGTCTAGCTTGCCTGGGTGGTGAGATAGACTGGATGCCCAAGGGGATTGTCTGAAACTCCATGGTAGGACTGCTATAGTACTTTAGGAGTTCACACTTGTTTCTGGGTTGGTGAAATCTAATTATAGAACATAAGACCAGTTTGGAGTCTCTGTCCTCCTTCATGACAGTCTGCCCTGAGATTGGCACTCACAGTCATGAGCCACTCCAAACAGTGTGACACACATAGTTATTTAACTCTATTAATATATATTGATAATGTGCTTATTATTTCTTATTATTATACCCTCACAGCCTTTAAATCAGCTTTCAAAAGTCTAAAAATAATATTGCCAAAAGAGGATTTTGTTTTTTAAATTATGGAATTTAGAGTAAGAAAGAATCTAACAGCCAAATCTTAAAAAGCGGCCACTGATTTTGTGTGCTTCCGTTTCTGGACATCCAGCTGGAGACAAATAAAGCTTGATTGTCAAGGTCTGCTTGTACAGATCCTCTTGCATGATCATAGCTATATACTGTATGCAAAATCCCCTATCTTTATTTCCCAATGGTAAATTAAGAGATGCTTATGCAAAATTGAGATTCAGTGATGTCCGGCTTTGCAGAGTGTGAGAGATTTGTGTGTGTCCTATGGGAAGACTAATGCTGACCTTCTGCGGAGTCAGGATATGCAACAGTGCTTATGGAAGTGTCTTGAGTTCAAAATCTGGCATAGCCCTTCCTTTGAAGATTTGACAGACATCTTCACCTGTTACAAATCTTGTGGGTTTTTGTTTTGTTTTTTTAACAGACTGAACTACACTATTTATTATCCGTGGTTATTGTACATTTAATTACATACGAAGGGCCCAATCTTCTAAACATATATCAGGGTAACTTTACTCACACAAGATAGCAAAGTGACTACTCACATGAGGAAAGCGTGGGTATTTTCAGGATTGGGCCTTTTGGAGTGCAAGTTAAAAAGGGGGAAAAGGAATACTTCAAATATATTGTTACACACATACAGGAGTAAGCTGAACAATAAATTACAACACATAATTGTGTTATGTAATATGTATTTTTCTCACCCATGTTCTCTCAAAAAGTAATTAATGGGATTCCATCTATCTGAAAAGCCTATCCAGGCTATTTTTTTAAAAAACCATATACCATTTCAAATGTGGCTCTCAGAAATATGGCAGATAACCAAAGTTTGATATTTAATTGGGAAGAATCCTTCCAGTGGAGCAGAATTATATATTAGAGGAGCTGTGATTTCTGTTTTCCTTTTTGTGTTCATTTACTTGCTCTTTAGTACTTGGTAATTTCAATGTTATTAAAGGTTGATTCAATGTGAATACCGTCTTCATGAATTTTTGTACGGAACATAGTATTTCCTCCAAATTAATGTGTTAATTTGGCAGCGTAGAAGAATAAAGAAAATATCTTGATCTACTTGACATGACAATCACTAATCAAAGTCTGACAGTTTAGCCTTCTGCATTTTGATAGCTGTCCATGCTGCTTTATGTAGTTGTCAGTAAGAAAACTGGGTGATGAATACTGTCCTATGTAATATGTGAGACTTGTCCATCTTTTGATTTTTAGGCCCAGATCTTCAAAGGTATTTAAACCCTTAATTCCAATTGATTTCAATGGGAGCTAGGCATCTAACTACCTTTGAGGATCTGGGCCTTAGCCACAGAAGAAGTTGCACAATTATAGAAATAGGTTATAGAACTGGATAGAAAGAACTGTATAAGTGAAAATGTATACTTGGAACTGATTAGATAACGAATAGTAATTAAATAATGCAGTCAATGACTTTTGCTATTACTTGTGAAATACATTGTTGAGAAATAGCATTTGATTAGCTATAGAGCAAGGCAAATAAAACAAAAAATTAGCAGTTTAAAATGTATTCAGTGAGTAATGAAAAATTCACTGAGCATATTATTTGATTAATGATACTAATTGGAATACAAAAACTATATGACAATTTAGGCTTTCAGTCCTGCTCCCATTGACTACAGTGGAAACAGAATAGAACTCTACGTTTAAAGATATGATTTTGGAACCAGAGTTTCAGGAGTAGTAACCAAATGATAAACTTTTGCAAGAAATTCCTAATGTGTATGAATCTGAAAGGCTGATTTTTTATGGATATCAATTTTATTTTGCAAATCTTGAAAAGTAATCAAGTGGTCACATTTTCAAAAGGGTGGCTTATTTTTTGTGGGTAGTTTGTACCTGCAACTCAGAGTTCCTGCCTTTCTTAAGTTCCTGATTAAGAGCACAATTCAGGCAGTCTTAGATACAAGGACTAAATTTGAGGCCACAAATTGCATATGCAAAAAGGGAGGCTGGACTTCAACTATTTGAACATATACCCTTCAACATACAGCACATTTTTAAAAGTTAAGCATTTACAGCTGAATCCCGATATATGGATCACCATAAAATTTGTATTATTTTTGCAGGTTATTGCCTTTAATAGGTATGTGTTTAAACAGCTTCTACACTCAAAAAACAATGTTGACTTCTTGCATCCTTTACTAACCTGACATGTCTGCTCAGTGAATCCTTTATAAGCTTTCCATTCGTACTTCAGAATGTACACATAGCACTTCGTAAAACTGCACCAGTCTTAAAAATGACATCTCATTTTTGTTCCCAAACTGCACACCAGGTGGTGCTGTTCATTTCTGTTCAACAGAATAATTAGCCAAAGGAACATTCAAGCAGAGCGAAACACTTGAAGTTGAAACAGAAATACTAATGACAACGGAGCTATCATCAGCTCAGTTTGGAGACAACATCCACAGCTTCTCTTAGGAACTGAAAACCAAACGCTGAACTAATTAAAGTAAAAAGCCCCTGCTGCCTCTCCTAGCCCCAGCAGCTAAGGTTATTTTCCTTTTAATTTCTTTCTGAGACGTTACTGAAGACTTCTGCAATCTGGAAATGACTGGTGCAGAAAAGGGGCCATTTTCGGCAGAAGGGACCATTATGGTTCTTTAGTCTTATCTCCTGCATAACACATGCCACAGAATTTCATCAAGTGATTCCTGCATCAAGCCCGTCATCTAGCTCAGCTATATCTTATCTTTTAGAAAGACATCTAATTTTGATTTCAAAACGTCAAGTAATGGAGAATCCATCACATCCCTAGATAAGTTTTTCAATGGTTAATTACCCTCACAGTTAAAAAACTGCACCATATTTCCAATATGAATTTGTCATCTTCAGTTTCTGTCATTGATATGCCTTTGTTTCCTAGATTAAAAGGCTGTCTATTATCAAATCTTCCCATGCCAGGCCTTATGGACCATGATCAATTTATCGCTGAACCTTTTCTTGGATAAACTAAATAGACTGAAAGAGTTCAGTCTCTTATTATAAAAGGCAAGTTTTTCAGACCGCAAATTATTCTTTTAACTTTTTCCTTGTAATTTTTCAGCATCCTGTTTAAAGTTTGGACACTAGAATTGAACACAATATTCCAGTAATCATCTCAATAATGGTGTATGCAGAGGTAATAGTAACTCCCTACTTCTACTCCATATTCCTCTCTTTATATATCCAAAGATTATGTTAGCTCTCTTAGCCACCACATTGCACTGGGACCTCATGTTCATTTAGTTAAGTCTTTTTCAGAGTTACTGCTTTTCAGAATAGAGTGCTCTATCCTGTAAGTCTGACCTACATTCTTTGGCCCAGATCATCAAAAGCTTTAGTTTCCTCCTAACTTCCATTGATTTCAATACCAAATGCCTTTGAGGATCTCGGCTTTTGCTCCTAGATGTATTATCTTGCAGTTGACTGTTTTAAGACATATATGTTGTTTGAATCATCCCAACTTACTGAATGATCTAGATTGCTCTGTATAACTGATTTATCATTATTCAGCATTTGTCTAATTTGTGTGTCCTCTGCAAATTTTACTAGAGATGATTTTGTATTTTGTTCTAGATCATTGGTAAAGAAATTGAATAGCATTGTGCCAAATACAGACCGCTGCAAAACCTCACGAGAAACATCTGATTGCATAGTGCTAATTTTTTAATCATGCATTAAGCCAAATACCTTACAGAAGGCTGTGTATATCACACATATCAACACAATTACATTTAACCAATTAAAATTGTAATTTCATAAAAAAAGATAAAGTTTGTTAGACAAAACCTACTTTCCCTGACACCATGTTGATTGGAATAATATTTTACTCAGGGCCGGTGCAAGGAAGTTTCGTGCCCTAGGCGAAACTTCCTTGCACCAGCCCTGCGCCACCCCCCACCCCCCGCAATGCCACCCCCCCCAGCCAGCTTCCCAGCCCGCGGGAGCTCAGCCCCCCCCCCAAACCCGTGGGCCGCAGGAGCTGAGTGGGGGAGCCCCTCGCTCCCTGCAGCTGCTCCCGGCTTGTCGCTCAAGCACTGGGGGGGGGGGGGGGGCGAAGCAAGGCGGCTCCCCACTCAGGCGCCGAGGGGGGCACAGCAAGGTGGGGGGCTCACCGCGGCTGCCCCGGGGCAGTGGGGCAGCTCCCCGCAGCTGCCCCCGGCTCCCCGCTCAGGCGCTGAGCAAGGAGACAAGGGGCAGCCGCGGCAAGCCGCCCCTTGTCTCCCCAGCTCAACAGCTCAGCGGGGAGACAAGGGGAAGCCACAGCAAGGCGCCCCTTGTCTCTCCGCTCAGCAGTTCAGCGGGGAGACATGGGGAAGCCGCGGCGAGCCACCTCTTGTCTCTCTGCTCAGCAGCTCAGAGGGGAGACACGGGGAAGCCGCAGCAAGCCGCCCCTTGTCTCTCTGCTCAGCAGCTCAGCCGCTGAGCGGGGAGGCAGCAGGCAGCCGCCCGCCACCCTCCAAATCTTGGCGCCCTAGGTGACCGCTTAGGGTCGCCTAGTGGGCGCGCCGGCCCTGATTTTACTGATTGCATATTATATCAGAAGCAACAAAGGGTCCTGTGGCACCTTATAGACTAACAGAGGTATTGGAGCATAAGCTTTCGTGGGTGAATACCCACTTCACCCACGAAAGCTTATGCTCCAATACCTCTGTTAGTCTATAAGATGCCACAGGACCCTTTGTCGCTTCTACAGATCCAGACTAACACGGCTACCCCTCTGATATTATATCAGCCTTTCCATGATTTTGTCCAGGACTGATGGCAGACTAACTGGCCTATCAGTACCTGGGTCATCCTTTTTAAATATTAGCACATTAGCTTTTTCCCCAGTCCTCTGGAGCTTTCCCAGTACTCTAAAATTTGTTTAAAATGAACATTAATGGCTCTGAGACATCTCCCCAGCCAATTCTTTTAAAACGATGGGAGGGTTGAATTTTAAAGCAGTTAGTTATCTTATCTCAGCCATTTAATAGTTGATGATAGAGATGGGCCTGATTTTTTATTTTAATTGTTATGGCAAGCCTGATTGGATCCACACAAGGTTAGAATGACTAGCTTATATTTGGTGAGGGGGACCCTTGCATCTCACACAGTCCTTCCCAGAGAGTTAAAAATCACAGGAGCTTGATTTCAAGCTCTTTGGCAGTGGAACAATCTCTTACATTGCATAATTTAGAGAAAGGTGGGTATTGTTCACTGTCTAAAGGTCAAGAAACAATGTTTACACAACCTGATATAGATGTGACTAGTGAAACTTGAACACACACGGTCATCCTACAGCTCCACCCCTTTTTCTTGCCCCCTCACATATTAACACCTACACTGTGTGTCATTCCTTCTGAAGATTTACAGCAGTATGTAAAAAGGGTGAGGCACAGTCCCATATAGCAAAAGAGAAGGAATTCTTTCAAGGACACATTAGTTATTTTAAGCTTTTAAAATAAATGGTAATTCATATTAATCTCATGGGTTCATATATTCATCTACACCAGGGGTCGGCAACCTTTCAGAAGTGGTGTGCCGAGTCTTCATTTATTCACTCTAATTTAAGGTTTTGCGTGCCAGTAATACATTTTAATGGTTTTAGGTTTCTTTCTATAAGTCTATAATATATAACTAAACTATTGTTGTATGTAAAGTAAATGAAGCTTCTTAAACATTTTTAAAACCTTATTTAAAATTAAATTAAAATGCAGAACCCCCCGGACTGGTGGCCAGGACCCGGGCAGTGTGAGTGCCACTGAAAATCAGCTTGCGTGCTGCCTTCAGCACGCGTGCCATAGGTTGCCTACCTCTGATCTACACCTTGCACTGAAGGGGAGGGCCAGGAACTGGAGTAGGGAGGGGTGCAGGGGAGTGCAACAGCAGGGGAGAAATCAAGTATTTATTTTATTGATTTATTTACTCATTAATTATGCCTTTTCAAACTCTAGGTGCAGTATGAAATTTATGTAACATCTACACACATTCTAAATACAATCTGCATTGAAGCATGATATTCGCTTTCCCTTTCCTAGCACATTAAAAAAAAACAAAAAAACCAGAAGAGAGAATTGTGCCATCTTTTAAAATGGTCAGCATCACTCATTGTTCTCATTCTCAATAGGACTGAAGCCAGAAGATGCCCTTAGCAAAGATGGCCAGTATCTCCCATTGTTCCTAAAGGGACTGAAGCCAGGCTGTTCTCAGAGAAGATGATAGCACCCAATGCTGGCAAGAGGCACAGAAAAGCACTGTTTGTGGATTAGGTGAGTGTCTCATGTTATCCTGGGTATATAGAAGGGTAGGTAATTTTTCAGTTTTCCTTGTGCCTGCACCAAAAATCACTGTGGCTGGTCAATGGCTAAATGTCACGCCCAGGAATATAGAATAGTTTGCAGAGATATGGGAAACTTAAATCATGAAGAATCTGGTAACTGTGAAGGACAGCGATCATTTTATTGTAAGTTCCCCAGGGCAGAGTCTTTGCCTTCCCTAGTTATTGCAAAGCAGTACATACACTGATGATGCTGTATAAGTGATAGCTATTGTACCCAGTAGCGCAGCCAGGTCCGGAGCGCAGGGGGAGCGGCGCTATAAAAAGATGCCTCCCCCTGTACTCACCCGGCGGCGCTCCAGGTCTTCGGCGGCGGGTCCTCACTCACTCTGGGTCTTCGGTGGTACCCGCCGCCGAAATGCTGCCAAAGACCCGGAACGCTGCCGGGTGAGTGCAAGAAGCGGCGCTTAAAAAGAAGCAGCGCCTTTTTTTAGCACTGCTAAAAAAAGGCGCCGCTTCCTTTTTAAGGTGCCGCTTCTGCTCACAGGGGGAGCGGCCGCCCCCCCGATCCCCCCCTGGCTACGCTACTGATTGTAGCGCAACCTGAAGTCCTTTTCTAGGCTTTGTGTGCACCTAGGTGTCATCTCTAGTCACTACATGAGTCTTCAGCATCGCTTTTTGTATTGCAGTTTGAATTTATATTGCATTGGACAACAAATGATTTTGCTTTTCTCGCCTTTTTCCCTAGAAATCTTTGTTCTGGAATACCACACATGTTCTCTACTAGGTGTGTCACATTGTTTTATTCATGTTAAAAATATTAAGGAATGATTCAGAAAAACAAATTGTTTTGTATTGATACTACCTTGTGTTTTATATTAAAAATGCAAGCACATAAGACTCACAGACAATAAGATTAGGTGATGTAAAAACAATCCTGCAAACAAATACATGAGTAACTTCTCAATTATGAATGGTCCAATTGTGGTCAACAGGACTACTCATGTGTCAAGTTGCTCCCATTCATAAGTTTTTTCAAGATGGGGTCCATATGGTGCTAGGAAGTAGACTTCATATCCAAAATGATTGGAATGGGACATTTTCCAGATATGAAGATTTTTTAGCGAAGTGTTTGTAATTATTCATAAACTGAGCTGTTGCTGGTGTTCTTTCCTTATGGATATTAGAATGAACAAATGCAAAGATTTTACAAAGAGGACAAACATTTCAATATTTCTTTCACTTCTTAGGAAAAAAAATTATAATGTACAAGGTAGGCAATAACAGAATGCATCACTGAGCCAAGAGCAGACTGTCACAGACAGTTTTCAGCACGATGTAACAGTGATCATCATTTTCCCTATAAGCATCTAGCCCAGATGACAGAATAGGCCCTTGGGGAGTTGGACCACATTAAAACTAGAAATGTAGATTAAACTAGAAAAAAATGTACTACAAGGAAATCCCATTTTAGCAGTGGCTAGACCAGGTTCACTGTTTCTGATTTCTGTGATTGTGTACTAATGGAAGTGTATTTATCTGATAAAGCAAATCTATACTTCCCTTTCAATGGGTACATTAACACCACTTAATCTCATTTTCTGCAGTTACGGCTATTATGTTCTAGGGTCCCATTTTTTACTATTTGGGTGATAATCTCACACCTAGTTCTGTAAATTTTTGTTTTAGAAGTCTAATTTCTTCATTCATTTTCTTGTGCAATTTGTCTTCTCCCCTGTGGCAAATTCAACCTTTTCCCTTTAGGGAACCTGCTATTGCAAAATACTTCTAGCTGTTGTAACTTGTACTACTTGTGTCAGCCTTGCAGTAAACCCACACGCTCACGTTTACCTCACTGGGTTGGGCTTTTGAAAACGGCATCATTTCATACTCCCTGATTAGGAAAGCACTTACAACAAGTGTAGCTTTGGAAAGGATCAGATACCTACATTGCTCATGGCTCAAATCACTCCGCTAAAGGACTCTTGAGATTAAATTTTAATCAACTTTAAACAAATTCAAGAGCAACTGAAAGTCAAGAAAAATCTGCTGGTCAAGTGAACTACAAAGGACTTCAGGCAAGCTCCAAAGAACAGACATGGGGATATTTTATTCAGAGGTATGTGGCCATTTCTTATGAGGTATTTGAAACTGTAGAAGATCTATATATAAGAGATTTAGATTTCCTTGACAGGCTCATATTAGGAATTGAAAACCCCACCTTGTCTAAAGTATAATACTTTACATGTGGCTAAGGGTACTTTTTGTACAAAGACATACATTACATGAATTGTTTCATTTTCAGAGAAGAAGGTGTTAGCTAAGTTAGAGTATGCTACAGCTCTACATTCAGAGCAAAGCAGTTTGGGGTTCTGTTTGACATGTTAGGCAATGCGACTGAGTGGCCACTTTGGCTTAGTTTTAACACAGCTGGTAAACTATTGCCTTAAGGGCCAAATCCAGCAGCCATTTCTCTTTACTGAATGGAAGAGAGTTCTCTCCTCACTCCCACCCATACCTTAGCGTCAGTAATGGAGAGACAGTGGGGGGTAGGAGGGGGTTGCCTTGATTTTAGCAAGAGTGCTGTATAAAATGTATGGTCAAATGCTTTCCATAATTACAGACAAGTAGCTGAATCTCTCCTTTGCTCCCTAAACTCCGATTACAATGGATTGGTTTCTCCTGCTGGATATAGCATAGAATGTACATGCCTCCCAAAAACTAAATTTACATATGGAAAAGCAATGACGTTTTCATTTAAAAAAGTAAAGTGCTATTTCAAATGAAAGGGATTGAGGCACTTTAATTTATATATAGGTCAGTTCCACGTGTTCATTAGCCAACTAACTGGTTGGACTTCATTCCACTTCAAAGGTGTAGACAGACATTTATAACAACTTCCTTTTCAAGTCTTTACTATTCTGACAGAACTTTCTCCGGCTTTTTACATAGAAAACTGAAAGTTTCAGATGTTTAAACAGAGCAGAGTCAGTGTAATTATTGTCAACATTTCTTTCATACTTTTTAGTAAACAACTCTAAATTCATTAGTCATTTTTCCAGTAGAATGTGTTTTTAGGGAGTAATTTTCTGTGCAAAGTAGGGCTCCTACATGACTAATATAAATGAACAATGATGTAAATGAGTGACAAGTTATAGTTTCTGGACAGTTGGGATGCTGCCAGTTTTTTCAGAAATTGCAGAAATGGTGTAAATAATTGTTTTATTTTCCAATTATTCTCTTCAACATTGATTCACACCTAATTTGTGGAATAGGCATGTCAATTTGAGTTAGCTTTCAAGGCATAAATTAATGCAGTGGAGTTTCTGGAACTTTGTGGGAAGTGACTCCATTTTATAAGAGCAAATGGAAATTTATGAAATACTCTTACAAATCCCATGCAATTTTGAGAGACTGTAGTTATCTGTACTCTGGGCCACAGTTACAAAACTAGCTGCACCGCTGTCCCCTCTCTGAGTACAGGCCTCATCAGTAGCGGCACCAGGGTTTTTACTGCTCTAGGCGGCAGCGCTCCATCCTCGGCAGTGCTTCGGCGGCAGCTCCTCTGAAGCTGCGTTTTTGGCGGCGTTTTGGTGGCCACTTTTCTTGCCGCCGAATTGCCGCCGGGAAATGAGTCGCTGTTGAAATGCTGCCAAGGGCGGCGAAATGCCACCCCCCAAATCCTGCCGCCCTAGGCAACCGTCTAGGGTCGCCTAGTGGAAGCACCGGCCCTGGGCCTCATGCCCTTTCCTCAGATGTCAGGCCTCATGCCCTTTCCAGCCCAGGGGAAGTATTCTCAAGTTCTCTCACTCTTAGATGAGACTCTGGGATACAGCACCCTGAGCGTCAACTGTGCATACCTAGCAAGTCCAACTGAGCTCAGCACCTGTGACTTTTCCCTGCAGAAGGCCATGACTAGTGGTATATACAGTCATCAGATCAACCTTCTTAAATCGCTGTACTTATTGATCACAGTAGGAACAAAGAATAAGAGGGGAAAAAAGAATTTAAAACAAACATGTCTACAGGCACATTGTTCTTACCCTTGATGGTAACCTGTGCAGGACTAGCCTTCTTCAGATACCCCCGGAATACGTGCACACATATGGTTTGCCAGAACTCCTGCCCAACAACTATCTCCCTCCTTTCAGAGGCAGTCCATTTTTAAACTGATATGAGATCTAAAGGACTATAGTTTCAGGCCTATTTCTTGTAATGGCATTGTCAATTCCACCCAGGTGTTTGCCAAGGGGTGGCTTATCTGCAGCCATTTTTTTTGCTTCCTGCTTGTTTTTACCTGACAGCACCCTATTAGACTAAGCCAAAACATTCATGCAGTAAACATCCCAATACCCAGATCAAAATGAGTATTCATAAGTTAGAAATGAGCTCCATGACCACCACATTCTGATCTAACCAAATGTTTTAAGATTGATGAGCAAAATCTGTCATAGTGTCATCAGTATTTTGGTTAGAGAAGTTCAATTTGTTCAGAGCTTGATGCAATACCCAGTAAGTCCATGGAAGGACTGCTGCTGACTTCAGTGGCCTTTGGATCAAGCTCTTGAGGCTCCATGCTCCCCTTTTTAGATTATTCCTGTTATTGTGGCAGGATCTGTGCTGACCATTGTCTGCCTCTGCACTACCCTTACAGGTTTCCACAACAAATGGAAGGAAGTTGTACAAATCACTGCAGACTCCATAAAAGCAAGGGCAAGCAGCATTCTACAGAGTGGCCTGTTCCCCACAACCACATACAGGCACCCCTCTCAAACATGCATCTGGATCAAATACCATGTCTTTGTGTAAGGACTTCTGCTATTTTAGAGAAAAGCACTTTCTCCTTTCTTGCCTCTCTAGATGCAAGGGTCAGTCAACATCAGTTCTGTGGTGTCCCCCTTTAAATTCTGGGACTTTTTAGAGTGGATGAAGACACAGAGAAGGCAGAAGTAGCTGTTGGGAGAGAGGACTATGGTCCCAGAGGACTAGTTAAGGCTTGGGGAAAATCCAGGCTACTGCTTCTTTAATAGGGTGACCATATTTCCTCGAGACAAAAACGGGACATTGGGATGGCAAAAACGGGATGGGGAGACAAGGGGCAGCCGCAACAAGCCGCCCCTCGTCTCCCCGCTCAGCAGCTCGGTGGGGAGACGAGGGGCAGCCGCAACAAGCCAGCGTTCAATTTTTTACAAAAAATAAAAACTATATATAGTTTATTAAAAACGGGACAAAATTGACATTTATATTAAAACAACGGGATGGTCGGGAAATATGAAAAAAACGGTACTGTCCCGTTTAAAACGGTACGTATGGTCAGCCTAAAGGGCCTGGGACCAGGAGCCTGGTAGAGTGGGGGTGGGCAGGGTTCCCCTCGCTCCCAACCAATTGGGAGAAGCTCTGGGAAGACTACTATATATTCTGTCTTTTCCCTCAGAAGATGATCTGCCTGCTGAACCTTCCTAAGCAAAGAGTGAAAGCATTGATTGGGGAAAAGGGACCAGCTGGAGGGGAAACTGGCTGAGACTTTAAACTGGCCTAAGTTACAGCTTCAGCTCGGAAGAGAGCTCGCACACCGGTCTTAAGGAGAGGGACAGAGGGATTGTCTGAAGTACAACCCAGCTTCTTCACAGGGTCTCAGCTTGTAAATGCCTCTGCCTCATTATCTAGGGTCTTCGTCAGATCCTGCTTTGATCTGAGCTCCTGTTGTGCAAGAGTGGAGTCTAGTGTGTCTTGTGGATGTGTTCAGTACCTCCAGCTCCCCCCTCAGCTCCTGCTTCTGGGTTTCTGGTTTGTTCCTGGCCACTCAGATTCCAAGGGCTATATTCACAAAAGAATTTAGGAAACTAACGGCCACTTTAGGCCTAAATCCCATAATCAGGTCCAACTGAGATTCACAAAACCCCTGCTCAGATGCTCCTGAACTCTGCAGGCCTCTAAACTCAGTAAGTAAATGTTTGCAGTGAAAATTCCCTAGGTGCTTATATTTCTGCCTCTGATCATGTGCACTGAAGTCCTACACCAGGCACCTGGATGCTTAAGCCCAGAACGATGCACAAGCTGTGGGGGGAAGACAGGCATTCCTTTGCCTAAATTGCCATAGGACCCAATACAGTATGCATGCTCAGATCTGGCCTACTGGATCAGGCCCCTATAGGCAAGTTTACACAGTATAGCTGGGGGGAGTACCACCATCCTAACCACTGGGCTAAAAGTTATGAGGGAGGTGCCCCCTTTCTTGCTTTGTGTTAAAATGGTGTAGGTGGTTAACATCAAGACAGGGTTTGCAGCTGAGATTCCCAAGTGGAGGGAGGCATTGGCTTAGCACACCCCTTGGCTTGGCATCTCCCATTGGCTAGCTTAGGCAAGCTATATAGTGTGCTAGCTTTTGTGAATCTAATTATGAGGTGTGTCTCTCTCCCCATTCACTGTATAAGGAGCTCATCCCAGGCTTTGTGAATCCCAGTGATATTTCCAGGACCCTAAAAGTTAGGCATGGCAACACTGAGTGCCACCATGTTTAAGTTTTTGTGAATCTAGCCCCAAGTCTCTCTGAAGTTCAGTGACCTGAGAGTCCATCTTACTGATTACCTTCTGGGCCATGTTCTTCTGGGTTGCTTCCTTTTCCACCTTCTCCAAAGTCGCCTGTAGTTCCTCTTTCGATCAGCCAGTTGTCTTTTGAATTCTGTGATCTGAACCCGCAGCTCAGCAACTCTGGTCATGCAGATCAAAGGGGTTTTCCTAAAGCTTCCTGGAAATTATCCCCAACACTAGCCACTGCTCTTCTTTGCAAGACAGATAGGCATTCTCCCAGAGCTGTGCTTGTGGCCTTCTGCCTGTATAGGTTCATCTTAATTTAGTACTACCAAGAGTCATCATACCAACAACCCAGGAGACTGAAGTCATTTATCGAGAGCAGCAGTAATACAAGGTTCATCATGCTGTTCAACTAGTGTGCCTCAACCCTAAAGCAAGGTACTCTTCTAGGTGTAAGAGGATGAAACTGTCTGTTAAGCCCCTAGCTTTTCCTTTAAGGCTCTAAAACCTGCTGTTAACTGTTATTTAGTCTTGAACAGTTTACAGTTTTCCCTGCTCTTTGATTTTTTTTTCTGTTAATGGAGGACAAGATACAACCTTAAGATCAGTCACTTGCAATTTCTGAGAAGGCTCCCTGGCCATCACCTCTCTTGGAGACATGCATCTCTCTCTCTCTCTCCCCCATCTGACTGGGATATCTCTAGGCTGAACAGTTCCATGCCTTCACTGTGTTGTTCTCAGCAAGAGACTCTGCCCAAGCAGGCTTGTGAACTTTCTCTTCAAAGTATTAAGTGTAACTGATCGTTACCACATACACTTCCTGTGCAAGCCTATTTTATTCTTAAGGTAAAAGCATTTCAGAGAAAAACCAACAAACAAAACTAAACTCATGCAAATAAGCTTACCAGAGATTACCTCAACCCTAACATGGGCTGTGATAGGAGCTGTCCTTCAAAAACTCACACAAGAGATTTCTCTATGGTTTCAAGTTCATCACAGCTTCTGTTCAGAACAAGAACAGTGTCTTATGGTGTCTCAGTAGGGTCAGTCCCTCCAACCCTTCTCTAGCAATTGGGAGCCTCCTTGAACAAGAGGTCCTGTCCATTTGCTGGATCAGGAAGAAAGCCCTGAGGCTGTTTAAAACCAGGCTAACGATGCACAAATCCTTTGGTCCCTGGAGAATCCAGTTTGAACTAATATATAGAATCCTCTCCAGGGGTGGCTTCAAAGGGCTGATAACCAGAGTTAGCATACCTGACGTTACACACACTCACAATATCACAAACAATTGCCTTTTTAATACAGTGAACCCCAAAACCATTGAATTTACTTCAGTAATGCTAATCTTAAGGCCATAAGATTTGTTCAGGATATTGTCATATCTGTCACAGCACAGACCTCACTACTCCAGGGAAATTACTTCCTTGTGATGTTTACCTTATCTAGGGCACTCTCCGCCCTTTTTCTAGAAACAGCCACAGCTGAAATTTACAAAATCGGAGACAAAGTAGAAGTGGACCTTAAATAAGCCTGAAGTGTTTTATGTAGCAACATTGTAAAGCAAGAGTACCAGGAACGTGTCCTGACCCTCAGAGCCTGCATTCTAACCCAGCCAGCCCCTTTTTTGGGTTTAAGTCCCAGTGATACATTTGTCACTTTTATCTTATTTGTCCTCTTCTAAATGAGGGACTTCAACCACCCAGTTTTAAACTAGTCAAATGGCACAACAGGACAGTGTCTGCAAAACCAATGTCTCTATGATAAGTGATGATTTTTTTAGGACAGCCAGCTCTTGAGCATTCAAGAGGAAAGTGTAGTCTTAAGCAAGTCTTAAACAACACACAGGAGCTAATTCAAGAAGTGACCGTAGTTAAGCCCCTAAATAATAGCATCTAAGAGGCAGCATCTAAGAGGAGGTAGGGTACCAAAAAGTGACAACTTTAGAAAGGAAGATTACACTGAAAGGAAAATGTTAGTCAAAGAAGCCATAAAGTTAAACATAAAGGAAATAAAATCCCTAGAAGTGGCATGGATGCTGCTTACAAAAACAGTAATAGAGTAATAGAAGGCACATTAAACTGCTGAACAAAAAAGGAACAGGGCAGACAAGGAATAAGACATTATGGCTAAATGCCAAGGTTTGAAAGGCTATTGGAGACAAACTGAAATCTTTCTAAATTTGGAAATCTGACCCTAGTCAAGGCAATAAACAGTAGCATTAACTAGAGCAGGCAATATTAGTAGGGAAATTAAAAGGGCCTACATGGATTTTGAAGAGCAGACAGCAAAAGGGGCAAAAACAAAAACGAGATTCTTTAAGTATATCAAACGGAAGAAGATTGTGACAGAACTTCTAGGTCCACTGGGTCAATTGAATAAAGGGAGCAGTTAAGGAAGACAAAGACATTGCTGAGAAACTAAATGACTTTTCTACATAAGTCCTCACAGTTAAGGATGTTGGGAAGATTCCTACCTAGGACCTTCTCTTTTCTGGACTACAAAGATGAGGTACTCTCAGGGCAAGTCTACACAGAGCAGCAATGCATGTTGCAGGGACATTATTTCTGAAGCACACTAATGTGTTGCACACTAATTGTTCCGTTAGACCTGCTGGAGCACACTGAAAGGTCCCTGGTGCACTTTAACATAGTACCGTTTCAATACCAGCATTCAGGTCTTTTTCATTGTATTGGGATTGCTAAAAGAAAAAAGTCCAATATATTCTAACAAGAAATTGTGTTACTTATATTTAAGCTTCTTGACCAACATTTGCAGAAGTGAAGTGATCCTTTCTTGTTTTCTTTTTTAAAAGTTTCTATTTTAACCTGAAGTGTAGCTCTATTCTGAAAAGTTACTATGTAAAAACTGTACCTTCTTACTCAGCAGTTCTGATCAATGGGATTACTCACTGTAAGCACCTGTTTAGGTGGGTTAGTGGACTGGGGTGCAGCATTTTTCAGGATTGAACTCTTAGTGTTTACTATGGTAATTAACTCCAATGAAGTCAATGGACTCTTTGCATGGCTAAAGTAGTCTTAAAAAAAAAAACAAAAAAAAACTAGAGAAACAAAATGTCTGACCTAAACAGAAGCAAAACCACTGTGACGGGGCCGGCACCGTAGCACCCCTTTGTGGCAGGGTTTGCTGAGGTGTCGGGGCCTCGCCACTCTTAAGTCCTCACGCCCGTCCCCTTAAGGGCGTCCTTTGTGGCCTAATGGCCGGTTTCCCCTTGCTCGCCCCTTGGTCAGGGTAGCAGGCCCTAATGGCCAGAGTCCGTGCGTCACACCCCGAGGATCAGGGCAGCATGGCCCAACGGCCAGAGTCCATACTACTGGCCCCGAGGATCAGGGCAGCATGGCCCAACGGCCAGAGTCCATAGAACTCGCCCCGAGGATCAGGGCAGTGTGGCCCAGCAGCCAGAGTCCATAGCCTTCCCTCTCTCCGGTGGGGAAGTGCAGCCTAATGGCCAGAGTAGTAGGGGGATCCGGGCCCACCCTCACCACCGGGTCCCAACCCAGGGCTCTCCTGTTAGCGGGGTTCCCCCTTGCGCTTAGCTAGGCGGGGAACCGCCCACAACACGCTGAGCATCACTGCGGCTTTAACACTGCCGGCCTCTAAAGTTCCCCTGGGTCACTTCCTACCCTCAACTTCTGCTCCTTCAGTCCGTCCCCTCCTGTCGCAGCCTCCATCTGGGGTGCAGAGGGTGTCCCGACTTGGCTGGCCCCTGGATCCTGGGGTGTTGTCTGTCCCGCCTCGGAAGCTGGCGGTGTGCTTCCTTCTCCTCCGGTGGTCAGCCCAGACTGAGCCACTTTGCAGGCTTTTATACCTAGGCTCCAGTTGGAGCATGCCCAGCAGGGCTTCCGGGGCAGGGCTTCCTCTGCCAGGAAGGAAGGGTTAACCCCTGCGGTACTAGTGCGGGGCCGCTCTGCCCCATCACAACCACCGAAAAGGGGAATTTAGGAATTGTTGAATTACAGCAACAGTTTTCAGTTCTTAATGGAGCATCACCTTCCAGCTACACGTACAGCAATTAATAGCTTGGTTTATTACAGTATAGCCATCATGTGCCAGCTATGCCCCTCTGCCATGTACATTGGCCAAACTGGACAGTCTCTATGCAAAAGAATAAATGGACACAAATCAGACGTCAAGAATTATAACATTCAAAAACCAGTCGGAGAACACTTCAATCTTCCTGGACACTCAATAACAGACTTAAAGTGGCAATTCTTCAACAAAAAAAACTTCAAAAACAGACTCCAATGTGAAACTGCAGAACTGAAATTAATTTGCAAACTGGACACCATCAAATTAGTCCGAATAAAGACTGGGAGTGGATGGGTCATTACACAAACTAAAAACTATTTCTCCATGCTAATTTTCCCCCCTACTGTTACTCACACCCTCTTGTCAACTGTTTGAAATGGGCCACCCTGATTATCACTACAAAAGTGATTTTTCCTCCTGCTGATAGTAGCCCACCTTAATTGAATTGTCTCATTAGAATTGGTAAGGCAACCCCCATCTTTGCATGTACTCTGTATATATATATATACATATATATATATATGTATATATATATATATCTTCCTGTTGTATTTTCCACTCCATGAATCTGATGAAGTGGGTTTGAACCTATGAAAGCTTATGCCCAAATAAATGTTAGTCTATAAGGTGCCACAAGTACTCCTCATTGTTTTTGCTGATCCAGACTAATAGGGCTACCACTCAAACCTGATGCATTGGGGGGTGGGGGCAGGGATAGCTCAGTGGTTTGAGCATTGGCCTACTAAACCCAGGGTTGTGAGTTCAATCCTTGAGGGGGCCATTTAGGAATCTGGGGCAAAAATTCGGGATTGGTCCTGCTTTGAGCAGGGGGTTGGACTAGATGACCTACTAAGGTCCCTTCCAACCCTGATATTCTATGATTCTATGATTCCTCTCGTAGTCCATTCGAGATTTACTTTGGAATAGGCATATTTGCACTGTGATTTATCTCCTGGCACCATCTGGTGGAATGTAGCTATCACTGCAACATCCATCTGAATTCCTGTATAGCCTAAAGCACTATCAAGTTAGTCCATGTCTACAATATAGAACTGTCCCTGTAGTGTGGACTCAACCTACAGTGGTGGAAGGGGTTTTTCTGTTGCTTCAGGAACACCACCTCCCTGCATGACAGTACCTAAGTAGATGAAAGCATTCTTACACCAACATAGCTGCAGCTACACTGGGGCAGGAATTAGGTTGGCGTAGTTACAGTGCTCATATAAGTGTGGATTTTTCACACCCCAGAATGCCATAGCTATGCCAACATAAATTCTAAATGTAAACCAGACTTTAGAAATTAACCACCCCTTTTAATCTTTATTTCTATTCTCACTCCTGGATAAGGAGGAGACAACCAACATAATGAACCAGCCAAAATTAGAGAAACCATTTAACCTAACCTCACTTAATCTCCTGGAAGGCTAGCAGCTTAAATGATCCCATAAAATGACCTAATGTCCTTCAAGATGCTAAAAAGCATGGTAGTTGTGTGTGTGTGTGTGTGTGTGTGTACAGGTGTGTACACATACACACACAAATAAGCAATTGTATTATATGTTGAGGAATTGTATCCCTTTTTTTCCTGATGCAAGAGTTGACAGTGTTGATTTGCAATATTATACATTATTTCCTATTCTTCTAAATCCCGACCTCCCACTGACATTCATCTACATTAGGGGAGTGATCCAACTCCCATTGCAGCCTACGGGAATCTTCATGCTTTCCATTCTAGGAGTGTTGAACTAGCTTAGTTCTCTTTCTGAATTTTTGTGTGCAAGATTTCCCCAACTGTTCCTACATAAGGTTCAAGGCCATGCCATATGCATCTTAGTATCTACACTCGCTTGTTTATCAGTTAGACCGGGGTGGGCAAACTTTTTGGCCTGAGGGCCACATCAGGGTTCTGAAACTGTATGGAGGGCTGGGGTAGTGTATTAAATTGCTCCCCTTAGGAATGTGCTACTTACCGCTGCCAGTCCTGGTGCTCTGTAAGTAGCACATTCCTTCGGGGAGCAATTTAATACGCTGTGGCACGGTGCGCTGAAGCTGCGGGAGAGGGGCAGGGGGCTAGCCTCGCTGGCTGGAAGTTCAAGGGCCAGGCCGGATGGTCCCACGGGCCATAGTTTGCCCACCTCAGAGTTAGGCCTTAATCTTTCTCTCTTTTCATGGGACCTGAGCCTGTGAGGTGCCGAGCGCTTCCCAGAAGGTGGGAATTGAGGGACCTCACATCTGCTTCAGTAGGAGCTAGCAGGACTCTCACTTCACCTAGTGGGACGTACTTGCCTCCTCCTAGGCTCAGGCCTATAGTGCCTGAGTCACTAACATTTCCTCTCCTCCTTTCCTCAGCCCATTTGCCAGGCAGCTTATGATAATGACTTCAATCAAGTTCAACTGCTGCTGGAAGAGGATAGCAATTATTTGAACATTCAAGACAGCTTTGGTGGAGACACCCCCCTAATCTGTGCATGCAGACAGGGACACAACAGAATAGTCAGTTACCTTTTGAAATGGAACGCTGATGTGAACATCAGAAACAAGGTGAGTGGCAATAGCCAAGTGTCCCGGGAATTCCCTCTTTTCATCAATGGTGTCTGATTACATTTTGCAATTAGGGAGTGGAGGAAAATGTTTGTAGTATTGCCAATGCCAACCCCAAAAGTTTTTTTTTTTTTTAAATCACAAGTCAGACCTAAAATAGTGTCATGTGATTGGCCCCAAAATTGTGATTCTGAATGGGTTTTTTTAAGCTGTCTCCTGAGTTTTGAACTCACTCACCCCCAGAGCGTGTGGGACAACAAATGATAAATTGGATTTTTAGTCATTGCAGCCTCATAGCAATTAATGTTGTGACTCAGCCTGCCCACCAACTCCATCCACACCAAAGTTCTTCACCCGCCTTGCTCTCCACTTCACGTCTGCTCCTCCTGCAGCTTCGGAGGCTCTTCACGCCCTCCCAGGCCTGGCAGGAGGGCAAGTCCGGGGGATGTTTGTATGTCTGTCTGTGTCTCTCTCCCCCGCAGGCCAGGAAGGATGGCAATTCCAAGGGAGCTCTCTTCTCTCCCTTTCCAGGCCTGCTGTTGCAGCATTACAGAGGAGGAGCAGACCAATACATTTTTCACAGACGAGGAAGAGGGAGCAGAGCTGCCAGGCTCTTACTGCTTTCCCCCACTCCATCCAGAAGCTTCTCTGCCTCCTTAGGGCATGGAGAGCTCTCCCTGCCCCGCGGCAGCTCTGTTTGGTTGCTTATTCCAAACCCCTCCTCCGTCCTCCTTCACAGCCTCACTCCACATCTGCCCTATTACCCTCTGTGACTAGGGGAGAGCCAATGAGATCTCTAATGACACAGATTAACAATTAATGGTGCACTTAAAAATGGGGGCTATTCGTGCTGTTCTGCCCCCACAGGCTACAGTAACAGCCACATGGGAACTGAAGTGCACTCTTCCCCCACACTCCCCCTAACATGGCCCAGGACTGGAGAGGTTAATTTCAGACCCCAGTCCCATGCACACTGCACCCCTGTGAAGCTCAGGGACTGTGGTTTTGTGCAGCTGAAGTGTATTTCACTCAGTTGAGCAAGATACCCATGTCCTTGTTTCAACATTAATGAAAAAGAAATGCTCCAGATTATATAACCAGTCAGAAAGTTGTGAAATACACAAGGGGAATAACTTGTGCATCTAATGCTAATAAGATGTTTCTTTTCTGTTTAGAAAGATCGCACATGTTTGCATTATGCTGTGAGAAAACGGTTTAGTTTCCTTGACTACCTGCTCATTATCATCCTAATGCCTGTTCTGCTTATTGGCTATCTTATCATGGTGAGTACAGACTAAACTAGAAAGACTTACCTTACATTTTTCCATCCTGAGACCCACTGCAGGTACATTGACTTCCTAGCAGTGGCATACCATCTGTGTATGCAAGCCATACATCCCGTCCCAGAAGTCACAAAAACTATGGTCCAAGTGGCAGCCTGCATGCCAATTCCATTTAGCTCCCCACTACACATTATAGAACAAAAAAAATCATCCTCTGCACAGCATGACCTCACATGCCCCCCATACATGCAAGGCCAAGCCACATGAAGGAAGCCATTTTGGACCACCTCAGGTATGCAAGTATAGAATTACATGCCTTACTAAAAGCATCACAGCATACCACTGCTACCTGGGTTAGCTGCTGTTTCGCAGTCTTCTTCTTAGACTCTCCAATAACTTTGACATAGGCTTTCACATGTCAAGTAATATTCCTTCTTGGGATATGGGTTTATTAATAAAGTTCACAAGGAAACAGAGGACCTCCCACTCTGCCTTCCTATCTGGATTATATCTTTGGTATAGGATCCTTAGTTCTGCTTCTGCTGAGGGCATCCTATAGGCAAACTGACTCCCCAGCCTCCCTACGTGGCTTCTACAGCTTATAGGCTTACCTCAGGCCCTCTGGTGGGAGTAAGAGGGGAGAAGGAGTCTGTCTCTCTTTACTTCTCCTCAGGTCTCTATCAAGTAGCAACTCTGAAGATTATTTTCCTAGAATCTCCCGGACCGGACCAGACCACTCCACTCTTGATTGACCTCTCTGACCTTTTGTAAGCCTCCCATGACCCTTTCCCAGTTGGAGCTAATAATCGAACAGGGCCATCTTATTCCTAGCCAGTCAGGGTCAGCTGAGAGGGTACTTGATCATTACAGGCAAGGCTGGGCTTGATTCCCCTTAAAGGGCCAGACAGCCTGTGACACCCACCTATAACAAATTAGCTATTGCAGGTAGGACCCTGTACTGTAGCTCACCCAAAGTTATGAATATACACAAAATAATCATGGGACTGAGTAAGAACTATAAAAATGTATAAGGACCTCAGGATTTGGCTCTGAATATAACTGATATACTGCTGAGATAGTAGTGTCACATGTAAGTGTACTGCACAAATAGGGCATTTCCATTGTTTTGAGTAGAATGCTCATAGCTAGCCCAAATCTGCTTAGTAGCATGTGTTACCTGAATTAACTTTCCAACTGTGTTGGACTTCTTTCTGTGTGTTTAACAGGTATCAAAAACTAAGCAGAATGAAAACTTAATCAAGATGTTACTTGGAGCTGGCACAGATGTTAATGCTACAGACTATGTAAGTGGGTTTGTACAGCCACAGAGGTCACTCACTGGTGTGGTGTATGCAACATTCATTTAGTTAATTTAGAAAAAATAGCTTTCAGAAGCTACTAGAAATAGTGTGATGCTTCAGGGGAAGATCAACCTGTGAAAGGTTGTTTTGATATGTTAAGCTTGTCTGGCACTGTGGCTCACTGTTGTCCCCTGAATTTTAGGGTGAAATTTGCTAAAGGACACAATTTTTTCCCCCTTGGCAGCCCAGCTTGGCTTTTATTCAACTCCGTTATTCTTACCTCTAGATTCTTAATCACTATTGCTTCAAATACAGCATCTAAAACAAATGTGAAATGTTAGACACACTCCCCTTACCCTGGTGTGTTACATTTGACTGTCAGCCTCTTTATTGCTGTGGTAGAGTCTTAGTCAAATGCTGGGGAACGATGAAGTGTCACATTGCCACAACACCCTTAAAAGGAGTGCAAACTGCAAAGGAAGCATACCTGAGTTCAGTCACCAGTTAGTCTTCAGTAGAGTGAACATGCTCTAATTCAGCAGAGGTGATGGAAGGATTCTGTGTGTGTAGTACTGGGACTATCAAGTTTGCCAGTAGGTGTGGACTGCACCAGAAAGGAGATGACTCCCTAGGTTGGGGGTGGTTTGACTTTGTGACTATTCTGAGGGATGTCGTGGTATGAGAGACTGTATGAACAGCTGGACTAGAACCCTTTATCCATCCAAAGTCAGGGTGGGTTCAGGTTCTAGTCCTACACGTGAACCATCAGCCTGGCTTCACAAACATCCATGGACCTGGTCTGGTGCAGTTTATGGGTCAAGAGCACTCCCAACTGTGTCATTGTTCTGTTCTGGAGGAGGGGGATAGTCTGATCCCTACAACCTCTTAGTCTTCAGAGGGCACTGGGTGGCTTCTTCTCCCTCCTGGTCTCATCTAGAGACTGCCTGGTATCCACCTACGTCCATTAGGGTCTCTGGGTGCAATAAATAACCTCTTTCTCTTTTCTCCACATAGAGCAGGAGAGGGGGAAAGCTCCATCTCTTTCTTCAGCCAGTTTCTGCAGCACTAAGGCATGAGCAGATAGTGTCCCATAAGCCTTAGTTATTGATAATGTCTAGGAAAGGTCTTGACATTCAATAGCAGCAATAGGCTACTTGCTAAGGAATCCCAGATGCTTCTCTAACTATCATACAAAAGCTGATGTAGTGTGGCAGGAGCAGGCATGCTTCTCTATTCTTACTCTTCACTCACAAGAATGGAATCATTTCTCTTGTGTAATGAGCTAAGGAAGCAAGATGCTATAGTCACTGAGGCCAGACTTTAGAGGGAAACATGGTCATAAGCTAATGCATTGCAACTGCATCATCATAGAATCATAGGACTGGAAGGGACCTTGAGAGGTCATGTAGTCCAGTCCCCTGCACTTATGGCAGGACTAAGTATTATCTAGACCATCGCTGGCAGGTGTTTGTCTAACCTCCTCTTAAAAATCTCCAGTGATGGAGATTCCACAACCTCCTTAGGCAATTTATTCCAGAGCTTAACTACCCTGATAGTTAGGAAGTTTTTCCTAATGTCCAACCTAAACCTCCCTTGCTGCAATTTAAGCCCATTGCTTCTTGTCCTTTCCTCAGAGGTTAAGAACAACAATTTTTCTCCCTCCTCCTTGTAACAACCTTTTGTGTACAGTACTTGAAAACTGTTATGTCCCCTCTCAGTCTTCTCTTTTCCATATTAAACAAACCCATTTTTTTCATTCTTCCCTCATAGCTCATGTTTTCTAGACCTTTAATCATTTTTGTTGCTCTTCTGTGGACTTTCTCCAATTTGTCCACATCTTTCCTGAAATGTGGCGCCCAGAATTCGACATAATACTCCAGTTGAGGCCTAATCAGTGTGGGGTAGAGCAGAAGAAATTAATTCTCATGTCTTGCTTACAACACTCCAGAACGATGTTCACTTTTTTTGCAACACTATTACACTGTTGACCCATATTTAGCTTGTGGTCCACTATGACCCCCAGAGCCCTTTCCACAGTACTCCTTCCTAGGCAGTCATTTCCCGTTTTGTATGTGTGCAACTGATTGTTCCTTCCTAAGTGGAGTACTTTATATTTGTCCTTATTGAATTTCATCCTATTTACTTCAGACCATTTCTCCAGTTTGTCCAGATCATTTTAATTATAATCCTATCCTCCAAAGCACTTGCAACCCCTCCCAGCTTGGTATCATCTGCAAACTTTATAAGTGTACTCTCCATGCCATTATCTAAACCATTGATGAAGATATTGAACAGAACCGGACCCAGAACTGTCTTCCAGCATGTTGTACAACTCATTTTTTAAAAATCTGTGAAGCTTACATTGGATGCTAGTAAATATGTATAGATAATACATTCACCTGGAAAAAAACAGCATACCTGTCCAATTTTTTGAATGTTAACATTTGATAGATATACCTGGCCTGTTAAGTGTGTGATCATAGATTTCACTCAGTTTAATAAAATCACAGAAATGGCATGTCAGGGGTAAAGAGTCTCACTCTGTAACATGGTAACACCCTGTTAAATAGAGAGATCCAGTGACTACAGTGTAATGCTTCTAATTGTTGTAATGATTATTGTATTGTCTCTGATATTTACAGGGCTAGGATTTGTAAAACTGTTAACATTTCCTAAATACAGAAATAGTTAAAAAAAAAAAACCTGCTAAATTCACAGGACTGGATGCAAACATGCAGTGATTCTCCTATATCCAGGCTACTGCCTAGACATGTTTACTAGTATGCAGTGTAAGCTTTGCTGTAGCAAAGCTTTACACATTTAAGCATTGGTCTGCATTAGGGGGTTGTGGGGAGGATGATGAGTTGTACTATGCTGGGGTGTGAGAAGGAGGGTTGTGCACCTGCTGTGTAAGTAGATGTGCTTTAGGATAGCTACGCAACCCGAACCAGATCCCTCAATCTCTACATTCTCAAGCTTTGCGGAGACTGAAGTCTGGGCCTGGATCTAGATTCTTATTTTGTGGTGTAGCCCCATCTCTGGTAAACAGTAAAACAGTCAATCTTGTCACTCCATCACATTAAGTGCCTTCTGCCCCATATCACATATGGCTGCATAGCATCCTTTTTCAAGAAACACACAAAACAACTTCCAACATACAAGTACCATTGGCAGGTGGGCTGATGAAACGACAGATGAATGTATGTCTAAAATTTCTGCTTAAAGCGTGGTAAAAGTAAACTGTACCTGGATTCTGTTTACTTTCAGTCTGGTAGCACAGCCCTTCACTATGCCTGTGAAATGAAAAATCAGTCAGTTGTTCCTCTACTACTTGAAGCCCATGCAGATCCTTCTATAAAGAATAAGGTAAGGAGATAATAGCTGTGTCTGTGAGCATTGCCTTGCTAAGTTTCCAGAAATCAGGTGGCTGCGGCACAGGAGAATGCAGAGTGCACTGCTCCCCAAGATTGGATTCACTTCTAGGGAAGGACAAAGAAATATTTGCCCCACTGCTTTCCTGGGAGGAGAGCAGCTTTAAACTGTAAATAGTGCGTGTTTGGACCTGTGCAGGCTGCTTGGGGGATGCATTGAATCAATGCATCTTCTAGGGGTCGTGGCCATGCCCCTGCCAGTCCAGCACTGCAAGGCTGGTTTCAGGCCCCCTGGTGGAAAGAGATATATGGGTACCTGCTGGGAGCCTTGCACACTAGGTTATGCCAGTGTAAGGGGTTGAATCAGCAACTTCTGTTCCCAAAGGAGGCTCATCCATCACTAATCAAATGTCAAGGGAAAGAACTGATTTCTCACCACATACCAGAGACATCTTGACAACACCGCAGTCCCTTCATTTACTATTGCTTCGATACTGACTTCTGACATCAGCCATGTTGAATAACAGAATGAATTTTAATGTGATTGAAATAAAGGACCTGACCCACTGACTGACAGGGAACAGGATCAGACTCAGTTCATTTTGAGACATCTATAAGTGCTGGGAATTCTTATCAGTATGGATCAGACAATACAAACCATATAGGTGAACACAAACTTGCTGATCTGTCCAGTGAGGCTCTCAGGGTATGTCTGCACTGCAGTCAGAGGTGTGATTGCAGCCCATGTAGACATACCCACGCTGGCTTTAATCTAGTTCAGGGGTCGGCAACCTTTCAGAAGTGGTGTGCCGAGTCTTCATTTATTCACTCTAATTTAAGGTTTTGCGTGCCAGGATTACATTTTAACGTTTTTAGAAGGTCTCTTTCTATAAGTCTTTAATATATAACTAAACTATTGTTGTATGTAAAATAAATAAGGTTTTAAAAATGTTTAAGAAGCTTCATTTAAAATTAAATTAAAATGCAGAGCCCCCCGGACTGGTGGCCAGGACCTGGGCAGTGAGAGTGCCACTGAAAATCAGCTCGCGTGCCGCCTTCAGCACGCGTGCCATAGGTTGCCTACCCCTGATCTAGTTAGTGGGAGTACCAATAGCAGCAAAGTTGAGGCAGTACAGACTTAAGCATGGGCTGTACCAGCCTGCTCTGGACCCTGGGTACTTAGTCAGAGAACTAGCCTGTACTGAAGTCCGTGCTGCCACAGCTTCACTATTACTGGGATTGGTGCTTAGTAGATAAACACTACCTCACGTGTTTCTACACATGCTGCACTCCCACCTCTGACTGCAATATAGACATACTCACACTCAAGTACCTGCTTCCATGACTATTATCACGGCATGTTTTATCTATTTCTTTCAGAATGGGGAATCTCCACTGGATATAGCGAGAAGATTAAAGTTCGCCAACATTGAATATGCATTAAAGAAGGCATCGTAGTCCTTAATGGAATGATGTTAAGGGTGTTAGGCATGAAAAAAAAACTGCTTATCTGTGCACTCCCTGTTGTACAGTACCAAGAATGCCATGGAGACTTTTTTTTAAGATTTGATGTTTTCTGAAGACATGTACTGTATTACATCTACTGGTATGCAGTCAGTACATATGGCATATAAAATACATAGCCATGTGGTGTGCCTGGAAGGAGTTGTCTTATTTTTATTCTATTGATTTATGATAATTTTCATGTATTTTTCTCAATTTATCCCCTTACTTACACTAGAAGGGAATTTTAAAAAGTAAACAATTTTTTTTTGAAATTTGAGGACTATAGAAGACATGATTCAAACAGATTCAGAAAAAAATTGTATTTAAGTTTTATAATACTGTTTTTTAATAGATTGCTGGAAATATCTGACCACGAGACAGTTGTCACCAGTGGTCTGCAAGCCCAACATATTACATTTGTAGCTTTTCCTTTCTAAATTTTCGTGACCAATGATGGCAGGCCAGAGCGTGATTTTTCAGGCATTCTGTACATGTGGAGCAAAGCTGCCACTCCAGGACACACCTCTTAAGGCTGGATGTAATGATGCAGCAACTCTACCTCAGTTTCCCGCATTATCCTTTGGCCCAGTCTAGCTGTAAGAGTGACCGGGCCCTCTGGCCAGGCCACTTTAGAGTCCAGCCCTTTCCAGGGCTTCTTTTATCAAAGTCTAACCAAACATAAGAAAATAATCTAACCTTCAGCCTGGTCGGGGTCAGCAGGCCACCTCTCCCTCACACACATTCCTCACTTACTATTGTCTTTCTCCAATGACCCCTCTGTCCAGGGGCTGACACATTCCTCCCCTCAATCAGGTGTTCAGACAGGCTGCTGCTCATCTGGTCTTCTACCTCCAGTTCTCCTTGGCAATAGCCTGTCTTCTCTTCTCACCTGTCGATTTCTCAGCCTTCTTTTAGGCTGCTTCCCAGAGAGGAGAAACTCCTCTCCTCTGGGGCTCCCTTCCAACTGTGCTCATCCAGCTCTATACAGACATCCCCAGCTCCCCCCCAATAACTAAGTTTTGCCACCTGATCTCCATTTGATCAGAATCAGCTGTTGGGGGAGAGGGGGGCAGGAGTAGCTGATCCATCTCACAACAAACCTTTGAAGCCACCCCCCCCACCAGACATGCAACAACACGGCACTCTCGTTTTTGCCCCTTTGATGCTTTTTGAAGGTAAAATGGACAAGTAAAATCTAATCCTTCCAAGTAATAAATAAAGGGACAGCCTCTCTCCTGTGCCAATGAGACACAGTGCAGGAGGAGCAGGGTGGCATCAGGGAGATGCTTACGGCTCCCTGGTTCTCAGGTCTGGGTCACTGCCAATGATGCTTAAAGCTACTTTTGGGCCGCTCCAAATTTCACCCTGGCCTAGGGTCCTTAATGGAAAATCAATGGAGGATTGCTATGGCAGACTGGAGTTCTTCCACATCCCTTTCCTCCCCTGCCATACCCGTTATACCTTCGGGTGAGGGCATGGAAGCATATTTTGTTTGACATACATTTGAGAAAAAAGACATTCTTGAAAAACGAGGTGGTAGTGGGAGGGGAGACCATAATGGGAGTGAACACTGGCACTACTGGGGAATGTGATATGCGGTAAGGTTGGAAATGCAGGCCAGAGGAAGGCAGGTTAGGGCCTTACTACATGAGCAGAGGCTCTAAATACAGATTTTGTCCATATCTGCCTGATACGATTGCCATCTGGGAAACTTAAGGGAAGCAACTTCCATAGAGCAGCCTAGAAGCCTCAGCTAAGAATTGTAAATGAAAGGAAAATGTTTGCCAGCCTAACATGACATGAGAGCTGACGGGTGGGGCTGAGCTAGAGAAGAAGGCGGCCAAAAGGCAGACAAACACCATTTCTAATAAAGAAAGAAAAGCAGGTGACATTTGCTATTATTTTGGAAGTCCGGTGAAAATTCAAGAAAAAGCGTGGATGTAGTTTTTTGGGTTGTGACTATTTTGCTCTATGTTTGGAATACATGTGGAAGGGTTAATATTACTTCTGGCTGCTGTATCCTCTGTGTCTCCCCCTCACTCATCTTTGGTAAAAACAACCAACCAATAAAAATCTTAAAATGGAAAATATCTGTCCCTTTCCATCAATTATTTAGTTTAAAATCACACTTATGGGATGATGTTTTCACTATTGCCACCTCTGCATGTTCAAAAATCTCAAATTAGACACCCAAAGGGGCATGAGATTGGCTTCAAAATCATGAGGATAAAATGACAATTAACGGTTTAATGTCATTACAGTAATCAAGGCTTTTTTAAACACTTAACTCTTGTTGAGGCTGAGATACCCCTATTGATAGAATATCCCTCCTCATCCCCACCACTCCAGAAACTATTGGATATGCAGTAAGAGAACTTGTATCCTTATATTAGATTGAACAGTTAATACTGACACAGCTAACCCAGGGACATACACCAGGAGGTGATTGAGTTTTTTATTTATTAATTGCAACAGTGTCTTAAATCACAAATCATAACTCAAAGCATAAGTACACACAATGTATTGCCTTGATTACCTGTCGCATGTTTTTCAAGTTAATCATACCATAACCTCTCAATGTCTTGCTGTTAATAATATAAAAAGCCCCATAATCTCCCTACAATGTTTTTAAGACCGGAGTACACACGTGCAGGAACAGGTTTAATTTTTCAGTATCTTAAACCCACTGAAAGAATCACCTAGGGCAACAAAACAGAAGTACATGAAACTTTTAACTGAAAGAACTGAAAACAGAACCAATAACTTCACTCACTTGAAAGCACCAAACAGCTGAGTCTGCTCACAGCTTGCTTGCAGCTGCATTACTGACTAAAGCAGGGATCTCAAACTCAAATCACCACGAGGGCCACAGGAGAACTAGTAAATTGGCCCGAGAGCCGCATCACTGAAACCTTTTCATACAATGATACAAAAGTATAGTCAAAAATGAAAAAAATGAAGAGTAATATAGTATTCTATTAAAAGTCAATGTATTAACTTTTTAAAAACTGTAATGCAAAGATGGGTTTTAATAAAATATAAACACTCAGTAATGTTTGGAGCTTGGCTGCCAGTCGAGTCGGCGCCTATGGCGGGCCGCAGGAAATAACTCTGCGGGCCGCATGTGGCCTGCGGGCCGCGTGTTTGAGACCCCTGGACTAAAGGAACTCACTCCTGGTAGTTAGCTAAGCCTAAACAGTAACATATATTTCAGTTTGTGCCTATTGGTTAGTAATTACCACATCAAAGCTGCTCATGGAAACAGAGTATAAGAATTTATAGCATGTCTCTTGATACAGTGTGGATTGGATGGAGAAGTTTATGAATACCCGGAAAGCTGAATTAAATCTTTCAATATGAGCTAATAAAACCTAGCACTGTGATCTGGGGGCTGGACTCGATGACCTCTCGAGGTACCTTCCAGCCCTAGAATCTATGAATCTTTTGATACCTAAAGTGCTTTTCAAACATTAAAAAATGAATCCTCTCTACCTCCCTACAAGGTAAACTACTATTCCCATTTTGCAAATAAGAAACTTGAAAGAGAAGCTGAGTGAGTTCGCCAGAGGCTATGAAGGGAATCATTCTCAAGCTCCAAAGTCAATTTTTTTTTACCTAAGAACTTTGACAATCTCTTTAACAGCTTCCCACTAAAAACATGCTTTTTAAAAGCTATGAAAGAAATGCTATTGTCTGGAACTCGATGAATGTCATGAATCACTCACTGATAAACTATATGGCAGAGATTAAAACATTTCAAAGAAAGCGATGCCCTGCTGTATTGCATGTGGTATGTACAGGACTGCTTTTGTAGCTTCAAAAGGGATTCCCCTTGGAAATGTATCTCAGCTTCCTGAGGTAGTTCCCTATTTACTGAAATTCACCAGCAGGTTGGAAAATACAGTAGAGTGACAAATGTAGTAAAATACAAGCCAGTCACCATAAAGTCCTTTACTAATCCTGTGATTAATAACTTTAAGGAAAGAAAACCATCCCTATTGCTGAGCACAATAGAAGGATCAAATCATTCAACCTCAGGAACCGCTGTGTGGCTTCAGGGATGCTTCTTCATCAGCTCAATGATTTTCACATACATGCGCTTAGCTGCATCAAGACCCCAGATAAAATCTAGATGTTCCCATTCAGGAAAATGCTTGTGGTAAATTAGATTAGTAATTCGACCGAGTAATGCGGCCATGTCCTTTGGGTCTGCAAACAAATCATGTCCACCACTCCAAATAGCAATGGGCATTTTCAGTTCTTCTATCTTGTATATAGGAGGGGTAGTCTGGCAAAAAGGGAAATGGATTAGAAATGAAAACCTATAAAGCTACGCCAATTTTTTAACAAACAAATTCTGAAGAGACAGAGGCCTATTTTCTTACTTTCACAATCTGCTAAAATAAAAATAGTAATAATAAAACCTGCTTTCTTAGTCCCTTTTTCATCCTGTTAATTGCAACAACAACCCTATTCCTGGATTTTTGCATAATACATGAATGAAAATTCTCCAGCAATTTGATATCTGGATTGAGGATAAACCTTAAAATTAGAGTGATCAATTTCAAAAGATTAATAACCATGCTTATAATACAGGTGTTTAAGTACATTGATCCATGTTATACATTTCGTAAGAAAATATATTTGTATCATCTTAATATATCCTAGCATTCTATTCACATCTTATAGGACTATGATGCACTGAGCAAAATACAAGCCATTTTATTTCTTATGCTCCATTTGTCCATAAACCAGACTGTTGAAGCTTATTGCTAATTAAAATGGGACATTTTAGACCACTTTTTTTTATTCATAGGCTTTTCTTTGGTACTCATGATCACAGTACCTCACAAACCTTAATGAATTCATCTTCACAGCAATCCTATAAGGAAGTATTATTATTAATCTCAATTTACCAATGGGAAACTGGAGTAGAGGGAGATATTAAGTGCATTGCTCAAGATCATAAAGGAAATCTGCGACAGAGCCAGGAATAGAATTTGGGTCTCCTTAGTCTGAATCAATTGCCTTAAACACAGGATTGTTATTCCTCCCTGTAGCCACACATATACCCCTCTTTTAAATTGACCTTTGGTAGCAAAGGATGCGTGCTTTACATTGCATTTGTTTTAAATGGTATATTTAGGAAGTCTCATTGCCACAGCCACACAAACATTGAAAATGCAAATATTAGCTGTTACAAAATGGATTCTTCACTTTTTGTTAAAAGATGCAGTATGCAAGGATAGCATCAAAAGACACTTTTATCTGGCAGGGTATTACCATCTTAGAGGATGAACCTTCTGTAAGGGATTTCTTTCAACTGAAAGATAATTCTCTCTTATTAGTTAACAATTCAAAGCATGTGTATTACATTTATTAAAGAATTGCCAAATAAGATGGGTGTTTTGTGGCTGAGTGTTGTTGTATGCATACTTGATGCACTAATTTCTCCATAACAATAATCCTCTCATCTCTGGGATTTGTTTTGTTTTTTGAACCATCCTCTAATTTTGCCTTTCCCAATGAGACACTGCCAATAGTCTAGCAGCTACTAACAGGTGAGAGATTCATTCTTTTGCCTGTGACCATTCCCACTGGAAAGTCCCAGGAGAATTATCAAAGGATAATTTGGTAATACATTTCCATCCATTTGTAATATTTGGTTATGTATCTTATCCTTTAATAATTGGACATGTCCACATACATGCATAAAATCACCTCTTTCTCCACAGTTTCACCCACAACTATCTGAACATAATCTATTTATATATATATATTTAACCTCACTGATGTAAGGTATCATTGATGCATCTTATAGAAATGTTCCTTTATAGTACTAAAAATTGAGGTTTCCAGTCCTCAATTGTTTTTATTTTTCTTCAAAGATCACAGCATTTTTTCAACAAAAGGTATGTTAACCTACCTGATTGTATTTCTCCATGTTCTTTTCCTTAGAGCCATAGTCATAAGCTTGCAATTGCTTTGAATACAATACCTATTAATTATATAATATAAAGAGTTATAACTATAGTGAAAGTCTGGATTGATCAGGGGATAGAGAGCAGAATACAGCATCTTTCATCCTGTTAAAACTTTGAGCCAAATGTTGCTCTCACGCTGTTCCGGTGGTTAACTACCCTCACTTTTAGAAATGTGTACTTTATTTCTAACCTAAGTGTATCTCTCTTCAATTTCCAGCCATTGGATCATATTACACCTCTGTCCACTAGATCAAAGAGCCAACTGCTATCAGAAATCTCCTTCCCGTGTAAGTATGAAGGAGTTTAAGGAACCAAACAGTAGGCCAGATTGCTCCCTTGTGTGACTCCAATGACTTCACCTGATTTGTTACACCTGAGAGAAATTTGGACCATTGATGTAAATATGGAGGAACTCCACTGACTTCAGTTACTCCAGATTTACACCTAGTGTAAGTGAGATCAGAATCAGGCCCATTGTGTTTACCAGTCTTGGCTAGTTTCAGTTAGATAGATATGTATGCAATTGGTATATTAACATTTATATTGCAGTAGTGCCTAGAGGCTAGCCAGGTCGGAGGTCCTTGGCGCTAAGCATTGTATAAGCATGCAGGAAGTTACAGCTGCTGTCCCTCCCAGAGGAGCATATTTTGCATCTTAATCTAGAAAGAATTCAGGAAAACAATGTTTATCCTAAGGATTCTGAACCAGCCATTTGTGATAATTGCTTGACTATTCTGGGCTTAGTTGAAATCAAGGAGACTACTCACATAGTAAGGTACTACGACCCAGTGAAATAAGGGTGGCAGAATCATGGGCTCTTTGATTTGGCAAGGTCACTAACTGTTTGTATTTCTATTTGGGAGACAAGATATGTAACATGATTTTATCAAAATTCCTTGTACTGACCCATTTAAGTTCTTACTGACCTTTTGGAGATTGGTTAAAAAGATTTTGCCATTTTTAAGAGAAAATTCAAGAAATTATCCGTCTGATCCTACAGCAATGTTGTTACCTCTTCCTTTAAATTCTGGTAATGTTTATTAATGGCATTCCAGTGGACGTCAATTTTTAATTAAAAGTCAAAGACCACATAAGGAGCACTGTACATTACAACTGAATTCTATTATTTGTAATAGAGGAAAACAAAGATATTTATTTGCAGTTTCAGATCAAAATCTGTGGAATGCACCAGCTTTGTTCTATGTATAAAATTTGGCTTAACGGTGAAATCCTTGCTCGTCTTAAACACAAAAAAGCAGCTTACAAGAAGTGGAAGATTGGACAAATGACTAGGGAGGAGTATAAAATTATTGTTCAGGCATGCAGGAGTGAAATTGGGAAGGCCAAATCACACTTGGAGTTGCAGCTAGCCGGAGATGTTAGAAGTAACAAGAAGGGTTTCTTCAGGTATGTGAGCAACAAGAAGAAAGTCAAGGAAAGTGTGGGCCCCTTGCTGAATGAGGGAGGGAACCTAGTGACAGAGGATGTGGAGAAAGCTAGTGTACTCAATGCTTTTTTTGCCTCTGTCTTCACAGACAAGGTCAGCTCCCAGGCAGCTGCACTCTGCAGCACGGTATGGGGAGGAGGTGACCAGCCCTCTGTGGAGAAAGAAGTAGTTCGGGACTATTTAGAAAAGCTGGACGAGCACAAGTCCATGGGGCCGGATGCACTGCATCCGAGGGTGCTAAAGGATTTGGCTGATGTGATTGCAGAGCCATTGGCCATTATCTTTGACAAATCATGGCAATCGGGGGAGGTCCCGGATGACTGGAAAAAAGCTAATGTAGTGCCAATCTTTAAAAAACGGAAGAAGGAAGATCAGGGGAACTACAGACCAGTCAGTCTCACCTCAGTCCTTGGAAAAAACATGGAACAGGTCCTCAAGGAATCAATTCTGAACCACTTAAAGGAGGGGAAAGTGATCAGGAACAGTCAGCATGGATTCACCAAGGGCAAGTCATGCCTGACTAACCTAATTGCCTTCTATGATGAGATAACTGGCTCTGTGGATGAGGGGAAAGCAGTGGATGTGCTATTTCTTGACTTTAGCAAAGCTTTTGTTACAGTCTCCCACAGTGTTCTAGCCAGCAAGTTAAAGAAGTATGGGCTGAATGAACGGACGGTAAGGTGGATAGAAAACTGGCTGGATGGTCGCGCTCAACGGGTAGTGATCAATGGCTCCATGTCTAGTTGGCAGCCGGTATCAAGTGGAGTGCCCCAAGGGTCAGTGCTGGGGCCGTTTTTGTTCAATATCTTCATCAACGATCTGGAGGATGGTGTGGACTGCACCCTTAGCAAGTTTGCAGATGACACTAAACTGGGAGGAGTGGTTGATACGCTGGAGGGTAGGGATACGATACAGAGGGACCTAGACAAATTAGAGGATTGGGCCAAAAGAAATATGTCAACAAGGGCAAGTGCAGAGTCCTGCACTTAGGACGGAAGAATCCCATGCACTGCTACAGACTAGGGACCGAATGGTTGGGCAGCGGTTCTGCAGAAAAGGACCTAGGGGTTACAGTGGATGAAAAGCTGAATATGAGTCAACAGTGTGCCCTTGTTGCCAAGAAGGCTAACAGCATCTTGGGCTGCATAAGTAGGGGCATTTCCAGCAGATCGAGGGACGTGATTATTCCCCTCTATTCGGCACTGGTGAGGCCTCATTTGGAGTACTGTGTCCAGTTTTGGGCCCCACACTACAAGAAGGATGTGGATAAATTGGAAAGAGTCCAGCGGAGGGCAACAAAAATGATTAGGGGGCTGGAGCACATGACTTATGAGGAGAGGCTGAGGGAACTGGGATTGTTTAGCTTGCAGAAGAGAAGAATGAGGGGGGATTTGATAGCTGCTTTCAAATACCTGAAAGGGGGTTCCAAAGAGGATGGATCTAGACTGTTCTCAGTGGTAAAAGATGACAGAACAAGGAGTAATAGTCTCAAATTGCAGAGGGGGAGGTTTAGGTTGGATATTAGGAAAAACTTTTTCACTAGTAGGGTGGTGAAGCACTGGAATGGGTTACCTAGGGAGGTGGTGGAATCTCCTTCCTTAGAGGTTTTTAAGGTCAGGCTTGACAAAGCCCTGGCTGGGATGATTTAGTTGGGGTTGGTCCTGCTTTGAGCAGGGGGTTGGACTAGATGACCTCCTGAGGTCCCTTCCAACCCTGAGATTCTATGATTCTATGATAATGGGCTGGATACTGCACCATTGGCTTCCAACTGGTACATGATCAATCTCAGTCAGGTAATGGTGAGAGCAGGGGTAAAAAAATTTAAAGCACCTAAGTGACTTAGGAACCCTAAGTCTCATTTTCACAAGTGACTTAGGGCCAGATTTTTACAGATATTTTAAATCAGTGGGAATTCGGTACCTAGGACCTTAACACCTTAAAATTACATGGAATATGGTCTATGTTACTTATACAGCTTTCAAATAAAAATATTTTTAATTATAAAAAAACTATGCCTGCAAACTCCTGGCCCTACTGTTCAATTCCTAAATGCATAATACGTCATGAAGAAATCTCAGAACCTGATATCAAGGGGTTAAGGTTTTTGTAAAAATAGTTGTGATAAACAACACTCTGTCTAGCAAAAGTAAATGATAATGTGTGATAAGACAAGTTGGTCAAGTCTCTAAGGCCTGGATCCACAAAGGAACTTGGGTGATCTAACAGGGAGCTGCCTAATTTAGCCAATGGAAGATGCTGATGGAAGAGGTGTGTTCTAAGCCCCGGTCCTCTCTCAGAGATAGACCCGTAGATCCAGCCTATCTCTGCTTACGATTCACAGCTGGGAAGCCACTGCCTGGAATCAGGCAGCTTAGGTGCCTAAGTCATTTATTGTGAGACTGTTAGGTGCCTGCTTTGTTCCACACAAAACCTAGCAGGTGGTGGTGCCCACTGCATAACTTTTTGCTCAGTGGATAGGTGACTCACTTGCAATGTGGGAGCCTCAGGTTCAGTTCCTTGCTTTGCCTGAGGGGACAGGAGCATTTCAATGGGGTCTCCTACCTCTCAGGAGGGTTCTCTAACCACTGAGTTATCGGATATCTGATGGGGGCTCCCTCAGTCTTTCCTGTTGAAGCTGTTCCACTATGGATAACTACTTAACGACAGGCACAAAGAGCGTGAGAATAACTCTGTAGCCTGGTGGTTAGAGCAAGCAGCTGTGAGGTGGGAGACCCAGGATCCACTCCTCCCGCTCCAATGACTTTCATGGGAAGAACTTCAACAGGAGAGATTGAGAGAGACCCGCATCAGATTATCCCATGGCCCAGCCATTAGATCAGGCCCGAGTGAATGTTCCAACCACCAAGTTAGAAGGTGGGCACTACCTCTTCACCCAGTTTTGGAATAGGACCTGATCTAACAGGCAGCCTCTGAGCTTGTCCACTGGATCAGGCTCTGCAGGCAAGATAGGTAGGTGAACATCTTCCCCATTTGTGGCTCACTCTGGAGTTTACGTGGGAGATAGGCATGCGGGCACCTAGCATGAGGAAGCTGCATGCATACCCAGAGACAGCAACATACGTGCTTAGGGAACTTTCACATTGGAGACTTAGGTGCTGAGTGAGTTTAGGCACCTACAGGGTCAGGCAGCAGCTAAGTAGGAGTTCTATGGATCACAGAGGAGCCTAAAATTGGGTCTTAGGCACCTACGTACCTTTATGGAGCTGGGCCTAGCACAGTAGCCCTGACTTTGTTTCGGAGTATCAAGTACACTTATACTACATACAATACACAGCAGTTACGAGTCAAAAGCTGAGAAATACCTGGCGCCAATGTAAGACATTCTGAACAGATGTTCCAGCAGGCGAATGTCCGATGTACATGGCTAACCGACTCTGAAAAGAAAACATTTACTAATTGTTATCAATGTGGGATCCATTTGGTTAGACTCAGACTCATAGACTTTAAGGCCAGAAGGGACCATCACGATCATCTAGTCTGATCTCCTGCATGTTATTGGCCACAGAACCTCACCCACCCACTCCTGTAACAGACCCATAACCTCTGGCTGAGTTTCTGAAGTCCTCAAATCAAGGTTTAAAGACTTCAAGTTACAAGGGAATCCACCCACATTTACTCTAATTTATACAAGCAAGTGACCCATGCCACACGCTGCAGAAGAAGGCAAAGCCCCACTCCCAGGTTTCTAAAGCTAGAAAGCGCCAGTTTCACTATTGCATTAAAAAAGATTAGAACATGTTACCCTTAAAATATAAAAACAGGGAACTTATGAACAAGTCTACAAAATAATTGGCTTAATGTTAAGAATTTACAGATGGCATTTTGGCCACTAGAGGGAGTCCCTGTTATGTGAAGTCACTATTACTGAATAAACACACTTTCTGTGATAAAAATAATTTTAAATGAATATAAAAACTAGAGTTTTCAACCAGGTAGATACCTGACCTCATAAAAAATCCCATATACATGTATATTTAATAACAAAGACTTAGTTAACTATGTGTTTTACTTTCTCCACAAACAAGGAAGAAAAATAATTTTAACGTATATATTTTTTCTAGCTTTATTAGTTCACTCAAAGACCATTACTTAATATTGTGAGACAATAACTTATATTTTCCATCAAATTTGGTTCTGGATTGAGAGTCACATTACTGACCTACCCAATGTCAGAAAAAGCTTTAATTGTTTAGCTTCACCATTTAGAAAGGCTAGCCCTTTCCTGAAATGGCTGTTTTAAATCGCTATAACATCTTTCAGTGGTTAATTTTTTATATTGAACTTATGAAATGTTTTAGGTCAGAGAAAGACCTTGGTAGGATTTATTTTATAATTTGGCTTTAAGACACTACCATGATTCTCAGTTGTTAGAAAAATCTGATATACTGTCATGGTTATTTTATTAAAAAACTGGAAATTTTTCTTACAGTTAGATAAACTTCTTAAATTAATTGTTTAATCTTGGTTTAACAAAAAGCAATGGAGGAAAAAGATGGTAAATCCAAATCAGTTTGCAAACTTCAGGCCATGCCATACCACCCATTTCTGAACAGACACCCCTACAGAAATCTACAAAGAGCTCTACTGAATAAACAATGGCAGGATATGGCCCACCGTATTTATTTAGACTAAAGCAAGCTTCCAATTAATATCAGCAGTACCTCTGGGAAATGGAGTGCTACTTCATTCTCATAGTCTGATAAATTCTGATTATTAGCCTTACGGTGAGAGAAAATTGTTTCATTCTTTACATGAGTTTAGTTACAGTAAACTTTGGAGAGGCACAGTTGCTTCCTTCAGGGCACAGTACATTCGTCCTTCCCCAGCCTCCATACAGCTCAGCTGGCTGGTATATGCAGGGATGGAACATGGAACTATGGGTCCACCCACTCCGTACACCTCCTTAATCACTAGCTCATGAAGGGAGGAAAGCATTGGGCATGCAGACCCAGACACCTTCTTCTCACCCTTGTGCCTTACACACATGATCCAAGCTAGACTAAGATGCCACACAAGCAGAAGGGGATGGGGTGCTTCTTCCCCCCTCCTCCTCCTACATGGCCTTATAGCCTGAGGGCAAGAATGAGCCCACGGATAGACAGGATAGAGGTAAAATGAATCTTAGATTAAGAAAAAAGAGCAAGTATTATGGACATGTAATTCATGGATTAAAATTAGAGAATGGCCCAGTTGCCAAATTGGTTCTGGATCTTTAACACCTTGCAGTTGGGTAAGTGGTGTTCAGACCCAGGGGCTTGTATCAACCAGATAGCCACATTTGTGAAATCTGGATCCAGGATTGGATTCAGACTCTCACCCCAACATGCTTTGGTAGGTTTGAACCTAGTGTTCTGGTTGATCCCATCACTAGTTAAAAGCCACCTTGGCATTGGTCAAAGTCACCAAGAAGCTCTTATTCCCTCCGAATAAGAGTTAGGCCAAGTACTAGGCATATATTTCCCCACATGAAAGTAGCTATGTGCTACACACACAGGGCACAAACACTATTTACCTCAGAAATTATTTGACCATTATTTGTTTTAAATAGTCTGGTCCATACTTACCATATTTAAGTTTTTCTCATTACGCCCAGCCACAAAAGAGAGGACACATGCACAAAACTTATCCAGCTTGGTACACAATAGGGTAAGAGGCTTTTTCAGATGTTCATTCTGATGAAAGATTCCTTTAGTTCCAAATACAGTCTGAAAAGAAAATTATTCAGTAGCTGTCTCATTACAGTTCCATTTCATACAGATGTGTTGCCACCTTACCCACGAATATAAGCTAAGTACTTAGAGTTTGATGAAACCCTCTGCCATCCTGTAATACTTCAGCCCTAATCCTGACCTTTCTTAGTTTACTGAGTGATAATCATGAAGGAAATTCTCTGTCCATTCCCAAATCAATGACCTCTGTTTCAGAATATATTTCCGTTGGTTGTAAACCTGATTACAGAATACAGCAGTCTTCTTCATTGCCACTAACACTCACCATATGCAAGTGAGCAAAGTCTTACTCTCTATCCTCTCATTGCTCTAGTTCTAAAGGAGCATGTGAGACAGAGAGCTCTAGAGTCTGATGTTCTTTAGCCACAGAACAGAGACAGCACAAACCGTATACAAGCTTCTTTACTCTGCCCTAACAATATAATTAATCAGATAGAATTCCCAGAAAAAAATTATACTAAACTGGAGTTAAGGCTGAGAGCACTAATAGAAAGGTAAAAACATTTCAGAGATGTTGTACATATCCCCAAAACAAGATTTTCAAGTCCAGGAAATTCAGAATTCAGGCTACACTTAAGAGAAATCCAAACATGTCAAGGTACAGAAATGCAAATTTAAGGCACACAAAGTGCTCTGCCATGTAGTGATGCCATGCAATAACTATGTATTTATGCTTCGTCTATAATAGTGTTTGTTTTCCCAGATTAGATTATGCTGATTTTTAAGACACATTAAGCAACCGGACTCAGATGCTAAATTTCTTAAAGGATCACACAACCCCTTTTGATCCAAGTGGTTAGCAAAAATTTGGGAGGAGAAATTTATGATAGAGTCGAGGAACTTTGAGGCAATCTAGTTTATTTACAAATAATATGAAAAGTTCTGTTTCTCTGAACACAAGAGAACCAAAACAGCAGGAGATAGTCTCCTTGCTCACATCAACAAGCCCCTTTTTGCCATCACCCCCTCCAAAAACTCTTTCTAGACTTCTCTTGGGGCCACATGCTATGCTTGTCCAGGCTGTGTCTGGAGCTTCCTTCTCTATTTGTTTCTGTGTCTCTCTCTGCTTGTGTCTCTCTATCTCTCTCTCTCTCACACAGACACACACACACACATTCAGACAATACCTAGCAAGTTCCAATTCCTGAGTAGCTTTGGGTGTGTTTTGGGTAGAGCTCATTATTACTTCACAACAGAGCTTAACTGTTTCTATCATCTTAAATGATGTGGGGGGAGGGGGGGGGGAGGAGGAGAGGGCACCCTGTAGCCACCAGCTTCAATGAGGTTATGAGGGTTCAGTGATTTTTTAACTATCTGGGAAGTCTGAAGTGTCTGCATTATTCAATTATTAAGATAATTGGGGACAAAAAATTAATTTTAAACTCAAAATTAAAGGGTTTACTTTTAAATTCTCAGAAAATTCATTCTGTACTCAAAAAATAAGAGCTGTCATTTTGAGAAGGATATTCTGCAGTCATCTGTAGCAAAGTGGTTGAATTCTGGCTTTAAATTTAAACCTCAACTCAGTCTTAACTACAGAACCACAACCAGCACTTCCATGATAGTCTTCAAGCCCACACCAGCGTTGTGGTCGTGATTCCTTTGAAATCACTTCCAATCTGATAATTCTCAGGTTTGCTTTGCATATAGAATATTAGTATACATTGAGTGAGTATGTATGTACATACTGGCCAAAGGGGGCAGTTCTCATGGGGCCCCAGGAATAGCCATTCCTGTGTAACTTTCACCTCCCTCCATGGTTATAGGACTAGCTGCACCTCTGTCCCATGTCTGCTCTCTCTGAGTGTACCCTTAAGGTTTCAGGCCTCATGAAATTTTTCTGTCTTGGGACATAATTTTACAATTCTCCCACTCTTTTAGACTTGGCCCTGGGCTACAGTCCTCTGCATATCAACCATGGGTATGCAGTGATTCTGACTGGATTTGGGCACCTGCAATTCTTCCCTTCAGGAGTCTGTGATCGGTGATGTACAGTGACCAGCCTTCTTAGACAGAAGGATTTATTTATTTTGCAGTAGGAACAAGGCTTTTAGTGAAAAATGATTTTAAACCCATCTATAAGCATATCTATCTTAAATATAGGCTTGCCATCCTGCGATGGTAAGTAGGGAGGCCAGTGTCCATGGGTCCTGTGTCCCAGGGTCCCAGTAGGGTCCTTGTTCCCCTACCACTTCTCTCTTGAGAAAAGGTCACTTTTTAAAACTGCTATAGTTCTTTTGTTCTTCTAGGCTCAGAAGGTGATCGAAGTAAAATCCTCAGAAGCAACAGGACTGCCACTGTCTCCTAACAACTCTTGAGTGTTTGTTGAGGAGTGAATTGTCGTGAGCCATTCTTTCCTTTCCTGCTTGTTTTTCCGCACAGACTCTTGTTGAGTTAAACCAATATAGTCATTCAGAAAACACCTCAATAACCAGGCCAACATGCAGTATTCATAAATCATTGTAGAGCAGCTCCAAGTCCATCATAGAAATATTTGAATAATCAAATATTCAGGGCCAGATTTTCAGCTGTGCTGAGTTTACTTCCCAGTCCCACCTAACTCGTCTAGCCCAACGTGCCCCCCAGTAGAAAGGGAGCACGAGGAACACAGCAGCTCTGCACCACCCAAGGATTCCCCTCTGTTGGAGGAATCCTTGGCTGTTCCTTTTAGGCAGAGCAGATCAGGTGGAGTTGAAGACAACAATCTGGCCCTATAGGTGGAGGAACGACATACCTTGAGCAGTGTTTCAGGAAGACGCACAAACTTTATCACAGGGCTTTTGGCAAATGTAATTGTGGCTACCGGCCCCAAGGCAAAGAACATTTTTATTCTTTGAGCCAAGTCTGGTCTAATGGAAAATGCTACAAAACCTGAGAAAATATAAATTATTTTGTATTATTGCAAAGCAATCATCCATAATTAAAATAAATAGTTACCATGCAGCAAACTGAAGGTTAAACATTATAAGTAGCCTTTTAGCTATTCAGATGCCATATAATTGTTCTCCATGCCCACTGAAGTAGGACAAAAAGTAATGGGCTGAATCTGAAGCAAGGGAGATTTAGGTTCGAGATTAGGAAAAACTTCCTAACTATAAGGGTTGTTGAGCTCTGGAATAGGCTTCCAAGGGAGCTTGTGGAATCCCCATCATTGGAGGTTCATAAGAACTGGTTGAACAAATACCTGTCAGGGATGATCTAGGTTTACTTGTGTGATGGGCTGGATCACAGAAACCCCCTTGGAGCTGCCAACTGATGTGCCAAGGCTACTTCTGCCCCTGCTTCTTTGCCCAACCAGCTTGGGATTCCAGAGACTTGCCTTGTTTGAGCCAGAGCCACTAGCCTGCTCCAATCCCAGACCCAGGTCTGAACCATGTCCCTTCAACAGCTGTAGGCTTACCTGGAAGCAGCTTATATAGGGTAAATTCATAGATTGTTCGCTGTCTATAACACTGATAGAGAGATATGCACAGCTGTTTGCCCCCCCCCCCCCCCCCCCCGCATCCAGGTACTAATATGTTCTCTGGGTTAATTAATAAGTAAAAAGAGATTTTATTAAATAGAGAAAGTAGGATTTAAGTGGTTCCAAGTAGTAACAGACAGAACAAAGTGAATTACCAAGTAAAATAAAATAAAACACACAAATCTATCTCTAATACAGTAATAAAACTGAATACAGATAAAATCTCACCCTCAGAGATGTTTCAATAAATTTCTTTCGCAGACTGGACGCCTTCCTAGTCTGGGCACAATTCTTTCCCCTGTACAGCCCTTGTTCCAGCTCAGGTGGTAGCTAGGGGATTTCTCATGATTGTACTTTTGTTTTGTTCCACCCCCTTATATGGCTTTGGCACAAGGCGGGAATCTTTTGTCTCTCTGGGCTACCCCCCATCCCTGTTCTAAATGGAAAAGCACCAAGTTTAAGATGGATTTCAGTACCAGGTGATATAGTCACATTTCCTGTGAGACTTCAAGCCTTAATTCCTCCCAGCCTGACTCACAGGAAGGCCTGCCTGCAAACAGAGCCATCCACAGTCAATTGTCCTGGTTGATGGAAGCCATCAAGATTCCAAACCACCATTAATGGCCCACACTTTGCATAATTACAATAGGCCCTCAGAGTTATATTTCATATTTCTAGTTTCAGATACAAGAGTGATACATTGATACAAATAGGATGACCACACTCAGTAGATTATAAGCTTTGTAATGAAACCTTACAAGAGACCTTTTGCATGAAGCATATTTTAGTTACATTATATTCACACTCATCAGCATATTTTCATAAAATCATATAGAGTGCAACATCACAACTTGGTTCTGCCACAGTGTAGGGGGCTGATCTTGATGACTTCTTGAGGTCCATTACAGCCCTATGATTCTATATTATCACAGCAAAATGTTCATCCTTAATTTCCATTTAAGTTTTGGGGTATTGTTCAGATGGATTCAGGTGGCCAAGAGCCAGGTTATAGTTTCAACTCATTTTGATGTAGAACCAAATTTTCTATTAACCCGTTTTCTTGGTGATTCCAGAATCTTTCCTATCAAGTTTCCAAAATTCCCATAAAATATTTTCTGAGTTTTATGATGCTCAGTTTCTAAAGCACTATGTATAGGGTTGTAAATTTACAATAGTACTGTAGTATAATTCTCGCGAGGTTTGGATTTGCATTCAATTTTTTTTACATTTGACCCTTAGAGCAGAGACCCTACCTATATAACATATAACCTGCAGATTATGTAATTGTTCACATACAAAACTATCTTTAAAAGACTATTGAACCTGTGACTTAAATTCACAAGGGCAGGCAAATGGTCAGATAAAAAAAGAAACACACTATACTGTGAGTACTCACACAATTCCACAGTGTTTTAAAGAGCAATTAAAATGGCCTTAACAATGCCAATGTATAGAAGATGTATAGTACTATTTGTATTCTAAGGCTGGGATTTCCAAAGGTACCTAGGGGAGTTAAGCACTCAACTTCTATTTATGCCTTTGAAAATTCCAGCCTAAATGTATGTTTTATCACTTTTGTCTTAAGATCCTAAGAATGTTCTTACTGGAGGAGGAAAAGGGGAAAGGGACATTATACAAAGAAGTGGTAACATGCTTCCTGCTCCCAACCACCATTTTTTTGTCTTTTTCCCAACTATTTTCCTTTTTTTCAAATGGCAATGGTGCAACATGGTATACAAGCCTATACCCCCCATCTCACTGTCACCAGTAGATCCTATGGGTAAACCAGGAACCCTCAAGTGACTGTAAATGAATCAAGTCCCTCATTGCATTCATACACTGGGGACTGAGTTGATTTTCTGTACTGATGGTATGCACAGTAAACAATTTGTAAATATTGATTTAGTGGCTATAGCACCAGCAATTTGTTTTTAAATAGCAGACCAAGCACACAACACCAAGCACACAAAATCCTGCATCAGGCCCCACTAAAATAATAAGATTGGCTTGAAATTACATAATTTTTAGGTTCTTTTTATTTGCCTTCTGGTGTTTGAGCCGCAAGAGGTTGTGTTTTTAATCCTTTCTCCAAAACATGAGGGTTAGAAAAATACCTTTTTTTTTTTAAATCATGAAAGCTGAGTGTCTCATGTAATAGCATTGACTCCAGGAGCTGGCAACACATATTGTGAGACTTGTGATAAATTTGCAGAAGCTGGCAAAACTAGAATAACCAAAGACACCAGGCAAGCTTTCACAGTGACCACCTGCTAAATAATAGGTCTTCATATCAACAAACCTTACCAAGAAAGTCTAAAAGGATGAAGTGAGTTCTTAACCCATGAAAGCTTATGCTGAAATAAATGTGTTAGTCTCTAAGGTGCCACAGGTATTTTTCTTGTTTTCTTTTTGCTGACACAGACTAACACGGCTACTACACTAAAAGGATCCAGTTTGTTTGCTTAGTTCAGACAAACAAAAACTGTTCTGAGAAAAGTTATCCAAACAGTGACAATTTCAGTTTGGAAAATATTTCTACCTTTAACTTTTAAGCTAGGGAGAAAGGGAGTTAAGAACCGAAGTCCACATCCTGCTTTCAATATCCAGTTGGGTTGTAAATAGGATGCTATGGTACACCAGCTTGCATTCCTTCACGTACCTAACGTTGTGCCCTCTGAATGGGCAACATAGTACAGCTGCTTTTCTCCCGTTTTATTCATGGCAAAGTAGAGAACTGCTGGAATGTCATATTTACCCATCTCATCAAAACTACAGAGAGGAAACACAAAAGGCTTACATGCATTAATTACAATAGTCTCAACTTCATTAGAATGTGCATTAGTAAATCTCAAGTTTGTTAGCTAAGTAAAACAGGAACTGTTCAATTATTAAATGTATATTAATGGCATTCCAGTGGACGTCAATTTTTAATGAAAAGTCAAAGACCACATAAGGAGCACTGTACATTACAACTGAATTCTATTATTTGTAATAGAGGAAAACAAGGATATTTATTTGCAGTTTCAGATCAAAATCTTTGGAATGCACCATCTTTGTTCTATGCATAATGGGCTGGATACTGCACCATTGGCTTCCAACTGGTACATGATCAATCTCAGTCAGGTAATGGTGAGAGCAGGGGTAAAAAAATGTAAAGCACCTAAGCGACTTAGGAACCCTAAGTCTCATTTTCACAAGTGACTTAGGGCCATATTTCATTTTACCTTTATCCTGTCTATCCGTGGGCTCATTCTTGCCCTCAGGCTATAAGGCCATGTAGGAGGAGGAGGGGGGAAGAAACACTCCATCCCCTTCTGCTTGTGTGGCATCTTAGTCTAGCTTGGATCATGTGTGTAAGGCACAAGGGTGAGAAGAAGGTGTCTGGGTCTGCATGCCCAATGCTTTCCTCCCTTCATGAGCTAGTGGTTAAGGAGGTGTACGGAGTGGGTGGAACCATAGTTCCATGTTCCATCCCTGCATATAACAGCCAGCTGAGCTGTATGGAGGCAGGGGGAAGGGCGAATGTACTGTGCCCTGAAGGAAGCAGGAAGAAACTGTGCCTCTCCAAAGTTTACTGTAACTAAACTCATGTAAAGAATGAAACAATTTTCTCTCACCATAAGGCTAATAATCAGAATTTATCAGACTATGAGAATGAAGTAGCACTCCATTTCCCAGAGGTACTGCTGATATTAATTGGAAGCTTGCTTTAGTCTAAATAAATACTGTGGGCCATATCCTGCCATTGGTTATTCAGTAGAGCTCTTTGTAGATTTCAATTATTAAATCAAACCATTTAGAAGTTTGGGTTCTTTGCCTCACTTCAGAAAGTAAGGCAGCTCTGTCTGCAGAGATCAAGGCAGAAGCATGTCTGCTCAGGAGACCTAAGATTAGTGGGATGTGCCAGAGCACCAAGCCATGGGCCTTTCCCCATGCCCATGAGGAACTATGGACAGGAGAACCCTTCAGTCTCATACCAGTTCTGATACTTGGGACTCTGAATACGTGGTTTTTTCCCCTCATTTGCTGCATTGCCATTGGTTGCCCATGCCACTTTATCCTGACTCTCTCCTATCACTGCAGCCCTTCAGCTGCCCAATCTCACTATCACTGTACAGTGTGCTTATCTTCCTTTTCTTCCTCCTCCCCTAACTCACTTCAGTATCCCTTTAACCACACCCTTCCCTTACTCCTTCAGTCCCTCCCCACCATTCCTTTCCCACACTTCAGCCCCCAATGAGCGCCCCTTCCCCTGTGCCTTTTTATCATCTTGTCCACCCTGCTTGTCATTGTAGGCCACCTCCCACTCCTTCGGTCACTACCAATCTGGGCAAGGTATGAACTAATAATGTGAAAGGGAAAGACTCCCCTTTCCCATTATCTATCCCCCAGCCCAGCCAATCTTCAAGGAGTCAGCCAGTTCCATTTTTGGTAGTTCTCAATAATTCACTACCTGAACTCCCAGAACTTCTGTTGGTCAGGTTTAAGTGTCTTGTGTTTTGTAGACCAAGTGTTCCCTCTGCTGTTTCCCATCCAAACATCAAAGCCAGCATCTGCTAGCATGAAGCCCAGGCTGTTGTTTTCCAGGTTTGAAATCCAGTGGGTAGCATCTCCTACGAGTGGATGTTGCAAAAACACTACTGGCTTTTGCCCTAAAAAGGAAGAACATTTTATTAGGGCACAGCAGTAGCTATACGGTAGTGAAGGTTGTGTTACAGGACTGTCATAAATATACACAGGGCAGTTGTACTGAATTGCCTTACCTGTAAGGGGTTAATCAGTTCAATTAACCTAGTTGGCACCTGATCAGAAGGACCAATGGGGAAAGAAGGTATTTTCAAATCTGGGGACGGGGGAGGTTTTGTTTGTGCTCTCTTTTTTTGTTCCCTCTCTGGACGGAGAGAGGGACCAGGCAGGAAAAACATTTCCTGAAAACATACCTGAAATAAGCATCTAAGATTACAAAAATTGTAAGTAAAGGCAAGGAAATACGTTAGAGCACCAAGCCAAGGGCCTTGATTATTTTTTGTTTTAGCTTGTGTATTTTCCCTATGCTAAGAGGTAATTTCATTCCTGTTTTGTAACTGGGAAACAGAGTCAGAGGGGAATCCTCTGTGTTTTAAATCTTTTTATTTACCTTGTAAAGTTACCGTCCATCCTGATTTTGGAGGTATGATTCTTTTACTTTTAAAAAAAAATAAAATTCTTCTTTTAAGAACCTGATTGATTTTCAGTGTCCTAAAAACCAGTGGGTTTGGTCTGTGCTCACATTGTAACCAATTGGTTGGTATATTATTCTCAAGCCTCCCCACGGAAGGGGGTGAAGGAGCTTGTGAAGAGATTTTGGAGGGATAGGGCTCCAAGTGGCCCCTCCCTGAATTTTTGTTTAAATCACTTGGTGGCAGCAATACCGTCCAAAGACAAGGAAAGGAATTTGTGCCTTGGGGAAGTTTTTAACCTAAACTGGTAGAATATAAGTTTAGGGGGTCTTTCATGCGGGTTCCCACATCTGTACCCCAGAGTTCAGAGTGGGGAGGGAACCCTGACAAGGACCTTATTTTGTAAAAGTCCCATTGAAATGGCAAAAACCAAAACATAGAATAGAAATGGAGCATGACTGCATTTTTCATGCTGTTTTGATGAAAAGTGAATCGATAGAGAAAGAATAATAAGAGCTCAAAATCACCTCTTTTGGCAATTTCCCACTGGGTTGTGTCACTTTTTGTCCCCCTTTTGCAAGAAATCTAAAGCTCTGGGATCTGCTCTTTGCCCACATTGTTACTCCTCATGTGCGGATTCCAAGAACAGGAGTTATACATCGGTACTTTCTGTCTATGGAGTATTTTAGAGCTTTTGAATCAGAATGGCAAATTTGTGTAACTTACAGAGAGGCAACAAAACAAATGCGAAAGCCTCTCCCCAAATATGCCTGTTATTTAGGGGAAAGGTCCTTGAGTGGGACAAGAGGAGACCTCGGGTTCAAATCTCCTCTATTCTAACTGCAGGTAAAATTCCTACGTGTCACCGAGTGGCTGGCTCCTATAAATGAGCTGTGCTGGAACTTCTGGTTACAGAGCAATTTCATGTTGTGTGTGTAATAAACCAGCTCCCAGGAGGCAAGAGAGTCTGTCATGGAGTTCTTGGGGTATCTGAAAGGAGAAACTGAGGCAGGCTCACCTGGATTGCTGAAGGGCACTGCAGGTGGGGCTGCCCTATCACACTATGCCACGAACCCCCAAATTAGAAGACAGTTAGAAAGGAGTCTGGAGATCTTGAACCCAGATTTCTCATTAACTCGACAAACCCAGCCGCATCACACTGCCGCTCAGAGTGACTAAACCAGTTGGGATGATCTTTTCTCCAACCTCTGTAAACCACAGACCATTTCCCAAAACCAGGGCTAGAACACAGGAGGCTACTGCTGACTAGTAAATAGTAAATAATTGGGAAAGTGTATGTCAGGTCCTCCTCCACTGGCTGGTCTCCAAAAGGTGGGGCGGTTACTGCTGGAGCTCAACGCTAAAGGTCTAAAATAGGGTTTGGAAGGCCTAGCCCTTCAGACCCTGCTGCTGGTCTATGTGGGAGGATGGCATTGTTGCATGAGAATCTCACAGTGAAAAGATCTCTTTAAAATAGATCTTTGTACTGGAAAATGTGAGTAATCTGTAAATTAAAGTGTGACTCACTCACTGAAATGTGTATGTTGTGACACACTTTGCTTGTGTAACCCATTCCTCACTGTGTCCTCTGTGACTCGCTGGACCCAATCTATAGACCAGTGGTCACCAACCGGTTGATCGCGATCGACTGGTCGATCCTAGAGGATCTCCCGGTCGATCACAATCTCTGGCGGCACAGCGGGGCTGCCATTAAGGCAGGCTCCCTGCCTGCCTGGGCCCCACACCGCTCCTGGAAGTGGCCAGCGCGGGCCCGGGGGCATGGGTCTCCCACCATGCGCTACTCCTGCCTGCAAGCATCATCCCCACAGCTCCCATTGGCCAGGAATGGGGAGCTATGGCCAATGGGAGCTGGTTAGGGGCAGTGCTTGCAGAGAGGGGCAGCGCGTGGAGCCACGTGCTGCCTGTATCCTCCCCACCCCATGGGGCCACAGGGGCGCGTTGGCCCCTTCCGGGAGCAGCGTGGGGCTGGGATAGGCAGGGAGCCTGCCTTAGTGGCAGCCACGCTGCACCACCAACCGGGAGCCACCGGAGGTAAGTGCTGCCCAGCGGGAGGCTGCACCCCACCCCCAGACCTGAGCCTCCTCCCAGAGCCAGCACCCCACCCTCTCCTGTACCCCAACACTCTGCCCCAGCCCAGAGCCTCCTTCTGCACCCAAACTCCTTCCCAGAGCTTGCACTCCTAACCCCCTCCTGCACTCCAACCCCCTGCCCAAGGCTCAACCCAAAGCTCTATTTCACACTGTAAACCCCTTGGCCCCAGCCTAAAGCCCACACCCCCAGGGCTTTGGGGAAGAGGAAGGGGTGGGGTAGATCCTGGGTTGCCTTTAAATTCAAAAAGTGATCTTGGGCTTAAAAAGGTTGGAGACTACTGCCATAGAGGATGCAAGTCTGTGCTAGCTCTCAGCTTTAGTACAAGCTAAAGACTCATGCTTTTATCACTGGAGGTCATCAGTTCTATCCCAAGTGCTGGTCAAGGTGGTGTCTATATCTCTTATTAGCATGTTTGAAGGTTGAAAAATATGCTTCATGGTGGCAAAGAAATGAGCATACCCGCCGCTGCAGCTACTTGTGGCTGTATCCAATTTCCAGAAGTCCAAGGGAGATTATGGAGTATTTGGGAATTGAGTGATGAGAGAGACTCCTTCACTGAGGCTCCTTCCAGCTGACAGGTTATTTCATCACTGCTAAACGTGGAGGCTTATTCTTGGTGTACTTACACTGAGTGACCTTGGCAGCATTCAGGGAGAATAATTTTCCAGTTGCATGGAATGTGTGACTGTCAGGTGTGCTGAACTGCTGATATAAAAGCACCCAAGGTGACCATTAAGGTTTTGTGCTTGAGGAAGCTGGGGGATATGTTAATTTTTGGAATCGGTTGGAGAAGGAAGTGAAAGCCTCATGGGGTGCTGGAGTCTGTTACACACACGGTCGGCAATAGGAAGATGAAAAGCAATGCATGTGTATTTCCCTTCTTATTTCCATTCTTGAGAAGTTTTCGGTGGAAGGAGCATGTTCTGCTGCAATCTTAACTGCCACTAAACAGAATTTTTGTTTGCAAATTTAACTAGAGCTTAAGTAACATGACACTCTGGCAGGTGTTACCTGGTGGTGCTGACTCTTGGATAGACATGCAGTGTTGTTTTTAGTTTTGGTTATGTATAATTTTTGTGTCGCAACTAGAGCTGGTCAAAAGACGGAATTTCCATTCCATACAAAATTCTGAACAAATTTCATTGTATTTCAGAACAAAAAAACAGAATTTCCAAATCTTCTGAAAGTAAATCTGAAAAGAAAATGTTTTAAAGTAATCCAGATATTTTTAAAATAAATTGAGCTCGCAAGCCCAATCTCCAAGACTCTTGGCTCAGCCATGGCTCTCAGGGCTTCTAGGCTCCCTAGTCCTCCCTAGTCCTGCTTGGGCTTCCACGCTTCCAAATGCACAGCAGAGAACCTGAAAGATCTGAGACCCTCCACCTCCATGGCAAGGAACTAGGGCTCCCAAGCTTCCAATTATGTGGCAGAGAGCCTGAAAGCCCTGGGATATTCCACATAGCCAGGATGACCCAGAGCCATGGAACCTGGAAAACCAGGCTCTCCAGAAGCCCATCACGTGAGCTAATGAATCCAGTATAGTTTGCCATAATTGAAAACCATGAAACATGCAGCTGCATATACTTGAGTGCAAATTAGGGGACTGTTTTTAGAAACTTGGCCCACCAAGCCTTCCTTACTTCATACAAATAAATCATACCTGTGTTCCCACTGTTCTTCCCACCAGGAATTCTGTTAACGCGAAGGATATATCCATCTTCTGTTGTAACGTCATATTCCTCACTGGGGTATCCATGGTGCCTGATAATTTCAGTCTGCAGGGAGCCAAATAAAGGCTTGTTTATATATATTTATCCATTTTTCACATTGTGTGCGCACTGAGGTCTCTTGGAGGAAACATTGGTCCCAATCCACATGTCCACTTGAGCTGTTGCTCAACACAGGAGGGACAGGGAGAAGGTGCCACCTTTGTGCTCTTCCAGTTCCCAGGGCTGCTGTGAACTAGTTCATTTCTCCAGGATTCTAATTATGCTAGCTGGTAATGGCCTGAAAGCGATCACTGAAGCACAGCAAAGTTCTGAGCCCTCCCTTTAACCCCGGGGGAAAGAGATGGCCAGGAAGGGCTGTTGATGAAATATGCTGTAACACCACCAAAGAAGGGCACCTGGGATTCACCTGGGTAGTGCAGCCTCTACACTAGTGGTTACCAACCGGTCGATCGCAATCGACTGGTCGATCCTAGAGGATCTCCCAGTTGATTGTGATCTCTGGTGTCACAGCGGGGCTGCCGCTAAGACAGGCTCCCTGTCTGCTCTGGCCCCACACTGCTCCTGGAAGCGGCCAGCGCGGCCCTGCAGCCCCCGCAGCTCCCATTGGCCGGAAATGGGGAGCTGTGGCCAATGGGAGCTGGGGGGGCGGTGCTTGCAGAGAGGGACTGCATGCGGAGCCACATGCCACGTGCCCCAGGGCCGCAGGGGTGTGTTGACCGCTTCTGGGAGTGGCATGGGGCCAAGGTAGGCAGGGAGCCTGCCTTAGTGGCAGCCACACTATACCATCAACCAGGAGTCACCGGAAGCAAGTGCTGCCTGGCGGGAGGCCACATCCCAAGCCCCTGAGCCCCTTCCCGGAGCCCCCGAACCTCCTCCTGCACCCCAAGCCTCAGCCCTGAGCCCCCTCCTGAACCCAAACTCCTTCTCAGAGCTGCACCCCTCACCCTCTCTTGCACCCCAATCCCCTGCCCCAGGCTCAGCCCAGAGCCCCCTCTCATACTGCAAACCCCTCAGCCCCAGCCCAGAGCCCACACTCCCCTCCCGAACCCCAACCCCCTACCCCAGCCTGGTGAAAGTGAGTGAGGGTGGGGGAGAGCAAGTGACGGAGAGAGGCAGGGTGGAGAGGGAGGGAAGGGGCTTTGGGGAAGGAGGGACCTCAAGGAAGGGACGGGGTAGATCCTGGGTTGCCCTTAATTTCAAAAAGTGATTTTGGGCATAAAAAGGTTGGAGACCACTGCTCTAGACTATATATGAGTGAGATTTCAATGCTGCATCCCTAAAAATTATGAAGAATTACAATCCGTTCTACACTTAATCTCTAGGATTAGACCATCAATTAAATTCAAACATCGAAATCAAGAAAATATTGATTATATATATATCTACTGTATTTTAGATTTTTCAGGAGTAGTCATCACCATAGTGCTGCTATTTAAGTACTGAATGGATCAGGGAGTTGGCTAAGGATTAAACGATACAGCTGGTTGAATAGAATTAGACTAATATGTTCTTTTCTGATTAATGTCACCCTTTTGGACTTCTGAATAGCTGAATCCTTTTTGTGGTATTTGATCAGCGCCAGAGATGGTCCAATACTAATCAGCTAATATATTTCTATTATTTATGAAATTGGTCAAGTGATATATTCACCAGATACTTTTTTCTACTATTTGACTGTTTCTATTAAACATTCAGCAAGCTATTAGCAGAAATGCTTTTCAGTACAGGGCTTATTTTCAAACAAAGCCGTGGTAGCTGAATTTGTGGATAAAAAGCCAATAAAATAGATAGTAAAAAAAGGTGAATAGTACAATAGCCTGACTCGTAGACAATTCATTCCCCTTTCATTCATAACCTTCTTGAAAAATGAGAGAAGAACAGGTTCCCTGGATGCTGTGAAGCAACATTCTACTTTGAAAATGAGACAAGCTGCACAATGTGGATATATTTGTCTTGTTATGCAAGCTTTCTATCTAGCTTTAGGAGCTTAGTGTCAAAGACGCACCCTTAATGCTACAGTGCATAATAATACCTTTGCAAGAAATGCATGGTCTTTTAACTTGAAAAATAATGTAACAATTTACTGTCCCCTTTAACCTGGAACAATTTAAAAATGATCCAGACAGCAGGTTTGTAGTTGAAGGTAGCCTGTAGTTGTCAGAACCCAGTTTTTGAGGGAAGATATTTAACTTCCTAGATGCTGTAGTGAGCATCCATCTTGTTACAGGGGAAGGGTTTAATTTATTTTAGATAGGAAAATAGTCTCCACCAACTCTACTGGGGATCTGGCTGTCTGGCAGTCAAAATCCCCAAGGCCAAGTATCAAGGTCCTGAAATTCCTTTCCTGTCCCAGTGTACCAGACACCTCCTCTCATTCAAATCCCTTCTCAGCCCCTGCAATTCCCACAAATACCAACCCTTGTCAGAGGAAACTATCATCACCACAGTATTAGCACCCTCTAAATAACTCTGACTATGGCTTACAGCAGCATATGTTTGTTCATATACATGGAGAGACTCCCACTAATTTCAGTAGGAGCTGGATCAGGCCTAAAGCGCACCGCTCATAGACAATGCGAATCAGTGGCAGAACTGGGTACAGAATTCAGGAGTCTTGACTCCCAGTGCCCTAAAGCAACTACTTGCCTGTCCTTTCAGCCAAAGGTGAGGTGGTAGTAGCACCAATCTAACATACTGTCTTATTATGTGATTTTATGCAAGGTACATCTACTGTACACATGACCATAGCTCATTGTGAACTGGTTCGAATAAAATTAATTTGGCACGCAGACCATTATCGGTGATGTTGTATTAGTAATAATGCAATCCATACCTTAAAGAGAGAAAATTACATAACTTACAACATTCATAAAGCATTCTGGATCCACAGTTATCTTCTTTAGCATTTCTTCTCCATGTTCAGTGTTCCATCTTATGAGTTCTTCTGAATATCTAATTCCTTGGAACAAATATGCTAACATAATAAACAGCTGCATCTTGGACCTGTGTGAAACAATTCATTTATCTGTTAATAGGAATGCTATGAACATACTTTATCTCGCTGCTTTACATTTATTTATTTTTATAGTAAGAAAAAAGCCAAGAGTCTGACCTAGAACTAAATACTTGCACAAGGAACAGCTGACTCAGCTCCCTGGCCTGAGGGAATGTGTGAAAGCATGGGAGGTGGCAGGTTTCAGAGTTGAAACCGTGTTAGTCCATATCAGCAAAAACAATGAGGAGTCTTTGTGGCACCTTAGAGACTAACAAATTTATTTGGGCATAAGATTTCGTGGGCTAAGAACCACTTCATCAGATGCATGGAGTGGAAAATACAGTAGGAAGAAAAAGATGGGAGTTTCCTTACCAATTCTAACGAGACAATTCAATTAAAGTGGGCTATTACCAGCAGGAGGAAAAATCACTTTTGTAGTGGTAATTAGGGTGGTCTATTTCAAACAGTTGACAAGAGGGTGTGAGTAACCGTAGGGGGAAAATTAGCATGGGGAAATTAGTTTTTAGTTCTTGTAGTGACCCATTCACTCCCAGTCTTTATTCAGGCCTAATTTGATGGTGTCCAGTTTGCAAATTAATTCCAGTTCAGCAGTTTCTCACTGGAGTCTGTTTCTGAAGTTTTTTTGTTGAAGAATTGCCACTTTTAGGTCTGTAATTGAGTGTCCAGGGATATTGAAGTGTTCTCTGACTGGTTTTTGAATGTTATAATTCTTGATGTCTGATTTGCATCCATTTATTCTTTTGCGTAGAAACTGTCCGGTTTGGCCAATGTACATGGCAGAGGGGTATTGCTGGCACACGATGGCATATATCACATTGGTAGATGTGTAGATGAATGAGCCCCTGATGGTGTGGCTGATGTGGTTAGGTCCTATGATGGTGTCCTTTGAATAGATATGTGGACAGAGTTGGCAACAGGGTTTGTTGCAGGGATAGATTTCGGGGTTAGTGTTTTTGTTGTGTGGTGTGTAGTTGCTGGTGAGTATTTGCTTCAGGTTGGGGGGCTGTCTGTACGCAAGGACTGGCCTGTCTCCCAAGGTCTGTGAGAGTGAGGGATCGTCCTTCAGGATAGGTAGTAGATCCTTGATGATGCGCTGGAGAGGTTTTAGTTGGGGGCTGAAGATGACGGCTAGTGGCGTTCTGTTACTTTCTTTGTTTGGCCTGTCCTGTAGTAGGTGACTTCTGGGTTCCCTTCTGGCTCTGTTAATCTGTTTCTTCACTTCACTTCACAATGGTGGGTATTGTAGTTTTAAGAATGCTTGATAGAGATCCTGTAGGTGTTTGTCTCTGTCTGAGGGATTGGAGCAAATGCGGTTGTATTGTAGAGCTTGGCTCTAGACACTGGATCGTGTGATGTGATCTGGATGAAAGCTGGAGGCATGTAGGTAAGTATAGCGGTCAGTAGGTTTCTGGTATAGGGTGGTGTTTATGTGACCATTGCTTATTTGCACTGTAGTGTCCAGGAAGTGGATCTCTTGTGTGGACTGGTCCAGGCTGAGGTTGATGGTGGGATGGAAATTGTTGAAGTCCTGATGGAATTCCTCAAGGGCCTCTTTCCCATGGGTCCAGATGATGAAGATGTGATCTATGTAGTGCAGGTAGAGTAGGGGCGCTAGGGGACGAGAGCTAAGGAAGCATTGTTCTAAGTCAGCCATAAAAATGTTGTCGCACTATGGGGCCATGTGGGTACCCAGAGCAGTGCCACTGACTTGAAGGCATACATTGTCCCCAAATGTGAAATAGTTGTGGGTGAGGACAAAGTCTCAAAGTTCAGCCACCGGGTTTGCCATGACATTATCAGGAATACTGTTCCTGATGGCTTGTAGTCCATCATTGTGTGGAATGTTGGTGTAGAGGGCTTCTACATCCATAGTGGCCAGGATGGTGTTTTCTGGAAGATCACCAATGGATTGTAGTTTCCCCAGGAAGTCAGTGGTGTCTTGAAGATAGCTGGGAGTGCTGGTAGCATAGGACCTGAGGAGAGAGTCTACGTAACCAGACAATCCTGCTCTCAGGGTGCTAATGCCTGCGATGATGGAGCGTCCAGGGTTTCCAGGTTTATGGCTCTTGGGTAGCAGATAGAATACCCCTGGTCATGGTTCCAGGGGTGTGTCTGTGTAGATTTGTGCTTTTTCATGGAGTTTCTTGAGCAGATGGTGGTTTCTTTTGGTACCCTTCAGTGGGATCAGAGGGTAATGGCCTGTAAAATGTGGTGTTAGAGAGCTGCCTAGCAGCCGCTCAGCTTCTGCTTGGGGAGGCAGTAGCTCCCAAGCCCACCTCTTCTGCCTGTGGCCCTGCCCATATTCTACCACTGCTCTGCTCCAGACAGCTGCCCCCTGCTCTGCCCAGGCCCTGCCCCTTCCCCACTGTCTCCCTTCTCTTTTCCCTCCCTCTCCCCGCTCACCCCCGCTCCCCACTCCCCACTCACCGCATGCACATCCCCTTCCAGCCAAAACCCTCCACTTTTCTGCAATTTCTTTCTAAAGAAAATGGAGTAGTTCTGGGAGGGCTGTCAGGGGGCGGGAGAGTGGAGAGGGATTGGAGCAGTCAGGGGACAGGGATCAGGGGGATTGGATGGGTCAGGAGTTCTGGGAGTCCTGTCAGGGGGCGGGGAGTGGTTGGATGGGGCGTGGGAGTCCTGGCGGGCTGTCTGGGGGCAGGGGTTTGGATAAAGGTTGGGGCAGTCAGGGGACAGGTAGGGGGTAGAGTCCTAGGGGGACAGTTAGGGTGGGGGGGCTCTCAGGAGGGGGCAGTCGGGATAAGGAACAGGGAGGCTTATGTAGGGGTTTGGGTTCTGGGGGGCAGTTAGGGACAGGAATCCCAGGAGGGGGGAGTCAGGGGACAAGGAGCAGGGGGAGGGTTGGGAGTTCTGAGGGGGGCAGTCAGGGGGTGGGAAGTGGGAGGGAGCGGATGGGGGCGTGGCTAGGGCGTAGCTCTCCCCAACTCCTCTTTTTTGATTGTTGAAATATAGTAACCCTATCGGGGGGGGGGGGGGAGAGGGGGAGGCGCCGGGCCGCAGCCTGGGCAGGAGGGGCGGGGGGGTGTGGCTGCTCCCCGCTAGCAGTGCTGCCGCCTTTGCAGGGCTGCTGCCCCCCTGCGCCGCGCCGCGCTGGCTCCTCCATGGCTGGGGCTTGCTGTCGCTGCAAGCGGACCGCTCTGGCTCTCTGGTGCCTCCGGAAGGCAGCTCCTCCCTGCAGCGGCCCAAGCCCAGGAAAGCCAGTGAGTGGACTCAGGGCGGGGGCCATCGGGGTGGAGTGGGCTCGCGGGGGGGCTGTGCACCCTCCAGGGGAGTTCAGGGGGCAATCTCTAAAAAGATATATTGGAATTGGAAAAGGTTCAGAGAAGACCAACAAAAATGATTAGGTGTATGGAATGGCTTCCGTATGAGGAGAGATTGATAAGACTGGGACTTTTCAACTTGAAAAAGAAAGAGACAAGAGAGGATATGATTGAGGCCTATAAAATCATGACTGGTATGGAGAAAGTAGGTAAGGAAGTGTTATTTACTCCTTCTCATAACACATGAACTAGGGGTCACCAAATGAAATTAATAGGCAGCAGGTTTAAAACAAACAAAAGGAAGAATTTTTTCACACAACGCACAGTCAGTCTGTGGAACTCCTTGCCAGAGGATGTTGTGAAGGCCAAGACTATAACAGAGTTCAAAAAACAACTAGATAAGTTCATAGAGGATAGGTCCATTAGCCAGGATGGGTAAGGATGGTGTCCCTTGATGATTACCTGTTCTGGTCGTTCCCTCTGGGACACCTGGCAATGGCCACTATCAGAAGACAGGATACTGGGCTAGCTGGACCTTTGTTCTGACCATTCTTATGTATGTTCTTATGACCTGTTTATTTATTTATTTATTTTGCGTGGGAAAAACCAAGGGCAAGAGAGACCACTGAGCCAAGTGCTTAGGGCACTCACCTGGGATGTGGGAGATCAGCATTCAACTGTCTGGCCTGAATCAGGGAGATCAGGGAATTGAACCTCAGTCTTCCACATTCCCATTACACTATTTGGGTGTCGGGGGGAGAGCTGCCTGCGCACCAATTTCATCCTGGACCTGAGAAACATCCTGCTCAAAACAGATACATTTCTGCAGAAAGTTTTGGTGCTGATGAATTGGCATTTTCTAACAAAGAAACGGTTACTTCAAAAATTCCCAAGCAACTCTAAGTGAAGTACCAGAGCTACTCCTTCATTCTACAGGAGGTGATGGGTCAGTGAGTATCTAAGCAGTATCAGTTCTGGGCCCATGCCATCTCTTACCTAGTTCTGAGAGATGCATGCACAATCCAGGTGACTGACTGACAGAATCATTAAGGCTCTTCGCTCCATTCACAAGTAGAACTGTCATTACTCAGCCATAAAAACCCATGCTGTAGGGATCTGAAAGACCCTTACTATCCAGGCTACATGAGTATGAGTATTTCTCAATAGAGCCACACCAAAAAAAAAAAAAAAAATGCACAAGAAGCCTGAAGCAAGGTGTCTTCTATGGATTACTGCCCAAATCTCCCATCCTATAATCTCCTTATATGACTAGGTTCCCAAAAAAACCCCACAAATAAAAGACACAAAAGCCATTAGACTGCCTGCATACTCTCAAAAATTGTACACGCTGATCCTCTTTACAGTACATCTTCCACTTGTTACCACAAAAGCAGCTTTACCAATGTTAAATTGTGTGTCCAATTTTTGCCAGTTTAGCTGCACCCTGAGAGAGCAGGGATTTGCACTTTTTAATCCTCAGGGTTTAAAACAAGAAAAGTCAAGGAAGATGAAATTGATCTCTCTTGCCACTTTCAAGCAGGAGAAGCAGCAATTCACACGCACACACATATCCCCTCTGCCAGCATCACCAAGCTGAGAGCTCTTATTATACCCTCAAAATAAGCATCAGAAACAAAGACACTATGCATTCCCTGCAGATTATTCTTATTCATAAATAGGTGACAAAACAAAACAAAACCACAAACTCACATATACAAGAAACTTAATTTTGCTTCAGTTCTCTCAGTCCTTCCTTCCATCTGCAGTTCTCAGGCTGACTCCACCTCAGATGATTCATTGTGGGAAGCATACGACAGTTACAGGTAATCAAAATGCATTCATTACTTAAGAGCAGCAGTTACAATTGCTGTGTGTTGCCAACACATGTAGCAGGGTGTGTCGTGTGTGTAAGGCCACATTAGACAGTAATGTAAAAGTAAAAAAACCCTGATAATGAAATTTGTTTTCCCTTCATCTCATTGGGTGTGTGGAGAGGGAAATACAGTCTGTTCTCTCTTATCTCCGATTCTTATCAGACTGACTGCATCAACCTTTTGGAATTATTTAAAAAAACTCTTTTCTGATTTTTTTTTTAATGGATTTTTACAAATATTCACTAAGAAATGATAAGATGAAATTAAAACAATGAAAACATGATATGGCCTCAGAAGCAAACGTTTTCAAATTATGATTTTGAAAGTAGCATACAGAGATAAGTGATAAAATATGTAATTATAGAGTGATATAAAATTAGTCTATAGAAAGATACGGGGTACGAAATTGTGGCTCTGTCTATGAAAATCAATGGCAAAATGCCCATTGACTTCAGTGGGGCCAGGATTTCATACATGGTATTAGGGAAATGATGTACACCAACAATTTCTGAGGGTGCCAAGTAGCGTTATAATTATTATTTTTATTCCTTTTGGGTAGTAAGAATGTCCCATATTTTAATTAACCAAGTGATCATAGAAGGAGTATAGGGATTATGATCCTGAACAGCATTGGAATGTCTTGCAGCTACCAGAAAAAACCCAGAGAAGATGAACTATCCTCCTCTTAGGAATGACATTGTCAACAGGACTATGGATATTTTTAGTTGTATGGGAAAATCCATCTGCATATTTGCTTGCTTTTTACCAAATTTGTATGGAACTACAATCTCACTATATTTTTAAAGGATATATTAGCAGACTTACAGGAACGGTATCTCTCTGATTCAGTTCAGCTCAGTCATGTAATCTAGGTGGAGGCAAGTAGGTTCTCCGTGTAATGGCTTGCATTTGGTGTTCAAGTGGTTAGTACATAAAAATGATTTAGAATTCTCTCGAGATGTTTCCTCAGGATTTAAAATTAAATTCAACAGGGATATTAATATCCAGCTCCTGAATATCTATATCGCCTTCATGCTGGGGGGTTCTGAGCTTTCAAAAGTGTAGTGTAGATTTTAGAAGAGCTACTTCTATCATTAGCTATATTAACTGGTATTGTGTCAAAGCCTGAGAGGCACCTGATCATTAATCAGTTGTTGACCTGTAAAAATATGAAAGTTTGGAAGCATTGAAATAAAGGTGTATCTCTGAAATTCTTGTGTGTCCTGAAATTGGCCAGATAAATTATATTTGACATTCTATCAAGAAATTTAATAAAACCACCAAGATCCCAACCTTCATACAAGGATTCACAGTCTCTCAAGAGTATCAAGAAAGTTATTGCATAAAGGGGGACAAGGGGACCCACCCTTGAGGGTCCCAGCGCCCGGGCTCCAGCCTGAGCCTAAACATCTATACTGCAATTTTATAGCCAGACAGCCTGAGCCCAAGTCAACTGACATGGGCCAGCTGAGAGTGTTTCATTGCAGTCTAGACATACCCTTGGGTAAGGCCTAAAGAGTTAGGCCTCTGTCTTAGAGTAATTAATTCTAAAACCAGATAATTTCCTGAAGAATCTACACTGCTTCAGTGTATTGGGAAAGGATGTTCTGAGATTCATGGAAAAAAGAAATGTATTAACGTATCACCCAATCTATCTTCAACTTCTCACAGTGCAAAGCTGTGGTGAGAAAGAACATGCTGCCAAGGTCTGTCATGTGGAGGAAAAGAATGCACTGAGAAGTCATCATTCATGTTTACATAAAGGAAGCCACGAACAAGCTATTTGACTATGAGAGAGAATGGGGCCTTCTCATGATAAAGTGACTTGGGAGTAACAACATTTCTCAGAACTGGGGTTTGACTGCTCCATGTTAGGTTGATGAAGACATAAAACAAATGTGAAATTGAGAGTGAACGTTGATAGCGAGTCACACTCACTGTAATCACTGAAGAAATATACAGACAAATTTTTCTTAATGTAAAACTGAGAGGAACTAAGCTAGGTTTAAAATATAGTGATAAAATTATTAGGATGACTGCAGGTCACTTTAAATTACAACTATTTCTATTGATCATTGCTTACTATTTGTATTAGTCACAATTTAATGCATTATCATACAGCAACAGCAGCAGCAGCAGCTCCTCAAGGAAACAGACCTTCACTGATTGGTTGAAATAGGGTGACCAAGTCTAAATTGTAACTGGGAGGTTGGCTTGTAAGTCTTGCCTAAGTGCTCCAGGTAGTTAGGTAGAGACTACAGGCCCTTTATGTATTCTGCCCTTCCCCAATATGTGGGGGGAGGGAGGGGAGAGAAGAGCCAGAACATCCCCTACCCACAAACTAATCAACCAAAACATTAAAAGAGGGTTGTCAACATGAACAGGTAGAATAGCCAGGTCCAAGACAGTACTTACTAACTACTCCTCTTCCCTCCTGCCCCTGATCTCTTCACTGACTTCTGTTCTCATCTTTATCCAACATAGACAATTTCCCTTTATCTTAACAAGCTAACCCATTGAAACTGAGACTCTTCCAGCTCCCAGTAACCTCAAAAAATGAGCCCTGCAGGAAGAGGAGAAAGGAAGCAACTCAGTCAGTTCTGCAAGGTCCTTGACTGCCATCATAAGCTACCATGAATCATGTGCTGGATTCAACGGGAAAATTAACACTAAAATGTGTTATTTATTGATTCTTTTCAACTTTCTACATCTGCTTTCAGTGAAATCCTAGTTAACAAGGTCAAACTTTTTTAGTTTTGTTTTTCTGCATTTGTGCTACTCGATCTAAAAAACTTCACATACACACACGATAGGAAACGAGCGTCAGCGATATGGTTTGGGTTGAGCATATCATCCTTCTAACAGATCCCTAAAAACAATGACTCCCCCCACCTCCCCTCGATTCCTTACGGTGATTAACCTGTAGTCAAGCAGTTGCAATGCTTATTGTGCAAGCCTTGATTAAATCTAATTCCTTATGTAAAATCTAAAATGATCAATCAAAACCTAGATGTAAATGGTTGCTGTTCCAACATGTTTCCAGAGATGCCTTCACACATTCTTTACAACACGCTAATGAAAAATTGCTTCTGGGGAAAAACTCTGATGCAAATCACTAATCAAAATGACAAGTTCATCACAGAAATAATTCTCACCTGCAAAACAAAGATGCACACTCTTGGATAGACAAAGAGTTCAGTTCCGTGAGTTGGATCTGCACAAACATCTCAAGTGTCCCACATTGTCATTCAGAGTCTCCCTGGGCAGCCAGGGCATTTACATATAACAACCTATGTGCTCTCTGTTCCATCTTCTGTCCACATCATAAAAGTCGGTAGCTGTACATGTACAGAACTCACATTTGTCAACTTAACAGCATGTTCACCAGCAGCAGTAAAATTCAGCACGTTCTGCTTCAATAAACACAGACTGCTTTCAACAAAGTCAGAGGAGAATCTCCCTTGTCTGTAAGAAGTATTAGGTATATCTCCCTAAACTAGCCGCTATAGATGGCAAACAATCTAAAACATTTGAATATTCCTGAGTAGAGCTGCTGGGGCATCATTCCTCCTGGAAACCCATCACCTGATTTTCAGAGATGCTGAGCAGCTAATTTTAACTGGAGATGTGGGCACTCAGCATCTCTGAAAATCAGTAACAAAATTTTTGTTCATCATAGGAAACAGGCTAAAAAGGAGAGGAATAGACTGCTGAGCCCTTAATGATATTGTTGGCCCTTTTCAGCCCTGAGAAGCTAGTCAAAGCTTTGGGCCCCAGGGATGTCCCAGTTAGAAGTAGATATTGATGGAGTCTAGTATTTGCTTTGATGCAGTGCTTTTTTATTTACAACGACTGTACAAAGTTCTGTGTCTCTAAGCCTAGGGGGAATCAAATAGCAGGAAACAGCTTCTTTTGCTCACCACACCAAAAGCACAGACACCTCTTCCCAGGATTCTTCCAGGGCCAGCCACCATGTTTTCAGCTGCCTCTTCAGGCTGTGTTCCCCTTCCTGTCTGCTCTTGACTGCACACTCACACTCACACTCAGAAATACACCAAAAATACTCAACCAAAATCTCCCAGGCAGGTTCACACATCCCTTTTGTCTTATGTGGGGCTTATGCTTATAGTTATGTTAACTGAAGGGCGAGTTCATAGCTACTAATCTCAATGGGGTTTTACCTCAATCCAAAATATAATTGATTTTTCCTAATGTACCTGGAGCACACCTATGTACCTCAGTGATGAGCAATTTAGAAATACTGATTCTATTGGGAGTTAGGGGCCTGAATGCCTGTGTGGATCTGGGCCAACGAGATTAGATTGAATAGAATTATATATTCAATCAATGCAACAAAAAAACCCATAAAACCCATGCAAAACAAAGGGTGGCCTGGGAGTAGAGTCTGGGAACATAGACAATCAGTACTTTTAAAAATACACTCAGGTCCAGCGTAAGCAGTGAAGAGCTAGCAGATCTTTATTGTTTCATCCCAATGAAGCTGGGTGTGGGGGAAGGAGTGCTTCTGCCATTTCTGAACAGCGGATAGTCAGGGTACTGCTCAGCACTTCTACACACACGCACTCGGCACTGGACTCTCTTCTGCCTTCCATAGCAGGAGTGAAGTTAAAGTGATTCTTTGAGAAATGTAGCTTTGTTTCCTAAAGTGATGCTGTAGTTACCAAAAATCACCAACAGGATAGAAAATATGACAACAACAAATGTAGTGAAAATACAGCCAATCATAGTAAATAATGGAGTCAGTAGAAGGGTTAACTTTTTTGTAAAAAGGAAAATAGGCCTCTTTCCATACACAGAGAAAACAAGCTTCATCAGAGGAATCCATCATTAACCTAAAGCATGGCTACTGTGTGTGGTTTATGGATGTTTCTCCATTAGGTCAATGATTTCATTGTACATGCGCAGCGGCGCATCCAGCCCCCAGATAAAATCCAGATGTGCCCATTCAGGAATGTTTTTGTAATGAACAAGATTAATAATTTGAGGAAGTAAAATATTAGCATCCTTTAAGTCTGCAAGCAAGTCTTGTCCCCCAGTCCATATTGCAGTTGGCACTGTCATATCTTTTATCTTGTATAAAGGAGGGGTGTCCTGAAAAACAGTGAATAGTGTTGAAATGAAAGCCTGTGAAGTCACAGCAAATTTTACACACATCCATTCAGTAAATGATGAGAGAAGATGCTCCTCAATTAAAACCAGGAAGAAAAATGCCTCTTACTCCCCCACCCCTGGGCTCTCTTCCCAATTGCTTTTATTTTTCCAACGGTGATGACACTGTTATACAAAAAATTCATAATCCTACCTGACCAAATTTTGCCATATTCTTGGTTTTACTGCGCCAGTTATAAGCTTGGAATTCCCCTGAATTAAGTATCTAATATGAAAAGCAAAAGAGATAAAAAGTTACAATTGTAATATACAAATCAATTGATCAGGGGATAAAAAGTAAGTCATGGAATCTTTCGCCTCAAAGCCTTTGGCTGGATTCCACCTTAAACTATGTTGACAGCAATTAAACTTAATCCCATTTCAAGGCTATGTGGAGGCCTACACTATATTAGTTAGGGGTCTCAGAGACAAGTGGATAGGTGTCTCTGTCAGCTTCCAAGAAATTACCAACAGTCGGTGGGCTCCTGGTTCATGAGTAGGGCTCCTAGGCACTTTGGTAATACAAATAATATATCATAATAAGGACTAACTGGCCTTGGGAAACCAAATTACAGCACTGGTCATATTTGCCAACTGGTGGACAGACACTAGTATAGAATGAAATCATTTTCAGTGTTCTCGATAACGATCCAAACCAGTGTGGCCCAACGCATAGGCGCCGACTCCGTGGGTGCTCTGGGGCTGGAGCACCCACGGGGAAAAACTGGTGGGTGCAGAGCACCCACTGGCAGCTCCCCGCCAACCGCGGGGCCTGCGCCCAGCTCCCCGCCAGCCCCGGGACCAGCGGCAAGCTCACCTCAGCACCAGGAGACGTTGCGGGGCCCCGCCCCCGACGCTGGGCGACGTTGCGTTGGCGTCGGGGGCGGGGCCCCACAACGTCACCCGGCGTCGGGGGCGGGGCCCGGCATCGGGGGCAGGGCCCCGCCATGTCGCCCGGCGTCGGGGGCGGGGTCCGGTGTCGGGGGCAGGGCCCCGCCCCTGACGCCGGGCGTCAGCCCCCACCGGCGCCACCAGAAGTTGGCGCCTGTGGACCAACACATGTTCATTTTCATAATCTGAGTCAGATGCCACCAGCAGAAGGTTGATTTCCTTTTTGGTGGTTTGGGTTCTGTAGTTTCCTCATCAGAGTGTTGCTCTTTTAAGACTTCTGAAAGCATGCTCCACACTTCGTCCCGCTCAGATTTTGGAAGGCACTTCAGATTCTTAAACTGGTTTGAGTGCTGTACCTATCTTTAGAAATCTCACAGAGGTACCTTCTTTGCGTTTTATCAACTCTGTAGTGAAAGTGTTCTTAACACAAACATGTGCTGGGTCATCATCCAAGACTATTATAACATGAAATATATGAGAGAATGCGGGTAAAACAGTCTCCCCCAAAGAATTGAGTCACAAATTTAATTAACGCATTTTTTTTTTAACGAGCATCATCAGCATGGAAGCATGTCCTCTGGAATGGTGGCTGAAACACGAAGGCATATGAATGTTTAGCATGTCTGACATGTAAATACCTTGCAATGCTGGCTACAAAAGTGCATGAGAACACCTGTTCTTACTTTCAGGTGACATTGTAAATAAGAAGCGGGCAGCATTATCTCCCGTAAATGTAAACAAACTTGTTTGCTTTAGCGATTCGCTGAACAAGAAGTAGGACTGAGTGGACCTGTATGCCCTAAAGTTTTACATTGTTTTGTTTTTTAGTGCAGTTATGTAACAAAAAAGAAATCTACATTTATACATTACACTTTCATGATGAAGACATTGCACTATAGTAGTTGTATGAGGTGACTTAGAAAATACTATTTCTTTTATCATTTTTACAGTGCAAATATTTGTAATAAAAAATAATAATGTAAAGTGAGCAGTGTACAATTTGTATTCTGTGTTGCAATTGAAATCAATATATTTGAAAATGTAGAAAAACTTCCAAAATATTTAATAAATTTCAATTGGTATTCTATTATTAACAGTGAGATTGAAACTGCGATTAATCACAATTAATTTTTTGAGTTAATCACATGAGTTAACTGTGATTAATCGACAGCCCTAATAAGAAGTATAATCAGGACAAATTTCCCAAATGCTCACACACCCAAAATATGTATTTTGCCACCCCCTTTGTAACACTTTGCAGTCTGCTTTGGATTTAACTATCTTGAATAATTTTATATCTGCAAACTTTTCCACCTCACTGTTTACCCCTTTTTCCAAATAATTTATGAATATATTGAACAGCACTCGTCCCAGTATAGATCCTTGGGGGACGCTGCTATTTACTTCATTCCATTGTGAAAACTGACAATTGATTCCTACCGTTTGTTTCTGTCTTTTAACCAGTTACTGATTCATGAAAGGACCTTCCCTCTTATCCCATGACTGCCTACTTTGCTTAAGACCTTTGGTGTGGGACCTTGTCAAAGGCTTTCTGAAAGTCCAAGTACACTGTATCCACTGGATCACCCTTGTCCACTTGCTTGTTGACACACTGAAAGAATTCTAATAGATTGGTGAGGCACGATTTCCCTTTACAAAATCCTTGCTGACTCTTCCCCAACAAATCGTGTTCATCTATGTATCTGATAATTGTGTTATATATTATAATTTCAACCAATTTGCCTGGTACTGAATTTAGGTTCACTGGCCAGTAATTGCCAGGATTGCCTCTGGAGCCTTTTTTAAAAAATTGGCATTATATTAGCTATCCTCCAGTCATCTGGTACAGATGCTGATTTAAACAATAGATTACATACCACAAATAGTAGTTGTGCAATTTCATATTTGAATTCCTTCCGAACTCTTGGGTGAATACCATCTGGTCCTGGTAATTTATTACTATTTAATTTCTCAGTTTTTAATTTTATCACCTCAATCTGTGACAGTTTGTCAGATTTGTCACCTAAAAAAATGGCTGGTGTGGGAAGCTCCCTGACATCCTCTGCAGTGAAGACTGATTGAAAGATTGTATTTAGCTTCCCTGAAATGGCCTTGTCTTCCTTGAGTGCTCTTTTAGCACCTTAATCGCTCAGTGGCCCCACTGATTGTTTGGCAGGCTTCTTGCGTCTAATGGACTTTTAAAAATGTTGCTGTTAGTTTTTGTGTCTTTTGCCTAGTTGTTCTTGAAATTCTTTTTTGGACTGCATAATTATACTTGTACACTTGACTTGCCAGATGTTATGTTCATTTCTATTTTCCTCAGTAGGATTTGATGTCCAATTTTTAAAAGATGTTTCTAGCTGCTTAGCCATGATGACACTTTTTGGTCCTCTTATTGTTTTTTTTCTTTTTAATAAGGGGGATACATTTAGTTTGAGCCTTTATTGTGGAGTTTTTAAAAAGTTTCCATGCAGCTTGCAGGGATTTCACTCTTGTGTCTGTCTGTTCCTTTTAATTTCTGTTTAATTAGCCTCCTCATTTTTGTGTAGTTCCTCTTTCTGAAGTGCTGCTGTGGTGTGTTTCTTTGGTATTTTCCCTCCCGTTCAAGTGTTTGTGGTTGCAATGGATGCATATGCATATTTGCAAGTGCACTGTACTTGGAAGTGTTTCCTTCTCTGTCTCCGCATCCTGCAGTATTGGCAGAGTACTTATCTTAGTATAGTATAAGAATGTCTTATCTTATACTGACCACAACAACAAAAATTCAACCCTGTCATACAATATTTCCTCTTCCTTGAATATGCTATCACACAAGGAAAGATAGTAAACCTACCGACTAGAAGAATTATTATCTGTAGTTCTAATACTGCCTCTGAAATGATAAGTTGTATAGAAAAAAGGATGTAATAAGAGCTGTTACAAGGAGTAATTAATTAAAGTAAGAACCTGAGCCTTTTTGTTTGCTGTACTGTATATATATATATTAGTAAGACTACTTGCCACATTACCCTTCCCTCTGATTTCCAAATGTGCTTGTCTTTCCTGGAGGAATTTCAATACCTGTTGTTTAAGAGTCAATAAAAAGTACTGTTTTTGTTGAGATTTCAGTTGTAAACCACAAATTAGGCGAGTTTCCAACCCATTAGCTGTAACGTCATTTGAGACTATTAAATGCACCCAATTTGTATAACAGAGTGGTTAGTACCTACTTTGCAGCCCAAAACCTGAACAGTACCTGGCTCCAGTGGATTATATTTTGTACAGATGTTCCTGCTGGGGCTCGGGCTACATACACATTAACACGACTCTGAAAGAAAACATTCAGTGAGGGACCAGTTCACAGCGTAGTACCTTTTCACCAGAGTGCTTCTGGTGACGGCAGTGGAACTACTCATGGAGTAAGAGTACTCCATAAGAGTAAAGGTAGCAGGATCAGGCCTTACCAAGTACTTCAAATGTGGCAATGCATTGGCTACAGAAAAACATTATGCAACATTTTTAAGAGTTAGAGTCTCAAAGGATATGAAGTCAACCATTTTGATAAGGCATGAAATTTATCCAAGAGACTACAGAGTATTTATTTAGTTCACACTTTTAGGATTAATAGGTAGGATTTGGGATATGAGGGGGAGCCCTTGATGGTCTAGGAACATGCTAACTACCATGAACATATACAGCCAAATCCCGAGTCACGTCCTTAAGAAGCTGTTACACAATCCATAATTCAGCAAAACTCTACTTCAAAAATCAAAGGGGATTTTGCTTGAAAAAAGTGAAGTAAAAACTTGAGGGGCAGATTGTTTTGCCTAGAATTGCATGTGTCAATTCCAAGTGTCAGTCTTCCTGTTCATGTATGTCTTTCATTCTTGGACCCATAGAGAGACCTCTGTAGTGTTGAGGATCCATGTGATGGGAGGAGTTAGATGGGGGTGGGGGGGTTGCTACCAAGCATTGTTCCTCTCTCCCTTCCAACATTAGAGGGAATCTGCTGAAAATGGGATACAGCGTGAGGCTTAATAACCTTTTCTGTGGTGCTCCAGTGCACTGTGAAACCCCAATAATAAACAACAGTTCCATAGGCGGCAGCCAGCAGGATAAACTTTCTCACCACGGGAGTGAAGGAGAACTCCAGCATATTTCTGTAAACACTTGAGAGTCTTGGGACATCTGTGGATTCTGGGGACTGAACTGCCTGCATTTCTGACAGGTGGAGCAAAGCTCTCCCCCCACACAGTAACATAGCCCTTTGAGGGTTTCTTATCTCTCAAACCATTCCTGTGGACTTTTCAATAGAAGGATGTGATTTTGCCCTGACTAAGGACTTCAAGATTCAGACCACAAAGTTAAAAATAAATGCAAATTGAATATAGGGGCTAGAAATCTCCCTACACAACTACAGTCAGCTGGGTTGTACATACCATATTTATGTTATTCACATTGTAGCCTCCCAGAATGAAGAAGACATTTCCACAAAGCTTAGCAAAAATGCTGCGGCCACAAAAGGAAACAACTAGCTTTCTCAGCCATTCACTTTGGTGAAATAATTCCCTTCTGCCAAGCAAGACCTGTAAAAACACAAAGGTATTGCTCACTTACTGGATTGTTCTATGCATTTTTCAACCCCCACCCTTTATATTCTATTTCCCCCTTTTTATTTCCTCCCCTTCCTTAATGATTACACGCCCTATTTTTGCCATTAACCTGCTGGCTACATACTGCTTGAGGAGGCAGGGCATGTGGGAAAGAAGTTGTTTGTTTATCCATCAAACAGGTGTAACACAGGCATTGCCCAATCAATGTGCTTCAGATTTTTTTGCTTGTTTAATGATAGCCTTGCTTTCAAGTTAACTCCAGTTCTGCTTTTGCTCCTGAACCTGCAAATACTTATGCACATGAGCAGTTTTGCACAAATAAGTAGCCCCATTGACATCAATGGGATTACTCACACTTGCGTAACACTTATGCATGTGATTTAGTGTCTGCAGGACTGGAGCCACAGCCATTCTTCTGGAGTTACTGTAAATATACGTAAGTATGTTTTTTAAGTCATGAACTTAATTTTGTGGAATGGAATATTCTCCTTTTGTATTTCTGGACATAAGTAAGAGAAAGACGTAAGGAAGTCAATTAATTCTCCCAGTGTTGTGGGAGGAACTGAACATCTTTAACCACAGACATGAGCAGACCCATACATTTCTAGTTAAATATATGTTTTCAGTTCATCCATTCTAAAAGTCAAATAATATTTAGACGATCAAATATTTTAAGTAGAAGTATCACATACCCTGAGAAACTTTTCAGGAAGATACAGGAGTTTTAGTGCAGGGCTTCTGGCATATTTAACTGTAGTTACAGGGGCTAAGGCAAAATACAGTTTGATTCTTTTAGCCAGCTGGGGCATTGTTGAAAATGCAATGAAAGCTGAGAAAATTCAAGAGAGAAGTTAACTAGAGCAACTTTCATAAACTAAAATATCAGTATTTACCATACACCATCCTGCAGTTTCAGACTTACAGGCAATCCTATAGCTAGTCAAATATTGATTGATTATTGAAGTAAGTGTTCATCCTAGATTTCATTTGAAACTCCACTATCCTCCCTGTTCTACAGGCTTGCAAACTATTATCTTACATTCTTCTCCTACACTGATACTCTTCTTGTTGTGTTCTATCTCCACTACTTCTCCAAAAATTCATCCCAAGTATATATACTATTTAGCTCTGAAGATACATGCATTAGTCTCCCAAACAACTACCTCACTATATTGCCTTTGTTTTTATCCTCCACTCCACTCAACCCCTCTGTGTGCGGCCATCTCCACATTTTGCTTGCTTAACTTAAGCCCTGATCCCCCAGGTAGATCCAAAACCCCTTCACCCATGAACCCAATGAAACTATTGGGCCATATTAAACTCCAGTGTAAGTCCAAATCATTGGAGTTACATTGGGAATGCATTGGGCCCATTCTGTTTTGTTATCTTTCATATAAATAAAAATTGGCTTCATTAAAGTTTCCTATGTTTTACAACTGTCAGTTTAGGAAGTGTTTTTACAACTGAATTTTAGGTCCCTCATAAAAGGTGTGAGAGAGATCCAAACACAGTCTTCACTACTGTATAGTGGTGCAGACATGATTCCATATCTAGGGTCCTACCAAATTCATGGTCCATTTTGGTCAATTTCATGGTCTTAGGATTTTTAAAACCATAAATTTCATGATTTCAGTTATTTAAACCTGAAATTTCATGGTGTTGTAATTGTAGGGGTCCTGACCCAAAAAGGAGCAGAAGTAAGGGTGGCAATACCACAACCCCCCTAAAATAACATTGTAACCCCCTGCAACTTCCTTTTGGGTCAGGACCCCCAATTTGAGAAATGCTGGTCTCCCCCGTGAAATCTTTATAGTAGAGGGCAAAAGCACACAAAAGACCAGATTTCTTGGGGGGAGATCAGATTTCATGATCCATGACGTGTTTTCATGGCCATGAATTTGGTAGGGCCTTATCCATAACACATCAGTCTGCATTACTTGTAACATCACATACCTATAGTGGCACCCTGTGAATAGCCAACATAGTACAACTGCTCTTGTCCAGTTTTCCGCATAATAAAGTTTAGCACTGCGGGAAGGTCAAACTTAGCCATCTCATCAAAACTGCCAGGAGAGAGGATGAAAAACATGCATGCATAAATTAAATCCCAGGTGAGTTAGCATTGGATAAGGGAAATCTAGGTTTGTCAGATGAGAAAAAACAAACTGTTTTGTGAATAATTCTACTATTTTGAGTCCGAGGTCTTTGTGGCACCTGGTGTACAAGAGACTGTTCACTAATTTCCGAGGTGCTTTCTGCTCATACCTGAGGGATTGATCCAGACCCCATTGAAGTCAATGGACAGACTCCTTTTAATTAGCGTGGGTTTAGGATCAAACCACGAGTGCCTAATCTTCCTATGTAGAAAGAACAATTATTTACACAGTAATGAAACCACTTCCATGGAGACACAGGAGCATACCACTACAGTCTAGTCTTCAAACATTCATTAAAATAAAAGTGAACTGGAAGCCCTAGTGATTGAAGTTTTCTGTTTGCCTTCAGGGAAGGTACAGTGTGGACACAAGCAGTGCAGTCTTCCCTGAGCCACCCCGTTGTTGAACCTCGGCAGTGTCTAATAGGCCAATGAGGACTCCAGTTAGTGCCAGTTATGGTAATATTTTTACGGTGTGGACAGACCACAGCCAGCTCATTATTCAGCACCAGCTTCTAAGCCATCAGATGTCAACAATTTTCACTCATTGTCAACCTGCATTGAGTTTAAACCAATGACCTTGATGCACTCTGACACCACAGTGATGGGTGCTTTATAAAAATCTAGATAGATGAGCAGACAGATAAAAATGAAAGATTTCAATATCCCATTATCAATATCCCAAGTCCCTCCAAATGCTATTTCCAACAGTGCTCAATAATTCAGTCTACCTGAAAGACCAGAACTCATCTTGCTCAACACAAAGATTCAGGTGTCTTCTAGACCAGGTGTTCCCTCTGCTGTTTCCCATCCAAACGTCATAGCCAGCATCTGCTAGCATGAAGCCAAGGCTGTTGTTGGCCAGGTTTGTGACCCAGTTGCTAGCATCTCCTAGTAATCCATGTTGGAGAAACACAGCTGGCTTTACAACTGAAAGAAAAAACACTTTATTGAACTGCTTGATTAATATAGTAATACAATGACACTCCTGTCCAGTACTCAAAACTGTGTAGTCCTGCACTGGATTAAAGTCAGACTCCTATGGATTATGTTTAAGTGTGTATCCCTTTTTCAATTTGTTATAAGATATAACAAATGCTTGGACTTTTAAAAAGTTGATTTCCTGTTTATTTTAGGAATACCAGAATGTAAAGTCTAGTCTCCCTGGTTTTACTGAAGAAGTTCTGGCGGGACTGAGAGATGAGCTTCTAAATACCTTAATTTAAGTAGTAAAGGCATGGAATATTTAATAAAGGCTTTCTTTATTCAAAATGTTAATTCGTCACTGAGCTTAAACAGGTATGAACAAAAGCAACCAAAACACAAACTGTGAGATCCAAGGAAGGAACTGGGCTTTCCTGAAAGTAGGTGTTTGGGGTAGATTGCAGCCTTCACGCTTTTTAAAAAAAAAACTTCTACTGATCAAATGCTAAATCCCTGATGATCAGAATACAAGCTTTGGTTCATTCAAGGCCAGATTTTCAAAAACAGACCATTAGCATATGGGTGCTGGTACTAGGGGTGCAAGAGCACTCCCTGGCTTGAAGTGGTTTCTATTATATACAGAGTTTATAGTTTTGTTCAATGGCTTTCAACACCCCCACTATACAAATTGTTCCAATGCCACTGATTTAGCACCAAATTCTGCTCAGCTAACTCACAAAAACATTTCCATCAACTTCAGTGTGACTACCCACCTAAGGCGAGCAGGACTTGAGTCCAAACGTATGCAGATTGGCAAAGCAATTTAGACACCTGTTTTCAAAATGTGTCCTCCTAAGTCTTCCTTGCTTTATAGAAATAAATCATACCCGTATTCCCCTGATTTTCTATTCCATAAGGGATTCTGTTAATGCTAAGGATATAGCCATCTTCTGTCACCACTTCATACTCCTCACTGGGGTACCCTCTATAGGTAATGAGCTCGCTCTGCAAAAGAAAACACAATTGCTTTTGCTTCAGATGGCTTACGGGTGTCCATTTTCTACACAGTATGTATATGGAAGGATCTCTGTGATGAGAAAATATTTTGAACTAGATCCAGCTGAGCATCTGGTCCCCTAGTTATTAAGTGTCCAAAATTTAAAAAACCCATATTTTAATGACACATCCCTCAAACTACCCCTCTTTTCTTTCATACTTCACAATACATTCTGGAATGTTTTAGCAGGAGTGTTGTAAGCAAGACATGAAAAGTAATTCTTCCACTCTACTCAGCACTGATAAGGTCTCAGTTGGAGTGCTGTGTCCAGTTCTGGGTACCACACTTTGGGAAAGATGTGGACAAATTAGAGAAAGTCCAGAAGAGAGCAACCAAAATTATTAAGTTTAGAAAACATGACCTACATGGAATGATAGAAAAAATTGTGTTTGTTTAGTCTGGAGGAGAGAAGACTGAGTCTTAAAGTATGGAAAAGCTTGTTATACAAAGGAGGGTGATACAGTGTTCTCCTTATCCACTGTGGATGGGACTAGAAGCAATGGGCTAAAATTGCAGCCTGGGAGATTTAGGTTAGACATTAGGAAAAGCTTTCTAACTGTAAGAGTAGTTAAGCACTGGAACAAATTACTGTCCCTAGGGAGGTTGTGGAATCTCCATCCATCATTGGAGGTTTTTAAGAACAGGTTAGACAAACACCTGTGAGGAATGATCTAGATAATACTAAGTCCTGCTTCCATGCAGGGGACTGGACTAGATGATTTATTGAGGGCCCTTACAGTACTACACTTCTATGATTCTATGTTCTAAACCTCAGCTCTAGAATTCTGCCACCCAGTGAAACGAAGACAGAAAACTTAAAAGACTTAAAAGATGGAGTTTAAAAGAGAAGGATTAATCATTGAGAAACTTATTAGTAGGTAGACATTTCAGTAAGAGTCTATTTTGAAGGATGCCAAGTTAGCTTTTGTGATTCACATATGGTACAAATGTATATTGAAGGAGATGAATGGTGTTATGTGTATATGTATGAAGTTTATGAAGGAGAGGTGACAGTCCCTCTGAGTTAAGGCTGGACCCTGAGTTACATTTTAAAGCTACTCCAACTGCAACAATAAAATTGATCACATTCTCAAAGGATTCCCTGAAAGTTAACCTTTCAGTAGATCAGAGAACTTTTCCAGGAAATTAAAAAGAAATCGAGTAAGTTATTTTTGTGATTAAAAACCCTTAAAGCGGGCTCCTTTTTTATATGTTTGCCAGTTACATAACCCTTCTTTGTCTCCAATGAAATCAACTAACTACAAAATTTGAAACATAGGTAGATATTGACATTCACTCATGCAAGGAGCACTTTTCAAGGGCAGGAATGGTAAAATGATTACGAGTTTAAGATGTAAAATGCTGACATTTTTAGAGTGTAAAACGTGATGGGATGGAGAAGACTTAGGTCTATGGGCTCTGTGTGGGGGCTTGGTGAGATGATGATTCATTGATTCCTATGCAGCTAGGGAGTGCCAGAGAAGACAGAACATGTGGAATAAGTTGGAAATGTAAGCAGGGGGTAGGAGGGAATAGGGGAAAAGGAGTGATCTCGGGTAGTGTTAAAGTCAGTTTTTGAACTTTTCTGATACTGAATTTCCAGCTTTTTAGAATAGAAATATTATGAAACCATCTTAAGTTTCAGTTAAAAATTGCCTGTGAACTAAGCAAACCTCACAACAGCCCCATAATATAATGTTATCTCCATTTTAAAGTGGGCTACATGATGGCTCAGAAAGGTTAAATGACTAAATATACCCCTGTATTCACATCCTACAAATTGTTGTAATAATATTTGTACAAAGTATGCCGTGTAAGGTATCATTTGAAAACTCAATTTGCTGGTCATTGTTGTCCTGATAAAATGTGTGTGGCAAGGTTGTATGTGAAGTTATAAGATTTTCCTATATGATGTTATTAACACATAGAATCATAGAACTGGAAGGGACCTTGAGAGATCATCTAGTCCAGTCTCCTGCACTCGTGGCAGGACTAATTATCTAGACCATCCCTGACAGGTGTTTGCCTAACCTGCTCTTAAAAATCTCCAGTGATGGAGATTCCACAACCTCCCTAGGCAATTTATTCCAGTGCTTAACCACCCTCACAGTTAGGAATTTTTTCCTAATGTCCAGCCTAAGCCTCCCTTGCTGCAATTTAAGCCCATTGCTTCTTGTCCTATCCTCAGAGATTAAGAAAAACAAATTTTCTTCCTCCTCCTTTTAACAATCTTTTACATACTTGAAAACTGTTATCATGTCCCCTCTCAGTCTTCTCTTTTCCAGACTAAACAAACCCAATTTTTTCAATCTTCCCTTATAGGTCATGTTTTCTAGACCTTTAATAATTTTTGTTGCTCTTCTCTGGACTCTCTCCAATTTGTCCACATCCTTCCTGAAATGCGGCGCCCAGAACTGGACACAATACTCCAGCTGAGGCCTAATCAAAGTGGAGTAGAGGGGAAGAATTACTTCTCGTATCTTGCTTACAATACTTCTGCTAATACATCCCAGAATGATATGCACTTTTTTTGCAACAGTGTTACACTGTTGAATCATATTTAGCTTGTGATCCACTATGACCCCCAGATCCCTTTCCGTAGTAATCCTTCCTAGTCCCAGTCATTTCCCATTTTGTAGGTTTGCAACTGATTGTGCCTTCCTAAATGGAGTACTTTGCATTTGTCCTTATTGACTTTCTTCCTATTTACTCCAGACCCTTTCTCCAGTTTGTCCAGATCATTTTGAATTTTAATCCTATCCTCCAAAGTACTTGCAACCCCTCCCAGCTTTGTATCATCCACAAACTTTATAAGTGGACTCTCTATACCATTATCTAAATCATTGATGAAGATATTGAACAGAAGCGGACCCAGATCCTGAGGGACCCCACTCGTTATGCCCTTCCAGCATTTTCCAAAACCCACAGCCCTGCCCAAACTGAGGTTGGCAAACAGCTCGGTCCTAAACAAAGGAATGTGTGCTCTGCTAAATTTGCATATAAGCAGTAAACAGAGTCATCAAGCAGGAAGGGAAACAAAGGAAGCTGAAACAGGTGAGAAAAAGGCAGCAGGGTACATCATTCCACAGAGACTTTTTGTCTCTTGGTGCCCATCTGAAAATGTTGAATCTGAACCAGAGAAGGGGTCTGGATCTACAGGGTTTGGTCAGAAAGACAGTCTGACTATTATGCCTCATTACTTGTACTCACTTAAAATCTCTCTCTCTGTAGTTAAGAAACTTGTTTTATTGTTTTATCTAATCCAGTGTGTCTAAATTGAAGTGTCTGGGAAACTCCATTTGGGATGGCAAGTTGTGCACATATTATTTATTTTAAAGAAATAACGCACCTAATATAACTTGTGTTGTCCAGAAGAGGGCTGGGCTGTATGGGACATACATTTCTCGGGGGGAATCTAAGACTGGGGGTGTGTTGGGGGTCACCCTGCTGTATAACCGAGGCTGGTGAGAGCCAGTGTGTAATCCAAGTGTGGCTGGCAGACTGCAGTCACACACAGACATTCAGCATGTGGCTTGCATGCTGGAAGGTTGTTTGTGAGCTGCCCAGGTGGGAGCTACTCCAGCAAGGCATTGTAAGGCACCCAAGGTTGCATGGCAAGGGTGACACAGATGTTCCTGAGCCAGGATTGGACCCTGCTATGTCACAGTGATTTGCCCAGGGTCACACAGGAAGTGTCACACAGCATCCGTTAGTGGCATTTACCCTGCAGGGCAGTAGGATCAAGATTTTTTAAAAGAAACTAGTGATTTAAAGGGGCTTAATTTTCAGGAAGTGGGTGCTCAGCACTTTTTGAAAATCAGCCTTTACTATGTCTGATGCTGGGCGCCCCCAAAAATGGAGACATCAAAAAATCACAAATCACTTCCAAAAATCTTGGCTGAGGAAGTCTGTAGTTCCAGAACGGTCAGTGCTTGCCCTTTTCAGCTGGAAGGCTGGTGCTGATGCAACAATCAAGTATTCAAAGGGGAAATTTTACTATGCCACTTTCATAAAGAAAAATACAACTTGTTGTAGTTTTTACCCCTCCTAAGCTGGACTCCTATACATGTAGATAGGAAGGAACATCTGGCAAAACAGAATGATAGCAAGTGTTTGATAAGAGGGGAAATGTTAACTAAGTGCATCTCACCTGCACCTGTTAATGCAGACAATTCTAAACAATTGTGTGCTATTAGCAATGCATTCCATTCATTTTAAATTCATTCCAATGAATAACTTACAATGTTCATATATGCTTCAGGATCCACATGATCTCTCTTCATTCTTATGAGTTTCTCTGAAGATACAGTTCCTTGGAACAAATATGCCACCGTAATGAATAGCCACATCTTGGTTCTGTGTAAAACAGTACATTCATCTGTTAACAACATTGCTCTCTCTTCACGTACAGTGCAATGCAGACACGGCACTATGTCCAATGAGAGGTGAATTGCTGAGAGATGAAGCTTGGCGAGGTGAAGTTGTGCTTGGTACCACAGTAAGCCATCTGGCACAGCCCCTGTAATAAATGAAGGGGGGAGGGTAGCTCCCTTTTATGGACACCCAGCCAGCCAGTAGCTATAAAATCCCTCTTAGTAGCTGTTCTCTAATTGCTCTACCTGTAAAAGGTTAAAAAGTCTCACTGCTATACATAGGTAAAAGGAAGTGAGTGGACACCTGGCCGAAAGAGCCAATGGGAAGACTAGAACTTTTTAAAATTGAAACAAGACTTCCCTTTTGTCTGTCTGTTGTGGTTCTTCTCGGGAGAGGCAGACAGAGCTATGTTGTAAGAAGTTGGGGCCAGGTATGAAAAAATCATCAGTATCATACCTAGAAACTACTCATATGCAAACCCAGATATGTAAGTAGATCAGGAAATGTTTAAGGAAGCAATTAGGTTTATCCCTTGTATTTCTTTATGGCTTGTGGACTCCTCTGTGCTAACGTCAGGTGCTTTTTGTTGTGCTTGTAACCTTTAAGCTGGACCTCAAGAAAGCTATTTTTGATGTTTAAACCTCATAGTTGTTTTTTTCTTTAAAATCTAGCAATAGCCTGAGTTTCCAGATGTATTTTTTCTTTTTTTTATTAATAAAATTTACCTTTTTAAAGAACAGAATTGGATTTTTTGTGTCCTAAGAGGTTTGTGCACATGTTGTTTAATTAGCTGGGGCAACAGCTGATTTCCTTTGTTTTCCTTTCTCACCTCTTCCCCAGATGGGAGTGGGGTGAAAGGGTTTGAGGGTACCCCACAAGAAGGAATTCCCAAGTGTGCCTTCCTGGGCTTTTAAAGGGGTTCTGCACTTGGGTGGTGGCAGCATTTACCAATCCTACAGTGTAGAAGAATTGGGCTAAGTCACTTGACTCCCACCATCCCCACTAACAGGGCATTTTCCACCTCTGCTCCAAGTCCTGACATGATCATTCTCATTGAACATGACTTACTGGAGGTTTGTCCCTCACAAAGGCACTCCTTTGCCCTCCTGTCCTCAGAAGCCTGAGCAAGTGCATGCTACTTTTTTTCCCCAAAAGCAGGAGTAAGGAGAATTGTATGGCATGCTGTCCTGTGGCCCCTCAGGTTACTGGGGCATTCTGCCTGCCTCTGCCTCACAGAGGCAGAATGCCTCAAAGCATCTCTGCTCAGCAGCTGCATCTCTATATGCTCACATACTCTCACACTCTCTCTTTCTCTCTCTCACACATACACACACTCATGGAGACTGGCTTCAGAGAGGATCAAGGCAACAACTTAGTTCACAGGCTCGAAAAGATTTTGACAGATCTGTGCAAGTAGCAAGGACAGAGTTACAGTAATATTTTTAAATTTGACAACACTAGTACTAAGATGTGGAAAGGCAGGAAGGGCACATGCAAAGTGACATGTATTGTACGACTGACACCGTTGAAGATTTCAGCCTGCTTTTTATCAACATGTTTCATTCTGAAAGTGTAAGAAACTGAATTCTCTGAAGGACTGAAATGAAACCTGGGGCCTGACTGTCCAAGGCTGGTACCTTGTGGCCTTATCTGTATCCTGTGCAAAGTGAACGCAAAGCACTACCGTATGGTTTTGTCCCCACCTTGCACAGGTGTGAATGACCAGGGGTCAGGCCCAATAGACTTACTCAAAAGAATAAAGGGTCTATTAGGTTTACATAATTGGGCTCTAACTAAAGACTAGAGTGACCTCAACACCAATTTTAATTAGGTAACTCTAAAACTTTTTTTATTTATTTTTAAAATGTCCATGTCACATATAGCATATCTCAGGGGCAAATTAGTCATACCTGTACATAGCTCTCCAATGAGAATGAGGCAGAGAAAAAACCTAGTTCAGAGAGCTATTAAAATTGGATTAATTAGCCCTAGTAACTCTCCATAACAAAGGTGCTAGATATTTGGTGGCAGGGAATTAATTTCAGGATCAACACAAGCAATGTCATTGTCACCTGTATAAACAATACCTGATGGCCTCATTCTTGGCATATCTGAATTAACTGAGTCACTGGACTACGGTGACCAGACAGCAAGTGTGAAAAATTGGGACAGGAAGTGGGGGGTAATAGGAGCCTATATAAGAAAAAGCCCTAAATATCGGGACTGTCCCTATAAAATCGGGACATCTCGTCACCCTACGTGACTGGATCCAGCTCCATATAATATTTTTGTGTTTTTATCTTTTGTGTTACACCTGGCTGCCTGGGAATGGCAGGCTCTGTCTAATTAAACAGACAAAGAAGAGGCGAGCCAGAAACCAAAGCTGTTTCAGGGAAAGGGTTGGTTTCCACAAACCTCCACATCTGAAAAAAAAAAAAAAGAAGAAAAAAAGTTTGAAGTTTTATTTTTTGGTTCAACATTTCTTTGGTTCTGAAATGTTAGTTCATTTATACTTAAATAAAAATATGTTAAAGGGTCAAAATGCCTCAAGTGACCCAAACCCATTTTTTTCTGGGTCATTGGTTCTCAAAAATTTTCAAAATTTTGAGTTTTTGTCCCAATTCAAGATGGAAACAATTTTCAATATTGCAAAAATTCTTGCAGGATGGGAAAACTATTTCCCATGTATCTCTAATAATGATCGTCCGTTCAGTTTCTGATTCCTTACATGTAACTCTTTTTCCTCTTTGATACCCATCCTAAAAGGTTAAGGGGACCAGGAATAGGTAGCTAGAAAATTAAATTAATGATGAGGTTTTAGTTGCCTCACTACCTGATCCTGTTGCTTAATCTCTTAAAATGGATATCAAAGAATTACACATAAGGAGTCAGCAAAAACTCTGAATGGGTGATCAATATGCTATGCAATAGATATGACTATCAACAGAAGCAAAAGTTGCACAGCTGCTGCATAGTCAGCACTTTTGAAAATGTGGTGACTTGAAAATCAGGTGACTTATGTAGCAACCAACTAAAGACTTCAGAGCCTAAACGTAGGCACCCATTTTTTAAAATCTTGGCCAGAATTTGTAATTTATACAAACTACCTAAATGTTAAAGTTCTCTACTTAACGGGATATTGGGGTAGGCCTTGGCAAATTCAGTTGAGTGCAGCAAGGTCCAACCACACCATGGGAATAAGAATGTAAGTGGATGAGGAAAGGACAAAGGTGAGAGGGTATTTATGAAATGTGTCTTTGGTCTGTGAATACGTCTGAATCGTTTTGTAGATTGCAGAGAACCAGTAGTGTACATCTAAGCGGAGCAGATTTCATTAGCAAACACACTGCAGTTGCTGCTCCTCAGGCCAATATGCATCTGTGGTAGTCTTTTCAGAAAAGTTGACATAAATAAAGGGTTTATTTTTCCTCTTAGAACAAAAGTTATACACATATATAACCAAAGATATGCACACTGTATACACAAGGTCCCTTTTTAAAAAATATTAGCTGTTTAGAAAAGTTCACTTCTTTTATAATGAAAAGGATAAATGCATTTTAAAGTACTTTCAGATCAACTCATCCTTCCTACTCATTCTCTCCCTTTACCGAAAAGATTTACAGACCAGAAAAGAATGAGTTGTACTGTCACCCTTTATCAGAAGGCACCTTTCAGCAAGCAGCAATTATTTTGTCCATGTAATTTTAAGCCACAACAAACCTTAGAAAAGTTACTTCTCAACAACACATGCTAAACCATTATTTGGTTTTGTCTCTTGCAACCCCAAGAAAGCCATCGCACAGTTCTGGGTCAGAGTGAAGTGAAAGTATTACCAACCTTGTGCTAGAGTTCACTTGTTCCACTCAGCGATTCCGATGCAGGAGAGATGGCAACTCTGATGGCCCCAATGTTTAACAGCAGCACTAGGTAAAGGAGAGAAACAATGTGACATGGATCGCACAAATTTTTTCCAATAATAATGGCGACGAGCATTGATTTCTCTCCTCTTCCTTTTAGTTGGCAAATTAGCAGCACTTCAAGTTATTCATATTAAAGGGAGTGCTCTGCTCTAGTGCCACTTATAATAGCTGACTGCTTTGACTCTCTCAGAATGCCATAGTTTTAAAGGGAATACCAAGCCCCTTGAAGTGGAACAGCCTCGTCAGGAATTTCAAATACAAACACATTCACAGAGGTATCATGCCAATAAAACCTGGAAGAATTCCCTTTTTCACTGCTAGCCTGCCAAGCCAGTTATATTCTTGTCCTATAGAGGGGATGGACGGTAACTTCATTCTTTGATGCCGTGATAAATATGAGTTTTACAGCACAAAAATGTTTGTATTCTCTTTTATGCACATGCTGCCGTTCCATATTGCTAAAGTGATGCAGAAGCAGCTAAGGGGATTTCCCTATTCTGATTACACATGCATACTCTCAGTGTGAATTCCACGCACACAATAATTAATATACAAACCCCTTCGGTGTGCAACTATAATTATCAAGGTATTGTGTAATATAACAGTCAGTGTGGAAGCAAGCCCTAAAAAGCATTACTTGCTTAAATGGCTCATGGTGTGCTGTCCATCACATTCTCAGTGCCCTCAACTGCAGTGCCAGTGGGAGCTGCCGGGCCCAGCCTCTGGCAGGAGTGGGGCCAAGTATAGATTTATTACATAGTGGCGTAACAGTGGGCATACCATTCGGTGGCATACCATTCAGGTATCGTGCACTGCTCTTTATGTCCCAGATCAGAAATTCACAAGGATGTTGGCTGAAAGGCTCTGGAAGTGAATGGCCAGGTACCTTTTTAACTGTCAAAGGCTAAAGCAGACCATCACCGCTGTTAGAAAATGGTGCTTGATATTCAAGCTTAACCCGAACAAAATACTAAACAGCTTCAAATTTCAAAAGGATTTTCCCCAGCATAGTTAGGGCTGAACTGGTTTCAAAGCTGTTTATTTGCTTCCCAGAGCAAGTATAGATTGGAAGCTTTTTGGAAGAACCAGCCCTTTGGCCTGGGTTTGTACAGCACCTAGCACGGTGGGACCCTGATCCATGATGGGGGCTCCGAGGAACACCCAGACTACAAATTATAAATAGTAATAAGAAATGCAGTCAAAGCTAATTTCTTTATAGTCTGTGTGTAGCAACAGCTACTGTTCTTTATACTATGTCCACTTCAATTTGGTATTTTTAAATCTTGAAATGAATCATTTTTCATTAGAGAGTCTGGTTTTTTGGCATTTAAGTTTCTTATCAGACACTGTTCCCCTGAACAAGACTAAGAATGAGTCAACTGACTCAAAGCTTTGTCTGTATGTTTGGCTGAACCTCTTTCAAGGTTTTGAATAATTCTATTTATTTGTATTATTAGTTCATGCAACTCGCCCCAGTAGTTTTGGTTCTGGTTAGGACCAGATGTATTTGAAATACCATAAGAAGGATTGTTCTTCTGGTATTTCCAGCCCAGGCAGAAATGAGAAGGAAAGTTTTAGGAGAGAGTCTGATCCCATGAGATTTGCTGTCACAGAGCCCTGAACAGAAAGTAAAAGAGGAAATAAGTATCAAATATCTCATGTTAGAATGCACTTACAAATGTTATGTCTATCCCTGGATTTTGTCTGGGATTTTAAGCCTTTTTTGGTATTTGTTAATGAAGAATTTCAGCTTGCCTCTAAGAAAACCATATTTCTTCCTTTCAGCATGAGCTCCAAGTCCCCTTATCTTTGAAGAACAACATGAATTTCAAGAATGGACTGTTCAAATATGTGCTTACCTTTGAATGCCTCACATCATTCAAATTCGTTAAGGTGTGGTGTTAATTGGTTCTGAAGAAAGCCTGATTCATTCTTCTGGGGAAAGTTGTATCTTATGGAAAAATATGGAATTCACAACAAAAGGACATGATTGGTAGAATCAAACAAATGCACCAACTCCATAAATGTCAACATATTGACACACTGACTATTGCAGGGCATAGTCCCTTGAGCTCAATGGGACTACAGATATAGTAAGTGCTTGGTTTAGTAGTAAATGTTCAGCGTATCAGATGCTTAGGGCTTAGTCATCCCAAGACTTTTAAATGTGCTTAATTTTATGCACATGGATAGTCTCGGTGTATAGACATTATTTGTTATTACCCTTCTAAGTAAGGAACATTTGTAGAGCACAGGAGCCACTTAACCATAGGCTCAATTTTTCTGCACCCCAGATGGATAGCTGAACAAATTTTGAATTGAAATAACAAGAAACTAAAATTCCAGATCCAAACACCTTCTTAATTTGGTAGGTTCAAAATGAAGATCGGAGTGGATCAGGCTCATAACGCACAACCACACACACACAAAAAAAAAGTGATGGAGATAGCAAATAAAATAATTGGTAACTAATGTAAAACCAGTGAGATGATGCCCGCAGCATCTTGGTTGAATATGCAGGGCTCTGTATATGCTCACAATGCCTATCTGAATGTTGATGATTCTTGTATATTATTAAAACAATCAATTTCAATTAAATGAAACCATCAACAAGACATTCTGATTTTCTTTTATATTAATGTGAGCTGCAATTAACCTTTAATACATGTTCCTCTATATCAGGGGTCTCCAAACTTTATGAGACGAGGGCCATATTAGATTTTTGAAGGGGCTTCGCGGGCCGAAGCAACGGTGAAAGAAATTAAATATATGCAAATATATGCAAAATCGTTTAAAAAAATAACACTAAAATTTGACCATTATGAAATGATGAAATTGTTAATTTCCATCTTCTTTACTCCATTTATTGGAGATGTAATTAAGCATCTGGCTTGTATTTTTACTCTAAGGCAGAGGTCCGTGCCTCCTCGGCTGCAGCAGCAACTCTCCCCTAAGTTGGCTCCCCTTTTGGGGGGACACTGGCTCCCGGGGGCACTCACACCTCTGCACAGCTCAGCTGTGCTGCCGCCCCATGTGAGCTGCTGCTGGCGGCCCTTCCCCCTACCTGCTCAGCGTGCCTACTCAGCTGTTCGCTTCTCCGGTTAGTTGGAGGGCCGGACAAATGGGAGCCCCAGGCTGGATCCAGCCCACAGGCCGTAGTCTGGAGACCCCTGCTCTATATTACTTTGTCACACCTTCCAAGTGGTCAGGAAAGATTGGACTTACAGGAGTGAGTTATTTGGGGGGGGCAATGGGGATGAGTTAATCTTGCACACTGTATTCCTACTTGCAGGGGCGGCTCCACGCACCACCACAGCAAGCATGTACCTGGGGCGGCAAGCCGCGGGGGGCGGCCTGCCGGTCGCTGTCAGGGCAGCAGTCAGGCGGCCTTCGGCGGGATACCTGCGGGAGGTCCTCCGGTCCCGTGGTTTCAGCAGCAATTCGGCGGTGAGCACGCCGAAGGTGCGGGACCAGCGGATCACCTGCAGAAATGCCGCTGAAAGCTGCCGTGACCAGCGGACCACCTGCAGGTATGCCGCCGAAAGCCACCTGACTGCCGTGCTTGGGGTGGCAAAAAACATAGAGCCACCCTGCCTACTTGAGTTTATTAAGGAGAAGGCATACACTCAAACAGAGATATTACCAGAGGTATCAAAACCAAAGTATCTGTTGCACCTTGTATATCCAGTACCGTTTTCAGAACTCCAGTAAATAGCTCTGTATTCTAGTTCTAAGTCAAACTGTTCCTTTCATTTTAGTTTTTTACAGAACAATCCTTCCAGTGTTGCATTACTCTGTTACCTCTCCTCATACACAACAAATCCCTTCAGCCTAATTTTCAGAAGACTTCCTCCACTCACATACATGCTGTTTTGCTTGTGTACTCACCTGCAAGTGTGCTTTTTTGTTCAATATCACCGGTGCAGACAGGTGGTGGGATCTATCACTTGTACACTCCAGTGAGTATTTTTATATGCAAAACCTATTTGTCCAAATGGGTTTCACATGGAAAAATTCCATCATATGACACATGGTAAATGTGGGAATCAGTTATCAAGGTCTCTAGATTCTGTATCAGCCTCTTGAAAATTGATTCTGCAGGAGCTTCAGTGTGGAGATTAAAAAAAGAAGTATTTACAGATGAAAGCAAATAATATAATCAGTGCATGGACCTTTGTTATTTATTTTGATATGAAATTCAACTAATTATTGCTCCACATTCAGTTCTCATTATGCAACTTATTTGTACATTGATAACACAATTGCCACTAAGCTGTAATTTTCTGCTTCCTCAATACATAGCTCAACAAACCAGGATGGACCTTCTGGTTTCATCAAGAGTGTGACTGGCATACACAATTCAGAGTCTTACTGGAAACAATGGCATTTTCAGAAACAAATACCTTCAAAAAACATTTTTGTTTTCGAAAGGATTTTGTAGCTAGGACCAAGATGTAGTCCCCAAACAAATGGATCAAATAAGTTTTATATTTCCCTTAAGCTCATATTTAAAAACCTCATTTCTCATCAAAGATATTGGGGAGTATGTTACTGACAAAGCCATATCATGGCATCAGCTCTTAAGCAGAATTCCCCAAAAAATCATCAGGGAGTTCTGCTTTTAAAAATATGCCCAGAGCTAAAGGTGTCATCCTAAAGGCAAATCCACCACGAAAGTCCTATTTCAACTCATCCAAGGATGAAAGGAAATCAGGATAGCCACAGACAAATTCAGATCAGTTTTTCCTCTATCATTATGTCTTCTCCTCCTTGGGAAACTGACCTGTTTTGAAAGTTTCACCTCTACATTTGTTGTCATGAAATCTGCTTTATTTTTCAGGAATTTGTTTTCTATAATTAACACAGTAATTATCAGACTGTCGCTCCGAAAAATACCATTAATTTCTGTGCATTTCCCTGTATTCAAATAATGGGCCCCCAACTTCTATGTTCAGATGAGCTGCACTCGGAGCACCACTAGAATGAAGGAGGAGTCAAGGTCATATTTAACAACAAATCCTGGGGCTGGTTTAGTCCTTTGCACAACTTACAGCAACCTCAGAGCTGTCAGTGGCTCCAAAGCGATGTCCCAACAGCCAGCAGTTACTGGAACGCAATGGTACCCCAGCCACACACCCCTTTTTCCTTGATCAGTATTCTGCAGACCCAGGGTGATGTAAAACTGGTCTAACACAAAGGGACTGTATAGCACTTGAGAAAAGGGCCTTTTATCTCTGTCAGAATAGGTCTTGTACATGGTCTTGTTAATGTACAGTCATGCGTACGGTCAGGGGCGGCTCTCACAATTTCGCTGCCCCAAGCAGGTGACAATGCAACTGCAGAACTTCAGATAATTTAATCTGACAGCATTCCCCACTTCCTGCCTCAAATCAGATGGCCAAATTATTAATACAAACTAAAAGCAATAATAATTGCAGGAATAATTCTATATTATTTCTTAATGAAAGGGCAGATATTTGGGAGGGGGAGTGTAGAATCTCAGATACTATTTTTTCAGGATGTGGTAATGAAAAGTGATTGCAGAGAAGGAGGCAGTCTCTCCTCTCCACAACCCTAACCTGGAGAGGTTTACCTGTCATAGAATAGGTTATCTAGTCATAGAATATCAGGGTTGGAAGGGACCATAGGAGGTTATCTAGTCCAACCCCCTGCTCAAAGCAGGACCAATCCCCTATTTTTGCCCCAGATCCCTAAATGGCCCCCTCAAGGATTGAACTCATAACCCTGGGTTTAGCAGGCCAATGCTCAAACCACTGAGCTATCCCTCCCCCCCCAAGCTATTCCTACCGCAGCCCTAGGCTTGGGAGCCCTACCCTCTACACCGCTAACCCTAGCCCAAGCCCAAGAAGCAATACCTACCCCAACACTAAGCTTACAATAAGGAACCCCATCATTTCAACCCTGCCCCAAGCCTAGTGAGGCCTGCATATCCCAACCGAAGCTCAGAGAGCTCTACCCTCCAACACTTTCCCTAGCCTGAGGAGTCCCAACCCCAACTCTAATCCTTGGTGCCCTATCTGCCCCAACCATAACCCTAGCCCTGGGGAGTCCTACCCTTCACAGCCCTACACCTACTTTTGGGGAACCCTCCCCTATAGCATCTTAACTGCTGGCTGGGAAGCCCTTCTGTGCACAACCCTAATCCTTACCCAAATTGCTCTCCCCATGCCACTCCCAATGGTAACTTGGGAACCCTACTCTCCACAGTCCTAGCTCATGGAGCCCATACCACCCCATAGAGCCCTATCTCCACTACCCTAACCCTGTAAAGCCCAATCACTACCCTAATCCTAACCCCAGGGAGCACGCTGAGCACCAACCTGAAATCCTAACCCCAGGTGAGCTTCTATAGAAACTTTTTAGCTAAAAACAAAAGACAGGCCTGTGGGAGGCAGGATCAAAGATAAAATCAACCTCTAATGGAAACTAAAACAGGCGGTAGTCGGAGCTGCTATTGTCGCCAATGTCAATCAGGAATAGTTTCTTATTGTTAAAGGTTCGACCCAGCTACCCATGTGTAACTTTACAGCCAATAGCCCCAAATAAATACATTGGTAGCTAATGCCAAAATCCACCCTTGCGTTTTTAAAGACGTGCTACTGTAATTGTAACAAGATTTTTTTTTAAGTGAGCTGAACAAGTTAACCATGAAGAAGGCACAGCAAGGCATCACCCTGCAGTTTGACAGCTATTTCTTCATCAGGTGAAGGATTGTACTCTAAACGTGCAGAGATGCTTTCATAGAATCATAGAATCATAGAATCTCAGGGATGGAAGGGACCTCAGGAGGTCATCTAGTCCAACCCCCTGCTCAAAGCAGGACCAACCCCACATGAAATCCAGATGGTTCCAATCAGGATTATGCTTGTGCTAAATGAGATTTCTTATTTTAGGAAGCCACATGGCAACATACTTTGGGACAGCAAGGCAGTGATGTCCGCCACTCCAAATCACAATTGGCACCTTTATAATGGTGCCGTGCATTGGAGGAGTGCTCTGCAAAAAGGTAACTCCTTCACAAAAGAAACCAAGTCTGGAAAGCAAACTAAAAATAATTCTTTAAGTATATCCTCAAATTATAGAAGGAAAATCTTGAACATATAAATGTTTGATTAATTAATCCTAGAAAGAAGACATCATACAAATATGGTTCTTTTTACTTCTGTGAATAATCAGAATTGACCTGTTTAAATTACTACTTTGACAAGCAAGATTTCAAACAAGATAAAATAGTGGTTTGATCCATTTCTGATGCGGTAAAGAACTATTTTAACCAACGGCCTGAGAAACCACACAAACCTTATTTTAAAAAAATCTTTCACTATCCTTATTAGCTACAGTAGAAACATGCTGCATAATATCTATCATTCTATACTTCTACAATTGTTCAAGACAGAAGATGACTTGTAAGCCTGTTGAGACAGGTCTTCCCATAAGTTTTAGTTTGGGTCTCTTGATTCACACATAGAATCATAGAATCATAGAATCTCAGGGTTGGAAGGGACCTCAGGAGGTCATCTACTCCAACCCCCTGCTCAAAGCAGGACCAACCCCAACTAGATCATCCCAGCCAGGGCTTTGTCAAGCCTGACCTTAAAAACCTCTAAGGAAGGAGATTCCACCACCTCCCTAGGTAACCCATTCCAGTGCTTCACCACCCTACTAGTGAAAAAGTTTTTCCTAATATCCAACCTAAACCTCCCCCTCTGCAACTTGAGACCATTACTCCTTGTTCTGTCATCTTCTACCACTGAGAACAGTCTAGATCCATCCTCTTTGGAACCCCCTTTTAGGTAGTTGAAAGCAGCTATCAAATCCCCCCTCACTCTTCTCTTCTGCAGGCTAAACAATCTCAGTTCCCTCAGCCTCTCCTCATACGTCATGTGCTCCAGCCCCCTAATCATTTTTGTTGCCCTCCGTTGGACTCTTTCCAATTTATCCACATCCTTCTTGTAGTGTGGGGCCCAAAACTGGACACAGTACTCCAAATGAGGCCTCACCAGTGCCGAATAGAGGGGAATAATCACGTCCCTCGATCTGCTGGAAATGCCCCTACTTATACAGCCCAAAATGCCGTTAGCCTTCTTGGCAACAAGGGCACACTGTTGACTCATATTCAGCTTTTCGTCCACTGTAACCCCTAGGTCCTTTTCTGCAGAACTGCTGCCCAGCCATTCGGTCCCTAGTCTGTAGCAGTGCATGGGATTCTTCCGTCCTAAGTGCAGGACTCTGCACTTGTCCTTGTTGAACCTCATCAGATTTCTTTTGGCCCAATCCTCTAATTTGTCTAGGTCCCTCTGTATCCTATCCCTACCCTCCAGCGTATCAACCACTCCTCCCAGTTTAGTGTCATCTGCAAACTTGCTAAGGGTGCAGTCCACACCATCCTTCAGGTCGTTGATGAAGATATTGAACAAAACCGGCCCCAGCACCGACCCTTGGGGCACTCCACTTGATACCGGCTGCCAACTAGACATGGAGCCATTGATCACTACCCGTTGAGCACGACCATCCAGCCAGTTTTCTATCCACCTTACCGTCCATTCATCCAGCCCATACTTCTTTAACTTGCTGGCAAGAACGCTGTGCGAGACTGTATCAAAAGCTTTGCTAAAGTCAAGAAATAGCACATCCACTGCTTTCCCCTCATCCACAGAGCCAGTTATCTCATCATAGAAGGCAATTACGTTAGTCAGGCATGACTTGCCCTTGGTGAATCCATGCTGACTGTTCCTGATCACTTTCCCCTCCTTTAAGTGGTTCAAAATTGATTCCTTGAGGACCTGTTCCATGATTTTTCCAGGGATTGAGGTGAGACTGACTGGCCTGTAGTTCCCCGGATCTTCCTTCTTCCCTTTTTTAAAGATGGGCACTACATTAGCTTTTTTCCAGTCATCCGGGACCTCCCCCGATTGCCATGATTTGTCAAAGATAATGGCCAATGGCTCTGCAATCACATCGGCCAACTCCTTTAGCACCCTCGGATGCAGTGCATCCGGCCCCATGGACTTGTGTTCGTCCAGCTTTTCTAAATAGTCCCGAACTACTTCTTTCTCCACAGAGGGCTGGTCACCTCCTCCCCATACCGTGCTGCGGAGTGCAGCCATCTGGGAGCTGCCCTTGTCTGTGAAGACAGAGGCAAAAAAAGCATTGAGTACACTAGCTTTCTCCACATCCTCTGTCACAAGGTTCCCTCCCTCATTCAGCAAGGGGCCCACACGTTCCTTGACTTTCTTCTTGTTGCTAACATACCTGAAGAAACCCTTCTTGTTACTCCTAACATCTCCAGCTAGCTGCAACTCCAAGTGTGATTTGGCCTTCCTAATTTCACTCCTGCATGCCTGAACAATATTTTTATACTCCTCCCTGGTCATTTGTCCAATCTTCCACTTCTTGTAAGCTGCTTTTTTGTGTTTAAGACGAGCAAGGATTTCACTGTTAAGCCAAGCTGGTCGCCTGCCATATTTACTTTTCTTTCTACACATCGGGATGGTTTGTTCCTGCAACCTCAATAAGGTTTCTTTAAAATACAGCCAGCTTTCCTCGACTCCTTTCCCCCTCATGTTATTCTCCCAGGGGACCTTGCCCATCAGTTCCCTGAGGGAGTCAAAGTCTGCTTTTCTGAAGTCCAGGCTCTGTATTCTACTGTTCTCCTTTCTTCCTTGTGTCAGGATCCTGAACTCGACCATCTCATGGTCACTGCCTCCCAGGTTCCCATCCACTATTGCTTCCTCTACTATTTCTTCCCTGTTTGTGAGCAGCAGGTCAAGAAGAGCTTTTCCCCTAGTTGGTTCCTCCAGCACTTGCACCAGGAAATTGTCCCCTACACTTTCCAAAAACTTCCTGGATTGTCTGTGGACCGCTGTATTGCTCTCCCAGCAGATGTCGGGGTGATTAAAGTCACCCATGAGAACCAGGGCCTGTGATCTAGTAACTTCTGTTAGTTGCTGGAAGAAAGCCTCGTCCACCTCATCCGCCTGGTCTGGTGGTCTGTAGCAGACTCCCACCACGACATTACCCTTGTTGCTCACACTTCTCAATTTAATCCAGAGACTCTCAGGTTTTTCTGCAGTTTCATACTGGAGCTCTGAGCAGTCAAACTGCTCTCTTACATACAACGCAACTCCCCCACCTTTTCTGCCCTGCCTATCCTTCCTGAACAGTTTATATCCATCCATGACAGTACTCCAATCGTGAGAGTTATCCCACCAAGTCTCTGTTATTCCAATTACGTCATAATTCCTTGACTGTGCCAGGACTTCCAGTTCTCCCTGCTTGTTCCCCAGGCTTCTTGCATTTGTGTATAGGCATTTAAGATAACTCACCGATTGTCCTGCTGTCCCAGTATGGGGCAGGAGCCCTCCCCTCTTGCACTCACCTACTTGTGCTTCCTCCCGGTATCCCACTTCCCCACTTACCTCGGGGCTTTGGTCTCCTTCCCCCGGTGAACCTAGTTTAAAGCCCTCCTCACTAGGTTGGCCAGCCTGCTTCCAAAGATGCTCTTCCCTCTCTTCGTCAGGTGGAGCCCGTCTCTGCCTAGCACTCCTTCTTCTTGGAACACCATCCCATGGTCAAAGAATCCAAACCCTTCTCTCCGACACCATCTGCGTAGCCATTCGTTGACTTCCACGATTCCACATCATTCTTTGCCTCTCTTTTGGCCCTTTTCATGGTAGAGCACTGGACTGGAATTCAGGAAACTTGGTTTCTAGCCCCACTCTGCCACTGGCAGAAACAGTCACCTGCCTCCCTGTTTCTCAGATTCCTCATTTCTAAAATGAGAATAATGATACTGACCTTGCTGGGAAAGTGCTTTGAGATCTACTGATGAAAAGTGCTAGATAAAAGCTAAATGAAAATAAGAAAGAAAAACGTGTAGCACCTTAGAGACTAACAAATTTATTTCAGCATAAGCTAGACACTATTATTGTGTTGCCTCATCTATTTGGAATTTTTTCATCTACCCATCCAAGGCACTGACTCACTGCTTTATGTCTCACATTAAAACTTTCTTCTCTCTCTAAGCTTATGACTGACTCACCTCCCAGTTTTGCTGCCTGAACTGCAGCTTTTCTGTGAATAAGTACTTCTAGTGCTGTCTGTCAGGCACTTCACTTCCGCTATGAATTCATTAGAGAACACTTTACCAGTAAAGTAAGGGTATGTCTATGTGTACAGTGCTGCAGCGTGTGCTGCAGCGGGTCTAGTGAAGATGCTCTATGCCGACGGGAGAGCATGCCACCTCCATGAGTGGCAGCAGCTATGTCGGCAGGAGCTTCTTCTGCCACCGTAGCGCTGTGCACACGAATGCTTATGTCAGTGCAATTTATGTCGCTCAGAAGATGGAATATTCACACCCCCGAGTGACATAATTTTTGCAGACATAATGTAGACATAGCTGCTTTATGTCAGGTCTTAGGCTATCTTCCTCAGAACTGCTGCTGTCACTGGAACTGATTTTTATTTTTTGTTTACAGAAGTTAAAGAGCACCCAATGACAGGATTTAAGCTTTTGATAATTTATTCATGTTTAATGGCAAAGGATCAGGAGGCTCTGAAATGGTCTCTCTGGCCATGGATTTAATCACAAATCTAGGTAAAAAATGTAATCTATAAAAGTCTTGCTAGTTTTTGTCAGCTAAATTTTCTAGGACAAAATTTTTAATGTTAAGTATCAAATAGATTAAAGGCCTGATGACTACTTGCCACTGGAGTCAAAGACAAAACTCCCATTGCTGTTATGTGGGTAAGGGAGCTGGCCTGCCTTATACTGACTACTCTTAAACATCTGATTTTACTGGCTAAATCCCACTTTGACCAATAAAGAGTATTATTTATAAATGGCAACGTGCTTTCCATTGTCTTTGTATGTGGTGTTGTAACCATGCGGGTCCCAGGATGTTAGAGAGGTAAGGTGGATGAGGTAATATATTTTATTGGACCAACTTCTGTTGGTGAGAGAGAGAGAGAGAGAGAGAGAGAGAGAGAGAGAGGCTTTTGAGCCTCCCTTTTCCTTTGTGCTTTTTGAGCTAGATCCTCAGCTGATGTAAACGATCATAGCTGTATTAAAGTCAATGCTGCTGTGATGATTTACACCAGCTGAAAATCTTGTACTTTGTCTTTGAAATACCATAATAGTTTCCTTTAAGTGTAGATTACCTGATTGTAGTGAACTATATTCTTTGGCAAACTTGGTGTTTCCCAGATTAACTACCTACCCTAAAAAGTAGAAATAAAGTTATAAAATCAGAGAAAAACCTAAATAGTAATAAATAGCTAGCCTTTAAGTAATAGCAAGGTATTTATTCTAGCAAGCAAAATCAGAAATCTAGAAAATGTTTATATCTTAACTACAGAAATATCCAAAATGACACTTAAAATGAAGTCACATAGCAAATTCAGTTCATGATTTAGTTGGGAACTTTCTTTATACCGAGCAAAACCTATTACTAACCAGCTATAAGCTCTTCAAAGTGATACAACTTCAAGACAAACTTCATTTGTCATTACAGCACATTCTTTCCTATCTTTGTCTAAGTCTTCCATTCCAAATTTGTTTATTTTGCTACATAGAAAATGGTCCATCCCCAGGGAGATTCCAGTGCTCTGATTTAATGCTACCACAAAGTCTCACAATACCATAGAAAAATAGACCAATATGCAAATTGCTGAAGTCTAATAAACATTGCCTCATGGAACAGTAGCCAGTGGACACTAAAACCTGCCATCAGACGGGGCATATGTAACCTTTAGTAACCCTACCTATCCTATATGACAAGGCCAAGGAAACAAAGGTACCTCCTACTAACACTCTGGTATGTCACAGATCTTTTATGACTTTTTGGATTATCTTTTTCCATGGAACAACCTCAGGGAAGGGCCTTAAGGGAAGAAGCCTTTGATGATTCCTTTGCAGAGTTTTTTGACCCCAGGGAAAAGGGTGTAGAGCGAGCCCTCCTGAAATATGGCAGGTTCCCCAGCGATCCACAGGAAGCTAGGGCCAGCCCTGCACATGGAGGCTCTGAGCTTCCACTCCAGCTCCTGGCAGCATAGCTCACGGTGAGAAGAGAAATACTGTTTTCTTCTTTGCAAAAAATACCAGTATTCAGAATTTAAACACTGCCTTTCCGAAGGGAAGATAAATTCTCTAAAGTGGCAACACTGTAACTTGAATTTTAAGTTTATTCTGATCAGGTCAGAATTATGCCTTATTTAAAAAAATCTGACGTTTACTACTAGTGTTCTATATTGTTTCTGGAGTATGTTTTTTTTATAAGGGACTGTACAATGGCAAAAATTAAATGAGTTTCTAAACATTGACCCTGGCATCTTTTTCAAAGGTACAGTACAATTATTTTGAGTAATTCAGGCACTTTTGATTTCAGAAACTCTGCCCGACTCCCGTGGATAATATTTTGTACAGAAGTTCTAGCTGGTGCATGTACTGTGGATGCATCTACTTGACCCAAAGAAAACATTTATATTTCATAGCACATATCTACTCAGGAAGTACAAATGAGTTATCCCATTACAGTTTGTAAAACTCAGTCTGGAACAATTTCAAATGCAGGTAGGCCAAAATCAGAAACATTTATCCAAGACCTCTTGAATTTTGGGTGTTTACCTAAAATGGAACCCAGTTCCGAACCACCTGTGGTTTTGCTCCTCTTCAGCTTGAAGAATGGAGCCAAGACACCATATATTTTAATTCTCTTAGCCACCTTTGGCATAGTCAAAAATATAATCAAAGCCAAGAACAAAGCCAAGGCTGGATGAATGGACGGTAAGGTGGATAGAAAACTGGCTGGATGGTCGTGCTCAACGGGTAGTGATCAATGGCTCCATGTCTAGTTGGCAGCCGGTATCAAGTGGAGTGCCCCAAGGGTCGGTGCTGGGGCCAGTTTTGTTCAATATCTTCATCAACGACCTGGAGGATGGTGTGGACTGCACTCTTAGCAAGTTTGCAGATGACACTAAACTGGGAGGAGTGGTTGATACGCTGGAGGGTAGGGATAGGATACAGAGGGACCTAGACAAATTAGAGGATTGGGCCAAAAGAAATCTGATGAGGTTCAACAAGGACAAGTGCAGAGTCCTGCACTTAGGACGGAAGAATCCCATGCACTGCTACAGACTAGGGACCGAATGGCTGGGCAGCAGTTCTGCAGAAAAGGACCTAGGGGTTACAGTGGACGAAAAGCTGAATATGAGTCAACAGTGTGCCCTTGTTGCCAAGAAGGCTAACGGCATTTTGGGCTGTATAAGTACGGCATTTCCAGCAGATCGAGGGACGTGATTATTCCCCTCTATTCGGCACTGGTGAGGCCTCATTTGGAGTACTGTGTCCAGTTTTGGGCCCCACACTACAAAAAGGATGTGGATAAATTGGAAAGAGTCCAACGGAGGGCAACAAAAATGATTAGGGGGCTGGAGCACATGACTTATGAGGAGAGGCTGAGGGAACTGGGATTGTTTAGCCTGCAGAAGAGAAGAGTGAGAGGGGATTTGATAGCTGCTTTCAACTACCTAAAAGGGGGTTCCAAAGAGGATGGATCTAGACTGTTCTCAGTGGTAGAAGATGACAGAACAAGGAGTAATGGTCTCAAGTTGCAGAGGGGGAGGTTTAGGTTGGATATTAGGAAAAACTTTTTCACTAGTAGGGTGGTGAAGCACTGGAATGGGTTACCTAGGGAGGTGGTGGAATCTCCTTCCTTAGAGGTTTTTAAGGTCAGGCTTGACAAAGCCCTGGCTGGGATGATCTAGTTGGGGTTGGTCCTGCTTTGAGCAGGGGGTTGGACTAGATAACCTCCTGAGGTCCCTTCCAACCCTGAGATTCTATGATTCTATGATTCTAACAAGAGAGAAGTTAGGAGGACAATCTTGATTAGGGAGCTAAAATGAGCCAGTTAAAGTTTAATATACTGTTATTTAGAAACCACTTCAAAACTTACTATTAATCTTGAATTTTGTTTTAAAATTTGGCTTAAAAAATAGTAATGCTTATCTTGAATTCCTATTTTTATTCAGTTAAAGACTATCTGATCTATTGCATATAAACTAAAAGTAATGGCAAACTTGATTTCCCCCCCCATTTTTTATTCAACACATGCTCTAACCTACCCCAATAGGCCTATTTTGATAGTAATTACTAGGAAATCATTAAAATCAATATCTGCAGCAGGATTTCTTGCCCCTTACTCTGAATGATCTGGTACTCAACACTGTTAAAAACAGGATACAGGACTAGATGGACAATTTTCTCACTGGGTCTGGCAATTTCTGTGTTCTTAAAGTTTGTTCTTTGCTGAAAACTCTTCATTTCAGCTCAGCTTAAATTCTGGCAGTCGGGACCCTTGTTGTCATTTGTGTAATCAGGCAATGAATATTAATCAAATATACACTTTAGGGAATTAAGTCACTTGCATAACATGTCCAGATTTCTGGAACTCACTTGCCATATTTGGGTTGTCAGCAAAGATTTCTGCCTCTCGGAAGAATCTGCAGGAACATCAAGGAGGGTCCTATTGGATATGCAAAGGTTTCCTTTCAGTCTCGTTTCCTCAGATCTTTTTTAGCCCCTATTTCTTAATGTGCACGCACGCGCACACACACACACACACACACACACACACACACACTTTATTAGCTTCAAGTGACAGTTGAAATTGGGCTGGAGATGGCAATGTCTTCCCACTCATAGCAGCATGAAAGTACAATCTCAGCCTTAATGACAGCTGTTCTGATGATGTGCTATTTTCAGTCCCATAACTTTCTAAAAAAGTAACTTGTACAAAAGTAGGATTTCAGTGATGGTTTATCACAGATTGAGATGCGTTAGCGAGTGTTATGCAAGATCACATCTCTTTCCTTGTTTTTTACCTTCCAGTTCAGCACACTTGTAAGCAGGGATGCTGGAACAATTTGTATAGTGGGGGTGCTGAGAGCCACTGAATCAAACTGTAAACTCTGTATATGATGGAAACCACTTCAAGCCAGGGAGTGTGGTAGCACCCCCAGGACCGCTACTTCCAGCACCTATGTGTGCAAGCCATCAAATTCAGCTAACGTCCAGATTGTGAACTCCTTACTCCCAGTAGTGAGCAATTACTCACCCTGGGACAGCTTGAATGAGTAACTATTAACTAATAAGAGTAAGACGTTCACAACGGGGAGCTAAACCTTTTGCTTTACTTTTGTTAAAATCCTCCATGACAAGACTCTTGAGATGAGCTTCATTGTAACCATGTAGATTGGGAGCTTCAGTGTTCCAGTGCATTTTGCTGCAGAGTGAACCATCTCTGCATTAGCTATCACCACTAAAAAGAAGTAGTCCTTTGCCAAATGCACTGCTAGTTGGTCACAGGACCGTAGTCAGAATCTGGTAAATCTCTGTGAGGTGAGCAAAACATTCAACCTCAGTAAGAGTACTGCGTGTACCAAGCAATAGTGGAGAAGCTGCCAGTGTTGGTTTTGAATTCAGTAAGAAAGTTTGTTACCATCATCTCAACAGAGCAGTGACCAATGTGGAGAAAGGATCAAGCATATCAGGAGGTACTATTGGAAAAGTTCGTGATGAGAACTGCACCTCTGGGAGCTTCCTGACATCCTGCATAATTTATAAGGACTTTAACCTGGTGCTGGAAACTACATTGAGCCCTGAGCCCAGAGAGGTTCATGATAAGCTGGTCAGCCTGGATGGTGGCCTTCTGACCCCCCGAATCGAATATAGCCATCTGCAAACTTTTCCTATATTAGGAACTTAAGATGGGTAGTCACATTTCAGGGAGGAGGGACTTTCTGGGTCCTCCTTTGTAGGTCACCAGCCTACTCCACTCAAAGCTGTGTTGTTCATTCAGCTTAAGCTCAGAAACCTCTTCAGTACTCATGGCTGGCTTGCCCCTGGTCACCTGGAATAGAATATCTCTTTGAAATTCAGGAACCTCCAAAATGATGTCCACCAGACATGATGTTAAATGCCTGAAAGGAATGTGAAACCATATGTAATATACTATGGTAGGTGTTGCAACTCTTTTTTCCCAAAAAATTGAAATGGTCTTGAACTTCAGGATCCAGGATAAGTATTTCTAGTATTGTTTATCCAGTTCTTTAATGTAGTGCAGGTTAAAATGATCATCTAATGGGAGCCAATCATACTGACACCACCAAAGAAATTTAGATTTACATGAGCGCCATATATTTAAGCAGGAGGGTCTCACTTTGCAAACCCCTCTGGCCTACCCAACCTGTTTACCTGTAATACATCGCCCATGATTTTCTGGACAGTTATTGAAGACAGAACTGTAGTGAAAAACATAACCTCAACAGGAGAAGGTGCTGTGTTACATTTTCCCTTCATGCCCCCATAATCTGTCCACCATATTTTCCCTCCCTTTCCAGTATCCTACCTTTCACACTTTCCTTCTCTACCCCTCCTTATTCTCTTCTCCCCATCATTCTCTTCCTTCAGCTTTTCAGCCTTCAATGCCCCCTATTTCCTCCTGAACCTCTTCATTGACCTACTGCACCAGACATTCCTGCCTCCTCATAGTTCCTTGTATAGACCCTTAACGAATTTCACTTCAAATAATGGGAATTGGTGGCCATCTTTACTAGGGACAGCCTTACTTCCACATATAAATACTATTAGGAGGCGATGAAGAATTTGACTTGGGGCAGTGTGGTGTCAACCCCATTGAAAATAAGCCATTTCGAATAAGGGAATATTCATAAAATACAGTGTCCCTGGATGGGCAGGTAACCTGAATAAGCAGAGGTAAAATGCTCAAAGAACCACAGTTACTGTGGTAAAGTAACCTATCTTTCACCTTTGATGTGGCTTTTGCATATTTCCAGGTGCTGGCACCTGCCGTTCCCAACAGGAGCTGCAGATGCCAACAACACTAGGGATTTGGCATTGAGGACATAAGAAATATAAGTTTTAAAAAGCATAAAAGGAACTTTTGTATAAGAATTGTTTTCCATCTTTATTTTTAATTTAAAAGAAGAGCAAGAGTGAGTATGAAAGAACTGTGCTGTTACTTTTTAAAAGACATTTGTAGTGAATGAGTGTACCAATAACAAGAACTAAAATAATTATTGAGGATATTGTTTGTATTAGTACCCTGTATATTTAACATTTTTAATCACAGCAACCCACTTCTGAGTTTCTTCCACATAACAGTTTAGTTTATTTTGCAACCTACAGACATTGATTAAAAACAGCAAATTGATTCTGTCTCACATGGAATTCCTTCCAGGGTTCCTCAGAAAGCAGGTTTTGCCCCCTTGATATCATGCTTTTGTGTCTGGCTATCTCCATTAATAAAATGTACAGCATACCTCTATACTATGAGTGTATATACTTCAAAATTCAACATTCCCTTGCCACATAAGTAATATAGAACCTCATCCAAAATCAATACCTCTTTTACACAGTTATAGAAAAATCCTAAGAAAATGCAAACAATTTCAGAGGCATATAATTTTAACAGTGAAACTACCCAATGTCACTCCTCATTTATCTGAAATGTAGATAGTAAAGGGCTTTTAATGTTTCTTTCACTAGCAAACCCAGGGACAGAATTTTCCAACACCTGTAAATTCAGTTTGAGAATTAAGCAATACTTAGTTCAGTTCAAACAAATGCACTGGATTCCAAGCAGATTGCTAAAGGGTGGCTTTTCTGAAGACAATCGTTCTGATATTGGGGATATTGTGTGGATATGCAAGTGAAAGTATCTTACCTGGAATCAAATGCCACAAATAATGGAACTAGTTGGGGGAAGAGCAGCACCTCAGTTCATCCATTTAATACCCTTACGGAAATTAAGAACCTCTCACAATCGAAAGAACTAGATTGCATTAGCTATATTCTCTGTGACAAGGTTATCACCATATGGATGATGGAATCCATATTGACAAATATCAGAAGACTGATTTCAGTGTAAAGGAGAAACAGCTGGTTATGTGGAGCTGATAGACTGAGAGCTGTGTGACCTGGCAAAATGTTGGGACATGTGGGAGCAATTTTTGGAAGTAAAAATATAATTTACATAAGAAAGAAATGTAACTTTATGCCCTTAATTGTACACAAATGTTTTAGATTCCAGACATTGATTTTTTCCCCCCATTCATCTCTTCCTAGTGTGATTCTCTATCTTTTTTTACAAGCCTTTCAATTCAAGGATATCCTTTGATGTGTGTATTTTTCCTGTCATGCTTTTGCTGTCTTATCATTATTATTGCATATATTCATGTGTATCTATACAAAATAAATGGTCAAAGTAAAACTAACATAGACTGTCTTAACTATACAGGCGAGTCTCATCTTACGTGCATTTAACATGCGCGAATTCAGCTTTGCACGGTTGGCAAAAACAAAACAAACAAAAACAAAACAAAAAAAGGGAGAAAAATAACAATTTAAATACTGTACCTGTAGTGCGGGCGATTCCACCCTCCATTACACTCAATGTAATTTTGACTATATGCGATTTTTGCTTTACGCGCTGACTGCGGAACGTAACCCCAGCGTAAGATGAGACTTGCCTGTATATGAAAGGCTGCATTATTGATTACCAAATTAAAAACATTTATTTTTAATATGTAACATGGGAAAGTTCTCTAGTATTTTAACTGGACCAGAGAAATGTCCTCATTAGTTTAACATCTAATGATGGACTGTGCTGAAAGATTTAAGGCATGCACACATATTCTGGCACACAGCTGTAATGTGCAGTAGTTTAGTGCATTTAGTTTTGGTTTCAGAAGTGTGTCCTTTGAGAAATATAATTCTGTTTTCTGAGTAACAGAATCCTGGTTGCTGAATTTCACCAGGAAGATGGGGAAAAATTGGTACCATGACCCCCCCTCCCCCAAAAAGGAAATATTAAATCATTTCACAGTAACCCCCCATTCCGTTTACAGGCACCATGATTGACTCAAAAAATAGCAACCAGAAAAGCAGCCTATTGCCACAGATACAGAAAGTAGATTTCAATAAATCGAAATTAACTAATTCATCCTCAAACAATGCTGTGTGGTTTTATGGATACTTTCCCATCAATGCAATAATTTCACTGTACACACGCTTGGCTGCATCAAGACCCCAGGTGAAATCCCAGTGGTTCCAGTCAGAAACATTCTTGTGGTAAACTAGGTTAGTAATTCGAGGGAGTAACATGTCAATATCCTTTGGGTCTACCATCCAGTCCTCTCCACCGGACCATACTGCAGTGGGCACAGTCATATCTTCTATCTTATAGACAGGAGGGACAGACTGAAAGACAAAAAATGTAAGTCTCAGACGCTGTCTTAATTTTTAAACAAAAATAATTGATTAACCATTTCCATTCATCGGAGGTGATCAGTGTTTTGGGACAGCAGTTCTCAAACCATGGTCGATAGTCTACACAGCACCTGTTGTTGCTCTGTAAAGAGCTGCTTTCTACATGTGTCCCAATTCATCTTGTAACATAGCTTCTGGGTGCCCATTAGGGTAGCTGGATATCAGCAGAATAAGCCTGCCTAGTTTCCACACTAGGATCAGTGCTACTTGGGAGCAGTAGGAGGAAAAGGAACTGTTCTCAGAGACTTGCTGCTGGAAAGGAGTTGCCAGTGTGAGAAGAGCCAGGACCCATCCAGCTGGAGACAAACATCCAGCAGAGAAGGGAAACAGGCAGTATGCATAGGAGATCAGAGGAGAAGGGAAACACATGGCAGGGAACCAGGATCAGGAGAATGTGCAAGAAGGGAACTGGAACATATATAAGGGAATGGGGAAGAAAGGAAGCTGGAGGCTGTGCAGGGAGAGAGGAAGACCCAGAAGCGGGGGAGCACGTACAGGAGGAGACAAGGGCTAAGTAACAATGACCTTGTGCATGGAAGGCGAGGACAAAGCAGCAGTGAACACAGGGCAGGAAAGTGAAGGAGAAGGCGACCAGATGGCAGATGAGCGGGTGCAGAGAAGCCTGGGGAAAGAGAGGAAATCAACAAATAATGGAGGAGATGAAATGAGGAGCAAAAGGAGACAGTATAATTAAGTTTTTCAAATGGATGAAACCCATATTAAATACACCCCAAAAGTCCATAAACTAATGCTAGTTTTCCTGTAGTCAAATGCTGTAACAGATTGGGGATGTGTTGTGATTGAGAGCGGGAAGGCAGGGGATCATTCTTATCTTTAAAAGATCATTTAGTTTTCAGTAAAAATCATTTTTCCATACCTGGTTGTACTTAGCCTTGTTCTCACTGCCATAGTCAAAATATCTGAATTCTCCTGATTTAACAGCCTAGCAAAATGAAGAAAAGAAAGTGTAAAATTAGACACCAAATTATCCACATGCCTTTGCATATCAGTGTGCTGTTCTGCCTTAAACTATCATGAAACAATGATATTACAGTATGCAGGACTTAAATTAGACATTTTGGATGAAATTTTGGAAAAATACTCATTGACTTCAATAGGATCAGAATTTAACCCTTTGCATCTACAACAGCGTATTTTGAGCATACAAAAATTACATGCACTTCTTCAAAATCACTTCTCACTTTTCATTGCTGGTGAGTACTTTTTAAACTGTACCTGCTAACAAACAAGTTTTTCTTTTTGTTAACTTCATCATTAACATTGTGCACAAGGGTGCTTTTTGTGAGAACTTTGTATTGACAGATTTTGGTATTACATAGTCCATGATTTTTTCCATTTTTCTCTTTCAAGACACAATAGTCATAAAATATATAAACAATTAAAAGAATTATAATTTTCCTTTTCAGAACTGCTTTCTGTACTGATGTTCTTCACTGAGGCATTATAGGTGACACAAGCAGCAACCCCTATAGTTAAGATCACCTGACCCTTTTCATTATAAGAGTCTGTTTTCAGTTTGCCAAACTTTAATAATTTAGGCTGAAGTTTTTCAGGCTATCTCAGGCTAAATTCTTTTGGCAAATTTCAGTAAAACCAGTTCAGTCATTTGTTAGAAAATATCTAGGTTCCCTGAGCCATGTCCATCCTGTGCACTGACTGATACAGGGCCCTGTGGAAAAAAATAGTGTGTGATCATGTAATTAAAGACTGTATCATAATACCTATGCACAAGGGGGCTTAATTAAGGTTGCATGAGCAAACTTCATTCTGGAATTTCCTAACTTTTGAGTGTGTGACTTTACAATCTTAATATTCATAGCTTTCCTACATGTCCGTCCTTTCACATTGAAAACTCTCAGTAACCAACAACGTCAAAGATGGAACTCAAAGGATTATGTCACTATATTAAAATCTCGTTGATAAATAAATGTCTGTCTGTTCTGAATAAATCAGGTTTTAACTTTGATCAGAGAGCTCAAGGGAGAGTATAAATCATGGAATATTGAAAGATTTCAGAAGCTCTACCTGAGCCCAGTGCAGAATGTTTTTAGTAGATGTTTCATCTGGAAAGTGGCCTGTGTACACATCCATTCGACTCTGCAAGAAAATATTTTTTAGGATATCATTTGTTTTCTAAATGAAATGGGAGAAAGGCAGGATTCTATATAAACAAAACACCATTCAGTTCAGTAACTACATTACAAATTACAATCAGCATTACAAACTATATTACAAATTACAAATCATCCAAGCTTGAGCAAGTTGGATAGCCAGAAAAACTGGAATATTTTTGGAAATATAATTCCTCTCATATCTGTTAATTTTAAAATCAATTACTTAATGACAGTTCTGCCAAAAGTAGTAATAAAACATCTAAAATCTTAAGCTCTCCTTGAACCTATTGTAAGGTTTGATTTAATTCTGTCTGAGTTACGGTTCTGAGTGCTAGATAAAAACAGGCTTGCAATATTTGCCTGAACTACCTCATGGTTTTACCATGTGTAGATCCTGGGGGAAAGCTAGGTGGATTCTATTGACCCATTGAGCTAGGTGGATTGTCAGACCATCTGAATATAAAGGAAGTGGGAGTTGCTCTCTGTAAACAGAGAAGTCAGGGGGTTGCTTATGCAGCCTCATGTAGGAACAGCCAAGTTTGAGTAGAAAGCTGGGCTGAGCTTTGTTTCTGGTTGTTAATTTCTGTGCTAATAGAGCCAACCCACCTGCAAGGGTGCAAGTCTTTGACTCTATGTATTGCATGGGACTTTGTTTCAGAGCAGGTTGAGCAAGGTATCAGCTAGGCCGACCAGACAGCAAGTGTGAAAAATCGGGACGGGGGGTGGGGCGTAATAGGAGCCTAAGAAAAAGCACCAAATATCGAGACTGTCCCTATAAAATCGAGACATCTGGTCACCCTAGTACCAGCTCACATGAGGTATAATTTCCTTTTCATTTTTTTATTCAAAGAACTCCAGATTGCCATGTAAATGACACCTCTGGCAAATGGACTCTCAACATTTCCCCCAGAGACGAGATTAAATATTCCTGACAACATATGTTTGCAAAGTGTGTCTGTGTGACAGTGGGTATCTTGCAGCGCTGCCAGCAGACATTACTTTAATCTTTGGCTGACTGGTGCCTGTTAAGCCTACAGACAATTTAATGATATTATTGATAAATATCAGTTGTCAATTGGTGCCTGTTAGTTAGGGAACTGCAGAGTTTCCTTATCTAGGCTACATTCTAGCGTAGGGGAGATTAGGCTGAGGAATGGAATTCACACACACCAGCTCCTCAAATGGACAGATAGGCATTAGGACAATAGCGACCCACCCTGCACAACTGCTCTGGCCACAGAATGCACCTGCACCCACCCACCCTGGGGCTTATGTGATACTGCTATTATGTAAGTCAGGGCCTGGGACTGCAGGTTGTAAACTCCAAATTTGACTGTGATATTTTCATAGAATCATAGAATATCAGGGTTGGAAGGGACCTTAGGAGGTCACCTAGTCCAACCCCCTGCTCAAAGCAGGACCAATCCCCAATTTTTGCCTGAGATCCCTAAATGGCCCCCTCAAGGATTGAACTCACAACCCTGGGTTTAGCAGGTCAATGCTCAAACCACTGAGCTATCCCTCCCCCTTAACATTTTAATGCCATGTTAAACATTTACGCTGCTTTACTGAGAAAAAGACAGGTAACACATTAGCCAAACCACTAAGCCAACTGTAGGGTACAGAGATTCCCAGTTAAACTGCTTATCACCACATGCATTATTGAGACATTTGCTTTCTACGTTCTCATCATGTTTGAATGTTCCTAGCAAAATTCTACAACAATTAAAGGACCCTGCCTTACTCATTCCAAATTAAATAATTGCACATTTGGCACAAATGCTGTTGAACTGAAAGAGTTAGCTTGATTTTAATCATCACTAAAAAAGAAATAGGGCTGATATAGATATACACACATACCATATTTAGGTTTTTCTCATTGAATCCACCCGCAAAGAAAAATACATTGGCACAAAGTTTAGCAGGTAATTCACAGCAGCATATTTTGGCAGCAAGCTCCCTCATAGTCTTACCCCACCAGCGGAAGTCTTTTTTGCCAAGAAAATCCTGTGAAAATGCAAAGGGCATTACTTACAGTGAACTTTCAAAGTGTATTTTGTATAGTTCCCTTATCACAGTCCAGACCGTATCCAGGTCATATCCTTAACTGCCTTCCTTGAGGACCTCATGTAGCTACTAGGACCACAACTGTGCCTCCATCAATTCATACATGCATACCTCATAGGATTTTCATTCATTCAAGGCAAGAAGGCAGATGTGTATTTCTCACCCTCTACGCCTGACTTGTACAGATACCTCAAAGACATATGCATCAGAATGGTATCATAGAATCATAGAATATCAGGGTTGGAAGGGACCTTAGGAGGTCATCTAGTCCAGCCTCCTGCTCAAAGCAGGACCAATCCCCAATTTTTGCCCCAGATCCCTAAATGGCCCCCTCAAGGATTGAACTCACAACCCTGGGTTTAGCAGGCCAATGCTCAAACCACCGAGCTATCCCTCCCCCCGGTAAGGGATATCAATATGGTAAGCTGAACATGAAGCTGGAAAATTCACATTCAGATACCTTCTCCCCCCATTTTTTTCAAAATAAATTTAAAAAAATACTTGAATACAGTATTAAAATGGCTAATTTAAACATACTGTAGCCAGGAATTCAACAGTTAAGACTCTGATTAGGGATGTTAATTCTGACACCTTGCACATACTGTGAGTGGCATGTTTAACAAAACAAACAACCACAAACACTACTGAACACACATGCACTGTGACTGAATTAATATTTCAGTGGCAATCTAAACTGTTTACAGTATATGACCTTTTGTATTATCTGATAGCGTGGGACTCCTGCTCAGGCACAATGCCTCTTTTTAAAGACCAGTACTCAGTAGCATAATAAAATACAGAGAAATCTCATACCTGTAATGCTCCTTCAGGCATTAACAACATTTTCACCATAGGGCTTTTGGTGTGTCCAACGATGGCAGCAGGAGCCAATGCAAAAAACATTTTGACTTTCTGTGCCAGCTGTGGCATGGAGGAAAATGCTATGAACGCTGAGAAAATAGAAGAAAATAATTACAGAAATCTTACCAAACAATAACTGAATACTTACAGGCATTTGTTTGAAAACTCCATCAGAGGGTTCATCAGGACACAGCATGTAGATTTGGTTTAGAATAAATCAGCTCTAATCATGCTGCTTGGGATGGCCCTTGACTATGAATAAGGATAGATGATATCATAAAATAGTTTAGCCAGGGACTGACATAAGAGTGCTGTGGCTGAATGATGCAATTTAGCCCAGAATAAGAACAGGCAGAAATGGAAACTGTACCAAGGGCATCATCATTTCAGAGGAGTTAGCAAGGATATTTGTTCATGACCTTTCTGTTTAACTTTTATATCATTTTCACAGCAGAGATGTTAAAAGGAGATTATTTCTTTATTTCTGTGGTCAAATATAGTCCTGATATGGACCTCTTTAATGCCTATTGCCAAGAAGCAGCTCTCTCGATTAGCAGTTATTGAAACTAAAAGGATAGTATTTTGTCCCTATTGCCAACAGAGAATATGATAACTTGATAGGCCTGATTTGGAACAATAAGTTCATTTTCTCACTTGGGCTAGACTATCCATTAGTATGGAAGAAGGGAGCACCATGGGTTTCACCTGAAAACAAAAGCCATGAATTTGGTGCAGAGTCCCTTGGTTAATTTTAGGGGGTATCTTGGTCCCTTCAGCAATGAAAGATTTTTTCAGGCTGAAGTATAGTCAGAAATTCCATTTGTGACAGCAAGATGAAGTTTAGCAAGAGAGGAACCTTTGGTGGTCACCAAAACCTCTCTGGTTGTTCTAGGAATCTGTTGGCCATCCCTGATTACATCACAGGCTCCATAGCTTCAGTGGGACTTTTACCTGAGTCAGGTCTGACTGAAAACTGAGAAAGGAATCCTGGACTTAGCCCTATATAAAGTACCTGCACAATGTTACACAAAAATGGGAATCGTCTCTGCAATTTTCTGCTTATAAACATATGAAAGAGTTGTTAATAGCCCAGAGAAAGCCTTTCTTACTTGATAGAAAAGTACAATGCGAATGCACCAAATTCTGCTAGCATACCGATAGTGCCGCCCTGAGAGTAGCCAACATAATACAGTTGCTTCTGTCCAGTTTTCTGCAGAATAAAGTTTATCATAGCTTGAAGGTCATATTTGCCCATTTCATGAAAACTGCAATATAAAAATATGAAGTTAGCCACATAATGAAGTCATAGGGCCGGATTCTCAAGTAAGTTATGGCTCCTATGCACCACTAAGGTGACATAAAGGGGCTGGAATTTGGGGTAAATTTCCAAGAGAAAATTCCCATTGTGTAGGGAAGCTCTCTGCTGAGTGCAACTGAGTGGGACCTGGGGCTGTGCCTCTGGCTACTGCCCAGTCCTTCCCTCAACCCCCTCACTGGTAAAGGGTCCATTAAAGACCTTATATGAGTGCTGCAGCTTTGAGCTGCTCAGCAGCATCTGAAAATTGGCAGGGCTTGCTCTCAGAATTAGGGAGCTGTAACCAGCTTTGCAGTGAGCAGAGCTCTGGCTAAGGAGAGAATCTGGCCAGCAAATCCTGCCCACATACATCTGAATACAACACTGGTGAACCATGGGTCTGTCAGAGAACAGCTCAAACGCTTCAGGGATCCAGCTCAGCCTAGGTTTGCCAGCCTAGAGTTTGAGTCTTTGTCTCTCTACATAATACAGATGCCTTATTTATTTTTCAATATTGAGCGTTTACAAGCCTAGGAAATATAAGACTGCTCTGTTGGCCAAGCCATGATGTTTGAATTAATGTTAGCCCAATGCTCTTTTAATTCTGCTTCTGTGCTAAAGGAAAATGGCAATGTCCTTTAAAAGGTATTCTAATAACTAGACCCAGTTCCAGTAAATCACTAACAACAAACTTGTTGGAAAATGGATCAGCTATAGTTAAATAACGCCCAAAGGGGAGGCAGCAGCCGATTAGAAAGCTTGATAACATTGCCTGAAACCTGTATTCCATGCATTTCATGCCTGAGCTTCCCCATGTGAAGGGGAATGTGTAACTGCCACTTTAGCATGGTGCTGCCTGCTCCCCATAGTTCACCTTGCCCACTCTGGACTGGTGCAAATGGAAGAGGGCAGGGCCTGTTCCATGCTCCTCTTTGGGGGCAAACTCTATCCCCTTGGTGCAAGGTGAGAGCAACCCCTGTTCTGCATTGTGCTCAGGGACTGACTGCCCTGGGCCACTGGATAGGATTGCAGTGAGGGAAAGATTCCTTGTGTGATATTTAATGAACTAAACATATCTAACAGCACAATATATTTCTGTAGGTGACTAATGGCCCTGACAATGACACGTTTCAGTGCAAAGGTTTCTACCACACAGAGGGTTCTGTTTAACTTTGTGCTACATCTTTCAATCCTAGTGCTACTGAAATCAGTGGCATTCATGATGTGAGTAAGGGGTGCAGGAGGAGGTTCTCTGCTGATTTAAACTGATGGCCTCCCAATGCCATGACAATGGAGCCAAATGGAAATTCATACAAAATTGCAGATCTAAATCCTATATGAGCACCACTGCTGTGCACAAACCACACAAATTGATGTTCACGTGAATTAAGAGAAACATGGATCACCGCACACACAGAATTGCCAACATGCAAAACAGTTTGCCACTTTCACTAGTTTCTCTCCAGTTCAACCTACCTGAAATCCCAAAATTCCTCTTGGGCAACTGAAAATTTCTGGTGTCTTTGAGACCAGGTTGTCCCTCTGCTATTTCCTATCCAAACATCATAGCCAGCATCTGCTAGCATGAAGCCCAGGCTGTTGTTGGCCAAATTTTCAATCCAGTTGCTACCTTGACCAAACAATCCATGCTGAAGAAGCACAGCTGGCTTTGGACCTAAATAAATGGAATACTTTACCAAACCTGTATTTCTGTAACATGGCACAGTGACATACTGTATTTCACTCATCCCAAACACATGCTGATAAAACCTTTATATCAGAGCACACCCACAAGTATGATACCCCATCGCAAATAATTAGCTATAGTTAAAAGCAAGTGTAAAGAGGGGTTTAGAATGGAAATGTTTAGGGAATTTTAGCTACAGCTGTCATTAGTATTCCATACATATACATGTGCAATTAGCTATAATGCTGCTAACAGCTGTAGTTAAGATTTCATAAGTATTTCCATACTAAATCCCTGTTTTTAGTTGCTCATAACTAAACATAACAACAGAACAACCACCAAACATAACAAAATATACAAAAGTCACAAATTTATAGGAAAAAATCACTGTGCAACTCAGCCAACAGACATCCAGCCTCTCCTGTTCTCAAACTTATGTCATTGCTAATGTCAAAACCCATGACCTAGTTGCTCTCAATTTTCCCCACCGTGTTTTGTTCAGAAAAAGCATGAACACATAGACATTTGTAAAGACTTGATTGATTGATTGGTTTTCATTCTGAGATTTGGGTTCAGGATTTTGCCAGGTATTACACATGCCTCCAATAGATCTTTTTTAACTTGGATTGTTTGGTTGGTTTTTTATTACAGATGAGTGTTTTGGGGGTTTTTTTGCATCAAGCAAAATGGAGCCATACCTTTGTCTGTAGGTTTTTCTCTGCCATAAGGAATTCTGTTTATTCTCAAGTAATAGCCATCCTCTGTCAGAATTTCATACTCCTCACTGGGATATCCTTCGTAGCAGATCAACTGACTCTGAGGGAATAAAAATAAATGTCTAAGATTGTTTACATGTATCAGATTTTTCATTATCTGTTGCAGGGAAGAGGGTATTTCCAGCTAGGAAATGTTAGCGTGAGTATTTGTTTAAATTTTATGAGTTCCTGCACTGAACTGGTTTCAACTGGGATATGGAACAAAGGCTAAAATAGTGATAGAATTGTATTCTGAACCTGGCCCAAACCAGGAAGTATTGAAATTATTCCCAGAGAGCCTGTTTTCCTGAGATTTCCAGCCCAATTTCCTAAACAAGAAGGTGTTAAGAAGGCTGGATTAGCTGTGGAAAAATTTAGAAAATTTCTCCACAAAGAATGTAAACATGTCCATGTTCTTCCTTCACACATTGAAATGCAATGGCATTAGTCAGAAGGGAATAAATATTCAGGAACCTATTATTTGAAAATAGCTTTCATTGGAATAGTCATTTCAAGAAATCCTCAATAAGTTAAGCATTTTAGATGGAAAAAAAGGGTCAATTAATAAATGAGAAAAATATAATAAAAATTAACTTTTGAACTGTGATGATTTGGGGACTTTGTCTATGTGCAGCTTAAGAATTCTGGTTGATGTAATGAAATTGCTGTATCATTGAATGTGTACAAGTCACCATCAACTGTCAGAGTTGTTGCCTATCTCTCTGATCAGGGACAATGGTAGACCACTCAACTTTGATGATCCTTCTTTCAAATGGAGCACCTTTAGCAAATAGATGATTGCTGCCTAGGGCAAACCAGTTTTTCAAGTCTGAACTCCAGGGAAGAGGTAACTAAACAATAGATCATCTGGTGGGACTCTGATCACCTGATGAGCCTGATCACTGACAAAGAGGAACTCAAAGAATGACACAAAGAGACAAAGAGCATTTGGTCAGGAAAGAGGAACAGAGGGACATGCTGTCATAATAGAAGGGTTCTATTTAACTGCAGGACTGGTTGAGGAATAAGGAAAGTGCAGAGAAGAGGAGAGACTCCATGATTTGGAGGAAACGCCATGTGCAGGAGATGGTATCCTGAACGCCTTAGTGTACTCTGCCCTAAGCTCAAAGAATGCTCAAGAGTGCTGAGGAAACTGAAGCAGGAAAATGTGTACAGGTGTCTTATCGTTTTGTCTAGCTCTGTATATTTCTTGTGCTAGCTAAAGTAAAGAGTGATTCGTTTTGGGAATCTTTTGAGAAATCTGTGCATCTGTTTGCTTCACTGTAAACACAGAGTTCCCACAAACGTGGAGCTCAGGGATAGGGTGATCATAAATTACGGGGGAATCTGGGGTATTAGCACTGGTGGGGGCCTACAGCTGGTGGGCCACAAGGCCCTATCTCAGTGACAGGGTAACAAACAAGGAGCCTGTGCCCAGGAAGCATGCCAGAGAGGCCAAGAAAAGAGACAGTGTTACAGACTACCTCAGACTAGAGGACACTTAAAGCACGTGGGCCCAGTGTGTGGGGCCCAAACACAGCAGCCTAGTGAGTGTCCAGCTGGGGGAGCTTGCCAGGACTGCGACATGAACCCAAATGGAAAGGTACTTAAGCACATGGAGGGGAGATAGGTCTGGGTCCCAGAGCCTGAGTATTTAATAATATAAACACTCCATCCTAGTATGTGAGGAGTAGGTTTGTGCAGAGCATTCTGGAAAAATGCCAGCTTTAGGAACTCGTAAGAACCAGAAGATTATAAGCAATGGTGTCTGCTGACAGCTCAACTGAACATTGGTAGCAAAACTGACATGCTAAATCTTTCTCAGAGCCAATTTACATCTGCAGATAATGACTGTAATATACCTGAGCCAAAACAAGGGAGGCGAACTCCATCTTGCCTAACCTGAAGGGCCAGCACTGCAGGAAAACACAAGAAGTGCAGGAATCCTGCATGCTCTTGTGTAATTCCCTGACAGCAATTGTACTTGCCTCCTGACAGATCTAGCTATTAAAATCCACTCCCCTGGGGAGTTTCAATTAAACCAAACTTTAGACTATCTTAGATTTGCTTTGTCCTATAATAATGATGTATCCTTACATCTCAGAAAATGGCTTGCTCCACAATAGAAAGAACTTTAGTATGAATCCTCTTATAAAAGTAAGGGTATAAACCAAAATATAAGTGTTTACAATACCACCGAAACACACCAAACATTCTTTCTTTGTTCATTTCACTCCATCCTTGAAACCCACTCCCTTTGCAAATTCTCCATCTATTTAGCTCCACATTTTCTTACAATTTATCTCTTGTAAAGATCCATCTTATGCTTGATACTTTAAACCATAATAATCTATTTAATAATCCCTTAACATACATACATCAAGCAATCACTTCCCAAAGGGTTGTCCAAAAAAAAAAAAAAAAAAAAGCATTTGAGCATCACTATTATGTAGACTTGTTATTGCTGGCTCAGATCCTGCCTCAAAATAGGAAACCATGATATATGAGAAGAGACGAGGACTGTGAAGAGTTTTCTGTCCAGGAACAAGGAAATGCATGAAACTGAATATAAGAGATCATTCCCATTTATAGCGGACTTACTCATATGCACACTTCATACTTCCCCTGATCTATCCTTCAATACAGATAAATTGGAAGGCCCTTTTGGAAAAACAGACTGAAGCTATAGCAAGTGTTGCTATAGTGGGGGAAGAGAAAGAGTTAAAGAGAAAACTTTTTAATGAAACATCAATATTAAATATGGACCTAAACTTGGATCCAAAGTTTGCCATTAGGTCACTTGGTGGATGTCTTTAATGAGTCTTTCTAACCCCCCCAAAAAGACACCCCCAAACAATATGGTTGAAATTTGAAATGCGGCCATCAACCTGAATCTGAATTTTCAGGCCTGTGTCTAATTATTATGCTCCATTATAGTTAACATTTTCACAAATACTTGACTTACAATATTCATAAACGTTTCAGGATTCATGTTTCTTTTCTTCTTGATGAGTTCTTCGGAGCTTATAACGGCTTGTATTAGACAGGCTACTGCAATAAACCACCACATCTTGTTTCTATGAAAAAAAAATGGGTCTATTAATAATATTTCTACCAACAAACATCTTGGTTTTGTAACATTTATGCCAACTGACGTCTATATCCAAAGAGTGTGAAATACATGCTGGAAAATGGGGAAAAAAATCACAATTTTACCTGCCAATTGTTACTCACAAGCACAGTAATATTGAATTCAATCGGAGGCAGGCCCTACTTCAGTCTCTGTTGTGATTATGTTGTATTTATGGCCATATCCAACTCTTATTGAACTTAGTGAAACACTCCCTTTGCCTGCAATAGAAGATGGATCAGGTCCTATGTGAAGCACTGTTATACCTTGAGAACTACAAAGCAGTTAAATTGCTTTATACCCAAGACAAGTGTTATGTAAGTTAGGCTAGGTCTTCATTACCCACCTAGATGTAATAAATCGATCCCCAAAAGCGCTCCCAGTCGACTCCGGTACTCCAGCTTGTGAGAGGCGCAAGCGGAGTCGACAGGAAGGCGGCAGCGGTCGACTTCCCAGTGTGAGGACAGCCAGGTAAGTCGATCTAAGATACGCCGACTTCAGCTATTCAAATAGCGTAGCTGAAGTCGGCTAATCTTAGATCGACCCTCTTCCCCACCCCCCCCACCGCTAGTGTAGACCAGGACTTAGTGTCTGACGTTTTGTTAAACCCAGAAACATAATAAAAATAAGGATTAAAAATGTGTCAAGGAATGCATTCATGCCAGTCAAGTAATGGCCAAATCTACACGTTTGTTATTTTATTATTAATAATTACTTAATAATATGTTGTGGATCAGGAGCCTATTGTACTGGACATTAACCAAACACATAGGAAGACATGGTCCCTGTCACAAATAGTTTATAATCTAACATACTGCTATAAACCATTATTTCCAGGATTATAAATTTCTCAAACTAATTTATTTTTAAATAAATTTGTCAAGAATACATCATAAAACCTCCAAACTACTTGGCCCATAGAGTAATCACATATCCCAATAAAAGACATTTATAACATGACTGGAATGGCAATTGTGCTTAAAAAGCACGACTTTAATATAGCCTGCAAGCACTCTCCCTGGTTCTGTGCGGTGACACCAATCCCTCACTTTGTTGAGGACTCAAATTTACCACAAATTTTACAAAAATAAACATGCTGCAAACAAACAGTGCTAGATTTGTGGCACGTCAAATTTGTGGCAAGTCGGGAGACTGAAAGTTAGGTTTGATTGAAAACAGCACAAAAAGAACCTGCTGTTGAATGCTGTACTAAGAACACAGAATACTCGCCTATATCAATTTAAAGTATCATGCTCAGTTCAGGTGAATATTCTTTTGGGCCATGCACTTTTTGTAAAGTACTACAAATAGTACATTTTACAATAACTTTTAAGAAATTTCTCAATCTATGAAAAGGAACAAATCTACCGTTAGGAGACTTTCTGTTTATTGTCCCTCTTTCCAACAATCTTTACTCCCCACAAAATATATAGACCAGAAGAGTTGCAATGTCAGTTCTTCTCGTTCCTTCCGTGGAAATGTTACAAGCATTTACCATAACTCCATCTACGGACCTGTCAAAAACTACGTACGAATGTGACACAAACCAAGTGACTGGGGTACAATTTATCAGTTATTTTGCCCCCAAAAGAGCATTTAACATGTAAACCTGAGTTCAGGAAGGAAAAGATATTACCAACCAGAGTCCACTCACTGCATCAGATGGGATTTGGATGCTTCAATGACAGCAGTTCAGTCAACGCCGGTGTTAAGAGAAACAAGAAGTGACAGACATGCAGTACCTTATTACATGACACAATTAAAGTAGGTGCATATCAGTAAACACCACTGATGACTAAAACCATATTTATTGTGCAATTAAATTCCTTCATTCCCTTCCACATGCAGGCATGTGATGTCATTTCATGTATTTCCGCAGTTGCTCAGTAAGACATGGATCCTCCACTCAATTATGCACGAGCTTAACTTTAGCCTACTATATTACATGTTGGCTGGATGCAAACTCATTTAAATGTAATCTTCTCTTATCATGTTCACACAAAGCAGCTGCTGATCTGCACAAGTTGTGAAGGGTGTTAATCAGTGCCATATGTCCATATAAAATAATTACCGTGTGTGTGTGTAGTAGCCTGTAATTTTCTATCATCACCACTCACTGATAAAATACACCACCACATGTGTGCATAATCTTAGTTACAAAGGATTTGGTTAGCTTCTTATCTAGTTCATTCGACTACCTCTTTGCCAAAGAGCTGATGCGGGCTTTTGTAAATCTATTCCCACTGTTGTGTTGACAAAAATCCCAACACATATAAAATAAACCAAGAGCAAATATTTGCATATCTAAACTAAAATTTACTTTCCATGATCATTAGCCCAACTACAGATGGATCATGCCAATGTCTGTATTAAACAAATTTTAAAAAGGGCCAAAGCTGAGCAGGGCAAAATCATATTCATGGTAGCATTATTGATAGAAAATGTTTCATGGTATGTGCCCAGTTCCAGTCATTATTGCACCTAATTATTTTATGGCTAATATGGACTTTTTTCAAAAGAATTATTTATTGAATAAATGAGCATATCAGCAATTGTCAAAGCAGCATGTGCATCTAGTAGAGTATGTTTTTTGCCAAAAAATAAATGAGAGCAAAATTTAGCCCACAAACTCTTCACTACAGATATTTTTAGGTTTCAAAAAACAGAATCATACTTCTGCACATGTATGAGTGCAGTATTAGAATCAATAATAAAATGTTTTATCTCCATGAAACATTCTCCATTGAATGTGCATCAAAGCAAGCTATAATCCTACAGAAAGACAGAGCCCCCATAGCAAAAGTGTAATCATTCAATCCTACCCTCTGGGATCTCGCTGCTCAAAAGAAGACAAACCACTTGTGGGTGACTTCTACTCTCTTCATACATCTCTAGAGACAAAGGTCCACAATTTCTCACATAAGGGGGACAAAAATCTAGGGTGACCAGATGTCCCGATTTCATAGGGACAGTCCTGATTTTGGGGGCTTTTTCTTATATAGGCTCCTATTACCCCCACGCCATCCCAATTTTTCACACGTGCCCTCTGGTCACCCTACAAAAATCACAAACTTCTCAAGCGATCAATCCAATATTTCTCTTTAGAGGATAAATCATTTATTCCCATCTCCCTTATCACTGAAAGGAGGAGCAAAATAAAAACTATCACAGAGGCTAATGGCTTGACACATAGGCGCCGACTTCTGGTGGCACCGGTGGGGGCTGACGCCCGGTGTTGGGGGCTGACGCCCGGCGTCGCCCCCGATGCCGGGCCCCGCCCCCGATGCCGGGTGACGTTGCAGGGCCCCGCCCCTGATGCAACGTCGCCCAGCGTCGGGGGCGGGGCCCCGCAACGTCTCCCGGTGCTGAGGTAAGTTTGCTGCGGGTCCTGGGACTGGCGGGGAGCTGGGCGCGGGCCCTGGGAATGGTGGGGAGCTGCCGGTGGGTGCTCTGCACCCACCAATTTTTCCCCGTGGGTGCTCCAGCCCCGGAGCACCCATGGAGTCGGCGCCTATGGCTTGACAAATATCAGTGTTAATGGTTCCAAATATTAGCTGATCAGTCTGACAAAATCAAAGTGGCCACCTGATCTTCATCCCTCATTAGCACAACATTAACCAACAGAACTAGTGAAATGTCCATATCATACTCAGGTCTGAACCTAGATTCATTATGGACACAGAAACATGAAGTATGCAGATATTATAGCATTGTCTCCCCACAATCTTCTCAAAACTTATTCCCAGGAAGGGCCTTTATGGGAGCTGCTGGATGTTTGGCATCTTTGCAAAACAGGCCACTTATTGAGGTTCCTAAATATGGATTTAAGTACCTAAATTCTGGTTTGTAAATGTTGACAAATTATTTTTCTTGTCTCTGTGTTACTGTAAGCTCCCTGCACAGCATTACTAACCCCCTTTCTTAGCCACCACCTGTTCTGATTAAATATCATCTGACGTCTATGATGATAGTCTACAGGTCTTCCTTGATCAGTTTAAATTGCCCTCTAAATGGCTCCAAAGCATTTGATGTAGTGTCCAGTGTGCTTCCCTATGTTCTCACCAGCTTCTTTAGCCATGAGCATTGATGTTGCTGTCATTGGGTCCTAATAGCTGAAGTGTAAAGTAATTGTATGGTCCCTCCACACACATACACTTTTTCTTAACCATTCTCAAAGGATTGGGAGCAGTTCAGGAGCATTTCTGAGCAATGGAGGTTGGAGTGATATTTAATGCCAATATATAGAATAATAGGATTAGAAGGGACCACAAGGGTTATCTAGTCTAACTTCCTGCCAAGATGCAGGATTTGTTGTGTCTAAACCATCTAAGACCGGCGGTGGCTATCCAGCCTCCTTTTGAAAACCTCCAGTGAAGGAGCTTCCATGACCTCCCTAGGCAGTCTGTTCCACTGTTCTCACAGTGAGAAAGTTTTTCCTGGGATTTCCATGGAAAACCTCAGCCCCCCTGCCACACTCCTGCCCTGCCTGTAACCTCACCTCTCAGCACCAGGACTCCCAGCAGTGGCTTTCCCGCTGGGTGGAGTTGCAGGTGCTCCAGTCCATTACCTCCTATTTGGGCAGTGGGTCCCCAGAGACAGGTAGGTTTGTGAGACTGCAGCCAGGAAAGAAAGTGATGGGATGTGCTAAATCCAGGCAACCAATACTAGGGCAGGACGAGTAGGGAGAGGTGAAAAGTTGTTAATAAGTGGCATGGCTGTTGCCAATATCCAAATCTCATTAACATTAATGTCAATGGGATGGACTCGGCTCCTTCCATAACACTGCTATTAACCAAAAGTTGTTAATCTCTGGCTTGATATTAACTTCATCCACTGTATTTATAGAGGGGCAATTCATATCCCCTCTCAGTGTTTGTTAATAGGAGTAATCTCTCCCCTAAAACACTAGATTGGGATGTGATATGCCCAAAAGTTATAATCATGCAAAGATTGTGAAGAATTTAATAATTAGATAAAATAGATTGTACTTTGCAGACTGCATATATTATTTCCTTATCACTTTCATAGATTTGATCATTATTCTACAATAATATATATTGATTAAGCTGATTAAACCGAAGGATAAATCTAGCTTGAGTTCAACATTATATTTTGAGTGAACATAACTGGGAAATGGGGACTGATTGTTAATCCTATGATATTCCTTCTGGTGACTAGACCGCTGTGTGGGCCAAATTTTGCATTCGTTTACAGCCATGCAGTGCCATGGAAGGCGATAGTGTAACTGGAAGAAAACACCATTCCTACTATATGTGCCCAGTGCTCTGACATTTGTTGATATGCTGGTGTGTGCAATAAAATCATTCTTTTTAAAAACATGTAGTTTAAGCATAGAAGTGTTTGGCTTGTTAATGGCTAGAGCTGGGAGCATACCATGAAATGTTTTCTGCAACTAATATACACCACAGATTTGCCTTGGCCCTGCTCTCTTGCCCCCTTTTGTATTTGCTTGACATAGACACTGGAGTGAGGTAAGGTTTACTGATACAAAGGCCCATGCAAAGTCCATTTTAAGTTTGTGTATTTACTTGTGGCTTAGCCATGCCACAGAAAAAGCCCTTACCAGCTCCCAGGCACAGAGACAACTAACTGAGTTGGACAAGGATCTGACTAAAACCTTCATAGCTAAGTCTTCATGTTCATGCTGTTGGTTTATATCAATGACTGTGGTAATTACAGACACAGCTTACAGTGATTACATTATGTTACATGATGCAAGTAACATATTTTATATGGGATGAGACGCAGCTTAGCACCCTTTACAACTTGCACACTGATCAGCAATTACTTTGTTTGAACATGACAAGAGAAAATTAAATTTAAACTAGTTTATATCCAGCCAACATGTAACACAGTAGCCTTAAAGTTAAATACATGCATAAGTGACTGAACAATTGATCAGAGAATCGTAGAAGATTAGGGTTGGAAAAGACCTCAGGAGGTCATCTAGTCTAACCCCCTGCTCAAAGCAGGACCAACCCCAACTAAATCATCACAGCCAGGGCTTTGTCAAGCCAGACCTGAAAAACCTCTAAGGATGAAGATTCCATCACCTCCCTAGATAACCCATTCCAGTGCTTCACCACCCTCCTAGTGAAAAAGTGTTTCCTAATATCCAACCTAGACCTCCCGCATGGCAACTTGAGACCATTGCTTCTTGTTTGCTCACCTGCCACCAGTAAGAACAGCCAAGCTCCATCCCCTTTGGAACCCCCCTCTTTCTGGTAGTTGAAGGCTGCTATCAAAGCCCCCCTCACTCTTCTCTTCTGCAGACTAAATAAGCCCAGTTCCCTCAGCCTCTCCTCATAAGTCATGTGCCCAGCCCCCTAATGCCCCCCTTCAGCTGATACTGAATCACTGCAGAAATGCATAAGAGATGGCATCCCATGTCTTAAAGTAGAGTCATTTTCACTCTCTTTCTGGCCCAATGTCTATTCAAGAACTTCATACAAAGGGAAGCACTTCTACAGGACAGAGAGCCGCACTGACAGATATCCTCTAGCCCAGTAGTTAGGGCACTCACCTGGGAAGGGAGAAACCTGGATTCAACTCTTTAATCCAAAGTGGGGATTAAAACCGGCCTCACTTATATGCCCGATAAGTACCTTAACCACCAGGCTGCAGGCAGCCCACCACCACCCCATTACCCCCCTTTTGTGAATAGCTTCTTAATCCCTTTGTAAATCTAACCTGAAAAAATTATTTTGGCCAAAACCATTCAGCAGATTTGTGTCAAATTTGAAAATAGTTTCAAGTTAATCAAACCAGCATTTTTCAGTGAATAAACTAGTCTGAAAACATCACACAGAGCTAAACTGTAGGAATAAAGACTGAGAAGGGGGATGAGAAAGGAAGCATTTGTATTCCCATTTTACCAGTGGGGAATAGAGGCACTGAGAGATTAAGACTTTAGCATAATAAGGGATTTTCAGGATTGGGGCTGGTAGTGATGTGATATAATATAGGGCCAGATTGATGTGGCCTTCACATGGATGCTTGAGGAGGATACAAGGAGACCTATACACCTCAGTCTCTGAGTTATAAACTACTCCAGCACTCTCCTTTGGGCAATAATAAGCATACATACAGAACCTTGCAGCCAAAAACATTTATGAGCATTATCATCTCCCACCAAAATCTTCCCAATCCCTCAAAGCTAAGAGAAATAAATAGGCCTCAAATTGTGTCCTGAAACAATCATGATTTTTTTTCACCAAAACCTTAGCAGTTTTTGTTGGTTTTGTGCCCTCTGAATATCACTTTATGAAATCATCTTTCCTTTTTGAAAACATTCAATCACACGACATTTTGCATGGCTGAGGCTAACGTTATTTGAATCAGTCACTTATGTGAGGAAAATGAACCCAGTTTTTTTATTTAGTGGGAATTTTCACAACTGTCACACAAATAGCGAAATTTTCATTTTCACACTGAAATATTAAAACCTTCAATTTTTAGGGTTTTCATTTTCATTGTTCAACATATTTCTAGGCATGGGATAAATTTGAAGCCATAAAAATCTCTCTCCTTTAAGAAATCAAATTCAGATCCTTGAGGAAGTCCCCGAATTTCCAGCAGGATAGAAAATATTGTAATGACAAGTAGTGCAAATCCAAGGAATCATAGCAAACACCTTTGTTAACCCTACAATTAGTTCAGAAACAAAGTTTATTTCATAGGAATCCTTCTAAAGCCTGCTTAATTCTAAAACACTAATATGCAATTCTATGGATTTTTCTTCATCAGATCAATGATTTCACTGTATACTCGCTCAGGAGCATCAAGACCCCAAATGAAATCAAAATGGGCCCAATCGGGAATATACTTTTCATACTGTAGATCAGGGATTTGTGGGAGTAATATTTTGATATCCTCCAGGTCCACAAGCAAGTCCTCTCCACCATACCACAATGCAATTGGAACTTTCATATCTTCTAACCTATCATAGAATATCAGGGTTGGAAGGGACCTTAGGAGGTCATCTAGTCCAACCCCCTGCTCAAAGCAGGACTAATCCCCAATTTTTACCCCAATTTTATCCCTAAATGGCCCCCTCAAGGATTGAACTCACAACCTTGGGTTTAGCAGGCCAACGCTCAAACCACTGAGCTATACAAGGGGGCTTCAGTCTGGAAAACAAATTAAACACCTTTAAAAGGGAAAGCCTGTGAAGTAGTAAGTTTTAAACACAAAATGGCTTGTGTTTTGGCAGATATCTGTGGCTTGATATCTGCCTGAAGTTCTGGGTGCATCCAGAAAGAATGCAACTATTTGATTGTTAGATGTAGCTAGAACATCCTTAAGGTTCATGGATTTCACTGGAAAGTCAATAGAACAACAACAGCTGGACAGGGACAGTGGACAAACACCAAAGAATTTGCAGTGATGAAAATATTTTGAGCAGAGTATTGAATCATTCAAATAAATCAGCTAAGATGATATTTCCACTACATCAGACAGGAATCCAGCTCTCCATGCAGCTAATATAACTAATATACTTTATTCCCTCGCTAGAAATATTCTTGCTGTAGTATTCTGTTTATTTTTACTTTTAAGAGATCACAGATTTTTCTTACCTGGTTGCATTTAACTTCATTCTCCTCACTGCCATAATCAAAATATCTGAATTCTCCTGTTTTAAATGTCTAAGAAAGAAAAAAATACACATTTTAATATCCTTTATTATTTGTTCTGTCCCAAAGTATCCTGAAATGATCATAAGGATTTTAATAGTTTAATCAAGAGGATTTTAATAGTTTTAAACTGTTTGCTCATTTTTATTGGCATGCTTTGAATAACTTTTACTGCAAAATCAAGGACAATTTGCTTAATGCGATCCTCGGAGTCTTTTCATTTTGTCTTTGTGACTTTGCAGGGTTTTACAGAGCCATGCCTTTTCCAAGCTTTACCATGCCAAACAACCAAAATTAACTTTTTCGACCTCATAATCCATGTGAAATGAAAACCTCAGTTTCCAATTAGACCTATTTACCCAATCTCCAGTCATGCAAAATATTTCAAACTGACAAGTCAGTAACACCTCTGTGAAACTGGTGATCAGGGCACGTCTAGAGATTTAGATAAAGTATGGATTAGAGATGGGTGACACTAAGGTCATGTCTACACTAGAGAGCTTGAAGAGGTGCTGCTGTAAGGTCTCCCCTATAGCCGCTCTATGCTGACAGGAGAGAGCTCTTAATTATTAAATTAATAATTTAAGTAATTAAATTAATTATTTAATTATAATTAAATCACCCAGAACGAGCGGTGGTAGCTATGTCTGCGGGAGAGCATCTCCTGCTGATATAGCATTGTCCACACCGGCACTTCTGTCAGTGTAACTTATGTCGCTGTGGTGGGGCAGCTGCCCCATACAGGCAGGAGAAGGCTTAAGGCAGCCTTGAAGAGGCTGCGCAGAACCCCGCCAATCAGGAAAGGGTTTATTGAGAGAGCCAATCAGGAGAAGGCTTTCTGGAGAAGCCCATATATAAAGGACTGCTCAGCAGTGCAAGGGGCAGTCTCTTCTTGGAGGGCAAAGGGGAAGGACTGTCTTCCGAGGAGCACTGGAGATACCTTGCCCAGCACTGCAGTAGCGGAGCAATAGGAGAGCTCTTGGCTGATCATGGTCAGACTGATGCCCTGAATCCAGGGCAGGGAAGGTGGTAGGGCTATGGGGGAAGTGGCCCAGGGAAAGTAGGCAGCTGGAATAGGAGGAGAGGCAGTAAGTGGCTGCCAGCTATAGGGTCTCTGGGCTGGGACCCAGAGTAGCGGGCTGGCCTGAGTCCCTCCCCGCTTTATCCCTACATGCCAACGAGGACAGTGGCCTAAATCCAGACTGCAGTTTGCCCCTGAAGCCAGGGGCTAGACTAGAGCCTGCAGTTGGCCATTGAGGTAAGCGGAAGGACTGAGGATCACCTGTCCCCCGAAAGTGGGGAGACAGCAGGCTGGGGCATAGCTGGAGGGCTGTGCCCTGAAGAGGACACTGCAGTCCAGGAGCGGTGCAGGTCCAGATGGTGGAGACGGAGGAGGAAGTGGAAGTAATGGCGAGTGAGACACTGCTAGTAAAAGGTGCCCTGGTAGTCCAAGAGAGCTAATTTCCATCATGACCAGCAGGAGGCGCCATGGTGGTGGGTCTGCACTGCTACAGTCGCTCAGGGGGGTGTTTTTTCACACCCCTGAGTGACATAAGTTATACTGACAAAAGTGCTAGTGTAGACAGAGTTTGCAACTAGAATCTCTCAAACTATCACTTGTTTTCACAGAGCTTTTTTGGGGGAGAGGGGCAAGGGAGGTGGGTCCTGTTAATATAACTTGTTTTGTAAGGGTGATTTAATTAAAACAAATAGTCTAGCTAAAGACAAAAGGGAAGCTAGTGTTACGTGTTAGAGAAGTATCTCACCTCAGCCTCTATGATACTCAAAGCTAGGGTGGCACAAGCTTGTGTCCTACTTATATCTGCATTTTTCATCCACCTCATCACTGCTCTATCTAGGGATCTTATCAAGAGGAAAAAGCAATCATTCTGTTTGAAATGTCACCAATCAACATTCCCCCCTGGCTGACACTGCATTGGTAAGTGATAATTATACTTCAATGTGTCTGTAGGAGAGGAAATGCTGGGCTCTTCTACAGCCACATTTATTCTGGAAATACTTGTGCAAAGAGATTGGTTTTACACAGATGCCTCAGGCCTTGCCTACAGCAGAGAGATTTGTACATGTTAACATGGGGTAGTTTGTGGCATTAGTCACAGCCCTGAGCCAGGAATACTTCACCAGCTGCACCATCTCCACATGCATGGTGATTTGGAGACACTGCTCTCTGTCCTAATTCCTTCTCTGCTTCCTCTTTGCTCTATACTCTAACTCAGTGAGATTTGAACTAGGACCTTGAAATAGACCTAGAATTAGACAGGGAGTCAGTGGAAGTTGCATCTGAACTAGACTCTTTTGCATTTCTCACCAGCTAGCAGAATTAACTGGTATTTTTCCCCACTGAGTCTACCAAACCTGTTCTAAGCAGGTCTAGATGACAGAAGTAAAAATGCTTGAATGAGATGCAGCAGTTATGCTCATGTTCTTTTGCAGGTTGGCTGCTACGTACTATTGTGTATGTATACATATATGTGTGTGTTTTTTAAAGAGCTATATGGCTATACATTGGGTGTACGTTATATTTAGATTATTTTTTCTTTCCCCTCTCTATTTTTCCTGATGCCCTCACAGTTGTTTCCAGCTGGAACATGAACCCAATAATGTCAGAGTTCTAAAAGCACTTTCAAACCTATACAGTTCAAGTGGTTTCAGAATAACAAAGTGATTCTGCTTCTGTTCAGTAAAAGCTTTCTGACTGAGGATTATTGCATTATGTTCTCACACTGCACTTGAATTCAGAGATTAATGCTTCAAGATATTAAGGGTCTCATTTTCCACTGCCTTGTGCTTAGTGTAATCATTTACTCCTGCCTGAAGTGAGGGCAAACAAATGGACTGGCCCATCCTACAACGTCTCAGCCAACCTGCACTCCCCCATCCGCCACACACAAACTTTAGGAGGCAGTGTCAACATGTTAGCCTACACCGGGATCCAACTGGTAATGAAAAGAGTTCAATTTTGTTGTTTGAAATTAATGATCACTGCATATGTGGCCAAACAACAGGTTAGTTCATTTAAAATCACTAAACACATATCGTATTTAGGTTCTTTTCATTAAAATCCCCAATGATAGAAAAGACCAAGGAACAAAGCTTCTGAAATGCTCTGTAGAGGCACACCTGAACAGTAAATTTGCTCAGAATCTCTCCCTTCACAGACAACTCTTTCTTGCTGAGAATGTTCTGTAAAAATGAAAAGACACTACTCACTATGGTTTATATACTCTCAGTACTTGCCTTAACGGGAGGGAGGGGAGAGGCGGGGAGGTGCTCAGTGGTGTGGAGGAGCACGGCTTCATGTGCAGGAAAGCACAATGCTACAGATTCCAAGATTGTGGATTTTCCCCTTAGTACACTGCCAGGGAGGAAGGAGCTAACAAAAGGAGTTGTAGCAGTAGGGGACTGATAAAATCCATAGAGTGGGAGGTAACACTGAAGGGAATATTTTAAAAGGCATCAGTGATGGAAGGAAACAAACAATTCTATGTCTTTAATACACACAGTACATAGATTCTTAAATCTCCTTTTGAAAACCAATTATAGTTAATTCATTTTAAAATACTCCAGGAGATTTCTCCTCCCTCAAGACTCACCTCAAAAATGAAATTATTCTATGAAGCCTCTAAAACCAACCCACCCTGACACGTGACAATGACGGTGTTGCATTCTTCTCACACTGAATAAGGAACCTTATTAGAAATAAGGAAAATGATATAATTCCTAAATCTTCTCTCTCCTGCTCTATATCCTTCACTGTAAAACCTCTAAAACCTTTCCAAGCCCCCTCCTGCCCTGTTTCCTGTTAGATTTAAAGAAACAGTACACGCCTTCACACAATCTATGTTGAGTAAAATATAAAACAAAACAAAGTGCAAGAGCTGCCAAAAATGATTACTTACTGATTTTGTTTTCATACTTTCCTGGCATCTTTTGTTTCTACTTTGTCTACACAGAAGAAAGCTCCTCAGTGAAGAGACTTTGCTTTTGTAATTGTCTATAAAAACAACAAACACACACTTGGTATTATATACATAAAATAATCAGGAGCATCATATAGTAGAATCATACACCTTACTTATTCCTTCAGATATGAAGAACAGTTTTACCAGTGGGCTTTTGGAATGCTTTAGTGTGATTATAGGAGCCAATGCAAAAAACATTTTGATTTTCTGAACCAGCTCTGGCATGGATGAAAATGCAATGGAACCTGAGAAAGCACAAGAAATAGATGAGAGCAATCTTGAAAAACAAAAACAAACCTTGCTAAATACAACTTTAAAACAAATCCTCTGTTGCCAACTATTGCAATTTTAAAGTGTTTCACAGTGTTCGGAGTTAAATATAGAGCTTCAGCTCCTTGACACAACTGATTATACGAGAATCTTAGATTTCATTTAAAAAAGAGTAAGTTTCTAGGTTCGTTGTTATGGACAAGAATTTAAAAATGTGACTAAATGCACCGTAGAGGCTCAAAATCCAGAAGGCAAATAAAAAGACATCCTCTCCATCTGTTACTTTTTAAAAATCTTATAATTGTTATACCATTTTCATGATCTTTGGAGGGCCTGATTTATGATTTTTGAATGTTTGGGGTGAGCAATTCTGTATTGGTTCAAACACCTAATCTGATGTAAGGATACATCCATCCTGAACCATAATTTAGAGATTTTAGGCTAAATTCTTTCCTGGCATAACACCATTAACTTCAGGTCAGTTTTGTCAGCAGAGAATTTGTCCTTTTGTTTGTAAGAAATCTGATGTAAAACAGAAAGCTAAACATTAGCTAGATTGAATACAAGCTCGGGATTACACATATTGGTATTTGCATAGGAAGGCAATTCACATTTGCATCAAAATATACTGGAAATCAAAAACTTCCAAATCACACATTTCTGTGGGGCCTGGAATTTTTCTTACACATTTCCAAATGTCCCAAAGAAAGGAGTCAGGACTACGAAGGGCAGAAATCTTGTCAATATCAGTTCCCTTCTGCCTGCCTGCTCACTGGGACTAAAACGCCAGAGCCTGGGCGGATGAGGGTTGGAATTATGACAGGCTCACCTGGACTAAGACTAAGTACATGGGAAGCATTTTGGAACCAAGGGAAGAGAATCATGGTCTTTATAAGAACTATCATCTCCCAATCCAGGTCAGAATGTCATTCCACTCTTATTTGTGGTGTAGTTGCAGCTGTTGGTTCTAGGGTATGAGAGAGACAAGGTGGGTGAGGTAGTATCTTTTTTTGGACCAACTTCTGCTGGTGAAAGAGACAAGCTTGCAAGCTACAGAGAGCAAAAGATCATCTTCAGGTCTGAGAAAGGTGACCTGACCTGACCTGAAGAAGAGCTCTGTGTAGCTCAAAAACTGGTCTCTTTCACCAACAGAAGTTGGTCCAATAAAATATATTATTCTATTCTTACTCCATTCTCATTGACTCGTACCTTTTTTCCAAAGCTGGCTTCTACTTTGTCTCCTAGCAAGGACTCTCCACAGTTGGGTTGCTTTTAGTGTTGCTTCCCCAACTTTCTAGAGCTACATTTCCCCTCCTCTCTGGGTTGAGATGGATGAGGAAGGGACTGGCCAAATGGTTGATATGGTTCCTCAGAGCATTGCATGACAATTGACCAATCAGAGCTAGCAAAAATAAATATTGCATTGGAGTCTTCAGTTTCCAAAGTAGTCAGCCAGGGATTTTCTCTCCCTTCTATTTAACATTATCAGTAATGCAGTAGAGATGCTAAAAAGAAAAATGTTTCTTTTCCCCTGGGGTGAAAGGACATCATACTTTTATTCTGCTTTATGGCAACAGTGTGGTGCTACTTTTTCAAACTACCCAAAACACCTTCAATGCACTTTCAACACAGCAGCCTTAATAATCAATTATAAAGAGAGAGGTGAAGACCTTGAGTAAGTTATCATATTTTCATATTTGTTTTTTACTGAAAATGTGAGCATCATATGTACCCCTGGAAATTAAGAACCCTAAGGGAGTTCTCAGATTACTAGATCATTAAGTGCTAACTTGGTGTCACTAGCAATTAAAGCTTTACAGCTAAAGTGCACACAAACACACTGCTTCCCCCCCTTTTCAAATCTTACCATGATTCACACATTGGTTGTGATGCCTACAGAAAACTGCCATCTGTAAGGCAGATGGCTAGTTGTGATTACTGTTATTTATGAGTGCTATTGCATGTAATTACATCTATGAATGGTGCACACAAGTAGGATAGCTAAAACATATTATTGTTGTCACCTGGTCCTCTTTCCCTCATCACTTTTTTTTCATCCTCCTGTTCAGGGCCGGCTCCAGGCACCAGCCTACCAAGAATGTGCTTGGGGTGGCACCTTTGGGGGGGCGGCGCTCAGGTGTGTGTGTGTGGTTTGTTTTTTTAAACGTACTCGGCAGGGTGGCGCCGCGGCCGGGAGAGCGGGGCCGTGGCCGGGCTTGCTGCCCTCCCGCTGGCGCTCCGGCGGGGAGAAGCGCTGCGGGGGTGGGGGAAGAGTTGTTTGTGGCGCAACACTGGGGGAGGGTTTTTTTGTTTTGTTTTAGTGGGGCGGCGCTTGGGGTGTTTTGGGTTTTTTTTGCTTGGGGCGGCAAAAAAGTTAGAGCCGGCCCTGCTCCTGTTACATCTTATCTTTTAAGTTATAAGCTTTTGGGGAAGGAACTGTCACTTACTATATACAGCCGATAATACAGTAAGGCTCTAATTTTGATGACAACAACAATTTGATTTCTTTTACCATACCTAAGGTGGTGCCCTGAGAATAGCCAACGTAATACAGTTGCTCTTGCCCCGTTTTCTGCAGAATAAAGGTTATGGCAGGAAGGTCATGTGTGGCCATTTCGTGAAAACTATAACATAAAATGAAATTGGATACATTATGAAGTTATAACTGCTGCCCGTGTGTGTAGAATGCAGCATTTTTGAATCAGACACAGCAAATCAGATCATTACCTCACTGATCATTTCTGCCACCATGGGATTTAAATCTTTGTCTCTCTATGTAGTAAAGATACCTTTTCATTTTTCCTTTTAAAACTTTGACATAGTTGGCCTTGTCTTCGTTAGGAAAATATGGTGTGTTCTTAGCATGTGTTAAAATCATACAGAAGACTAGGCCATTGTAACTTTAACCTGTGTCGTCAAGGTAAGCCCTAGGCTTGAGTAATGCTTGGAAATAAGGAGAGCTGGTTGGGGAGGAGTATGATGTTCCCTGGAAAGGTTTAACAATTGGTTGCGGTGTTGTATATGCTGTTTACAATGGCATTTTAACAAGATTAGATTATTTTGGGAATTGGTTTGGGGTACAATCCACAAAGGGAGTTAACTGTTACATTGCTCAGCATCACGCCATCTAACTTTTAGGCACCTAGAAAAACACTGCAATCCACAAAGTCAAGTTAGGTACCTAGGCCCTCTATACAATGAATGGGGAGAGATATCTAAGAATGCAATCCAGAACAACCAGCACGGTAAGTGAGGGGGGCTGCCTAACGTAGACAATGGGGGACACCAATGACAGGAATGTGTGCTAAGCTTGGCTCTGATTAGTGGGCCACAAACTTGAATTCACTGCCTGGAGTCAGATGGCTTAGGCGCCCAAGGCATTTCTTGAGGGAATGAAAAAGGATTCCTGCCTTGCACCATATAAAACAGCCAGAAGAGAAGGTGATGGTGGTGCCCACGTTATAAATTTTAGCTTAGTGGTTAGGACCTAGGATATGGGAGACCCAGGTTCAATTCCTCCCTCACTGCCAAAACATTTGAAGAGGCGACTTCCACCTCCCAGGAGGGTTCTCTAAATCCCACTGAGCTATGGGATATTCTGACGTGGGGCCTCAGTCTCTGAAGGCACAAATTCAGGAATGAAGTCGCATACTAATGCCAGAGTGGCAGTGGCAGAAGCTGGCTCTGTGGATGAGGGGAAAGCAGTGGATGTACTATTTCTTGACTTTAGCAAAGCTTTTGATACAGTCTCACACAGTGTTCTTGCCAGCAAGTTAAAGAAGTATGGGCTGGATGAATGGACGGTAAGGTGGATAGAAAACTGGCTGGATGGTCGTGCTCAACGGGTAGTGATCAATGGCTCCATGTCTAGTTGGCAGCCGGTATCAAGTGGAGTGTCCCAAGGGTCGGTGCTGGGGCTGGTTTTGTTCAATATCTTCATCAACGATCTGGAGGATGGTGTGGACTGCACCCTTAGCAAGTTTGCAGATGACACTAAACTGGGAGGAGTGGTTGATACGCTGGAGGGTAGGGACAGGATACAGAGGGACCTAGACAAATTAGAGGATTGGGCCAAAAGAAATCTGATGAGGTTCAACAAGGACAAGTGCAGAGTCCTGCACTTAGGACGGAAGAATCCCATGCACTGCTACAGACTAGGGACCGAATGGCTGGGCATCCTCTTTGGAAAGGGGGTTCCAAAGAGGATGGATCTAGACTGTTCTCAGTGGTAGAAGATGACAGAACAAGGAGTAATGGTCTCAAGTTGCAGAGGGGGAGGTTTAGGTTGGATATTAGGAAAAACTTTTTCACTAGTAGGGTGGTGAAGCACTGGAAGGGTTACCTAGGGAGGTGGTGGAATCTCCTTCCTTAGAGGTTTTTAAGGTCAGGCTTGACAAAGCCCTGGCTGGGATGATCTAGTTGGGGTTGGTCCTGCTTTGAGCAGGGGGTTGGACTAGATGACCTCCTGAGGTCCCTTCCAACCCTGAGATTCTATGATTCTTAAAAACAGATTTAAATCGGATTGGCAAAGGCCAACTACTGCCTAGATGGGCAGTAAACACTTGAGGCATTTGGAAAGCTTGAGCAGGGCTTTGCAGCACTGGAAGTTCGCAAAATACCTCTGGGAGTACAGGAGAACCACCTGCCAGAGTAGGAGCTACACTAACTTTTGAAAAGAGTTCAGCCTGAGTTAGTGGTGCTAAGCTCCCAAGATTCTTCCACTACAGTAGATGCGCCTTCACACGTTCTAAAGCCAGGACCCTGCCCTCCTCCTTGAGTATTGTGGAGTACTAGCCCAGAGCAGTGCTCACACTCAAGGAGAGCAGTGAGTACAAGTGTAGCATCCTGTGTGGAGGCACAAGGGAAGGGGATCTGTGAATCATTTCACTGAGTTTACCTGTTACTATTACATTTACTTTGTGAAGTTCAGCCTTGGAGATCATTGGGATAATTATTATTGTACTCTCATTTCTGTCTCCATTTCAATCCTCTTCCTTAGCCTCCTTAGAATGAGCAGGTAACTGGACTGAAAAGATGGCACGTGCTTCTGCCCACCAAGTGCCTCCAAACCCTGTCCAGCAAAGAGATAGCAAGGGCTGACCCTGCAAATCACTAGTCACAATCATTTTTTTAAACTCCTCTTTCCTTTTCTTTGTTCTTTTGTTGTATGTCTGTGCCCCTCTACCATTTACATTACCGTTCTTTGTGAATATAGCATTGGATGTGATCCAGGTGCCAATATATTGTTTGTACATTTAATTCATTTTAATTCATTCATTTAAAATGTACAAGAAGTCATGTCATATGCACCCAGCCCACACTCTGGACTCTTTACATACATTGCATTTCAGAATGGTGAGATATTCATGTATAATGTAATGGACTACTCATAATTAAGCCCCCAAAAGAAACTAAGAAAGGTACTTGTGAGTTAGTCTTTTGCTGGTAAAGAACTAAACAAACATATAAAACCATGCTCAGAAAGGAAACTTGCAATTTATATTAAGCTGGGATGTAATGGAGCATTGTGGAATGATAAATAACCAATATACCATATATGCTAAACTAGGCTGGGTAATATATTCAGTTATTGCCTCACCTAGGAAACAGAATTTAGTAAACTTAAAAACTGTCTTGCTCTGGTTACTCAGCTCTTTCTTCAAGCCAAATCTGTTCTCTTCATATGTAACCATAAGGGATAACAATGTCTCAGGATAATTGTAGGGAAGGAAGAAAAGGTTACTCACCTTAGTAACCGGTGTTCTTCGAGATGTGTTGCTCATATCTATTCCAGTTAGGTGTGTGCGCCCGCGCGTGCACGGACATCGGAAACTTTTACCCTAGCAGCTACCCGTCGGGCCGGCTGGGGAGCCCCCTGGAGTGGCGCCGAAATGGCGCTCTATATAGTACCCTGCCGGCCCGACCCCCCTCCAGTTCCTTCTTGCCGGCTACTCCGACAGTGGGGAAGGTGTGTGTGTGGGGGGGGGGAGGGGGAGATGGAATAGATATGAGCAACACATCTCGAAGAACACCGGTTACTAAGGTGAGTAACCTTTTCGTCTTCTTCGAGTGGTTGCTCATATCTATTCCAGTTAGGTGATTCCCAAGCCTTACCTTGGAGGCGGGTTCGGAGTTACAGGAAAACAGCTTGTAGGATAGCCCTATTGAAGGCCGCGTCATTACGGGAATGACGGTTGATGGCGTAGTGCGATGTAAAGGTGTGCACCGAAGCCCAGGTTGCGGCCCTGCAGATTTCCTGAAGGGGAATGTTGGCCAGGAAAGCCACCGAGGAAGTTTGCGCTCTCGTAGAGTGGGCTGTGACTGCTGGCGTCGGCACCCTCGCCAGGTCGTAGCAGGCATGGATGCAGGCTGTAATCCATGATGATATGCGCTGCGAAGAGACCGGAGTGCCTTTCGAGCGTTCCGCGAGAGCGACGAACAGCTGGGATGTCTTACGGAACGGCCTTGTGCGTTCTATGTAGAAGGCAAGTGCTCTTCTGACATCCAATGAATGTAGCAGTTGCTCTTTGGAGTTGGCATGCGGCTTAGGGAAGAAGACGGGTAGAAAAATGTCTTGTGACATGTGGAAGGGCGAGACCACTTTTGGGAGGAAGGACGGATGGGGTCGAAGCTGGACTTTGTCCTTATGGAAGATGGTATACGGAGGGTCACATAGGAGAGCCTTTAGCTCGGATACCCTTCTGGCTGATGTGATAGCCACTAGAAAGGCGACCTTCCACGATAGATAGAGGAGGGAGCAGGAGGCCATTGGCTCAAAAGGAGGGCCTGTAAGTCGAGAGAGGACGAGATTGAGGTCCCATGCTGGAACAGGTGGCTTTATTGAAGGATGAACCTTTTCCAGGCCCTTGAGGAAATGACGCACCATGGGGTGCGAGACTATTGAGTGGCCCTCTGTCCCTGGATGAAAAGCCGAGATGGCAGCAAGGTAGACCTTCAGGGATCCAAGTGCAAGGTGGTTGTCCTTGAGATGTAACACGTAATCCAGAATAGATGGCACGGAGGCAAGGTGTGGAGATATGTGCTTTTGGGCGCACCAGAGAGAGAACCTCTTCCACTTTGCCTCGTACATGAGTCTTGTAGAGGGTTTACGGCTCTCAAGGAGTACTTGTCTAACTGGATCCGAGCAAGCCATCTCCAACCGGTTCAACCATGAAGTCTCCACGCTGTCAGATGCAACGAGTGGAGGTCTGGATGGAGAAGACGACCGTGATCTTGGGAGATGAGGTCGTGGCTGATTGGGAGAGGAATGGGGGGCTGTATCGACAGGTCCAGCAGGGTCGGGTACCAGCACTGTTGTTCCCAGGCAGGGGCTACCAGAATGACGTCCGCCTTGTCCCTGCGAATCTTGAGGCTGACCTTGTGGATTAGCGGGAAAGGCAGGAACGCATAGAGGAGATGACATGACCACGAGATCGTGAAAGCGTCCGCAAGGGAGCCCGAGCCGTGTCCTCTGAAGGAGCAGAAACTCGGGCACTTCCTGTTGGTTCGAGAGGCAAACAGGTCGAGCTGGGGAAAGCCCCAGGTGCGGAAGATTGAATGGATCACGTCTGGGCGTATGGACCATTCGTGGACCAGGAAGTGTCTGCTCAACTGGTCTGCCAGGACATTCTGGACTCCAGGGAGGTAAGACGCCTGGAGAGAGACGGAGTGTGCCAAGCAGAGGTCCCACAGTAGAAGGGCTTCGCGGCACAGCGGTGATGATCGAGCCCCGCCCTGCTTGTTCAGGTAGTACATGGCTGTTGTATTGTCCATGAGAACCTCGACGCAGCGGCCCTGTAGGTGTGCCAGGAAAGCTTGGCATGCTAGACGAATCGCCCTGAGCTCCTTGATATTGATGTGGAGGTCAAGCTCGTGCTGTAGCCACATGCCCTGTGTTGTTAATTGCCCGAGATGTGCGCCCCAACCCAGCACCGATGCATCTGTCACTAGAGTTAGCGTGGGGAGGAGAGGCTGAAACGGGACTCCTTTGCGTAACGTCAGTGGGTCTAGCCACCACGACAGGGAGTTCAACGTGTGAGGCGGAATTGTGACGACCATGTCCAAGGTGTCTCGGTTGGGTCGATAGACAGAAGCCAGCCACGCTTGCAGTGGGCGAAGTCGTAAGCGGGCATGTTGGACCACGTACGTGCAGGACGCCATGTGACCCAGCAACTGAAGACATTGCCTTGTGGTCGTGGTTGGAAACCGACGGAGTGAAGTAATCAAGCCCACGATGGCGAGGCGACGAGCCTCTGGGAGGAACGCCCAAGCTCTGGTTGCGTCGAGGACCGCTCCGATGAACTGGATGGACTGAGTCGGTTCCAGCACTGACTTGCTGGTGTTTAGGATGATACCAAGATAAGAGAAGGTGTCCATGATCATCTGTACGTGCGTTTGCACCTGTTGACGGGACCGGCCTCGCACTAGCCAGTCGTCGAGGTACAGGAACACGTGAACGTGGTGGCGGCGAAGAAACGCGGCTACTACTGCCATGCATTTTGTAAAGACACGGGGAGCCATACACAGGCCGAAAGGGAGCGCTGTGAACTGGTAGTGTGTCTTGCAGACGATGAACTGGAGGAAGCGTCTGTGAGCCGGTGTAATGGAGATATGGAAATATTCATCTTTCATATCGAGGGTGGCATACCAGTCCCCGGGGTCCAGGGAGGGAATGATGGTGGCCAGGGAGACCATGCGGAACTTCAGGTTGACGATGTATTTGTTGAGGTTCCTCAGGTCCAGAATGGGTCATAGACCCCCCCTTGGCCTTGGGGACAAGGAAGTAGCGGGAGTAGAAACCCTTTCCCCTGAATTCGTGAGGCACCTCCTCCACAGCTCCGAGTTCGAGGAGCGCTTGTACCTCTTGATAGAGAAGTTGCTCGTGAGAAGGGTTCCTGAAGAGGGATGGAGAGGGGGGGTGGGAAGGAGGGGTAGAGTGGAAGTGGATAGAATATCCCGCCTCTACCGTCCGAAGGACCCACCGGTCTGATGTAATACGGGACCAGGCATGGTAGAATCGGGACAGACGATCCAGAAAAGGTAGAGAGGCAGGACTGCGCGGGGAAGGTAGGCCGTCCTCGAAAGTCCCATCAAAATGGATGCTTAGCGCCCTGCGATGGCTTCTGTTGGCCTCTGTTTTGCCCCTGGGGAGGGCGGGTAGGCCTGCGGCGAGAAAAACTGGTTCTGCATCAGGAGAAGTCCTGATGTGGTCGAGGAGGGAAGGAGCGCTGTTGGAATGGCTGGGGTTTGAATGGCTTCCTGAGCGTCGCCACGGTGTGCATCCCCAAGGACTTAATGGTGTTTCTTGTGTCCTTGAGGTTATGCAGCCGTGAGTCAGTCAGATCGGCAAACAGACCCTTGCCATCAATGGGGAGGTCCTGGATGGTGTTCTGGACCTCCGCTGGCAAACCTGATGACAGCAGCCATGCGCTCCTTCGCATAGAAATGCCCGTTGCCAGCATCCGGGCTGCCGCATCAGCTGAGTCCAGGGCGCCTTGTAGGGAGGTACAGGCCACCAACTTGCCCTCGTCAGCCATGGCTTTAAGTTCCGTTTTGGACTCGGGTGTAAGTTGGCCCTCAAACTTCATTACGGCTGACCAGGTGTTGTGGGCATACCTACTAAGGATCGCTAGTTGGTTGGCGATCCTTAGGGAAAGTCCTGCGGTGGAATATACCTTTCTCCCAAAGAGGTCAAGGTGCTTGGAGTCTTTGGATTTGGGAGCTGGACCTTGTTGCCTGTGCCTCTCCTTGGCGTTAACAGCGTCCACCACGAGGGAACAAGGAGCAGGATGGGTGAAGAGATACTCAAACCCCTTGTTCGGAACAAAGTATTTTCTCTCTACCCCTCTAGGTGTTGGGGGGATAGAGGAAGGGGTTTGCCAGAGTGCCGTAGCATTGCCGCGGATGGTTTTATTCATCGGCAAAGCAACTCTGGAGGGACCCTCTGGCTTCAGAATTTCATCCACCATAGGGTCGTCCTTCTCCTTCACCACCTCCTCTATGGACAGGTTCATGCTAAGAGCCACCCTCCGGAGTAGCTCTTGCAGGACCTTAAAATCCATACGCGGAGGCGCGGATGATGATGTTCCCGCCACGGCTTCATTGGGTGAGGAGGAGGAGGAGGTTGTGAGGGAGGGGAGGTTCAGGTAAGTCATCCCGCTCAAGGGTGGGTTGCTGCTGAGGTGGGGAAGGCGCCGCCCTTTGCCCCGAGGTTGTGTCGCCGGGTGCAGCCTCCTCTACAGGTGGGCGGGTGATGGTCGTCACTGGAGGGTGGGTACGCACCACCGGGTAGGGAGGCAGAGGTGCACCTTGGGCCTCATGGTATGCCCAGGGTGTCCAGAATGGCCACTGGGGCCACCAGGCAGCCGGCAGGTCTCGCACTGGGGCCAGTGGAGTTGCCTCGGGTGTCTTTGAAGGCCCGGCCGAACTGGTAGACGATGGTTCACGGGACGGCCAAGGAGGGGCGGTGCGTGATGTTGGGTGGTCCCTGGAAGGTTTAAAGCGTGCAGAGTGTAAATCACGCGACCTTGATCGGGAGCGGTACCGCACCCTCTCATCATGGTACCGTGGAGACTCGCGGTGCCTTGGTGGAGATCGGCGCCGTGGGGACGCGTCCCGGCGCCGTGGGGACGCGTCCCGGCGCCGTGGGGACTCAGAGCGGCGTGTAGGAGGCTGTAGCTGAGCTGACGGTCCGAGGAGCGTCGGCTTGCCTCTGGAGATAACCGGGGGCCGTGCCTGGATTGCTGCCGGCACGGGAGACGCCGTCATCTCGATTAAGCCCCTCGAAGGTGTCCGGCGTCGAGGGTGCGATCACGACAACTGGGCATGGGGGTGTCTGCGGGCGCGGGCTGACGCTCCTATGCTCCGGGGGGCCGGAGTGGTGCCGGGTGGTGCCGCAGCGATGTCCGGTGCCTTGCGTCCGGAAGGAGAAAAGGAGCGGTGCCGGGGACGGCCCCGGGTTCCCAACAGCGCCCCTGTAGAGGCGCCGCCGAGGCGGGCGGGAGTCCTTCCGCGGTGCCGCAGCCGGCGCCGATGGAGGCGCGCTGCGCACCGAGACGCTAAAGCCCGCACCTTGAGAGGGGCAGAGTGCCGCCTCCATCAGCAACTGTCTTAGGCGGATCTCTCTGTCTTCCCTGGTGCGGGGCTTGGAGGACTTACACAGCTTGCATTTGTCCGCTGTGTGAGACTCACCCAGACACCGAAGACAGGAGTCGTGGGGGTCCCCGGTGGGCATGGACCTGTTACAGGATCCACACAACTTGAATCCCTGTGAAGGCATGCCCGGGAGGAGCCCGGTAACAGTAGAAAACTACTACTAATAGCTACAACTAAACTACACTAAATTACTATAACAATGAGAACTATTTACACTAAATACAATGAGAACAAACGGATAGCTAGGGAGTAGTGGAGCACTTGCGAACAAGAGACCACTGTTCCAACGACCATCACGGGTGGTAAGAAGGAACTGGAGGGGGGTCGGGCCGGCAGGGTACTATATAGAGCGCCATTTCGGCGCCACTCCAGGGGGCTCCCCAGCCGGCCCGACGGGTAGCTGCTAGGGTAAAAGTTTCCGACGTCTGTGCACGCACACACCTAACTGGAATAGATATGAGCAACCACTCGAAGAAGAACAGTGGGTTCACAGAAATGTGGCTTCCCCGCTGCTCCCAAAGGGTAGTAATCTACTGCTGGCCTATATCAGCAGTAACTTAATACACCTTCCATCTCATGCTGCTTCTCCTGCACTGACCAGTGAGTAGGGGGTGATGTTACGGCTCCAGTCCTCTCCTCTCCCCTGCTTGCTCTAGGCAGGGAGTAAGCAGGTGAACAGATCCACTTACTCCTGTATACCTGGACACAAAATGTAGGTAGCCTGTGTAAGGGGGAGTCTTATGCCCTTTTAGTCCCCTGCACAGACATATAACCCAAGTTTCAATCCAGCCTTTAATACTCCCATGAAAATATTACATTTCTTTTTAAATTGACAGCTATTACTTTGATTAAAAAAACAACATAAAGGCACCATTCACTTTGCCTGCCTCTTCCACCAGTAGGACAACACCAAAAACAAAAGGCTGTTCTCTCTAATAAAAACAGAGCCAACGTCTCACTTATTAGTCCAATATAGCCTTCAGAAAAGGAACACTTCAGGGGTCCATTTGAAAAAAAAAAAAAGTGTGAGAAAATAATTGCTAGGTTGGGGCAAGAACTTGGTTAAAAGGACACTCTGTTAATGAAGAAATTAGTTCAGATGCTATCAATTCATTATACACTTCCCTACTCCCAACCTTTTCTCCAATAATAATATGCAACTCACAATATTCATGAACGCTTCAGGATTCACATCCATTCTCAGAGTTTCTTCTAAACTCTCAATTCCATGTGTCAAACACGCTACCATAATAAACAGCCACATCTTGGTTCTGTATAAAACAATGCACCTATTAATAACATTGATATAAACACATATCTTGGCTTTGAAAAATTGCAATACACAGATGCCGAAGACAGTATTATAGGTACTCAAAACAGGAAACAAATGTTAGGGATAGTGTTTCAGTTGTTTGGCCTCATCCTTGTATAAGGCCTTTCATTTAACACATAAATGTGATCATGATCAGATGAGTAACAGAATTACATCATTTTTAAATACTGAATCTTTCAGTTTGCTCAAATTGTCCATTTTGCCAGACAGAACTTTCCTTTGTGTGGGAAAACAAAGCAGGAAACTCCACTTAGTTCCACCCACACAAAGTTTCCATCAGATTGGGGAAGATAATTTACTCACACATGTGCAGACTGGTTTTAACAGACTATTCATTTGAACTAAGTTTCATGCAACATCAGTCCTAATTCTCATCAGCCTAATTATTGTTCACATCACAAGCTGAATAGAGTGGGCTCCAGTTTTCTGTTTATCATTTGGTTGGGACTACGGTTACTCATGAAAGTGGGTGTTTATTACTATGGCATAGAACCCAGCCAGAGAATGCGGAAACATTTAAGCTACTTTTAGAAAATTAAACCAAAACATAACCACTATTCCAGTCATGAGATCCTACTGCATAGTGCTTGGTTAGTGTGCCAGAAACATACTTTGTGGCATGTTCCCTTGGCAAATTTCAATTTCTGAAATTTCATTGGTTTGGCAAAATCCTGTAAAATTAAGTTTTAGCAGCAGTAATCACAACCATAAGTTAATCATCTTAAATGCACTGCTTATATTCATATATTCAGGAGTACAAAATTATGTTAAAGTTAGGAAATGTCAGTTTCCAGTATAACGTGAATTCATCCCCCCATGTGTCCATGCACAAACAAGAAGGGAAATGGCCATTTTTAACAATTTATATCTCAGCAAAAGATGAATGGCATTTCATGGGGCAGAGGAAAGGCACTTCTGTAGTCTGAGGGCATTCCCCCTGCTGAATTCCTCCTGTGCATTTGAACTGATTTGTGGTTATACTTCCATTATAAACCTAAGATTGTGTCAACCACATTAAATATAAAACATTGCAGTTGCAACTGTACAATAAATCCTCTTATCTGGCACCCCTGTTCTCAGGAGATTCATGAAATATCCTCTGGATGGAGCTCAAAGTACCATGCATATCCTAATGTTCAGTTCAGTAGAATACATTTTCTGAAAACTACTGCTGGGAGCATATACCTTCTGAGAGCCACAAAGGAGTTAAATCTATTAGGTACTTACTGCACTATCATGTTTTCTGATCTTTATGTCATTTTTCCATTAAGTAAAGATAGATGTACCCTCAGCAGACTTACTTCCCCATCCCCCAAGTTCTCTCCTTCACTATTAAAAACAATACAGACCTCCTAATTCCTTCAGAAGGAATCTGACAGGCAGCAATAACATCTCTATCTATGGAACTGTCAAAATGCTCTACAGATTTGTTCTGATACAATAATCAAGTAATTTAGAGACAATTTATTAATCAGTCTGTCTCCAGAAAGGTAACCAAAAAGCAGTTTTGATTCAGGGAAAAAGAAGAGATTACCAGAGTTATTTGCTGCACCAGACGGGAAACAGATGCCTTAATGGTTGCGTGTTCCTGGCCCTAATTTAAATGAAGCAGGAAAGAGAAGAGAGCATAAATCACATAGAACTTTTCTCCCCAGCTTGTTATTGCATCAATATGTTATTATTAAAAGGTATGCACAACAGCATCTCTGTTGCCTCCCTTTATTATGAATATTAATAAGCATAATTTAGCAGGCTGTGATCTGCTTTCTAAGGGAACACTCAAACCTTGCATCTAAAAGACTGATTTATGGTTAGGAATTTTAGCTATGAATACATTCACCTATACATTGTCACAGCTACTGTCTCTGTCCATAATGCACAACCATTTATTCTCAATTCAACCTAGCAAAGCATAGGCCAACATAACAAGATCGTGCTCCATAGTCCCAAAGGTCATGGTTTGCTACCTTTGGGGCACAGTCAGGTGCCCAATCTTCCATGTCAAGCTGCTGCCAGGGAGCCAGGGTTATCACATGCTGCTTCTTTTTGGAGCAGCTGTGACATTTGTGAACAGGGCTGGTGCTCGCAGTGCCCTGAGCCATCCTGAGGTGTACAGACAGGATACAGGCAGACAGGATCATGCAGGAGTCTGCTGTTTGGCCATCCCTGTTTCACTCCTACAGTGGGCTCCAGACTGGTGGGATTTTTTCCAAAACTGCAATTCTGTATCTTAGTAGCCAATTAAATGACTATTGGATTTTTTTTTTTTTTTTTTTTTTCAAAAAATAATCCCATCCATGCTGAACAGGAAAAAAGTGTCAGGAAAAAACTGGAAAAAGGAAAAACCTGTTAAATATGACTGTTGCTACTGCAATTTCAGGACTAGTGGGAGTGAGCCTATGATGCTTTCTTCTTTTTTTTTATGCACCCACCCCCTCAGGAGCATAGGGAATCTGTCAGTTTCTCCCTCCCCCCCCCCCCCCCCCGACACTTTTTTCCTATTCAGCATGGATGGGATAATTTTTTGGAAAAAAAAATAAAAAATTCAATAGTTGTTTCATTGACTACTAAAATACAGAATTGCAGTTTTGGAAAAAATCCCACCAGTCTGGAGCCCATTATAGGAGTGCACAGTTAATATTTTTAATCTTTCCTCATACATCACTTTCTTCAACTGAGTTTTATTGTTCTTTTCGGCATTCCCTTCAATCTGGCTAGACGACTAGTATGGTGGTGCCAAAAAATGAACAGGGAGTTCAAGTGCAATTTCATCAGAGCCACATTCAGAGGAGCGATCACTTCTCTACTCACTGTTAACATGCCTGTGCATTTGCAATTGAAACCCATACATCACACTGAATGTCATGTTTAATACGTATTTTACTACCATATATTAACAAATCATTCCCCACTTACAGCAACAGCTGTCAATCCATGTTTGTTCCAGGTCTGTATTTTTAACTAACTGAAAAGTCTAATCAAGATTTTCTGTTAATTTTATTTTACATTAAATTGTACCTTACAAATCTCATAGTAGACGATTAACTTATAAAACTGAACTGCAATTTGGCCAGTAAAAACCACTATAGGCAAATACTTTCCAACAACATCTGCATATTCTTGTTAACAAGACCATTTGTAGACAGTTCAAAAGTAAATACTGTAACTCATTAAATTATTCTATAATGTTAGCCAAAATTATTTAGCCAATATTAGGTAGTTCTAAAGGATTTACACTTATGGTAAAAGAACCAGTTTCCTAGCATGCTTTGTACTGAAATATATTAAACTGCTGCATATAGACTTTGGGATCTGGGCACACATAGAAACCGACAAAAGTGTTTTTCTGAGCTTTGTAAAAATAGTAGTCTACTATTATAACTGTTGCAAAATAAAGTAACTGGGTGCAGAATTCCAGTAGCCTTGTCAGCAGGAGCAAAATGCTTGGGAAAGGAAAAATTAGAGTCCATCATTTGAGGAATTTCCAGCCCATGGTAACAGACTGAAGTTACATATATTACTAGCAATGAGGTAATATTTCCAAAGTATGCTATGATGCAGCTACAGCCCAGAATTGGTGGAGAGGTAATGTGTAGGCCTGGTTTGACGTGAGTAATTGAGCATGAGTAAGGCCTGATTTCTTCTGAGACAGGATTAGGGAGGTAAATGGCTCAGCAGGTTGGAAACAGAATGCCTGTACTAGCTAAGATAAGGGGGAACACCTAAGGAACCATTTACAATGGATGAGATAACAATGGATAAAGTCAAGTCTGGAATGTAAGATGCGGAAAGGGTGCATGGACAGTGCGTGGACACAGCATGCTATACAGAGATTGGTTCCTACAAAGTGGCCAATCCAATCCCAAAATGTGTAGTGCAATATATAGTAAAGGCATAAATGTATGTGAAGGAAGAGGTTTGCTGTGTAACTGGATGTGTGGTATGCACTACCCACCCCCTGTGCTTGAGTCCGATCAACTCAGCATAGCTTTGCTGTATGCCAGTGTACGGGGGTCGGACTCACCCGGCGGCGCCTCCTGCTGGTAGTCATCAGGAATTAGCTCACCAGCCTCCAGAGTGCCCTCTGCAGGCCGGTGATCTGCCTTACCTGTCTGGCCCCCGTGTCCCTTCCAGGACCTCGGTGCCCCTTTAACTGGGGTGTTGGCCCTTGACAGTACCCCACCATCTCAGGGTCTCCCCTCCCCGGGGAATCCCCACCCAATATCCCCACCTCACCTCAGTCGTAGGCTACTGCCAGTCAGGGCCGGCTTTAGCGGGTGTGGGGCCCCGCCGCCGATCAGCTGAACAAACAAACAAAAAAAAAACAGAGCGGGGCCCACCACAGCAGGGGCCCCCTGGGGCGCGGAGCCTGATTCCGGGGAATCGGCGGAATCGGCCTGAGGTCGGCCCTGCTGCCAGTCACCAGCTAGCCCCCACGCCCTGGGGCAGACTGCAGTATAAGCCACTCATCACAGGCAAGATTGGGTTTGGACCTGCTGCCTCGGCCTACCCGTGGGCTGCCCCCTGCAACCCCTATACCTGGTTGGCCTAAGCCTAGCCTGGGCTCCCCAGCTCCTCTGGCCTTTCCCCAGCCCTGCTCCACTCTAGGTACCTGCTCAGGTCCCTGCAGCCAGTCCCTTCTCCCTCTACAGGCAGAGGAAGAAGACTTTTTGCTCTTGGCTCACTGCCCACTTGATGCCACCCTGCTACAGCCAGATAAAAGAATCTGAGTGATGAGACCCAAGTCAAACTGAGTTCTTGGCAAAGTGAATGGAAGAATTCTTGGGGGAACCCCAACAAAATGTATAATTTGGCACAGAATTTGGTTTTGTATCACCAGTATAAACACAGTATGATGTACAGGATTTTGTGGTGAATATATGTCTTAATTAGATGTGGATCAAATACAGAGTAATTACAACATAACTACAGTGAGGACTCCTGTGTGCCACAATTCTGTGCTTTGGAATTTGCTGCAGATCATGCTATAGGATGCAACTATTCATGTTTTAAAAGAATCACCCCAATTTTCAGATAAATGGGCATAACTCCATTGACAACTATGTATGTCATCTGAAGATATGATCCAAAGTTTCTAACCTTGTTTGCAAAGGAATTTCTAAAAACTGAACTGTGATTTCTACCTGAGTTTGCAGACAGCCTGAAACAATAGCCCTATTAAGTATGAATTGCCCCATTTATTTCCAACAGTTAAGTCTCAACCTAAAGTTACCACTTTTAACTATTACATCACTACTGACCATTTGGCATGCTGTAAACTGAAGATGTGGGAACAGTGTGAAATATATTAAATTTAATATCCAAATACATTGCACTGGGACTATGGCATTTAATTGATTTTCCCAGTTAATTTAAGAATTCATTTTTAAAAATATATAAATGAAGGTGGTGAAGAATTTCCAGTCTGGGGGACTTCAGACCAAGTTGCATGGCCCACCTGCGCTTCAGAGAACTCACAGCTCAGCCACTGCCACCATATTTCATTTGCAAAAAGCAAAGCTGAATGCAGGTTACATTGAATAACGGTGGCTCCCTGTCACAATTCAGATATTTCTTGCAGGGGGCTGGGAAGCAAACTCCGGTCCCTTCCCCTCCTATGCAGGCACCCCCGTTCCAGTCCCTGCTCATCCCCTTCCTCCCAGGGAGTCTCTCCTCTCTCTTACCCACACAGTGCATAGGATGGTGCATGAGAAGTTGAGTTCACTGGTACTTCAAGATGTTCCTCTTCTAAAAACAAAACTGACCAAGTCAAAAGCCTTTGCAGTGTCAGATGAAAAATAAAACAATTGTGGAATCCAAACCTCCAAATCAACTTGCAGAAGTTGGCTCATTATCAGACCCTAAGATCTGAACTGTAGAGGATTAGTTCACCCAAGAGTTTTTGTCTTTGCTATGTAGGGATTAGTCTCATCACAGCCTTTACACACCAAGATGGTATAAAGAAAAACTGACTAAGCTCTTGTTTCAAAAACCTTGAGTCTTTTATTGCCTCCGCCTAGTTCTGACAAGGTAGAAATCCCTGCTTGGAAACCCCTTTGATGCAGTTCCTTCATGTGGCAGGAATCAGGCAATAGGCCATGTTCATCAGTGTGCTCATGATGGGGGTGAGTTATTTCCAGTGGCCCAGTAAACCCCCAGCCAGCGCCTGCACAGAAGGCATTGCCCTCTGCATCCCAAGTGCACAGGATGAGCTGAGAGTCTAGGAGTTGTGGCGAGGGACCAGCAACCCAGGATGATAATAGCAACTTCTTGTATTCCTAACAGCCTCTGTATTGCATGGTGACACAGAGATGCCCTTAGCTTGGATGGGCCAGAAAACAGATGGATGCTGACAACTTGATACCCTGATACATCACATTGCAGCTAGTTATTTCATTTCTTAGTTGCCTTCTTCTTGGTCCAAACTCAGAAATTCTTTATTACTTGTTAAACACCAGTGATGTCCTCAGAGCATTTGAATGTTTCACTAAGGCCCCAATCTCGCAATGAAGTAAACCTCGGCCATCCCTGATAGGTGTTTTCCCAACCTGCTCTTAAAAACCTCCAATGATGGGGATTCCACAACTCCCTTAGGAAGCCTATTCCAGATCTTAACTACCTTTATGGTAAGAAGGTTTTTCCTAACATATATTCTGAATCTCCCTTGCTGCAGATTAGGCCCATTACATCTTGTCCTACCTTCAGTGGACATGGAGAACAATTGATCAACATCCTCTTTATAATAGCCCTTAACATATAGGAAGAGCGTTATCAGGTTGTCCACCTTCAGCTTTCTTTTCCCAACCCTAAACATGCCCAGTTTTGTTAAACTTTCTTCAGAGGTCAGGTTGTCTAAAACTTTCATCATGTTTTGTTGCTCTCCTCCAGACTCTCTCTGATTTGTCCACATCTTTCTAAAGTGTTGGCTTAGTACTCATCAGGGCTGAGCAGAGTGGGACAATTACCCCCCAAGTCTTACATATGACACTCCTGTTAGTGCACCACTGAATGATAGTTGCCTTTTTTGCAATTGCATTACACCATTGACTTTTATGCAATGAGCGTGGGGCCTGAAACTGTGAATGACTGATGAGACCCGTTCCTTTCAACGTATCTCAGTGAAACACTCAGACCAATTTTCTCTCAGTATCTGACTCCAAACTGCCTGAGGAGAATTGAAAATCCACTATGCACCCCAAAATAAAGATTTGTAGAAACAGCTCTCTCCCCTCTCAGAATTACATAGATTTGGGCTGAAAACAGCTCTTTTGCTTAATGAAATGTTCCAAGTGAAACTAACAGATAACTCAGACTCACTCTGAAAATAACTGCTAATGATGCAGCCATAATGGAATGCCAGGGTTACAGATACCTGTCTCCTGTCCCTTTAAGGGTTAGAAGAGATCAAGGGGGACACAGCTGGTAACAGGGTGTGGTCCCAGGAGAGTTCAGTGTGTTTCAGAGACACTCAGCAGCACTGGGGCTTGTGTAAGGCTGCATTGCAGAGAGCTAATTTTCTAATAAATCCTGTTTGTTCTTGCAGTTTGAGAAATGAGAACTTTGACTCGAGGCCAAAGTGCTGAAACGAAGGGATTGGAAGTAAGCAGAGATTTACGAATTATGCATTCGGAAACAAAGAGGATGAAACCCCAGCCCCCCAAAAGCTCCATGGCACAACTCTCATTGCCTTCAGTAGGGCCAGGATTTCACCCAGTAGTATAGGAAAAGCTGGCCAAATAACAAGGGTGGGAGCAACTATTCAATAAATGCCAAACAAAGAAAGAAAACATTTGTAACAAAATTATTAATCAATACCAGTTACAGAATAGGATTCTTTATCTTGTAATCCATTCAGGGCAGGGATTACCTAGGTTTGTGGAGTAGCCAGCACAATATCAACTGGGGCCTTTTGGTGCTACCATAACACATGTACTACAACGACCACTCCAGAATTGTTTATTGAGTGAATCTGTTCCATCTAAGAAATTTAGCTCAGCTTGCTGAGATGGTGTGTTACACCATCAGAATGGGAAAATTGGTGCAGAGACAAAAAAAGGCATAAAACCAAACCAGTCACAAGAGGCCACTTTTATTAGATGAGTGCCATGCCACGCATGTCCACATATGAGACTCAAACATTTTTCATAAGTAGACCAAATCCTTAAGTGGTCTGTGGTTTTATGGATGCTTCTCCATCAATTCAAGGATTTCAGCATACATACGCTGGGTTGCATCAAGACCCCAGATGAAATCAACATGGGTCCAATCAGGAAAATACTTATAGAAAAGTAGATTTGTAAGTCGAGGGAGTAAGACTGCAGTCTCCTGCGGGTTTGTAACCAAGTCACGTCCACCATTCCATAATGCTATTGGCACGGTCATATCTTCTACCTTATAAAATGGAGGAGTGGTCTGTGGGAGGGAGAAGGCAATTAAAAAAAAATCAGACAAATGAAAGTCCACAGGCTCAATAACTTTTAATCCAAATATGTGTTAGCTGTGCATTAGCATAGGAATTGCCATAGCAGTCCAGACCAGTGGTCTTTAATTATTATTATTAATCATTTGTATTATCGTAGTACCTAGGAGCCCTAGTGATGGTCCAAGAGTGGTTTGTGCAGGCACAAACGGGGAAAAAAGATAATTTTTACCTCAAATCTATTGCCTTTAATCAACCCACATTCAGTAGCGTAGCCGGGGGGGGAGCAGGGGGAGTGGCCGCTCCCCCACTGAGCAGAGCTGCGCCTTTTTTGTACTCTGACACCTTTTGCTCCTGCACTGCAGCCGGAGCGGAGCACTTTTTTTTGCTCCTGGTGCCTTTTTTTGCTCCCGACGCTTTTTGCTCCCGGCGCCTTTTTTTAGCACCGCTCCCCCTGTGCTCTAAACCTAGCTATGCCACTGCCCACATTACCAGGGCTCAAACAGTACATCAGACACAACTTTTCTAAGCAATGGTGGCAACAGATGGCTTGGGAGTATATTTTGAATTGAAGGCACATTTCTTGGGAGATAAACACCTCAGATCAGCATCCCCTAGTCTCTCTGGATCAGCTCTCGCATGACCCTCAGAACAACCATCTGAACCTAGAGTTCCTTCCTCGTTACAACAGGATACCTAGTGGTCATGGGTGGTTTATCTTAAACCTTTACTGGTGGAGATTGTGGAGCTCCCTGTCCTGTCCCTGTGAGTTCAAGAACAAACAGCGTGCCATCTGGTTATGGGCTGCCCACTTTATCATCATGATGGTGAATAGATGAGTTTGAAATCTCCAGACAATGCTTCTGTGAGAGAGGCTACATCACTTACTCAACATCTAATTCATTGTTTTGGCCACCAAAAGCCATATGCCAAATGAAGAATGCTTGTAAAGAGGATGCAAGGAGCCATACCTTGGATAACTATGAAAAACATTCTCACACTAGAAGTTTTGTCCTAACTCTGCCACTGAGAGTTTGGCTTGTGCCCTTAAAGGAGAAAGTTAATGTCCCATATACATTATACATATAGTTTTTTGTTTTAATCTTCTCCGAGATAACTGGGATGTTGATGTCTGATCTTTAAACCTACTGAGACTTTGCACCAAGATTTTCAAAACCAGGAGTCAAGTTTTACTCGAAAATCCTGATTTAGGTTTCTATGTAAGTGGCCTGATTTTGGAAAGTGTCCAGCACCCAACATCTCCCAGTGACTTCAGTCTGAACAGACCTAACATAAATAATTATAAAAGGGAATGATAAGATGGATTGTCATTATCCCTCACAGAGAATAAAAGGAAACTGAAGCACAAGCAGATTAAGTGCCTTGCTCATGGTCACACAGAAAGTCTGTGACAGAGCTGGGAGTTGAAGCCAGATCTCCTGATGGCCATTCCCATGCTTTAATGCAAGGCCACCTTTCCTTCTGTGCCTTCTGGCTCCCTTTTCTGCATAGGCATATTCAGACCCCCTCTGACTCTATTACAAGATGCCTAAATAACCTCCAGGTAGACTGTAAGGATTTTACTTCCTTACTTCTGACTCTAGACTCTGAGGCACAAACTTCCTCATTTTTTAAAATCCTTATATCTAAAGCTTAGCATCACAGGGCTTGGTTTTGTTAAAATTCTTTTCCCAAGGATGTTAAACTTAATTCTATTGTGGTCACTATTTCTTATTGGCTCACACACAGTTGTTTCTTGAACCAGCTCTTGTGTTTTGTTCAAGATTAAGTCACAAATAGCCTCTCAGTTGTGCACCCTATACCACCCATTCAAAAAAAGAGGTAATTTAGGATATTCAGTATGACAGCTCTGACCGTAATCAGATTGGAACCTAGGTCTTCAGAGATGAAAAAGCTAATGCACAAACCCACTGTGCCACCTTGATCCCTGCAGGTACTTATTCTTAACTTTCAAAATAAACAAACATCAATTACTTTTCCCTACCTGATTATATTTATCTTTGTTCTTACAGCCATAATCAAAATATTTAAATTCTCCAGATTTAGATAACTAAAAAGGAAATACAAAGGTGTAAAATACAAAACACAACTGAATGATCTTAATTTGTTTTTCTGCTTTAAAATGTCATAAAATGCCAAAACTAAAGAATAGCACTAACATGAAGAGTTCAACAGTTTCTATAAACAAGAATATGTAGCTGTGCAACATAAAAGATAAGCTGATTTCATAACATTCTTTAAAATCATTCTCTCTATTTACTCTTAGGGAATATTTTCATTTAAAATTATATATTCAAGACTCAATAATATAGAAGTATATTTAAAAAAAACTATCAGGTATCAGGGTGAAATGAATGGAGGCAGGGACTCGGTGCAGCTCGGGTATTGTGTATATAGATAAATTCCCCTACTACTGTGGGTCAAATCCCCTCTTACACTTCGCTGAAGTATAGTTTTGAGCCCCAATCCAGTAAAAAAGCACATAAACCAGTACTAGTCTTTAAGTACGTGAATAGTCCCTTTGAAATCAATGGGACTACACATATTCTTAATGCTTTGCTGGACTCGGATCTTTTCGTGAGCTTCTTTGAAGAACTCACTCCATGTAGTCTTGCCTCAGTTGTAAAGATTTCACTTGTAATTAACTAGGGCTCCAGTCCCTTGGGTAAATTCCATGGGGTGCTCTGCCCAACTCTATTGCCCCAGGAACAGCAATTGCATCTGAAGGTAATGGACCTGCCAGTACTTGAAGGGAAAAAAACCAGGCAGCTGGAGTTACTGCCATGGAATTATGTGATTATCTAGCAGAAGAGGGCATTTCTTTTGCCACACTTTTAAGAGTATGTGCATAAAATTGAAGAAAATCTTTCCCCGCAAATTATTCACCTTTCATCCTCTTCAGATAAATTTCAGCAACATCTGGATGATGTTGACACAGATTAGGAATTCCTTCGTAAAACATATATAGAGAACTAAAGCTTGTTCTCCGAAGACATTTATAGAAACTCCCATTGGGGATAATATGTATCTTTGCAGGGAAAATGAAAACCTGGAAAGTGTGCCATGTAATACAGTATCTTAAAGGCCTAATATGTTGCAGTGCTCAGTCCACAACTTCGCCAAAAATGCCTTGCAAGATCAGATTGTATGTGACTTATCTAAAATTAGACATGAATTCTGTGGAGAACCCAGCTTTCCTGTCTCTCACTTTTAGCTACCCATCCAGCATTGTTAACCACAAAATCAATCATCATATCAGCACCTTTGAGTGTATTAAAACATTGATCCAAGGAGGAATTGAGTACTTGCAACTCCTATCACCTCAGAATCCAGTTCTGAGTCACGGAGGCCATGCATATACTAGGAAAAAATTGTCTGCTCGGCTCACTGAGGTTTTGAAAAAAAAAAATTATAACTTGGCTCATTTTCCTCCATCTTCCCTTCTCCTTCATTGAGGACATATAGCAGAAGGAGGATATTTATTACACTGTAGAAAGATTTTTCCTCTCTGCTTGAATTGATCATTCTTTCTTTATTTTGGATCATCAGAATTCTTCTGTTTACCGAAAAATTTATAAACTAAAGTAAAAATAAAACAAACAGCTAATACCTGATTATTGAGCAGGTTCTGAATGACCCTGTTAAAGGTAACACAAAACCACACTCTCTGCTACCAAAGGAAGATGATTAGTTCATTGATAAATAGCTGATTTTCTCCTATACAAATTTTTATCTGAAGTGTGAAAGGAAGAATTTTTAAACACCATCCATTAGTGCAGTATATTATTTTTAAAGAAGACATGGTTAAACAGTGCAATAAATATCAGAAACCCTACCTGGCCCCAGTGGATTATATTTTTTACAGATGTATAATCTGGAAAACTTGCTACATACACATCTGCCCGGCTCTGCAAGAAAAAAAAATTGTTATAAAGTAATCTGGACAAAATTCTACTTTCACTTAACATTCAACTTAGTTGCACCTATTCTTGATCTAGGTACAGGACATAATTTAAAAGAGAATTTTTTTAAAGTAAATCTAATAAACATTACAAGAAACCATGGGGAAAAAGTGGAAGTCTAAAAACTGTACCCGCTCCAAACAAAGCCCCGTTTCCATCCTTTGCCCCTAGGAAAAGCCTGAGAGAACAGTTGGGGCATACTTCAAGTCCAAAAAAATCAGAATTTCCGGGCATTAAAATAGGTTTTAACCAACTGCATGACTGTAACTCTACAAAAGGCAAGTGTAGTCGGAGCTAAGCCCACATTTTGTAGTGGATATGTCATTACACAGCAAAATTTCATGAGTTCAATTGGTTTGGCCCATACATAAGTCATGCTCTGAGTGAACCAGAGATTTATGGTATCTGAAGAAAATCACATGACACTCGGTCACATTGCATGGCTTTCACTCAAACAGAGAGAAACGGGTGTTTTGACTGCTACTTACTGTGACTAGGTGTATACACCCTACATTGGCCCCAGCTGGGATTGACCAAACACAGTGGGCTGAAGAGGCCATGCCCTCTCACCCCCGTCAGACATGCTCTAACTGGAAGTAGGCTATAAAAGGGAGCAGCCCAGCTCAGTCTGGGCTGACTGAGGAGGAAAGTGGACATACACTGCCAGCTCCTGCCAGAGAGCTGCTGGAGCTCCAGAGTGCTGAGTCCAAAGACGTGGAATCCAAGCTGGAACTTCCCTCAACCACAGAGGACGAGAGAGATGGGAGATCACTACCTCCAGTGGAACATATGGAGCAGGAATCAAGGGTTGTAAATGAACCAGGAAATGCGAAGATTGAAATAGGAAGCCTAAATCCTGGACTACTGATTTCACAGGCTCTGAGTCAGGACCTGGTGGAGTAGGATGGGCCCGGGTCCCCCTATCTCACCTTGCAGCTACTGCTGGGTGAGGGCACCACCGTACAGTGGACACAACTGCCCAAGGGAAGCTCCAAGGATTCTGACTGCTTGGCTGCGCTGCCCTGAGAGCAAGGGTGATTCTAGGGACTCTGTCCGCTGGGTTCCCATACCCTAAATACAGGGGACACCCCAGTGACTCTCATCGCTTGAGCCATAGCTACTCCTTTCATTGTCTGCCTTGACCCGACACCCTGCAATGCTTTGTATCTACCCTTTGACACTTATATTCAGTGTTTTGATTCATTCTAGTCTTAAACTCAAAGATCCTCCCCACAGCCATGTGAAAGAAGCTGAAGGGAAAACCAGCCAGAGACAGAAGTTGGCAGGAGCAGCTGCAGAAACAGTTTAAGCATGGATTGCTGTACTGGCAGAAAAGGTGGTAAAATGAAGCCCAGCCAGGCTCTCAACCCAATACCCAAAACTGTGCAGAGGAGAATCCCCTCCACTTTCCCCATTCCTATTCCCATTCCTTCCACATTCAATTTGGGTTTGAAGAAATAAACTTCAGGAGGTCCAGTGAGACTGGAGCCAGCAGAGCAACTGAAGAAGCAGTTTAACCAGGGACTGACTGACACTGATAATCTAACTGTTTAATCTGATTGATTGACATTGTTTAATCTAATCCCATTCCACCTCCTGTATCAGTCTCTGCATTTTAGAATCACTGTCCCTCCCACCTTCCTCCATTCCCTCATCTCACCTGTTCTGCCATGCTTTTCTTCCATTTAGCTAATGCCTTCCTAACAGAAATCATAATTAAAAAATCCCTGAACTAACATGGCAATTGATACTAGCATGTTGTTCTCTCTACTTATGTGTCCTTTTCTCACCTTATTGTGTGTTTCTTGTCTATTTAGATTGTGAGGTCTTCCAGGCAGAGACTGTCTACTACCCTGTGTCTGTATAGTGCCTAGAACAATGGGGCCTGATCTTGATTGATGCTAGAAACTATCATAATAAATAAGAATCATAATAAGAAGAGCAAAACGTGCATACAAACCCACGTGAATTTAAACCAGCACTACAACCGATCCTAGTCACCCAAATTATTTCAGAAACCCATTGTATTCAAAATTCTTCTCATTGACATAGCAATGGCACCTCCAGGAAAGGGATGAGCACTGACATTTTCAGAAAGAAAAAAAACTTAATTTTTTTGAGATAGAGTTAAAAAAAAGAAAGAAGTGCTTCAGCAGCAAAGACAAGGAACAGATGAACCAAATGTAAAGGCCACAGTTCGTTCTAGACTGCATTGTGCACTGCCCAGGAAATTCACCTTCTGCATGATACTTATGACATACACAGACACACAAAAAAAGCCTTCCCAAACTCTGCAACAGTCTAAAGACCTAGTTCTCTTATTGCAGGTTAGATATACGTTTCTATAGCACCCTGCACTATGGGACCACAATCCCGACTGAGGATTTGGGGCACTAATGTATACATTGTTGTTTATGATGATGGTATGTTGCACAAACACTGTGAAACTCAGAAACTGGTTTATGCAGATCAATTAACTAGGATTGTTACTATACGTACCGCATTTAAGTTTTTCTCATTAAATCCACCTAAAATAAAAAAGAGTGTTTGGATGCAAAGTCGGTCTATTAGTGCAGATCCGCACACCTTGGCAGTAAGCGATTTCAGTCTCGCACTTAACAGACAGAATTCTTTCTTGCCAAATACAATCTGAGAAAATATAAAGATATTGTTCACCATGACTCTTAATAAACTCAGGATTATTGTTCTCTTTCAGAAAGACATGGTAAAGAGTTAAATTTGTAGGAACAGCTTTATCCAAGCCAAGAATTCTTCCACGTACAATTAGTGAATGGCAGATGAACTTTAGTGTTAGTAAAATATCACAGTTGCTCCTCTTGTGTTCACCTAAGGAGGGGGATCAGCATTCTTGGACGAGCTGTGACAATCTCTCCATTTTCTCTTACTTCTCCTTCACAAAACACATGCACCACATGGAAAGAGAGACAACAGGTGAACTCATGATTCCATAGAAGCCAATGGAATCCCATGAGGCACCACGGTGGCTTGGCCATAGGGAAAAGACCAGACCAAAGTGTATCACCTGGTCCATAAACATGGCTCATAGATGATAATAAGGGCATGGAGCAGTGGTGCCCAACCAGGGGTACATGTTGCCCTTGGGATACTCACAGGTCTTCCAGCTGGTACATCAACTCATCTAGATATTTGCCTATTTTACAGCAGGCTACATAATAAGTACAAGCCAAGTCAGTACAAAGTAAAATGTCAAGCAGACAATGACTTGTTTATACTGCTCTATATACTATACACTGAAATGTAAGAACAATATTTATAATCCAATTGATTTATTTTATAATTACATGGTAAAAATAAGAAAGTAAGCATTTTTCAGTAATAGCGTGCTGTGACACTTTTGTATTTTTATGTCTGATTTTGCAAGCAAGTGGTATTTAAGTGAGGTGTAACGTGGGGGTATGCTGGACAAATCAGACTCCTGAAAGGGATATAGTAGTCCAGAAGCCACTGCCATGGAGGACTCAGAGGTACATCTGCCAGAAGGGACCTGAGTGGCTCAGATAGAGGCAGAGATTATGGACCTGAAATAAAGCATTTCATTTTGATTTTTGTGACAGGAAACTCATCCAAAAATTATCTTTCCTTGTAGAATATTTTTATTTCAACGTAAACGATTTTCTAATGGGAAACCATGTTACTAAATTTTTTCAATGAGCAGTACAATTTTAGATGGTATTAATTAAATTCATCTAGGTAATTTGATCTAACCTCATACCTTTTAATCCTGGCCTACACAAGACCTTTCTCTTTAAGGAGCTGTAGGATCTCTGAGCCAAAATTTCCCAATCTTTAAAATAAGGGTCATGAGACAGACCTACTTCTGAAAAAATATTTGCAGAGTGCTGTATACATTTTGAAAGAAGCTCAAAAATTGCTGGGTCTCAGTTATTATTTCTGGGGGAGTGTCTCCTTCTTTTCTCAAATTTTATGGTAGTTGAAAGAACATGCCAGTCCTCATGCTTGACTCTTTGGGGGATTTCAGGCTTTTGGGTGTTTGTCAGTGAAAAGCTTCCAGGCTTGATATTTCCAGAAAAATCAAAATTCAGACATTCAAGTGGAATAAGTCAGTGAAAAACTTTAGTTTACACACACACACACACACACACACACACACACACACACTCCCCAGTTTCCCCTAACCCTAGTCTCAATACATTTATCACACTATTGTTGCATGATAAACGTATTTCCATACATAATGTTCTGCATTGCAGCATGGGAAATGTACATATAACATTCCAGTGTACATACAGGCCACAAATCCTAAATTTCTATTTATAACTTTTTAATATAGCAACATTTATTCATGAGAGTAATGAAATATGGAGGATTCTACATACCCTTAATATATCAGTAGGAAGAAACATCAGTTGTGCCAGAGGGGCTTTGCTTTTGTTTAATGTGTATGCAGGAGCCAAGGCAAAAAATATCTTGATTTTTTGAGCCAGTTGAGGCATGGCTGAATATGCAATTAAAGCTGAGAAAGCAAAAGAGATTAATTACAGCACTCTTAGAAACAAGTTACAACATACAACAACCCAGTATAAACATGCAGAGCTGCGTTTGTACAGATACTCTGTTTGATTAAGGTAAATGTTAATCTCCAACCTCAATGTACATTTTGTCTGTAAAAAAAATCAGAGCTGATGCAGAAAGAAAATTGAAGATCACTCAGGGTAAACACAAGCTCAGATCTGTGCCCTTTAGCTGGCTTTGCTAACTATGGGCAATCTTTCCTCCATGTTGGCCTCAGAATATGCTGGACAACAACAATTTCTATAGTGTACATTTCTGAGGACTATTGGATTTCTCTTCCACATAATTTTTTTTAAATAAAATTAAAACAAAAAACTAGTTAATACTATGTTCTCTCCCTATTTATAAGGCCATTTAGGGACAAGTAGTGGAAAGAAGGTTTGAGATAATATGAGGGTCCCAAGAACATACTCAGAATTGAACAACAAGAGGAGGAGGAGAACAGCCTTAACATGATTATCATTTATATATCTAATTCCAGTACTGAGATCTAGAAGCTCAATTCCATCCATCTGCTTTTTTGCCCACTCAGCTCCCTACTCAAAATTTTGGTCTCCCCTCTATCTCCTTCCCAAGATTATGCACAGTTGGGAATTTCTCTCTCATTCATGCACAACTGAATGGAAGTAGAGATCAGCGATGCACTCATTTTGACCAGTCTCTTGTTATAAATTCATGTGAATAATATACGCAGTGAAATAACAGTCCCAATCAAACCTTAACTATGAAATAGGGACAAAAAGACAAAACACATTTAATTGTCTTCTTCCGAATGTACCTATAGTACAGCCCTGAGAATACCCAATGTAATACAGGTTCTGTTGTCCAGTTTTCTGCAGAATGAAGTCTATTAATGCTGGAAGGTCATAAATAGCCATTTCATGAAAACTGCAACACAAAAAAGAGAAAGGTGCTTGCATAACTAAGTTGTAATTCCTGCTCCTGTACAGCATTTAAAAGCAATTACTGAACCACACATCTGTCCATTAAAAAAAATAAGGTGCAGTTTTGGATGCGAATTGTTTCTCTAGATATTTGTTTTGTGTTTATTTTGTTCTGGGTTGTTAATTATATAAAACTCATTTTTCTCTTAAAGTGAGGCATAAGAGTCCTCGGTTGAGGTAGCTAGTCGGATAACAAGCAGGATTCTTTATGTTATTATTTTGTATATGTCTATCATTTCCCCTCTTCTTTCTCCTCTCTAAACCAATAGTCTCAGTATTTTCTGCTTCTCTTCGTAGGAAAGTCTCCCCATGTATATAACCCAATACCTCCATTTCTGCTATATCATTTTTGAAGTAGCATGACCATAATCAAACGCAGTATTCCAGGTATGGACATTGATTTGTATTGTTGCCCATACTTCTAACACAAATGCCTGTTCTCATTTCAGTCTTGCTCCTCTGCTGAATAATAGAATTCAAGGGCCTGGCAGGGTCGTTTCCAGTGCAGAAGAAATCAGTGACGAATCTGGGTATATTTTAAGTGTAACTTGATGTATTTACATGTGTATACCAACCCTGACATGCGATGGCCAAACAGCATGCGGCTCAATCCCTTCTTCCAGGAATTTCAGCTCAATAACAGTGGCTGATGCTCAGAAAGCGACCCTAGCTACACCTAACCCGAGTCAAGAGCTCAGGTTCATATTCCATCTCCCACAAGCTGCCTCTACACAAAACAACCTGGCATAGCTAACACTAACTACAACACAGCACATCTTTCCAAAAGTAAAAATGTATTCTCATACTTTGAAGGTTGTGTGTAAACAGTGCTATGTAAGGATGGCTGCCATAATAATACATCAATATATTTTAAGTATTTTCCATACCATTCATTATGCATCCTAACATTTTGTTTACTTTTTTATGATTGTTGCAGAAAATTGAGCAGAGGTTTTATCTGACCCATCCACTATGAGATATAGTTCTCTTTACAGCTTAGAACTCAGCAGTGTGTCAATGTAATTCACATTATTCCTTCTTATCTCCAGTAGCTGGCACTCGTCATTCTCTATGCACCTTCCTCACCTATCATGCAGTTGCAGTGCAGTCAGAAAGGTAGCATGGTATAGCAGATTGGGCACCAGCTTGGGAATCAGAAAATCAGGATTTTATTCCCATCTTGGCCAATGACCTGCTGTGTGATTTTATGCAAGTTAATTCATATGATTGTACTTGTTTTGCTAATCACTCTGTCTTATCTATTAGATGCTTAACTCCTTGGGTTACAAACTGTCTCTTACTGTTAGAACTGGCTGAAAATTTTCCATCAGGACAATTTATATTGGAAAATTTTCCAAAATAGATGTTCTAAAGGAATTTGACAAAATGTCATTTAAAAAACCAGCAGTGAAACATTTATAAATTGTAATATAAAATTAAAAAGTTGAAAGAGAGGAAAGTGATCAGGAACAGTCAGCATGGATTCACCAAGGGCAAGTCATGCCTGACTAACCTAATTGCCTTCTATGATGAGATAACTGGCTCTGTGGATGAGGTTTAGCCTGCAGAAGAGAAGAATGAGGGGGGATTTGATAGCTGCTTTCAGCTACCTGAAAGGGGGTTCCAAAGAGGATGGATCTAGACTGTTCTCAGTGGTAGAAGATGACAGAACAAGGAGTAATGGTCTCAAGTTGCAGAGGGGGAGGTTTAGGTTGCATATTAGGAAAAACTTTTTCACTAGTAGGGTGGTGAAGCACTGGAATGGGTTACCTAGGGAAGTGGTGGAATCTCCTTCCTTCGAGGTTTTTAAGGTCAGGCTTGACAAAGCCCTGGCTGGGATGATTTAGTTGGAGTTGGTCCTGCTTTGAGCAGGGGGTTGGACTAGATGACCTCCTGAGGTCCCTTCCAACCTGAGATTCTATGATTCTATGATTCTATTAAATCTAAAGAGTTGGACTGACCTGAAACAAAAATAAAAACAACAACTTTATATTTTGTCAGCTTCAGTAGTTTCTCTCCAGTTCAGCCTACCTGAAATCCCAAAATTCCTCTTGGTCAATTGAAAGGTTCTGGTGTTTTCTAGACCAGGTGTTCCCTCTGCTGTTTCCTATCCAAACATCATAGCCAGCATCTGCTAGTATGAAGCCCAGGCTATTATTGGGCAAATTGGCAACCCAGTTGCTACCGTCTAAAAGAAGGCCATGCAGCAGTAACACAGCCAGCTTTGGGCCTGGAAAATAAAAAAATGAAATATTTCACAAAAACAGAACTTCTGAAATATGGTAATGATGTAACACTGCCTCCTCTTCCAGCGAAGGTCTAAAAGAGGAGGCAAATATTCACTGACTTTTTTACAGCAAACCATTGTAATACATTGTTTTAATATTCCATAATACAGGTCAGGGAACTGATTGAGAAAGGCAAAGTAACTTCCTTAACTTTACATAGTGCAAAGCCAGAATACCCTAAACACTTCTTGATTCCCAATGCTTATTCCTGCAGGCCACACTGCCTTACTGCCAGAGTTGCTGAACATCAAGTTCTCCCACTGATCCCAGTCCCATTCAATTGCAGTTGTCAATGTTTGGTAATTCTAATAAGCAGGGACTATGTGTCTCAAATTGAGCATCCAGAAAATGAGAACACAGTTGTCACATGTGAAAATTATGGTCTAATTGTCTATCCCACAATCACACAGTAATATTTGTCTGTGGTGTAGCCAGGGATAAAAACTAGCTCTTCTGGACAGTACACAACTGTCTTACTCATTTGAGTACACAATCCAGCATTGTTCAAAATTTTTATTTCAGTCTTTCTAGATCTCCGTAGCATAAGTGTGAGTAGCGCTACACTCAGACTGTACATCCCGGCAAGAGCAATGTGCACAGAAAAATTTTGGACCCTTCTTGGTTTACTTCCTAAGTTTGAGAATTACTCCTACATTGAGCTGATCATTAGGGCTCAGTCCTGGGCCCTGGACATAGAGAAATGCCTGCAGTAAATTCCTCTTCTTAGATTTGGCCACTCTCACTGTTGAAATAATTTACCTTGAAACAACTGTTGTTTCCCAGAGTATGAGACTTGCTGAGAAACAAGAACTTACAATTCATAATCAAGCTCAACAATGTGCACTTCTTTGCCATTGTGTTCTCCATCATCTGTCCCTCACAGTGAAAAGTTCCAACTCCCAAAGGCTATGGGAGAGACCACAACTGCTTACCAAGAGCTCTTCAGCAAGCATTTCTTCTCAGGAATAAAGCATTTTCCCAATATGATGAAGAGGAAAATTTTACATCACATCACAGGACTGATTCATTCTCCACTGAAGAAAAGGATGAGAATGCAACCTCCCTGAACCAACGGAACCGGCTTGGCTATTAATGCATTTACTTTAAGCATGAAAAGGCAGGGTTTCACCATAGAGGAGTGTTTTAATTGGTAACTGGGGTCTCTGGGAGCCCCACCAGAGCAGGCTGCCACCGAGATGAGAAGAACTAGCACATTCCCAGAAAGCCCTCTTCCTGCCATAGCATCTTCTAGGCAGATCTTCCACCAGTATCTCTCAGGGCCGAAACAAGACCCAAGAACTTCCTAGTCTCTGTGAAAGGAGCCATACCTGTGTCCCTAGGATTTCCTTTGCCATGAGGAATTCTGTTCATGCTAAGGTAATAGCCATCAGCTGTCAGCACTTCATACTCCTCACTTGGGTATCCTTTGTACCGGATCGTCTCACTCTATGGAATGAAAACAAAGGGTTTTGCCTAAATGTCCTTTTAATCCACTATCTCATGCCGAGATGAGGGGAAATCAACAAATCAGTTTTATTTTGGTTTCATTTCCATGTGCTCCTGCATTTTCCTGATTTGTTCAAGTGATGTCAATCAAAGCCTGAATGCTGCAAGAGTTAGCCTCTCTCACTGTATTTCTAACATGAACCAATCCAGGAAGCTCTGGAAATCTTCCCAGAGAGTATAGTCTGTTGGTTTCCAGCTCAATTCCCAGAACATGGAAGTTCAGAAAAGGCTGAATTCAGAAAAGCATCTGAATATTTAGAATTTTATCTTAATTTTAGTCTATAAAATATTTGCACAGTCTCCCATCACTTATCCACATACTAGTCCCAATGAGGAAATGTTAGTGAGAATAAACATTCAGAAATCTATTGGTGGAAGCAGCTTTTAGTGGAATTCTAAGGTCAAGAAGAAGAAATGTGAACCATAATTTGAAAATAAGGAAATATTTAACTTTTGAGTCTAATCAAAAGAGGGAATAAGTTTGTTGAGTGGGAAATAAGTCTGGGTTCCAATGTTTCACTTTTTCAGAATACAAATACTCCAATCCAAAGCAATAGATTCGACGCCCGGGTCTCTGATGAATACTGAGAAAAGCCACCTTTAGAATCTCTGAAGAGCCCGGTGATAAGAAGCAGAGAAGACAGCTGACATCTGAAAGCTCTGATCAAACCTGCCAAATATAGGCTTGCTCAGGAGTCATTTTAGAGAAACCAGGAAGATCTAAGTGTACACTAGTCAATGTATGGCACACATTGCCCAGCTGTTCTACCCTTACGAGCCTCTTCTAATAAACAGCAAAATGAGGCATTAGGAAGGCTGAACTATTCCCTCTACCACTTCCTACTGCCCCAACCAGTAGCTGCCTGCTATCCATTCTGAAGTATAAACCATATAGTTCAACTATAATAATGTAACTTAATTTCTCATAAAAATTATCCATTTGGTGAATAGTTGGCCTAATTACATTTGAGGGATCAGGAATACCACGTGAGTGATTCACAAATGGAAAAAAAGAGAGTTATAAATTCATTAGAAAATGTATGCCCCCATAAATAATGTAACCAGCTCTATTTTTACACACTTCAAGAGTACTAAGTCCTGTCAGACCACAGAAGGTCCAAAATGCAGAGGAAAGACAAGGTCTCTTCCTCAGCTGGGAATGGTGTGCTGCAGGTTTGGAGCGAAGAAATAGGAATGCCTTACAGCTGGACTCTTCAGCATCCTCAATAGTGAGAAGCTGAGTTCTGTGAAACTCCCCACCTTCAATGCAACATGCCTCTCTCCCAGGGAATGCAGAAGGGTGTTTGTAGGCAGACCCTTTCTATTTACCCAATCACAGGCCAGCAATAACCAGCTAATATTTGTAAAGTAAAATTAACTGTGTTGGGCTAGAGAGGAAAAGGGACCAACTTGGATTCTGATCCTGCAAGTACCTCAGATGATCAGGCACTTTGTGGGTTATTTTATATATGATCCACAGACATTTTGTCTAAGCTAAAATGCAAAGGTACTAGCTCATGATTAGTGGTTAAACTGGATGTGAATTCTCATAGATGGGAATACCAGATTTGATCTTTACACAGGAAAAAAATATTTTTAGGAGAGAGTGAGTGGGAGTGCCAGGACTCACCCTTTTAAGAACTTTTTGTCAAGCTTCCAAGATATAAAAGCATCCCTGATTCATTAATGCCATTATGCAATATCAAGTTTTTGTTTTTAATTAGCAGCATTACAATTAATCAAGCAGTGTAGCTTTGACAGTGAAATCACTATTTACTGTCTGCCAATTCCGTTCTTATACTAGTGAGAGAAAAGCTCAGAAGGAAAGAGTATAAAAAGCTGTTCTCCTTTATGTTCGCTGTATTTTTAATAACACTGGACCCAATTCAGAGCAGTGGTGAAACTTCACAGATCACAGATGAGTTAAGTATAACGGAAACCAGCCCCAATAGCCAGTACCCCTCGTGATCTGTGCTCTAGCCAAGGCAGAGTAGACTGGATCCTTCTGGAAAAATGGAGAGTGCAAGTAGGTGCTGGAGATCAAAGAGGCATTTGTTTAAAGGACAAATCTGTTAGTATAGAAATTATAAATAAATAACAAAAATAACAGTGAACGCATTCCATTATTTCCAAACTTTCTCCAATAAGAAACTTACAATATTCATAAATGCATCAGGATTCGCATGTTCTCTTCTTACGAGTTCTTCTGAATCTGCAGTTGCTTGTGTCAGATATGTCACCAGAATGAACAGCCACATCTTGGCCCTGTGAAAAATAATGTATTCATCAATAGATTTGCTAGGAACACATTCATAAAAATTACACTGTCCAATGATGACACGAGTCGGTGTAAAAAAAAAAAAGAGCAAGGAGTTTCTCAGGAAGATAATATTAAACATACAACTGCCAACTATCCTGATGTGAAGGAGAGATAGGAAGAATCATAAGAGGTGAATACGGAGTGGTTTAATGACCTTAAAATCAAAAAGGAATCCTACAAAGAATGGAAATATCGATAGATTGATAAAAAGTAGTAGAAAAGTTTAGCAGAAGCATGTAGGAACAAAATTAGAAAGGCTAAGATACACAATGCGTTACACCTAGCAAGTGCCATAAAAGATAATAAGGAGGTTCTTTAAGTATGTTAGGAACAAGAGAAATATGAAGGAATGTGTAAATCCTCTACTTATCAGGGAAAGACAACTAATAACACATGATATGAAGAAATCTGAGGTGTTTAATGCCTATTTTGTTTCAGTCTTCCTTAAAAAGAAGAATGGTGACCAGATACTCAACGCAATTAATATTAACAACAGGGATGGGGGTCAGGGAGAAACAAGCCAAAAACAGGAAATAAACAGGTTAAAGAATATTTAGTTAAATTAAATGTATTGAAAATGGCAGGGCCTGACAAAGTTCATACTAGGGTAATTAAGTAATTAGCTGAGCAATCTTAGTACCATTAGCAATTATCTTCAAGAACTCATGGAGAATGGGTGAGGTCCCAGAGGGCTGAAAAAGGGCAAACACAGTACAGTACAAAGCTGTTTTATCTGGCATTTCACCAACTGGAAAGCTCTATAAACTGGCATTTCTGATCTTCATTGAAATGCCAGTTTATAGTCCGGTTGGCGTGGGGCAGGGACGAGGTTGGGGTGTGGGAGAGGGTAAGGTGCGTGGACTCTGGGAAGGAGTTTGGGTGCAGAAGGGGGTGCGGAGTGCCGGATCAGGGGCCACTCATTTTGGGTGGCTCCCCGCAAGTGGCAACCTGTCCTGGGCTCCAGCTACTCCTAGGCGGAGGTGCGATAGGCTTCTCTGCACTCTGCCTACCCCCGGCCCCGAGTGCCAGCTGTGCAGCTCCCATTGGCTGGGAACTGCGGCCAATGGGAGCTGTGGGGGCATTGCCAGGGGGTGGAGGCAGCGTGAAGAGCCACCTGCTGTGCCTCCACCTAGGAGTAGTCAGGACAGGAGTAGTCACCGCCTGTGGGGAGCCACCTGAGGTGAGTGCTCCCCAGATCCAGCACCCCGCAACCCCTCCTGCTCTCCTACTCACTGTCCCAAGCTCCCTGTCGGACCCGAACTCCCTCCAAGAGCCTGTGTTCCATTCCCCCTCCTGCACCCCAACCCCCAGCCCCTCACCCCCTCCCGCTCCCAAACTCCCTCCCGCTTAGTTAACTAGCAGTTTTCACTTACTGACACCCTCATTCCCCCAATATGCCAGATAAAATAACTTTTACTGTACCTATCTTTAAAAAAGGGGAACAAAGACAACACAGGGAATTATAGACCTGTTAGCCTAACTTCAATACGCAGAAAGATACTGAAACAAAATTATTAAACAGTCAATTAGTAAGTACCTAGACATTATTAGGGTTATAAGGATTAGCCAACTTAGATTTGTCAAGAATAAATCATGCCAAACCAACCTCATTTTCTCTTTTGGCATGTTTCTGGCCTAGTAGATAGGGGGAAAGCAGTTAAAATGATATATTTTGATTTTAGTAATGCTTTTGACACAGTTCCATGCGCCATTATCATAAGCAAACAAGGAAAATGTGATATAGATGAAATTACTATAAGATGGTCTTTCAACCAATTGTATACCCATGCTCAAAGAGCAGTTATCAATGGTTAGCTGTCAAACAGGGAGGGTATATTTAGTGGGGTCCCATACTTGTCAGTCCCGGGCTTGGTACTATTTAATATTTTCATTCATGACTGGGTCAATGGAGCGGAGAGTATACTTATACAATTTCTGGATGCCACCAAGGCAAGAGCGGTTGCAAGCAATTTTGCATGGGATTAGAATTCAAAATGACCATGACAAATTGCAGAATTGGTCTCAATTCAACAAGATTAAATAAAGACAAATGCAAAATATTTTACTCTGGAGGAAAAAAACAAATGCACAACTACAAAATGGGGAATAACTGGGTAGACACTAGTACTACTGAAAATTATCTGGGGATTATAGTGGATAACAAATTGAATATAAACCAACAATGTGATCTCAGCTGGAGTACTGTGAACAGTTCTGGGTACCACACTTCAAGAAAGATGTGGACAAGTTGGAGATTGTCTGGAGGAGAGCAAGAAAACATGATGATGCCTGACCTCTGAGGAAAGGTTAAAAAAACTGAACATGTTTAATCTTGATAAAAGAAGACTGAGGTGGGACCAGATAACAGACTTCAAATATGTTAAGGTCTGTTAAAAAGAGGACAATGATCAGTTGTTCTCCATGTCCACTGAAGGTAGGATTAGTAGTAATGGGTGTAAGATGAAGCAAAGGAGATTTTAGGTTAGAAATTAGGAAAAACCTTCTAACTCTAAGGGTAGTTAAGTTCTAGAATAGGCTTCAAAGGGAATCCCATCACTGGAAGTTATTAAGAACAGGTTGGATAAAGACCTCCCAAGATGGTCAAGGTTTACTTTGTCCTGCCTCAGTGTAGGGGGCTGAACATGGTGACCTCTCGTGGTCCCTTCCAGCCCTGCATTTCTAGGATTCTATGAAAAACAAATAAAGCTATGTGGCTTTAAACTTTTAACATCATTGATGCAGATGGTTGAATTCAAGGTCTCGGTCATTATCTTCCAGGCCTAAAGGATCACCTGAAGGTCTGGGATAAGATTTGTTGTTAACAACTCCACTCCTTGGGTACAATGGAGCTGTCCACCGCAAAGGTAAAACTTGTTTGTGCAGGAGACAGAACTGTCTCTAAGGCAGTAGAATTAATTCCCACATGATCTAATAACTACTTCAGCCATTACCACTTTTCATTTCAAATGCAAAATGAATGTCTTTGAGTTTGCCTTCAATAATGAACACACAAGCTGTCAGGTGACTGGGACTTGGGCAGTATAGGCTAGTGGTCACAGCAGGAATGAGGCCTAGTGGTTGGAGCAGGTGTCAGGAACCAAGTGTCGGAACCAGAGGCTAGTAGTCAGGAACCGGAGGTCTGGGTCAAACTGGAGGTCAAAATCTGGATACAAGAGCTAAGTGTCAAAGCTGGAGTCAGAAGTCAGAAGCTGGGAGTGAGGATTGGAGCTGGAAATTGGAATTACCTGATGCAGATAAGGTAATAGGCAAAGGAGGGTCCCAGGCAGTAGCAGGGCTGAGACAAGGCTGAGTGCAAGACAGGAGCAGCAGGAAGAAGGCAACACAGGAGGAATCACATTGACAGGTGTGAGCATTGAGAAGCCAGTGAGCTGCTGCTGGCTTAATAGCCTACCTGATTTATGACTGGTGTAGCCAGTCAGGCAGCCTGCTTCAGGACAGCTGTGCTTCTTAAGTTGCCTGGAAACTAGCTCTGCTGCACACTGTGATTCCTGACATAGCAGAGGAGGCATACAATAAATAAATAAATACCAAATCAAAAAAATTACTCGTGAAATTTTCTCACTCGGGAGGAGAGAGAATCACACATAACAAGTGCCAGTCATGGTGTTTAATACGTTCTTGAGAGACATGCAGCTACTATGGAACTGAGGGTGGTATAAGAACCGGAACGGAAGAGAATAGAAAAGTCTGGAGAATCAATAAAATGTAAATAATATTAAATACTTGCCAACTGAGTGCTCCTACAGTACACATCTCGTTGTTCACTGTTATTTAAGTGTATGTAGCAGGGCTGACCAGAAAACAAACATTCCATTTTGTGATCAATTAAAATCTCAAAAAAAATAATCTTCTAGATAGAAACAAAACGGGGACCCTTTGAAACTTCATGAGAACACAAGAAAGATCTTGGGCCAGAATAGTTAGTAGTCCAGAGGGTAGGGCACACATACCAAGGAGGTGAGAGACCCATATTCAGCTATCTATTCTCCCTGATTTGCTGATGAGAGGTCTCCATAAGAACATAAGAATGGCCATATTGGGTCATACCAAAAGTCCATTTAGTCCAGTATCCTGTTTTCCGACAGTGGCCAATACCAGGTGCCCCAGAGGTAGTGAAGTGATTGATTCCCTGCCACCTATTCCCAGCTTCTGGCAAATAGAGGCTAGGGACACCATCCCTGATCATCCTGCCTAATAGTGAGGGCCCTTCCCAAATGTACAGCCATGAAAAACACATCATGGACCATGAAATCTGCTCTCCCCCTGTGAAATGTGGTCTTTTGTGTGCTTTTACTGTATACTATAGGGATTTCATGGGGGGAGACCAGCGTTTCTCAATTCTGACCCAAAAGGGAGTTGCAAGACCATCACAAGGTTATTTTAGTGGGTGACGGTATTGCCACCCTTACTTCTGTGCTGACTTCAGAGCTGGGTGGCAGACCATGCTACCCTTACTTCTGCGCTGATGGTGGCTGGAGGCTCTGCCTTCAGAGCTGGGCTCCCAGCCAGTAGTCGCCACTATTCAGCTGCTCAGCTCTGAAGGCAGCGCCGCTGCCAGCAGCAGCACAGAAGTAAGAGTAGCAGTACGGCAAGCCCCACCCCTAAAATAACCTTCCCCCCCCCAAACTCCTTTTTGGGTCAGGACCCCTGCAATTACTACACTGTAAAATTTCAGATTTAAATAGCTGAAATCATGAAATGTACCATTTTTTAAATCCTCTGACTGAAATTGACCAAAATGGACCATGAATTTGATAGGGGCCTACTAATAGCCATTGATGGACTTATCCTCCATGAGTTTATCTAGTTCTATTTTGAACCCTGTTATAATCTTGACCTTCACAACATCCTCACTCTCCCTCTTGAAATTCCATCCTGGACCCATAAAACCATCAACCATCCTGATAAAATTTTCACACAACTGATGTGTAGCGGGGTAACTATCCCGCTCCTAAAATAAAAGGGGTTAAAAGCAGCCCTGGAGAGGGCTGTGGCTGGGGACGCCTGATTGGGGAAGCAGCCGCAGCTGGGCCATGCCCCAATCAGGCCACAGTTGGCCCTATAAAGGGCTGTAAGCCTGGAGCTAAGAGCAGTCTCCCTCTAGAGGAGGAGGGAGATGGGCCTAGCTGCCTGGGGAGCATAAGGGTACCGAAGTGAAGCAGGGCTGAGTAAAGGCCCACAGAGGTACTGGGCTGTAGGGAAAGGCAGCAGGTCCAAACCTCCCTTGTCTATGATGACTGGCTAATACAGACTGCAGTCTGTCCCAGGGAGCGGGGGCTTGATGATGATTGGCAGTAGCCCATAGGCTGAGGCAAGGTGGAGATAGAGGGTGGGGGTTCCCCTGGGAAAGGAGACCCAGACTGAGGGGGTACTGAGGGGGCAGCACCCAAGATAAAAAGACACTGGGGTCCGGGAGGGACATGGGGGGCCAGCAACGGCGAGACACCAGCCTGCAGAGGGCACGCTCTGGAGCTGGTAAAAAGAGCTAATTCCCAGACAACCAGCAGGAGGCGCCGGTGGGTGAGTCCCACCGATACCGGTACATGATATTTCTGCAAAATGTTTCATTTGTGACAAACTGCCATTTTCCTACAAAAAAATATTTTGTTGAAACATATCCATTCTAGAATAGTTATATTCACTCGCTCAACAGTAGTTTCGTTGAATGTCTTTTTCATCAACAACAACTGCATATTCCACACAGTGCTTAATTCATAATGAAAGAGGTGCCAGGGCTCGAGCAATTGGGTGCCAGAACACAAGCAATTTTTCTGCTTTCATAACTGATGCGTCAAGCCCAGAGGAGCCGGGGCTACGAACTCCCAAGCCTGGAGTTGCCGGGACTCAGCGAGCACAAAATAAGCACTGATTCCACATCATTGTGAATGTCTGTATTAATGCTGATATCTTGTAACTACATATTGGTTTTTGCAAGTAATAAATTATTAACTACAAAGAAAAAAAAATCAAGTGAACTTTTCAATTTACCCTAAACTTTATCAACTGTTCATAAAAGCCTAGATAAGAAAGTGAGGCATAAATCAGGATTAATTTGGCACAAAGATGAAATGCAAATATTTTAAAACACTGCAATGTTCAGTCTCTCCAGTCCTTTGCTCTAATCCAACCATACAGATTAAGATAGAAAGGCATGAAAATTTCAGGAAGGCACCGCCCTATCAAATGTCTTTTTAAGATGGTCACAGATAAAGTATTTAGAATAATCTGAAGCTTCCCGAGGAAAACAATTGAAGTTATTCCCAATATTATAAATGGAGCTGATAATGCTGCCTGTAGCTAATACTTTCCTTTTTAAGAGCTTGTTTTCAGTTGCTTAGGCATTTGCCAAACTTTAATTGTCTCCCATTAAATTTACCATGCCACACATCTGCCTCATGTTGAATTGTATTGGAAAGTATCATCTGAAACTGTCCAGCTATTCCTGGGAATGAGATTAAGGAAAAATAAATTGCTTTGTCCATATTCCATTTTTCTTGTGGAACAAATCATGTGAATGTGTAATTATCGACTGTATAATACATATATGCTATGGAGCTGATTGAGGTTGCACAGGCAACCTGAAGTCTGGTATTTCCGAAGTTTTAAATGCTTGACTTTGCAACCTTATTTTGTTGTGTAGTTATTTGGAGGTAACATTTAATGTGCTCAGAGATTGCAGTTCTAGTCAGTTTCAGAGATATGGCTTCAGAGATTCTGCACAGCTATGAGTGCTGTAAAATAATAGTTGAGAGACCAGAGAAAAAATTTCCAGTATTTCATTTGTGTTACACAACATGGCTAGAGAATTGTGAAGTGAACTTTATATGAAGATTCATTTTAATTCCCAAAGGAACACTTCCTTTGCTTCAAGTGCACACGCCTTTAAAACTTTATTTATTTCTACCCACCAAGGTCCCTAATCCAAAGCCCTGCTGCAAATGCCTTGATGTGTCCCTTTGTTTTCTGTCCTCCTGCTGTTACCCCATATGACAACTATGAATCTGGCCATCATCTCAAAAGTTTCTGCATCACCCCATAACATGGGATCTGGTTTAATGCTGAAATATAGACTTTAATGTGAAATGATGTATTAGATATACTCCAAAAAGATTCTCCCTAAGGCAGTTCAAAGTATCTGATATGCACAGATCTTCCAAGCAAATTAATATTCTATAAAAAGTCACTCCCGGACCATGCACTTTTGAAACCAGTGAAAGGTTTAACCCACCTTGTACTGACCATAATTATGGATTTTCTGATGATTTTCAGGAAGCTCAACCTCAGTAGATATCTCCTGTGTACCCTCCTCACTTAGAGAAAAAGCAACCAAAATACTTAATTCCAAAAGTAGTTAAATGCAAATCTCAGTCAGAGTTAAATTAAGAAAAAGAGTTACCCACCGGAGTCCTTCTGCTGCACCAAGTGGATTCAGATGTCTGAACAGCGGCAACTCCGATGGCCCCAGTGTTAAAAAGCAGTGTGAGGGGGCAGTACTTCCAGTGCTGTCCAATTAGAAGTAGCCCTGAAGAGTCATTTACCAATTCTATGCGCCCCCCCCCCCCTTAGCCTGATTTTTAGCATTGGATATCTATTTACTCGGACTTATACTTTCCTTAGAGGAGCACGTGTCCCAAGCTCTAGGCTCCCTGGAAAGTTAAAGGTACATATCACAAAGTAAACAGACTCTGGCAATTATGTTAACAGTAAAGGAAATGCATGGAAATTATATCTCTGCTCTTTACTAACATAGACATATTACTGACTGGTTGTGATCGGCCGTCTTTAAAAAAAAGTCTCCCTAAACTTGAAAGTAAAATGTAGACTTGGAGTCAGGAATTGTCAGCAAGTACAGGTATGAAATATTCACCTAAATTCTGTATTCATCAATCATATAGAAATCACATAAATTGTTGGTAACAGGGCATTAGCCTGTAACATTAATATACAATACATTAGATAGCATGGTTTAATCCTGTGCTGGGTTGATAATTTATTAGGCAATGCTATTTTTCCTTGTTTTGCCTGTGTGTGCAGGTGATACCTTCTCAATAATATTTTTGCAGGGAGGTAGTAGAAATCTGAAAATGCAATTCAATATTGTTAATTGTCATTTTCATTCCCTATCAGCTTTGGCTTTGACAAATTAATCTTTTGCCATACTAAACTATTCTTAACACCAGCAACATTGTCAGAATCACAGGTTCACCAAAAAATTTAAAAAAACACGGTCGGAGAGACTTTAGGTTCTCCTGGATGATAGCCTCTGATGTGTTGCTTTCAATTTTACTCCAAAATAGCTGTTCACTAACACACCAGGAATTTCTTTCAAACATTCCTCCTCACTCAACCCATCCATCGGAATACTGTGGTAAAGCTGCATCCTTGCAGAATTTGGTTAACTGCCCACTGGACATTTGCTGGTGCAGGAACATTCCCAAATGCCAATATACTCATGAAAAAACCTGGAATGCATATATGATCAGACAGTGTTTGGAAATTTCTTCCAAGATCATTTGGAAATAAAATGTTCACAGAATCTTGACTCTACTCTACATTTTTGCCACTACAATTTTCGTACAACTTGACAAAGAGAGAAGTCACATGGTATACATGGAGGATATTAAACCAGAAAATAAATCTATGACATTTCTGAATTAATTTTATATCCAGAAAAACCAAGAGTCATGTAGGGTCTGCAGAAGGGGACAGACAGTTGGTGAGATGATAGGAACAGCACAATGCCATCAGCTTGAAGTGTGATTTCAACCTTCCTGTGATGTCACCCCAACCCTGGATTATTCCGGATTAGCTGGTCCACAGATTCAGTTGCAATACAGATGATAGGTGGCACTTCAAGATGTTCCTTTTCTAAAAACAAAGCGGACCAAGTCAAAAGCTTTTGCTGTGTCAGATGAAAAACAAACCAATAGTGGAACCCAACCCTCCAAATCAATTTGCAGAAATTGGCTAATTGTCAGACCCTAAGGCCTCAACTGTAGAGAATTAATTCACCCAGGAGTTTTCATCTTTGCTACATAGGGATTAGTCTTTCCTCATCACAGCCTTTACATGCCAAGCAGGTATAAAGAAAAAAAAACGGTCACTTACCTTTTGTAACTGTTGTTCTTTGAGGTGTGTTGTTCATGTCCATTCTATTCTAGGTGTGTGCACGCCCACACAGTAGCGCAGCCAGGTCCGGAGCGCAGGGGGAGCAGCGCTATAAAAAGGCGCCTCCCCCTGTACTCACCCGGCGGCGCTCTGGGTCTTCAGAGGCACTTCGGCGGCGTGTCCTCACTCGCTCCGGGTCTTCGGTGGTACCCGCCGCCGAAATGCCGCCGAAGACCCGGAGCGCCGCCGGGTGACTGCAAGAAGCGGCGCCTTTTTTTAGCGCTAAAAAAAGGCACCGCTTCCTTTTTAAGGCACCGCTTCTGCTCACAGGGGGAGCGGCCTCTCCCCCTGCTCCCCCCCTGGCTACACTACTGCGCCCACATGTACAGCTGTTGGAGTTTTCTGCCTTAGCGGTATCCGTAGGGCCAGCTGTGGCACCCTATGGAGTGGTGCGCTCATGTAGTGGCATATCAGGTGCCGCCGCTCTATGCCCTCTCAGTTCCTTCTTGCCAGCAACTCTGACATAGGGGCAGGAGGGCGGGTAATGGAACAGACACAAGCAACACATCTCAAAGAACAACAGTTATGAAAAAGAGGGGCCTCAGGATAGTCAAGGCTTTCCCCCAGACACTTGAGACAACTGTTGTGCGTATCGTTATCGGCAGCGGCCTGCTGCATGCTGAACACAACTTGAAACCGGGAGAGTGAGGCATGCCCTGCTCGGGGCAAAATCCCAACCAAGATGCTATAACTAACTTAACACTATCAACTAACTAATCTGAACTATATACAACAACCAATAGAATGAAGTCTACGAGAAAGGTTATGAAGAAACCGCTAGTGGTCTTGGAAGGAACTGAGAGGGCATGGGGCCGGTGGTGCCTGATATTCCGCTGCATGAGTGCGCTATTCCAGAGGGTGCCACAGCCGACCCTACGGATACCGCTAAGACAGAAATCTCCTACAACTGTGCACGTGGGCACACACACCCCTAAAATGGAATAGACATGAGCAAGCACTCAAAGAAGAACTGACTAAGCTCTTGTTTCAAAAACCTTGATTTCTTTATTGCTTCCACCTAGTCCTGCAAGGGTAGAAATCCCTGCCTGGAAACCCCTTTGATGCAGTTCCTTCCTGTGGCAGGAATCAGGCAATAGGCAAGGGTCAGTGTGCTCATGGAGTGATCCCCACAGAGATGGGAGTGGGTTATTTCCAGTGGCCCAAGAAACCCGCAGCCAACTCCTGCACAGAAGGCATTGCCCTCTGCATCCCAAGTGCACAGGATGAGCTGAGAGTCTAGGAGTTGTGGCGAAGGACCAGCAACCCAGGATAATAGCAGCTTCTTGTATTCCTAACAGCCTCTGTATTGCATGGTGACACAGAGATGCCCTTAGACTGGGGGATGGGCCAGAAAACAGGTGGATGCTGGCAACTGGATACTCTGATACATCACATTGCAGCTAGTTATTTCATTTCTTAGTTGCCTTCTTCTTGGTCCAAACTCAGAAAGTCTATTATTTGTTAAGCACCAGTGATGTCCTCAGAGCATCTGAATATTTCACTAAGACCCTAATCCCACAATGAGCTCCATGCAAGTAGGTTGAACTCACTGGGGCTCAGTGTGGGGGATGAACTCCATTCAAGATCATAGACTCATAGAAATGTAGGGCTGGAAGGAACTTGAGATGTCAAAGTCCAGCCCCCCTGTACTGAGGTAAGAAACTAAACCTAGACAATCCCTGACAGGCGTTTGTCCAACCTGTTCTTAAAAAGGAGAAGATTTTTCCTAATATCTATCCTAAATCTCCCTTGCTGCAGATTAAGCCTGTTTAGGGTGACCAGATGTCCCGATAAAATCATCGGTCGGGACACCTTTTGTCCCGATTTCCGGTCTTTTTGTTTTTGCTCAACAGCTTCAGGTGGGAGAGGGTTTTTTGGGTTTTTTTTGCGCTCAACAACTTCGGGTGGAAAGTCCCGATTTTCGGGTCTTCTCATCTGGTCACCCTAAGCCTGTTACATCTTGTCCTCTCTTCAGTGGACATGGAGAACAACTGATCACCGTCCTCTTTATAATAGCCTTTAACATATCTGAAGAGTGTTATCAGGTTGTCCACCCTCAGTTTTCTTTTCCCAAACTACACATGCCCAGTTTTGTTAAACTTTCTTCAGAGGTCAGGTTGTCTAAAACGTTCATCATGTTCTGTTGTTCTCCTCCAGACCCTCTGCAATTTGTCCACATCTTTCCTAAAGTGCGGTGGCCAGAATTGGAACAGTATTCCAGCACAGGCCTCACCAGCGCCAAGCAGACTGGGACAATTACCCCCCATGTCTTACATACGACGTTCATGTTAATACACCCCTGAATGATATTAGCTTTTTTCACAACTGCATTACATTGCTGACTCTTATTCAGTGGGATTGGGGCCTGAAACTGGGAATGGCTGATGAGACCAGTTCCTTTCAATGTATGTCAGTGAGACACTAGGGTGACCAGATGTCCCGATTGTATAGGGACAGACCTGATTTTTGGGGGTCTTTTTCTTATATAGGCTCCTATTACCCGCCACCCCCTGTCCCAGTTTTTCACATTTGCTGTCTGGTCACCTTAGTGACACTCAGACAAATTTTCTCTCAGTATTTGACTCCAAATTGCCCGAAGAGAACTGAACATCCACTTTGCACCCCACATAAAAGATTTTTGGGAACATCTTTCTCCCCTCTCAGAATTACTTAGATTGGACTGAAAACAGCTCTTTTGCTTAGTTTCATTTGGAACATTTAATTAACAGATAACTCAGACTCACTCTGTAAATAACTGCTAATGATGCAGTCATAACAGAATGCCAGACTTACAGTTACCTGGGTCCTGTCCCTTTAAGGATTAGAGGTCTGCTGAAGAGGTCAAGGGGGACTCTGGTAACAGGGTGTGGTCCCAGGAGAGTTTGATGTGCTCCAGAGAGACTCAGCAGCACTAGCGCTTGTGCAAGTTGTGTTTGCTTGTTTCACAAACCTTTCAGTTTTAAAACCATGCCTGGTCTGGGAGTGTAACACTGACAGGCAGATACATGTGAAGGCTGCATTACTGAGAGCTAATTTTCTAATAAATCCTGTTTGTTCTTCCAGTGAAAGAAGCGAGAACTTTGACTGGAGGCCAAAGAGCTGAAACGAAAGGATTGGAAGTAAGCAGAGATTTACGGATTATGCATTGGGAAACAAAGAGGATGAAATCCCAGGCCCATAAAGCTCCACAGCACAACTCCCATTGACTTCAGTAGGGCATAATAAAATCTAGAAGTTTCTTGTCTGGGACCCTGAAGTACAATTTTGAGACTAATCCATGGTATAAAACTATTGTTTGCTGCTGAAAGGTCAACTTTAAGATTTTTTTTGTGCTTAAGTCACTCGATGGTTTTAAAACAAAAGTTAAAAAAGAAGAAGAAAAAAAAAAGCATATCTGGAGTCCTGAACAAGATCTAGCAATTTAGAAGACAAGTCATGTGTCACAAAAACAAAGTGAATAGTTCACTATAGATTGAAATTTGGTTCCACAAACTACTTGACGAATAGATTAACAGAAATCACGACTGGTTTGTGAACAATTAACACACAGACAAAAACTCAACTGATTGGATAATTAAATTACAATGAAGAATTTGACCAGCTTGAGTGGGAAGGCTTTGGGCAAATTTATTCATATCTGTATAATCCACTGAAATAAAGCTATAAACATGCATTAGTGCTGGCAAGATTGGAACTTTAACCTACATCAAGCTGTATTCATCAACATACCAGTAGAGGTGCCTTGTGAATGGCCCACATAATTCAAATTGCTGTTGTCCAGTTTTCTGCAACATAAAATTTATCCGTGCTGGAAGGTTGTATTTAGCCATGTCATCAAAGCTATAAATGGAAAGTCATCTTTAATTGGATGTAAAATAGAGTTGTATTTCTATATTTAAATGCATGTATTTGAATGTGTCACTACTGAGTTCCAGTTAGCAGCTGAAGTAACTGAAATACTTAGGTGATTAAGTAGCTGTGATTTGAGGTCTTGTCTAACCACTGCTCAATTGCTTTAAACTGTGATATGTTATCACTATCAACACTATTTTTATTTTTTATTAAGAGTAAACCAAGTGTGAATTGGGACCATTGTGATTGCATGTCCATCCATATTTATCAGTTGTCTCCTATGTCCTCAATTACATTTTATAGAAAAGGTCATCTGGACACCAGCACGAAAGAATTATCTTGGCACCAGATCTTCATGCCTCCCCATTATATGCTTTATTTCTAAAGCTTGGCACATTAGAAAAACAAAGGATTTACATTTTATAGCATAACATATGCATTGTATATTGCAACTCAATATTTCCCTTCTTTGGATACATTGGTGCTGCTCCCCTAATACTGAAGTTCATTACAGAGAATTTTATTAAAGTAAAGTAAATTCATCAAGCATAGATTGTTACATATAAGAGTTTTGTAATTCATTACAAACCAAATAAGACACATATCAACAGAAATTAATATAATCCTTGACCCCAAAACCACATTTTTATGTATTCTTCCTCATCAAGTCGAGGATTTCATTATACATGCGCTCAGGTGCATCGAGGCCCCAGATGAAATCCAGGTGGTTCCAGTCAGGTATCACCTTGTGGTAAACCAGATTAATGACTTGTGGGAGCAAAAAGGCAACATCCGTAGGGTCAGCAAGCCAGTCATTTCCACCACTCCACATTGCAGTTGGGACTTGCATGTCTGTCACATTGTATAAGGGCGGAGTATCCTTTAAAAAAAAAAAAAAAGATTTCACAAAAAAAACCAAGTTTGGATTGGAATGCAATGAACAATCAGTCACACACTACTAGAAGACTATTTTAAACAAAGAACTTTATAATGATTTACTGTAGTTCTTAAAGAAGAGAAATTACTAATTCAAATTAAACATGATGTGTAATAATTGTAACTAAAATATCACAATTTTGATGACAATAGAGAGAGCTTAAAATGAGTTCTCTCACACGAGTTTCATCAGTTTCTGGCTCTGAAAGAATCCATTCTTATTCAGTGTGTTACAGAATTATAATGACCTCAGAAGTTACACCTAAACCTTACACTGAAACCTCCACTATCCCAGTCTGCTGCCACATATAGAGGACATTTTCAAAGGCACAATCATACAGCAGGTGACAGACTTCAGGATACTCAGACAAGATAAAAACAAAACAAAAAAGAAACCAAAACTCAGCTCTTCTGTTTCCTTCTCACAAGACTGGTTTTGTACCTAGAGTTTGAGCCACTGAGAGCTAATTTATATAGAGCAATAATGCAGATGTTCAGAGTGTGATTTCTAAAGTGCACTAACATGTTGATCATTAATTGGTCCATGTAGATCCTGCTGATGTGAGCTAAAAGTTCCCTAGTGCACTGAGAACTTTTAGTTCACACCAGCAGGATCTACGTGGACCAATTAATCTGCCACTTGTTAGTGTGCTTTAGAAATCACACCTGCGTAGTCCACCTTACTGCTCCATGTAGACAAGCCTTCTTTACATTTTACCCTGAACACCTCTTTTCCTCTCATCTTATGATTGTAAAATGTTTGGAAGTAAGGATGAGACATTCAAGTAAGATATATTTAAAGTATATAGAGGGCTACATTGATTCATCACCACAATATTTTTCCATCAGAGGAGTCTTCAGAGCACAACCACTGACCAGGCAACGTCTCAACTGCATTTCTTCCAGTTAAAAACTCAGCTCTCTCTGAAGAAGTGCTATGCCTCTTGCTAGTGGAAGCCAAAGACTTGCTTTTCATGCTTCAAATATCCTACACCTCCACACAGCCCCCAATGACCCAGCAGACAAAACTCCAATGGACTGGTCTCCAGCCTTTTCTGACTGGTACGCAACCCAGTAGTTTTTAAACAATAATATAAGGGTGTTAGCAATGACTTCATTTATATTTCTGTACTCTGTCATAACTAGAATTTACAATAGGATTGAAGACAACAAGAGTTGTGGACCACAAGTTTCAACTTTCCAGGTATTTTCATTTGAATTTTCAACCAGGAAATTGGATGCATCATTTTTGTAACTGATTTCCCTAGTTCTTTTAAAGAAACCAACAGTAATTGATCAGACAAGAACACAACAGCTTTTATATTTGAGATTAGAGATTCAAATTAGATGTAAAAATTAGGAAAATTCCAACTAGTTTTTCTGCTTTGAAATAAATTAGGCTTTATTTTAATATATGCTTTATTATAACCATAGGCACAGAGATACAAATGTATACTGGTGACTTACTACATACATATTTTAAATGTGTGCTTTTTAAAAAAAAAAAAAGAGTGGAATTACAATTCAGTGGAATTTCTCTGGATTTATACTGGTAAAATGAGAACATTAAAAAAAATCCCATATCATTTGTCCTCTAAAGTACAGCTTTTGCTTGGCTACCATAGCTTTTTCTGTCAAATGGGATAGTATGATGCCCACTCTCTTTTTTACATTTTTTTTAGTGAAAGTACTGAAATGTTTTCACATTAGAATTACCTTACCTGATCATAGTGGACTTTGTTAGATGGTTTTCCCCAGTCATAAGCTTTCAGTTTACCACTTTTAATCGCCTAGAGTAAAAATTAAAATCAAATGTATATGTTTCAACTAAAACAAGAAAAAAAATAGTTACTGAATTTGCCCCACCCCCAAAGTTAGCCTTTGAAACTAGCCACTGCAGAGGTCTGCATAATCTAGTTCAAACTGAATTCTCCAGGATCCAACAAAGAAAGGATTTTAGGATAAATAAACTGGGATTAGACTGACTCAGGACCTTCTCCCTGATCTAACAAATTAACAGGATCGCTAGCCTATGGAAGGCCCTGATCCTTAGGGGAGGGTTGGAAGGACTTGGCCTATTGAGGTCACGTAAGACTGGGTGCTTGTTCTGTTCTTAAACTGTGATGAACTTGTGACTACCAGGAATCCCCTGGGTGGGGGTTGAAGGGCTGCTCCTGCAGAATCCACATTAGGGTGATGTCTGGTGAGTTTATTAGCATGCGTGTTGGTTCTTTTATTGTTTTAACAGGTTTTCTGTGTAGTGTTTTTACCTTAAGACTAAAGTAGGCTTGCATAGGAAGTGCTATGTGGTACCTTATAACTCTAGCAATTATACCTGTGTTAACCGTTTCTGAAGAGAAAGCAAGCAGGTGTCCTTGGGCAATCTGTCTCTGCTGGGAATAATATAGTGAAGGCAGGGAACTGTGCAGCCTGGACATACCCAGGTCAGAAGGGAGTGAATGTGGATTTCCACTCCAGAAAGCCAATGGCTGGCAAGCTGGAAGCCTAAGAGTGGGTGCTCTTGCTGGACCACTGAGGGGGAATACAGGTGCTGCTGCCTTGAACTGCGACAATGGCATGTCTTCTCTACCATTCCTTTATAGCGACAAAAAAAGGATATTTTGTTGATTATATTTCCATGTATCCTGGGTGGGGACTAGCACCGAGTACTAACTTGCAAGCTAATTTGTACATTATGCAGGGGGGAAAGAAACTAGCAGTGCTGCCTTGTGAGGTTGCTCTGTATTTAGCTATGTTCATGCCTCTGCCAAGTTCTCTGCTTGCAGAATATACTAAGCCAGGGTAGACCCAAGTATGATTAAGGGAGGATTAGTCCTTTCAATGTGGCAATGCCAGCTTGATTGATAAATTGTTGGCACTGAGAATAAATTCTGACAATAGAATAGGAGACTTGCCCTAAATCAATTTTCAAACATCACATACAATTGTTACATAATGCAGGGCCCTTTATATTTCAGAAGTTCTACCTGTTTCCAGTGAATCATGTTTTGTACAGAGGTTCCAGATGGGGCATGTATTATATACACATATATTCGGCTCTGAAAGGAAACATTTATATTTCATAACAAGTTTCATCTCACGAAATGGATCTACTTATTTATCACAAATCAATGCAGGCAATTTCAAGGATAAATCTGTATTGCAAAAAATATCTGAAGAACTGTAGATTTAGACGTACCATATTTAAGTTCTTCTCATTAAATCCACACAGCTCAAACATGAGGTTGCCACAAAACTGTGATAACATGCCCTGGCTGCAAAATTCAGCAGCAAACAAGTCAGCAAAAAAATTCTGTCGTATGAATTCTTTCACGCCAACTACAGTCTGTAAAATTACAAAGATTCATATTTAATAAAATTACACATATTGGAGATAAAACCTGCCCTTCCCTCTATCTTCCAATCAAAGAATGTCTCCTACAGTTTAGTCAAGTTCTGTGTTCAATACACATTTAAATAACTCAGGTGATTAGGAAGTGGAAGACTATTCGCCATTCCAATTGTCCTCACAGTTAAGGATTAGAAAATCCGAAGGAAAAATTCTTAATTATTTCCTTCTACTTACACCTCTTGGATAGACTTAAGTAATTCTTCTCCCTCCTTGGTATTTACAACCTTCAGATACAGCTAAACTACCACACTATCCCTCCGTCTTTTGGCCAAGCTACAGGAACATAGGCATTACTTTACCAGACCAGACCACTGGTTCAACCAGTACAATTACTGGTCTCTGCAGTACCACATACTCCAAAGGGAGATTCTAGAATCCTTATAATAGAGAATCATGGAACAACATGCCAGGATGGAAAAACACGCCTGAATCATGGAACAACATGCCTGAAGCAATAAGGCAAAAATCCTTTGTTTTGTACCTTACCTAGTATAGCTGGATGTGCTCATTAACTATATAAATGCCTAATCCTCCTTTGAACCCTGCTAAGCTTTTTCCTTTTAGAGTTTTAGACTTGTTGCCCTTCAGTTTTACTGAATGCTACCTTTTTCTTGTATTAGGAGAAGGGGTAAGTGGCAATGCTTTGTTACTACCGCAACACCATTTTCTATTTTATAAACCTCTCATGTCTCCTTTTCATACACTCTGAATAGTCCAAGATTTTTTCATTCCCCCACGATACTGAACTCTGCCCATCCCTCTAATTGGTTTCCCAATTCTGCTATAACATACTTTATGGGTAAATTTTGGCACAGTAAACACAGATTATGGATTAAGGTATGTGACTTCATTTTAACTGTTCTGTCCCTAACTGGTTTTAGAATCCCCACCAAAAAGTCCAACTTTGGTTAACAGATATTCTGTCTAAAAAACTCACATACCTTGATCACTGCATCGGGAAGTAATGCAAGCTTTGTCAACAGGCTTTGGGCATATTTAAGTGTGGCTACAGGAGCTAAGGCAAAATACATTTTGATTCTTTGAGCCAGCTGGGGCATAGTTGAAAATGCTATGAAAGCTGAAAATGAAGAAAGACGTACAAGTTAGTATTGCAAGGAGTTCAAGCACAATGTTTAGATTTTGTGAAAACCATTTTACAAACTGAAAGGAGAACAGAAATGTTGAGAATTTTAAAAGAGTCAATTGAAAACAGAGTCTGTTTATAATGTAAACATTCCCTAGCTGCATTTGCGGTCCACACATTGCAAAAACCCCCATTGAAAGTATGAGGAGGAGATGACGATACTTTCAGCCTGAAACTTTCTTTCAGATGAAAGTAACTTGAATGGAATTTAGTGCCTTTGCCTTGCTTAATAAAACATTGTTTTGGAACAAAGTTTTGCTGGCTTGTAAATAAATAGTGTCCTGTGTGCGCACTTCAGGTTTTCCTTAAAGTGTGATTATAGTCAGAAAAACCACTGTCAGAATGGCACCTCCTACTCAGATGTCCTTCCTCGGTATTGCCAGGCCCAGATTTACTTATTTGAGCAAAAGAAAAAAGCATTTATTACTAATTAGCACTGCAGAGACCAAATAACTATTGTAACGCTGAGTGGGCTTCTACTCTGGTTCATGCATCAAAGAATTGTTAACTGAATTTCTATGAGCCTGTCCACCCTAGAATAAAATGGTTTATTTTACTACATGGCAGCTACTATGCAATTCTAAACCTGGAGAAGACAGGGCAATGGTATTTTAAAATGTAATCTGCTGGTGGACATGTTCGTTCACATGTTTTAACAATACACTTTCTTTCTAGCGTGGACAAGCCCAAGAGCACAATCTTCTTGGTGTACACCTTAATTTCACCTTAACCACACACTCCAGCTGGATCAGGATTATTGGTGATGGTGATGTGCAAGTTAAAAAGCAGAACATGACATTCAGATGACACAGCTATCAGAACATGATATTGCCCTAAAAAGTTCCCCTCTGATATCTCCAGCACAGCAGAAATTGGTGTGTGTGTGTGTCGTGTGCGTGTGTGTGCGCGCGCATGTATTGGGGGGTGAGGGGAGAGGTGGAAGAGATCTAGACTTCAAAGGACAGATAGTTCCAGGGTTAACAATAGACACTGCATTCCCCTCAATTTACCTGTCGTGGTGCCTTCTGAATGTCCAACATAATACAGTTTCTCTTGTCCCGTTTTCTGCACAATAAAATCCATCACTGCTGGATGGTCATATTTAGCCATTTCATCATAGCTACAAAAGGAAGGGTGGTTATCTTTATGTTAGCTGTGTAATTGTCTGCATTTGAAAACCAAAAGCCTTAGAACTGAAAAACAGTCATAGCACTACAAGCTTCTCCATATTATTCCCCCCAAGCACCTCAAATGTTTTTAGCCCCCTCTGCACTGGGCCAGGAACTGACATAAGGAACTATATTTAAACTCTGTTCCAGCTACACCAATCAATATAGATCATAGGCACTAACTGTGTTTAAAAATAAGAACACATTGTTTTAGATACAGGGCTACATAATTATTGCAGGGTTGTGTAGAACTGCTTTACTCCTTTGGTAAATTCACACAACACAGTCAGTTATTTGATTTAACTGATTTATCATGTACCATAATAATTTTAGTTTTCATCCCCAGAGAACTCCAAATACTGTATCGACAGAGAAAGACAATAAGACCTACATGTTTTTGTGTGTCCACTAATTATGGAGGTGCGGTCTGACATCTCAAGGCCTGGTTTTTTTAGATGCTTAGCAACTACAACTCCAATTGACTTGAATGGAGCTGGAGATTTCAACTCCTCTGAAAATCCAGCTATAAATTGTGAAATTAGAAATGAGTGTTTTGGCCTAATTCTTACTTTATTAGGACAATGGATTCCCAGCATCACTTTACAAAACAAAATAAATTGATCATGTCATAGTTTTCCCCAAAACTATAGTCTACCTGAAAGCCCAGAATTCCTCTTGGTGCACTGAAAGGTTTACGTGTCGTCTGGACCAAGTGTTCCCTCTGCTATTTCCTATCCAAACGTCATAGCCAGCATCTGCTAGAATGAAGCCCAGGCTGTTTGTGGCCACATTAATGATCCAACTGGTACGATCTGCAAGTAAACCATGCTGCAGAAACACAACAGGCTTTGGACCTGAAAGAGAGATACACCGAATATTCCACACAAGCAAAATTTCTGTGACACTGATAATAAAACACTCATGCTTCATAGTCAAATTCCTAAATCCAGCATTAACTTCTGGAGAGAGATTTAATTGAATTGCCAAGGACTGTATTTTAAAGGATTTTAATTTAAAAAGACATATGTCCTTACTGTAGGAAGACTGCATAGAACCTTCCTTTCATTTTTTGTGCAAGTGGGTCTAAACCCAAGAAAAGTGTTATGGGGAAATGGTGTTTCTCAAATGCATCACTACTAAATACAGAAATCTTTAGAGAAGACTTAAGGGAAAGGCTTATTATTACCATAGCTACATGCAAACAGAGTGTGTCTTTCAGTATTAGTCCTATTGTACTTGATTTTCAAATGATTTGATTTTTATATGTAGTTTGGACTCCAAGCAGTACATGTCTGTTAGTGAGCATCATTCTGATTACTAGATCCAGGATTTCATTCTCTACTGGAGAGAATGCAAGCAATTGGGTTCAGTTTCATCAGGTACTCTACACCTGTTCCCACAATATCTGTATCTTAGGCCTGGTCTACACTAGGACTTTATGTCGAATTTAGCAGCGTTAACTCGATTTAACCCTTCACCCGTCCACATTAGGAAGCAATTTATTTCGACATAAATGGCTTTTTAATTCGATTTCTGTACTCCTCCCCGACGAGGGGAGTAGCGCCAAATTCGACATGGCCATGTTGAATTCGAGGTACTGTGGACAGAATTCGACGCTAATAGCTCCGGGAGCTATCCCACAGTGCACCACTCAGTGGACGCTCAGGACAGCAATCTGTACTCGGATGCTCTGACCTGCCACTCAGGGAAAGCCCCGGGAAAATTTGAATTCCTTTTCCTGTCTGGCCAGTTTGAATGCCATTTCCTGTTTGGACATCGTGGCGAGCTCAGCAGCACCGGCAACGATGCAGAGCTCTACAGCAGAGGTTACCATGCAATCCCAGAATAGAAAGAGGGCTGATCGGGAAGTTTTGGATCTGATCACTGTGTGGGGAGATGAATCCGTCCTATCCGAGCTCCGATCCAAAAGACGGAATGCAAAAATTTACGAGAAAATATCCCAGGCAATGACGGAGAGAGGATACAGCCGGGATGCAACGCAGTGCCGCGTGAAAATCAAGGAGCTGCGACAGGCGTACCAGAAGACCAAAGAGTCCAACGGACGCTCCGGATCGCGGCCACACACTTGCCGTTTTTATGAGGCACTGCATGCTATGCTCGGAGGTGCTGCCACCACTACCCCACCAGTGTCCATTGACTCCGACGACGGGGTCTTATCTACGGCCATGTCGTCGGAGGTTTTCACGGACGGCGAAGATGAGGAAGGAGAGGAGGAGGACGAGGCAGTCGACAGCGCTTTCAATGCTGGATTTCCCCAACAGCCAGGATCTATTCATCACCCTGACTGAGCTCCCCTACGAACCCTCCCAAGGCAGCATCCATGACCAGGAAACAGGCGAAGGATCAGCAGGTCAGCGTTTTAGACATTTATTTGGAATACAATAGGCATGGTGTGTAAGCACTGTGTTAGTATTGCTTAATTGGCCTTATGCGCTTCAGCTGTGAGTCGCTTTCCAGTGCAACTACTCGAAAAGTCTGTCAATATGTATGGGGATAGAGGAGTAATCCCCATCGGAGATCTCCGCGAAGCTCTCCTGGAGGTACAGTGAGAGCTTTTGTATCACGTTCGCTGGGAGAGCGGCCTTATTGTCTCCTCCATGGTAGGATACTTTCCCGCGCCATGCAAGCTGCAGGTACTCTGGTATCATTGCCTTGCATAGCTGCATACGGCCCCGGGGTTTGCTGGCATTGACGCAGCATGCGGTCTTTCTCTGTCTCCGTAATCCTCATCAGAGTGATATCAGTCATGGTGCCCTGGTTTGAATGAGTGGTTTCTTTAGTATAGGGAATGCTTCATTTTCCCTTTAAAGACAGACACCTGGCGATTTCCATTAACGCGGGGGGGGAGGGAGTTGGGAGCCAAACCATTCAAACTTAGCAGTGCGCGGGCAGGAGAGTTCCCGGGACCGACCACGCAAAGCGGGGTAAAGGGTACGCGAGCCGTTCAAACAGAGCAGTTCGCGGGCACTTTCAGTTCCCGGGAGCGGCCACGCGGACGGGGGGGGGAAGGGTGTTCGAGCCGTTCAAACAGAGCGGTTCGCATGCACTTTTAGTTCCCGGGAGCGGCCACGGGGAGGGGGGGGAAGGGTAGGTGAGCCGTTCAAACACAGCGGTTCGCGGGCACTTTCAGTTCCTGGGAGCGGCCACGCGTAGGGGGGGGTAAAGGATTGGCGAACCGCTGTACATGAGCAGTTTGGGCAGCAGCAGTTCCTGGCCGCTGCCGGGAACAGTGAAAAGAAACATGGGAGTAGAGCACTGCTGTGAAGTAATCTCTCAGCAGTCCAAACTCATCAGCTTACCATGGTCTCCAGAGAGCAGATTTCCAGTGTTCTGCAAGGCTTCTGGGATCTGTACACCGGGACCCCAGACACTCAGGATAAAGACATAATATTTGACCTTGTAGTAAGTGGACATGTGATAGATACTGTGCTTGGCCCTATTCACAGGGAAAGAGTATATGCATTGTTCTGGAAAAAGTATCTTTCTTAGGAATTCACTCCCTTTCTCTCATCCCACAGCTGCGAGTGTCTCCCGCCCTACCCGTGGATCACCCTCCCAGAGGCTAGCGCTGATCAGGCGGCACAAAAAGAGAACCCGGGACGACATGTTCTCCGAATTGATGGTCTGTTCCCGAAGGGAGGCGGCACAGCGGAGAGAGGACGTCTCAAGGTCCGAGCGAGCAGCCAGGGAACGGGAGCAGAGGGCTGAAGCTCGCGAGGACAGGTGGCGGCAGGAAGACCAGCAGGCGACTCAAACGCTGCTGGGACTAATGAGGGAGCAAACGGACACGCTCCGGCGCCTGGTAGATGTTCTCCAGGACAGGAGACAGGAGGAAAGAGCCCCTCTCTATGTAATTTCCAACCGCCCTCCCCTGCCACAAAGTCCAATCCTCTACTCACCCAAAGTCACTAGGACGAGGGGAGGCAGGGGCCATGAAAATAATCACTCCACCCCTGCAGACTGCTCCAGTAGCAGAAGGCTCTCATTTCAAAAACTTTGGAGGGAGTGAGAGGACCCATCTAACCGCACCCCACAACACTTCCCTGCCCAGGTTTTTTCTCAAAACTATGCTCACCTTAATAAAAATGTTTGCTTTTTTCAGTGCTGTTTCCCTGACTTTCTTTCACAGGACGGTTTGGTTTTGGGGGAGTGGGTAAGGGGGTTTGTAATTAGAGATGACAGGCGCCTGAACCAGGGTACAGACAGGGGGAAAGGATCAACAGAAAGTCACACTCACATTGCATGCACTAGGCACACTTGTCATTCTGGGAGGGGGTTTTCATGTTCTCTATTGGGGGTGGGGGTTAACTTTCTGGTGGGGGGAGGATGGCTGCTGATCTTTTGCGGCCGGTGATAGCCTGAATGACAGATCCATGCAGCAGGGGATCTGTGGCCGCAATCCACATCCAAAAAGTCACACAGGCCCCACCACAGACAGTTGGGAATAGGAGGGGTTGATGGCTCCCTTGAAACAAACTGTCCAGCACTTCAGACTGCTCTGGGAGCAGAAGCATGTCATTCCCCAAGCTTGGAAGCGTACTTTCCAACACTCCACCCGCTCCCCAACAGCGGTATGCGTCCCAGGTTAAAACCTTAACCGAGAAACCAGCAATGGAGACGGTTTAAATAAACAATGTTTCCTTTATTGTACGTTTAAGGCGTCGAATGAAGGGGGGGGAAGGGGGTTGGTAATTGGAGAGGATAGGCAACCGAAACTGGGAAAAGAAACGGGGGCAGTTTCAGCTTCTGTTTAAGCAAGCGTCACAGTCACTGGTCACCTCGCTCACTCTGGAAGCTAGCTTTCAAAGCTTCCCGGATGCGCAGCGCGTCCCGCTGTGATCTTCAAATCGCCCTGGTGTCCGGCTGTGCGTAATCAGCTGCCAGGCGATTTGCCTCAACCTCCCACCCCGCCATAAACGTCTCCCCCTTGCTCTCACAGAGATTGTGGAGCACACAGCACGCTGCAATCACAATGGGGATATTTGTTTGGCTGAGATCTGAGCGAGTAAGTAAGCTTCGCCATCTCCCTTTGAGACGGCCAAAGGCACACTCCACCACCATTCTGCACTTGCTTAGACGGTAGTTGAAGAGCTCCTTTTCAGTGTCCAGGGCTCCCGTGTATGGCTTTATGAGCCAGGGTAGGCAGGGTCCCCGAGGATCACTATGGGCATCTCCACATCCCCAACAGTTATTTTGTGGTCCGGGAAATAAACACCCTGTTGCAGCCGTCTAAACAGACCAGAGTTTTTGAAAACACGAGCATCATGAACCTTGCCCGGCCATCCGACATTGATGTTGCTAAAACGTCCTTTGTGGTCCACTAGTGCTTGCAGCACCATAGAAAAATAGCCCTTTTGGTTAATGTACTGGCTGCCCTGGTGGTCCGGTCCCAGGATAGGGATGTGTGTCCCATCAATAGCCCCACCATAGTTTGGGAATCCCATAGCGGAAAAGCCATCTATGATCACCTGCACGTCTCCAAGGGTCACTACCTTTGAGAGCAGCAGGTCAATGATTGCATGGGCTACCTGCATCACAGCAACCCCCACGGTAGACTTGCCCACTCCAAATTGGTTCGCGACTGACCGGTAGCTGTCAGGAGTTGCAAGCTTCCACAGGGCTATGGCCACTCGCTTCTGGATAGTCAGGGCTGCTCGCATCCAGGTGTCCTGGCGCTTCAGGGCAGGGGACAGCAACTCAAAGTTCCAGGAAAGTGCCCTTACGCATCCGAAAGTTTCGCAGCCACTGGGATTCATCCCAAACCTGCAGCACTATGCGGTCCCACCAGTCAGTGCTTGTTTCCCTTGCCCAGAATCGCCGTTCCACAGGATCAACGTGCCCCATTGCCACCATGATTTCTACGGGCCAGGGTCCCGTGCTTTGCGAGAGGTCTGTGCCCCTCTCAGAGTTCATGTCCTCCCGGAGCTTCCGTTGCCTCTGTGACGGTGTTCCCCATAAAACTTTATGGGGAGATGCTTATAAATGTATATATGTAACTAAAATATGTTTTATGCTACATGTGCCATGTAACATATCTCTGTGAAAGTTATGACCTACTGAATTTACTCCTCCTGTTTGTATGCATGTATCATTGTTGTAGTTGGAGTTATGAAGATTGGTTTTATATTTGCTGGTTTTGTACATAGCCTTTGTAAGTGCATGGGATCATCTTTGGAGCAAAGAATGCCTGTTAAATGCGAGCACTTGACAGACAAAAGACGTTGCAGACCCCAATCCACATTGGGGCCGGGTCTGGAATGCAACTGGTTAGACTGGTTAGGGCGCATGGGCAGGTGACTTGCCCATGTGATCCCAAAACTCCAGGGCAACTGGATCCTACGCAGGGAGAGGAAGAAAGGCTATAAAAGCCCTTGCAAGACCCTTCCATTTTGTCTTCAGCTGGCTAAAGGAAGAAACTCTCCACCCCCCAAGGAGACCTGAAAGAGACTGAACAAAGGACAAAGACATTAGGGGGGTGAGTGATTGCTGGACCCAGGCTAGAAGGAAGATAGCCTGTTTACTGGACCTAGTGAGGGGTTTATCTGTACACAGGGTGATTAGACATAGAACTGCGTGTTCTATTTTATTTTATTCAGTAATTCACTTTGTTCTGTCTGTCACTAATTGAACTCACTTAAATCCTATTTTCTGTACTTATTAAAATCACTTTTTACTTATTAAGTTTCCTTGAGTATGAGTTAGTGCCTTGGGAAAGCGAACAGGTGTGCATATCTTTCTATCTTTGAAATAGAAGGCGAACTATTTATGAGTTTACCCTGTATAAGCTTTATACAGGGTAAAACGGATTTATTAAGGGTTTGAACCTCCTTGGAGTTGAGCAGCTGGGTGTCAAAGGCAAGAGCGCTTCCAGGGGCCTTACAGGGGTGAGTGGACTTGGTTCGGACCTGGGTCTGTGTTTGCAGCAGATCAGTGGAATCTGGCTCAAAACAGACAGGATTCGGGAGTCCCAAGCTGGAAAAGGCCTGGAAGCAGGGGCAGAAGTAGCATTGGCACACCAGGTGGCAGCACCAAGCAGGTCTCTGTGGCCCCAACCCGTCACAGCCTCCTCACCCGATTTCTCTGCATCTGATTCTGGAAAAGGTGCACGATAAGGCGCGAGGTGTTGACAACGGACAGAACAGCAGCGATAATCGCTGAGGGCTCCATGCTCACTGTCCTGTGGCGTCTGAGCTGTCAATCACCGGAAAAGGGCGCGAATTAATTGCCCGCCGGCGCTTTCACGTAGGGAGGGCGGGAGTGTGGGTCGAGTGACGATATTTACCAATAACCACCCTCGACACATTTTTGGCCCCAGAAGGCCCTGGGGGCTACACCCAGAATTCCAGTGGGCAGCGGGGACTGCGGGAACTGTGGGATAGCTACCCACAGTGCACCGCTTGCAATGTCGACGCTTGCCCCCCTACTGTGGACTCTCAAATTCGAATTAAGGTCCTTGCTGTGGATTCGCACGATCGACCTTGCAATATCGGTTTCACAAGTTCGGTTTAAGAAAAATCGAACTAGTCTCGTAGTGTAGACATACCCTTACTGTGTTAGTGTAGGGGACAGCAAGAGAAACTCAGTGTCCATGTTTATTCCTCATTCTGATAACATTTGGTTTTAAGTGTCATGTAGTGAGTGCCAGTGCACCTTATACCACTGTATTTCAGATCATTTCCTTTTCAGAGTCATTACTTTTGCCACACTCCCTGCACTCATATATATGCACAGTTCTGTGTAAGTGACCTAGAATAAATAAGTATCTGCCAATCATCCCAGCTCGATCTCAGTTGTGAACTCTTGTCCCAAAGAGCTGGTATCTGGAGTACACTAGTAGGTATAGGAGCCTTCCCCTCCACATCAGGAAAACAACTAGCAGCTCAAGTCCAGAAGGGGAATCACAAAATGTCTTACTGCAGAGAAAGTGGTTCCAGGGACCAAAGGGGTTTGAATGGCTAAGAGGGGATGCCGCTACCAAAGAGCATTTCTAGCCTTCACCAGAGTCTTGATTAAGTTGACCGCCAAACTCTCAGTCGCCGTCTCCTCCAAACCAAACAACCACTCACCCCTGCTCTAAAACCTACCAGCCACAGTCTTCCCACCACCAGAGGCCCATCTCTCCCCGACTTCCTTTCTATCACAGCAATTTGTGGAAACATTTCACCAGCCATGATCAGGGCCGGCTCCAGGCACCAGCGCAGCAAGCGCGTGCCTGGGGCGGCAAGCCACGGGGGGCGGCAGGCACCCGGTAGCTGCGAGGGACGGCAGTCAGGCAGCCTTCAGCGGCCTTTCTGCAGGAGGTCCGCTGGTCCCGCGGATTCGACGGCAATTCGGCGGCCAGAACGCCGACAGCATGGGACCGGCAGAGCACCCGCAGGAATGCCGCCAAAGGCTGCCTGACTGCCGTGCTTGGGGCGGCACAAAACATAGAGCCGCCCCTGGCCATGGTACTCCAACAAGCAGTTTAAAGATGACAACATAGCTCATGTCCTTAGCATACATATGGTCTACTCTATAAAATTAAAGCTCTGTAGACCTAACAGCCAAAAGGTTTATTTACAACTGAGGCTAGTTAAATGATTTCTTTACAAATTAATACAGCTTGCCCAGAAAGGTATTCCATTTTGCAGAGGATTTCACTATTTTGAAATATGGTTTCATTCCAATTTGGAACAAATCCCCAACATTTCAAATTTATCCAAAAAAATGAATGGAGTCCTGGCTTCAGAGCAGTCCACCTGGTAGGCTGCCCTGGAGCTGTGTGCCCTGGAAACCTGGGCTTCAGAGGAGGTAAGGTAGGCAAGGGGACAGGAAACCTGTGTCTATTGGAAACCTGCCTGCCAGCCAGGGTTCTGAAACCTGGCTGGCTTCCAGAGGATCTTCATTAAAATTGAACCATCTCCATGGAACACTTCAATATCACTCAGTCGGCAAATTCTGACAAAAATCTTGCATCTGCAGTGACTCAAAATTAAGTGTGCAAAAAATAGATTGATAGAAGGAGAAACGTTATACTATTTCAAAAGAAACCATCTCAGAAGAGCACTATGAAGAGGATGAACAGTGGATGCCAAGGAAGAGATTGCCTACGTAATGTGAAAACCAAACATTAAACTAAAACAGTAACCGAAATGTACACAGCATTCAGACAAACGTATGAAGCTTTCATATGTGTCTATAATAATACTGATGGCTTAGTGGTTTATATTTGAAATTGATACAGAAAATTTGCAAAAACCTAACAGATTTTCCTTAATCTACATTACGCATTTTCAGATTTATAAATGTCAGTTAGCTGTTAATCAAATCATCATAAATTTGGCAGACTGCACCAATAAAAACTGACAGCAAACCCAATTCCAGTCTCAGTGTTTTGAGATAACAGAAGTTTACAAAAAACACAATATCAGATAAAGTATATGCAGTTCATGCTATTACTTCTACAGTTCCTGTTCCCATACTGTAAAGATTCCCCCTTGAGCCTATGCTGAACAGCAACAATGCCTACAGACTGATAGTCTCTGTTTTAGATTTGTAGCTTGTGCGTCTTTTGGACAAGAAATACTGTTGCTCAAGGCAGAACAATTGACTTAGACCTCAACATTTAGATTGCAGCAGTGGCACTAGCCTCTTTTTCACACCCATAAAGGTTCATACTGCCGGGACTCAGTTTTCCATCCACACAGGCAAAAGCCTTTCATCACATCAGCCTTCAGTTTGTCTCCCAAATTTGCTTACTCCCTCCCCTTTTCCTGCCTTCTATGTAGTACTCCCACTTTTCCTCTTATCCTCCCTCCCCACCCAGTGCTCCTTCCCTTGTCCTCTGACTTTTAGGAGACCTTTGCCTGCATCTTTATTCTCCCAGATTCTCATATACACTTCACTGTCCTCTCACAGCTTTTAGAGTGCTTCTCTACAGCATTTTCTGCCACCTACCATAAAGACAATTTGCATTGCTGATGTGTTCTCTATGGGGACTAAGAGAGGAAAGCAGAGTACGGACATGTTTGAGGGTCCTTGCAGGGACACTGTTTAAGTCCTGCAAGGCTGATGCTACAGATGGACTTCTCCACAGCTGGAGGCCAGGACAGGTATATCACATGCAGGAAAACTAGCAGTCAGGTAACTCAGGGTAACTCTCCTCCATTGTGCACAAAAATGTCACACACATTCATGCAGAGCAAACAGAATGCCTGCTGAAATGCTTAGGAAGAATAGTAGTATAAGGGATGGGAATACAAGATGGTTCAGTTGATGCAGAAGGAACTTTTGTTCATTGTCGCGGTCAGTAAACTGACATGAAATGAAAACTAGTATGTCGGTCAGCAAACACATTCAAAAACTTCTAGGCTTAGGATTTGTGGTTATAAAAATTTTCTTCCATGCATATTATAGAAATTAAAATATATATTATACACCACAAACATCCTCATAAAACTAAAACTACAGAGAAAAATACTGGCTCCCTTTAACAATAGTAGAACCCCATCTTTAGATTTGCAGAATTTGCTAAGACCCCTGTAAACCTCCTGTATGTATTGCTGTAATCTAGGTCATATTTGAGACAGGAACGAATTTAAGATTACAACAAGTTTCCTATTTAATATGGACATACATTTTACCTGTGTTGTCAGCATTTACTTTCCCATGAGGAATTCTGTTAACACTGAGAATATAGCCGTCTGCTGTCACAACATCATGCTCCTCACTGGGGTATCCCCTGTATTGAATTATTTCACTCTGCAGGAAGAAAAAAAAAATCAAAGGCTTTGGTCTCAGACTGCCAACAGGTTTTCAATTTTTGAAGGCTTTCCTAGGCCATGTATTTACTATTAGGGGGTTTTACTGGAAGTAGTTTCTGGTGGGATATTTTCAAGGAATCTGAACTGTGGGGCATTATCCATTATAGCCTCTGTCAGTTTATTCCAAAAAATAAGTTGAATTAATAATGTATATTTAATTGTTTCTCGAAGATTCCCCCACCCAACTCTCTCTTTAATACATTACTTACAATATTCATATACATTTCAGGATTGTCATTTGACCTGCTGTCAGAGAGTCCTTGCACCAAAACAATTTCATGGATCAAACATGTTACAGCTACAGAATGCCACATCTTGGGTCAGCCTAGAATAATACATGTTTCATATTAGTGCCATCTGAATCATGCTTAACTCTTCCAAGCAGAATGTATCCTCACCAGTTATGACCCAGTAGCTTAATGTTCCATATAGTCTGCCTAAGAAAACAAGTTATATTGGGCCTGCAAAACTCAGGAACTATGCTATGTATTCTTGAACACCGTCTTGTCCATTAACACATAACTTTTATAAGCTGAATACTGCAGGAGTGAGTCCTGTTTTCCTGTTGCTTATTTTACTGGTCATCATATACTATGTTGGGCACAAAATATTCAGCCTGGGCTATGTGAAGCTCTAGGCTGCACTGATTATGCTGTATTTGGTCTCAGTCATGTAAAACAGCAGCACCACACACAGTGTCGGAGACTCAGTAGATGTGGTGTAAAGAGACATAATTACTTTATATTTTAATATCCTGTTCATTACAGATACTAGAGATGGGTCTGAGATGTGAAGTTCAGATTCAAAATTAATCAAATATAATCAAAATTAATGGCTCAACCCATTAGGGAAATAGAGTTGGGTGCAAAGCTTTGATCAATTTTTCCGGGGTAAAAAAGAAAAAATTTCCCGTTCCCTTCTAATTAAGCCAATTCCTTCAGCAAAGAAGAAAATAACCAACAATGCAATTTAGAAAGACAGTTCTCCACTGCAATCCTTTCTGTATTGTCCTTTCCATATTTCTTCTCTTCTTCCTGTGGAGCAACCTGTCCCTCCAGCAGTTCTTTGCAAATTATCCACATCTTCATAGGAATCAAATAATTTTATCTGCCTTTTCTGGAGCATTAACTAATCTAGCTTTTTCACTATTTAGGATCTTTTTTGGCTGGACACCATAGTGCAAAAAACTTGAATCCTTTCTCCTAGAGATGTTTGTTTACATTAACAAACTAGAATGTCTAGCATTGAGACTCTGTTTCTACATCCGTAGTTGTAAGCTGTTTACCTTGAAATATTCTTACCAAATACAGTCCAAGTCTCTAGCAAGCCTCAGATCTTCCTCTGGGTGCTGAAGAAAAAAAGCTCTCTTATAAGTACTGGGGGCATGCTCTCAAGAGGGTTTGAAGTGCAAACTGCAATGTGCCCTATCTCTAAATCAAATCCTGTATCTTCAATTGCAATGACATGCAAGTCAGAAGGAAGTCAACATGCTGTTCTCCTGGCTCTCTTTTAAAGATTTTTAGTCACTCCTTCGTTTGATTCAAGTTAGATCTGTCAGTGGGCAGACTTTCTTATCTTACACTAGTGGGCAGTATTTCAAATTCATTGTGCACTTTCGTGAACCTTCAGGCTGCCCATTCTCTGCTCCACTTCAGTGAGCCTCTCTTTAAAACCAACTATGATAGTCTAAAGGATTTGAGGGTGGCTCATAAAGCTATGACATGTTCAAAGAGATATTTTTTATCACCACTTGGTACTCTTTGAAAAATGTGTTTTCAATTCCCGTCCCCCATCTCTTCCATGTATTATAAGCTACAGAGTTTGCCAGCAGCAAACACTGGAAACTAATTTAAAATTAAAAATTAATATTACAGCCATCCTTCAGATGCTTTTGATATTGGAGAGGTTTTTTTTCTATTTAAAGTATTTTCTACTCTGAGACTTTACGTAAGCAGCAGTAAACAATATATAACTAAGACTGAAACCTAAGACTGAAATGTAGCTTCTAACCCTTGCTAACTCTCAGACATTTGTTTTGTGCTAGAATTTATTTTAGAATTCAGAAACACCTTTTAGTTCTCTATGTATGTACATGGCAATGGGAGAAGAGAAATGCTCTCAGACTCCTATGCATGCACAAATGTGCTGATTGCTTTAAAAGGCGGACACAGTTTTGTTCAAATTTAGCAGGTCTCTTAGGCTTTAATAAGCAAGATTTAAGACACTTATATCTTTAAAACTACTGAATAAGTTTTTGACTAAACTGTGAACTTCTTGAGACTCTGCATCCTGGTTCTCATTAAACAATAATGAGCAGGATTCTCCTTTTGATTCTGCAGTCTGTTTTGGGTGTTGTGATAAAGTAAAAAACTTACGTCTTTGAATTAAGTTTTTGGCAAAAAACTAATATTGAGTCAATGTTAATATCAGCTACATGTTAATAGTCTTTTCTCATTGAATTGAGCATTAGATATTAGAATCTTGTAACCATCCCATTAGCTTGCTATTTATCATTCAAGATTGTTCTATCAGATTTTTCCTTTCTGATCCTCTAATTATGAAACAAAAGAATACATTTCAGAATTTGAACATTTAAAGAACTTTACTTTTATTGAATTCAAAAGCTATGTAAATAGAGATGATAGATTATAGAGATTTATTTTTAGTTAATGGCACACCTCAGCTCATACATATATAGAACAATCTCCTTATAATAGCCTTTTTCCACTACCTTCTTCTTCAAGGGGACAATAAAAAGACATGCCTATTGGATCTCTTCATGGTATGTATTGATAATCACTGGGATTAATGCAGAATGACTTTTGGTCATACGACAGGAGTATTGACCCTGACCCTATGTGAGTGACTGGGACCATGAAATAAAGTCTGGCCCAGATCCTCACTTGCATTAAAATCAGTTCCAGTGACATCAAAGGAATTACATATTTAAAAGTAAGTAAAAGCTTGGGTGATTTTCTGAATTTGGGCATTGTGATTGCATGTATAGTCTAGCCACACGTATCAGTTGTGCCCCATGCATTCAATTCACCTAACAGAAAAGGTCATCCAGACACCAGCTAAGAAAATCATTTTTGAAGCAGATCTATCCTCCTATCCATGATGTACTTTAGAAAGCAGAAGATTTAAAACTTGTGTGGCGCTTTAAAAATGTACGTTGCTAGTTCAATTACTTTCTTTGGATACATATGTGCTGCTGACCTAATATTTAAGATCATTAAAAAGAATCTTATTAAAGTAAATATAGTGAATATAGATCATAATGTGCAAATAGTTTTGTAGTTCACTAAAAATCAAGAAAAACAGATATCAACAGAAATTAATCAAATCCTTGATTCTACAGCCACATTATTTTCATGGATCATTATTTTCATGGGTGTTTCCTCATCAAGTCGAGGATTTCATTATACATGCGCTCAGGTGCATCGAGGCCCCAGATGAAATCCAGATGGTTCCAGTCAGGAATTGCCTTGTGGTAAACCAGATTAGTGACTTGTTGGAGCAAAAGGGCAACATCCCTAGGGTCAGCGAGCCAGTCATTTCCAGCACTCCACATTGCAGTTGGGACTTGCATGTGCTTCACATTGTATAAGGGAGGAGTATCCTTTAAAAAAGGGGTTTTATAAAAGAAAAAAAAAAGTTTCATGTCACTAGAGGATTATTTAAAACAAAGAACAACTTTATAATGATTTATTGTAGTTCTGGAAAGGATAGCACTGAGGACAAGGGAGTTGTGAATCACAAGTTTTGAATTTCCTGACAGTTCGAATTTGAATTTTCAACCGGGAAATTCATTGCATCATTTTTGGAATGAAGTTTTCCTACTTTCTTTAAAGTAACAGTAACAGAACGGAAACATACATTTTAATATGCAAGGTTAGACATTCCAACTGGAAGAAAAGACCAACTGATTCTATTTTGAAATGAGTTTTGAATTTGCTTCCTAACCTTTGCTATCTCTCCCCCTTCCCTTTTTTTTTTTTTTTTAAAAAGAGAAAGACAAATGTTTCCCCATTTGGAGAGGTTTACCTGATTATAGTGCAAACGGTTCAACAGGATTCCCCAGTCATAAGCTTTAAGTTTACCAGTTTTAATTGCCTAGAGTAAAAGATTAAAATCAAATTAATATATATTTTAGTAAACTTAATTGTAATCACTGTGAGGAAAAGATAGGTTCATTACTTCATACATTTGCAGATTTTTCACATGTAGAGGCTAATAATTCCCTCTGCCTTAAAAACCCGAGGGGGTGAAATACAGGCAGACAACAATTGAAGGAAAACTGGGTTGTCATACATACCCTGAGGTAACTGGAATGCATGTAGCAGAGCAAGTCTGGTGCTTCTAAACAGATATACGGCCACAAGTGGAAAGTATTAAAAAATATATGGTTACACCATGTTTACTCTGCGATATCTATCTATAATTTAAATAGTATGATGGGGAAAAAATTGATATTTTGTTTACTGCATTCCCATGTATTCTGGGTGTGGGTTGGCAGTCAATATCAATTTGCAAGATAATTAACATCTTACTCAAGGAAAAAAAAAACTAAGGCTTTGTCTACACTACTGCGGTAAGTCGACCTAAATTATGCTACTCCAGCTACGTGAATAATATAACTGGAGTCAACGTAGCTTAGGTCGACTTACTGCAGTGTCTACACCACGCTGCGTCAACGGGAGACACTCTCCCATTGACTTACCTTACTCTTCTCGTTCCGGTGGAGTACCGGAGAGTGCTCTGCTGTTGATTTAGCAGGTCTTCACCAGACCTGCTATATTGACCCCCGCTGCATTGATCACAGAAGCGTCGATCTCCGGTAAGTGTAGACATGGCCTTAATAGCAGTGCTGTCCTATAAGATTTCTGTACATTTAAGGTATTTTCATGACACTGCCAAGGTCTGTTTTGCAAAATATACTATGCTAGGCCATTAAGGGAGAATTAATTTTTTTGATGCCATCTGGATTGATAATTTATTCTGAATGACAACATTTCCTGACAGAATAGTATGGGAGACTGGCCATAAATCAATTTTCAAATACCACTTATAATTGTTACATTATGATTGAAGGGCACTTTATGTTTCAGAAATTCTACCTGTTTCCAGTGAACCATATTTTGTACAGATGTTCCCGCTGGGGCATGTGCTGTATACACATGTACTCGGCTCTAAAAAGAAACATTTAAATTTCACAAGAAGTTTCATTCAGAAAGTGGCTCCATTTATTTATTTATCACAAATCAATGTGGACAATTACAAGGATAAATCACTTTAAAAATTTTAAAAAAAAGTGCCTGAGGAACGGCTGTAGATTTATACATACCATATTTAAGTTCTTCTCATTAAATCCACATAGCACAAACAGGATATTACCACAAATCTCTGATAATACCTCATGGCTGCAAAATTCAACAGCAACCACTTCACCAAAATAAGTGTGGGGTAAGAAATCTTTATTCCCAAATAACATCTGTAAAATTACAAAGATTTATATTTATTACAATTACAGATATTGGCGATGAAATCTTCCCTTCCCTTCCCTCTATTAATGCTAGAACTCAGATGTAATATAGGGGACATTCTATGTTCAATGTACATTTAAATAACTCGGGTGAGGACGGTTCCACCACTTGGAAGACAACTCCCTATTCCAAAAGTCTCACTGTTAAGAATTCTTCCTTTAGATCTCGATTACTATTTTCTAATCCTTAATTAATTCTTCCTAGTTTTACTCTTAAACACGAGAACACAAGAACATAAGAATGGCCATACTGGGTCAAACCAAAGGTTCATGCAGCCCAGTATCCTGTCTACCAACAGTGGACAATGCCAGGTGCCCCCGAGGGAGTGAACCTAACAGGTAATGATCAAGTGATCTCTCTCCTGTCATCCATCTCCACCCTCTGACAAACAGAGGCTAGGGACACCATTCCTTACCCATCCTGGCTAATAGCCATTAATGGACTTAACCTCCATGAATTTATCCAGTTCTCTTTTAAACCCTGTTATAGTCCTAGCCTTTACAACCTCCTTAGGCAAGGAGTTCCACAGGTTGACTATGCACTGCGTGAAGAAGAATTTCCTTTTATTTGTTTTAAACCTGCTGCCCATTAATTTCATTTGGTGGCCCCTAGTTCTTATATTATAGAAACAAGTAAATGACTTTTCCTTATTCACTTTCTCCACACCACTCATGATTTTATATACCTCTATCATATCTCCCCTTAGGGCTGGTCTACACTAACCCCCCAATTCGAACTAAGATACGCAACTTCAGCTACGTGAATAACGTAGCTGAAGTCGAACTATCTTAGTTCGAATGAAAAGGTACTTACCCGGGGTCCACAGGTGGTGCGCAGGCTCCCCCGTCGACTCTGCCTACTCCGTTCGTGGAGCAGGATTACAAGCGTCGACGGGGGAGCACTTCCTGGTTCGATTTATCGTGTCTAGACAAGACGCGATAAATCGAACCCAGAAGATAGATTGGACTCCTCCGACGGGACGCGTAAGTATAGACGTACCCTTAGAAGCTGAAAAGTCCTAGCCTCTTTAATCTCTCCTCATATGGGACCCTTTCCAAACCCCTAATCATGTTAGCTGCCCATCTCTGAACATTTTCTAATGCCAGTATATCGTTTTTGAAATGACAAGACCACATCTGTACGCAGTATTCAAGATGTGGGCGTACCATGGATTTACATAAGGGCAATAAGATATTCTCCGTCTTATTCTCTATCCCTTTTTTAATGATTCCTAACATCCTGTTTGCTTTTTTGACTGCCGCTGCACGCTGCGTGGACGTCTTCAGAGAACTATCCACAATGATTCCAAGATCTTTTTCCTGATTAGTTGTAGCTAAATTAGCCCCCATCATATTGTATGTATAGTTGGGGTTATTTTTTCCAATGTGCATTACTTTACATTTATCCACATTAAATTTTATTTGCCATTTTTTTGCCCAATCACTTAGTTCTTTTGAGATCTCTTTGAAGTTCTTCACAGTCTGCTTTGGTCTTAACTATCTTGAGCAGTTCAGTATCATCTACAAACTTTGCCACCTCACTGTTTACCCCTTTCTCCAGATCATTTATGAATAAGTTGAATAGGATTGGTCCTAGGACTGACCTTTGGGGAACACCACTAGTTACCCCTCTCCATTCTGAAAATTTACCATTTATTCCTACCTGTCTTTTCCCTGTCTTTTAACCAGTTCTCAATCCATGAGAGAATCTTCCCTCTTATCCCATGACAACTTAATTTATGTAAGAGTCTTTGGTGAGGGACCATGTCAAAGGCTTTTGTTGACCCCTTCAAAGAACTCTAATAGATTAGTAAAACATGATTTCCCTTTACAGAAACCATGTTGACTTTTGCCCAACAATTTATGTTCTTCTATGTGTCTGACAATTTTATTCTTTACTATTGTTTCAACTAATTTGCCCGGTACTGACATTAGACTTACCGATCTGTAATTGCCGGGATCGCGTCTAGAGCCCTTTTAAAATATTGACATTACATTACCTATCTACTCTTTGGATACTCCTAAATAATTCCTCTCCTTCTTTGGTATTTGCAACCTTCAGGGCCTATTAAACTATCGCATGGTCTCTTGGCAAAAGTTATTGGCATTACTGTGCCAGATCAAGCTAGTGGTCCAATGAGTCCAGTTACTGCTCTCTGGTCCAACGAGTCCAGTTACTGCCAGTGGAGGGAAGTAACTTCCAAACTCATGGCAGCTCATGATTAGTTTATACCCTGAAGCGATAAGGTTGATATCCCTTATTTTGTTTCCTACCTAGTATATCTGGATATCCTCATTACCCATAGAAATGTCTAACCTATGAATCCTGCTAAGCTTCTTCCTCTTAGAGTTTTAGATTTGTTGCCCTTCAGTTTTACAGAATGCTACCCTTTTCTTGTATTAGGAAAAAGGGTAAGGTAGAGTGGCAATGCTTTGTTACCATCTCTACACCATTTACTATTTTATACACCTTTCATGTCTCCCTTTAATTCATACACTCTCTGAATAATCCAAGATTTTTTCACTCTCCCATGAAACAGAAGTCTGCCCACACCTCTAATCAGTTTTCTAATTCTGCTATAACATACCTGAAGGGTACATTTTGGCACCGTAAACACAGATTATGGACTAATGTACGTGACTAGCTTTAACACTGGTGCAGATTGCACACTAAAAATCACTGGATATTTTACAGTGTCTCAACTCATTTTAGAATCCCCATCAAAAGGTCCTACTAACTTTGGCCAATAAATATTCTGTGTGAAGAAATTGCATACCTTGATAATTGAATTGGGAAGTAATGCAAGCTTTGTCAATGGGGATTTGGCATATTTCACTGTGGCTACAGGAGCTAAGGCAAAGTACATTTTGATTCTTTGAGCCAGCTGGGGCATGGTTGAAAATGCTATGAAAGCTGAAAATGAAGAAAGACATACAAGTTACTATTGTGGAGTTCAGGCACAATGTTTAGATTTTATACATACTATTTTACAAAAGTGCAATGAGAACAGAAGTGTTGAGAATTTTCAAAGGGTCAATTGAAAACAGAGGCTGTTTAGAATGTAAACATTCTCTAGCTGCATTTGTGGCCCACACCTTGAAGTGCTGTGCTAGGTCGCAATTTTCAAAAGACTCGAGTACTAGGAAGTTCCCATTGAAGTTGAGGTTGAGATGATGACACTTGCAGTTTGAAACTTTCTTTCAGGTGAACTTAACTGGAATGTAATTTAGTGCCTTTGCTTATCTTAGCAATGAAATGCTGTGTTAAAACAAGGTTTTGACTCCTTGAAAGTAGAGTCCTGAGTGTGCACAGATTTCCCATAAAGTGTGATTATAGTCAGAAAAATAACTGTCAGAATGGCACGTCCCTATTCAGATGTCCTTCCTCTGTATTTCCAGATTCAGATTTACTTATGTGAGCAAATGAAGTAAGTATTTATTACTCTGGTTAGCACTGCAGAACCCAAATAACTATTTTAATGCTGAGCGGGCTCCTACTGTGGTTCATACGTCAAAAGAATTGCTAACTGAATTTCTCTGAGTCCACCCTAGTATAAAAATGTTTTTTTTTCCCTATATGGCAGCTACTGTGCAATTCTAAACTCTAGAGAAAACAGGGCAAAGGTGTTTTAAAATGTTAGTTGGCCAAGGTGAACCACGGGTGTTCAAATACAATGTTCCTGCTCTCTGTTCGGATTTAAAATGTGCTAGTTGAAACATGTTAACTCACATGTTCTAGCAATACACTTTCTTCCTAAAGTGGACAGGCCCAGGATAAAAATCTGTGCTTCATGGTGTGCACCTTAACTACACACTTCCAGGGCCAGTGCAAGGAAGTTTCGCGCCCTAGGCGAAACTTCCTTGCATCAGCCCTGCGCCCCTGCCCCCAGCTAACACTGCCCCCCGGCGGCAGCCCCCCCGGTGGGCCGGCAGCTCAGCCCCCTGCCCACGGCAGCCTCCCCCCACCCGCGGCGCCCCCCCGCAGCTCCCGGCTCAGCCACGGAGCCGGGAGGCAGGAGGCAGCCGCGGCCAGCTGCCCTCCCCCCACCGGCTCCCGGCGCCCTAGGCGACCACCTAGGGTCGCCTAGTGGGTGCACCGGCCCTGCACACTCCAGTTGCATCTGGGTTATGAAATGATTATGTGTAAGTCTGAAAAGAATGGAACATGACTTTCAGATGACAGAGCAACCAGGACATGACATTGCCCTAATAATTATCTTTTGGTTGCCTGTGGTATTTGCAGCAGAAACAAAGGGAATTGGAAACAGGGTGCATGGAGGGTGCAGGTGGGAGTGTGGCAAAGGAGAGAAGAGATCTAGCTTATAATGGACAGTTATTTCCATACTTAACTATACACAGTATTCCCCTTAACTTACCTATAGTGGTGCCTTGTGAATGGCCAACATAATACAACTGCTTTTGTCCAGTTTTCTGTACAATAAAATCAATCACCGCTGGAAGGTCATATTTAGCTATTTCATCAAAGCTATAAAAGGAAAAGTACCATCTTTAAGTGTAATAGAATTAGGTGTCTACTTTTAAACACAAAATGTCTTTGACCCATAGAACAGGCATAGCACATGCACTGCAAGCCTCTCCATATTGTTCCCCCAAAGTGCCTCTAATGTTTATAGCCCCATCCACACTGGGCCAGAAACTGAGGCAAGGGATCATGTTTAAACCCTTTTCCACTATATCAGTCAGAATGATTCACTGGTCCAAACTGTGTTTAAAAATGAACAAACCAAAATTTGTTGTTTGAGATACAGCTCTCTCATATCCATGTTAGCTACAACTATGTTTAAACAGAGTCTCTAATGGCAATCTCTGACAATGACTGTTACATACTGTAGCAAGGCTTTTGAACTTTTTTGCCCTTTGGTAAGTTCATATTAGAGTTAAAAGGCATTTGATTTCACTTAATTTATCCTGTCCTCATAATAAATTTAGTAATTCCTAGAGAACTCCAAGCATGATACAGAGAAATAGACAATAACACCTACATATTTAAGTGTGTCCACTCATTCTGGGGTGCAGTCAGTAATTGCAGTCAACTGACTTGAATGGAACTGGATGTGTTCAACACCTCTGAAAATATCCAGGTGTAATTGTCAAATTGGGCATTCAGAATTACTGGACACATTTTAGTGTTTTAGCCTAATTCTTTATTAGTTTCTCACTGAATTAGTGAAAGCTTTTACAACACCACTTTATACAACAAAATAAATTGGTCACATCATTATTTTTCCCAAATTATAGTCTACCTGAAAGCCCAGAATTTCTCTTCGTGCACTGAAAGGGTTACATGTCGTCTAGACCAGGTGTTCCCTCTGCTGTTTCCTATCCAAACATCATAGCCTGCATCTGCCAGAATGAAACCCAGGCTGTTTTTAGCCACATTGGTGATCCAGGTGCTGCCATCTGTAAGTAAACCATGCTGCAGAAACACAACAGGCTTTGGACCTGAAAGAGAGAGAGACACGCTGCATATTCCACACAAGCAAAACTTCTGTGACATTGATAATAAAATGAATCATAGAATCTCAGGGTTGGAAGGGACCTCAGGAGGTCATCTAGTCCAACCCCCTGCTCAAAGCAGGACCAACCCCAACTAGATCATCCCAGCCAGGGCTTTGTCAAGCCTGACTTTAAAAACCTCGAAGGAAGGAGATTCCACCACCTCCCTAGGTAACCCATTCCAGTGCTTCACCACCCTACTAGTGAAAAAGGTTTTCCTAATATCCAACCTAAACCTCCCCCTCTGCAACTTGAGACCATTACTCCTTGTTCTGTCATCTTCTACCACTGAGAACAGTCTAGATCCATCCTCTTTGGAACCCCCTTTTAGATAGTTGAAAGCAGCTATCAAATCCCCCCTCACTCTTCTCTTCTGCAGGCTAAACAATCCCAGTTCCCTCAGCCTCTCCTCATAAGTCATGTGCTCCAGCCCCCTAATCATTTTTGTTGCCCTCCGTTGGACTCTTTCCAATTTATCCACATCCTTCTTGTAGGGTGGGGCCCAAAACTGGACACAGTACTCCAAATGAGGCCTCACCAGTGCCGAATAGAGGGGAATAATCACGTCCCTCGATCTGCTGGAAATGCCCCTACTTATACAGCCCCAAATGCTGTTAGCCTTCTTGGCAACAAGGGCACACTGTTGACTCATATTCAGCTTTTCGTCCACTGTAAACCCTAGGTCCTTTTCTGCAGAACTGCTGCCCAGCCATTCGGTCCCTAGTCTGTAGCAGTGCATGGGATTCTTCCGTCCTAAGTGCAGGACTCTGCCCTTGTCCTTGTTGAACCTCATCAGATTTCTTTTGGCCCAATCCTCTAATTTGTCTAGGTCCCTCTGTATCCTGTCCCTACCCTCCAGCGTATCAACCACTCCTCCCAGTTTAGTGTCATCTGCAAACTTGCTAAGGGTGCAGTCCACACCATCCTCCAGGTCGTTGATGAAGATATTGAACAAAACCAGCCCCAGCACCGACCCTTGGGGCACTCCCCTTGATACCGGCTGCCAACTAGACATGGAGCCATTGATCACTACCCGTTGAGCACGACCATCCAGCCAGTTTTCTATCCATCTTACCGTCCATTCATCCAGCCCATACTTCTTTAACTTGCTGGCAAGAACACTGTGGGACACTGTATCAAAAGCTTTGCTAAAGTCAAGAAATAGCACATCCACTGCTTTCCCCTCATCCACGGAGCCAGTTATCTCATCATAGAAGGCAATTAGGTTAGTCAGGCATGACTTGGCCTTGGTGAATCCATGCTGACTGTTCCTGATCACTTTCCCCTCCTTTAAGTGGTTCAGAATTGATTCCTTGAGGACCTGTTCCATGTTTTTTCCAGGGACTGAGGTGAGACTGACTGGCCTGTAGTTCCCCGGATCTTCCTTCTTCCCTTTTTTAAAGATGGGCACTACATTAGCTTTTTTCCAGTCATCCGGGACCTCCCCCGATTGCCATGATTTGTCAAAGATAATGGCCAATGGCTCTGCAATCACATCGGCCAACTCCTTTAGCACCCTCGGATGCAGTGCATCCGGCCCCATGGACTTGTGTTCGTCCAGCTTTTCTAAATAGTCCCGAACTACTTCTTTCTCCACAGAGGGCTGGTCACCTACTCCCCATACCGTGCTGCGGAATGCAGCCGCCTGGGAGCTGACCTTGTCTGTGAAGACAGAGGCAAAAAAAGCATTGAGTACACTAGCTTTCTCCACATCCTCTGTCACTAGGTTCCCTCCCTCATTCAGCAAGGGGCCCACACTTTCCTTGACTTTCTTCTTGTTGCTCACATACCTGAAGAAACCCTTCTTGTTACTCCTAACATCTCCAGCTAGCTGCAACTCCAAGTGTGATTTGGCCTTCCTAATTTCACTCCTGCATGCCTGAAGAATATTTTTATACTCCTCCCTGGTCATTTGTCCAATCTTCCACTTCTTGTAAGCTGCTTTTTTGTGTTTAAGACGAGCAAGGATTTCACTGTTAAGCCAAGCTGGTCGCCTGCCATATTTACTTTTCTTTCTACACATCGGGATGGTTTGTGCCTGCAACCTCAATAAGGATTCTCTAAAATACAGCCAGCTTTCCTTGACTCCTTTCCCCCTCATGTTATTCTCCCAGGGGACCTTGCCCATCAGTTCCCTGAGGGAGTCAAAGTCTGCTTTTCTGAAGTCCAGGCTCTGTATTCTACTGCTCTCCTTTCTTCCTTGTGTCAGGATCCTGAACTCGACCATCTCATGGTCACTGCCTCCCAGGTTCCCATCCACTATTGCTTCCTCTACTATTTCTTCCCTGTTTGTGAGCAGCAGGTCAAGAAGAGCTTTTCCCCTAGTTGGTTCCTCCAGCACTTGCACCAGGAAATTGTCCCCTACGCTTTCCAAAAACTTCCTGGATTGTCTGTGGACTGCTGTATTGCTCTCCCAGCAGATGTCGGGGTGATTAAAGTCACCCATGAGAACCAGGGCCTGTGATCTAGTAACTTCTGTTAGTTGCTGGAAGAAAGCCTCGTCCACCTCATCCCCCTGGTCTGGTGGTCTGTAGCAGACTCCCACCACGACATTACCCTTGTTGCTCACACTTCTCAATTTAATCCAGAGACTCTCAGGTTTTTCTGCAGTTTCATACTGGAGCTCTGAGCAGTCATACTGCTCTCTTACATACAACGCAACTCCCCCACCTTTTCTGCCCTGCCTATCCTTCCTGAACAGTTTATATCCATCCATGACAGTACTCCAATCGTGAGAGTTATCCCACCAAGTCTCTGTTATTCCAATTACATCATAATTCCTTGACTGTGCCAGGACTTCCAGTTCTCCCTGCTTGTTCCCCAGGCTTCTTGCATTTGTGTATAGGCATTTAAGATAACTCACCGATCATCCTGCTGTCCCAGTATGGGGCAGGAGCCCTCCCCTCTTGCACTCACCTACTTGAGCTTCCTCCCGGTATCCCACTTCCCCACTTACCTCGGGGCTTTGGTCTCCTTCCCCCGGTGAACCTAGTTTAAAGCCCTCCTCACTAGGTTGGCCAGCCTGCTTCCAAAGATGCTCTTCCCTCTCTTCGTCAGGTGGAGCCCATCTCTACCTAGCACTCCTTCTTCTTGGAACACCATCCCATGGTCAAAGAATCCAAACCCTTCTCTCCGACACCATCTGCGTAGCCATTCGTTGACTTCCACGATTCGACGGTCTCTACCCCGGCCTTTTCCTGCCACAGGGAGAATGGACGAGAACACCACTTGCGCCTCAAACGCCTTTATCCTTCTTCCCAGAGCCACGTAGTCTGCAGTAATATGCTCAAGGTCATTCTTGGCAGTATCATTGGTGCCCACGTGGAGAAGCAGGAAGGGGTAGCGATCTGAGGGCTTGATGAGTCTCGGCAGTCTCTCCGTCACATGACGAATCCTAGCCCCTGGCAAGCAGCACACCTCTCGGTTTTCCCGGTCAGGGCGGCAGATAGATGACTCAGTCCCCCTGAGGAGAGAGTCCCCGACCACCACCACCCTCCTCCTCCTCTTGGGAGTGGTGGTCGTGGAACCCCCGTCCCTAGGACTGTGCATCTCATGCCTTCCAATCAGTGGAGTCTCCTTCTGCTCTGTTCCCTCAGATGTATAATTCACTCCACTCTCTGCACTAGTACCTGTGGAGAGAACATGAAAACGGTTGCTCATCTGAATATGCATTTCTTGTACATGGACTTGTCTCATACTCTTTCCTCTTCTGGAGGTCACATGCCACCAATTATCCTCACTGGCCTTCTGTCCCCGCTGCACAGCCTGTTCTGAATCCTCAGAACACTGTGCCCGCTGAAGCCTATCCTGACGTCTATCCAGGAACTCATTTTCTTTTATGGAACGCAGGGTTGATACTCGTTTCTCCAGACCTTGAATCTTCTCCTCCAATATGGAGATCAGCTTGCACTTTGTACAGACAAAGTCGCTTCTTTCCTGTGGAAGAAAGACAAACATGGCACATCCTGTGCAGGTCACGACAGCGGATCACTCAGCATCCATAGTCCCTTCCTTTGAAGAGTTTCCTCACTTGTGGCAGAAGCTACTCCGGGAAACCTGCAAGGGGGATGCCGCAGTAGGCTCTCTCCAGGCAAACTCCGAGGCTAACTCCACCTGTTTGCTTCTCTGCTATGCACTGCTCAGCTGGTTCGCAGCTGACTGACTGTCTTTTTAGAAGAGCCTGTTGTGAGCCTGACACTCACAACAGCCAAACTCCTGACTCCAACACCCAGTTCTAGCTGTAGAGGGATTAAGTTGAATTGCCAGAGAGACTGTTGTGTGGAATTCCTTACAGACACTTCTTAGAACAGGAAAACTACATAGAAGTATTCTCTCACTTGTACTACTGGGTGTTAAACAAAGAACAATTTTATGGAAAAATTATGTTTCTCAAATGCTATCATCACTAAATATGGAAAATGTGGGAGAAGATTTAAGGGAATGGCTTATAATTACCATGGCTAAATGCATACTGAAGGTGTACTTCAATATTAGTCCTATTGTATGTGTCAGAAAATATATTTGTTGTGTAGTTCAGGTTCTAAGCAGTACATGCCTGGAAAGATGTATCAGGTTAGTGAGTTTCATCCTGATTACTGGATCTACAGCCTCTCTTAGCCTCTTCACATAGTTCACACTAATTCCCATAATAATTGTATCTTGGTGCGGTAGTTTCTCGTGATCTCCTCCCACCATCATGTAGCTATGTTCATTCCACTCCTAATCATTGCTACAATACTGTGAATCCCAAAGTGGGGTCCCTGGACTTCTGCGGGTCTGCCGTGGGCTCTGCTGGGGTTTGTCCCTAGAGCCAGGGCCAGCACACACTGGAACAGCGTTCCAGCTCTTTTTCCATGTGAGGGATGCCATTTTGTTCTCAAAATGGCATCCTCTGTTCTCAAAATGGCATCCTCTGTTCTCAAAATGGCATCCTCTGCACAGCATGACCTCTGACTCACTATGCATGCTGAGTCATGCTGGAAGGGGCATTCCAGTAGTATCAGAAATGAAAGGGGTCCAGGACACTTAGTAAGATGCCAAAGAGTTCGTTGGGGAAAAAAAGTTTGGGAACCATTGCTATAATATTAACTGGTTTTTTAAAGTGTCAGAGTCTGTGCCAGAGAACCTTATACCACTACATTTCTGACCTTTTTCCTTAAAGAGCCCTGACATGAATCCCTTTCACTGTACTTACACCCATGGACACCATAATTCCAGTTTGATCTATGTTGTGATCACTTGACCTGGGGACCTGGTGTCCAGAGTACACTGGCAGGTATAGGAGCCTTCCCTGTCCCCTCCTGAAAACAAGCAGCTCAAGCCCAGCAAGGAAATGACTATGTGTTTTACTGCACAGAAAGTGGTGTCAGAGAACACAGAGATTTGAACTGCTTGAAGGGATGCTGCTACCTAAGAGTTTTTCTTGCCTTCACTAGGATCTTGAAGAAGCTGGGCCCAGCACCACTCACCTTCCTGCCTTTGAACCTACTATCCTTCCACAGTTGCCCACCTCTCCTTCTTCCCCATCCCTAACACCATTGCAACAGTTTGTGGAAACATTTAACCACTCCATGGCACTCCAACAAAGCAATTAAAATAGACAACATATCTCAAGTTCCCGGGAGAGCCCTGCAGTTCCACAGATACCGATTTCTATCCGCGAATATAAATTTGTATTCGCGCAGGGCTCTAGTCGCAGAACATTTTTTGTGAGGGGGTCGGTACCACACTGGTAAGAGTTAAAAATCTACTTGCATCACTGGTGTTGATGGCCCATTAAGGACACTCAGCACTCACAATGGGCCATTGAAGAAACTCATCCCACCCAGTAAGTCTTCCTGCAGATGCTTCAGACAGCAAGAAGCTGAGGGCAAACCATGCAAGGATATGTGATATGCTCATGTGACCCTAGACTCCATCTTGGGCCAGTAACTTTCCATACAAATGTGCATTGGGCTTTATTTGGGATAGTGAATTTCCATGCACATGGCAGAGAATATAAATCGTAGTTAGAACATCTACATTCTGTCTTCATTTCCTGTTTCATTTCTCCAGACTGGATGTCTATTGACTCTCAATCTCTTTGATTGATTCCAAAGAGGCTTTTTACAAGTTAGCAGACTATTCCATCACTACTACAAACCTGACATAAGCACTTGGCAATCATTTATATGTATACAATCTATTAATCATTTCAACTCTCTTATTTTCTTTTATTAACAAATCTTTAGTTAGTTTGGCTGACAGTGTGGTTTTCAGGTAAGATCTGAGATATGTATTGACCTGGGGTAAGTGACTGATCCCTTGGGAATGGAAGAACCTCACATATGGTGAAATGTGTTTTCAGTAACCACTCACCCTATTAGGCCAACTTGTCTGGATGGGAACCAAGGGCTGGAATGCCTAAAGGGGACTGTGTTTGACTTCTTGTTAACCAGTGTGGTGATACAGAAGTAGAAGTTATTTGTTACTGGTTTGGTGAATTTAATTATAGAATAAATCACCAGTGTTAGGAGGATTTTCTGCCCCATTTCTTGGGGTCTGCCTCTAAGCATGGCATTCTCAGTGTGGCCCATCCCGGGCACCCAGTCGTGATGGGTTTTCACATTACATAGGCAAGTGTTAAAACAACAACAAAAACAACTTACACTGAATTCAGACACTGTTATGAAGCTTTTATACCACTGATAGATTGTTGAAACCCATCATAGACTTTCTGTACTTCTTCCCCATCCCCTTGTCATTGCTGATTATCGCCTCAATAACCACCTCATTTCCAATCCAATACCTCCCCCTGGTGGATTCATTCATCACTCAGCGTACAATGGAAAAAACAATAAAACCCCAAAAAACAAATACACGTTGGTAACATTCATTTATTTAGATTTTAAAATATAAAGAGATGCTCATCCATGGCTCTAGATGCCCTATCATCATGAATAACATGACAAATACATTCACAGCAGTATTAAATAATCACTTTACACTAACTCAACAGACACCTACTAAGACTGCTTTGCATCTCTTGATCATCTTAGCTGTGCACCATACCCTTTTCCATCAGCCCTGCACAATGACACTTTCCAGGCTCTAAAGATTTTCCCTTAAGCACATGCTGAAAGGCAAAGTAAAATCAAAACAAAAAAACTCCTCTAGACTGGTGGTCTCTGTTTTAAGTTTGTGGCTGGTGATTCTTCTGGATAAGCAATAATGTTGCTCTTGGCAGGGCAACTGATTTAGATCTCAACATCTGGATAGCAGCAGTGGCACTCTAGTCATCCTGGCTTCTTTTTCATGCCCAACATGGTTTATACTAACAAGACTCAGTTTTCCATACCCACAGGCAGAAACCTTTCACCTCTCCTGCCTTCAGTTTGTCAATTTTGTTTACTCCCTCCCCATCATCTCTCCATTCCCCATTATTTTGCTCTATTTTTCCTCTTCCCTCCCACTTCCTCTCTCCTCGCCTCCCTCCCCACTCAGTACTCCTTCTCTTGTCCTCTCACTGTGCTGAGATCCTCACCTGCATCTTCAGTCTCAGTTCCTCATACACCCTTCACTGTCCTCTCGTGACCTTTAAAGTGCACTTCGCTGCAGAATTTTCTTCCCATTTTATACAGACAGTTAGCACTGTTTAGCTATACTCTAGGGATTATCAGGGGGGAAAACAGACTACTTGTGCATTTGTACACATTGCAAGGACAGCGCTTAACCCCTGCAAGGTTACTTGCAGATGCAGAGTGGTTAGCCTTGGTTTAGCATAAGATGCAAACATTACATATAAAGACTTTTCTCCTCTTGAGCATTTTCATATTAATTTGTTTGAACCGCTGCATCTGGTTATTTGTTGTCTTCAAAAAAGCAACAGTTGAGAGGAATCTCTTATTCCAAAAGAGTTCCCATTAGACACCATACAGCCCATCTATAGTCAAATGGCAACATAAATATTGATTTTCCCCATAACAAAAAAGTTTTGGTTTATAAATTTACAAAAAACAAGTGATCACATACTTTCAGTGTTTCAGTACTGAATTTATGCAAGAGATTAGAAACCTAACCGTAGTAAATGAGACAAGTAGTTTAACATTTAGTTATTTGTTGTACATGCTTTAGTTTAAGCCATGGGATCACACAGATAAAACAGATGACTAAGTGAAAGTTACCCATTTGAAGACAGACAGACAAAAAAAAGCAGGAAATGAGCACTTCTCTAACAAGGGCCCAGATCACCCTCTCTGCTCCTAGGATCATGGGGAAAGCGGAGATCCAGTGGCTCTCCTAGCGTACAAGCACAGGGGTGGTGTTGGGACTATTCAATAATACTCTTTCCCCACTGTCAGTGCCCTGTAGAAGCTCCACTATTGATGCTCCAGAAGTCTTGGGGCAGAACCAGTGGCGTAGCCAGGTTTAGAGCACAGGGGGAGTGGGAGCAAAAAGTGTTGGGAGCAAAAAAAGGCGCCGGGAGCCCCAAAAAAATGCTCCGCTCGCAGCGCAGGAGCAAAAGGCATCAGAGCACAAAAAAGGTGCCACTTCTGCTCAGTGGGGGAGCAGCCGCTCCCCCTGCTCCCCTACCGGCTACGCTACTGGGCAGAACTAGAACATAACTTTGTTCTGTGCGACCTACTATGCAGCCACAGAAGGACTCTGCCAATGGCAGCATGGCTTAGGGTGACCAGACAGCATGTGTGAAAAAATCGGGACGGGGGTGGGGGGGGGTAACAGGAACCTATATAAGAAAAAGACGCAAAAATTGGGACTGTCCCTATAAAATCGGGACATCTGGTCACCCTAGCATGGCTTCTGCAGGACCAGTGCTGCCAGTTGGGGATCATGGGGGTTAGGAGTGGTGAAGAGCTGCGGGGCAGAGTAGGCTGTGGGAGGAAAACCCTTGCAGGGCATTACAGGGAAGGGCCTTCTCCATAAATCTCCCTTTACTGGGTGGAAACTCCATGAAACCAAACTCATAGGATTTTCTGGGACCCCTGTAAGCCTCTTGAACATAGGTCTATGTTCTAGGTTAAATTCCTTCCTGACCTAACCACAAGAATACAGCAAGTGTCCTATTTAATATGGACATCAATTTTACCTGTGTTGTCAGCATGTACTCTCCCATGAGGTATTCTGTTAACACTAAGTATGTAGCCATCCACTGTCACAACATCATACTCTTCAGTGGGGTATCCCCAGTAGGTGATGATCTCACTCTGCAGGAAGAAAAATCAAAGGCTTTTGTCCTAGACTGCCAACAGGTTTTCAGTTTTTAAAGGCTTTCTTGGGCCATGTATTCACTCAGGATTTTAACTGGAAGGAGTTTCTAGTGGGATCATATTTCAAGGAATACTGAACTGTGGGGCATTATCTATTGTAGGCTCTGTCGGTTTAATCCACAGACTTACATATTTAACTACTAGCAATGTACATGTCAGTGTTTCACAGAGATTTCCCCCCACCTTTGGAAAGTTTACTTACAATATTCATAAATGTTTCAGGATTAAAAGGTGTGTTATCGCCAACAAGTCCTTGTGCTGATACAGTTCCATGGATCAAACATGTCACAACTACAGCCAGCCACATCTTGGGTCTCTTTGAAAAAAAAATGTGTACCGTGTTAGTGCCATCAGAATCAAGGGTAACTTACACAAACCGTACCAGTTATGATTTAATGTAGCTTACTATTATTCATGTTTATTCTGTAGTGTTGTACTCTAGGAAAAATATTATGAAGTCTGCTTTCTGCGTGGTTATTCTACTGGTCATTAATTGCTAGGATACTAGCCTCAAACAAACAGCAACATCACTCACATAGTTCAAGACTCAGCAGATGTAGAAAAAAAAGCATAGATAACATTTGCACTATACATTAATAACAGTAGCATAGCCAGGGGGGGAGCAGCGGGAGCGGCCGCTCCCCCTTGAGCGGGAGCGGCGGAAGCGGCGCCTTTTTTTAGCAGCACTAAAAAAAGGCACCGCTTCTTTTTAAGCGCCGCTTCTTGCACTCACCCGGCGGCGCCCCGGGTCTTCGGCGGCATTTTGGCGCAGGGCACCACCAAAGACCGCTGAAGTGAGCCGCCGAAGACCTGGAGCGCCGCCGGAGGAGTACAGGGGGAGACGCCTTTTATAGCGCCGCTCCCCCTGCGCTCCGGACCTGGCTGCGCTACTGATTAATAATACATGATTTACAACAACAACTAGAGACGGGTTGAGCTGGAAAGCAACTAGAGCTGGATTAAAACTTATTCAGCATTTGATGGCTTTGGATCCCCAGGTTTTGGTTTGGCCCCTGTGTCTTACAGCAATAATAACTGCTGAACCCAGCATTTCCTTACAGTTGACATCCAGCTGGTTTAAAGCCTTCCCATCCATATACAAGGGCTACATGATCAAGTGCTAATCTCTATGTTAAGCTAAGTGGAGAAGAGTTCCAGAAATACTTGTAGCTAACATACAGGACAATAATTCTCTATCAGTGCCCTGCACATACCATCTGAAATTGAAGTGTATTAAAATAAAGTGGCATATGCCTGATTTTTAATTTCTATTTTCGTTGTATAATATATCTCAAGTCCAATTCCTTCTATCTGGTCATTAAACCCAGAAAGTGCCCTGAGTTTCCAATATATTGCTTAAGTAATACAGACCTGAGAGAGGCCTCTTTGGACTAATCACAGTTGGTATTTTGCAGGGGATGGAAATCAGATACAAGGAAAATGTATTACTCTCAACAATATTTGTTGGGTGAAAGATTGAAATGTCTTTGTAGACCACTCTAATAGAAAATTAGCAGGTGACTAACTGTCTTTATAGGTTATCTATTACAATTTTGTGGGCACATGTATTTTTATTTGTTAAGAAATCTAGGAGTTTACTCTTGGTTTGCTACATAGTGTAGCCATTAGGAGTTCCAATCCTGCAAACACTTACACTTGCAGTAGTCCCATTGAAGCCAATGGTGCTACTGACGTGAGCAAGTCAAACAGGACTTGCCTTGTGATGTTGAACAATGCTAAGTATTGGAGTGAATAACATGCCTCCAGTGCAGCCTGACGTGCCAGGATGGCCTACTTACTGTTGCACACATTCCAACAGCAGAGAAAGGGATATGCCACCTTTTTGCAGTTAGTGTGTCTGTGTTGCATTTCTCTTGCACTGATCAGATCCTAAAGTGGTCTGTCTCCCATCAATGCACAGAAGAGTAGGTGTACATTTTCTATCACATTAAGTGACAGAATAGCTCCTTTTAAGGTCAATCTCACCTGCCTCTTCCCCTCTCTAGGCAGTACTATTATGGTTGTGTGGAAAAGTGTGCACTCATCCAAGGGGAAATTTTGCAGGCATCAGTATACTGTATGCACAAATATTTCTGTTAATACAGCTAAACAAGTCTACCAAGCAGTTTGTCATCCTTTCTGTCTCAATCTGATTCCGAACAATTCAATATATACAGTAAGAGCCCAAACAAAAAAAAGCACTTTATTTCTAGGCGTGGAAGGATTACATTTGTATTGGTAACTGTCGATAAACAATAATTTCACCATACACATACAAACATTGATAATAGAAATGTATACATAGGCAAGAAAAATGCTGTTTGAGAACTTATTAGAGGTGATTTAAGGATATTTAATTTCCATGTTATGTTGACAATTTGTGTTTTAATGGTTATAAAGTTTTAACATTTGAATCTCAACATCTGTCATTAAGTATTGTCCGACTCCCTCCCACAGTTTCAAAACAGTGAAAATTTAAATAATTAAAAACTGAGAAAAATGCATAAGCCCCATAATTTTGTGCAACTGTGCAAAATTTAAATGGATAAAAATAAAAAAATCCTGTAAAATAAATGTTGACATTACCTGTCGAAATTTAAGAAAAAATAAAAATGAATTTCTGCCAAGTCTATTTATTTCCTTAAAAAAGGAGAGACAGACATTGGTTAAAAGAGTTGCTTTGTCTATCTTAGACTTTTATGTAGTGCTCATGATCACAGTGAAAGTGATACAAGAAATAAATATAGATGTAAGCATAAATCACACCATATTACACTGGATTAACACACCCTACAAAGAGTGTATTGATCAGCACAAGTACTGCACAGACACGCACTCTATTGTTTTGTGAACAGCCCACCTCTAAATTATTTTTCCCGGTACTAGACCTACCACCTAAAAAGCACAGGTTCCCAGCTTCATGTAGATACAGGAGTAGGACAGCTCCTTTGGAGGGATTCAAGGACAGGATTCAGAGCACCTGTTATGGACACAGTGCTAAAACAATGTCAGGTTGTGGGATGTCAGAGGAGAAGGAACAGTGACAGTATATGGCACCAGGGAAACTACACTTCACCCGCAACTAGCATGGTTTGCTGCACTTTGTGTCTCTCACTAGCCAGACCTTCCTAGTATTTGAACTGTGGCCGGGGACACAGGGAGAGAAACAGGATAGAAAGAAGAGATAAACTCCTCCACCAGACTGTTACACATGTAGGTTATCTGCCACTCTTTAAAAATCTAGCTGAAGTCAGAATGTCTGCTCGAACAGGTTCTACTAAATTCTATGTCACCCTTCTGCAAATATTTCTGAATGTTTTAATAGGATTTTCTTTAGTGAGATGCTTGATATTTTAACAGGCCCTAATTACATTAGCTTCCAGTCAGCTTATTTGTCAAGAACACTATCTTTGTTAGAGTCTCCATTTATCATAGGAGAAAGCAGTAACTTACTACAAAAGAAGTGTTTTATTCATAAATGCTTTTGAAAATCTTTAATAAAAGAAGATATAGTTAGGAGTCAAATGGAGTAGAAACAAGAATGCTGGCCAAAACATATTAGATGGGGAAAATCAATAATTAGGTCTTTTAGTCTGTATCTTTAACTGCAAACATATTTTTAGAGCCGAAACCTATTTCTCCGGAGCAGTGAAGTGCTGGAGGGAGCTTTGGGACCATTCATTATAAATTACATACAGACACTGTGACAGCATATGAATATTATGCTTGAAATATCCTTTTCTTTGAAGATTACAGCACATGCAACAACATTAATAAATCGGCCTAACTTCACAGTTATTAACAAAAGCCTAAGTACTAAAATACAGAGTTTTGGTGTAAGTTTTGTAGACTTTAAGGAAGAAAGGTCTTGTGTTTAAGGCACTGGGCTAGGATTCAGTATATGTAGATTTGTTACTGGCTCTACTACAGACTTCCTGTGTGACCTTGGCCAAGCGACTCAGGCTACATTTTTCAGATGTGGGTAAGTGGGTGCATTGTTCACCCTGTGAGCCCTCAGGGGAACATGGGTGTCATCCACAACTCCTAGCCCACTTTCCTCAGTGCTTTCTGATAAGTGCCCACAGTGTGGAGTAAAGTGGTTCTGCCCATGGGCTAGATGATATAATCAGGTGCCCTCCTGACTATGGCACGCCAGAAGTCCTCAAGGCAGTAAACTGAGATATGGTAGCAGTGTTCCCGATAGACCTTTAGATGACCCCAGAGGCCAGTGTGCCCAGAGTAGCAATGATCCGGAGAAGGACAAAGCATGAATGGCAATTTTGTGGCCCTCTCCAGGTCCTCGCTCAGCTCACCTCTCAGATTGGTCACAGTGGATCTGGGGTTATCCTGACTAAACTGGATAAGGAAACGCAAGTTGGCTGCCCTGATAATATCCAGCACTCCTGTTTTTTATGCAATCCCCCCTTTCAGCGCTGGCTGAGTACCTGTATGATGTGTTAACAGGAGAGAGGTCACTCATAGTATAGGGACAGTTCCAACATTGCTGTTGCTTGGGCTCGTTTCACGGTGCCCCCTCCTTGTACTGGTGTGCTTAAATAATAGAGCTACTTAGCCGGGCCTTCAGTGAGACAAGATGTTAAACACACTTAGGGCTAGTCTACACTAGAAGCACTACAACGGCACAGCTGCACCGCTGTAGCGCATCTGGTGAAGATGCGCTATGCCGATGGGAGAGAGCTCTCCTGTCTGTCAGCATAATAAAACTACTGCCGTGAGCAGTGGCAGCTATGTTGGTGGGAGACTGTTCACACCGGCGCTTAGGTCAGTGTAACTTACATCACTCCGGAGGGTGGCTTATTTACACCTCTGAGCGACATAAGTTATACCGACAGAACCTCTAGTGTAGAGCAGCCCTAAGGCAGGGGCTACCACACTTGAACAAAATATAATCCAAACTCACCCAAACAAACAAGTTAAAAACAATAACTATAAACTGTATGTAATAATTTGATTAAAGAGAAATATACAATCAATAAAGATATTAAATAATTGAAATGATTAGAGATATTAATAAATGCTCTTTAATTACAAATGGCTATGCTGGCAAGCACACGAGGGCATGTGACCACACATTCCCTAATGTTCCTACCAAAAGTGTCTCCTCCTTCAGTCCCCCACATTTCAGGTACCCAGGGGGTACATGTGGAGGCATGCTGCAGGCCTGTAAGGAGATGCTCTTAGAAACACACTTTATTATACTGGGAATTGATAGGGCAGATCTTGATGATCTAGGCACAGTAAAGCCCTTTCACAGATGGTATAAGATTAAACCTTAACTACCTATCTAGCTTTAATACAGGATACTCACTCAAGTTCCCTTTCTGGCTGAGCACTCAGAAGACTGGTGCAAGCATGCAGGTCCTTCCTGGGGATCACTGGAGAGGAACTAAAACACTCACACCCGTCTGGAATGGTGCTGACAGTCTTTAAAGCTTGGAACCCGCAGGTTCAGATGCAAGCAGGTCAGGTCTCAGGATCCAAAATCCCAGATCAGGTGTGGGCTGGCTGCAGGCCAAGTAGGTGCAGGTGGTGGAAGGAGAACCAGGCTGTCTCCTTCTGTTGCTGGCAGGCTGGGGCAGGAGGAGCAGCAGACTGAACCCTCCTGAGGCTTTTCTGCTGGCTGAGGTTACAGATAGGTCAGTTGCTGGGCCTGGCTACAGGGAGACCTCTCTGCTTCGCTCCCAGGCTAGTCTTGCTACATGGAGGAAAGCAGGGCTATTTGTAGCCTCCCTCCTGCTTCCTTAGGCATCCGGGCTGTGCCCAGGGTCAGAAACTGCTTGCAGTGCTACTTGGCTGTCTTGTGCCCTCTAACTGGCTGCTGGTGACTTCAGTTGTCTTTCCTCTTCCCATTGGAGGAGGATTGCCAGGGTGACTGGGTGTGTGTGTGTGTGTCCCCTTCCTCTTTCCTACTGCTGCCAGGATGGACACCAGTGCAGGACTCTGTTGTGGACCCCAAGCCCACAAGGTGCATCTCTTCTCTGGGATACAGCCCCCTTGCTATTAAAACCAATTTTAGCACCAAAATATGAATTTAAAAACAGACACAGAAACCTAGGGCTGGAAGGGACCGCGGGATCTAGTCCTGCCCCCTGCACTGAGGCAGGACCAAGCAAACCTAGACCATTTCCGACAGTGATGAGGATTCCACAATCTCTGGTGTAGGCTTCCAAAGGAGGTTAACTACCATTATAGTTAGCAAGTTTTTCCTAATGTCTAACCTATCATCTCCTTTGCTGCAGCTTAAACCCATTATTTCCTGTCCTACCTTCAGTGGACATGGAGAACAACTGATCACTATCCTCTTTATGATAGTCTTTGCATATTGGAAGACTGTTATCCAGTCCCACCTCGGTCTTCTTTTTGCAAAACTAAACATGCCCAGTATTTTTAACCTTTCCTCACTGGTTAGGTTTTCTAAACTCTTTATGATTCTTGCTACTCTCCTCTGGACTCCTGATGGTGGTCACTGAATTTGTGGTCTCTCTAAACAGATATGTTGGTCACAAGCAGAGAGTATAACAAATAAGTAGGGTTACAACATATCTACTCTGCTACTCCTTTACAGCAATATGGTACAAAGACAAAAAGGGGACATTTAATTTACTATATTCTGATGTATCCTCAGTGTGGATTGGATTGATAACATGCAAGCTAAGTTGCACCTTATACAGAGAGGGGAGAGAGAGAAAAAAGGAACTTGTAGTACTGCCCTATTAGTTTGCTGTGCACTTAAGATATCTTCATGCCACTACACAAGCACGATTAAGGGAGGATTATTTCTTTCAGTGTGGCAATGACATCCAGACTGATAAATTATTTTGAATGCCAACATTTTATGACAGAATAATATGGCAGATTGACCATAACTCACCCAGGTTTTTTTAGCCTTTCCTCGGGATAGGAGATTTTGAAAAACTGCCCTATTTTTGTTCTTCCCCTTTGGACCCTCTCCAATTTGTCTGCACTTTTCTTAGTGTGGCACTCAGAACTGGACACAGTATTCCAGCTGAGGCCTCATAAGTGCCAAGTAGAGCAGAATAATTACCTCCTGTGTCTTAATTCCCGTTAATACACCCCCTGAATGATATTAGCTCTTTTCACAACTGCATATTATTGACTGATTCAATTTTTGGTCCACTATAACCTCCAGATCCTTTTCAGCACTACTGCTGCTTAGCCAGTTATTCCCCATTTTGTAGTTATGCATTTGATATTTTTCCTTCCAACGTATAGGTACTTTCCACTTTTTTTTTTTTTAAATTTCATCTTGTTGATTTCTGACCAATTCTTCAATTTATCAAGGTCATTTTGAATTCTAACCTGTCCTCCAAAGTGCTAGCAAGCCCTCCCAGCTTGGTATCATCTGCAAATTTTATAAGCATACCCTCCACTCCGTTATCTGAGATGTTAATGAAAATATTGAACAGTACAGGACAGACCTTTGCAGTACCTCACTAGATACATGTTGTGTGTCTCTCCCCGCCCCCGCTCCCACCCAGTTTGACAGTAAACCACTAGTAACTACCCTGAGCACAGTCTTTCAACCAATTGTGCATCCACTTATAGTAATTTCATCTAGACCACATTTCCTCAGTTTGCTTATGAGAATATCATGTGGGAATGTGTCAAAAGCCTGATAAAATCAAAATACATCACATCTATAGCTTCCTCCTATCCATTAGGCCAATAACCCTGTCAAAGAAGGAAATTAGGTTGGTTTGGCATGATTTGTTCTTGATAAATCCATGTTAGCTATTCCTTATAACCCTATTATCCACCAGGTGCTTACAAACTGATTGTTTCATAATTTGTTCCAGTATCTTTCCAGGTATCGAAGTTAGGCTGATTGATCTATAATTCTCCAGGTCCTCTTTGTTCTCATTTTTGTTGAACGGTACTATGTTTGCCCTTCTCCAGTCCTTTGGGACCACACCCATCCTCTGAGTGTCAGAAACTAGGCCTAATTGGTGGCCAAAATAATGAAAAGATAGGTTTTTACACCCACCATTCCCTTCGTGGGTCCTTAAAGAAAGACTCTGGGAGAAAAATAGGCTATTGGAGCAAGTTTCACCATTGTGACTGCCATCAACCCATCTCCTGGAACCCTGGGCCTTCACCATCCTGATCCTGAGAGATGTGCTGACTAGACTGGGCCAGAGAAAGGGACCTAGGGGACATTGCCACCTCTACTGGCTCCAGATGAATCCGAAACATCATCTGGATGAAATGGGATCTGACTAACAGCAGTTCTAGCCCACCTCAAGTAACTTCTCTTTCCCCAAAAAGAAAGTTGTGACCATCTTTGATACCATATAAGAGACAAGGGGGAGTTTTTCTACTAAAAACTCTACAGCTAAAGGAAAGAGGGATGTTGTTAAAATGAAAGCATTACGGTATCCGAGGGCCTGGACTAAGTAATGTATCTTATGTAAACCGGATAAAGGAGCTGTTAAAAAAATGGGTCAAGGGAAGGAATGTTACTAGCTTTGAAGGAATGTGTGATTTGATGGCTCAGGAACAATTCCTGAATATGTCCAAGGATGATATAAGACAGTGTTTATGGGATAAGAAAATGGACTCAGCAGACAGCCTTGCTGCTTATGCTGATCAATACGAACAGTCCCAGATCAGCAGAGGGGCAAGGAAATTTGGCACACAAGGGGTGCAGGAAGCAGAGAGGAACAACCCTGGTCATAGTTTGGGGAGATACCAGAAAGGAAAACCTGAGACCACACCCCCTCACCAGGAGCAGCCCAAGGCCCCACAAGGAAAAACCCAGACCCCTTATTGCCCCACCACCCCATTCTCCAGCAACCCACCTCGCCCCACTGACCAGTCAGCTGGGCGATGTTTCAAATGTAACGAATTGGGGCATGTGAAGTCCAACTGCCCCAAGAACCCCAACAGAATACAGTTCATTGCACCGGGGTCACACCAAAGGTCCTCAGGCCCAGATGCCTCCCAGGTACCCTTGGAACGAAGGGAAACGGTGAGTGTGGGCGGAAAAAAGGTTACAGCGTGGAGGGACACCGGAGCACAAAAGTGTCGGCTATCCACAAATCCTTAGTGGACCCCAGCTTAATCAACCCAGAGGCACAAGTGACAATTCAACCCTTCAAGTCCAACTCTTTTGATTTACCTACAGCCGTGTTGCCTGTCCAGTACAAGGGCTGGTCAGGAAATTGGACTTTTGCAGTCTATGATGATTATCCAATTCCCATGTTGCTGGGGGAAGACTTGACCAATTGTGTGAAGCTAGCCAAGAGGGTGGGAATGGTCACCCGCAGCCAGGCTAAGCAAGCTGTCACACCTAGCTCTGTTCCTGAGACTTCCACCAGAACCCCATCTGTACTACCAGAGACCCGGATAGAGGTGGTGGAACTGGATACCCTGCCAACGCCTGCAACAGCCGTCGTAGATCCAATCACAGAAACCCGACCCAAGCCAGTCTCGGAACCGGAACTGGCAAAGCAACCAGCACCAGAACCATTGCCAGCACTGAGTCCAGCGCTCGCAACCCCATCTACCGTGCCAACACCCGAGGGCACCACCGAGCCTGCAATGGCAGCAGCAGCCGATAACTCAATACAAGAGGCTCAGCCAGAGCCTGAATTACCACATTGTGCACCAGCGGAGAGCAGTTCACAGTCAACGGAAACAAACCCATCACCTGCATCGCTTCCAGAGGGACCCAGCCTAGGTCCACAACCCAGTGAGGAACTGATGTCTCCAGCATCTAGGGAACAGTTCCAAGCCGAGCAGGAAGCAGATGAAAGCCTACAGAGAGCTTGGACAGTGGGACGGAGCACCCCACTGCCTCTCAGCTCTTCTAATCGATCCCGGTTTGTTATAGAAAAAGGACTTCTATATAAGGAGACTCTTTCTGGTGGACAGTTGGTGGTTCTGACTAAGTACCGGCTAAAGCTCTTGTGCTTAGCCCATGATCATCCTAGTGGTCATGCTGGGGTGAACAGAACCAAAGACCGTTTGGGGAGGTCATTCCACTGGGAGGGAATAGGCAAGGATGTTTCTACCTATGTCCGGTCTTGTGAGGTGTGCCAAAGAGTGGGAAAACCCCAAGACCAGGTCAAAGCCCCTCTCCAGCCACTCCCCATAATTGAAGTTCCATTTCAGTGGGTAGCTGTGGATATTCTGGGTCCTTTTCTGAAAAAGACACCCAGAGGAAAGCAGTACATACTGACTTTCATGGATTTTGCCACCCGATGGCCAGAAGCAGTAGCTCTGAGCAACACCCGGGCTAAAAGTGTATGCCAGGCATTAACAGAGATTTTTGCCAGGGTAGGTTGGCCCGCCGACATCCTTACTGATTCGGGGACTAATTTCCTGGCAGGGAGCATGAAAAGCCTGTGGGAAGCTCATGGGGTGAACCACTTGGTTGCCACCCCTTACCACCATCAAACAAATGGTCTGGTGGAGAAGTTTAATGGAACTTTGGGAGCCATGATACATAAATTCGTAAACCAGCACTCCAACGATTGGGACCTAGTGTTACAGCAGTTGCTCTTTGCCTACAGGGCAGTACCACATCCCAGTTTAGGGTTTTCACCATTTGAACTTGTGTATGGCCGCGAGGTTAAAGGGCCATTACAGCTGGTGAAACAGCAATGGGAGGGGTTTACGCCTTCTTTGGGAACTAACATTCTGGACTTTGTAAGCAACCTACAAAACACCCTCCGAGACTCTTTAGCCCTTGCTAGAGAAAACCTAAAAGGGGCTCAGGAAGAGCAAAAGGCCTGGTATGATAAACATGCCAGAGAGCGTTCCTTTAAAGTAGGGGACCAAGTCATGGGCTTGAAGGCGCTCCGGGCCCATAAAATGGAAGCATCATGGGAAGGGCCATTTACGGTCCAAGAACGCCTGGGAGCTGTGAACTCTCATAGCATTCCCCACCACAACTCTCAAGCCTAAAGTGTACCATGTTAATTCTCTAAAGCCATTTTTCCCCCCGAGAATAGAAGGTTTGTCAGTTTACTGCCCAGGGAACAGAAGACGCTGAGTGGCCTGAAGGTGTCTACTATGAAGGGAAAAATGACGGTGGTGTGGAAGAGGTGAACCTCTCAATGACCCTCGGACGTATGCAGCGCCAGCAAATCCAGGAGCTGTGTACTAAATTCGCACCGATGTTCTCAGCCACCCCAGGACTGACCGAACGGGCATACCACTCCATTGACACAGGTAATGCCCACCCAATTAGAGCCCGACCTTACCGAGTGGCTCCTCATGCCAAAACTGCTATAGAACGGGAAGTTCAAGACATGCTACAGATGGGTATAATTCGTCCCCTCCAGCAGTGCATGGGCCTCTCCCGTGGTTCTAGTCCCCAAACCAGATGGGGAAATACGCTTTTGCGTGGACTACCGTACGCTAAATGCTGTGACTTGTCCAGACAACTATCCAATGCCTCGCACAGATGAACTATTGGAGAAACTGGGACATGCCCAGTTCATCTCCACCTTAGACTTAACCAAGGGGTACTGGCAGGTGCCGCTAGATGAATCCGCCAAGGAAAAGTCAGCCTTCATCACCCATGTCGGGCTGTATGAATTTAATGTGCTCCCTTTCGGGCTGCGGAATGCACCTGCCACATTCCAGAAACTGGTAGATAGTCTCCTAGCGGGATTGGGAGAATTGGCAGTTGCCTATCTTGACGATGTGGCCATATTTTCTGACTCATGGGCCGAACACCTGGAGCATCTCCAGAAGGTCTTCGAGCGCATACGAGAGGCAGGACTAACTGTTAAGGCTAAAAAGTATCAAATAGGCCTCAACAGAGTGACTTACCTTGGACACCAGGTGGGTCAAGGAACTATTAACCCCCTACAGGCCAAGGTGGAGGCTATCCAAAAGTGGCCTGTCCCAAAGTCAAAGAAACAGGTCCAATCTTTCTTAGGCTTGGCCGGATATTACAGGCGATTTGTACCGCACTACAGCCAAATCGCCGCCCCTCTAACTGACCTAGCCAGAAAGAACTAGCCAAATGCGGTTCAGTGGACTGATGAGTGTCGAAAGGCCTTTAACCAGCTTAAAGCAACACTCATGTCTGACCCTGTGCTCAGGGCCCCGGACTTTGATAAACCGTTCCTAGTAACCACAGATGCGTCCGAGCGTGGTGTGGGAGCAGTCTTAATGCAGGAAGGACCAGATCAAGAATTCCATCCTGTCGTGTTTCTCAGCAAGAAGCTGTCTGAGAGGGAAAACCACTGGTCAATCAGTGAGAAGGAATGTTACGCCATTGTCTACTCTCTGAAAAAGCTACGCCCATACGTTTGGGGACGGCGTTTCCACCTGCAAACCGACCATGCTGCACTACAGTGGCTTAATACCGCCAAGGGAAATAACAAAAAACTCCTTCGATGGAGTTTGGCTCTCCAAGATTTTGATTTTGAAATACAACACATTTCAGGAGCTTCTAACAAAGTGGCTGATGCACTCTCCCGTGAAAGCTTCCCCGAACCAACTGGTTAAAATCGTCCTTGCAATGTGGAAAATATTGTTAGTCTTTATCCAGTTATTAGTATATTTGGAGATTCATGTGTCTTATTACTTTGTTTTCTTTTAGAGCTCCAGGAAGAAATCACAGCCAGTGTTTCACACTATCGGTGATTTTGGGGGCGGGGGGTGTCATAAATATGAAGGGAAGGGGGAGAGGGTCTGATGCAGTGCTGGGGAGAGGGTCTGATGCAGTGCTATAAAATCCTCTTTCCAGTAAAGGGTTAAGAAATGCAGGTAGCCAGACTGACACCTGACCTGGCTGGCATCTGACCAATAAGGGGACAAGATACTTTCAAACTTTGGGAGGGGGGAAGGCTTTGTGTGTGTGTCTTTGTCTGAGAGAGAGTGATCTTGGAAGACAGAAGGAACCTGCAGAAAAATCAAACCTCCCTTTTCTGAAGTAAGTTTAGATAGCATAGCGTATAGATTTCTGTTTAATTTCGGCTTGGTGTATAACCTGTGTTAGAAGGGGCAAGGAGGGGGGTGTTATTCATGGTTTTCTGTAACGTTAAGGTTTTGTCCAGAGGGGGAAATCTCTCTGAGTTTGGAAATATAGTGCCCTGTGAAATAGTTACCATCCTGATTTTACAGAGATGATTTTACCTTCTTTATTTTAAATAAAATCCTTCTTTTAAGAAGTTGACTGTTTTCTATGGTATTAAAACCCAGGGGGTGGGTTTTTAGATCACTGTGTAACCAATTGGTTGGGAGATTGTTCTCAAGCTTCCCCAGGAAAGGGGGTGTACGGCTTGAGGGGGTATTTTGGGGGGGAGGGAAGTTCAAGTGATTCCTTTCCTGGATTCCTGTTAGACATTTGATGGTGGCAGCGAGAAGCATTTCTCAGGGTGCAGGGAATTTTGTACCTTGCGGGATTTAACCTAAGCTGGTAAAAATAAGTTTAGGGGCTCTGAATGCGGGTCCCCACGTCTTTACTCTAGAGTTTAGAGTGGGGAGGGAACCTTGACACCCTTGTACAGGGAGAAAGATGGGTAAGGAGCCAGGTTCCAGCAGCCGAGACTACCCACCACTGCAGGGAGTGGAAGGCTTCCTCTACTGGCACATGGGGAGTACTCTCTGAGAGTACCAGGCACTCCTCCCCTCACTCCCTGGGAGTATGGGGACCCCTCCCCCACTTGTTCACTTCCTTTTCATTTTTACTGATACCCTCCCATTTTTAAAACATATTTGAATTAAACCCGATAAATTCCTGGAAAATAAAAAAAAATTAAAATAAAGGGCCTAACTCATACCTCATGTAGTTCTTTCTGAGGGCACTCTTGTCTCCCTCTTTCCAAGCAGCCTTGGTGACTGACTTACCACCTGGAAATAGAGATATTTTCCTTCTAACTGTAAATCTTTTGTTTCCAAACTCTCATTGATGTCTGTATTCACATTTAATAAACTCACCATCTGTAAAAACACCAGCAGGGACTCTATATACCACTCTTATTTTCTTCTGAGATTTCACTTGTACTCATAGCTTTCTGACAGCTTTAGATGCCTACCTCCAGAGGTGAAAGTAAGCCGGTACAGTGTACCGGCAAGAGCCCCCAGATGACCGTACCAGAAGGGGGCAGCTTCCCCAGGCTGACAATTTAAAAGGGCCCTGGGTTCCTGGCAGCAGTCGGAGCCCCTTGCCCTTTAAATCTCCACCAGAGCCCCGCTGCTGGAGCCCTGGGGTAGCGGTGACGGCAGCGGCCGGGAGCCCTGGGGCTCCATCAGCGATTTAAAGGGCCCAGGGCTCCCGGCAGCGGTAGCTGGGAGCCCCAAGCCCTTTAAATCAGCACCAGGGCACCAGCTGCTGCCACTACCCTAGGGCTCCAGCAGCGGGGCTCTGGCAGTGATTTAAAGGGCCAGGGGCTCCAGCTGCTGTCGGGAGCCCTGGGCCCTTTGAATAGCCACCGAAGCCCCAGGGCTCCTGGCCGCCATTACCACTACCACGGGGCTCCAGCAGTGGCGATTTAAAAGGCCTGGGGCTCTGGCTACAGTAGTGGCGGTCGGGAGCCCCAGGCCCTTTAAATCACCGCCAAAGCCCCGGGGTAGAGGCAGCGGCCAGGAATCCTCGGGCTCTGGCAGTGATTTAAAGGCCCTGCCCCTTCTGCCTGAGGCCCCGCCCGTTCCATCCGAAGATCCGCCCCTTCCCCCCTTGCTCAGGACCCTGGCCCTGCATACTGGTAAGTCCCTTAAGTTACTTTCACCCCTGCTTACCGCTAAACCCAGAACCGCTATTTCCAACTGACCCACTTCTACTTGATTTTAACTAGAATAGCTCACCAAGGAAAATCCACCAGTGCCAGGAGGATCAATCATGTTTCTCTATAAATTATACTGATGAATAGTAGGCATAGCACATTTCCTAATCATACACCAAACTCTTTGGTAAAATAAACAAAACAGAAACAATTCAGTGACATGAAAAGTTATGATTCATAAAGGAAAAGAAATCTAGCAATTGAACACTACTCAACGCATTGCAAAATTAACTTCTATGGGGTCTGAAAAGTCTTCCAAAAGATTACTGTAAAATGGGATTCAAAACAGGAAAGGAATCACTTTAAACTACATTGAGCCCCAGTCATTGTAATGCATCGAATGTCTTAACTGGAGATGTGAGAAAACACCTTTACGATGGTTACCACCTCTGTTACAAATAGAAGTATTACTGGCCTGTTGCCATCTCAAGCTTGAGTTTTCTTGAATATGAGCTCAGAATTCCAGCTGGTTAATGGAGGTATATAAGAAGCCTTTACATTTTTCTAAAATCAGATAACTATATTCAGAACATTATCTACCCCAGTTGAGTAAATAATCTAGATCTCTATAATTTGCCTCAAACTTAGTAATGAGCTCAGTTTCCAACTGATAAAAGCATTTTCTACTGAAAATGTATGTGGTTTGAACAGCCCCCAATTTTAGCCTGATCACTTTTTATAGTAGGATAGGTAGGATTTTGCCAGCAGCAAACACTAGAAATACTAGATGTTGCAGTCTACAAGGGACTCAGTGATGTCTACACTAGAGACCTTAGAGCAGCACAGCTGTACCAATGCAGCGGTGCACTGTAAGATTTCTCATGTAGCAGCTCTATGCTGACGGGAGAGAGGTCTCCCATCTACATAATTAAACCACTCTCATCAAGCAGAGGTTGCTATGACAGTGAGAGAAGCTTTCCTGCCAACATAGTGCTGTCCACACCACCACATATGCCAGCTAAATTTATGTTGCTCGGGGGGGGGGGGGGGTGTTTTCACACCCCTGAGTGACATAAGTTTTGCCAACATAAATGGTAGTGTAGACATGACCTAAGAAACAAGAGGCAGTACTGGCAGGACAGGGAGTCAGATGTGGCATGATTTGTAGTGCAGGGCCCTTTGGTTGGACTGGATACAGTCCACAGTGAGCTGTCCCTTTTGGAATATCTGGAAGGTGTCCAGAACACTGTAAATGTTGTCATAGACAAATGATTGAAATTTTCCAAACTTTGGTATATGCCAAAGCAGCCAGGACAATGTGGAAGATGTATAAATTAAGGTGGACAAGCCATTAAGACATGGTGGGATTGCAGGGGATGCAACCGATTTCATTTTCCTAGAGGGGGTTCAGTTTACAAAAGTTTTGGAAACACTGTAAAGGAAAATGATAAACATGGTGACCACACTAAGAATATTTGCAAAATACACATTTTGGTATAATGCCCTAAATGTCCACAGATATAAAAAGACTCAAAAGGTTCCATTTATTAAGCTAGTTAACAGCAGGTTGAACAGATTTTTCTATTCTGAATTCAACAAACCATTTATTAAAGGAATTATAGGCAGCTGGGCAAGGAATGGAACAGTTTTGAGGTAATGGGTTGTCTCATCCCTAGAAGACGAATGAACTAAAAGAAAGACAAAGAATAGAAAAAGTATACTAAAAATACCCACTACTTTAATAATGCTCAAAATCTTGGAATTCAACCCTAGCTGGGGCAGTCTATCCTAAATAAAGATTACGGCCAAAACTTCTCAAAAGTAACCCACAGGAGCTCCAAGTCCTTGGCATCTCTGAAAAATCAGGCTTTAAGCCCCAGATCCACAAAAGTATTTAGTAGCCTAATACCTCATATTCCATCCTCTTACCAGCCTCCTATAACCCCTGTAATAAATGATTTGTTGCAGTCAGAAGAGAAAAATCTGTTCAACCTGCTGTTAACTAGCTTAATAAATCTAACCTTTTGAGTCTTCAGAGCTGTGGACATTTAGAGCATTATGATTTTAAGAGCCTAAATACCATGAGGATCTGGGCCTAGATGCCTCAGATTGGTACCCAGAACCGGACACACCCAAAATAAATGGTTACTTCTGAAAATTCAGTATATCCTATGGCTCCTACTCTTATCTTCTGAGGTGCATGATCCTCAACTGAGGCCAGAATTTGGTCCTATGAGATATAGGTTATCAAATAAAACATTGAAATATATGTTGATAAAGGCTCTTTAGAATACTTACTGAATAATAATATTACAACAAGGACATTGGAAACAGTGAAAGTTAACAGCATAAATTACAGGAAGTTTTCCACCTTTCCACACTGACTTTCTACTATTCGGTTCTACAGTTTTGCGGTGGTTGTTATTTCTAACCCACTTCCCAATTTCTGCAACAGTTGGCATAACTGTTGACTGCCATTTCCTAATAAAACATCATATAGAAAAACTGGTATCTAACCTTAGACCTGGCCTTTGGTTTCCTATCTGCTGGCCTATGCCCAGTCACACATTACAGTGGTGTTTTGCTCACTCTTGCTTAAAACAGACATTGCCACACAAGGTGCCATGTACAAATAGCAAAAGAGGCATGTGCCCAGCTTCTGGACTGGAAGAAAGGCTTAACTGTGTAGTTGCTATTAAAAAAAAAAAGAAAGAAAGGAAGACTGCAATACTTTATAGAGTCAAATAATTAAAACTGTAAAGGAAGGGAGACATTCAGAGTTACGGGTTTCAGATAAGACTGGAATAAAGCTAGTCAGTGAGGAGGAGAAATACTTGGTAGAGTGGGGGAATGAGAAAATTAAAGGGAAAGAAACAGAACTGGCATGGTGGGGACCCTTGTCTATGGAATGAGTCAGGCATGGAGAATCTGAAATGCTAGTCATAGGTTGATGCTTGCAGAAGGTACTGACATTATTCTCTAGAAAATGTCATTAATACTGTATTTGAGGTGCAGAATTCTTTGTGATGAAGGACTTCATATTTTGTTTTAATCTAAATGCACGGAAAGGAAAAGTGTGTGGTGGGGGAGGGTATGCCTTTCCCCCCCCCCCCCCCCCGGTTCAGTGTTTGGTCTCTCTTTTTTTGCCACCAGTGAAAGAGGAAAATAAAATAAATCCCCTTTGCCTGTTTTTTATGCTAGTATTTAAAAAATTTACAAGAGTTAGAGGGTTCAGAGTTTAAAATGCTGCTGGCTGTTTAGGTGCTGTGTTGCAATATGTGGTATAGCTTGAAAGTCCTTCCTGAAAGAATATGTGGAAGGACAGAAAGACAGTATTTTCTTAAGAGCTTTAGATAGAGTTGAGTGGTTTTTTTACTCTGCTGTACATAAGAACACAAGAAAGTGTGTTAAAGGAATAGAAAAAAAATAGTGGAAAAACACAGACCCTCTGTCTCATTCAGACCCTGCTTCATCCAGTATAGGATGGATGGTATTATTCAATATTTTGTTTTATCCTCATTGTCCAGTGTGTGGCCCGTGGCCTTATTTACTGCATACTATTCAAACATTGCTTTTAATACAGAATTAGTAATTTCCTCTTGGGTGCTTCTATGAGGTTCAACAGCATACTATCAGAGTGCTTCACAAACACTAATTAATGTATTTTCATAACATCCTTGTGAAGTGAGGGGGTGGTTGTGATGCTGGCAGTTTAGGTGTCAGCTCATGCAGAGGTCCGTAGGCCTCACCAAACACTGACATAGCTGAAAACCAGTCTGGCCCACCTGTGTGTTCGTTTTGTTAAAATAGGTATTAGATTTATAGAGATGTGTTTAGACGTTATGAAATGCTTGAGAGTTGCTGCAAGAATCAATATCACTCATAATATCTGTATCCAATGTTATAAGGTAATATATAAGTGATTGCTTTAACTATGAAAGTGTTTGTGAGAGTTTCCTGTTTCATAGCAGTCAGGAAAGAAGTATTACCAAGTGTGAAATACTAGTTTACCACAAGAGGTGTCATCTCCTGCCAAACAAAAGAAGGCCTATAGGCACCAGATGAACCTCAGTAGACAAAATAATTTGTTGATTGCTCCCGCCACACATAGGCGCCGACTCCGTGGGTGCTCCGGGGCTGGAGCACCCACGGGGAAAAATTGGTGGGTGCTCAGCACCCACCAGCAGCTCCCCGCCAACCCTGGGGCCACACCCAGCTCACCTCTTACCGGGAGACGTTGCGGGGCCCTGCCCCCGACACCGGGCGACGTTGCGTTGGCGTTGGGGCCCCACAACGTCGCCCGGCGTCAGGGGCGGGGCCTGGCATCGGGGCGGGGCCCCGCAATGTCTCCCGGCGTCGGGCGTCAGCCCCCACCGGCGCTGCCGGACGTTGGCGCCTGTGCCGCCACACCCATGAAGAGGGGACATGCACAAACCCAACACAGTTTGAACTGCCCCATCAAAGTTTGAACTCTGGGGAAGGGGATATTCTATCACCAGAAGGAATTCTATCACTGTGCTGCTTGGAATTTGGAGAGGGCAATATTTCTAAGCTTAAGCAAGGGATCCCAAAGCTGCTTAGCCCTAAAGGACATACAGACCTTGCATAATACAACAGCTTCTGTTACCAACTCTAACTCATTTGTGTGTGTGTGTGTTTACCTGCGTTACCCTTGTAAATAACTCTTATTTCCTTTTCCTAGTTAAGGAATCTTTTTGTTCCCTTATAGCCAATCCTATATAAAATGTATCTTTAGTGAGAGATCTAAGGTGCAACTGACCTGGGGTAAGTGACTGACCCTTTGGGATTCGGAGTAACCTAAATATTGTTGTGATTTTTGGCATAAGGGACAATCTATCACAAAGGCAGGCTTGCCTGGATAGCAAGATAGTCCCTTTGGGCACTCCAGTCTGTCTGTGACTTCATGTTAAGGCTGTTATAGTTCTTGAGGAGTTCACAGTTGATACTTGGTTGGTAAAATCTAATTACAGAACACACAACTAATTTGGGGTTTGTGCGCTGGTTTGTAGCAGTCTGCCCTGAGTTTAACACTCATGGTCATGAGCTACTCCAGACAGCTTGGCAGTGGTCTTATCCCTATTTTGCAAATGGGCAACTAAAACAGAGGAAATAAAGGTCACTTATTTGGGTGCCCAATTTGAGATGGCTAGGGCCTGATTTTTCATAGTACTTTATATGTTCAAAGAACCCCATTTGCAGCTGAGAGTGCTTAGCACTTCTGGAAAAACTAGGCCCCAGGGTCTGAAGTTGGACATTCAAAATTCCCATCGTTCTCGGTCTCATTTACTATAAACTGTCCAACTTCTGCAACAAATGAGGCAAGGTTGTACAGACAATGCCTCCCTCACTACATACCTTGATTGATGCTCAGAGCTGGTCCATCCTGGGCAACGAATGAGGCAGGGGGACTGTGGAAAAATGTGTGATAATGCAATTAACAATTGTATCACAATGCATATGCACAAGGGGACTTAAGTTTGTATGGGTAACCTTAAGAAATGCTAGAATTAACTTTTGACTGCTTGACTTTGCAACCTTAACATTCTTTTAACATGGCTGTTTTGTGTGTAATTTCCTAGGTTTTTAAAAACAGAAACAGAAAAAACAGAAATTGCATCAGGTGGAATCATTTTGACACCCACATTTTTCATAAACAGGGTTGGAACCTTTAGATCCACTGCACAGATCTCTGTCACTAGAGTTAATGAGTAACTGATTGCAATAATAGGTAGTCATACTCTACATGGACCGGCACTAGAGAGGGATGCAACACACACTTTGCTTGAGGGTTTCACAGCTATTTGCAGACAGCAAAGGAATGCTCAGACTTAGGAATCTTGGGTTCCATTCTTTGTTCTGGAACTCTCATGGGCACAACCCTTCTGCTCATTTCCCCCAAACTTGACACTTTCTGTCCCATCCCCTCCAACCTCTTCTTTTTACCAGTCTCAGTTTCCTCTTCCAGCTCCTCATCCCAGTCTTTCCTGCTACCACAGCCTCTCATCCCAGTTCCTGTCTCTTTGTCCAGCCAATCCTAGTCTTCCCCCTCAGGGCTCCCCATCTGAGTCCCATTCTTCCCCCATCGCCATTCCCAGTCCTCCCCACAAGCTCCTTGATTCAGTCTGCTTGCCCAGCCAATCAAATCCCCATTGCCTCCTTAGATACAGGACCCTCATTCAATCTGTTTTCCGCCTCCCTCCAGCTTCTTGTACCAGTTGCCTCACCTAGCCAGTCCCAGTTCCCACCCCTCATGCTCTCCATCCAAGTCCCATTCTTCTTGCTGAGCCAGTCTTAGTCTCACATTGGGGCTCCCTATCCATGTTGTAGTCTTCCCTCCATGACCACTCTCAGTCTCCTGCCTGGCTCCTTTACACAGTTCCTTTGCCCAGCTAGTCTTAGTCCTCCATTTCTTCCCTACTCCCCTGCTCTGGTTCCTGTCCTCTCTGCATTCAACTCAAGTCAGGCTGTTTCCTCCTTCTGTCACACTACGTGGGTGCCAGTAGGGGGCACTGACAGAAAGCCCAGGTGTGACTCTGAGTTCCAGTGCCCAGCACCACACAACCTCTAGTGACCAGGAGAAGGAAACACACACACCCTGCCCAGAAGTCCTACTCAGCTCCTAAAGCCGAGAGATGAAGCATGTTCAGTGCAGGTGGAATAGTCAGCGAATTTAGCTGCCAAATTCTAACAAGTCTCTACTGAGCAGGTGAAAACAGATTTTTCAAAGGCTTATAAAGTTGCCAAGTTTTGGCCTTCTTCTCCCCGCCCCCCCCCCCCAAAAAGAAAGAAAAAACAGCAAAAAGCAAATTTGTGAAACCAGGGCAATCTCTTTGCCAAAATTCAAGTCTCTGCTCCAAAGCATGGAGGAACAAGAGTTTTTCAATTAAAAGGTTGTAAGAATTTTTTTAGCATGGGCGAAAACATATTTCTCTCTAAATCTCATTTTTGGAAACAACTGAAGGATTTTTGCTGAAACCCTGCACCTGGCATGGCAAATTTCAGTCCAGTTACAATTTGACAATGGTATAAATAACTGAAAACAGCTGTATAATAGGAAGCATCAGGCAACCTTAAATATAGACAGCACTATCAGCACTACCTATAACAACTTTACCATTTAAACTGTCCCAACTGGGAGTTAAAAATTAATGCTTTTGGGGGGATTATTCAGACTTTTGCTGTCATTTAGACATTAGCCCAGCCATGTAGAAAACTACAAATTACATTGTGAGAGTTGTATTCAAAATGGAATAAGCCGGAAACATGTTTTTAATAAATGAAAGCTCAGATGGCTATAAAAGAGAGAGAGAGGAAAGGCAGAATGCACTACATGCTTTCACCATTATTTTTTTCAGAAGTGAATAGGAGAGCAGATCCCCAACCATTGCATGCACTGATAGCACCCGTCACTGTGAGTGGGCATTTACTGTAGGTGTTATGTTGTCGACTGTTCAAACACGAGTGTATTGTACATTGTGCACACCTGGATATTTCAGTGGTTACAGTTTGTAATAAATAATATTTTGCTGTTGCAAATAGCTATAAATTCTCATTTTTGTCTACACAGCAGGTGGGGAACCTAGGGTTGACCACGATTAACCAGCATGTTTTAAAGGTGTGCACACTGCTAACTGATATTTAAAAACATAGCTATTGCCTGTTAACACTAAAAGGAGGGCCCCAAGTGGGGCATCTAAAACATGGCTGAGGCACAATCTGAAGTACTCGTATGAGGATACATTTGTGGAGATAATTGCCAGGAATAGTAGTGAGTACACAGTGGTTAGAATACAAGTGTGCAAGTTACATCATTGTGCAAAATTAATGGAGCTTAAACTGGGCCCCTTCACCTTGTCACAGTGAGCAGGTGTAGATGAGGTAGAATGCAGAGAATAGATTCACAGTGTTTAACATCAGTCACTCTGGTCTCACCATCATTAGGGAGCCTTGTCTTGACTGGCAGAAACAGTTCTCTGCTATATGCTGTTAACAGCAAATTCAGTGGATAATAAAGACACTACCATCCATGAATGAGGCCCCTGATTTTACTTGTATAACTGAAACTTGAATGGAGGACACTGCAAGACTATTATGAACCTAGATGAGTCTGGTCAGATATCAGCATGAGTTGTGATAATTGGGGAGTCTGTGGTCATGTATCCGACATCATTCAGGCCTTTGTGCCAAAACTAGCTGCACGTGTGTCTATATCGGGGTAGGCAACCTATGGCATGCGTGCCAAAGACGGCACAAAAGCTCATTTTCAGTGGCACTCACACTGCCCGGGTCCTGGCCACCGGTTTGGGGGGCTCTGCATTATAATTTAATTTTAAATTATGCTTCTTAAACATTTTAAAAACATTATTTACTTTACATACAATAGCTTAGTTATATATTATAGACTTATAGAAAGAGACCTTCTAAAAAACATTAAAATGCATTACTGGCATGCGAAACCTTAAATTAGAGTGAATAAATGAAGACTCGGCACCCCACTTCTGAAAGGTTGCTGACCCCTGGTCTATACAATACTGCATAGCCTTCCCCTGACTACAACAGGCTTTCTGCATACTTCAGTGTTTATATTTAGTCTTCTTTAGTAATCCCGCTTATTCCTATATAGAGAATGTTAGGTTAAGCTAATAAAGGCAACTACAAACTCTTAAATCCATGAGCAACAAAGAGTCCTGTAGCACCTTATAGACTAACAGATATATTGGAGCATAAGCTTTCGTGGGTGAAGACCCACTTCATCAGATGCATGTGGTGGAAATTTCCAGAGGTAGGTATAAATATGCAGGCCAGAAATTGCTGAGCTACAGTTTATTTGCAAATTTGACACTATCAGCTCAGGATTAAACAAAGACTGTGAATGGCTAGCCAACTACAAAAGCAGTTTCTCCTCTCTTGGTGTTCACACATCCAGATCAGCTGCTAGCAGTGGACCTCATCCTCCCTGATTGCATTAACCTTGTTATCTCAAACCTGATTCTGGCCTGCATATTTATACCTACCTCTGGAAATTTCCACCACACGCATCTGACGAAGTGGGTCTTTGCCCACAAAAGCTTATGCTCCAATATATCTGTTAGTCTATAAGGTGCTACAGGACTCTTTGTTGCTCTTGCAGACCCAGACTGATACGGCTACCCCTCTGATACTTAAATCCACGAGGTTTACAGTGGTTCTGAGGAATCCCTAAATAATTATCTTTCTGTTGGGACTTCTTGAAGGGAAGCTTGGCATGTAACACTCATGAAGATACAAACTCAATATATTATATCCTAAGTAGCCATGCCAGACTGTAATTACATTCTTATGCAATAAGTCTTCATTTGATATTTGTAGGCTAAATAACATTACTTACCAATGTACTGTGTACAGCACAATCAGATACACATATAATAATAAGTACACAATATACAAATGACAAGTATTACAAATGGAAACTGCATGATAAAGTATAATGTTGTACGTGATGTTACTAATTCAAATAGAATTTTAATTAAAATTATACATAGCTTTAGCAGTGTGGGTAGAAGTTGAAATTTGGCTGGGAAAGGGTCATTGTTGAGGAAAAGGACCATGAAGTGCTCTGGTGAAATCTGGTTTTGATTTGACTGCGATGGAACAGTGTACATTGTAAATCTGCAGTTCAGTTCGTAGGATTATTTATATATATCTGCAGTGCTGAGAGCAAAGATTGGCTGTATTGTAGGCCTTCCTCTCAGTGCTTCTCTTAGGTCCTTTATGCTGTTCATCAAGCCCTGCCTCATCCCTGTTCATCTTTTAAGAATTCAGCCTTGCAAAACAGATACAGATATTTACTTGCATGTCCCTAACAAAGGATTGATCATAATAAAATGGAAAGTTATTCTACATGCCTAAGAAAAAAATTCAGCTGTTCAGGATCAAGTAAATATTGCATCCAAGATACAAATTTCCATCTGCTATGTATTAAATGAGGGGGAGCTCATAGCAGCCCACCTCATTTGTGGCATATCTTGTAAGGCGCATCAAGCAGTCTGTGTGTACCTTGCAGTGTACAAATATTCAAACAAGCTCCTCCCTACTAACCTAGTAAGACACATGAGACTGGATGCTCTCGTGAGGTCTGACAACTTTTTGGGGGTGGGGGGAAAGCAATTAAAAAAAAAAATTATAACAACATTTAAGGTTGCACAGTTAACCACACAGGTAAGCACAGTTAACCCCGTCTCCATCAGGCCCCAATCCAGCAAAGCACTTCAGCATGGGCATAATCTCAATCATGTGACTAGTTCCCCTGAAATCAATGAGACTCTATGTACACTAAAGGTTAATCACTTGTTGAAGTGCTTTGCAGGACTAAGGCCTCACTACATGTCACAAGATGTGACTTACAAGGTTGTATGAAACAATTATATGATATTATCCGACGAAGTGAGTATTCACCCACGAAAGTTTATGCTCCAATACGTCTGTTAGTCTATAAGGTGCCATAGGACTCTTTGTCGCTTCTACAGATCCAGACTAACAGGCTACCCCTCTGATAATAGTATATTTGCATTTCCTAACATTAGTGTGCTTAATCATTCAACTTTAACAATTTTAACAGTATATAAATTAATTTGAGAAATATTTTAAGGCAATTAAAAGGGTTCATTAAAATGCATATATAAATGGAGACAGTACTTTCCAGAGGGTATGCAATTCAAAAGAATTTTAGTATAAGGAAGAAATTAAATATCTGACCTTGTGTAGCTCTAAATTCTGAATTTCATTTAAATGTTGAAAATTGTAGGACGCTGTTGGAGAACTCAGTTGGATTCCAGTTCTGTAAGTGACCCCACATGGATGGACCCATCCCTGCATGGGGAGTCTATTCATGCAGAGTCACTGGCAGGAGGATTGGGCATTCAATTACCTGACTTGTCCTTTGACTCTTGTCCTGTATAGGGAGCGGAGCGGGGGAGAGAGGAAGATATGTATGCGGAGTGTGTAGGGATCGTGCTGGGCAGGGATTTATGTAAGGTGTGACGACAGACGAAGCTCTCAATTCCCTACTTCGGGTGCACTGAGGCAAACGAGGAGGGTTTTTGTTTTTGACGCTACCCCGGCTCTGACAGGGGGCACCCGTCGCCGGGCTGTCACTGCGGGCCAATGGCCCGGCTGCTCCCCCTGCAGGCGAGCGGGGCTGGGGCAGGCTCGGTCGGGCAACGCGCTGGTTGGGCCCGCAGCAGCAGCGGGAGGAGCCCGGGCGGGGGCCGCCGCCGCCCGAGCGCCGGCTCCCGAACGCTGTCCGGGGACAGTCTGTGTGGGCGAGCCGGTCTTTTAGTCACGTCTCCGTGTAGGCCAATCGCCGCCGCCATGGCGCGGGTGCTGATCGTGGGCGCCGGGCTGAGCGGCAGCCTGTGCGCTGCGCTGCTGCGGAGAGAGCTGCCCCAGCGCCCACTGCGCATCGTGCTGTGGGACAAAGCCCGGGGCGCAGGTGAGGCCCTGCCGCGGGCAGAGCGGCCTCGGCAGGGACTGACCCCCGCCCAGGCACGGGGACAGAGGCGCCCGGGAAGCAGGGCTGATCCACGGGCGCTTAAGCACCGGGGCTGGCCCCCCAGCTCGGAGGCAGGCATCAGCCCCGGGTAAGCGCACGGCCGGGGTGTTTGCGTGCCGCAAGTGGGAGGTGGGCAGTGCCCCATGGAGACGCTGCACAGCCTAGCCTCCCGGACGTGACGGGGAGCAAAGCTGCCAGCAGGGCCTGACCACAGGAGCGGGGAGAGAGACTCTCCTCCCCAGGCTAGTGAGCGGGGCTGGGGCGCCAGCATGTGCCCGAGCGAGAGCGAACAGCTGTGCAGGAAGGAACCCAGCCGAAGGCTCTGGGGGCTTCGCCTGGAGGACTCGAGAGCCGGGGCGCTCACCGCCCCTGGGGGCCAGAACCAGACAAACGAACATCCCCTATGGAAAGTCATTTTTGTAAACCACCCTTTCCCCCCCCCCCAGTTAGGCGCTAACTTTGGCCGGGGACGGTATATGTGAGAGAGCCAGAGCCTGGCCGTCTTTTAGTCACTCTGCGTGTCCCCAGGAGGAAGAATGGCTACAAGCAGAAGCCCGCATAACCCTCGCTGTACAGCGGATCTGGGAGCACAGTACATAACGCTCAGACCCGCCTATGCCCAAAAGCATCAAAGGTGAGAAGATGAATGAAAAGCTGTTGTAGGTGTAAAAGGATTAGGAAAAGTAACAGGCGAGCGTTATCTTTTTAATCATTCATGGTGCACTACCCAGCCTAGGATACAAATGTACAGAGTGATGACACTGATCCTTTAACAATAATTTTCAGCTGTCAAAGGATGGTTATCATGTATTATAGCGTTCTTACATATGTTACTAACAACAACTTGTTACTAAAGTGAAAAAATGATAACATCCTTGTCATTGTTTATGGGATTTGTTTACTTTCTGCAGTTTTCTCAGCTTGGACAATAAAAAAAATCTGTGAGGTCAGTTTTGTTTGTGTTTTAGTAAGTTTCATTTTTAGGGTCTTTGCGTTTGAGATTTCAGACATCTCAGTGGAGGGTTTACTTGTCTTAAAACAATTGTTCAAGAGGAATCTTTGTTTAAAAGTGTGTGTGTATGTGTGTGTTAAAAAAATTGAATTCACAATATTTATATTAGCAGATTTACAACTATGTGGCATAGGTATTGAGTTAGATATGGTAGCACTTGTTTGATAAAAATTAGCAGGGGCTAATTTACAAGTATTAAAATGTCATCAAATGAAAGCATGCGTGTTAGAGGCACAAATTTCTTAAATGGATCTAATAAGCTATAAGGACATGGGCTGTATTGTGATTGTCTTATTCATGCACATAGTTGAAGTTAATAGGACTGCTCATGTTAGAGGCTGTTGTAGTTTGGCCTTGGGTAAGTAACAAATAATCAAATTGCATGTGCTCCTCAGCAGGATCCTCACTAGACAAAGATGCAAAAGCTGTAGTAAGAAAGCAATTAATTTTTATGAAGCATGTCCTTTTGCCTACCATGCTGTGCATTCCAGGAGTTCAGTAAACTTCTGCCATTCTTACTCATGCTGAGTGGTAATTTACTCTGCCAGTAGTTCCACCAATTTCAGTGAAAGTACTCAAGGAATGAAGTACCACTTGGTGTGAACAAGGGTGACAGAACTGGGCCTACCCAATTAAGGGAATAGTTTTGGATGACAATAAAATACAGAGGACCAAATTAGAGGTTTGTTTGGGCCTACATTTTAGGCCCTAAATTTTAGGCCCTGACCCAAACCCAAGCCTATTCGACCCTGCCCCCCCAAACCTGAATAATCACTGCCACCTTTTGGCCCTGGGGTTGGTGTGGTGGCAGCTGCATTCATCACCCTTGCTGTGCTGTGTGCTGGCTGCAGAGTGAGAGGCTCTTCCACTCCGCATACTCACTCCACAGCACATGCAGTGCACAGGGAGGTAGAGGTGGCCAGCAGAAGTGAGGAGGAGAAGAGCCAAACTGAGCAGGTGGGTTTGTTTTCCGACCAGATCTGGATCTGACACTTCTCCCATTGAGTTTGGCTTGGGTTGCAGGGTTCTAAGCCAAATTCTGCCTTGAGTTACTTTACACACTGTCTGTATCCTGATTAGAGTCAGAGGCTTTAAATGTGAAAAATAAAGAAAAACTTTTGGAATTTGTCCAGTTTTCCTTCTGGGGTACCGAAAAGAATAAACAAAACCTCCGAGTTACAAAGTGTACTGTGCCATCAGACTAGCAATAGCTTATTTGCTGAAAAATTCTGCAGGTTTTATAAAATGTTACTTCCTATCTTTAAAAAAAAAAAAGTGCATCATGTCAGGTGTCTCATTACAATAGTTTTACACTGCTTTCCGAATGATAGCTTGTCCAATATATTTAAGATATGTCTGTCTCTCTCTCTCTCTCTCTCTCATCTGGAGGTATTCATCTTATTGATTATCTTGGGGACCTGCTTGACTTGGCACCTAGCCTAAGTCTCAAGGATATAAATGGTAAAAAATACCTTTTGCCAGTGGCTCTTCACTCTGTCCTTCCAGGTGAGGATCTGGCCACAGAGATCCCATCCAGGCTAATGTAGCTCACTGTATCTGAAGATAGCAACAGTGCAGAGACTCCAGCCTGGATAAAATACTGTAGTGCAGAGCTTTCCAAACTTTTCATGTTGGTGACACACTTTTTAGACATGCATCATTTTGCGACACACTGGAATGACGCGGAATCAATTCCGCCCAGTACCCAGGGCCGGCCGCCCCAAGCAAAAAAAAAAAAAAAAAAAAAAACCCCAAACCCCCCCAAGTGCTGCCCCCCCAACGCCGGCCGAAACACCCCCCCACCCAACAACGCCGCCCCGCCAAAACGCCGCCCCGCCAAAACGCCGCCCCGCTGCCCCAGCCGGGGAGCGGAGCACACCTGCCGCCCCGCAACACACCTACACACTGCCGCCGACACACTAACGTGTTGCGACACACAGTTTGGAAAGCTCTGCTGTAGTGTTTGCCGTGCTCGTGGGCCAGACTGCCATGAGTACATCACCTCTCTGCTGTGCTACCTCTAACTCCTAATCTGTTTCCATCATCAAGTCAAGGTCTTGGGTTTGATCTTTCTTGCTTTCAATGGTCCAAGACCTCCTTAACAACTGGAAAAAATGCAACTCAAAGCTCAGAGCAAGCAAGCATGTCACAGCCAGACGCAAATCATTCGCAAAGGGGGAGGGTTCATCTGTGGAGCAAGCTTCCAGAAGAGGTCAGGCTAATCCAGAGTTTGACTGCTTTTAGCGCATGCTGCAAAACCCTCTTTAACACAAGCTTCTACCATACCAGATTTGGGGGTGAGAGGTGAAAGGAGAAAGGGGAAAACCACACACAAATGTGTATCCCAAAACATAGCTGACTCTACCAGGCAGGGCGAAGAACAGAAGTCTCAAAATCTACTAGGAGCCTTGCCATGCAGACCTAATGTACCAGGGAAGTACTTCAATATTACAGTGATAGATGCTGTGGGAAACTAAGGCAGATAGCGGCTGAGTTTAGTTGGAAAGGTGGGGAATCATTGATTTCCAGTGGCGTGAAACTTTATTTCTTGCCTTACGGAACTGTGAAATATCAGACTTTAAAGATATGATGCCTTTACAGCTTAAAAAAAAGTTTTCACTGGGCCAGGGTAATATTTTGGAGAGAGGGAGGAAACATGAAAAAATGTTTTTAAAATAGGGAGTGACCATTTGAAGCTGTTCATTGGTTTGGAATATTACAGTAAATCCTTAGGAGCTGAGTTAGTGGGCCGACAATGTAATGATAGGTAATTGATGATAAACTATACAGGACATCTTTTGTAAATACCAAAGGAAGCAAAGTTGCACCTGTTAGAAGATACTCAAAGCCCAGCTTTGACATAGAGCTTTCACAAGAGAAGAAAAGTGGGCAGTCAGTTAAATACTTTTAGCTCCAGATACCATCACACCATCATTTATCTTCCTGCCACAGTAAGTCAGAATTTCCAGCTAATGTGAAACTTTCCAAAACGATTGCAATGGGGATAGCTAGGTGGGTGTATTGTCTTTCCCTTGTAAGAGACGAATCCTTATGAAGTGGTGAGAAAGTAAATATAAGGTCATTTTTATTTATGTAATCTTTAGGAATACATTAATACTAAACATATATAGTTCAGCTTCAAACTCCAGTTGAGTATGTTATAGAAGACAAAGGTTATATAATTTTTTTGTTATGCCAGTCTTTAATTGCTATGGTTAACAATTAATGCTGCTGTTACTGTTCTTGCAGATAGTTAGCATGTATATTTTGTTTGATTTTTAGCTTCTACGAGGACCTTTTGGCCCATGGTGTGTTGAAGCCATTGACTGCCCCTGTGGAAGGAATGGTGATGGAAGAAGACTCTCACAATTTTGTGACACCTCAGGGAATCTCTTCAATTGTCAAGCATTATTTAACAGAGTCAGGTAGTCTTTAGACATCTTTTGTAATTAACAACTCTGATAATTATCCTCCTTTTGATCAACAAGGAGTGACCCAGGCTCCCACCCACCTCTTGAAACTGCTGTCACTTGAATGTGATAGGAAGTTTTCCTTTGCACCCCAGGCTCAGTATACCCTCTGGAAAGGGGTCTGAATGCAGTGACACCGCACTGCTCCCATGTCCTTTGGTCAAGGAAGCCTGGTAGCTGAGTGTAGGATTTGTACATGGGAGACTTTGCATGATGGATTGGAAAGCATGCCTCAGAGATCAACTCCAGGAACTCAATCAGTTTAGCTTAACAAAGTGAGGATTAAGGGGTGACTTGATCAGTCTATAAGTACCTTCATGGGGAACAAGTATTTGACAATGGGTTCTTCAATCTAGCAAACAAAGTTATAACAAGAGCCAGCAGCTGAAAGTTGAAGCTAGACAAATTCAGATGGGAAACAAAGTAGCGAAGTTAACTAACCGTTGGAACACTGTCTAAGGTTTTGGTGGATTCTCTTATCACTGGCAATTTTGAAGTCAAAATTGGATGTTTTTTTCTAAAAGATCTGATCTAGTTCAAACAGGGCTTATTTGGAAGGAGTTCTGTAGCATGGGTTGTGCAGACTAGATCATCAAAGTTGTTCCTTCTGGCCTTAGAATCTATCATGGCACACTAGCATTTTAAATGGATATGGCTTGATACAGTCTATTTGAAGCTGAAAGAGACTAGATTCATTTTCACAAAAATGTTTCATGCTGACATCTTGAAGTTGTTTAAATGGGTTACATGTCTAATTTGCAAAAATTTAAAAACCAAGGCCCTAGTCTTGTAAGCATTTATACACATGTAACTTCAGCTGAGTGAGCAGTCCTTTTAACTTCAATGGTGCTGCTGGCATGTATACATTTATGCACATGTTTAGGGTATGCAGGATCAGAGGCCAAAATTATATTTGCATCTCTGCTTTATCATATATAGTCCAGATCCTTTAGGGTAATGATAATTTTGCCATTTAATTCTGTGGGAGTAGGATCATACCTTGAGCGAAGAGAGGTTTAGGGGGAAATTTGAATCACATAAATCTTGAGTAACTGCATCTGACCAGAATTTGGAATTTTTAAACGAATATATAGTATTGGTTTAAACGATATTCATTTGATGATCTGGGAATCTATCAACTGACTGGAAAGCCTGGTGCTGGAAAGAAAGATTTATTAACCGTTATGAACAGTTTCACAAACATGTACCTGTGATATAAAGCTGTACTATATTTAGAATTGTTTACAAAAGACTAAGGAGCAGATAACCAAGCTGGTGTAAACTGTCATAGCAGCATTGCTGTTTTTCTTTGAAAAATCAGTGGAATTTGAGAGTTTTGTTACAGTATTTAGTGTTTCTCAACATGGAGAGGTAGAATAGAGTTATTAATATTAACATTTTTGTATTTTTTTCAACTGTTGATGTTGCAAATGTTACAACTGTGATTATAATTCATTAAGTCCTTATGCCTCAGTCCTGCTAACACTTAGGCATGTATTTTAATTATGTGAGTAGTTCCACTGTTGGAAATAGGACAGATTAAGTTCTTAAAGTTAAGCACATGGTTAACTGTTTGCAGGATCAGGACCTCAGTGTTAGTTACTAATGGAAGTTATTCTGATATTATGCATGTTTTCTACTATCTGATACAGAATTGTATGCATTAAACTATTCTTTTTTGAACCAGGTGCAGATGTCTTCTATGAACACCATGTAACACAGATCTACCTCAGAGGGGGGAAATGGGAGGTCTGCAAGAAAACAGGATCCCCAGAACAGTTTGACATAGTTGTTCTCACAATACCTGTTCCCCAGATTCTTCAACTTCAAGGTGACATTGTGAACAGTAAGTCTTCCTTCAATAAGTATTTAAACACAGAATAATAATTTGTAGTATGCTGTAGCAAAGAACCTCTGAGTTTGTGACCAGTTCTCATTTGCAGAAAGGAGGAAATATTTTGTGGATGCTGTAAATCAAGTAGGTATGCATTGTCCAATAAACATCAGATTATGTTTTATATAGGCAATATCTTAACTGAAATCCAATTTTCAGAAGAGAAAATGTTATTTTGGAAAAATGAGAATTTTGATCTGTAATTTTTATATTCGTACTAAAAACTGGGCCAGATCTATAGTAACTAGAATTTTTTGTTTGGCCAGGGTGGGGGGGGAAGGGGAGATCATTAGATCCCAAAATATAAATAGTCCCTGAGCTGTCCCCCAAGTGGCTGTTTACTAGCTTACTGCCTCCTTCAAGGCCTCTGGTTAAACAGGAGTAAATGAGCAGCCTTCTAACTGAGAAGCTTGTTGGGGAGAGCAATGAATACAATTTTAGTAACATCTGCAGTTTCAGGAAAAATTTATGCTGCAATTAACCAACTACAGATGGCCCATGTCAGCTGACTAAGGCTAGGGCTATAGGGCTGTTTCATTGCAGGGTAGACATTCAGGGTCTGGGATCCTGCAAGCCCAAGTCAGCGGATACCGGCCAGCCGCAGGTGTTTAATTGCAGTGTAGACATATCCTCAGAGACTTGAAGTCACAACCAGTGGTGCCTTATTGATTGAGCAGGACTAGCCACTGAGGGCATATTGCCCAAATATTCTAAGTCCTCAGTTAACTCTCTGTTCACTATCTTTAATGCACATAGATGACTAGGACCAGGCTACCTTAGAGACAACCTCTCCTTTCACTGCCTACAGAACAGTGAATATCAGAGACATAAGCTACCTCTGTCCAGAGTGAAACAGTAGGAGCAAAGGGTGCAGCTACTGCTAGGCTGTGGAATAGAGCAGGGCAGAAGTTTTTGGCAAGTAGTAAATTTCCAGAAATTTTTTCTTCATTTTTTGATCCACTGAAATCTTTTGTTGGTTTCATTTGTTGAATTTAATGAATAGCTTTGGCTGAAAAAAAAAAAAACCTAAAAACAAGAATTTCAGAAATGTTGAAACTGATCATTTAAAAAAAAAAATGCATTTCTAAATGAGAGAAATCAAATCAAGTCAACATTTTCAAAACCCCAAAAACGTGTTTCAGGAGGTAAACAGAACAAAAACAGTCAGTTTAGGTTTGAAGCCAACTATTATTTTTTGGTTTGGCCACCAAACCAAAATAAATCAACTGTTTGCTCAGCTCTACTGTGGAATATCCTGTCAGAGAATATTAGAATTGAGCTCTAGTCTGACTGTTTTCAGAGCAGTGTATAAAGCTTATCCACAATAAGCTAAGCTAATGAACAAAGAGGAGGGGAAGATAAGGAAAGAGCAAAGAACAAAATCTCAAGTATAAGCACTATGTCTAGAATAACAAAAGCAGAGTCCATGTCTGATGACTGGAGGTAAAGGAAAATATTTTCATTCCAGTCTAATTCCAAGTGCGATTCCTTTGCTATGGGACAAATAGTGCCTTAGTGACTATGGAAGAGTTTACTCACCATAGGAGTGTCCCTCGTAGCTGGGTGGCATAGCAGCCTCTTCTTTGGTGCCCTCTGCAAACAGCCACTCTAATACTGTAACAGAGTGCCTCTTCCTTTGATGTGGCCCTCCAGCCAGGTCACTTTTAATCCTACCCCTTCCAGGGTAAATCAAGCCTAACACACCAATAGTCTGACAGCATTGAACCAGAACTTTAGCACAACTTTGGGATTTGTGGGCCTTACAGCCCTTGGCTCCAGCAACTTCACACCACACCCTGGAGTGTGTCATTAGAGAACTCAGGCTCACCCTCTACTCTGGGTTCCAGCCCAGGGATCCTGTATGAAGCAAATAAGGTCTGTTTGTTCAGATCCTCTGCTGTATCCCTGGGGTGCTTTTTACTAGTCCTATCTCATTAGTCTCTTCAGAGCCCCAAAAAGGGGAACCAAACTAGTTATGATAACCAAAAGGTCCCAGACCAGGCCTAGATACCCCAAAGAGGCATTGATCTTAGGCAGGCCTTCCTTCACAAGCCTAACTCAAGAAGTGCATTCCCTCAGCCAGTCACATTTTACTGAGCTGAGCCTTTCCTCTTTATCTCCTCTCTCCAGGCTTGATGCCTTACACAGGTGTAATGGGGTGGGGCTGATTGGGCTCACCGGCTCTCATTATTAACCCTTTTTGTTCAGTGTGGGGTCTGTGTATCCTATCTCAGTGCCCTTCTCTGCCATTCATGACTTTATATACTCTCTCATAATTCCTCTCACCATACATAATTCTCCTTTACCATACTAAATAATCCTGTTCTCTTTAACACTCCTTATTTTGAAGAGATCACTTCCTATTGTCAACATAAACAACATCATGCTTCTAATAATTTTTGTAGCCCACAGGTAGACCTCTTGTTTTATTAAATACAGTTGTTTTGTTTGAATATTTAGGTTTGAATGTTGTTTTTTTTAAAATACAAAGTTATACTGATGGTAGTTAAAACAACAACAAAAAAACTGGCTAAAACTAGTCACTAACCTAGCCATGGACTTTAGGAGTTTACTAAAAAGAATACAGTGATATTTTAATAATTTGGAGTAGATTAGAAATGGGGTTGTATAGATCAGTGAGAGGAAGAAGGACTTTGTCTATATAATATCACTATAGAGAAATACAATAAAGTGACTCTTTGACTGGAGAGAAAGAAAAGGTGAGATATCAAAAATTTGGAGTAAATTGCTTGGGAGGCCAAAATTCCCAAGAGAGTGCTCCAACCATGGTATTTTCTGTGTAATTAAGAAGAAAGAGTAGTGGAAAGTGTGTGTGAAGATTGTCAGTCATCTGTAGTGGATGAATTAATATGGCCAAAAACAGTTCTGCTGTCAAACTACTGGCTGTATTTGGAAACAGTGTTTTCACAATAAGTCAAGTTATGTTTTTTTAACTGAAGGAATATCTCAGGTGGAGTGAAAAATAAGGGGAGCAGAAAAGGGGTGTAAGATAAACATGAACATTGCTAGTATATATTTATCAGGACTGGGCATGCAAGCCAATACTGGTTTAAAATTGGGTTTGAAGAGTGCTGGGGGATGAACCAGGGTTCATGGGCATTAAGTAGCATATAAGCAATAACTGCCATCTACTGGTTATAGTTGAAATGGTTTTTCAAAGTAAATTGAGTTGGTGTTCAGTTTTACATGGACAGAATATCTGGTAAAAGAATATAAAAATAATCAGTCCATTTTCTGTACTAACACACAAGTCGTTTATGTAGACTCGCCCAACTGGATAGGACACTAGACTCATGTCTCCTAGTCGAATGAGCTGTAAATGTTCAATTCACAGTTTTTTGAGTACAAGTGAACATGTGTTTGTGGTGGTTTCAACAATATGTTTCATGATCTCAGCATGACCTTGGATTTCTCTCTAATCAGCAGAAGGCGGTACTTTGTGCTTTTCCTTGCAGCAATCAGTTGAGCCAAACCAATGTCAGGGCAGCTATGGCTGCACTAAATCTGCCTGAGTAGCCGAAGAAAAGTAAAATCTAGCACCATCAACTGAAGCTGCCAGCTGGTTTGCTCTTGCAATGCTTATACTGCAGCAGAAGTAAATGTGCAGCTATACGTGTCCTTGAGAGAGGCAGAAGTGAAGATGGGGACCTTTCTGGTGGCCCACCTCACTCAAGGTTAGCAGTCTCTTTTGAGACTACTTGCTGGTTCACCGGCCATGACAATTAGTTCAGCTATGGTGGTATGTGTGGCGGCATTGTGCTGAATTACCCATGTTTCCATGCACATCTGTGCTAATGAGGTGGGGTTTTTTGTTTTTGTTTTTTGGGGTGGGATGGGGATAGCGAGAGACATGATTTTGTCTTTGTCATCAAAGTGTAATATCTGTTTATATTTAAAAACAAGAGAAAAAATCTGAAAAAACTAATATGATCAGTGCTCATAAAGCAAAACCGATAGATACCGTAGTACACTGAAGATCTCTATTTCTGTATAAAGCCACGCACCTAAACCCTATTTTGAAAGGATTACCATTTCTAGGTTTGGAGAGTAATTCACTGACCAGGAACACAATTTTGTCAGGCCTTGATAAGGGGAATCTATTTTACCTTAGCAGACCATTTCTCTTGCTCCTAAAGTATTGAAACTTCTGTCTGGCTGAGCTTCAGGTGGTTTTTTTGTTGTTCTTATTATTGGTCTCTAAAGCCAGGACTACACTAGGTCGTCTTCTGGCACAGCAAGGTGTGGGATGTGACAGGGTGTGGTCCCTGACTGACATAGCTGTGGTGGAAGAAGCCCACAGTACAGCTTCACCTGTACCAGCAAAGCTGTGCTTTTATGAGTATAGCTTGTTTCACTTGTAGGGGTGGTGGTTTTACTATACTGGAACAAAACAGCTTTGCCAGTATAGCTGCGTCCATAGTAGGAGTGCTGTACTGGTATTCCAATGCCAGTAATGCACTCTTAGGGTATGTCTACACTATGAGAGTAGTTCGATTTTACTTAAACCGAATTTGTGAAACCGATATTACAAATTCGAACGTGTGTATCCACACTAAGGACAGTAATTCGACTTTGTGAGTCCACAGTAACAGGGCAAGCGTCGACATTGCAAGCGGTGCACTGTGGGTAGCTATCCCACAGTTCCCGCAGTCCCAACTGCCCATTGGAATTGTGGGTCGAGCCTCCAATGCCTGCTGGGGCAAAAAATGTGTCGCGGGTGGTTTTGAGTAACTGTCGTCATTCAACCCTCACTCCCGCCCGCCCTCCGTGAAAGCGACGGCAGGCAATAATTTCGCGCCCTTTTCTAGTGATTGACAGCACGGACGACACAGCACCGCGAGCATGGAGCCCGCTGCGATCATCGCTGCAGTTATGGCTGTTGTCAACACCTCGCGCCTTATCGTCCATTTTTTTCAGAGGCAGATGCTTAGAAATCGTGCGAGGCGGCTACGGCAGCGCGGTGAGGACATTGACTCTGAGAGGGGCACAGACCTCTCACAAAGCACGGGACCGTGCACCCTGGACATCATGGGGGCACTGGGTCATGTTGATGCAGTGGAATGGCAATTCTGGGCCCGGGAAACAAGCACAGACTGATGGGACCGGATAGTGCTGCAGGTCTGGGATGAATCACAGGGGCTGCGAAACTTTCGGATGCGTAAGGGCACTTTCCTGGAACTGTGTGACTTGCTGTCCCCTGCCCTGAAGCACCAGGACACCAGGATGCGAGCAGCCCTGATAGTCCAGAAGCGACTGGCCATAGCCCTCTGGAAGCTTGCAACGCCAGACAGCTAGCGGTCAGTCGCGAATCAGTTTGGAGTGGGCAAATCTACCGTGGGGGTTGCTGTGATGCAAGTAGCCAACGCAATCGTTGAGCTGCTGCTCTCAAAAGTAGTGACCCTGGGAAACGTGCAGGTGATCATAGATGGCTTCGCTGTGATGGGATTCCCAAACTGCGGTGGGGCTATAGATGGAACTCACATCCCTATCCTGGGGCCGTACCACCAGGGCAGCCAGTACATTAGGCTGGCTACTTTTCAATGGTGCTGCAAGCACTGGTGAATCATAAGGGACGTTTTACCAACATCAACGTCGGATGGCCGGGCAAGGTTCATGACGCTCGCGTTTTCAGGAACTCTGGTCTGTTTAGACTGCTGCAGGAAGGTATTTACTTCCTGGAGCACAAAATAACTGTTGGGGATGTGGAGATGCCTATAGTGATCCTCGGGGACCCAGCCTACCCGCTAATGCCCTGGCTCATGAAGCCGTACACAGGTGCCCTGGACAGTGAAAAGGAGCTCTTCAACTACCGTCTGAGCAAGTGCAGAATGGTGGTGGAGTGTGCTTTTTGATGTCTGAAGGGGAGATGGAGAAACTTACTGACTCGCTCTTATCTCAGCGAAACCAATATCCCCATTGTTATTGCAGCTTGCTGTGTGCTCCACAATCTCTGAGAGCGCAAGGGGAGATGTTTATGGTGGGGTGGGAGGTTGAGGCAAATCGCCTGTCTGCTGATTACGCGCAGCCAGACACCCGGGTGATTAGAAGAGCCCAGTGGGACGCACTGCGCATCTGGGAAGCTTTGAAAGCTGGCTTCCAGAGTGACCAGGGTAACCAGTGACTATTACGGTTGTTTAAACAGAAGCTGAACCTGCCCCCGTTTCTTTACCCAGTTAATGTTGCCTATCCTCTCCAATTACCAACCCCCTTCCCCCCTTCAAACACACCTTTAAGCAGAAAATAAAGGAAACATTGTTCATGAAAACTGTCTTTTTTATTAAGGATTTCACGTTAAAGGGTTGAAACTGGGACGTAGGCTAGGATGGGGTGTGGGTGGAGTGATGGAAAGGACGCTTCTAAACTCGGGGACTGACAGGCTCCTGCTCCTAGAGCAGTCCGCAGTGGTGGACTGGTTGTTTCTATGGAGCCTGCCACCCCTCCTTTTTGGGACTCTGTGTGGGGGGGCTATGTGACTTTGTGGCAGGGGAGGGCGGTTACAGATCCCCTGCTGCATGGCTCTGTCATCCTGGCTCTGGACCGCTGCAGAAGATCTGTAACCGCCCTCCCCCTTCACAAAGTCACATAGCCTCCCCCACACAGAACATGAAAACAACCTCCCAAACTGACCAGGGTACCTACTGACTGTAATGTGTGTATAACCTTCTGGTGAACCTGCCCCCGTGTCTGTACCCTGGTAAAGGTGCCTATCCTCTCCAATTACTAACCCCCTTCCCCCCCTTCAAACACACTGTCCTTTAAAAGAAAATGAAGGAAACAGTACTTAACAGAAACGTATTTTTTATTAAAGACTACACAGTTATGGGATGAAACTGGGACGGGGGCTAGGGTGGGGTGCGGTTGAAGGGAAGGAAAGGACACATCAGATCTTGGGGAATGAGAGCCTTCTGCTACTTGAGCAGTCCGCAGGGGTAGAGTGATTGTTTCCACGGCCCCTGCCGCCCCTCCTTCTTGGGACTTTGGGTGAGGAGGGAATGGGACTTTGTGGCGGGGGAGGGCGGTTAGAGATAGAATGCAGTGGTGCTCTGTCCTCCTGCCTCCGGTCCTGCAGAACATCTACAAGGTGCCGGAGCGTGTCCGTTTGCTCCCGCATTAGCCCAAGCAGCGTCCGAGTTGCCTGCTGGTCTTCCTGCCACCACCTGTCCTCCCGCGCTTCCGTCCTCTCCTCCCGTTCGCTGGATGCTCGCGACATGTTCTCTCTCCCATGTTTGGGAAGAGAGCATAAGTTTGGAGAACATCTCATCCCGTGTTCTCTTTTTTCGCTGCCTGATCTGAGCCAGCCTCTGGGAGGGAGATGCCGTGGTAGGCCGGGAGACAGTCGCAGCTGTGGGATGGAAAAAAGGGAGTGAATTCCTCACAAAGATACATTTTCGCGAACAATGAATATAGTCTTTCCCTGTGAACAAGACCATGCACACTACCTATCACATGTGCACTCAGTACAAGGTTGAATTTTCTATCTTTATATTGAGTGCCTGGGGTCTTGGTGTACAGATCACACAAGCGGGGCCGGACAACGGAATTCGGCTAGCAGGCGGCCATGGTAAGCCGTAGACTTTTGGCTGCTGAAAGCTTAATTTACAGCAGCGCCCTCCTTTCACATTCCAAGCACAGCTCCTAGCATTGGCCACTTCCTGCTGCCGGCGATCCTGCCAGCATGAACTCCCTCCCCCCCCCCCCCCCCCCCCCCCCCCCCCCGGCCTGGCTGTCCCCGGGAATGGTCCCTGCATTCTGCCGGCGAACCGCTCAGCATGAACGGTCCACCTCCCCGCCCCCACCGCGTGGCTGGTCTCGAGAAAGATCCCTGCAAGCTGCCGGGGAACCGCCAAGCAGAAACGTTCCCCCTCCTCGCCCCCACCGCGTGGCTGGGAACCGCCGGGTAGATTTCTTTAAAGGAACAGGCAACCAGTCCACATACTAAAATTCACCTAATTCAAACCAGGTCACCATGACTGATATCACTCTGATGAGGATTACGGAGACAGAGAAAGACCGTATGCTGCGTGAATGCCAGCAAACACCGGGGCCGTATGCCACCATGCTTTGCCAGGCAATGATACCGGAGTACCTGCTACTAGCCTGGTGCGGAAAAGTTTCCTACCATGGAGGACGCAATAAGGCCGCTCTCCCCAGAAACCTTATGCAAAGGCTTTTACTGTACCTCCAGGAGAGCTTCATGGAGATGTCCCAGGAGGATTTCTGCTCTATCCCCAGACATGTAAACAGACTTTTCCAGTAGCTGCACTGGCAACGACTAAAAACTAAAACGCCTAGGGCAAACTAATCATTAAAAACCCATTGCTAACATAGCATGCCTATTGTATTAAAAATAAATGTTTAAAAGACTCACCTACTGATCCTTCCCCTGATTCACGGGCTGGGTTACCGCCTTGGAAGGGTTGGTAGGGGATCTCCATCAGGGTGATGAAGAGATCCTGGCTGTCGGGGAAATCAGCGTTGAAAGCGCTGTCAACTGCCTCGTCCTCATCTCCTTCCTCATCTTCCCCGTCCGCGAAAATCTCAGAGGAAGCGGCCGTTGATAATACCCCATCGTCGGAATCCACAGACACTGGTGGGGTAGTGGTGGCGGCCCCACCTAGAATTGCATGCAGTGCCTCATAGAAACGGCATGTTTGGGGCTGGGATCCGGAGCATCTGTTTGACTCTTGGGTCTTCTGGTACGCTTGTCGCAGCTCCTTGATTTTCACGCGGCACTGTGTTGCATCCCGGCTGTATCCTCTCTCCGTCATGGCCTTGGATATTTTTTCATAAATTTTTGCATTCCGTCTTTTGGATCGGAGCTTGGATAGGACGGATTCATCTCCCCACACAGCGATCAGATCCAAGACTTCCCGATCAGTCCATGCTGGAGCCCTCTTTCTATTCTGGGATTGCATGGTAACCTCTGCTGGAGAGCGCTGCATCGTTGCCAGCGCTGCTGAGCTCGCCATGATGTCCAAACAGGAAATGGTATTCAAACTGGCCAGACAGGAAAAGGAATTCAAATTTTCCCAGGTCTTTTCCTGTGTGGCTGGTCAGAGCATCCGAGCTCGGACTGCTGTCCAGAGTGTCCACAGAGTGGTGCACTGTGGGATAGCTCCAGGAGCTATTAGTGTCGAATTCCGTCCCCACTAACCCGAATTCGACATGGCCATGTCGAATTTAGCGCTACTCCCCTCATCGGGGAGGAGTACAGAAATTGATTTAAAGAGCCCTTTATGTCGAAATAAATAGCTTTGTTGTGTGGACGGGTGCAGGGTTAATTCGAGTTAACGCTGCTAAATTCGACAAACTCCTAGTGTAGACCAGGCCTTAGTGTAGACATGGCTTAATCCTCTTTATGTTTGCAGGATTAACTTTATCTGAGGGAACTCTGTAAGGGGTTTTGTCTTTCCCTTTTCCTTTACCTTGCTCCTTTTTTAGAGCTCTATGTTGACTTACAAGTTAAACTTGTTTCATTGCCCACCTAACCCAGTTTTAAGCCAATAGGTAATTCCTAGCTAATAGCTAGTTTAAACCAACATTGCTCATTTCCTATCTCATGTATTGTCCTAGGACTTGTGACATTTATATTCTTCATTTCTCTACTGTTAGGCTTTCTAGTGTTTTATATACAGGGAGGTGAAGAGAATGTATAGGGATGCTGAATTTAAGGGAGATTTTCAAAGGCACAAATGGGAGGTAGGTTCTCAACTCCTGTTGACTTACAATGGGAGTTGGGCACCTAACAGCACTTTGTGCCTTTGACAGTAAACCCCTTAATCAGTTATGTGACTGGAAGTTCCATTTGGATTTTAAGTTATGGTGTGTCTGGTGACTCCATGGTCAAGGCTGTGTTGAGATTTGTATTTAAAACAGGACTAAAATTCCCATTTCACACTTCTCTGAACTTAGTCTCCACATTTGGTACAATAACTCTTAACAGTACAAATAAATTTTCCAGTACGTTTTGTTTTTTTCAACAGTTGATATTTATTATTTCTATTAATGTAGCGCCTAGGAGTTCTAATCCAGGATCAGTACCCCATTGTGCTAGGTGCTGTACAAACAGAACAAAAGACAGTCACTGCCCCAAAGACATTGCAGTCTAAGTATCTGTTATTAGAACTGAGATTGCATGTTTTGAGTGGAGTGGAGGCATGTGTATGTCAGCAGTGGCTGTGGAAGAGGTAGCAGAGGAATTCATAGCTGTGAATTGCAAGAGATGAGCTTAGGACATACCTAGTGTGTTGCTGAGATATTTAGGGCTATGCTGGTGTTTTATGTACCCAACTGGTTTCAGTGAAGCTTTTTGTTTTAGTGGCTTTAATTTGTATAATCGTATAAGTGCTTGTTTTGAAGATAAGGAATGGTTTTGAAGTAAGGCTTGAGATGCCCTTAGTTTAATTGCTCACTCTCATCACAGGACGTTGATACACTACAAGTCAGAAACTGAAGCCAAGAGACAAAGAGAAGACTCAGTGGCATTGCAACTTTGTTACCATGATAAATATAGAACTACTTAAAGAAGAAATGTGTGATAACTGCAGTGAGGGAAAGGGAGGTGTGGCATTAAAGGGAGATAAGTCACCGGTCCTCAAATGTACAAAGAGCCCTAATCATGCTGTTAGCCCCCACATTCAGCAATACATTCCTTTGCCTTCTGATGTATCATCATCCATCTTTTGACAAATTCTTAATGAAATTAAAATATATATGGCTCTAGACTGACTACCCAGCTGCTGCCCTTTCACCAGCTGATGTGTTCTCCCTCTCTGCTGTCGCTCTGGTCTAGAGGTCCTCAGTTAGGTCCTCCCCACACTGTGCTAGTGGTGGTTTTCCTTTCTTGGCCAGAATGAACCAGTATTTTGTTCTGAGAACCTTTGCTCACAAACAATGAGTCTCTAGCATTGCTGCAAGAATTCCTATCCATGCCAACCGTGTAAATTATGCTGGACACAACTGTGTTTAAATGTGTTTGAAGGCAGCAAATTGTTAATCAGATGCGTCTGACAAGTCATTCCTTTCAGAACTAATCTGATGTGTTCCTTCTGTCTCCTTTAATATGGAAATTATCTGTTCTTACTGTACTTTTCCCCCCAGCGTAGAATAGTTAACTGCCTGAATATTGTAGTTTAATTCCTTATTCCATATTACTTATGACTGAAAACCACTAAACATATAGCATGTTTTTTTAAAAACAGACTAATTGGAAAATTTGACCCAACATTTTCAGAGTTGTTTCTCTGAGGCTTCAACATCTATGTTTAAGTACCTGAATAAAAGTGGCTGGATTTTATTCAACGTGACTAACACCTGCTGTTCCCAGTAACTTCGTTAGGGTTTCTGGGTGATCAGGACTTCTGTTAATCAGGCAGCATTAGTTCTAAGTGCCTAAATATCAATTAAGAAGCCTAACTTTAGATTTGGAAGTGTTGACCTATTTCTTTAGAAATAATTTTAGAGTTAAATTTGCAACTTTGACAGATTAATAAAATCATGTTTATTAATTAGAAAAGGGCCAGGGACTTCTCTTTTATGGGCTGACCCATTTGTTTATTTCCCCTCCCTCCTCCTCCGCCCCCCCCCCCCAAGTGAGGTGTCTGTCAGTTAGCCAGTTTGAAGCTCTTTGTTTTAAAACAATGTACATTTACTTACCAAATTTTCAGGCTAAAACATCAGACTACACAACAGTGAGATACATTTGAAAAAAAAAAGTTTGATTTGCCTGGGGAAAGGTTTTCATCTGATAAACTTGAAGCTTTACAAGGTGAACTAATGAATCACACTAAAGAGCTGTAAGACCTCTATTACATTGGGACATATTCTCTCTTTCTGGCCTCTGGCCTCTCGGATAATAATTCCAGGGATAGACTAAAGTGAGAATTTAGACCCCTTTGTGTGTGTTTGGGGGAGGGGCAAAGGAAGATGGCCATAAATTAGCTGCTTCTTGGCTTCCATTCCAGGACTATTATTTGTGATAGTTGGTGTTACGGCTGTCTGCTCCAGAGTTGCTCCTCTTTTGGGGCCTGCTTCAAAGGTCATTCTAGTCAATTGGCACTATTTCCATTTAGCCGTGTTCTTTGGGTGAGGCATTTTGTCATCTTTTCTTCCTTGAAGAGTCCAGAAGGAAAGGGTATGAAAGGGCATGTAGCTGAACTTCTGTACTTCAGTCCCACCCCAGCCACAAATAAGTCTAAGCAGTTGTGTTTTGTTGTAGTAGCTGAGGAAAAAGGAATAATCAACACTAATGGATACCATAAGATGTTGATCTCTATTTAATTTTTAATAGTGTGAACGGAAAAGCAGTTCTTATGTAACCAATTATTCTGATTTCTCTTGAAATTATGCTTCAGTGTCTTTGCTTTAGCTGGTATTCACAAATAAAATCTATGAATACAGTGTTTCCTTGCAGCTAGAGTGGAGTTACCAAAAATGTTAATAAAACTAGACTCATATATTTCTCATTGAAAAGCCTTTGGCACTTGAAGGGTTAGAAGCTTTCTGAACCTGGAAGTATTTTGAATTCAGTACCGGAATTGTCTTGTGGCAAATTAGGAAATTCTGTTTAGTTTGTTGCAACGTCTTTAAAAGAACAGTAGGTGGCAGTTGTTAAATAATCTTTGTGACGGCTAAATCTGTAGTCCTAAAACAATTTCAACTAGGTTTGTGCATAGATTTTAACTGTAGCCTGTAGTTGTATTTGGGCTTTGTATCTTTCATTAGCAATTCCTGAAATTCTGCAGAACGGTATAAAGAAAATAAATGGCACTTTCTGATTTTACAAGGTCTCTCGTAAGTGCAGAAAAATAAAAATAAAAATCAAAGCAGGAATTGTGAATTAAGGGATTCAACTCTACAAAACAAATTATGTAATGAATATTTTAGAGATGCAAAAGCAGCTGGAATCTCTATTTAAATCAATAATTTTTGAAGAATTATAGGTATGAGTATACATATGTGAATGGGATTATTAAGCAACTAGTCTTATTTTTTGTATTTACAAATTTGATAAATTTTTGTCTTTCAAGTCTGTTTTAGAGAATAAGCAATTTTTACATTGTAAATCTGAAACATTTAGTAAATGATTAATGCAACAAATTATTAGGGTAAGTTTCATTTGTTAAAATATTTAAGAAGTCATTTTGCTCCAAGTCAGAAGTTACACTTTTGAATTGAGTAATCTATTAATGGATTTTTAAAATTTCCCCTTACATATTGATTTTTCATGTGCTATATGAATATAATTAGTATAATTCAGCAAGGAGACATGGCCATATAAATCATGAGAGCAAAGGTCATGTTTTTTCACCAGTCCCCAAGTCTTTGTCTAACATTATTGCGTATATTTTTATAGAAAGATATAAACATTCTATTTGATCATATTCCAGGAAGGCACAGCAGGGCTTGTCCAAACTTAAATGAACAATCAGGTTCACTCACATTACATAACATGACTGAAAAGTGTACTGTAGACAGGGACAATACTGTAGTTTCAGCTGGTTGTCAAGCGTTAGTGTTATGATATAATACCGTATGACTTATTGTTTGTGCTCTTTTAAAACTACATGCAAATATTTAAAGGTTATTAGCTTTAATGTGACAAATTGTTGATATCAATATGGCATTTTCAAAACATGAAGTGTAAATTAACATTTCAGCTAGAAGCATTCCAATAATAAATGTTTGATGTTTTGAGAATAAACCACTTGAACTGATGTCACCAGAACCACTCGTAGACTCTAATAGGGGTGACAAACATTGAGAGAGGGCCAAATTCCAATTTTAAGTGTGGTTGGTAGGCCAGGGTATAAATATAGATATCTCTCAATTCAGAGCAAGACCCCTAATGATGTCAAAGGGAGTTTTGCATGAAGATCAGGATTAACAGAATGTGGCTCTTGATAATAATTAAAAGGTTAGTTATTCTTTATTATTTGCTGAGTACCTAATTGTCATATTCAGCATTGCTCAGTGGGAAAACAGGCTTTTCCTTTAGGAACACTGGTATTTCTGCCTTTTTGTTTATTTTACTTCCCATCCTTCTTTCTCTATTTCTCTTTCCCTCTTTGTCTTTGTGTGTGTCACCTTTGTTCTTCCCTCTGCATTTCCTTTGCTGTAGCAACTCCTAATCCCGTTCCCTCCCTGTTCTGTTTGCTAAAATGGTCATCAATGAAGTACTTAATGTTGACATTTAAATGAACTTTAAAACTGACATGCAGATTAGGTTAATAGGGGGCAATGGAGTTCACAACTCAGAGTCACTGTTTCGGGCTCTCTGGGAGGGGTTACCTTTGTTTCACATTTGGTTTTCTTCACCGTCATGAGGGCTAGAAAGTTACTGCTTATTGTTAAATAACTTAAATTCTGAACAATTGGAACATAATCATACAGGCCACATACCTACAACAAGTAGGATATATTTGGTTGGCAGACTGTGTTTGACCCTTCTGGATCTTTTTTTTTTTTTTTTTCCCCCTATGTCTGCTTACCTAGTATGCTTATTTTGGACCTGCTCCTATAGCTATTAATTAAGCATGTGAGAAGTCCTGTCAAAGTCATATGAGTAGTCACATTGACTTCAATGGGACTTTTCATGTGAGTAAGGGCTAGAGGATTAAGCCAGCTGTGAGAGTGTATGTGTATACAAAATATCAGGAGAATAAAATAGGACACATGCAGGAAATTGGGTCCAGTTTGTATTTTGACCTAATTCAAAATATTTCCTACCCTTGTCAGCTGAAAAACAGAGTCCCTGTCTTGATAGATCTCAGAGTTTTTGGTCAGATTGAAACATTACAAGTAAAACACAAAGCTGAAAAATATAATAGTGTCTCACATGTACATATTTGGTTATATGGTGAAGTACAAGACTAGAAGCTTATTTGTGGGGGTTTCAAAGGGATCGATTCTTTCTCTGGTCCTTTTCAACATCTACATGCAACCACTAGGTGAACTGGTCAGCCAGGATGGATTCAAGTGCCAAACAGAGCTCTACCTGTCCTTCATTACCTACATTACCTTTTCTAACAGAAATACACACCACTACCACCAAGATGGCCCAGTGTTTGGATGAGATCAGATCATGGATGAAGTACAGCTGGCTGAATTGAATCTGAGCAAACCCAAGGTGATGCTGGTGGGCAGAGGAAAGTATTTTGAGCTGTTTGCAGCCATGGTGCAGTCTCCTTTGCCTGAAGGTTCATATCCACAATTAGCCAGTGCAGTCCACACTCTTGTATTCCTCACTCTAGGAGTACTTTTGGATTCCTCACTGATGCTGAGTTCTCACATTGCAATGGCCGCAAGTAATGCTTTCTGCTCTCTCCGATTGGCTAGAGGACTTCATCCCGTCCTCTTGGACGAAGACCTGTCCTCAGTTATTCATGCCTTCATCACCTCTCAACTGGATTGCTGCAATGCGATATACCTGACCAAGACATTTTCTGCATTCGGGTAACTCCACCTAGTATAAAATGCTGCAGCAGCACATCTCGTGAGCAACACAGGCTGCCATGAGCACATCACACCTATCCTCTGCTGTCTACAGTGGCCTCCAATACAAGTTTGAACTAAGTTCAAGATAGTCCTTATCTTCAAAGCACTCCGGGACCTGGGTCCAGGATACCTAAAAGACCATCTAAAGCTCCAGGACAAAGACCATGGTCAACAACTAAGCTCCTTTGGCATGAAGGAACTCTCATTGATAGGTGTGAAGTTCATCAGTGCAGGAGACAGAACCTTCTCCAGGTGTGGTCCGAGACTGTGGAATGAACTCCCCCAGGAACTATGGACCATCACAAACCTCACCACTTTCCACTCCAAGTGCAAGGCATATTTCTTTCACCTTGCCTTTTTTAACAGAAATACACAACAATATGTTTATTTAATAATAATAAATAATAAACTACCAAAACAAGTCCACACAGATTTTTGTACCAGTTTAACTAAATCAGTTTAAAAATCACATCTGGCATTAACATGGTGCAACTTTTCTGTGTAGACAAGCACATCTTGCTTGGGGCCATTTTGGCAAGCCAAAATTGCTGGAGCATAGACATGCTCCAGCCACATTTCTTACATTAAGTGCTGTGAGGGTTGGTGGGACAGAGTTTCTCCATGACCTGGGGATGCCCTCTATGCAGGATAACTCCCGGCTGACCAGATCCATCTGTTTTAAAGCCCCTTTGTGCTGTTGGAGTAGCAAAGAGGGGCCATCTCGGAACAGAAAACTGTGTTCAGGCTTGTTAACCTTGGGTCCCATTTTTTCAGGTGATGTTGAAGATGATTTATTGGCAGACAATATCTGTATTCAAATATGGTATTTAAACATAGAAATATTAGCCTCAATAGAGCAAAGCATACCAAATAAATGCTTTCAATTTTGCTCGTCTCACTACTAAACAGATACATTTCCATTATCCCAGCAGTCTGTTCCCCCTTTCTCTTCCAAAGGCAAAAATCTTTTTCTACACATCAGGTTTTGATTGATGGAGATGGGCCTTAGAGAGGCTTAACATTGGATTTAACATTGTATTAACATGGTGTCCCTTTCCAAAAAAATGTAAAGAAGCTGAATAATTCTGAAATTTGTTGCCTCTTGGGACAAATGTTTAGTGAGCAATATGCTTTCCATATAGCCTAGAAGGCTTGGAAGCAGTGATGGGAGTTTGTTTTTCAGTAACTTCTAGATCATGTATTGGTGCCAAACTTGACCTTTTGGCCTCTGGAGGCAGAAATACCTTAACTTCTGACCTCAGAAATAGCAACAATCTACATTTTAGCCTCCTCCCTACACCCCGTCCCCCATTGCTAAAATCTGCCTTTACTAATTTTATATCATACCTTTTTGCTGAAGAATTGTAAAACTTCCTTGAAAAAGATGTTTTCCCCCCACACAGCTGAAGTATGTGCAGTTGACCATAGGATGAGTTGTGGGATTTTTTTCATTTTTTTATTTTTTTTTAACACTTAGGCTGAAATAAAATGTAAGCTTACCTACATTCCTATGGTGAAATCACATTAATTCTATTGCTTTTAAAGGATAGTTTGAAAACCTGCTTTAAAATGCTGATCCAGATTCACAGACTATTAACACATCAATTACTTTTTAAGATTTTACCAGCAATATCAGTCAAGGGTCAAAATTTTTATTTTATATGGCATGTATATGTTAAACTGGACCTGTAACTCAAAAAGTTCTTGGTTAAGATTTTATATCCATCATTAAAAAGGGATTAACTATATACACTGCTGTAACTGAAGTTTGTCCTTGTAAAGCTCATCTTCCATCACTATCCACTTCCTGAGAATAATTGTGTAAACTAAGAACGGGAATTTGGGGTACAGAAAGAAGGCAAAATTTGCTTTAGACCTACAGTGAAATCCTGGCTCTGTTGATGTCAAATGCAAAACTCCCATTGACGTCAGTAGGATCAGGGTTTCCACTCAGTATCATAACTTCCAAGAGTATGTGGGATGTTAATCTTATTAAAATACAGGAATAAAACTCTCTCATAAAGAATGTGTCTGAGGATATGCTCTGCAACACCTGTTCCAGTGCTACCAGATGGTATGGAGATATGTGGGCACATAACAAATTACCTAGCTAGACAGACACTGTAATGCTAAAACTGGAAGCTAGAGATCTTCAGTATTTGCAAACGTACTGCACTATCCATGGCTTTTTATATTAAAATGTTTAAAATTAATCAAGATAATAGAAAGCAAATTTGACATGACATTACGAGGGGATATGGCAGCATAAAAGTTCACTGCAATTTACAGAGATGTCATACATATCCTAGAGCAAGGTGGTCATACGTGAGTTGGGATGCACCGGGCATATTGCTTTCCATTTTGGATGCTTCATTATAAGAAGAAGAGTGACATCCTTGGTTACAATTATTAATGTTTTACAAATGAGTTGACTCTGCCTCAATAACTTGCATGTTGATTAGGGGAACTTTAGCTCTGTCAGCTAGAAGAAATACCTATAGTTATTGTAAAGATGCCAGAGTGAGGTTTGGTTTAATGTATAAGAAGCTAAATTACCTGTTCATATTTTTGAATATTGTTTTATTCCTAACTTTTAACATACTTATACTTTGAATGAGAACTAAAACCAAATTGGTAAAGATTAACAAACAGGAAGATATTCAAAGAACAGAATTAAGTGATCAGAAGAATTGATATTTAAGGAAAGACTTTAAAAAATGGAAGTATTGAAAGGTATAAGCATCAGTGACCTGATCCTGTTCTGACTGAAATGAATGGCCGAATTCCCACAGAAATCAACAGGAACACGACCTGGTCATGTAGAAGAAAATAAGTTAAGTTGCTACTTGGAGTAAGGGATTCACAGGTGTGTATGGCAGGAGATGAAATACTATCAGAATTAGGTCTCTCTCTCAACATTTCAATCAGCTGTATTCATGGTCAAAGCTATACAATACTTCCATTTGGGGAGAAATATGCAGCTGATTTGCATTGGCAGGGGAATGGACTGGGTGACCTAGCTTGCCTTTTCCTCTCTAACTTAGATGGTCTGTGCAGCGTTATCATAATGTTATTGCTCCATCTCTGTTGTCTCAGACTTACCGATATTGACCTAGTATGCCGCATCTACCATATTACTTCAAGGACTTCAATAAAATGCCAAAACCAGGATTTGAGTGTGAGAGGTACACATCAGCTACTCAAAGCTAAGCCTTGTTGGAAAAGTTATTGATATTGATTCCTTTGGTTGCCTCGCACTCCACCAGGAGCTCAGTTAGGAGAGAGTATCCAGGTAACATGTTTAAATAACATGTAAAATTTACATTTTGGAGATTTTCAATTCTCCATGTGAAGTGAGAAAGTCAGTGCCCCCAACCATTCTCCCAATAGCCTTCTAATATGGTGAATCATCTTTAAAAGTCCCTTGGTTACGCCTATAGAACATCTACCCTAATGAACTCTGATCCAGGGCTACTAATCATGAGACCAGCTAAAACAGGCAATAACTGCTAGTGTTCAAGAGGCTTTGGGGGGATTGGGATTTTTGTGTGTGTAAAAGTGTACTTCTCTGCAGCAGCACACTTGGAGGTAAGATCTCACATTCATAATGTACCTTAGTACACAGTTTGATTAAAAAATGTGAACACTGTTTATGAGATTTAATATAAAAAGTCAGATGTAAGACCTCTCAGAGCATTATTGGTCTCATGTCCTTTAATTGTAAATTTAAATATCCATTATCAGTGCTTCATCCTGTGACTGTTAAGGGAGTTGCAAATGGAGTTGCAATTATTAGACCAAACTAGTGAAAATTATGTTTTGTACAGTAGTAAATTTTATAATGAATACTATCCCTAAAAACAACTAAGATTTTTCTGAAATTTGTTAAAATAGTTATTAGGTAAAAGGATTTATAATTAATACACAATATAGTAAATCTTCTTGCGCAAGAGAGGCTACAGGATCTCAATATGGAAAGATGAGTCAATACCATTCCCTGAGTCCTCCCCCCAAAAAGTCACTTTCCATGTTAAAGCAGATGACAGCCTGGTCTGATTAGCAAATTGGATCAACCTAATTGCACAAATGACAGAAATCTGGTCTCAACAGTTGTGTTATAATTATGTAGTTACAGTTCTGTTTGTGATGCTTTAGTTAAAGATTTGTCCATCAGTTCTCAAGCATGTGGCTCAATCAAGCTTTACAGCATATTATAGTATATCCTCCTGCTCATAGAAAAAAGCAAAGCAAAATTTAAAAAAACTCTCTGGGTTTTAAATAAAAGTGTCTGGCTATCTTATCACAAAACAAATATATGGTGAGCATTTCCATAAAGCGTAGGAGAGAAAATAGATATTTTCAGGAAGTTAGCACTCTTTGGTCTCAAATTTGCTATCTTTAATCTTGGCAGAGAGGGGAGCATTTTTGGAAAATGTGATCAAAATCCATTCAGTTACTTCAAATTAAGGATTGGTTATTTAAATATAAAATCAAAATCCCATTTTGTAAGGCACTATTTTGCTCACATATAACTTAAAAGTGGCTGAACTTTGCAGTTTGGAATGTTTTATTGTTTGCAACATATATTTTCAAAAGCTGAGTTGTAGTTATTTCTGAACTCAAACTTACCTAGTTGGGAATTTTTAGATCAGATATAAGGACCCAGGATGGAATGTGGATGGAAATTGGCATGATTGTAACTCTAATCTGAAAAAAAAAATGGCAGGGAATCTTTGCTGACAAGAAAAATAATTTTTCCTTAAAAAATATTTTTCTTTATTCACAAAGAATTAACAGAAGAGAGAAATATTGATTTACATCAATATTTCCAGGGTCTAGTGATTGTCGCTATCGTTAATTTTCAGTTGAAAACAATATGCAAAACAGTAAAAGTTAAAATTCAGAAAAGAAATGCTTTCCTGTTAACTTTAGTATTGTACATGTTGATATACCTTGGCCTTTACAGGGTGATATAAAGATTTACTAATGTTAGAAACATCCTTAATGGTGCTCAAGGATAAAAATGAACATTTAAATCACTTCCAAGATGAGAAACAGTAGGAGCCATTTCTGCATTTAAAAAACTCAGAGGATTTTGAGTAATATGTCCATTTCTAAATGCCACACATTCAGACAAATTATGGACAAATTAGAGAGTCCAGAGGAGAGCAACAAAAATGATAAAAGGTTTAGACAACCTGACCCATGAAGAAAGGTTAAAAAAATTGGGCATGTTTATTCTTGAGTACATAAGACTTGGCAGGGGCTGGAGTGGGGGAGGAACCTGATAACAGCCTTCTCATATATTAAGGGCTATTATAAAGAGGATGGTGATCAATTGTTTTCCAGGTCACTGGAGATAGGACAAGAACTAATCGGCTTAATCCACAGCAAGGGAGATTTAGATTAGATATTAGGAAAACCTAACTATAAGGATAGTTAAGCTCTGGAATAGGCTTCCAAGGGAGGTTGTGGAGTTCTTACCATTGGAGAGTATTAAGAACAGGTTAGACAAACATCTGTCAGGGTTGGTCTAGGTTTATTTGGTCCTGGACTAGATGGCATCTTGAGGTCCCTTCCAGCCCTACATTTCTACGATCTTTGGACAATGAGAGAGAGACATTAGTTTACAGAAATTATGTTAAGCACTGGGGTGGTCCTACAGATTTTCACCCGTTTATTCTGTTGAACCACAGTTTTTTCTTGACAACCTCCTTTTGAGATTGATGATCACAGCACCCTTCCTTTTGGCCACATATTCCTCTTTCACAGAAGGTAGCTTGGGAGGAGCAGAAGTGTGCCATAAGATTCATAAAACGGAAGCATAGTAAATTGATACTATGCAGACCATCTGTTTTGTGTGGAAACCATGTTGTAGCAAACTACAGAGAGCATGGCTGAGAACTCATTTGCAAGATCCACAATTTATGGCTATCTTGTTGGGGATGATGAATAGCACTCAGCTCTTATGCATGTGCCTGCAAATGTTATAGCATGCTAGGACATTGGAAACTATGTAACAAACATTTCCAGGTAACTTACCTTGGCCACATATCAAAACTATTTTAAAATTCCTCCCAAATCCTCTCTTAGGTTAAACATATATCACTGAGGTGCACATGGCTACAAACTACACGATACACAGTAACTTGAGTTTTTCTCTTATTTACCCCCATGCTTCAGCAGATCGTAAGTGCTGTTTTGCCTTTGAGGGTCATTGGGATGATACCAATATTTTGTTGTAATTTGGTGTGGCATCATGCTAAGCCATGTATCAGATATTGTAGTATGTGGATTAGCTTTAAGATTTCTGAGGCTGAGCTGTAGCAGGTGCCGATGCTTTCCTTTACTTTGTGCAGCATACACACATGGAAGCATACGGGATTTTTAAAGCAGGCTGCTGATCATCATTTCATGAGGTCAGGTTTCCGCTGCTTATGATTTCATTTTATGTACAGTAGAACCTTAGTTACAAACACCAAAGTTACGAACTGACCAGTCAACCACACACCTCATTTGGAACAGGAAGTACACAGTCAGGCAGCAGAAACGACAAAAACATAAAAAATAAAAGAGCCAGTACAGTACTGTGTCAAACAAACTATTTTTTAAAAAGGGGAAAGTTTAAAAAAAGATTTGACAAGCTAAGGAAACTTTCTGTACTTGTTTCATTTAAATTAAGATGGTTAAAAGCAGCATTTTTCTTCTGCATAGTAAATTTTCAAAGCTGTATTAAGTTAATGAGTGTTCAGTTGTAAACTTTTGAAAGAACAACCATAATGTTTTGTTCAGAGTTATGAACAACCCCTATTCCTGAGGTGTTCGGAACTCTGAAGTTCTACTGTAGTGAGCAGCTACCACATGTACCCTCAGGAAAAACATATCAAAAAGCAACTTTGTCTTTTGAGCAGCAACATTTGTTACAGCATATTGGCAGAAGGTGATGTTTGTTTCTATTCTGCCTGGTTCCTTATACTCGTGCTATTGGCAGGTCAGCAGCAAAGTATAATTTTTAAGAATTCCTATTTCTGTAATGCTCTGACACCTCCCAGACCTCTGTTCCAGTGCAGTATTTGTGGCTCTCCTGATTCCAAGTATAGAGAGACACTTAGAACCAGATTTTCAGTTTAGGCACACAATTAAATGCCCAAAGTGTGTGTACAGTTTCAGGCTTAATTTGCACACACTTATTCAAATTGCCTATGAAAATTGGATAATTTTGTACATACATGGCTACTTGAGTGTGATTACCTGATTAATATGCAGAGTGACACTTGTATATTCAATGTGCATAAGCAGTATCATACCTAATCTCTTTGGAAAAATCAGGTTGGAGAGAGGTCACAGAAAGAGAGGCGTTACAAAATGAAGAATAAATAAAAGGATGATAGGGGAGAGATCCCCAATATGTGATATTGATGAGGCAACATGAAATCATTCACTAACTTCATGAGTGAGTTTTATTTTTCTCCTTAAAATAGATCTCTCAATCTGTGCTTTCTGCTAATGCCTATATTTTACCTTGGACATACAGATATTTGAGATGGGGGCACACAACAGTGAATCCTCTGCTAGTATACTCACTTCACATTGCTATTTACATCTCTGGGTTAACTCTAGAGTGCTATTGAACTGTGGGGATACGGATCTTGGGAACCCACACCACAAGAAGTACTGCTCATTGGATCATCATTCGATACAAAACTTTTTGCATTCTATCAGTTAAAGAATAAAGAAATACTCTGGGGAAAGGATTTTTGGTTTTATCTGTCTTTTATGTTAACAACAAGTGGTGTCATCTGAGCATAGTGCTGGGAGCAAGAAACTCCTGAGTTGTAATTGTGGTTCTCACATAATCTTCGGTGGCTTTAGGGAAGCCACTTAACCTTTCTGCCTCAGTTTCTCAGTTGTTAAAAATGGAGCTCATGCCTACAACACAGGTATGCTATAAGAATAATTTGGGTAGGACTTGATTATGAATAGACTAAAATTTCTGATTCGAATACCCTTCACCTCTCAGAATCATGTCCACCTCTCCGTTTGTACAGTGCTAGGTAACTGAGAAGTATTAAATAGTATACTATGACTGTGAAGAATACCTAACTCTGATATAGTGCTTTCCATCAGTAAAATCTCAAAAGTACTTCACAATCTTAAATATATTTGTCCTTACAAAATCTGTGACGCTATATATATAATTTGTTTTATTTTAGACTTATAATGTGAACTGAAGTACTACAGTAATAGACCCCTTTCATTATTGCCTACAATACACAGTGAACCAGTTCATCATTCCAATACAGTCTTGCTGGTTCCTCAGTGTCTCTCACTGACACCAACTAACTCACTTTCTTAATATAACTTTACCTTTGCTGTGGTAACTGCGCTGTTCAAAGAATGCACGACAAAATTAGATTGTATTATATAAGGGCTTTGATTTATGGGGAGAAAGTGACTTTTTTTTCTGATCTTTAAACTTGTCTTTTGAGTTGGGCATTGCAGAGCCAGATCTAACAGAAGGTAAAGTTGTGAAATACAAAGAATTGTAGAGGTGATATATAGGTATATAGCCTGCACACACAAAAATCCACCCGAGGCCAGGGAAATCGTCTATGTTTGCTCAGAGAAGAGATCACCACATGCTCAGTACTGGAAATTACACATCCTTATTGAAAGAATTACCGGCACTTCTCAGCTGGTGCATTCCAGACCACCAAATAAAGTCATGACAGAGAACTAAGACATTTTAGCTTTCTTTTACATCCTCCACATTAGTCTCTTTCCCTCGTTATCAAAGCATTTTTTTAAAGTAGAAAATAAGGAAAGAAAATATGGTTTCATTTAAAGGAAAGCTGGCTTGTTACTCAATTGGCATTAAAGTGAGGACTATTGTCACATAGCAGCAGCATGTTTTACAAACTATTTACAAGACTATTTTATAAAAAAAGTTTAGAAGTAATTCTGAGGAAGATTATGCTCCACATCAGTTAAATTTTTAATTTAAATGTAAAGTTTTGGAAGTTCTCCATCCAAGTTAAATGAAATTGGTATTTACACACATGGATTATTTTTATTATACAAAGGACTCAACATCTGGTATACAGTGCCAAGGAATAGGCACCTCAAAAGCCACTAAAAGGGCCAGCCAGCTAAAAAAAACAACAGAAGGACCGATCCCAAATGAGCAATTTACACCAATTCACCACTGTTAAACTCAGGAAGTTGGAGAGGAAAATGGTTTGTATAATAAATGTTAGCATGACGTGCTGTGCAGTTACTCTGGACATTGCTAGAGAAATTATTTGATGATTTAGCAATTTAAACCAATTTTTTCACAACTCAGTCTACTCATGCATTTAGATGATCATTCCCCCAGTCTCGTGCCTCTCAGTATATACTCATGAAATCTACCAAAAATGGGAGGGGCAAGCATTTCTTCTAGCAGCAAAAAGCTTTATTTAAAACTTTTCACAATAAAATGTCTGTAATTTATAAACAAGTGCTCACTAGTGTACCTATGCTTCCACACACACCAGCCACTTGTCTGTATAGGTTTGCTTGGGCCTAATTTTAAAGGCCCAACCCAAACCTGAGCTGGGCACATCCGACCTGAACCCAAGTCTTTTTCAGACCCAGTCCAGACCTAACATTTCCCCCGAACCTGTATCATTGCCCCCATCTCATCCTTGGCACTAGGCTTGGTGGGTATTTCCTGCTTTCTATGCCTGCAATCCACCTCTGGCCGCTTTCTGCCCATGTGGTGGCCGCTGCATTTCCTGCTCCTGCCAGCTGCTCTTGCTTCGCTGTGCTGTGAATGCTGTGGAGCGAGAGGCGCTGTGACTCAGCATATTCACTCTGCACCACGGGCAGAGTGCAGCAAGGTGGCAGCAGCCAGCAGGAGAATGGCATGCAACCACTGCTGCTGCTCAAACCCCACAAGTAGGAGGTGGTGATCAGAAATGATCTGACCCAACCCAAGGCCAAGAGGGTCGGGTTGTTTTCGTACCTGACTCAAACCCAACACTTGGAGTAATGTCCCATTAGGTTCAGGTTGGGTTTCAAGGCTGTATGTATGTACGTGTGTGTGTGTGTGTATGTGCGCGCGCATGCGTGCACACCCCCTCAGGTCTCCAGTTTGTGTGTGCATGTGATTGTATAGGTGTCTGTATATGCACATACAAAAAAAACCCACTTGCACATATGCACTTGTAAGAATGAAAGTAGACAGACTTGGGACCTCACTTTCTGTATGGTCGGTATGTTTTTGTTCACTCAGATGACAAACAATTTTAAATAAGATATTTTAAAACTATTTTTTCACCTGAAATTCTGTGTTTTTGTGCTAGAAAATAATTACTCATGGCTTCCCTTATGCAGAATAGTATTGTACTCTATCAGTAACCTCATTGGGACTACTTGGGAAGTAAAGAGCTACCTACCATGAGATAGGGAATCTGAATCTGGTCTAGAGTGATACACTGAAATGAAATGTGCAGTTTTCTGCTCAACCTCAGATTTAGCTTTGATCTTTCATAAGCGTCTAAAAATTTCCTGCAGTCTCCTGGCCCAATTGTATCCAAGCAATTCATCTAATCCCATCATACTTCTAAAAACGACTTTTAAATCCTGTTTTGATTCTAGGGTCCCACAACTCCCACCCCTGGGCCACCTCCAGAATGTATGTGTATGGCACAGAATTGTTTTATACAAACATTTCAAATGTGGTTGCAAAGTCTTCTCTGAGATCAATACATGCATTTTGCTAACATTGTCCATGCTGACTGCGGTGCAAATTATACACTACGTTGATAATCAGTAGTGAAGGCATACACCCTGTGTGTCAGAAAATTCTCTATTTTCATACTTAAATAGCAATACCAAAAAAAACCTTATGTATCATGAAAATTCCAACATGTCTGACCCCAGGCAAGTCGCTTAACATCTCTGTATGTACTCCTCTGTAGATTGGATTTAATACTTACAGTGTCTCACCGGACAGGGTGAGACTTATGGCCTGATCTGTTCCCGTTGAAACTCACATTAGGAAAACTGACAGGAAAAAATAAATTCCATTTACTTAAGGGACTAATGTGTAAATACCTACTCAATTTTTTAAAATGCATGTCATTTACTCAATTCTTTATCTTTTACAATTTATCATGACAGGTCATGCTTACATTCTGTGCGTGATTTTTTCCATGTATATGATTAGTCGATATCATGGACCAAATTTTCCATGGCTCCCATCTACAATTGATGGGATTTTGGCCTTATACTCAGAATAGAATTTGCTATTTTCTGTCCAATATGGACTTTGAACCATACGTAATAGATATTTTGTAGAATTTCTAAGCGAAGACAAAAGCCTTTGTTTCGCTGAGTCACATCCATGAAGAATAGATAGCTATCAGAAAGTTTGGATTTTGTGTCCAACTCCCATTTAGACTTTGAACTGAAGTTCTTCCTTATATGTGCTTCTCTTTTTTCTTAAAAAAAAAAAGTAGCTGTGTGATTTAGCATGTATAGCCTTGCACATTTTCTCTGAGCCTTATTATTTCAGTTCTCCCTTTTCTTTTGCAGTAATATTGTTAACTGTCTGCAGCTTGCAGGGTTTCTCTACATTTCTTAAGAATATTCTAAGAAAAGGGACAGTAATCAAAATCTGCTCGTGAGTTTTCATAGGTTCAGAACATAACATGTTCAAAGAGGAACAGTAATAGTAGTTTGTACTTATATTTAGAGGTTAGGTGACTAAATACAGAATAACTGTTCATTCAACTCATTTTAAAGTGCAATTGACATCTCATGGCAACATCTCTGAAAGACATACTTTTTGCTGCTGGTATCCATGGTAGAATATTATTCCTGAGGAAACAATTATTCCTTATGTCCTTGCATTTTTAAACAAGCGTCAGGGGAAAGGGCTTCCGTTGAATAGTTTTAACGTAGAGGAAAATGAAGAAGCATGTAGTGAAGTAAAAATCCAAATTAGGTCTTGTCTGAATATAATCCAGTTTGAGTAAAATTGATCAAAACTGCAAATTAGTCCCACAGCCTTATTCCCATAGGGAATCTTGAATGTTTTACTCACTACTGTTTGGAACCTTTGGGGAAAAAAATGTGTTGCGATTAAGATTGTTAATGGCTACTATATGCCATAAATTGGCCAAATCTAAGAAAATGTTAATATTGTTGTCCCAAGAGTTGTTTCTTCAGGTTCATTACAGAAATTTTTTAATAAGAATGATTTGCTTTGGAATAGTAACAAAAACTGCTATGTTACTGCTCTTCTAAACCCTGAGAATTAAAAGAAAAAGAGTGTCATAAAACCAATGGAGGAATAAGGTGTGCGTGCATGTGAGAAGGGATTTTGAGCTTCTGCTTCCCATTTACCACTTCCATACCCTTTACAGCATGTACTTTACTGAAGAAATGCACCACTAAATTATGAAATTACTCCTTTATCTGAAATGTAGATAGATGCCATTGGTTTTGGCCAAAACAATTTTTAAAAGAAGAAAAGAGACTATGTGCTGCATCATTGGCAAGAGAGGCTGTAAAGATCACATTGGTGAGAAAGGTCATTGCTGGAATAACCATGAGTTTGTGGTTTGAGGTGATTGAAGAGTGGGTTCAGAAAATGAGTGACAAGATGGAGGAAATGTGCAGAAAAAGAGGAACCGCGGCACATAATCTCTGACCTCAAGAATGAACAGAAGAAGTGAGAAGTGGGCAGCAGAAGAAACTCCAGTTATAAAACTAACTGAACAAGGTTGCAGATCTGGAAAAGCAGGGGCTTACCCGAGAGTGGAGGGGACAAGTATCTGGTAATGGTTTTTCAAAAAAATGGGTCCTTGAAGAGGTGCAAATGGATGTTGAAATGTACAGTTAAAATAGAACTGCCACAGATTCAGCAGCAATAAGGGCATTTATGTTGGGCTCCACAATTTTAAGGACTAAGGGTGAAATCCTGACCTATTTAAAGTTAATGGCAAAACTCCCATTTATTTTATTGGGGACAAAATTTCACCCAAATAGTGCCCTTTGGAAGCATCAAGAGCCACCAGAGACCCTGAAGAATACAGTTGCCAGTTCTTTTTCCAGGATAAGTTGATGAGAGGCCAAAAATGAAGACATGAATTTTCTAAGTAAGGAAATAACTCCGCTCATTGCTGCTTGAGAATGTGAAGAGTATAAACAAATCTTTTGTAGAGGGGGAAATAAAAAGATGGTTTCCTTGAGGGGAGAGGTAAAAAAGTTAATAAATTACAGTTTAAAGACTGCTTTTGGTTTTGTTTGTGATCTGACTGAACAAATGTGGCTGAGATTTTCAAAGCGATCTAGGGGATTTAGACACCTAATTCATTATGGAAGTTTGTGTCTAAATTCCCTAGGTAGTTTTGAAAATCTCTGCCACATTTTGTATCCAGAACAAACAAAATTAAAAATGAGACTGGAAAATTGCCTCATTTCCCAAGAATGGAGTAGTGATCTATGACATGCATTTGAATCCGACTTCTTGATTAGAAACATTAAGAAATGCATTCCTGCCTTACAAAAAGATAGGTTGCTATGCAGGGAGAACTATGTACAAATGAATCTCCGATCACTCTACCGTTGACTCCGGTAATCCACCGCGACGAGAGGCGGAAGCGGAGTCGACGGGGGAGCGGTGGCGGTCAACCCTGCGGCGTCTTCACGGCACGGTAAGTCGATCGAGGTACGTCGACTTCACGTAGCTGAAGTTGCGTACCTTACATCGACCTCCCACCCCTAGTGTAGACCAGGGCTTAAAGAATAAGTGAATTCAAGAAATTCTGCATTGACCTGTACAAATGATCCATAGTTGATCCGAATCCCAATAAATTATAAATATTTAATTAAAGAATATTTAGCAAATATCAAGCTGCTGATAGTTGTGGATTCACCGAAGACTGAGGGATTTATCACAAAAGAGGAAATTGGGCGACCAATTGGAAAGTGTGGTACCTAGGACCTCAATTTCTCAAAACTTGTATCAAGACATTTGATATTTTTTTAAAAAGTCAGAGGATGAAGGAAAATATAGTCATTTTAAGACCCTGAAAAGGTTTATAAATCTTTGCTTCCTACAGGGCAGTTTCCCTGATCAAATGACACAAAAATTCTGACACACATCTTTGTCTCCATACTAAATTAATTCCTTCTAAAACTCACTAACTCAAACCAAACCAATGTTATCCTAGACTACAAGTCATTGGTAATTTGCAAAACATTTTAAATAGGCTGACCACCTCCCTACAGATCACCTCTGTGTATTTTGAGAAGTCTGTTGTGTAGAGTGGCCTGTTTTAGTCCCATCATAGCTATCTTTGGGCCAGATGAACATTTTGATACCTGGATAAAGACATGCCACGTGATCCCACAAACCGTGCCGGGGTTTCCTCTCACTTTTTCAAGTCCTGTGCAATCCAAGAGCAGGGTGCGCTTCGTCCTAGTTATTATTTGACATTAGAGTAGATTCTTAGCAGAGGCAATTAGGAACTAGCCAATGTTTAAAAGTCTCCAAGTAGGTCAAAACGGCACTTTTTGCTCTGTGGTTTCTGTTACATAAGTTAAACAGGCAGTCTTCAAACATTTAACTACTATTGACAACTTTGGCCAATTAGGCTACAAACTAAATCTTACCAAAATGGACACCCTAAGATCACGATACAGTTTGTCTTTACAATATCTTCTGGATCAGTGAAATGTGTGTGTGAAGGTACGGCTAACTTCAAGGACATAGTAGGGCTACACATCTCCATTACATCTCCACCATCACAAGGGGGAAAAAAAAAAAAAAGACAAACTTTCTCATAGCAGCGGGAAGTACAAGAGCTCTGTTACAGATTAACACTTTTCCATGTTTGTTGTACCAATTCTTGAGGTTCCCATATTATCTAAAAGCTTTGTTCTCTTGCCACACTTGGCAAAAGTTAAAGAATGAGAGTTCCCTTTATGTCTGTGTGGGAACACAGAAGCCCATGAGGCCTTAATGTCTGAATTTAAAATTCTATTTCTGGAGGCAGCATAAATAGTATATCTAGTGGAATAAACATATTTTCTATAAAAACTTACTTTTGTCAAAATTGCATTTGAAACTAAAACAGCAGAGAGACTCATGCAAGCCTTAAACAGAATTGGTACAGATATCCAAGGATTTTGCTGAATTTTGTCATGAATAGCGTAGCAAATAAAAGTACTTTTAAAAAATGTTTTGTTTTTTCCATATTATGTTTAGTCTGTTTGTAATAAAATGGAGCTCTGTGTACAGGTCAGCAGGTTTATGCACAATGAATTCAGAATGATTTCCCAGATGTTCATGTTTAACTAACAACCATGTTCCTGAAAGGAGTAATGCTTTCAAAGGTTATCTCTCTAATCAACAGCTTTCACTGTTCTCAGCTTAGTGATTTTATAGTCTGGCGGGAAAATTAACCATGTAGCCCCCAGCTCGGTTCTTTGGAACTTTAGATACAGGAGGGATATATTGGTAGAGAAGATACAGTTACCATCCTCATTTGAAATAAGATACAGGCATTATTTGGTCTAGTGATGGATCTAACATTCATGTTGTTTATCAGAAAGATCTGGAAAAAGGAGGGAGAAATGGGCAGACTTATGCACAATGGGCATCGTTTATATTGTGTTTTGCTGTGGATTTCTCTGCATTTCATCAAGAGCCAGCCGATGTAGGTGCTGGGGTTAAAACACATCACTATAGAGCTATAGTCTAGAAGGATTTTGGATCTTTTCTCATGTTAGAAATTTAGTCTAATGTGGCTAAGTTTTAAAGTACTATAAGCCATAAAAATAGAAAACCTCCACTACAAAATAAGCCATTGACAATGCCAGTAACTTTTGTGGGGAGAAATGTAATGGTCCTGTGGTACATTCAAACACTGAGCCTACTCCACAGAAACAACCCAACGCTTGCTAAATTTTACAACTCCATCACAAGATTCCATGTAATACTATATTTTCATTTACCCTTCATTAAACCCACAAACTTCTCATCTCCCACTTGACAATCCACATGACAAGACCCTGCCATGCACCCCTACTGACAATCTACAAAACTCAGTACAGAAATTAGGCATATTGGATTTCTCAAGGTACACATGATCATACATGGGGGCAGAGCAGGGAGAGGGGCTGAGGCCCCTTCCCAAGGGGCGGGGCCCTCCAGGTTGCCTCATATCACGACTGCAACTGTGCCAAGCTTCTCCAACTAATCCCTCCACCAGTCAATACAGCTACACGTAAGACAATGAATGCAGCGGGTATGCAGCTAATTATCAGTGGCTATTGCTGGCTCCAGTGGGCAGAAGTAATTGTTGAGATGTGCCATAACTCTGTATTTCATGGTTTTCAGAGCTTTGAGTTTTGCTGAACTCGACCTTCTGGAAGGGCATGAGATACCACTGGGCAATCTTTAACTCTGTATTAGTGATTTTTCCCCCCATCAGTGAATATACCATAATTGACATGCAATCAAACATACAATGTTTTATAGACAATTCTTGAAAACTGAAGACACCATTCAGAGGTTGTTTATCGTGGTCATAGTGAAAAAAGCAGGTTGTTGGAAGTTTATTCATTTTTCCACTATTTAAAAGCATATTTTGAGGTGGGGCAGGGACTGACCAAGAAAATAATGGTGGAGGTAGACTTGAAGTAGAGCCCATGGCTAGAGCATTAATCAAAGATGTCTGCAGTAGTTATTTAAAACTACTTTAAACCACAGATGTGCAGAAAGCAATGTACAGAAGAACTTTTATGACATCATTTACTATGTCTTTACAGTGCCTAGCAGGTCTCAACCTTATTGAAGCCTGTAGGTGCTACTGCAAAATAAGGCCAACCTTATTGTGCGAGCTGCTCCCACAATTGTCAGCCAAATCCTAAATAGTCCCCGTCCAAGAGGCCCTGTGTGAAAAAGAAGTGGGTAATACAGCACCCTTTGAGGAAGTAAAAGAGGGACAGGTTGAGCATCCCAGTGAGAGCTGTGAAGATCCCCAGAGTCCTTGGAATAATCTGCATTTGCTTGCTTAATGCAGCACTGAGTGGGCCCTTGGCTCCCCAGTGCTGATGGGGATGGTGGTACTCTCTGTTAAGTTTCTCTACTTATGCTTCAAAAATCAGGTTTCTATCCAGCATCCCTCTGTTGCAAGCAATAAAATGCAGGAACTCAAGGTGAAGGGAAAGGATTTTGAAATCTGGCAGTGGGAATGGGATAGAAGGATGGAATATTTGTCATGGAGGAGGACTGGGTACAGGTGGCACAGATGCTAGCTTCAAACCATCACCACCACGGAGGTCTTCCAGTGCCCTCCAAGGTAGATCTCGATGTGTATGCAGGTTTCACAACCAGTCTGTATTCAAGAACAGAGTAAGACATTTTGTAACAAAGCAAAATGGTACTCTATATGTATAATACAGGCAGTTTACTATTAAGTGGCTATATGAGGTCTAATAGTCCTTAGTTTTGAACTTTTCTTTTTTTTTTTTTACCAGTTGCACAGTAATTAAACATCATTATCTTTAGAAGTTTACATTGGATTGTACTTCAAAAACTATCAGCACATCAACTTAAAATATACAAGTTATCTTTTTTTTTAAAAATCTGATCGTTGTAATCGTTTGAGATGCACTTCTTATAATTCGTTCATCGGTGCAGATGTTAGCAACTCACATGGGACAGCTAAAAATGTTTTTTCATAAAAGCCGATAAGAAAGTCAGTGGTAAATCATATGCTTGAAATAAAGGAGCCTGTATCTTCCTGCGGGTAGGAGGGATTTCTCAAGACCAAGTCATTATAAAATTAAAGTTTTAATTCTCAGGTTAATAATATTCCACTGTTTCTTTTATTGATTCTTTGTGCAGAAGAGTGGACACTTCCCCTTGGATTCTCATTAGCAAACTACTGACAGAAACATATCTTTAGATGTGGATATGTTTGTATTTTTTAAGGTAGGGAATACTGCCAATCTATACACTTTCAGTTCGATTTAATATCTCATACCTTCAGGATCTTGACTGATGACTAACAGTAAACATGCATAATTATTCTTTCATGCAACTTAGCCATTGGCAGTGATTTTGATGGCAGTAATTTTCCCTGCTGAGACTGCAAGTCATGATTCATCAGTTTTATTAGGATTATGAACCTTACCCAAGACTTTAAAAGCTTGTGGTTGATGATATTATTAACTCTTTAAGTATGTTCAGAATTAAGAAACGCACACTGTATGGTCTTCAGCAAGAGGCTGGAAACAAGTGCAAAATTAAATTTATAGTTTGCAGTTTCTCAGCCATATGCTCATTTTTATGGTCGTTTATAGTTGTGGTACATTTGTGTCATCAAAGCATAATGTTTAGATCAGATGACTGAAGCCACAGAGAAACACAGGAAGGCTATTGCGATACCTCATATCAGCACACAAAAGGGCTTTGCTAGTATCATCCTAGTAAGGTGTCCAGATGTCCCGATTTTATAGGGACAGTCTCAATAATTGGGGCTTTTTCTTATATAGGCTCCTATTACCAGTGGTGTAGCCAGGTTTAGAGCACAGGGGGAGTGGCGCTATAAAAAGGCGCCTCCCGGCTCCCCCTGTACTCACCCCAGCAGCGCTTTAAAGGGCCCGGGGCTCCAGCCACTGCGGAGCCCCTGGGCCGTTTAAATCCCCGCCTGAGCCCGGCTCCGGCAGCGGGGCTGGGGGGGGGGGCACTTTAAAAGGCCCGCAGCTCCCCGCAGCAGCAGGAGCCACAGGCCTTTTAAAGCACCCCCCCAGCCCGGGTCCGGCAGCGGGGCTGTGGGGGGCGCTGGGCCCGTGGCTCCCTGCAGCGGCAGGAGCTGCCGGCCTTTTAAAGCGCACCCCCAGGTCCGGCAGCGGGGCTGGGGGGGGCGCTTTAAAGGGCCCGTGGCTCCCCGCAGCGGCAGGAGCTGCCGGCCTTTTAAAGCGCTCCCCCAGCCCGGGTCCGGCAGCAGGGCTGGGGGCGCGCTTTAAAGGGCCCGCGGCTCCCTGCAGTGGCAGGAGCCGTGGCCTTTTAAAGCGCCCCCGAGACCGGCTCCCGCAGTGGGGCTTGGGTGGCGCCTTAGTGCCGCTTCTCCTCACGGGGAGCGGCCGCTCCCCCTGCTCTCCCCCTGGCTACGCTACTGCCTTTTACCCCCCACCACCTGTCCCAATTTTTCACACTTGTATCTGGCCACATTACCCTAGCCATTTTAGACATTCCTTGAGCCCCCTTAATGACAGTGATAAACTTCCCCACTGTGTAGGTAGAAAGGTGCTCCATGAAGCTTTTGCCTCCCAAGGTTTGCTGTTTATGCTGTTGGGAGCCAGGCAAACAGAGCATTAGTAGTAATGATTGCAGGATAGAAAAAACTGGTTTTTAAGAGGGAATCCTGTGTTTCTCCTATAGCTTTGCCTTCTGCAGGAAGTACTGTAAGTCTTTGTGAACAGGGGCTGCTAACGGAGTTTTGAGAGGGATTTCTCCAGGTAAAGCAGGAGCAAATACAGGACCCTGGGGGTAAGTGGCTGCCTGTAGTGTGTGTTTGGGGGTACTTGCTATGTGCTGAGCTTGTGTCTGTCTGTTTGTTCATTTGTTTGAAGAACCATGTGCTGTGGCTGGCAGTTGGAAGCTGTGAGCTTCTACACTAGGCTTGAAACCTAGAAGCCTTAATCAGGGGGTGGGGCTAATCGGGGAGGCCAGGGCTTTATAAAGCAGCGAGCAAGCGACCAGGGGCTGCTAACAGGGAGTTTTGAGAGGGAGTTGGGAAGGGGGTGAGGTATACCTGCCATTCCCAAAACCTTTAACCCAAACTAAAGCCAGAGGCAGAGCGACCAGGGGAGCGGAGCGGACAGGGGGCTGCAGAAAGGGGAGTTTGAGAGGGAGAGCAAGAGATCCCGCGGCTGAACAGGCTACCAGGTGAGAGGGAGTACTAGCTGTTGGTGGGAGTGTGTGTGTTTGACTGTTTGAATTTAAATTATGATTCTGATTTCAGGTGATTTCACTTTCAGCTGTTGTGGCAGGTGGGACTGAGTGCCTGACCCTGTTCCCGTGATTGTTTGAGAGGGAGTTTGACAGAGGGAGGCCTACGATGGTTAGGAAGGCCCGCAACACCTGTGCCAGCACTGCTTCTGTCTCCTCCACCTGCGCCTGTAGCCAGACAGAGCGCCTGAACATGGATGCTTCTACCCAGATCCTGGTGTGGTTTTGCAGGGACTGTAACTTGCATTTCCCACTTACTAATATCCAGGCTGGGGGGACCATCCAATGTGACAGGTGCCTGCTGGTGGAATCTCTCAGGCAGCAGGTGGGAGAGCTACAGGAGGAGGTGGCTAAATTGAGGAGCATCCAAGTCCATGAACAATTCCTGGACAGTGTCCATGTGGAGACAGATGAGGTAGCTGTCCCAGTACACAGGACTGCTGACGCACCACTGGTGGAGGAGGAAATGGCTCAGGGTGGACCCTGGCAGCTGGTTACTTCTGGCAGCAGGCAGTGCTCCACCCCTGCTGCAAACCCTGCCGCCGTGGTAATAGGAAACCGTTATGCTCTTCTTGATACAGAAGAGAAGGAATCTCCCCCTACAGCAGAGGAGGAGAAGCCTCGTATGCCTAAGGCTGGGAAGTCTGCTGCCACCACTGCGAATAGGAAACGTAGGGTAGTGGTGGTCGGAGACTCTCTGCCGAGGGGGACGGAGGCGCCCATCTGTCGCTCTGACATTTCATCTCGGGAGGTATGCTGCCTGCCGGGGGCCCGTATCCGAGATGTTACGGAGGCATTGTGAAGGATTATCCGGCCCTCTGACTACTATCCCATGCTACTCATCCATGTGGGCACAAATTATACTGCGAGGTGTGACACTGAGCAGATCAAGAGTGACTACAGGACTCTGGGCGTACGGGTGAAGGAGTTTGGAGCCCAGGTGGTATTCTCTTCGATCCTTCCTGTCAAAGGTAGGGGCACGGGCAGAGACAGGTGCATCGTGGAGGTGAATGCTTGGCTGCGAAGATGGTGTCGCCAGGAGGGCTTTGGCTTCCTCGACCACGGGATGCTAATCCAGGAAGAACTGCTAGGCAGAGATGGCGTTCACCTTTCGAGGAGGGGAAAGACCTTATTTGGATACAGACTGGCTAACCTAGTGAGGAGGGCTTTAAACTAGGTTCGACGGGGACAGGTGAGCAAAGCCCACAGGTAAGTGGAGAACATGGGGACCTGGGAGATGGATCGGAAATAGGAGGGAGCATGGGTTCTAATGACAAAGAGATAGGAGGGTCAGGGCAAAACTGGGAGGCAAGATCAAATCAGTATCTTAGATGCCTGTATACAAATGCGAGAAGTATGGGTAATAAGCAGGAAGAACTGGAAGTGCTAATAAATAAATTCAACTATGACATTGTTGGCATCCCCGAAACTTGGTGGGATAATACACGATTGGAATGTTGGTATGGATGGGTACAGCTTGCTCAGGAAGGACAGACAGGGGAAAAAGGGAGGAGGTGTTGCCTTATATATTAAAAATGTACACACTTGGACTGAGGTGGAGATGGACATAGGGGACGGAAGTGTTGAGAGTCTCTGGGTTAGGCTAAAAGGGGTAAAAAACAAGGGTGATGTCATGCTAGGAGTCTACTACAGGCCACCTAACCAGGTGGAAGAGGTGGATGAGGCTTTTTTTAAACTAACAAAATCATCCAAAGCCCAAGATTTGGTGGTGATGGGGGACTTCAACTATCCAGATATATGTTGGGAAAATAACACGGCGGGGCACAGACTATCCAATAAGTTCTTGGACTGCATTGCAGACAACTTTTTATTTCAGAAGGTTGAGAAAGCTACTAGGGGAGAAGCTGTTCTAGATTTGATTTTAACAAATAGGGAGGAACTCATTGAGAACTTGAAAGTAGAAGGCAGCTTGGGTGAAAGTGATCATGAAATCATAGAGTTCACAATTCTAAGGAAGGGTAGAAGGGAGTACAGCAAAATAGAGACAATGGATTTCAGGAAAGCGGATTTTGGTAAGCTCAGAGAGCTGATAGGTAAGGTCCCATGGGAATCAAGACTGAGGAGAAAAACAACTGAGGAGAGCTGGCAGTATTTCAAAGGGACACTATTAAGGGCCCAAAAGCAAACTATTCCGCTGGGTAGGAAAGATAGAAAATGTGGCAAAAGACCACCTTGGCTTAACCACGAGATCTTGCAAGATCTAAAAAATAAAAAGGAGTCGTATAAAAAATGGAAACTAGGACAAATTACAAAGGATGAATATAGGCAAACAACACGGGAATGCAGGGGCAAGATTAGAAAGGCAAAGGCAGAAAATGAGCTCAAACTAGCTACAGGAATAAAGGGAAACAAGAAAACTTTGTATCAATACATTAGAAGCAAGAGGAAGACCAAGGACAGGGTGGGCCCACTACTCAGTGAGGAGGGAGAAACAGTAACAGGAAACTTGGAAATGGCAGAGATGCTTAATGACTTCTTTGTTTCGGTCTTCACCGAGAAGTCTGAAGGAATGCCTAACATAGTGAATGCTAATGGGAAGGGGGAAGGTTTAGAAGATAAAATAAAAAAAGAACAAGTTAAAAATCACTTAGATAAGTTAGATGCCTGCAAGTCACCAGGACCTGATGAAATGCATCCTAGAATACTCAAGGAGCTAATAGAGGAGGTATCTGAGCCTCTAGCGATTATCTTTGGTAAATCATGGGAGACAGGAGAGATTCCAGAAGACTGGAAAATAAAAACAACCCAGGAAACTACAGACCAGTTAGTTTAACTTCTGTGCCAGGGAAAATAATGGAGCAAGTAATTAAGGAAATCATCTGCAAACACTTGGAAGGTGGTAAGGTGATAGGGAATAGCCAGCATGGATTTGTAAAGAACAAATCATGTCAAACCAATCTGATAGCTTTCTTTGATAGGATAACGAGCCTTGTGGATAAGGGAGAAGCAATGGATGTGGTATACCTAGACTTTAGTAAGGCATTTGATACAGTCTCGCATGATATTCTTATCAATAAACTAGGGAAATACAACTTAGATGGGGCTACTATAAGGTGGGTACACAACTGGCTGGATAACCATACTCAGAGAGTAGTTATTAATGGTTCCCAATCCTGCTGGAAAGGTACAACGAGTGGGGTTCCGCAAGGGTCTGTTTTGAGACCGGCTCTGTTCAATATCTTCATCAACGACTTGGATATTGGCATAGAAAGTACGCTTATTAAGTTTGCAGATGATTGCAACTGCTTTGGAGAATAGGGTCATAATTCAAAATGATCTGGACAAATTGGAGAAATGGTCAGAGGTAAACAGGATGAAGTTTAATAAGGACAAATGCAAAGTGCTCCACTTAGGTAGGAACAATCAGTTTCACACATACAGAATGGGAGGAGACTGTCTAGGAAGGAGTACGGCAGAAAGGGATCTAGGGGTTATAGTGGACCACAAGCTAAATATGAGTCAACAGTGTTATGCTGTTGCAAAAAAAGCAAACTTGATTCTGGGCTGCATTAACAGGTGTGTTGTGAGCAAGACACGAGAAGTCATTCTTCCGCTCTACTCTGCGCTAGTTAGGCCTCAACTGGAGTATTGTGTCCAGTTCTGGGCACCGCATTTCAAGAAAAGATGTGGAGAAATTGGAGAGGGTCCAGAGAAGAGCAACAAGAATGATTAAGGGTCTAGAGAACATGACCTATGAAGGAAGGCGGAAGGAATTGGGTTTGTTTAGTTTGGAAAAGAGAAGACTGAGAGGGGACATGATAACGGTCTTCAGGTATCTAAAAGGGTGTCATAAGGAGGAGGGAGAAAACTTGTTCATCTTAGCCTCTAAGGATAGAGCAAGAAGCAATGGGCTTAAACTGCAGCAAGGGAGGTTTAGGTTGGACATTAGGAAAAAGTTCCTAACTGTCATGGTGGTTAAACACTGGAATAAACTGCCCAGGGAGGTTGTGGAATCTCCATCTCTGGAGATATTTAAGAGTAGGTTAGGTAAATGTCTATCAGGGATGGTCTAGACAATATTTGGTCCTGCCATGAGGGCAGGGGGCTGTACTCGATGACCTCTCGAGGTCCCTTCCAGACCTAGAATCTATGAATCTATAAGTTAGCTGATTAGCAGAGCAGACTGTGCTGTTTCTCAAGTGCCAGGCCTGAACCCCAAAGACTGAGCGAGGAGCATATTGAATGAATGTGGTTGAACCCGGTTACTTTGTCCATGCTTCAGGAGACTCTAAAGGCCCCTTCTAGAGTACAAAATATTTGTTACCTTGAGCCAAATATTGGTGCTTGGCTCAGTGACATGACTGATTTTGCAGCTAACAAATGACTGGCATTCCACAGAAAGGGAATGCCTGAAAAATTCAAAGCAATTTGGGCTGACATCTTAGAGATTATGATTAACATAGACCCAGAAGATAGATAGATATGTCACTTCCCCTCCCCTTTTCCTAACCCACTTTCTTTACTTTGTGCATTATGATGAATCCTGTATTTTGATGTATTTGGAAAAATTAACTAAAAATTATGTTTAAAAATCTATGCCCAGAATAATCCAGTTAATGGTGAATTTCCCAACGCTTGCCTACATGTTTGTCATATTCGGGGTTTATCCACTAATTACACCGTTTTAGAATTTTGGATCCATAACTACATTTTAAAATTGGAATCCTATCCTGGGAGCTCAGAATAGTTCATTACTTCTTATAGGTTTCTGACTGGCCATCTTATACAACCATAATTTCTTCTCCCATTTCCTTATCTATGAAAATGTTAGCCATTGTGTTTCTAGTCTGCTTCAATCTATTCTACTCTGTCTTTTGCCTTTTCAGTAATTCTGCTGAGAGGAAAAAAGCAGGTGAACGTTGTCCAGGAAGGATTAAAGGACACCATTAAGAACAGGGCAAAATGGGAAATGTCTCCAAGATATAAAATAAAGAGTTATCAGGAAGAGTTTAACCTTGTGGAGGCAAAATTAAAGCAACCTAGGCTCTAGTCACAGAAGGAATTAAGATCAGTTGGAACATTGTTAGTTTGTTTTTCTAATTTTTTTTAATGAAGTAGGATTGTGTGGAACATTTTATAGTGAAGAGTTGGACTGTGCTGATCCCAAATCCCAGAACTCATTTGAGGTGATTTCTTCCCTTGTTCAATATGTGGCCTGTTTATATCCTTTTTTGTGACTGTGGCTTTACATTTTTTTTGCCTTTAAATAAAACGAGCTGTTTTTGTTAAAATGGTTTTGAGTTGATTTTCTGTAATGCAGGTAAATTAGATATTGGATATTGCAACCCAGATCAAAATACCCAGATAAAATATTATCTAAAATCTACCTTCCATTAGATTAGCGCAACCCTGGTGACCCCAGTTGGGGTAGCACAGGGCAAACAAAGGGAAGAATTTGACTCAGCACTGTGCAGGTAATATTAGCTAATGATTTCAGTTTGGGATTGGGTTTTTAGTTTTATTGTTATTTTACTTGAGTTGGTGAGTATGAATCCAAGTTAGAATGGAAATTAAATTTGATTACAGCAAGTTCTAACATGGCTAATTTTCAGTAGAGAGCCTGAGATTTTGGAGAGAACCCATTAGAACTGGGTGAACAATTCAGTGATCAGATCTCGTCAGGACAGAGAGGGGATAATCTCAGTTCAGAAAGAACAAACCACACTATATAGATTAGGATCAGATTCGTTCATGCAACCTTGAAATACATTTTACTTGTTTGGGCAAGTAAAAAACCCTTTTTACTGTCCCCTGTGTTATAAGTGTGCACCTCCTTACCAACTCAGAAGCTGCCTGTGATGCATATGATTTTTCATATAAAATGCTGCCAATTTCACAGGATTCAAATTAATGTATTTTTTGTTTAAACAATACCAGAAGTTGAGGTACAGCCATGACACATGGAAATAGAACCCTTAAACTTCATTTTCTGTTAGTTAAAATAGCATCAACTGTAGGCAAAGCACTGTTTGAAGAAGCCTGTGGGGGTATTTTAAGTAACCTGAATCAGCTTCCTAGTTCATAGTCAGTTTTTTTAACTTGTACAGTCCTGTTCAGTGTGTGTTCTGTGGAAACCACAAAATAAGCATCTTAAATTGAGCCATTACAAAACCCTTGTTTCAGAAATCACAAAGAATTAGTCTGCTTTAAGAGCTAACTGCTCATTTGCCAGAAGTAAGTCTTCCTTAGGCTTTGGCCTAACATAAGCACGTAGGAAACAAAGACATTTTTTTCTAACCTCCTAAATGTAAAAATGACAAAATTATTAAAATTGTGTCCAGACTGTCAACTGTTCGGCCAGATTTAAAGCCAGTACAATTTAAAACAGACCCTCAAAACTGAATATTTAATTAAACTCACAGATTTTTCAGTCTAGTTGGTCACTCGTATATTTCTTACAGGCTAACTTAAATATTCCCCTCTTTATGAGAAAATGAAAAAAAAATCAAACTGCGTAGAGACAGTAGAGACAGAGTCAATCAGCTGCTCCTAGTTACCTTTTCTCATAGTAAAAGAAAAATTGGGTATTCAGTTGTATTGAAAGACAGGAACATAACTGATAAAAATATTTTAACGAACCTAAATAAGCTATGGAACTCACTGCCACAAGACATCATTGAGGCTAGCAGCTCTGTTAAATAGTCAGCTTCTCCATCTGGTGAGCCTGGGGCTTGTCATAGGGAAGACCCATTCAGATGAGCTTTAGCAGGTCTACCAGACTAGGACTCTTGTTGCAGAAGCTAATGTATCCTAGAGGAGTTTGAGGAGGGGGTAGTACTGACACAGGCTTACCCGAATAAAAAAGTGTAGACACTACTTTTACAGCCAATTCTCTAATATTGCAAGAAGAGTTGCTAAATTAAAGCTCAATGACTGAGTAAGACGTTGATGTCTAAAAAGAAAAAAGGCTAATAGTTTGTGATAAGGAGAAAGCCATCACTAGGATACCATAATCCAGGGAAACAGGGGATGTATTCAAGCCGACGGGCTCCTGCAAGCTGGCCGGGGGGATGGACGGGCGCAGCTGATCCAGGGTGCGCAGCAGCAGCGCAGGCTTCCCCGCCATGCTCCTCCAACCCGTAGCAGGACAAGCCCAGCAGGCGTGTCGGGGCTTCAGGCTGAGCGCGTGGTGTGAGGCTGCCTGCAACGGGAGCCCCTTTATGCTGGCGGGCTGAGCCATAGGGAGCTGGCACCCCGTGCTGCAAGGCTCCACATCCCCTTTAGTTCCCTGCACGCCCTGTTTCCACTCCACTCCAGCTGAGGGCTGTGCGACACTATCCATTGTCCACTGTCATTTTAGTATTGAAATAGGCAGCAGCTCTCCTACAAACTGCGCTGGAGTTGGACATTTGGTCTCTATGTAGGCTGGAGGACTCCACATGAGTTAGATGTAAAATGTTAAGATAAATGGGTTCCAGTTATCTCTTCACGTGCCATATTTGCGTTGTGAGAGATCTGTTTTTCTGTGCGCATTCTGGCAGTATGAAGTCAAATAATTTGAATAGTACCGGGCTGGGGGCGCGATGTGAGAGTCGCCCCTGCCCCCCACACACTTGCAAGCCTGGGGGGAAGAGGAGATGCAGCATGCCCAGGGGAGGAGGCGGGGGTGGGGATTTGGGGAAAGGGCAGGGCCGGGGGTGGAGTTGGGGGGGGCGGGGGCGCGAGCACCTACCGGCGGCGACAAAAGTCAGCGCCTATGCTTCTAAATACACCCTACCCCCCAAAAGAGTGATTTACAAGACCAGCAATTACACAGAAAGGAGGGAGTCAAATGGGGTGAGATGGGACCAGGAGAAGAATGATGCTTTGTACATAGAATCATAGAATCATAGAAGATTAGGGTTGGAAGAGACCTCAGAAGGTCATCTAGTCCACCCTCCTGCTCAAAGCAGGACGAATCCCCAACTAAATCATCCCAGCCAGGGCTTTGTCAAGCTGGACCTTAAAAACCTCTAAGGATGGAGATTCCACCACTTCCATAGGTAACCCATTCCAGTGCTTCACCACCTCCTAGTGAAATAGTGTTTCCTAATATCCAACCTAGACCTCCCCCGCTGTAACTTGAGACCATTACTCGTTGTTCTGTCATCTGCCACCACTGAGAACAGCCTACCTCCATCCTTTTTGGAGCCCCCCTTCAGGTAGCTGAAGGCTGCTATCAAATCCCCCCTCACTCTTCCTTTCTGAGGACTAAACAAGTCCAGTGCCCTCAGCCTCTCCTCATAAGTCATGTGCTCCAACCCCCTGATCATTTTCTTTGCCCTCTGCTGGACTCTCTCCAATTTGTCCACATCCTTTCTGTAGTGGGGGGACCAAAACTGGATGCAATACTCCAGATGTGGCTTCACCAGTGCCGAATAGAGGGAAATAATCACTTCCTTCGATCTGCTGGCAGTGCTCCTAGTAATGCAGCCCAATATACCGTTAGCCTTCATGGCAACAAGGGCACACTGCTGACTCATATCCAGCTTCTTGTCTACTGTAATCCCCAGGTCCTTTTCTGCAGAACTTCTGCTTATCCAGTCAGTCCCCAGCCTGTAGTGGTGCGTGGGATTCTTCTGTCCTAAGTGAAGGACTCTGCACTTGTCCTTGTTGAACCTCATCAGATTTCTTTTGGCCCAATCCTCCAATTTGTCTAGGTCACTCTGGACCCTATCCCTACCCTCCAGCGTATCTACCTCTTCCCCGCCCGCCAGCTTAGTGTAATCAGTGAACTTGCTGAGGGTGCAATTCATCCCATCGTCCAGATCATTAATAAAGATGTTGATCAAAACTGGCCCCAGGACCGACCCCTGGGGCACTCTGCTTGATACCGGCTGCCAACTAGACATTGAGCCGTTGATCACTACCTGTTGAGCGTGACAATCTAGCCAGCGGGTAGACATCATCCTCTAGACATCATCCTTAGATACCACAAATGTTAGTGTAGTATAAGTGCCTAGGCAGAGAAATCAGTAGCGTAGCCAGGTCCAGAGCACAGGGGGAGTGGCGCTATAAAGAGGCGCCTCCCCGCTCCCCCTGTACTCACCCGGCGGCGCCTCCAGGGGTCCGGTACGGCATACCGGCAAGAGCCAGCGCCGTGCCGGACTGTACCGGCGTTGATTTAAAGGGCCCGGGGCTCCAGCCGCTGCGGGGAGCCCCGGGCCCTTTAAAGTGCTGCCGGGGCTCGGGCGGCGCTTTAAAAGGCCCGCAGCTCCCCGCAGTGGCAGGAGCCCCGGGCCTTTTTAAGCACCGCCCGAGCCCCGCTGCCGGAGCCGGGCTCGAGCAGGGATTTAAAAGGCCCGGGGCTCCTGCAGCCGCAGGGAGCAGCGAGCCTTTTAAATCCCCACCCCAGCCCGGCTCCGGCAGTGGGGCTCGGGCAGCGCCGCTTCGCTCACAGGGGGAGCGGCCGCTCCCCCTGCTCCCGCCCTGGCTACGCTACTGAGAGAAATCTTCCACTGGCAACCAGCGGGAATCCTCTTAAAAGTTCATCATCAACTTTTCAGTTTAGGCTATGCTAACTGTTGAACCCCTATGCTCTGGGGATGTTTCCAGGGCACCTTTTCCTGGCAGAGAAGTTCCTTTGCAGCCAGGCTGCCGGAAACAGGATGGTGGGGGTCCCAGAACTGATTTGTAGGCACAGGCTTCTAATGGCTCAGGACCTCCCAGTGTGATGCTGTGGCCAAAAGGACTAATGCAGTCCTGCGATGTATAAATAGGGAACCCGTGAGTAGGAGTAAAAAGGTTAAATAACCTCTGTATTTGGCAATAATGTGACCACTGCTGGAATCCTGTGTGCAGTTCTGGTGTCCCTAATTCAAGAAGGATGTTTATAAATTCAGAGAAGAATGATTAAAAGATTAGAAAAACATGTCTTATAGTAGTGGTCTTCAAACTGTTTTGTGGAGGAACGTTGGCGGGGAGGCAGGGCATGCAGCGGGACCCAGGACAGCCCCACTGGAATGGTGGGGGGTGCGGAGGGAGCAACAGCCAGCCCCAGCCCCAGCCCCAGCTGTGCCCTCGTTCCCTTTCCGCCCCCAGGGCCAGCTCCACCTCCATCCCCAGCTCCTCCCGCACTCAGTTCTGCCCCCAGCTCCACCTTCAACCGAAGCGCCTCTGCTGAGGTAGCCTGGGCAGTAATGGAGAGGGATGCAGACGGATTCTATTACTGGTAAGGGTGGGTACAACAGGAAAAGTTTGGGCACCACTGCCTTATAGTGATACACTCAAGGAGCTGAATTTATTTAGCTTGACAAAGAGAAGGTGAGGGGGTAATTGGATTACAGTCTGTAAGAACCTACATGGGGAACACATATTTGACAATGGACTCTTCCATCTAGCAGTCAATGATATAACACAATCCAATGTGTTAAAACTAGACAAATTCAGACTGGAAATAAGGCATAAATGTTAACAGAGAAAGTAATTAACCATTGGAACAATTTACCTAGGGTCGTGGTGGATTCTCTATCACTGACAATATTGAAATCAAGTTTGGGTATTTTTCTACAAGATCTGCTCTAGGAATTATTTTGGGGAAGTTTTATGGCTTGTGTTTTACAGCTTGTGTTTTACAGGAGGTCAGACTAGATGATCACTGCAGTCCCTGCTTGCCTGGGAATATGTGAATCATGCTATGAATCATCCCCCCCTTTTTTTTTTCTCTCCCCAGTGGGGAATTACTCGAGTTGGGACTTCTAATTTACTGAGAACTAGTGTAGCTGAAATTTGGTGCGATCAAAGCTCTTAAACCATAACTATATTACAAGAGTTGTGGAAACTTACCAACTGCAATGTGATCCCTCCACAGAAAAGTCAGAATTTTTCTCAGTTCCTATTGTGCTTACCCAAATGAGGAGAAATTACTGTGAAAAAAGAGGACATTGCAGTGAATTAATGCTTTTGATTTTACTTTGAGGTTCAAATATATCTTGCGGGAGAAATGACTTGCATGTTTTGGTTTTAGTTCAGCTCTTTAACCTTAATAGTTTTTTATGTTAAAAGGAAGTTTGTAGTTTATGGAAATCCCAGAATGAATGAGCAAAGAGTGGGAATTATCATATGATCTAAGAGCTGTGTGGGTCTTAAAGCCCAGATCCAGAAATATGCAAGAGACATCTTAGAGGCAGGCCTTTATTACAGTTGCACTCTGTCGGGCTATTCCTCTGAAAGCTTAAAAATATGACTGGCAGAGGATCTATGTTTTCTATATGTTAAAAAATAAATGGGACCTTTGAACTTTAAAGAATATTAAACAAATATTTGCTGTACTATCAATCTGATCTTATTCAGTTATTTATTGTTTGGCCGCTAATGTGATCTTTGTGTGGGCATTGTTCTTTCATGTTCATTTTACAGATGCTCTCACTCGTTCTTATAAAGTTCATATATCACCAAATTAAGAGTCTTCCTGTCCAAAATGTTGCAGTACAAAACAATATAATTATATGAGCAACTTTTGTAGTATGAGAATTGGCTGTTTGATATTAAACAAACAGATCTCCCTATCGCCATTTTAAAAAAAATAAGTGGGAGAATGCTGATTTTACAACATTACAAAACATTTAATTTACTTTCAGAAAATGAAAAATTAAAGTTTTATTACAAATTGCCAAAAAATGGTATTACTCATCTTAAGACAATATATTTTAAGGACATTGAAATATACGACTAAAAACATTTTACAACTTTTTTTTTTTCTGCAGAGGGAGATCTGGGAAAACACAGCCAAATATTCACACTTTCCTTTTTTTTTTTTTTTTTAATTAATAGTTTTACAAATGAATTTGCCCATTTCCCTTTTATACAATTTTCTGTTGAACTGACAATTTTTCAGTTCAGTTGAACTTTTCCTCTCATTGAAGACATTCTTTTTGAGCAACCATACACAAAGAAATAATTTGTTATCAGGAAATCTTGGAGAGTTAGACAGATACTCTCATAGTTGATAATCCAATATTTGGACCCTCCTCACAAAACGTGTGTGTCTGTATCAAAGGGATTTTTTAGTTTTCCAAAATGAAGGTGCAAAAAATCTTAAATCACTTCTGATGAACCAAACCCAGGAGTTTGTTGATATCACAAACAGGTTGTAATGCTGGAGTAGTGTAAATGCTCCCCAACTATTTCCATTCTAGTGAAGCTACAAGGCAAAATGTAACTTTAAATGAATGTTTCTCATCAATTTCAATCCCCATCTCATTTTACAAATGAGAATGGAGTTGTCAGAGAGAAAGTGAAGCCTGTATTTTTTATGTCATGTATGCTCTTATCTATGTCAGTAAACCCAGCAATTTGGATTTGTGTTTTATCCCAGATCATCAGGTGCGCTTTTAGGGGATTTGCAGCCCTTGTTATGAAAAATGCTAATGTATTTCTTCTTATAATAGAGAGCCTCTGAAAATGAAACAAAACATACTATATAGTGGGTGGAAGAAGAATGAGCCATCTTTAAAATGTCAAACATGACTAACTTTTTAAACAGATTTATTTAAACATTTTATGATAAATCTTTCAAAAAAATCTCTGACTCCTTTACATGTCTGTTACCATGTCATCTGTGTTAATAGCATGAATTAACTACATATATATATATATATATATACACACATATTACATATATATATTATATTTAATAATGTATTTAAATTAAATACATTAAATTAGCCTGCCCCCAGCAGGCAGCACACAGTCTCCTTGTACCATCCCAGCCAAACTTAATAAATAAGAATGATGGTCTGTTTTCATGTCTCTCACATTGTGGGTAGAAAGTAAGCAAACAGATTTTAATAGAACATCGACTGCATGGATTTTTACTTTATTTCCAATCCTTAGTATGCATATCCTGGGAATGCCAATAAATAAGTGTTAGCTGATCTATGGCATCATAGAACCATAGAATTGTAGGGCTGAAAGGGACCTCAAGAGAGGTCACACACCCATACCCCTCCTAATGCTGAGGCAGGATTAAGTATATCCAGATTATCCCTAACAGGTGTTTGTTTAACCTGTTCTTAAAATGATGGTGATTCCACAACCTCCCTAGGTAACCTGTTGCAATGCTTAACTATCCCTATGGTTAGAAAGTTTTTCCTAACATCTAATCTGAATTGCCTCTTGCTGCAAACTAACTTCTTGTCCAGTCCTCGGTGGAAGTGGAGAACAATTGATCAAATATGTAAAGGTTGTTATAAGGAGGACAAATTCTTTCAGCCTTTCCTCACAGGTCATGCCTTTCCAAACCCCTTATCATTCTTGTTGCTCTCTCCTGGACTCTATCCAATTTGTCCACATCTTTCCTAAACCATGGCACCCAGAACTGGACACAGTACTCCAGCTGAGGCCTCACCAGTGCTGAGAAAAGCAGGACAATTACCTCCAGTGTCTTACATACAACACTCCGGTTAACACACCACAGAATGATATTAGCATTTTTCGGTACTGAACTCTGTTGGCTCATATTAAATTTGTGATCCACTATAATCCCCAAATCCTTTTCAGCAGTAGTACTGCCTACCCAGTTATTCCCCATTTTGTATTTGTACATTTGATGTTTTTTAATTGAATTTCATCTTGTTGATTTCAGACCAATTCTCCAATTTAGCAAGATTATTTTGAATTCTAATCCTATCCTCCCAAAGTGCTTGCAGCCCTTCTAAGCTTGGTATCAACTGCAAATATTGTAAGCGTACTCTCCACTCCATCATCCATGTAGTTAATAAAAATATTGAATAGTACCAGACTTAGAACAGACCTCTTGAGGACCCCACTTGATAATTCCTTCCAGTTTGACACCAAACCCTTCATGACTGCTCTTTTAAAATGGTCTTTCAACAAGTTCTATATCTACCGTATAGATGAAATTACTAAACTCTATTGCCCTAGTTTGCTTTTGAGACTACCATGTGGCACTGCGTCAAAAGCCTTACTAAAGTCCAGATATATCATGTCTACTTCCCCTCTTATCCACTCGGCTAGTTACCCTGTTAAAGAAGGAAATTAGATTAGTTGTCAACCAATCTCAACCCACGCTTCTCTGGCACAGTGGAACTCTCAACAATAAGAGGAAAACTCATCTGTGTGTGCCATAAGACTGTGGAATGAACTCACGCAAGAGCTAAGAGTCATCACATACCACACCATTTTCCTCTCCAATTGTAAGGCATTTCTTTCACCTTGCTATGTGTTTGTTAGCAAAGGCAACAGCTATATTTATTTAAAAACAAAACAACCTCCCCCCCACACCACCAAAACACGACTCTCCACTGCATATGCTTCCGTCCCTGGGGAGAGGATGCAGAAACAAAACAACAACATGTGACAGATATATAGTCACATTGCTTAATGGACTACTGAAAGGCGCTCAAATACTACAGTGAGGAGCACTGTATAAGAACGTAGATAGAATAGACTAGAAATAGACATGATTTGTTCTTGACAAATCCATGTTAGTTATTACTTATCACCTTATTCTCTAGGTTTGAACAAATCAATCATGGATAACAAAAAAGTTTCCCCTAAAGTACACAAGTCCTAAACCATATAGCCTATTTAGATTATAACTAACACTTTGAACTACTGAATGAAATCCTGAATCCCCTCCGCCCCTTCTCCCCCCTTGAAGCTAGTGGATGTTTTGCCATTGATTTCAATGGACCCAGGATTTCACTACAGCACCTAACACCATTTCAAGAAACAAGATTTAAACTTTTAATAGAGTGATTCATGAATCTGTCAGTGGGCAAGGAAAATGAAATGAGAACTAAGCCGTCATGATCTAGTTTACTAAAGATCTGAGTTTTTCAGACAAAGTTCTGAGCAAATTATACTTTTGTCTGAGTAATAGTCTTTACAGATGCTATGCCTCGAATAGGTTCACCCAAATAGGAAAAAACCTTTAGATTTAGAGTAGGAGCTTACTGTATCTCATATTTTAGCAGCTTGAGCATTGCAAATTGTATATATGTATGAATAAATGGGGAAAAAATAGTGTTCTCTAGTGAGAAACTTGAAATACCAAACACTAAAGCCACGAAATTCCAGATTGCTCCCAAGATACTACATAGGGATCACTGCATATACTACATTCTATTCCTGTTTTTCTTATTGAATGTAAACTTTTAGGTATTGTTTATATTGCTATATCTCATGAAAGCATAAGGTGTGTAGCCTGGCTGTTAATTTTAGTGGAAAAACCTTAAATTTTGGAATTGTTGAGCTCTCGAGAGTACTTGGTCTTATAACTTGTTTAATTGCCAATCCTTAATTTTGCGTTAACCTCTTACTTACATAATATAAAGTACTAAAAGATGTACATCATTCCATATTTCTGGTTTGCTGGAGTAAAGAGTGTAGAAGTCAGCAATAATACTTTTCACTTCTGTGGTGTCTAAGCAGATAACATCTTGGAGCTTTAAATATTATTTAAGTAAGCAACACTAAGAGTTGTGTGTGGCTCGAGAGCTTGTCTCTCGCACCCACAGAAGTTGGTTCTATAAAAAAATATTACCTCACGCACCTTGTCTCTCTAATAGAGTGGAAACAGTTGCTGAGTAACCTACAAGGATAGGATGTGCACACTTATGCATGAGTGTCTGGGAAAATGAAATGACCTCTTTCATATAGGCTACTCTTTCCTATACTGAAGGTGATCTCCCAAAGTGTTAAGTTGATCAGGTATCAGGAATTGTAAACCATTTTGCATGCTTTGTGATTGGCAGCAACATCGTGTAAGGTATAAAGTATGCAGTGTGCATGCCTTTTTATTTTTGGATGTTCCCCTTTTGAAATAGCAGAGCATGAATGAAAATGCTAGTCTCGTTATTTACTTGACTAGTCAGTGGGAAGAAAGGATATTACATTATGAAGTGATTTCCAAGAACGAACTGGTGGCTTTAACATGCTGTAAAATTATGCCCACTTTTTAAACACTTTACAGAGACCAAAGAATAGGTATAATTCAGACAGTGGGAATACAAGGTTCTCTATGCTGTCCAGAAACCCTGGCCTGAAAGGGCCTGTTTTGTGTCCTTACAGTAATCTCCATGGCCCATTCAATCCTTGGCCTGTTTGCTGAGGCTGACAACAAGGGAATCAACTGTGATGATTACTTCTGGTTCATGGAGAACTACATTATATACTGAGAATCAGAAAATGACAGCATGGTCACTTCCTAAAGTATGCCTGCTCATTTGGCATTGAAGATACAACTCAGGCCCCTCTGCTCCAAAATCACCTCCAAGTTGATCTGAAGAATAGTTTTTAGTTGTAGCAGTATAAAAAGTTTGTATCTTCTATGGGTCTGATCGAGGATGATAGTTGTAAATGTTTGAACTGGTCTGATTTTTAAAAATACATATATTTAAATAATCAATATTTTGTAGATGATCCAAAGTTGCTGCTTAGATAGCTCTCTTTGAGCTGCACCTTCAGTTCTAAGGTTCCTTTTGCTTTGTGTGGACATTAAAGATTCCATACCCATGTTTTGTAAAAGTAGCAGTTTGTGTTCATGGTTTAAAATTGCTTTCATTGATGTTAGCCACAGTTTAATCTCTTTTTTCTTCATCTCTGTCTACTGTGCCATGGGTCACACAGTGGAATAAACAAATGATCTGATTCAAGGAACCTTATTGACTATTTTTGTTTGGAATGATGGGATGCAATGATGGGAATCCAGTGGTAAAAGAAGCATTTAATTCAGAGGATGCCCAGTTTTTTCTGCAAAATCCATTTGTTGTGTAATGGCTGTACTGTAGTGGCGCCTACTTTAATTAAGGCTCTGACAGTATTTCCATTATAAACTATGTTTTAAGAGGTTTATTACTCAACTGTAAAAATGTGCTCCAGGCTGAGACTTGATCATAGAAAGTCTCAGCATAAAAGCATTTTCTTAAATTTTGAAAAATAAATTAGCTTTAAGTTACACAAGTACAGTTTGAAAGACACTATTCTTCAGCTGTGCAACTAAAACAGCTTTTGTTTATGAAAAGAAAATGTGTTCTACTCACTTTTGTAAACAAGAGGGGTGAATTTAAAAAGGCCAACATCAAATGTTTAACTTAGGATACAGTTGATAGTGAAATGTACATTTTAAATTGTTACACAATTTCAAAATTACTTTCAATATTTAAAGTATCATTATTATTACTATTAAATATTTACATTATGGTAACACCAAGGGCCCCAGTGGAGTTCGGGGTCCCATTGCACTCCGTGCGCTACAAACATAGAAAAAAGATAGATTATAAACCCTCCAGCACATAGACTAACAGAAGAAGAGAAAAGATAGGAATGTAACCCATAAGCTAATATGTATGATGACACGCAAACATTGGTGCAGATGGTGTTGGTTACATATGGTGCAGATGGTGTTTTTCCAGTTGCGGCAGAGGTAGGAAATTAAATTTTAGTGTGGAAGCAGGTTTATGCGTAAGCTGGTAGAAGGTAGAACATTTGTTAAGCTTTGTGACCTCTTTGTGCTTCATTTATTGGCCTTTTTTCTTTGGTGGGTTTTTTGGGGTGGGGGGTTGGCCTCCTGGTTAACTATTTGATTCATTACTCTGCTGTAGGAGAGAATTTAAAGCCTAGTGTTGCAACTTCAATAAGAATGGCTTCCTTTCTCAACAGTGCTTTTGAGGAAGATTGACAGAAAGCTGGAACTCCTTTTGGCAAAAAATTGGAATGTGTGTGTCTGGCCTTGGGAGTTCTCTAGTGCGTTACTCAGTATTAGAATTCTATGTGTGCTTTCATGAAAAACTGAATATTCGCAAGGAATTTACTTTGTATTCCCTTTTCTCAGGTGTAAAACGACTTTACTCAGTAGCCAATGCACATTGGTGGAAACTGGGTGCACACCCTAATATTATATTTTTCTTTTTGACATCTTGTTTGAAAACTTGTTTAAGGAAGGGATTGGTGTAGCCTTAATGGGTCTTGGGTACAAAAGGCAGAGTGGTCCAAGTTAAAAACCCAATACGGCCTGGTTGTAATTTCCTTAAGAGGTTTTTACTGTTACTGGGAGTTCATTTCAGTAGAGGTGTGTAACTATCCCAACTATGTGTATTATATACAATTTCCCAGACCTCCTTTAGCTGCTGATCCTGGTATTAGTTACAAGCACAGCTGTCCTGTTAACATAAATTAGTAACAGAGCAGAAGTATCAAGCTCCCGATGCAGATAATTTTTGAAACATTAATTCTGCACTAAGTGTCTAGTCATTATGGTTCAAAGTTACCCTTCCCGCTGTGACTGGGCTATTCACCTCAAAGTAGTGTTAACAATGAAATCTAAAGTTACCATTTTAACAACCAAGTCTTCAAATAATTCAGGCATACATTGGTAGTTATAATTTAAACGCTGACTCTACTCTGCTGCCTCTTCACCCACTTCTGACGTGAGCCCTGCTTCTACAAATCTCGCATTATTACAGCTAGAGTTAGCCTGACTCTTGCTCATATAGAGGCCTGCATCCAAAATTCCCTCTACCGACTTCCACACAATTCAGTCCAGATAACTGTGTGCACAAAGGGGAAAGTAATCAAAGGGCTGAATTAATTGTTATCCTAGAAATCCTTATGATCACCTTCTCCATCTGAGGGTTGCTGAATGGAACAAAAACTCCACTATCTACAGGTTTGCTTGGACCATGTTTTATTCCCCAACTTCAAACAAACTTTCTGTTGTCATCAGTGGGATTTCTACTGTCGATGAAAGACGATTGATAGTCCTACTTTATAGTGCTACCGCTGAGCCATGCACCTAGTTAAAAATGTAACTCAACCCTCTACAGTATGAGTTTAATTCTGTTGGTGTAGAGATATTTGCTCTAATTTCTGTATCAAGTTCTGCATCAGTTTTTCCTCACATTCTTTTTCTGAGGGACTTAGCTCTGTCAGACAGCCTCACTCATGAAAACCATGAAGAGTATCAAAAGAAACGTCTGAGACCTTGTAAAAGATTTTGAAATGTCAGTTGTGCACTTTAAGTAGCTACTCTATGAAATATATACAGGTTTTGTATACATGTGTACAGTATGTGTATTAGGGTTGCATCTACAGTGTGGTCATTTCACAGTTTACTGCAAGTCTCACAATATTTGGTGTTTTCTTAAAGCTCCAGTTCCTCGAGTTATGATTATCTGAGAATCTTACTTTTCATTTTTAAAAATGAAGTTTGTAGGTTGGATGGTTGTAGAGAGAAGCTTTAAAACATGAAACCGTGAAGGCTCAAAAACTGGGAGGAAGAAAATAAAAAGAACCCAAAGATTATTATTTTAAGTCATGATTTTTGGAGGCCTGACTCATGATTTTTGAATGGTTGGATTTGCAAATACTACATTCATATAAAGTAGTTTTAAAAGTTGTTTGTCTTCTAGAACGGTTTCTGTCTCACTATTCATACAATATAATAGACGCTATAGAAACACTCTTCTCATTCTTTTCACTGCTATTCCACTTTGGTGCACCAGGCGGCAGTGCTATCATCATTTCATGCATGGGCATGTCCCTCTGAATAAATCCGGACATCCTTTGTTTCAAATGTAAATAATGCCATCGCTGTGTTTTTATAGTCCCTTGAGCCTGTCATCCAAGTAAACTTGGCCACAAGCTAGGAGAACCACCGTACAAATAGCTTCGGTTGGAGGGGAGGAAACACTACTTTCAGGCTGAGTTGGACACAGCAAAGCCCACTGAGGTGCAGGGGGAAGCTCATAGCAAACAGAGGCCAGTTCATGTCCACTTTGTCTCTTCACAGCCTGTGTTGACACCAAGAAACAACTTCCATATTCTGTTTTATTTTCATTTTTTCTTACCAGCTGCAAATCAATTTGGGATACTCCTTTAATTCGTCTGTAATTGATACTAATTCCTCTGTTTTTCTCTTGTTTTTATGACCCCTTTGTCACTATGGCTCTGTTGCCAAAATGAGAGGCTTTCTTGAAACAGCTGTGCCTTAAAATGGATTATCCAATAAAATCATCTAGACAGTTGCTATCTTCAAACTGGGAGCCTGCTTGTTAGCTGTCCTAGGCAGGAACTTTATTTATGGGGGCTTGCCTCCAATCATTGATTCAGTTTAGTCTCTCATGTCAAGTCACACTCAGCATGAACAGCCAGAGTCCTCCTTCAGTCAAGAACACTAGGGTTCAAGAAAACTACTTTTTCAGATATATTTGTATTTTGCCTGCAAAACACAGGACAGAGGGCTGTATGACCCAGCACATGGGAAAAACAAAAGGCAGACTTGCTCTGTGTAACTCACATTCAACTAAAGCAGTAGGAACTATAGAGACTGGCCTAACTACTCCTGATCCACAGAGCTTGTTTCTCATGGTGCACCTTTAAAGCAGCTTTAGCGTGCTCAAGAGTCAGTGCAGCAAGACACCTCTGCATCTCCTCTGGCCCAAATTCATTAGATATGGATCCCCGCTGCTTGCAAAAATACAGGGTATATTTTAGCCAGTGTACCTAAACTGGGTGCTCATAACCCAAACCTAATACGATAAGCCTTATGGAAGGAAGGAAAAGGTATGAATAAACCTCCCATGAGTTTCTTTCTTCCCTAGATAAGCAGAAAAGGAACACCTAGATAAACAGGGACCACAGATTTTCTTTTTCAGCTATCACTGAAATCTTTAGACTGCACAGTGGTATCAGTCTATTTATTCTAAAATTGGTTAGTAAATTGTGCAGCATTCATGAAGTTTAAGGCAAGACAGGACCATTAGGACTTGTCCACATTAACATTTAATTCATGTCACGCTGGTTTATAAATCTACCCTGCACTAGCCTGCCATTCACTAAGTAACCGTGTAGACCTGCTGAAATGTGCTAACAGTTCTTTCGTGTGCTTTGACCTACCCTGCTTTTGAAACAAGAGCTTGCCACAAACTAAATGGTCATGTTGACAAGCTCTAAAATAATCTAATCTGACCTCCTACATATCAGAGGCCATTAAATTCCATGTAGTTACCCCTGTATTGAGCCCGATAACTTGTGTCTGACGACAGCATAGCTTCTGTTTGGCTAAAGCATAGCTTCCAGAAGGGCATCCAGTTTTAATGTGAAGACTTGCCTTGGTAGTCTTTTCCAACTGTTAATGTGTATGCCTTATTTCCAATCTGAATTTGTCTGACTTCAGTTTCCAGCTATTGGTTCTTGTTATGCCTTTCTCTGCCCTTTAGTATCCAGCATGTTCTCCCCCTATGTAGTCAATTCACCTCTAACTCTTCTTTTGGGTAAGCTAAATACATAGAGCTACGTCTCTTTTCTCTGCAAGGCATTTTCTCCAGTTTTCAAATCAGTTTTGTAACTCTTACATGCACCGTCTCCAGCATCCTTTTTAAAAATGTGGACACTAGAACTGTATCCAGCATCAGTCTCACCAATGCTGCATGCCGAGTTAAATCACCTCCTTTCTACTCCCTACTTCCCTTTATTTATTCATTCATCAAAGGATCACATTAGCTTTTTTTGCCGCGGCATCACACTGGGCTCTCATGTTCAGTTGCTTGTCCACTATGATCCCTAAATTCTTTTCAGAGTCGGTGCTTTCCAGGATATAGTCCCTTATTCTGCAGGTATAACCTGCATTCTTTGTTCCTAGATGCATAATTTTGCATTTGGCTGTATTAAAAATGCATTGTTTGAATGGACACAGCTTAAGCAGCACACCACATTTGTCTATGTGACTGCCCTGTCCTCATAATTATTTACCACTCCAATGTTCATATCATCTGCAAATTTTATCAGCAGTGATGTTATACTTACTAACAGATAATTGATAAAACGTTGAATAGTATGCACCTAGTACTGATCCCTGTAGAACCTTACTAGAAACACCCCCATTTGATGAGGATTCCCCATAGGCAGTTACTTCTTGAGATGTCATCTAGCCAGTTCTTAATCCTTTGTTGATATTGCATGGTGTTAATTTTTTAATCAGAATATTATGTGGTACTGCCTTAGAAAAGAAACTATATTGCAGCTGCAGTTATCTTCATCAACCAAACCTGTACTTTCATCAAAGAATAAAATCAGGTTTGTTTGATAAGACATTTTCCATAAAACATGTTGACTGTCATATTCCTGTTTTAATTCTTTATAAGTTGAATCCTTTATCAGCTTTTCCACTATTTTGCTTGGGATTGATCTCAGGCTAGCCAACCTATAGTTATCTGGGTCACCTCACTTGCCCTTTTAGAATATTATCACAACACTAACACTCTTCCAGTCTTCTGGAATTTCCCCTGTGTTCCAAGATTTATTAAAAATTATCAGCAGGCCAGATATCTTCTCAGCCAACTATTTTAGGACTGTTGGGTTCAATGTTATCTTGGCCTGCTGATTTTAATGTAGTTATACCTCATGGATAATGTTTAACATCCTCCTTCATTACTAATGGACTCAAACATATGGATCAGAACCTTCTTCCTGTCTGGGAAAAAACCTGTTTTCTCCCTTTGTCTTTAAAGCATACTATCAGTAAGTATCCATAGTTGCTCTTATAGTGTTCATACATACATATCACAATGATATTAATCACCAGCGTGTCACCGGCTTTTGTAAAAGACCTTACTCAATACAACAGAATTTTATAATACAATATTATTATTGTATACAATCAGTTGATTCAATTGCTTATTCTTTGGAGTTCAGGCCCCTATTCTCTCCCAGGTCTCTGTACCCTAATTGTCAGAAATGCTGAACAGAAATAGTTATTAAATACTAGTGCCTTTTCTGCATCATCATCAAGTTTTACCATCTCTAACTAATAGTGGGCTTATGCTATTACGAGGATTTCTTTGTTCCTAATGTACTTTTGAAAACTCCTTATTGTCCTTAGCCAAAGGTGCACAGATTAGTTGTGGTGGTGATGCCACTGCTGTCGCTGTTGAGTATAGTGAATAATAACAAATTGCTCTATATGGTTGAGAATTCTGCTTCTTGGCCTTGGTTCTGCAGTTTCCAATAAAAGGTTGCTTAATTTTATGCTCTCTCAGGAGGAAAAAAAGTAATTCTTAAGCTTCTCACATGTTCAGTTACAGTGGAAATCTTCAGGGAATTTTGGTAAAATCTGCTAGGGGATTTCCTAAAACCTGCAGAATTTCTGCAAGAGTTTCATTCACACTTCCTACTCCGCCACTTTACTTTATTAATACCAGATATTTGGATATAAAGAGTCCTTTAACATCTTAACATGATACTAAAGTGAGATGTCTGTTACTCACAGTTTATGTTTCTCTAGAATACCCACAGCCCCACCACAGGAAGCCAGCACTTTGCAGAAGCTAAGACAATTACCACCAGTGTAAACCTACATTTGAAAGACCATAGCAAGTGTCAGTCAGTTGAGAAACCCAGGCTGGACTTGTGACCTTGTGGTTAGTACACTAGTGTGGGTGAAACCCTCCCCTGTGTTAGAGGGGCACTACAAGGCCTATGACTGAAGTGCTGCATAGTCTTTGTCCTGGCCCTGTGCATGGGCATGAATTTCACCATGTGAAAGATGGGTTTGATTCCCAGCCCAGTCTCTCTCTCTCCCCCCCCCCCGAGTCGACTGGGGTCTGAGTCATCACAATGTGAAACAAACTAGCAAGATGCAGGGAAAAAAGCCAAATCTCTATTCAAAGATGAGTAACAAGGAAAACAGACAAAATGTATATGACATAGAAAACTTCAGACTTCCCAATATTTTCAGTCTAAAATGAGCAACAGTTGTATTTAGCAATTAACCTTTTATACAAAAGATGCACATGCATGATTGGACAATCAGAGGTGAGGGGCTGGGAAATGAATTTATTTTCTCATATAAGAATTGCAGTCAGCAATACTGTTTAAAGGAAGGAGGGCAGGACTGTTTGCCAAACAAGCTTATGTTAAGTGCACTTGATGGAATGCTTAATACAGCACTTCATTTCTTAGGATTATATTGAATATATTGAAAGCAGAGCTTGGTGTTTAAACAGAGTCATTTGCAGAAGTTGGATGGAAGCTATGCTCTTGTAAGAGGGCTGTGGTATCCTTGTCTGAGAACCTTTCTAAAATACCTGAAATCCTATTTGGTGCAATCTGATGTATTCCAGTTCTAAAACAATTGCTCTTTGGAAGTATCTTTAAGAGCTGGGGATATGTCCAAAGAAGACTATTTACTACACCAAATGCCAAAAAAATCCCCTTCATTCCCCATTTCCATTGTAATACTTTATAATATAGCATGAAGCCAGAGTAGAATGAAGAGCCTTTATCCCTGCCTGGAATAAGTCTAGGCTTGAAGAAAATGAGCAGACCCTCAACTTGGCATTTGCCCTAAAACATGTAGAAAACAAGGACAGAGAAGGTGACAACATTTTGAGGAGAAAAAATAATCCCACACAAAGCTGTAGTCACACAGGCAACAATGGCCACTCTGGAGATATTAAAATATGATCTAGGATAACCCTAATTATGTAACCACAGCATCTAGATACCCAGCAATACTGCCATGACAAAAGGATTCATCCCATCACCTCCGCATGACTTACAGAGAGATGGGATGCCTGCCATGGAAATGCACAAAAGTATAGGAAGATAAATCTCTCTCTCTTGGCATCTCTAAATTATTCTGTTGCTTTCTTCATTTTCCTCAGCATCTCATTTTTAGCCCCATATCAGTTATCATTTGTATTCCATTTTCTTTTCTGTCTAGGGTATCTCTAAGAATTCTCTCTCTTTTGTCTCATCCTTTAGTGTCTGTGTCTCTGAAAAACATCTTCTCTTTTCCTTCCACTCGTTCTTGTAAAAATTATAATTCTGTATTCTGTTCCTAATTCCTTCCTTCCTCTTTACTGCCTCATGTCTCTTGCTCCCCTACTGTTGTCTCTGCCCCCTTGGTTTCTTCATTCTCATCTGTCCATATCCCCCACACCACCCCATGTTCTCCCCTCTGCAGTCCATTGTCAGTCCCAAATTGACTGTCCTCTCTAGTCCTTGTGCCCTCTTCCCTCTGGATCAGATTATGTTACCTGTTATTATGATCAGATTATGTTACCTTGTGTAAATCTGAAATAACTGTAAAGTCAGTGGAGGGATAATTTTTCTTCTCTTTGAGTGGCAGCAGCATGCATATAATTCAAAGATGCCCAATGGGAAAATAAGAGAGTATTAGCTTTCTTATATTTTATAGACTGTCAGTTACAGTTCTCAGCTCTGTGCTTCTTGAGGCATCTAAGGGAAAATACCACTGAGACTGTGCCTAATTCAACCACTTCAAAAAGCAAATCTAGCTATATTCTAACTGATTACAGCATTTTTTCTTGCACATGTTTCAGCCATTGAAAATATAGCTCTAAAAAACCTATGTAGTTCTGTGTGTGAACAAAAATGTTTGTCAAATGACATTTTCACTTCTCCCTGCCCAAAAATTGTCTGTTTGTCCAGTGAACTAATTGTGAAGTCTTCCTACTTCGAGCTTTTTGTAGTATAAACAACAATATGTAATATAGAGGACTATTTCAACCAAATAAACTATCAAAGAGATTTGAATCAGATTTCAAAGCCCTTAAAGGCTTCTCAAATAAAAACAAAGCTGTAGATTGGCTTTTTTTTTTAAATAGTGTGTACAGTACATTGTGGGGACTAAACAGCAATTTCCACCCAAGTCTGGACTCTAAATTATACATTAGCTTTCTAACTGCTGAGAGCATCACCTCTATTATTTAATAGTGTGCCTCATCAATAAATTATAACATTTTAATATTATGCAAATTTAGATCAGTATTTGTGTTCTTGAAACTACACACCCTAAACTCTCTTAAATTATACATTACAAAGTAGATAGCGTCTACAAATAGATTTTATCACTGGACACTACAGATTATAACAGTTCCATAAAGTTCAATTTTTCTTTCTAGAAAGGTAAGTGAAATTTTTATGATTTTGTTTCCTTTTTAGTTGGAAATCAAATTAAACAGTTAACAGTAGCACAGGTGAACTGTATGTGTTATTTTAAAAAGGCATTGTGGGATATTATATGTGAAAATAATTCTTCAGAAATTCAGATGAGTGAGTATGAATAAGAATGTTCAATAGATAGGTATGTAAACCTGTATCCAAAGTTTGGATCACATTTTTTCCCCATCCTTGTAAATAATTTTCTTCAGTAGTGCATATTGAAACAAGACTATAACAAAAAGAGTACAACAATAGAAAGAAAATATGTTCCTTGTGAAACACAACCAGGCCTCAGAAATCTTTGGGTATTAATTAGGCAATACATAGAAAAAGGAAGGAATCTAATCAATGAAGAAATACTTCTATAAATTGATATGTAGCGATTCCCCAAACAAAACAGAATAATATGTAGTATATTATAAGAGTGACTCACCCCAACCACCCTCTCATGAGCATTGCTGGTGGACCTCTGACAGGGTGACATAGTCCCATAACTTCCAGGGTAAACCAGAAGTCCAGCAAACCATATTCCAGTGCCTCACATTGGGTCATCAGCCCAACTCTGTAGTTAATAGTCTTTATCCCTTGTTTCAGTGGAGTTTCAACACCACCGTACTCAGTGGTCTGGTAGGGGAACCCAAAACCTCCATCTCCTTTGGGTTCCAGTGCAGGGACCCATTAATAAGCAGCCAAGGCCTGTCTGTACAGACCACTTCCTACCTCCACCAATCTTGGGGTTTTCCCAGTCTCCTCCTGGGCTCACTGTCTATTGGCATCTCTCTCTCTTGGCCTCTTCCCCAGGTTCACTGGGAAACCTCTTAGCACTTTCTGCCACCCAGCTGCTTCTGCTGCAGGAGAATTTCTTTACTGCCCTATCAGGGCAGTCCCTGACCTTGCAGGAGTTTTCCTGCTCCCTACAGGCCTCTCTACCAGCACAAAGAAACCTGGGCAGACCCACTTCCTCCAGCTTCCCTTCACAACTTCCTTGGGCTCCCTGTTGCTGGCCTACCTTCCTTCAGGGAGATTATCTGCCTGCAGCTCAGTGAGAGCCAGAGATCTGCTCTCCTTCCCAGTGAGCCCCAAACTGAGCCAGCTTCAGACCTTTTAACAGCTTGAGGCCTTCTATGGTTGTAGTTGGGAGGGGCTGATTGAGCACACAGTCACTTACTAACCCCTTCGGGCCCAGTGTGGGGTTTTTACACCCACACCACACGTCAAAAAGTTTAAATAACCAACTTTCAATATTATTTGAATTCTAATTCAATTTAAAAGCTTTAACGGAAACATTTTCATATTGCTTATTTTGGACCAGAATTATTGCTATTGCCGATGTTAATACTATTGCTGAATTAAAGCCATTCATATGGAAACTGAATAGCTCGTTTTCACGATCTAACACACTTTTGCTTTTATCTTTACTAATGAGCTATATGGAGAGGAAACCCTTAGCTTCATCAAAAAATAAATTAAATCAATAAAAATATCCCATCACTACTAATGTAAAGTTTGGATGGAAATAAAACTCAGGCCATGAAACCCAAAGTCAAATATTCTGCTTGAGTGGGTCTGTCTGTGGGAAATGGGATATACATCTTCAATTTTTGTAGCTCATAATGATTTAATATAAATTACTGTATAGATGGCTTTTGACTCCAGTTAAGATCCATCATATTTTTGCTACTAGGAGGTGCTCCATTGAAGGGGCTGTGGGGAAAAGGGAAACATATTTGTATATGTGGCTGTGTGTCCAGGAATTAGATAGTTTGGGGAGGAAATTAAAAATTCATTTTATGACAAAATACTGGGCTTCCTTGAGGTCCCCAATCTGCTTACTTAATGCTACAGTAAAGCACCTACACTTTTGAACAGACTGACAAATTTATTTATTTTTTTAATTGTTAGCAGCTTGGCTTTCTCTTGCATATTTCCCCTCCTCCTGTGGAAAAGTAAATAGGGACTGTCTTTTTAGTGGAAAAGCTTTCATACCAATTATGTACATACACAAGAGAGCACCGAAACAAAGATAGGTATTTAAAAATGTGGTCACCCTTTCAAGGGTGAAGAGGAGGGCTCCCCAGTCAGCAAGCCAGAAGCTTAAACCTGATTCTGAATAAGTAATATACAATCTAATACACTAATATGTTATTGTAACTTTCCCTTTATAAGAAGTTTTTTAAAAAGGCATAATTTTTCTCTCTGAGGGTGGTGGGTTTTGATATGTCAAGAAATAAATGAACATTTTTTATTTTAAAAAATACCACCTTTTCCTCCACACCAATTATGTTTACATTTCATGGGGAAAATGCAATACAAAATAAGGATAAGAGGATAGCAGGATTGGACACATATGGATAATTATGTTAGAGCAGGGGTGGAAGGAACAGGAGTTTTTGAAGGATAAATACATCAGGCATAAACCAGTTTCTAAGTGAAAGGATTACCAGAAATTTCTCCTATGCACAGGTTATTCCATAACTGACCACTTCAGGGTTTCTTTCCCCTATCTGTAAAGGCTCTGGCCCATAGGTCAGTGTCCTTCCTCCCTTCCCCTTTCCCTCCTATAACTGCTGCTTTCCCAATCCTAAAAACTAGTTGAAGATTGAGTAGCACTACCCACCCCTCAACAGCAGCAAGGCAGAGGGGGTATGTCCCTATGCCTAATTCAGGCCTGGTATAAGCAGGTGCAACTCAGATGACTTTAGTGTAGTTGCGCAAGCTTATGCCAGGTCTGAATTTGGCCTATTGACTCTAAGTTTGACATGCCCGTAGTGGATCCTGCATCAGGCATTGTTTAGGCAGCAGTCTGAAATGGATGGAAAAATCATGATTTTGTTTTCTATTAAATTAAACATTAAGACCCTGAATTTTAGAACAGCTTCAACTCAGCCTCATTTCCGATAGCTGCAAATAATTCCAGATGTAATTTTGCTGGTGTCTTTTATGCATTTGGAAATCTGCCTCACTACACCAGCTCATCAACTAGACAGACATCTAAGTGTTACAAAAATGTGGCGGTAATGCTCTGTAGGTGCAATATCTTAAACTCCTCCTGAGACTCAGTACCTAACTTACGAACGTGCTCAATACTGAAATGAGGGAAGGTTGGGCAGGAAACGCTGGGTTCTGAGTCTGTCTGGGTGAAAGTAGATATTAGGAGCCAAGAGAGGGAGCAGGTTCTGAACTTGGAAAGGTCAGGTGAGGGGAGAGGGTTGAGCTTTATGGGACTGCTGATGGGAGGAGGTCAAAGGAACTTGAGGAGTTCTGACTTGAGAGGGGTTATGTTATGTTGGCAGTGTGGAGTGTTAGTGGGCAGGGGGTGAACTGATGAAAGGGGCAGGGGGTGAACAGTGAAAGGGTCACAGACTAATAAATACTGTTTTCTCTCTTCCTGCCAAATCCTTTACTGTGATGTGTCCCAGAGTTTCAATCTGAAAGTATGGTTACAGAAGAGTGAGCATCCTTTTCACAATCTCCCTCTTTTCCCACCAAAACCCTCCTCCATGACAGACCTACACCTGCATCCAAGATTTAGGCTGCGAATATGCGGTCAATCTGCAGAGGAAAGGTAGGAGACAGGAGGGACTTTGTTTCTTGCAGCGCCCACCTGTATCAGCCTGCTCACATTATTATTTCTTCTTTGTACACCACCACTGGGTTTATCATGTATTTTCTACTGAAGCAGTATTTTGTGGTGTGCTTTCTACCACATATTTTACTATAGTACAACAATACTATACTGTTGTTTATTTCCCCAAAGATAGGCATTTCTTCTGTTTATTATAGTGGATATATAAATTATGTATTTGTTCTTTTATTATAATTTGAGGGAAAAGATACTAGTTTCAGAAAGTAAAGGAATGTATGCTTTCATTAGATAACATTATTATACTATTTTATTATTGGATTTAGGATGTTCAATTTCTGTACACATTTAATATTAATAAAGTGAATTTTTAAAAGAGTGAAACAATACACATCAGGCCTGATAAGTTGTTACAAGCACTGAAATGCAAGAAAATCAGCCAAAATGCATCCTATAGCTTACATCATACAGTATAATGAAATCAGTATTAATAAGTCAATTCTTATAGTGGTTATAATTTTTGAAGAGGAGAATTCAGAGAGTTAAGTAAAGTAGATAAAGTCTGTTTTATTAGTTAAGAAGCTTGGAGTTATTGTCACTAATTATTGTTATGTTATTTATTTAGTCCCAATGTACTTAACACAGTCTAGTTAGTGTACAAAAAAAGAGAGATCCTATCCCAAATATCAAATAAAAACTGGGAAATCCAGATAACGTAGGGGGTTTGTTTTCTTGCTTTCCATTCCTAAGCATTTGCTCTCCACAATAACTGTGCAAATGTTCGTGTGTCTCTCACTCCCTCTGCAGCCATTTATAGAGGTGAGATCAAGTTCCAGATTTTGTGAGTGTGTGTTAGAAGCAGGCATTTACTTCTTAGCTAGAAGTTAGGTAACATACCTAAGTTTTAAAGCTAACTGGCATTTTACTGAAGTGTATGGGTAGTGCTTACACTTTAGAGCTGGCAATCTGTGTACATTAGTCATCAGGATACCAAAATTGTATAAATGGCCTAGAGAGAGAGGGAGGAAGACAACTCCTGTTCTCTCTTAATTTTGGGGTCTGTCCTCCCTCAAAGTCTGTTCATAATTATCATCAGGTTCCAGACTGGCTTATTTGGGAATTAAAGGCTTGCAAAGCTCCTTTGGGTTCGGGGCAGTTTTCTCTGCTATGCTAAAATAGTGCATAGAAAGATAATGCCCGACTCTTGTTGAATCACACTGGCAGTTGGTTGTTTCCTGCTGGAATAAGGTGAGAAATTCTGAACCTCTTTACTTTACATTGTCTGTGCTTTTCTGAATGTAGTTATTTCACACTTTCTATCTTACTCTCTTCCTATCTTTTGAAACTTCCAGTGTTTCCTCACTACTTAGTATGTTGATAGACTTATCTACAAATTTAAGTGCAGCTTCTGATGCTCTTTCCTTTGTGGGGGGATTGTCATAGGGCCGGGCTTTCTCCCCCTCCCAAGCACACACTACCAGGCCCAGTCTCCTGTAAGACCATGTATTTTCTTAAAACAGGCAAGTAAAGAAACAGAAAAACAGTCTTTTAACTCACTCCTTTGTCTCAGGCATCAGGAGAGGTATCTGGACCTCTTACTCCTGGCAGCTTCCCAGTTTTAGCCCAGCTCCCTTTAATTTACTGGATTGGGCTCACTCTGACTCAGGGGAGCTGGGCCCAGCTCTGCTCACAAGGACCAGGGACCTTGTGACAGAGAGAGAAACAGTTCTCTATGACATCCCTTTTGTTCTTCTGAAATACATTAACTTTATCGGCTGTCAACTGATTGTTAATTGAATTGTTTGGAGTAGTCAGAAGAGGATTTCTCTGAGCTCCAAGAGACCTCACATCCTCTTTCTTTGAATATAGTTTACTCATCCCCTAAACTTTATCTCTTATATCCAGAGGACGTAAATATTCTTGGATTAATTTAACCAAAGTTGAGTTAACTTGTGTTTTACCAGTTTGGGCAGTTGTACCTACATCTGGGGTGTCAGTACAGTAGAACCTCAGAATTACAAACACCAGAGTTACAAACTGATGATCAACCACACACATCATTTGGAACCGGAAATACACAATCAGGCAGCATCAGACACAAAAAAAGCAAAAAAATTTCCAGACGATTGGAAAAAAGCAAATATAGCGCCCATCTTTAAAAAAAGGAAGGAGAATCCGGGGAACTACAGACCATTCAGCCTCACCTCAGTCCCTGGAAAAATCATGGAGCAGGTCCTCTAGGAATCCATTTTGAAGCACTTGGAGGAAAGAAAGGTGATCAGGAACAGTCAACATGGATTCACCAAGGGCAAGTCATCCCTGACCAACCTAATTGCCTTCTATGAAGAGATAACTGTCTCTGTAGATGTGGGGAAAGTGGTGGATGTGATATATCTTGACTTCAGCAAAGTTTTTGATACGGTCTCCCACAGTATTCTTGCCAGCAAGTTAAAGAAGTATGGATTGGATGAATGGACTATAAGGTGAATAGAAAATTGGCTAGATTGTCACGCTCAGAGGGTAGTGATTAACGGCTCGATGTCTAGTTGGCAGCCGGTATCAAGCAGAGTGTCCCCCGGTTCGGTCCTAGAGTCGGTTTTGTTCAACATCTTCATTAATCATCTGGATGATGGGATGGTTTGCACCCTCAGCAAGTTTGAGGGTGACACTATGCTGGGGGGAGAGGTAGATATGCTGGAGGGTAGGGATAGGGTCCAGAGTGACCTAGACTAATTGGAGGATTTGGCCAAAAGAAAGCTGATGAGGTTCAACAAGGACAAGTGCAGAATCCTGCACTTAGGATGGAAAAATCCCATGCACTGCTACAGGCTGGGGACCGACTGGCTAAGCGGCAGTACTGCAGAAAAGGATCTAGGGATTAGAGTGGACAAGAAGCTGGATATAAATCAACAGTGTGCCCCTTGTTGTCAAGAAGGCTAATGGCATCTTGGGCTGCATTAGTAGGAGCATTGCCAGCAGATCCAGGGAAGTGATTATTCCCCTCTATTCAGCACTGGTGTGGCCACAGCTGGAGTATTGTGTCCAGTTTTGGGACCACCCCACTACAGAAAGGACGTGAACAAATTGGTGAGCGTCCAGTGGAGGGCAACGAAAATGATTAGGGGGCTGGAGCACATGACTTATGAGGAGAGGCTGAGGGAACTGGGCGTATTTAGTCTGCAGAAGAGAAGAGTGAGGGGGGCTTTGATAGCAGCCTTCAACTACCTGAAGGGGGGTTCCAAAGAGGATGGAGGTAGGCTGTTCTCAGTGGTGGCAGATGACAGAACAAGGAGTGATGGTCTCAAGTTACAGTCGGGGAGGTCTAGGTTGGATATTAGGAAGAGTTATTTCACTAGGAGGGTGGTGAAGCACTGGAATGGGTTACCTAGGGAGGTGATGGAATCTCCATCCTTAGAGGTTTTTAAGGCCTGGCTTGACAAAGCCCTGGCTGGGATGATTTAGTTGGTGTTGGTCCTGCTTTGATCAGGGGGTTGGACTAGATGATCTCCTGAGGTCTCTTCCAACGCTAGCCTTCTATGAAATACTGTACAGTACTGTGTTAAATGTAAACTACTAAAAAATAAAGGGAAAGTTTAAAAAAAGTTGACAAGGTAAGGAAATTGTTTCTGTTCTTGTTTAATTTAAATTAAGATGGTTAAAAGCAGCATTTTTCTTCTGCATAATAAAGTTTCAAAGCTGTATTAAGTCAATGTTCAGTTGTAAACTTTCAAAAGAACCATAACATTTTGTTCAGAGGTATGAACATTTCAGAGTTACAAACAATCTCCATTCCCGAGGTGTTCATAACTGAGGTTCTACTGTATATGGTTATAAACCCAAATTTTGGTCTATGGGTAGAACCCACCATAGTCCTTTTTCCCAGTGGTGAGAGCAAAACTAGCTAAATAGGTTCAAATAAACATTCAGGGTCTGATTTAACGTAAAAGCAGTGAAGTGAAAGATAAAACCAGGGTGTGGGTAATCTCGCAGACCATATGCAGTATGCTGCAAGGTCTAATTCTCAACATGAAGGTATGAGTGAAGTATGGAGCATCAACATTCAGTCTGCATCGTTCTTACTTCTGTACCTTCTCTGACCCTTTTAACATGTAGACATTCACCTCAAGCTTTGTGGGTTTGGTTGAATGTTATTGATAGACTCTTTTGTAATAGTTTTTTTTTAAAAATACATTGAGACGTTCTTGTTTATTGGCAGGATTAAAAGCATGTGAAACTTTTCTCAATGCCTCAATATGTACTAACAAGTTAAAATATACTGATGAACTGTTTAATTTTTCCATGAAATGAAAGTTCAAAATCAAGCATGAAAAAGCATGCCAGTTTCCCTTCAGTTCTTGCTCTTCTCTCCCATCCCAAATTTTCAAAAACGTAGTATTAATTATTGTTATTCACTTCTGCAGAACTATTGTGACATACAGAGCAATGTGTATGAGTATTTTTGCTCCTGCAATAAGGAACAATGAAGTCCAAAACAATACTGTGCAGTAAAAGATAAGGCAGATTGCCTGAAGTTCAAGCAAATTTTTTATGTATTTTCTTCTGATTGAATGAACTTTTGCAAGTAGAGTGAGGAAATATAAATCTTCTTTGAGTAGTGTCCCTGTTGATGTTCCTTTCTAGGTGTGCTTGCGTCCCTGTGCTGCTGCTCAAAGAACTTCGATAGCAGTGCCCATTAGGCCCACACATGCACTCTCTCTCCTCGTGCTGTGCCACAAGGCTAGCCATCACGCAATAGCTACCCTCCCTCAGTTCCTTCTCAACCACCCCTAGCTAGAGACAGCTCCTCGCAGTCCATTGGGATCATCACTCTATTCACAGTTAGATACTTAGTTGTTCTTTTAATTTAGTGAAGCTGTAGTTTTTTCTTTATCCCTTTTTTCTTTCTCCTCGAAAAAAACCCACCATCTCTTTTCCTGCTTCTTCTTCCTGATTGGGGACCCTACCCACCAAAGAGGTATGCCCAGTTCACCGGGCTTCAAAGAGTGCTTCACTTGCAAGGAGGCAGTCCCACTGCATTTGCTGCCTTGGGGAAGGCCACAGCCAACAAAAGTGTGGCTCTTGTAAGGACAGAGAGCTCCAACAGAAGATCATCTTCACAGAGGCAGCTCTCAGACCCTCCCAGGACCTGCACCACTGGTTGCCTGGCAGACGCAAGTCTTCAATCCACAGTCTTTAGATGTAGAGGACCGTGGGGAGGAAACTAATTGCTGACTCCTCTCACAAGTTATCTAGGAAGAGAGCGTGAAGTCCTCATAGAGAGTCCCAAGATAGCCATAAGCGATCTCCATCTCACTTGGTATCTTTGGCACAGAAACCATCTAGGTCCGACATCCATGGCTCATGGAGACCCAGAGCAGCAGGTACCGCTGACATGCCCACGAACCCGATGGACATGGGCACCAAGTCATCTGCACCAAGAGACAGGAGTAAGCACTCCACTAAAAAGGTGCTTCTGGTATGCGAGTCTGCATCAGTATGGTCACCGACACCTTATCCAGCACCAGAGTGACTGGTACGGGCAAGATCCCCGTTCTCCCCAGCACTGACACTGGGACAATTGGTACAGGCAGAATCCCACCACGCCAGGGACCTCCATACATCAGACATACCAGAGTCTCTATGCTGGCTAGCCTCATGGCGCAGTATGAGGAGAGACAGGGCCTGCACATGTGCTGACACTGCTACCAAAGTTCTCTGATCAGCAGCGCGGGGACGCAAGCAAGTGGAGCACCCACAGGGGGACACATCTCGGAGAACTATCATTACTGCACAAGGTGAGTAACTTCTTGCCTACCATTAAGTGTAAATACTAAACATGCTGATCACAGGACCTTCATTCTGGGAGCACTAGGATAATGTCTTGGGTATTGATCTTTATTTTTCTGTCACAGTTGCTAACAGCATCTGATCCTGTGCTTCTCTCTGCCCCGACTTCCCACAGATATTTGCTAACATGTCAGTATTCCAGTTACATGTTGTCAGTGCCGTTCCCTCACTTATCACAGATAATTTAACTTTACTTTCACATTTAAAATGAGGTTTGTTGTATATTCTTCTTTGTATATGTTGTAAAGCATGGTATGTTATGTGACTATATATAATCTCTATCTCATGAGGGTCTCAGATAATCTGACAGATCATAAGGCCATCTTGCCTGACAAAATTTGTCAAACTGGGAAGCCAATTGCTTGAGGTTCAGCTCCTTCTCTTGCCCCTTGTATCTTTATGACAGGGCTAGCCAGCCAGTGTCCAACCTTGGAGTTAGTACCACTCCTGTTTGACTCTACTGGGATTGGCACTACTCTGCTTCTTTCTTCTCTGTAGGTCCCAGCTCCCCCTGGTACAGGCAGTGAAAGCTTGTCATGCTGGCTTCCTTCCCCACTGCAGAGCGAGTTATTCTTTGTATATTAACAACACTACACATTAAAACCATATTCATAGTTATGTAGATATAGCAATACAACTAGCCCTGTAAGTATGTGACCTAATATTTTGTTGTAACAAGTTGCCATACCTATTCAGGGTATTGTAAAAACCATAAACTCAATATGGTTCATGTGGTTCAATAAATATTTCAGTCTTTATTACTTCAGCTGTGACTTGTCACATGCTGAGTGATTAACTATAACAGTGTCAGTGTTCTCTCTCAGTCTAATTCAACAAAATTAGCATCCGAGTAAGTATATAGGGGCTCGTCATGCCAAGCAATGTATTAGTCTTCTCTTGGGTGCTAATAAATAGAGCCAGGTTTACTACAGCATAAGAGGTTTAGAAAAGGTAGTTCTTATAAATGGTACAGCAAGAGTGAGACAATGTAGAGTCAGACTCAGTCAAAACTAAACTAAAGAGGAATATAAAAGTGGAATATAAAGTGAAACATAAAGCTCTTTATTTACATCATTGTACCGTACCTTTGACTACTTTAATAAAAACACCTATTGCTTTTATGGCATATTACATCTTCAGAGTGCAATTGAACACTGAATAATTCTCATAACAATACTGCGAGAAAGGTAAGTTTAATTAGCCCTATTTTAGCAATTAGAAAACTGAGACCTGGGAAGGTTAAGTGGTTTGTCCAAGGCCAGATTTTCAATTAAAGGACAGAGCTGGACTTAGATCTCAGAAATTCCTCATTTTGAGCCCTATTCTTATTCCATTAGACTTGGATGCCTCTGCTACATAGTACTCGCACTTTCTTCATATAAATATCTATAAAAATAGAAGGCAGCACCACACCATCAGTGTGAAAGTATTGACAACAAAAATACTACTAATAGCAGCCTGGTGTTCAGTCATAATCTTTGTATGTGCATGCATTTTAACCCTTTTGGCCATGTACCCAAAATGTATCTGATGGGTACATTACAAATCCAGCAGACATACAAGACAGGCTCTTGTTAACACAAGGCATCAATGGTATCAACTGAGAGGTGCACAAATCCACATTTGGGACCCCAGAGATAAGCAGAGAGCCAGATGTCCTGTGCCAAGGGCTGATTAAAAATACAATAAAAAGTAATACAAAATCCAGATTAAATAAAATGTATCGACAGCTATTGATTTTAACAAATTTCAGTGATGCATGTCACATTGATGGTAAGGACACCTCATAGCAAATGTTGGCATCAGAAAGAACTAGCTTGTGCCAGTTATAAACATAATAAAAATGATTACTTAGTAGGGTGACCAGATAGCAAGTGTGAAAAATCGGGACGGGGTGAGGGGTAATAGGAACCTATATAAGAAAAAGCCCCCAAAATCGGGACTGTCCCTATAAAATCGGGACATCTGGTCACCCTAACTTAGGCAATAAAGTCAGATAAAGGCTCCAGAATAAGATATCATGTAATACTTCCATCTGATCCCAGATAGTTCCCTTGCCTAATGCCAGTTATTCCATCAGACTGTAACGGTTCCAACTCATCACTGTGGTGCCTCCTGCCGGTCATTCTGGGAATTAGCTCAGTCTTTTCGCAAGGCACCCCCCTCCGGTGGTGTCTCGCCACCATCACTTCTGCTCTGGACCCACGTCACCTCAAGGATCGCGGCATCCTCTTCAGGACACAGCCCTCCAGCCATGTCCCATTCCGGTCTCCCCGCCCTTCTGGGGGGAACAGCAGTCCTCTGTCCAGCCACTCACCTCTGTGGCCAACTCCAGCCCAAGGTTATAGCCACTTGCCTCAGTGGCAAACTGCAGCCCTTCACTGGCCACTCCCTTCAGTGGTAATGGGGGCGGGAGAACGGGGGGGGAAAGAGACTCCAGGTCCCGACCCAGGGACCCTCTAGGTGGTAGCCATGTGTTGCGTCTCCTTCAACCCCCGCCGTCCGTTTCCCTGGGCCACTTCCCCATAGCCTTAGCACCTTCTCTGCCCCTGTGTCAGGGCTTTAGTCTTCCAGCCAGTCATGCTGGAGCTCCCTCTGGCTCCACTGACCTAGCCCAGCACTGCTCTGTCCAGGGTGCTGGCGGTTCCCTCAACCCTTCAGGGACCTAGTCCTTTGTCCCTGGGCTCCCAAGAGGGAACTGCCACCTCTGCCCTGCAGCTCTCTTTATATACAGGCTTGCTCTGCTCTGACTGGCTGCTGATTGCAGCCCCTCTCTAATTGGCTGTCTGCTGCACAACCTCCCAAGGGCTGCTTTTAAACCTTTCTCCACCACTGTGGGGCAGACACCCCATCACACTGACCTATACTGGATAGTTTGTTTAAAACCCAATTAATCCAGATCAAATCCAATTAATCCTGTTTGATAACATTTGCATATACCCATTACTGTGCACGAACACTGCATTTATCGGGAACTCTGGACTCTTGTTGCAAAGTTGGCTAGGTTTGCTTTCAATTGAATTAGGTTGGTCTTTGGCTCATGTGCACACAATTGCTGTGCCCCACTATTTGCATACTTCCAACAGCTATCTCACAGTGCTCACCAGGTTGACTGTTACTGACCTGTCCATTTAGTTTATGCCCTCCTTGCTCTGGTATCAAGTTTCCAGGACAGCTCTTCTCCCTATTTGAAAGGTGGCACAGAGCCAGGTTTTGCCCGTTTGCTCCTGGATCCCAGTCAATCATTATTCTGGTGGTACAACAATTGCAATCCAGAAGCTCCCCCTCTCCCCCCAACATACCTTGTGCAGCTACATGGAGCCATGCCAAAATCCAGGATCTCATCGCCATATGGGGAGAAGTGTTGGTACAAGAAGGTCTTGTGGCAAGCCACAGGAATAAGGACCCTTTAGCAGACTTTGCCAAGCAGATGTCCCTGAGGGGTCATCACAGGATGCCGATCAGTGTGAGATAAAGAACAAGCAGCTCAGGAGAAAGTACATTGAACTGAGGAATAAAAGGAAACAAGCTGGTAGGGAGACATGGGACCTTTCCATTTTTTTGATTAACTGGACATGATTCTGCACAATTACATTACAACCCATCCCAGACACTGTTGAAGCCTGCTGCCTATAGTCTGTCTCCCACTGAAGAAGATCAGCTAGACCCATCAGAGGATGATCAGGAGGATGCTGGAAAGGAGCTGCCCCCCCAAGAGACCGAAACTTTTTGGGACTCTGACCACAACCAAGCTGCAAAGCCAGCCCTATTCCTGCTCTGATACAGTGGACCCCTATTCCTGCTCTGTATCGGCTGAGCCTGACTCCCAGCCAGAAACCCAGGCCAGGACCAAAGAGTCAGATCCCCTGGAGAGAACTTCGACATGCAAGTACCTATGTTCATAAATTTATCATCTATTATGATTGGTGGTGGATGTGAGCTAGGAGCTCTCACCTCCCTCCCGCTCACCCTTTTTGCTATTTCAAAATGGCACTGCCAACATGCCACAGTTACAATCTGTGCCCTGCCCCACCCCACCCCTCACCAGCAGAGTCTAAAAACGAAAGAATTCATCTGTACAAAATTCAACCGTTTATTGAGACCGTGCTTACAGAAAAAGAAATGTGATTAGTTTTCATAGTTTACATGAGGTATATGTGTACATTGCATGCCAGTCAAGACTACAAACAATACTGCTGATTTTGTCCTAAATGGAGCCCAGGATCAGGTCCAAGAAGTCAGTATAGATTAACAACTCCGCAATAGCGACCATTATGTAATTAAATGTAACATCGTTGTAAGGAGAAAAATGCCAAAGGAACCCATCATAGTAGCATGTAATTTCAAAACTGGGAACTGCACAAAAATGAGGCTGCTAGTTAAATGGAACTTAAAAGGAACAGTCACAAGGGTGAAATGCCTGCAAACTGTATGGAGACTATTTAAAAACACCATAATAGAGGCTCAAACTAAATGTATACTCCAAATATAAAAAAAAACAGCCACAAGACAACCAAAAACGATGCCTCCATGGCTAAACAGAGTAAATGAGGTGGTTAAAGAAAAAAAACATCCTTTCAAAACTGGAAGTCAAATCCTAGTGAAGAAACTAGAAAGGAGCATAACCTGTGGCAAGTCAAGTGTAAAAGTATAATAAGGCTGGCCAAGAAGGAATTCGGAGAACTACATAAGGACACAAAAATTAACAGCAATTAAAAAAAAATACTTCAGAAGCAGGAAGCCTGCCAAACAGTCAGTGGAGCCACGGGATGATCAAGGTGCTAAAGGAGCACTCAAGGAAGAGCTGGCCATTGCAGAGAAGCTAAATTAATTCTTAACATCAGGCTTCACTGCAGAGGTATGGGGGAGATCCCCACATCAGAGTCATTCTTTTTAGGTGACCGATCTGAGGAACGATCTCAGATTCAGGTGTCAGTAGAGTTGCTTTTGGAACAAATTGATACATTTAATAAGAAGTCACCAGGACCAGTTGGTATTTACCCAAGAGCTCTGCAGGAATTCAGATATGAAATTTCAGAACTGCTAACTGTGGTATATTACTTATAACTCGGCTTTTGTAAAGGGAAATCATGCCTCACCAACTCATTAGAATTCTTTGATGGGAGTCCAACAAGTATGCGGACAAGGGTGATCCAGTCAATAGTGTACTTGTACTTTTGACAAGGTCACTCACCAGAGACTCTTAAGAAAAGTAAGGAGTCATGTAATAAGAGGAACAGTCCTATCATGGATCAGTAATTGGTTAAAAGATAGGAAGAGTAGGAATAAATGGTCAGCTTTCACAATGGAGAGAGGTAAATAGCAGGGTCCTCCAAGAATCTGTACTGGGACCTATGCTGTTTATCATATTTATAAATTACCTGGAAAAGGGGGTGAACAGTGAGGTAGCAACACTGGCAGACAATACAAAATTATTCAACATAGTTAAATCCAAAGCTGACTATGAAAAGTTACAAAGGGATCTCACTAAACTGGATGACTGGGTGACAAAATGGCAGATGAAATTCAATGTTGATAAGTGCAAAGTAATGCCCACTGAAAAAAAAATCCAGCTATACATACAAAATGATGGGGTCAAAATTAGCTGTTACCACTCAAGAAAGATCTTGGAGTAATCATGGGATGAAAACATCCACTGAACATGCAGCAGCAGTCAAAAAAGCTAACAGAATGTTAGGAACCATTAGGAAAGGGATAGAGAATAAGACAGAAAATATCATAATGCCACTATCCATGGTACACCCACAACTTGAATACTGCAAGCAGTTCTGGTCACCTCATCTCAGAAAAGATATATTAGAACTGGATAATATACAGAGAAGGGCAACAAAAACGATTAGGGACATGAAACAGCTTTCATACGAGGAAAGATTAAAAAGCCTGGGACTGTTCAATCTAGAAGAGACACAAGTAAGGAGGGATATGATAGGAGTCTATAAAATCATGAATGGCATGGAGAAAGTGACTGAGAAAGCATTATTTATCCCTTTCACATAACACAAGAACTAGGGGGTCACCCAGTGAAGTTAATAGGCAGTAGGTTTAAAACAAATGTAAGGCAGTTCTTCACATAACACACAGTGAACCTGGGAACTCATTGCCATGGGATGTTGTGAAGGCCAAAAGTACAGCTGGGTTCAAAAAAGAATTGGAGAAATTCATGGAAGATAGGTCCATCAATAGCTATTAGCCAAGATGATTAGGAATGCAACCTCTTGCTCCAGGAATTCCTAATCTCCAACTGCCAAAAGCTGGGACTGGACCCATACAGGGGATGGATCACTCAACATTGCCCTGTTTTGTTCATTGTTGTTTGCATCAGATGCTTCAGAGACAAACAACATTTTTCCCCTACTGCCACAGTACCTGCAACAGCCAGACCATCAAGGACAGGGCCTCTATATACTGCTGACAGGCTGGCCAACGTGAGGGGGAGAAAAAGGGAGACTCATGATAAGATGTTTGCACAACTCATGGCAGAGTCACAGAGGCGAACCAGACTGGCTGAGAGGTGGAGGCTGTACATGAAGATCCAGGGGATAAAGAAATGCAGCTCTCCCAGAGATAGCCACTGTCACTAAGGACAGTGCCACAGTGGCCAGTGAAAGCATAGTTGTGGCCAAGAACAGCATCACCATTCAAAGGGGAATATGGAAAAAGATAGAGGGATGCAGAGGCAATTCATAGATGCTATCCCTGAGCCAGAATGCCCTCTTGCTGCTAGGCCAGCAGGCTCTGCATTCCCATGATTTGGGACCCAGCCATGTCCTTCAGCTCCTGCACAACACTGGCTATTGGGACCAGCAGCAACTCATAACTTAGGCATCCCTGTAGCACTGCTTCCAGTGGTTCCTATTCATCTCTGAGGTCCAGCCTGAGATGCAAGAACACTTGCACCTGGGAGTCTAGCTCTTTTGAGCCTTGCAACACCCAAGAACCCACAACACCCAAGAACCCACACAGGCAAGAAGATCCAGAGGCAAGGTGGATATTTGCTTTTAATTTAATGTTACTTTTAATATTTTACTGTTGCATTTTGAGTTTTGTTTGCTCTGTTGCAGAAATTAAAAGGTTTGTGTATAGTTGGTTACTTAAGAAGATTGGTTAGTTATATGCATTTCCAGAGAAAGATATTATTTTTCCAGTAGTTTCATTTAAAACTTTATCATTGTTTTTACTGTCCTTTCATAATAAAACCATTTACAGTAAATGTGATGATGACTCATACTAGATGTAACACAAACTCCTTGAACAAAGCTGAAATAATTGATAGGATTTTGCAAAAAGCACATAAGGAACGTTAAACTTCAACCACCCACACACACTAGACAGTGCTTGCAATGACTGCATCCCAACACACACTCCACAAGCTAACATGTTCAGGCAGGGGACTCAAAATATGAACAACAAACACCCTGACAGCATTCCCCTGGGTGTTTGTGTTCTCTGCAGGATGCCTTGTTGGCCAGTTGAACCTCCAAGCAAGTCTCTGCACCTCAGCCTCTCACCCATCAGTAAGGCTTTCCTGCTTGTTCTCACAAATGTTGTGTAAAACACAGCACAGAGCTATAATGGTTGCAACTTTTTCTCTGCTATTTCAGAAGCAGAGCCATCTGCCTTTCAAACAGCCAATGCACATTTGACTACCATTTTACAGCTACTCAGGCGATAGTTAAAATGGTCCTTTTGTCCATGTGGCCTGTGTATAGCTTCATTAGCCAGTACATCAGCAGGTAAGCTGTGTCTACCTGAATAACTGGACCAGCCAGCACACCATTAATGTCCACATTGGTCCTGAGGGCCAACAGTCCTTTCTCCATTAATTTAAATAGTACTGAGTTCAGAAAGATCCTAGAATCAGGGTCCCTTATGTCTATAAAACTGCTGCGGTGTTCAGTCATTCCTTGGAGCACCATAGAGAAATGCCCCTGTTTATAGATTCTGTGCTTTGGGGGGTTCCATCAGTTTCCCTAAAGTAGTTTGGGAACCCGATGTGTGGAAAGCGATCATTAATCTCCTGAGCATTACCCAGCTTCATGACCATGTTAAATTGCACCTTTTCAATGGCATAGCAGACCTGCAATAAGAATGGCTCCAACGGTTGACAGCAGGCTGTTTCGCCGTGGGTATGGAGCTCCACATGTTGGAATGCTGTCGCTGAAGCTCTGGAGTCAGTTCTGAACAGATCTCAGAAGGTACCCTTCATCATTCTGAAATTCCCTCACCACTGCTGGTCACCTCAGCTCTGCAAAATGATCCTCTCCCATGCTGGTTTTGTGGGCCCAGATGTGGCACCGAATGAAATGTAGTTAATCCAGGAACAGCTCAGTGTCCTATGGTTCTTCCGCCTCGTCCCGCTGCCACCACTGCAGAGTATCCTCCTGCTGCCAGAGAAGCTGCTGCTGCTGCCAGGGAATATTCTCTTGCTCCCACATCTCCTGTTCAGTGGTGCAATGTCAGAAGTCCAATGCCTAATTCATCTGGATTTGAGTGCTGTGGTACAGCCCAAGCAACCCGTGTGTATTTGTAGTTGTCACCATAGTGGCGTGGAGCATTGTTGGGTCCATTGTTGGCTGACAGCAATTTGAAATGGCACAAGAATAGACCTCCGAGAAAGGAAGTACAGGATGGAGACAGCGGAAACGTGGGGTTTTAAAAAAAATATTTGAACTCACTTGGCTTTCCACAATTCACTGCTAAAACAATCCCAGCATGCATGCTGCTCAGGAGTGAAGCAAAGGACCAGGGGATAGCCTCCGAGAACTCTGTGCCCTCAGTTGACAGCAAACTGTGGCTGTGTGCTCATGTGATGTGCATTGAAAATGGAACAGGTGTCTCTGTGCATGCTATCAGTATAACTCACAAGTTACCTAACACACATCAACAATCTATGCATTAATCCCCCTTGCAGACACACCCTAAAATAACTAGCGAGAACTATTTTCTGTAACTAATAGGTTCACTAATAGTTAACCCAGCTGGTATAGGGAAAATGGACTAGGGGAAGGATATATGTTGGTTGGAAAGACTTTTGTATATATTATTCGAGTTACTTCCTAATAGATGTCAGGAGAACAGAATGGGTGGCAGATTAGCGTGCTGCTACCTAAATTTCCTGCTTTTGCCATGACTCATTAACCTGAAGAGATGTTTTGTGGTCCAGTGCAACCTATTCAAGATATTGTTTAAAAGAAATAGATAGAAAATAAGAGATGTCCTTCATGTTCTGCCATAGCGTATCCTATTTCTCTTTATAGAGCATGATGATTTGTTCTGTTCCCCCCCCCCCTTTTTTTTTTGAGGGCTCCAGTCAATGGCCATTGAATGTTGTTTAATCATAAATGCGTATTTCATGTAATATGAGCTGCACTGTTAAACTTAAGAGAATTCTTCAGTGGAAAATATACAGTAGTTTTTGGAAGAGAGAGGAAATCTCACCCATCTAAACCATTTGAGTGATTCCATATGGATATGATACCAAGCAAAACAAACAAAATAAAATGGTCAGGAAGAATCTGGCATAGTTTTGAAAATCAGTGCTAGCGGATGAACATGACAAATTGGGATCTGGGCTGATGGAAAATAAAAAGAAGAATACCTTCAAGATAAACATAAAGCTCTTTATACATTTCATGGTACCATACACTGTTCTTTGGTGAAGGATACAGCGTCTTCCATTGTGTGTTGTGCATTACTGATTCTTTAGAAAATAAATATTGATGGAATGAAGATATAACTGAGAGTGGTGGTGAAGAACTGAAATGACAGTGGATGAGTTATGAGGGCCAGTATGGAGGAGCAAGATCTATCAATGGTCTGTGTGATGCAGGAGGTGAAACTAGATGATCACAATGGTCCCTTCTGGCCTTGGAATCTATCAATTTTTCAAGGAGTATAACACAGAAGTTTGGACATCCAAAAATAGATGGCTTCATGATGCCAGAGACACAGGATTCCAATATTCTACTTGAGAGAGCCAGAGAAGCATCTCTAAGAAGCTGCAAATAATGCATTACTTCATAACTCCATCTCTCAAGGTCTCCCCCACACAGTACAATTGTTGTCCAAGGTCATTCATGCCCGCACAGCCTAGGAGGCCATAGTTTTAGAAGTAATTTCATATATCGGTGCTTTACCCCATTTGACTAACTATTTAGGTGGCTCTGCTATCCCAGGGACTGTGCTAGGAACAGAATCCAGTGAGTCCTGAATTTAGTAGCATGGCTGGCTGAATGGAGAATACTGAGAAACATAAACTGTAAAGAAGTGATAAATAAGTTCTTTGTACCTTTGTGCTATTTATAGTGCCATCCATAACCCTTATTTTCTTCTCTTCTGTCTATATCCCGTGAGTCCTATGAAAGAGAGAAAATGGGTCCATTTTTCTTCTATCAAAAAGACATTTCCCGTGATCGATCCATCCATCCCCTCCTGATTTGCATATGTACTCTCTACAGTCGTTATTTGTTTAATCTGACATTTGTATATGCTAGTTACAGCTCAATCTGAAGGTTATAATTCCATGGTGTCACAGGGTAGCACTGGCCCTTTAAGAGGGAAGAAGCCAGTGAGCCTGTGACTCATCAGCTGCTTCCTAATTGAGCCATATAAATGACATAGTTGGTGAGTTGGAGTCAGTCAGAAAAAGGGAAGCGAGAGCTCCTTAGATTAGTCAGGAAGAGAGCAGATGAGAGCTGCCTGTGAATGAGATATTGGCAGGTCAGAGATGCCAGAGGCAAGCAGACTAGAGGAGGTCCCTGGAGGAAGCTGTAGGTAGTTCCTGGGTAAAGACTGAAGGCAAGAGCAGCTAGAGGGGTTTGCTGGCTGATCACGGCAAGCCAGAGAGTCAAGGCCAGAGGGCTGAAGGCCAAAGAGCACCAAAGGGAGTTGCCTGCTGCCTTCAAAGCCAGAGAGCCAAGGGCCAGAGAGGGCTGAAAGCAGGGGAGCAGTGGAGGGACTTGCCCTCTGACATCCCCATGCTGGATAGCTGGAGCCAGAGGGCTAAGAGCCAGGGACAGTGAGGAATGCTGCTCTGGTGAAGATGAACTCCCAGCAGAGAAACTGTGGTGGCGTGGGTGGGGAAGGTGCCTGCTGGCAGGAATGGGATTGCACTCCAGCTGGAAGAGCTGGGGTGGTTGTCTTGGTAAAAGGACAGGTGTGGGCTGAAGAAAAGCCCATGTGTGGCAGCAGGCTCTGGAACATGGTATGTGCTATGTCAACAGATTAAAACACGTGCGATTTTAAGGACTAGGTACACTGGTGGTGAGAAATGGACTATGTTTGGGTACTTTTGTTATGGCTTGTTTGAATTAGGCTTTTGTAATAAACTCTCCCCAAGGGGTGAGGGGTATTACTGAGTCAAGAGAAAGTCTGGATGGAGTTACTGGGGACCAGAAGAAAGGGAAACTGAGGCAGGTGCACCTGTTCTGCCACAGGATGGAATTCTAGGCAAGGTTCCCCAGGACATGGGCATACGTTACTAGCACTGTAGTATGACGTGCAACATACCAAGTTGTTGTTAACAATAAAAAAATGCTTTGCAAGATCTTATTCTGAAGAGAAAACCTATGGGCCGGCCTCCAAGTGGCTCATCTTCTGCACTGTACCTTCAGGTGCCTCGATCACAACAACCAGTGAGGATTTGCAACTCATAAGTCAGGATATCAGTAAAAATATCTTATCAGAGACAAAAACATTGCCCGATAAGCCAACATTTTTCTATTTATGGCTTTGAAAGGCTCTCAGGGCCATTTCTACTGGCGTCACATCATGCCTGAAAAAAACTCATTTTGTTGTTCAGCTTGAGTCATGCTACAGTAGATGTAAAAGTGATTTGCTAAGCGTTTTATCATTAAGATTATATAAGTAATGTGCTTTCACATCTTAGCATGAACACTGAAAGGACTCAGATCTAGAGTTGTCCACTCTGAGGTAGAAAATAAAAGTGTCCCAAGTTGAAACAAGAAGTGCATAGTATGAATCGGGAGTCCATGTCCATGGAGGGAAAAGGTGACATTATTATTAATCAACATTTCCAAACCTAAATGCCTACAGTTAGGCTCTTAAGTCCACATTTAGGCACCTAAAGAGAAGTGGCCTGGTTTTCAAAGGTGCTGAGCACTCGCAGCTCCCATTTATTTCAATGGGAACTAAGGTTATAAATTATAAGCAAGTGAAAACAGGGTTTTATGATGGAAAGTGTAAAGCAACCTTAACTACAGGTGTCATTACAAGCTATGCCTACAGTAAGATAATAACCGTACAAAGTAATCAGAGTTATGAAAAGCAAGTCTTGTATGTTCCCTGTCATTTACAAAATTATATATGAAGTATCCTCAGTTGGCCTTTTACCTAGCATTTATTAGTTAGCCAGTTTCTTGGGGCTCTGTGCATCTCCCTACCCTCCATGGATGGCCTGAGAGCTACTTAAAACCCCTTTAGATCTGAGGAATCGGTGGGATTGGTGAGTCCTACTCCTGTCTGCTCTGCAAGGAAACAAGCCTCCCACTACCCAGAAAATCTAACAAACTCCCATGTTAAATCACCCCTCCATGTTTTTTTCCTCCCCTGTGTAGATGGTGATGCAACCATAAGGAAATGTTTGCGGTGGCCCTTGCAAAGTTGATCATATAGCCTGCTTCTTCAGATTTATAAACTTCAGATTCCATTGACCCAATGGGCCTGCTTCTCTGTGAACTACCATTTTAAATTAAGATTTACTTAATTTTGAACAATAGCGATCTCCAAAAAGAGCATAAACCTGCAGATGGGCTAAACTACAGGAAAATTCTCATTCAGAGTATGGTACATTACAATGTACCTAACACACACAAAATATAGTGTACCTAAAATGGTGTAGGGGGCTCTGGCACAGATCCTCAGCTCTTAACTATTATAGCTCCATTGACTAATAGAACTATGGACAGTTGACATGACCCAAGGATCTGCTCCTTTGTGCAGGGGTCAGCAACGTGTCCATAGTAAACATTTTGAGGTCTGTGGTAATTTTTCAAGAAACGTTGAATGACTAAATGACATACCTCCCACCCCAGTGTTCATCACTAAGTATGGTCATTTTGTCAAGTGTCCGTCACGCAACATGATGGTGCCAACTCCTGCCTTTGTGTGTGAGACCTTTGCACTGGAGTGAATTTCACCCACAAAGCAGTAATCCACCATGAGCGTGCCAGTCAGAGCGTGGTTCTATTCTGTTTGGGTTTTCAGCACCTATAGAACACAATATGGCTCTCAAACACAATGACCAATCTGGTTTAGATTCATTTAAAATATACACATAACAATTAACCTGACTAAATGTTACAATGTTAAAAATATGGCCGGATGATATTTGAATTATTAAGATTTAACAAAAGTGAGTTTAGTCTTTAAATAAAACCCATCTTTAAAAATGAAATCTAATACCTAAAGTCCTTGCTCCACTTCCTCAATAACATGCCAAGAATTAAAATAATTTCCACTGAACAGCATTAGGCTGATTTATGCAGCATATATTAAAGCCAAATACTGCAAAGTATATTCAGTTTTTATTAAAGGAAAAATTGTTGTTAGACATTTTAACATTATAGAATGGATTAAAGGATTTAGGATATACACATGGGAAGGGGGAAGGTTACAGTTATGTGAATGAGCAGACTTTTTATGAAAATCTTTTAAAAAGAAACTCTTACGGGCTTTTTTTAATGAGACATAAACCAAATTTGAAATCAGGGTGTAACATTATATTGCATGGCTGCTAAAAAACACTTTCAGGTTAGGCAAGGACACGATTGTTCTCACCTAAATGAGTACCAGATTGCTGTATCTAATATAAGTGTAGACAATAGCCCTACAAAGATTAAATATTGGCTATGTACCCAGACTGAAGAGACTGGAATGGTGTCTTTCAACTTTGCATCACACAGAATGCAACTAACAATACTGTTTTGAAATTTTGTAGGTGTTTGTGAAATTCAAACAAAAAAAAATTCTCCCAAAAATGTTATTTCTTTAAAAAGACAGAAAAGCTGAAGACATGTTCATCTCATTATTGGAGAAAATAAGTGCTATATATTTCCCTGTATGATGTGACAGGGAGCAGCAATTCTTTGTTAGTTTTACAATTGGGGTGGGGCAGAGAATGGGGGGGAAGGCAGTATGCTTCCCCACTCTCATAACTCCCAGCTGCCTCTCTGCAACAACAACAACGCGAGCAGAGCTCCAGCTGAATTTTTTTTGCGGAGTTGGCGAGGGGGGGAGGAGGACCTGATCTAGAGAGTGGAATCAAGGAGCAGGGACTCAGGGCACATGCTCCAACAGAAACCCATTGTCACTTAGTGGGAAACAGCTGCTTAAGTTTCTATTAGCAGGGTTAACATTAACTTGCTCTACAGCTTCATCCTCCATCGGATGGGACAGAATTGTATAAAAGCCACCAGAAGGGCTACTAGTACCATAAGAACTGAGCAAATTATATTGCCAGTGTTGGGAAACGGTATGGGGAGCACTTCATGTGTAAGGCAAAGATCCATTAGATTCAGGCCACAGTTTCCCATGGATCTCCAGCCTATGGGATTGACAGACCATCTTCTGATCTCTTCCACGCTATCACCTGCCCTTTCTCCAGGAGGAGGCAGTATGGCATATTTTCAGTCTGCAGAGTTTTCAGTATAAGGTTTCCCTTTCTACCAAACAGAAACAAAACAGTTTTAAAAATGTAGCAGTTTCCATCTCCTTTACAGTAAAGATTGACTATAGCAGATCATGTTATGTTGTAGCCAGGTATTGCAGATTCTTTTATGAAAAAGTACTGGAGTGTCTTATAATAACAGAGTGAACGTGAATTAAATTTGTCAATAGGATGTATGGAATGTGTATACAAACCTAGTACCTGTCAAAAACCATAAGGAACATCATAAAACTCAGTGTATTGTCATTATTTTTAATATCTTTTCCCCCTATTGAGTATATAACTTAATAAATAAGCCTTTTTCAGATCTTTCACGTATCACAAACTTTAGGTAATAAAATTTATAGCAAACCAATCTGGGCTGCAGTGATTTAGAAATGGCACTCACTAATAGTAAATTGTCATCCTGTATCTAAATGTTATGTTGCAGTCTTAAATATATGTCCAAAATGGAAACTCTGAATATTAAAAATATGCATATATTGGGGCATATAATATTTTTAATTGCCATTACTTTGCAAACTTTAATGCAACTGCATTTAAGTGCAGTGCTGCCTTTCAAACCCTGAAGACATTTGATAAGGAAACATAACTAGCAAATGATGTCTTTCTCATAACCTTTGCTACCACCTACGCAAGTAGAGAAACAGTAAAACAGTCTGCAGCTTGAAATGGTCAGTGCAGTGGCAGGAGGCCAGCATCATTTCGCAGCGTCAGCTTAAAAAACCTTAATGATTAACAAATGGGTTGTTGCCTAAAGAGTCCGTCCTTTATGACCACCAAACTGGTGGCCTCTTAAAAAGTAGCTTTTAATTGTTCTGTAGAGAAACATAAAATGCCTCTAAAAACTCACAAAGGAAGAAATCGTTGTCATCCAAGCTGACTTCATTGTATGGATGTCGCAATAATGTGCCATTTTGAATAACTGATGTCCCAAATAAAGGTCAGTAGCATTTGGTGAGGAAATATAAGACTATATATGGCATGTCCAAGTACTAAGCAGAGCTGAATAAACCAATGGTTCTGTTTTGTTCAAATCTGTTAACATGATCCTCATGCTAAAAATACCTATGTTACGGTTTAACCACAGAGTTTCCTTTTGAAATTAAAATAGCAATCAGCAGCAGCTTAAAAATATTGCCGCTAGGCCAGGCAATTTTTATCTAATTGACTAGTTTAGACTCATTGCCACTATACAGTAAGTCAGACACTGCAAATAAAATCTTCTTAAACCAATCTGTTGAAGAAAAACAAAAAATCTGCATGTTTTGTTGGCTGAATGAGCATCAGGAAAGTATACAGCTTCAGAAATAAAACGTTACATATGAGCTCTCATTCGTTCTAACCTGTGCTCCTTAATGGGATGTCCCAATTCAGTGTTTGGGAATTCTAATGGGCACCGAGACACATCAATTACTTTTTTACATTCCTGATTAGCCCATTCAAGTGCAGGACATGCAAGATCACATTCAAATCAGTTAAAAACTGGACACATTTTCCTAAACCCAGGTCTATGACAGCATTTCCCAAATGCCCCTCGGGAAGGACTAGCTAGGGGAGGGCATCACAGAACAGTGGTAGTGCAAGTTTCTTCCTGCTGCCCTGCAAATGTGATGGGATCAAAGAAGAGCATGATTGGTTTCATTTTCCTGAAGGAGGAACCGAGGAGTCAAAAAATTAGGAAACGCTGCTCTGGTGTGTGACAAAGGACATCAGATTGCTCTCTGGCTTGGGGTGTCCCATGCCATCCCATTTCCTCCTTCAGAATAAATTCCTCTCCAAACAGCTTTGCTCAGTTTCCAACTGAGCCTTCTAAGAGATAACAGTTTCAGTTTCTTTTCTGAATAGTTTGAGGTAGGAAATAATACAGACACACTAAAGAAGCCACATTAGAAATCACAGGCAAATCCTCAGCTGCATCAGAATTCTGCTCAGTGCAGCTTGGTAGATCATTGGGGCTGTCAGGGATTGGCTCATCCCCAGATATAAGTTAGAGCAGCCTAACTTCCATCTACTTATAACAGCCCCTGGGGCTGCTATACTGACCAGGGATCACCAGAGCACACGCTGGCCATGTCTCCAACATACTTCTGCAACATCAGCAAGGAAGGGGTGGCTTAGAACTGGCATAGTACCATCTAGGCTTTCACCCCATGCTAGGAGAATCCCAGCTGCTCTGTTGGGGTAATTTTGGCACTGCCAAAGCAGCACCAAGGTCCCAAGCAAGGCCAGTATCGAACAGTACTCCCGCCAGAATTAAATCAATCAGATAGTCACTGAGTGCAAAGCGTCCAGTAGAAACAGATACAAATTGAGAAGAGTGATATTTTCATAACAAAACCCACTATATATTAAAAAAACAACAATCCAGTATCCTAACACCAGATCACTACTCAAAATTGTCGTTTTGAACTACAACTTAGAATTGTAGGGTTAGACAGGATTGCAAGGGTCATCTAGTCCAGCAGTTCTCAACTGGGAGTCAGCAGCCCCTTGGGGGGCCACCAGCCCTTTCAGGTGATCCACAGTGCCCTGCAGCTGAAGCCTGAGCCCTGGCACCCCCTCAGGACTAAAGCCGAGAGCCGCAACACTGAAACCCTGAGTTCCCCCACAGGGCTGAATCTCGGGACCTGCAGGGCTGAATCTCGGAGCCCTGGCAACCCCTGGGGGGTTGAAGCCGGGAGCTGCATGGCTGAAGCCAGAGCCACAAGCACAGATGCCCCCCACATGGCTAAAGCCAGGAGCTGAAGCCTGGAGCCACGAGCCCTGGTGCTGCTGTGGGGCTAGAGCCATGGGCTCTGGTGCCTTCACAGGGCTAAAGCAGGGAGCCGCAGTGCTGAAGCTGGGAGCAGGGGGCTGAAGCCCTGAGCCCTGGCGCCCCCCACAGGCAGAAGCCCCACCTCCCAGCGGGGCTGAAGCCCTAGCCCAGGTCCTGGTTTCATCCCCAGGAGGTGGGGCTCAGGCTTACAGGTGAGCCCCTAGAATGGGGGCCACCCAGCGTGTCTGTCAGTCTCAACGCCTTCCAACCCAGTTCTGGCTCTGCCCCCCAGGAACTTTGCATGCGAGGGCTCACTCCTTGGTTTCTGCCCTGGTCCTAGTGAGTCTAACACCAGCCTTGCAGGTTACATAGCACCATTTACTGGATGTAAAGGAGCTATTTCAACAGAAGCAGGACAAGTTACACAGAACAGGGGAAATTGTTGTGTTAACAATAAATATCAGAGATGGATAACTTTTTAATTCGACCATCACCACCTTCAAAACAACAAAGCCCACAGAGCAATGATACCAAACTTCCTTCAATAACTTCAACCACAGTAAGGGCTGAAGAACACCAAGGAGGTGATGTGAGTAAGAAACAAAGCCCTTATTAACCTGGCAAAACTTCGAAAATATGAAGACAGCTATTTGAATTTTGGCTTTATTTGTTCTGGAATTGGAGATATACCTCACCTGCAGTGTGTAATTTGTGCACAAGTACTGTCTAATGAACGTTTGAAAGCTTCCAAATTACAGAGACATTCAGTTACAAGCATGAAATCTATAAGGATAAGCATCTTTTTTTTTTTTTTTTTTTTTTTTTTTGACTGAAAGGCCAAGGAACTGCTTGGTACTAAAGCAGTAATGAAATCCACAACTACTGCCACTAAAAAGTTTTGGAGTTCATCCTACATAGTGGCACAGAAAATTGCTCAAACAAAAAAATTGCATACCATTGCTGAGACTTTGATAATGCCATGTGCTATTGAAATAACGAGGAAGTGTTTGAGAGGAGAAGGCCAAAGTACTGACATCAAATGACACTGTCAACGGATCACTTCTATGTCAGAAGACATAGTTTTACAGTGTATTGATCGGCTGCATGACAGTGATTTTGCTATACATCTAGATGAATCCAGACATTTTGAAAATGTCCCAATTACTTGCCTAAGTTTGGTATGTGTGGAATAAGGAAATAAAGGAAGAGTTTTTTGTTTTCCAGAGAGCTCAAGACGACATTAACGTCATGACATTTTCGAACTGTTAGATGATTTCAGCAGAGATCAGCTGGACTAATTGCATCGGGGTCTGCACTGCTGGAGCTGCAGCAATGACTGGAAAGCATTCTGGTGTTGTGCAAAAAATAAAAGCTGTTGCACCTCGCACTATTTGGATACACTGCTTTTTACACCAAGAGGCACTTGCTGCAAAAGATATTGAACCAGGTCTTTACAATGTTCTGAACACAGCGGTAACACTTGTTAATTTCATTAAATCCAGAGCAACAAACCCAAGGTGTTTTGCTGAACCTCGTGAGGAAGTGAGTACAGAGCCCCATTTCTTGCTCATGCATACAAAGGTGAGATGCTATCTCGAGGCAGAATGCTTGCCCATACATTTCATCTCAAGGAAGAGTTATGTACTTTCTTAGCTGATAAGAAACCTGAACTTTCCGAAGTGCTGAAAGATGATGTGTGGTTGACAAAACTGGGTTACCTCACAGACATATTCAGGTAAATGAATAAGGTGAATAAAACTGTGCAAGGTGGGAACACTCATTGTATTTCCCAGCATGAAAGAATTGTGGCGTTCAAAAGAAAACTACAGCTCTGGAAAGTTCTGTGGGGGCACTACTGGTATATTTGAGCTCTTACGTTCTAAAATGAAACATGGACTTTGACATTATTAAACCTCAGCTAGCAGCGCATCTGTCTGGTCTGCTTAAATTTAATGGTTATTCTCCCAAACTCACAACAGAACAAGCTGCTACACACATGGGGACTACAAACCCCTTTAGTGAGAAAACTGAAGCTAATTGTCCACCCAATGTCCCATCAAAACTGTTAGAAGAGCTCATTGACATTCATCAGACAGATCCCTCGGAATCCAGTTCAGCTGGAGACATTTTGGTGTGAGTGTTCCAATGAGTACAGCACCGCTTCTTCTGCAGCTCTGAAAGTTTTGATCCTCTTTAGTACCACCTACTTATGGAAAGCTGGATTTTCAGCCATGACATCACTGAAAACAAAGTACTGAACCAGGATGAACACTGACCATGATATGCACATGTGCTTGTCAAACATTCCCCCACGTCTTGACAGAATTGTTGATCAGCACCAGCAACAAGTTTCACACCGAGTAAAAAAAATAAAAATAAAATCAGTTTTTTATATGTGTATATATATTGTCCTTTTTAATATATATTTGTGTGTGGAACTGTGGAACTATCCATATAATACAGCTTTTAATCTACTGGATATGCAGAAAAACAATTGTGGCACAAGTGGGCCATGGAGTTGTTATAGCATTGGGGATGGGGGAGGTCTCAGAAAGAAAAAAGGTTGAGAAGACCCCTGATCTAGTCTAATCCTCTGCCAAGATGCAGGATTTGTTGTGTCTAAACCAGGGGTTGACAATCTTCAGCACTCAGCCCATCAGGGCAATCTGCTGGCGGGCCGCGAGACATTTTGTTTATATTGACCGACCGCAGGCACGACCCCTGTTCCTCCTTTTTCCCCCTTTTAAAGCCGAGCACTACATTAGCCCTCTTCAGTCTTCTGGAACCTCTGAGATTTCTTCAGCTAATTCCATCAGTGCCTTCAGGTGAATAGTATCCAGTCCCACTGATTAGAATTCAAATTGGTCAGAAGATCTCGGATGTGTTCTTTACTTATCGCAATCTGCATCCCTTCCCCTTTATTGTGTGTGGTAACTTTGCTAGTCGTCCGGTCACACGTTATTTTTTGTGAGAAGACTGAAGAAAAGTAGGCATTGAGCAGCTCTGTTTTCCTATCATCTTCCATTACCAGTTCACCTTCTCCATTGAGCAATGGACCCACACTGTCCTTGATCTTTCTTGTTTTGCTGACGTATTTGAAGAAACCCTTCTTGTTGTCTCTAACATTCCTTTCTGGCTGTGACTCATCTTAAAACAGTGCTGCAATTTATTTGTTCTTTTAGTAGGTAAATAGTAAATAGCTTTTAGATTCTAAATTATCATGGTTTATAGAAAAGATTTTCAAGATTATACAGCAATTGTCACTGTAATTATAACACAAACTATAATATTTACATATCTGATATATTTCCATAGAACTATTATCCAGTGTATTCTTATATTTTCGATTCCATTAAAGTCGGCTCTAGAGATATTGATGCCCAACAACTTGGAAAACATCTGACTCTCACACATGACCGTCAAACAAAACTAATACTTTCCCGAAAACTCACACTGGAAAGGGACCAGTTTTCAACTGACCTCAGATCAACATCTACACACAAATTTGCCCATATATTTTTCTGCACATGGAAGAACTGCATTTGCACACACAGACTGGGTAGAGTATATACAGATTTGATATGCAGACAGGAATTCACACAACTTTTACAAGCGCAAAATTAGGGGCCACAAAACTTTCCACAAAAAGTACTATTTTATCTCAGCACCTTTTTTCCTTGCTTTCTAAACATGGTCTTCTCTTACTTCCCCTAGCCCTGACTAATACATGTAGATTTACAAAATGGTGTATAAGGAGGCTCATATTACACTGTGGCAGAAATTTATGATACTAGGATGGTCTGTATGGGGCCCTGTGTCTTTTACCCATCCTGTCATTTTGGAGATTTCTAGTCTAGCCTTTGCACCACTCCACTCCTTTCTTCTAACTGCCTAGTACACCATTAGCATGATTTATTTCACTACTACTTAGCTGAATACTCATATGCAACACTTTAGTATCCACAACAGAGATGCTGTTTGCTCAATCCTTTCTGGAAAGTGAAGTTGTTCTCAGCAATGTTCTTAGTCCCAGTCAGACTGAAGAATAGCTAAGATCCCTTGAACCTCTTGTATTCAAGTAATATTTCTGCTGCTGGCCCCTCAGACAGGCAGAGTGTATCCCTTCTCTGTGTCTCTTTTAAAAATGTGCTACAGAACAGTATAGCAGATGGGCTCCACATACAATTTCAGAGGGACCTCTTTACTTCTCCACACACTCAAAATTGCAAATCCTAATCGTGCCACGGCCCCTGAACTCTGTGCCAGGCTGATGGCTGAGCTGCACAGCTTCCTGACTTCTGTTTAGGGGCAGCTTAGGTTCCAGGTAATCTCTATTGCCTGTGGCTAGGATTCTGGCCTCCATGTCCCTTTGGACAGAAGCTAAACTTCCAGACTGACTCTTGGCCTCCCTTTTTGCTTCCCTGATTTCTAAGCTGGTAGAGAACTGGGCTCAGGGCCGGCGCTATAACTAGGTGACCCTAGGCGGTCACCTTGGGCGCCAGGATTTGGGGGGGCGGCGGAGCGGCTCACCACGACTGCATCCCAGCTCCCGCCCCCCCCCCCCCCGGCTGCGGGAGCTGAGCACCCGCGGGCAGGGGAGCTGGCGCGGGGGGCATTGTGGGTGGGGGGGGCGGCACAGGGCTGGTGCAAGAAAGTTTCGCCTAGGGCGCAAAACTTCCTTGCACCGGCCCTGACTGGGCTCACTCTTGAGATCCTGGACTGTCAGCTGGACACTTGGCTTTCCTGCTTTGCTTTTGGCCCTGGTGTGATCCCTAGATTCTTGTCCCCCCACCACCACCAAGGGAGTGAGATGAACATTGGAACAGCAAATAAAAAGCACATATTGTATTTATTGAATGTCATAAATAAGTAATAAACAAGTCCTCTGTCAGGGTCTGGTGAAAAAACAAATGGAGTACACATACTTCCTTGCTCTGAAGTAATTTAATTACTAGAGAATATTGATTATAATGGCATCCACTAGTGTTGCTGTAGTTAAGGTCTTGTAGTATTTTCCATTGTAAACCTTGATTTCCAGGACTTAACTACAAGTTCATGGTCTGAAAGCAAGGGTGTGGGGTTTTTTCCAAAATGTTATTAAAATCATCTTAACCATTTTTGTTAGAATGAAAAAATTATTAGTCATGTTATGGTTTCAGAAACAACATTAAAACAACAATCCAGTTCGGATTTAAACCAATATAAGTAAGAAAATTCAAAGCTAAGGCTCTTACCCTTAGTTCAACCTTTTGTCCTCAATATAAAAGAACATGCTCTGTGAGACATAAAATCAGACACTCTTATGAGATCCTTGCAATAGCTATGTTAAATTGGACAAGTTCAATACAGAGTAAAAGCCTTAACTCTGAATGTACTTTTTCTGTGTATTTCACGCCATACCATTACCTTCACATATAGTACATAGGTTTGTCTTTGGGTGTTTCAAGACAAGAATGTATCACTTAATGGGACCGCACTTGTGTACTTTATTGTAAGCTATGAAAAACTTTGTAAAGTAACTGTGCTGCAATATAGATTCCTGCCTGTTTTATAAAGTATGTTTTACAAGGAAAGTATCTAATTTGTGAATGTTTTTCTTTGCTTGCCACAGGCCCTTATATGGAAGGTTTATAGTTTAGTGCCTCGGATGGCAATTTAAGAATTTAGATTTAAAAATTAGAATGAGGATAACAGAGATACAAATAATGAATGGCACACAGAAGGTGAATTGGACTCATTTACCCTTTATCACAATACAAGAAAAAAAAAGGCATTCAATTACATTGAAACTTTATTGGGCTTTATCAACTTTAAAAATTATAAAAGGAAATATTTTTCAACAATGCACAGTTAGCCTTTGGAACACATTGCCACTACATCAGTAGGATTCAAAATAGGATTGAACATTTATATGGATTTTGAGGACATCCACAGTTATGTTAGATAGGATTAAAACAATTGGGAGGGACCTACACCCTTATGCTTCAGGACATTTGCCAACCTCTCACGTCTAGGGCTAAGGAAGAAACTTCCCTTATGGAAGTATCACAGTTATCAATCCCTCCTGGTCTTAGTCATCACCTCTCTCGGAATAGAATCACATGATTTTCCCACTCTCAGACTGGGCCTTGAGCTGCAGACCCCAGATGCAAACCATGATTAACTCAGCAGACATGACTTATGTTCAGTGCCTGCTGTTCTGGTCCTATCAGGAGCTGGTTAAAACAGTGACCAAGCAGCCTTCTTAAAAGTGAAGTCTTATTTGTTTAGCACAAAAGCATTTCAGAGAAAACAAATCTTAAAACAATGAAACAATCTATACACACACATCTTGCTTATCCGGTGTCTATCCATTTTCCACACAGGGATCCTGTCAGGTCTGAGCTTTCTATAAACCTGATACTTGTAGGGTCTAGGTGGTGTAGTCTGTTCCCTTAACTCACAAACCATTTCTCCCCCCTGCTTTGGGGAAGAAATCACTTTTTAAACTGTCTATAGCCCTTTTACCTCCCAGCACTGGCAAAACAGCTGTGCAACTTTGGACTGGAGCCTGGAAATAGGCCATTGTCCTACTATGTACCCCAAGTGTTTGTTGGGAGGTGCTTATCCAGATGTGTTGTGTTGCTTCCCAGCTTGTTTTCCAACAGACACCTATTAAGCTAAACCAATACATTCATACAGGACCTTTACCTCACTGACCAGGTCACATACAACAGTCATTAAATTATTGCATAGCCACATTCTTGGATAGCAGCTCCATGTCCACCTTGGGCAGATTATCCCATAATTGACCCCTAGAGAGTTTCTACAACTTCCTCTGAAACAGCTGACAAGATACTCAGAGGTCCACTTGTTTGTTCCAGTGTAGTAATTCCTTTGTTCCTAAGATAGAAGTTTGTTCTTCTATCTGCAGTACTTTGCAGATTTTTTTCTGTTTGTGCTAGGCAGTTGCCCCACACAAAGTGGTGTTTTACCAGGAAGTTTAGAAGACATATCTTTTCCAAAGAGAAAATGAGCCTATGACATCTGTCAAACTAGCCTCAATATTCCGGTGATATTTTTAGATAAAAAAATTCAGTTTCATATTTATTTATTTATTTACATGCTTATTTTACAGTTTTATATATTTTTCAGATCACAACCAGAATAAATGTAACCCTTCTGCCAGGGGTTGTCAGCACCAAAAAGAGGCAGGTTCAGCGTTGCAGGTTTTCCCTCTAAAGACTTTAATAACACCGGCTTGAGCTCCCCACCCAGAAACCTGGGAAATGATGTATATCACTCTAGGTGCCCTTGAGGAGCGATACTTCCCCACTCACAATTCTTCTCCCCTAGCAAGAATTGAACCCAGGGGTTTAAGACAAAGAGAGCTTTATGTGGGTGAGGCACCTGGGTGTGGAGGGGACACAAAGAATAGTCATGGGAAAACTAGCAATTAATAAATTCTGTGAGTTAAGACTCCCAGCCTTAGGGTGTCTTCACAGTAGTTCCAGCCCCAGACTTCCACTTGCATTTCTGAGTAGCTAATGCATTCTAGCCACTTTCCTCCTCCCCAGTTCCCCCACTCACAGTTTGTTGTTCTGAACCAGAGATATCCCAGGATTCTGACAGGTCAGGGCTGCCTGGATTGCTCTGGGGTCTCTATCAACTCACCCAGATGAAGTGATTTCAGCTTCAGGTACTGGGTAGGGAGGCCCCCACCAGAGTCCATTGGATAGGCTGCTGATATCTCTGAAGTTTCAGCTCATGTATCATCTTAAAGCCATCTCAACTCTGTGCCCTTCACTGTTTTGTAGCTGTTCCAACTCAGCTCGTTAAAGAGTGCTCAGTGGTATCCAAAACCCTCCACAAAATCCTTATCAGAGAAAAAAAAATCCTAGCAGAAAATCAGAGTCACGATCCCCTCATAGTCACTTTTTATAGGGGGTTCAGGGTCCCATACCCATCTGTGCCTGACTGTAGTGTTGGTCATGGCGGCCTCAGACACAGTTAGTGTCAGTAAGGGTTTCTTTTCATTTCCCAACAGTCAATAGCATTTTATTGCCTCCAGACTCAAAACGTAACAGTATTTTAACCAGAATACCCCAAACTGTTGCTTAACCAAAATGCAAATGAGGCCCAGCCCATTCAGTCATTTCCCCCTGTTCATCAGCAGATGCCAGCAGAGAGCTCACATCTGGAGTTCACAAGCAGCTGTGAGCCGAAGTCCTATTTCACCACCAGGCATCAGTAGTAAGCACTGTACAGTCTAGGGTGTCAGGGTCCCCTGCCCTGGGGAGTGATAGAATACACAAGCAGAGTGACCAGTGTGATGGCAGCAAATGTGACGTTAGTTCCGGGAGTTTGTTTTTGTTAGGAGAGGATTAGCTAAATGGAAAGACAAAGGGAGGCAGAGAGCTGAGGGGGCCAAAGCCAGTGAGAAGAGGAAGGAGGAATAAGAAGGGAAGCTGTGAAATGCGTCTGAGGTGAACAGATTGGAAGGGACGGGGAGGAAGAGGGTTGGAGCTAACAGCAAATCTACACAGGTCAGAAAATGTCCAGTAAAAAAATGTAGAAAATACTCTGAGGACATCAGCAGCATCTGTTGGGCCCTGTTCAAGCTGCTTTTGCAGCTGCTCCTGACAGCTTTGGTCTCTGGCTGGCTCCTCCTTGCTGTTTCTTTCCCCAAGGCCACATGGTGATATTGGGAGGGGAGACACTGGCTGGGTCCTAGTGCCTCCAGAGGGGAGGTCACCCCCTGAACAGCTCTGGGTCCTCAGGGTGCTTGAGTAGGGGTATCTCTTTCATTGTGAAGACTAACAACAATGGTAGTGCTGGGTAAGTGTAATCTCTTTTTCTTCTGGAGTGAGCATTTAGCAGAGGCTGCTCTGTCTTTGTTGCAACCATGTGCTGCATGAACAGCTACTAGAAATGGTTCTGGTAACAATGGTTTCTGAAAACACTGACACTTATAGCAAACAGGTTTGTACACGCTGCTTACCCTACAGTAGGGATCTCAAACTCAGATGACCACAAGGGCCACATGAGGACTAGTGCATTAGCCCGAGGGCCGTATCACTGACCCCCCCCTCGCTGTCCCCGACCCGGCCCCCACTCCATCCCTTCCATGAGGCCCCGCCCTTGCCCCGCCTCTTCCCATCCCTTCCCTGCCCCCATTCCAACCTCTTCTCCGAAGTCCCCACCCCAAATCTGCCCCCATTCCAACCCCTTTCCCAAATCCCCGCCCCTGCCTACCTCTTCTCCTCCTCCCCTGAGCGCGTGGCTCCCCACTCCTCCCCCCTCCCTCCTGGAAAGCGCTAAGCGCCGCCAAACAGCTGTTTGGCAGTGGGAAACGCCTGGAGGTAGGCAGAGGAGTGGGGACACGGCGCGCGGGGTGGGGGCGGTGAGGCCGCAGGAAATAACGCGGGGCGGGGGGCACGGGGAGTTTGGCGGGCCGCAGGAAATAACCCTGCAGGCCACGTGTTTGAGACCCCTGCCCTACAGAGACCACACAAATTGCAGTGGTTTTAAACATAGTGGTTGGGATAACTCCCAGCTGTCTCTTTAGAGAAAAGAAGACATTTTATATTGATGTCTGCTTTGACTACCTTCATCTATTGAGCCTAGAATGAAAAGGTACTTGACAAAACTATCTTAAAAATTCCCAGACTTACTACTGCTATTATATTATCAATTATAAATTATTATTATTATTTGTATAATGGTAGCACCACAAGGCTCCAGTCAGTATCCAGGGTCCCAGTGGGTTAGGTTCTATACAAACATATACAGTTCTAAAAGATAGCCCTTGCCCCAAAGAGTTATAACCTAATTACAGAGTGGCCATAAAAGTGGACAGGAGAGAGGGAGAAGATGAGGGTAACAGTAATGGAAACACACGGTAACATGGACTGGTAGTGTGCATAATTTGCAGGTTTATGGGGTTTATTTAGTAAGAATTGTACACACGGGGAATTGTTGCACATGGAGGGGAGATGTGATCAACCAAGCTGAGCAAGTTTAAAATGTGCATCAGCTTCTGAAATTCTGTCCTGACATTATTGGATTCCAGCTCCTGACAGACATTGTCTGATTCAGGAGTCCTCCTGAATGAAATCACCAGATTCACAAGTCCTGATTTATTATCCTGGATCCTACAGTTGTTGCCTCAGCCCAATAAAGTGTCAGTTCATAGAGAGAGAATATGTGATGGTCTGGTGTGTTATAATTTTTTTATTGCTAGGAGTTTGGGACAGCAGCATTACTCACAAGTGGCAAGACCAGCCACATCATCATTTTTCCATTTGATGTATGTTAATTACTACAGGAGGAAGATTGCTTTGGTAGGAGTATGACACTAACAAGAACAGAATAAGATCAGTCCATTCCCCCTGTTGTTGAAAAGTCACTAATTATCCAGTTGCTATGCTGCTTAGGTATGTGTTATACTATAAGAACTATAGTTGGGTACAAGTATTCAGTATGCCTAATAATTCCTTAATAAAAATTGCTAATCATTTTGCTTTTGATGTAATTCAGTGTAAAGTTAGGTGTTTTGAGAGTGGTCTTTTGTCTCTCCTAGACTGGTTTCTTGTCTGTTTTATGATACTGAATCTGTAAAACATGATAATGGAAGGAGAAACTGCACATATGACAGGAGAACTCTAATATCCTGTAATTGTACTTCGTCTTTATTATCTACTAACTTCAGGTCTCAAAGACCTTGTTGACCATGTACTTTGGTGTACATACCCTGCCTTTGTCGCAGTAAATACTGTAACTGTTGCTGTTTGCTCAGATGAAACAATAATTTGTGAAGTTTGTCATCTGCTACTACAAAAATTTTCTCCACTTTATAAAGATTATAAAATTATGACAATCAATCAAAATTAATAAAGATGGAAAAAGAGTTGGTAACAGAAAATTTTGATTTAGAATTGGACTAAAAGCTTCTAAATAAGCTTAAAATACACACAGCTAAAAGAATCACATTTTATTTTAAATTCCTTTGGATATTTTTCTTTATCCTTTCTATGGTAGTGGCAGCTTAAATCTTGACTTTTGCACAAAGTACACTTACTGCTGTATAGTTTTAAAGTATTTCAGTTGTTTCTCTATATTCTCCCTTGCTCATCAAGTTGCTTATCATTTGTATGCTTGATAAAGAGTTAAAATAGGACGAGGACAGAGACACTGAACTAGATGGATTAAGAGCAATTCCTTTGTTTTAGGGTTTGCAGTTCTTCCTATTGCTCACCATGAATTGTGGTGCTTGAGCGTGCTTTGGAGCTGCACTTGGAAGAGATAAAGCATTGGCAGCCATGAGCACCAAGCACTGACAAAAATGCTTCCCACTGTTCCCCTGAAACATAATCTTCCTCAGCCAGTGAAGATCAGTGTTTCATGCTGTGTGCTGGACTCAGTCTTCTTGCTGGCCCATCACCTGGCAGAAGCCATTCTTCTCAGTTTATTTCACCTTATGGATCATAAATAAGAAAGCACCGTGCTCAGTAGCCCTATCAGTGGTTCAGTGCACTTTTCATCTACCCCCCCATAAGACTGAGCCCTAACGCCTAATTCAGTAGAGCACTTAAGCACATGCTTAATTTTAAGTGTATGCTTTAAATCCCATTGAAGACAGTAATAATTAACACTGATATCAGTAGGATGTAAACCAATCCCTAAAATTAAGCCTAAGATTAATTGCTTTGTTGAAATGGGATAGACTGCAGAATCAGTAGCCAGTGATTCTAATAAAGTAGCCAGTACACTATTGGCTGTGTGACTGTCTAAACAAAATGGTTGTACGTATTAACAAATGTTTTATCTAGGAACCCGTGAAACTTTGGAAAAAATAGTGATTTAGGTCCTAATCATAGAATCTCAGGGTTGGAAGGGACCTCAAGAGGTCATCTTGTCCAACCCCCTGCTCAAAGCAGGACCAACCCCAACTAGATCATCCCAGCCAGGGCTTTGTCAAGCCTGACCTTAAAAACCTCTAAGGAAGGAGATTCCACCACCTCCCTAGGTAACCCATCAGGACCTAAATCACGATTTTTTCCAAAGTTTCAAGGGTTCCTAGATAAAACATTTGTTAATATGTACAACCATTTTGTTTAGGCAGTCACACAGCCAATAGTGTATTGGCTACTTTAATGTTCTCACATGAGGAGCACCACTGAGTAAACCAGAACTAAGGGCTGCACAATCAGGCTCCTCTCATAAAAGCTTTAAGTCAGTGTCTGCTACTGGATAAATAGGATATAAACCACTAACAAAAAGTGAGTGTATATAGGACAGGGGCAGGCAAACCTTTTGGCCTGAAGGCCACATCGGGTTTCCGAAATTGTATGGAGGGCCGGTTAGGGGAGGCTATGCCTCCCCAAACCGCCAGGCGTGGCCCGGCCCTGCCCCCTATCCGACCACCCCTGCTTCTTGCCCCCTGATGGGCCCCACCCCCGGGACTCCTGCCCCATCCACTCCCCACCCCTGCTCCCTGACCCCTTACTACACTGCCTGGAGCACCGGTGGCTGGCGGCGCACACCTGGACAGACAGCCGCGCCGCCCGGCTGGAGCCAGCCACACCACCGCGCAGCACAGACCACCGGGTCAGGCCGCGGCTCTGCAGCTGCGCTGCCACCCAGACCATTGCGCTGGCGGCACAGTGAGCTGAGGCTGCGGGGGAGGGGCCGAGGGCTAGCCTCCTGGGCCAGGAGCTCAGGGGCCGGGCAGGATGGTCCTGCGGGCCACATGTGGCCCGCGGGCCATAGTTTGCCCACCTCTGATCTAAGGATGCACTTAATACCGTACAGTACCTCTAAAATGTTTGGATAAATCACCCAGAAAGTAATAAGAAGCTTTTAGCTTTTAATATTAAATGATAAACAGACTTTGAGTATCCTAGTCCTGTTTTAGGAAAAAATTAATCAGCTTAGCTATCGTATTCACAAGTTTAATGCTCTGAGAGAAAAGTGATTGTCTAATTTTTTTTTCCACAGTAATTAAGGAAAGTCAAAAGCAGCAACTGGAATCTGTGAGCTACTCCTCTCGCTATGCTCTGGGACTCTTTTATGAAGCTGGCACATGGATTGATGTCCCCTGGGCTGCACAGTACATCACCAATAATCCCTGCATACGCTTCATCTCCATCGATAATAAGAAGCGCAATATAGGTCAGTGCTCCTATTATTTCCCTTAAACACAGTAACAATAGAGGGTGTAGATCATGAAAAATGCTGTTTAATTGAGTGTTGCTATTCTGAACAGAGCAAGTATTTAACTCCAAGCCACAGGGGATAAAATTTAATGTCACATTTGGCCTGTAATAAAAATGCACTATAAAACCAGGGAAGTTTTCAGAAAATCGTCACCTAGCACATGGTTTGTATTACTGAGTTTATGAAAATAGTGTCAGAGGATTTAAAACGTCAAAATGTTACTATTCCAAGAAATAGTCTACATTCTATTATTTAAACATTAATTCATGCACATGCCAGTTTATCTACCATCATCTATTATTTTACAACTCTTGATCTTTCCATTGAGCATGCTTGGAACTTTTAATGAATTATATAATCAAGCCTGATCAGTCTAATTCAGTGTTAGCTAGCTTATTTTTTCATCATGGAAAATCTTTGAGATTACAGTATGTACAATATTACTTCACAAGACTATTTTGCAGAGTGCTGCTTAAGAGCTTAGTAGGCATTCTGTGAGGGCTTACACTTTTCATCTCTTTGTTGAAGATGTTCATAAAAACAGATATTATACTGTACTCATTAACCATCGTTAGCAAGAATCCCATGGGAAAACTACAACTCTTGGATCATGTTAAAAGTAACTACGGGCAACTTTCTAATATGAATTTTTTGTGAACCATTAATCTTGTTTTGGGGGGGAAGGAGAGTGTTGGGTGGGGTTTTCGTTTTGTTTTATTGTGGGGAGGAAGGGCAGAATGTGAATCCTATTTTGCTGAAATTCTTGGAAAATAAAAATTGACAAATTTGTTATCACTAAATTGTAGTGAAGTGAGGTTCTAACTACCTTGGTTAAATCTCTTGCACTTATATTTGGTGGTGTTTCTTAGAACATTCCAACTACACAACTATTTCAAAAATCTAACTGGGACATCCATAGTCTAGTGGATTGAGCATAGGGCTAGGAATAAGGAGATCTGAATTTCTCTTCTCAGCTCTGCCACCGACTCACTGTGACCTTGACAAGTCAGTTAACTTCTGTTACTTCATCTGTGAAATAGGAATAATAATCTATCAATTTGTGCAAAACACATGGAGATTTGTGCTAAAAAGTGCTGTGAACTACTGAACAACATGCGTGAGTAAGGATTTTCAGAATCAGACTCTATATAAATACAAGGTAGTATTAATTAACTGAACTGAAGCATGGTTTTATATGCAAGCAGATGAACCTAGAAATATTTATTTTTAATCTATCTTGCTCAGTCTAGACTGCTTGAGTTTAAATTCATACTTCGTATATGCACTGATCAGCTTCTATCTATGAAAGTACTCAGGTGTGCCCATCACTAGGGTTTCCCAAACACCAACAAAATTATATAAAGCAATCATATCAGAAAGACTGAATTCATTTTTCCTTGTATTATGCCAGACACAGAATTTTAAAACTATTATTGTATTAGTTACCATCTTTAGAAAGTAAGGCAAGCCATTCTTTAGCATTATTATTGTGGGAAAGCTGTGACAATGAAATAATCTCATATTTCCCTCAGGCAGCAACTGAGGTTGTTGTGCTTACTGGTGTAAGGGTACAGCTATAGGCCAGCTGCCTGGAAAGGCTTGCCTCTTGCTTATATAGTTTTCACCCTGTTTTCTAACTCCAGCATCCCCAAATAATACAGCTGTCAAGCAAGTCTCAGAGAGAGAGAGGCCATTCCTGAGATATCCCAGGGGCAGCTCATGTGAGGTCATTAAAGATCACCATCTGGACCTTGACCTGAATCCAGTAATGAACAAGGAGCCAGTGTAACATAAGTTCCAAAGTGATATGCTTAAGTCTTGCTGTGCTCAAACTTCCTTGTTTTCTTTTCCATCCTCACATTTACAGTAGCTAATTTTGGTAGTCAGTCTTGGAGGTGAGAAACTTCTGTACTGATGTGGCCAGGTCCCCACTTGGCCACTGGGGATGATCACAGGCATTTCTTGTTACTGTTGCATCACCTTGATGATTAGAAGGTGCATGTCCCCAAACTGAGGGTGATGATGTAGTTTGGGCAATCATTTCTAAGTATTTCCCTTTTCCCACCAAAATCACCTGGCATTTTTTTCAGGTTTTGTTTTAGCCAGTGACTCATACTTCCCCAGGCACACTGACTGATGATGATGCTGTTTATTGATGGCACAATTAACCAGCTGTGTAGCTGTGTAGCAAGTGTTTTGGACATATTAATATGTTACTAAAGATTATCAACATTTATATATTCAAGATGACACACCCTTTCCACCTAGTAGTGTAGGCTCCAAAATATGATGATAAATTCTCTAGGAAAGTGCAATTTCTCAAGAGGAATGAACTGCCTAGCAGTTGCAGGGTTTGAACAAGCTGAGGACCAGCAATTGCAGATGAACTGCCTCCCACAAGGCCTCATTACAACATATAAACAGCCAGCCAGCCCTCTCTTTTGTACTCTGTTCCTTGTTAACTTGAATTTTAGACATTTCAACTTTGTTCCAAGAAAACTAGTAGTGGAGTGGGAGAATAATGCATGTTAGCAAGGAAAGAGAAATATTTCTGATGGTGGGCGCTCCTGCATAGCATGGGTGTTTGAAAAGCATGCCCTTGCTCTGTTTATTAAGGATATTTTAATAAATAAAAATATAAACATCTGAATAGCACAAGTAAACTGTCAAGGAGAGATTCTTGTTTCTTTATATACAACTCCTAATGTTATGGGAATATGTATAATTACACACACACACAAGTAGCATTCAATGTGTAGTTTACTTATATTAGCGGTATAGTAACTGAAACACTGTTTTACAAAGTTTTCTTTGATTTGATTTAGTATATATATAAATAGTTTACACTTTCATTTTTCTCTTATTGCACCCTTGATAGGTGTACATTGTGTTTAAGTAAGAAATAGTTGCTTATGCACACACACAAAAGGTAGCAAATATTAAGATACAAACAAAACATGATGGGGGGAACAGTGCCCCACTACTTTTATGTACAATAATGTATACACAATAAGTTAAGCAAAGATTTTAGGTTATCTGGATTTTACATTGCCAATGAAAACTTATTGGCAAACAACGTAGAACTGCAGCCTTGAAGAGCACTACAGCCTTCTGTTATGGGAATCTCAGTTATTTTTCAAAATAATAGATGTTGCTAAAATAGATACATGCATACACTGTCTGCACAAATACAAGATTATTTATAGCTGTTACATTCTATTGCTCTTTACAGTAATGCCAACTTTTTTTTTTGTTTACACAAGACTGGGTAATTATCACGTTGACTCATTTAGCAAATGACAGAAGATAAGGAACAAGAAATAAATAGCACTTTATAGTGGTGGTTTGACTGTTTACTGGTGAGATTTCCAAATAAAAAGTGAACAATTTACTGTTACTAACATCGTGATAGGATGCAGTTTGTTATCAAAGCTAGTCAGTTGTCTCAGATTGGCAGATGAGACGTAAACCAAGAAATAATACAGGAATAGTAATTTTGTTCATTTTAAGGAATATGATGTTCACTTATGGCATTTCTGTGTTTTCACATAGGCATTGCTTACCACTATCTATTGATCAGGTAAACAAATTGTTAATGTTGTATTTACTGTACAGAAGATGCAGGCCATTAAAGTGTATCATTGCTAGAAGACCCACTAGCTGTATAAAATAATGTACAGTATCCTTATAACTGCACCTTGATATCCTGAGAGCTGCTGCTCAAGAGTCTCCACTCTGAGTTACATTATAAGACTTGATCCTGCAAAGGGATCTGCATAGCTAACTCTTGACTTCACTGTGTGCTGGGGATCTTCACAGGGGACAGGTGGGGAAGGAATACTCCACTGGAGCAGCTCTGAAGGTGCTATAGGGGTCCAGAGGTTGTAATAAACTCAATGGCTAGTGTATTCCCTCTCTGCAAAAGAGAGCTGCTCTTGCTTTGATTCCCCAAATCCCTATTCCTATAGGGTAGGGGGCTCTGCTAACAAAGAGGAGGGAGCAGAGTCTGTCCCATCACACTTATAGTATGTCACTGAGAGAGAAATTCCAACCACTGCCCTCCAGGAAAACATTCCCTACACACAGCTACTATAGACCAAACTTGATCTCACAGCCATGCAACCTTGTTGGCATCAGTTGGCTGTGCAGGTGCATATTTATATTATAAAGCAGAAAAATCAATAGTAAAGATTATTCATTGATTGCGTCATTCCCAGTATCATGGAGTATGCTCAGCCTCAATGGAGTCACACCTATATACACCAGCTGAGGAGCTGACCCACTGTTTTTTAATGAGGCTCGTACTGGCAGATGTAATGTTCTTGAACATTGCATCATGAAACGATCCTACTTCTATTGTATATTAACTTCTCTGCATCGTATGTATGTATATTAAATAGTTAGACAATAGGCTGTTTTAAAAATCCCATCAATATTTATAAGGGACAGTAGGAATTCTTCAGCAAAATTATTCCAAAAATCATATTTGTAAGACTGCAGAATCTTTACATTCTATAGGAATAAAGACAGATGACATACAAAAAGGTAGCAAGTTCCCTTCTCTTATTAATTGGCTATGTCATTATATAATTTAAAAGGAAGAGGAGACACATTTTCATGTTTTCAGGCTCAGCATAATTCTTAAGTATTCTTTTTACATTGTAAAGGGAAGACTCCTTTATCCCTCAGTACTGATGGAGCAGTTTTAGGAATAGGCAATAGCTAAAGCTTTGTCTCATGGAAGAGTCTACAGATTATTACATGTGGATTTCCTTGATAATCCCATGACTAGTCTGCCTGCTTATTATGAAGCCAATCAGAAACAATCACGAGGATAAAGAAATACTAGATCAGAAATCTAATACTGGTCATACTCCCCTTACATGAGTTCTTTTAAGATATAGTACATACATTACAGTGATACCATGCAGAATAAAAAAACCTCTGCACTATGAGAATTTTTAGGAGATAGTCAAGATCAGTCTGTTCTTTTACCAACCTATAAAATAGATTCCATTAATACTGATATTTTGGAGGAAATTCTGTTTATTTTTCCTGTTTCTTTCTAGGGTCTAGAATTTTATTAGTTATTTTTAGTTTAGATGTAATTTATTTAAATCTAGATCCTGACCTTTCTTCTAGTCTGAGGAATTGAACTGTTCTTCCCTTCCTGCAAATAGTGAGGCAGTTCAGCGTTATCCACAAGGTTTCAGGAACAAGTGAGGCCATTCCCCTTTAGCACCAGATTCTCTGCTGCTATTGGTACAGAGTGGCATTTATGCTCTCCTTTGTCAGTTGCCTGCGTAGTTTTAATAGCTTATTTTGCCTAACAGGAAGCAAAATCCCACCCCCAACTCTTCACAATCAAATTGGATTTTTTGGATAATGTAAGAAAGTACCCCATGCCTCACATTAACTGCCATCAAAATCTACCCACCAGGAAACAATATCTTTCCTTTTTAAATCTCTCTCTTCTAATTCCAGGTTTTGCAACACTGGTATCCTCCACTTCCATGGAACACAAGGGGGGAAAAATCTGGTAGATTTTCCTCTGTGAAAGATGACACCGTTCTTATGGCAGCCTTATAAATAAAGATGTTCCATTTGCAAATTGAGTTGCAAACTGAGGTTTATAAATCCCTTTGGCTACTGATGTGAGGGAGAGACTTACCAAAAAATTCCCAGCAACCCCTGTTAATAATGGTGGGATTCCCAGTATAGACAGTATTCTGGTGACCAGAACAGTTTTTGCCACTGATTTACTAAACCTGCTAGGAAGCAGGTATAACCAAACAAGTAGTGAAAATGGGCCTCACTCCCCAGACTGCAGTGTTGTTCCTTCCAGTTGTAGTATTGTTCAGCTGAACCAGTGTTAGAACCAGTGGGAATATTTTTCTGGACTTCCGTATTGTTGGACACCTTTAGTGATTACATGGAAGTAATTTTTCCTGTTTTGCTAGTGCCAGAAGTTAGGGTGTGGCTATTAGTTGTTTCAGAGTTCACAGTGGCTTTGTTTTGTTGAAAGTTACTGAGTCTTCGCTCAAAACCACAAAGCAGATACAGCAAACACAGGCTGTTGTACAAGTTTTCTCACACTCCCCACAAACGTGCTTCAGTCAGGAGCCAGCGCGACCACTTCTAAGAGTGAGGATGTTCATTCTCTGTACATTCAGTCCTTGGCGCCTCTGTGGAGGCAGAACAAGGGTGTTAATGTGGTAATGTTTTGTCGGTGTCGGATCTTTTTAACATAGGAACTGAATAGTGATCACCAGTTCAGGCCAAGCACATAACATTCTCTCAGGGTGTATAATTATCTTTGGACAAATACAGCTGGCTTTTATTTTATTTTTACAGAAACGTTGGCCTCTTCTCTGTGAGGACTGCCCAATACTCACTTCAACAGCTATTTGAAACAACTATAGGGTCCTTCACACGGGGCCAAATCCTGACCTTCTCTTACACAGGACTAAAGAGTACAGGCGTTACTTACTCTTTTGCATAGGAACTCAGCACTAACCTGATCAAGATTCAGAACAGAGAGGAAAGGGATGCAAGATGTTCACCCAATAGTCTCTTGTATAATTAAAACAGCTCACAAGCTAGAATCTCTCACTGTTTTTAGGCCTTTGTCTTCTGAACTTGCTACTGCTGCTGCTTTTTAAATCTACCATTTTCCATTTCTTCCTTCTCTTCATAAAAGGTATAGTTTTCAGCTTCACTGATCCCAAGACTGAGGTAAGTTCTCAGGTCACAAAATATGTAGAGATTGACCCTGTGCCAAGCAACGTTGTAACGTTGTCAGATTATTTACCGTCTGCCAATAGAGCACTAAATTTTGAATATTCCTGAACTCCGCTTTTTAGCTGAGCTAAAGATACAGTTTGCCAGAAGCGTCTCATTGTTTACATCAATAACACAGAAGTTTTCGGGCACATCTGGTAACAAACATCACCACACTGATCACAGATTGCTGCTATGTTGAAAGCGCTAAATTTTCTTCTAAATTGAATGATTACACAGCCTGACTTGATAGAATTTCTGCACCAACATTCTTTGTTTTATTTTTAAAGATAACAGAAGCTTTTATAATCTACAAGAGAGAAAATACTTATGAACAAATGAACCACTCTATGCTCTGCATGAGAGCCTGTGTGGTTCAGTTTGAGCCATTCAAAGTCTTCTCCCCCTCTTTCCCCCTTTCAAACTAGTGGAGATGACTAAGCAAACAAAACCTCACTTTTTGCCTCCTCTTTAGTGGAACTTTAGAAGTGTCTACATTTAGCTGAGATTTCATTCGTTTATATGCAGAGCCACTAATGAGCCTTTACTTGACTAATTGAAGTGATCTAGTTTTTAAGCTGTTAATATTGTGTGTTACATTATACCAAAGTTTCTTTAAAACCTTAAGGGCCATATTCTGACATCTTTTCCTCTGAGTAGTACCTTATTCTGTAAGTAGCCTCACTGAAATCAGTCACGTACTTGAAGAGTAAAGTATCACTCAACATGAAAAGAGTGGTCAGAATACAGCACTAAAACAAATTGAAAAATGAAAGGACTTAATTCTCCACTGCATCCAAGCTCTGCTAGGATGCAGGGTGGAGGCAATATTGAGCCAGTTGCAGCTCCCTGGGCATGTGCCAGTTATAGGGTGACCAGACGTCCCGATAAAATCAGGACTGTCCTGATATTGAGGAGTTTGTCCTGCGTCCCGACTGAAGTATGGTCGGGACGCCGTCTGTCCCGATATTTTGTTTCGGGCATTTTGTTTGTTTGTTTTTGCTGAGGAGCGCCTTTTCAATTATTACACTCACCCGGTACGTCTGGGTCTTCAGCGGCACTTAGGCAGCGGGTCCTTCAGTCGCTGACGGTCTTCGGCGGCACTTTGGTGGCAGGTACTTCTTTCTTCAGCAACACGACTTATTACCCACTGCCGACATGCTGCCGAAGGCCGTCAGCAACTGAAGGACCCGCCGCCAAAGTGCCACCGAAGACCCGGACGTGCCGGGTGAGTGTGACAATTATAAAGGCGCTCCCCCTGCGGCGGTCCTGATATTTTGTCTTTAGCATCCGGTCACCCTAGCCAGTTAGCCCTTACAGAAGCTGGGGCAGTCAAGGGCCTGCTCTAATTTATGCCAGTGGAAGATAGGTGTAGTGGAGCTCTGCTCTGATACAACTGCTTCCTGATTTAGCATGCCTCATTCCTTCCCCTTCACCAAAGGTTAGGGGGTGGCTTCCACAGCATCTGCCTTTACCATCCACACCCCTGCAGAGATTTCCCCTGCACAAAGGGCATTCTCTGCTGACCAGCTCCAGCCAGAATCTGTTCACTTTGTGCCTGTTCAGTAGCGCAAAGCACAGAGAACAGAACTGACGCAAAGAGCCCAAAATATTTTTCAAATTTTATTCACTATTTAAACACAGAAGTCATTTTTCAGCTAAGACTCTGATGCTAGTCATGATGAATTGTTTCATCATGGATATGGTATTGTATCCTTACTTAAAATTCTTTTGAGCTAAACGTTTAAAATATACTGTCAAACTTGAGTGAGTAAAACTGAGTTTCCTAGAAGAAAGGCTTATAGAAAAGTCAGGAATTTCTGAAGGGCATTAAAAAGGAGTGAACAATAATAATTTGCCTAAGTGCTTTAAACCACAAAATTAATGAAAGTGAATGCTATCCAAGTCAAATACAAATAAGCACATTTCATGAAGCTCTCCCATTCAGAATCTCATAATCTCCTTTCCTGATTCTCTTCCCTGCCAAAGTGTGTGTTTTACAAGATATAAATGCATGAAAAGACCACTTTCTTTTTCTGCTTCTTTACAGGTTTTGGAAAACAATCCATTGAGATAATACTCCAAACACAACATAATATGTTATTCTTTTCTGTATACCTGAAAGTAAAATGAATCCGCAAAGGGATGGATTTAATCTCTGAATTTTTCACCTTTAATCAAGTATTGCCTTTTGTCAATATCTTGTGACATGGTAAAGCAAGAAAAACTAATCCATTTATTACTATGTCATAGAATCATAGAATCATAGAATCTCAGGGTTGGAAGGGACCTCAGGAGGTCATCTAGTCCAACCCCCTGCTCAAAGCAGGACCAACCCCAACTAGATCATCCCAGCCAGGGCTTTGTCAAGCCTGACCTTAAAAACCTCCAAGGAAGGAGACTCCACCACCTCCCTAGGTAACCCATTCCAGTGCTTCACCACCCTACTAGTGAAAAAGTTTTTCCTAATATCCAACCTAAACCTCCCCCTCTGCAACTTGAGACCATTACTCCTTGTTCTGTCATCTTCTACCACTGAGAACAGTCTAGATCCATCCTCTTTGGAACCCCCTTTTAGGTAGTTGAAAGCAGCTATCAAATCCCCCCTCACTCTTCTCTTCTGCAGGCTAAACAATCTCAGTTCCCTCAGCCTCTCCTCATAAGTCATGTGCTCCAGCCCCCTAATCATTTTTGTTGCCCTCCGTTGGACTCTTTCCAATTTATCCACATCCTTCTTGTAGTGTGGGGCCCAAAACTGGACACAGTACTCCAAATGAGGCCTCACCAGTGCCGAATAGAGGGGAATAATCACGTCCCTCGATCTGCTGGAAATGCCCCTACTTATACAGCCCAAAATGCCGTTAGCCTTCTTGGCAACAAGGGCACACTGTTGACTCATATTCAGCTTTTCGTCCACTGTAACCCCTAGGTCCTTTTCTGCAGAACTGCTGCCCAGCCATTCGGTCCCTAGTCTGTAGCAGTGCATGGGATTCTTCCGTCCTAAGTGCAGGACTCTGCACTTGTCCTTGTTGAACCTCATCAGATTTCTTTTGGCCCAATCCTCTAATTTGTCTAGGTCCCTCTGTATCCTATCCCTACCCTCCAGCGTATCAACCACTCCTCCCAGTTTAGTGTCATCTGCAAACTTGCTAAGGGTGCAGTCCACACCATCCTCCAGGTCGTTGATGAAGATATTGAACAAAACCGGCCCCAGCACCGACCCTTGGGGCACTCCACTTGATACCGGCTGCCAACTAGACATGGAGCCATTGATCACTACCCGTTGAGCACGACCATCCAGCCAGTTTTCTATCCACCTTACCGTCCATTCATCCAGCCCATACTTCTTTAACTTGCTGGCAAGAACGCTGTGCGAGACTGTATCAAAAGCTTATGTCCTTCATAAGTCATAAGAAACTCAGTGTATGAACTTATATTAAGTTAGTTTTCCGCCCTTGCAGTATATGGTGGTGTTATTGAGAATAAAGACATTCATCAGCTGGAGAAAAACACCTGTTTCGAATATGCCTTTTAGTGAATTCCTGTTAACACAGATGTCTGTCAATAGGTCCAGTATTTTTCAAGGATCATTTCTCACTTGTCCCTTGTGATCTGAAGAGCCAGATGTTAAACTAAATTATTGGCATTAAGCCAGTGGGTTTGAGAGGAGTTACCAGTGTCAGGAGCTTGATAAAGATGCCCAGAGGCTAAAGGACAGACTCCACCTTTAAAAAAGTGTATTTGCGGTAGATCCTGAAGTCAAAGGAGGCTGAAACATCAAGAAAACAAATGCAGGAAAAAGTTACTTCCCTTGCACTAGGCATGTCTACAGAGCAATGTAAATCCAGTTCTGTCCCACATGCACAGTGTTTATAAGCCAGGTTTGAGCATCCACACTGAATATTGACCCTGGGTTTAGAATTTCTGGACCCACGTCTCACACCCACGCTCATGCATCTATACTGCACTATGCAGAGCTGAGCCAAACCAGACTCTCTCAGGCTTCCTAGCAACCTCCCCAGCTGTGGCAGCTCTAGTCCTTAGTTTGTGGTGCACTGGGGGAAAACTTGACTGTTCATCCAATGGCACTTTACAGAAATTTATTGCAGCCTGCCAACACTTCCTGCTGAGCAGTCTTTTGGGGCTACATGCTCCTGGCAACAGCAGTCTGAAACATTGGAGGAGCTACCATTTGAAGGACTTGCCCTGCTTGCACTTTCACTCCTGTGTCAAGAAGTGGGCTGAGCAGCTGGTGGACATTTCAGTGGCATTTTCTGATCTACTGAAGGCACTTTTGGAGGAGGACGATGACGATACAAACATGGCAGACTCAAGCTGGCTGATGCTGCTCACAATGCTCAGTGTAGTTGCTGATGCTATGTAGTGTAGACTGATGCTTCTAGAGCAGGACCACAAGCACAGGCTGGTGGGATCACATAGCCATGCAGAGCTGGGAAGACCAGCAATAGCTCCAGAACTTTTGCATGAAGAAAGCTGCATTTCTGGAGATTTGCAAGCAGCTTGCTCCAACCCTCCACCATCAATGCACATGCATGAGGGCTGCCATCCCTGCCAAGAAGCAGGTTGCTATAACCATCTGGAAGCTGGCTACCTCAGCCTGCTACAGATCCGTTGCTGAGCAGTTTGGTGTTGGAAAGTCAACTGTGGGGGCTGTCATGACAGAACTTTTTGAGGCAGTCAGGCATGTGATTTACCCAAAGGCGGTTGGCGTAAACAGTGTCCCTGAAGTAACAGCTGTTTTTGAGAGAATAGGGTTTCCAAACTGTGCCAGGGCCATCAATAGGACCCATGTGCCCATAGTTAGTCCTTCTCAATGAGCAGATGAGTACATAAACCGCAAAGGGTACTACTTCGTTGTTTTGCACTCTTGTCAACCACAGAGGCTGATTTGTGGATGCGAATGTGGGCTGCACAGGAAAAGTTCATGATGCCAGGGTTTGCGCCAATAAGGAATCTTGTCTACCTTCCTGTACAGACCAGGATGCTATTCCCACCAAATGACATTGTTATAAATAGAGTTACTCTCCACTGTTATTCTCTAGAGGACCCTACATACTCCCTTTTGCCTTAGGCTATGAAACCGTGTGCAGATCTCAGAGCCCTAGCAAAATAAAGTTTAATTATACTCTCAGTAGGTGTAGGATGGTGATTGAATGTGCGTTTGGCAGATGGTAAACAGCACCAGTGGGATTTCAGACTGTGGCAGGGCCCGCTTGCTCCTGCCTCTGCTCAAGTCCACAAACAGCTCAGAGACCTTTTTCTGGTAAAACACCCTGTGCAATTGATTTACAATATTAGTTTCCATCACCCTTTTATGCTATATAGCCTCACTCCTACAGTCCTAGGGAGCCTTCAGCGCCTGAGGCAAGCAGGAAAGAGCAATCTCTTTCTCCGTGTCTTTTTCTGCTTCCCCCTTTCCCACTTCCTTCCGGTGCTTTTGGATCATCTGGATAAGGGCCTAATTAGCCACTTATGTGCTCCTCAGCCTATCAGTTAGGCACAGATCTTCTTAATGAGGTCTGCTCTGGAGTAATTAATTAGAGTTGCAGTGACCAGAGTGCTGACTCAACTGCTGTTACCCAGCACTCTGTCACCCAGACTCGTTTGGATTCCAGTGTCATTTGCATTTAGCATTATTGTGGCTTGCTGCTGTGCTCTTCACGATCTTTGTAATCCAAAGGTGAGCCATTTGCCTGAGTGGACAACAATTAATTGCTGAACAGGTGCACTCAGCCAGAAAGTACACCTCTCACAGGTGCACATGGGCAACAGAAATCAGAGATGCTTTGTGCACCCACATTATGGGCTTACATGGACCAATGGAAGAGGGGGAATAGTTTGTTTATACATGTATTTGTACAGCAATGTTAACAGTAAATAAAGTACTGTCGTTGTAGTCTAACAATTGGATGAGGGATGTGATTGGCATGAATTTCTATGTACTGATGAGATGACTGCTTATACAAAGCGAGGATAGGAACAGTGGTTGTGTGACAGGAACTGTGGCTTTTCATTATGGACTGATCTGAAAAGATGTATTAAGAAATGGTATTTTGATACAACTTTCTAGTTGTACCTTCTTCAAAATCCATATAATGTGATGCCGTGATGGTAATAAACTTTCTTAATGAAATAAATGCCCCTATTTGTTAACATGGCTGTATTAAAAAACACCACAATAGTTAAGAATTGTCAGGCAAGCCAGCTGCCATTTAATAAAACACCAAATCCAGTCATAAAATGAAGTGCATAATGCAAATGTTAAACAGTCCAAAATGATGAAACCAGTGCAAAGAAATAAATCCCCTACTTCTGCCTGTCCCCTGTCCTCCTTTCTCTTTCTAATGTGTTTAGCACACACATGGCACTGCTGCATGGGACTGGAGGACTGCAGGGAGTACATTTGTCCTGTGCAACTAGTGTTCAGTCCCATTGCATAGGCCACCCAGCCATGTTATTGTCCAATGCATTCCTTGTCTGCAAGACTTACTACCGTGAATGGGACTCGGGACAAGGTGTAGTTGGAACCTGAGCCTGAACTTTCATGGCCATTAGCCCAAGAAGCCTCTCAAACAAATCTTTCTGATGCACTTAGTTTTCCTCCCTCAATCGACATTGCTTCTCCAGAAACTGCACTGCAAGTCTCTCCTCTCATGCTGCAATTCTCTCCTTATGCTCTGCAACCTGTCTGTGCTTTCCCTTTGGTATTGTACCTGCTTGTTGGCTCTGACCAGGATGTCCATCATAAGTTCGTCACTGACACGCTTCCTCTTTGATCACTCCATGACAGTTTGAAATCCCAGGTTCCTAGTGGACTGTGGCTGGGCTGCAGATGTGGGAGGGCCTGAAAACAGCTATCAAACAGTACATTATTGTCTCAGTATTTAAAAAAGGTTCAGTGCATCCTCAGACAAACATGCCTCTGGAATTGCAAGGCCAAAACTGATACTTTGTAAAACTCACCTTCACTGTATTCTCAGAAGAACATGTAAGTTCCCAGATGCTCTGTGGACACAGAATTAATCAGAGTGAAAGATCTGCATTCAGAATGTTAAGCATGGTGAAATGTACAATGCCATATATGTAAAAATTGCAGACCATAGTGACCTTGCGGAGTGGGATGCCGTGGTTTACTACCTAAGGTTTGTCAATCCTTACAAGCTTTCCACATTCTGGAGAACATAATGATGCTCGAGGTTACTGAATAGCAAAGGGACATTCTGTTCCAAGCTACTGGTGGCAAAGCAGCTGCATATACCTCATAGGTTTCCAAGCTTATGGTGACTAAGCAATATATCTATGAGTGGAGTGGGCTGCTGTCCTGTAGAGGAGGACCCAGAAAATATTACTTTTCCTGAAATGTGACTTCCTCTCTGTTGTTCCTACTATGGAAATAGTTTTCAGTTACACTGGTCTACAATTTTTGAGAAGTCGTCTGCTTCAGAGATAAAATGTGCTATTTAGTATGTATTTTGATGTGCTGAATTCAAATATGACAATTAAAACAAGTGATTGGCTACTGTTTCTAAGATATTTAAGTTTTTACATTTTAGGTCTGTGTATATTGTGTAGATAGTAGAGTTTTAATCATAAATTGTAAACCTAGGTCTTTTCATGTGTTTATGGTTACTTTACATGATACTGTTTCACCTGTCCTGTTTATGTAACACTTTAAAAATCAGCAAAGGGGTTATAGAAATAACATTTATTATGAAACAAAAGGCAAAAAACTATTATGTACAGTTTAGTCCTATTCAGTGTCTACTCGGCGCTTCTTGGCTTGTCTCTTGTATTCATTAAACGGAGCATCTCTTGTCACTGTCCAGCAATAGTCTGCAAGCATTGATGGGCTACATTTGCCCTGATAGCTTTTCTCCATTGTTGCAATGTCCTGGTGAAATCGCTCGCCGTGCTCGTTGCTCACTGCTCCGCAGTTCGGTGGAAAAAAATCTAGATGAGAGCGCAAAAAATGTATCTTTAGTGACATGTTGCAACCAAGGCTTTTGTATGCCTTGAGGTTTTCCACCAACAACCTGTAGTTGTCTGCCTTGTTGTTTATGAGAAAATTTATTGCCACTAACTGGAAGGCTTTCCATGCCTTTTTTTCCTTGCCACGCAGTGCGTGGTCAAATGCATCATCTCGAAGAAGTTCACGAATCTCAGGACCAACAAAGACACCTTCCTTTATCTTAGCTTCACTTAACCTTGGAAATTTTCCACGGAGGTACTTGAAAGCTGCTTGTGTTTTGTCAATGGCCTTGACAAAGTTCTTCATCAGACCCAGCTTGATGTGTAAGGGCGGTAACAAAATCTTCCTTGATTCAACAAGTGGTGGATGCTGAACACTTTTCCTCCCAGGCTCCAATGACTGTCAGAGTGGCCAATCTTTCTTGATGTAGTGGGAATCTCTTGCACGACTATCCCATTCGCAGAGAAAACAGCAGTACTTTGTGTATCCAGTCTGCAGACCAAGCAAGAGAGCAACAACCTTCAAATCGCCACAAAGCTGCCACTGATGTTGGTCATAGTTTATGCACCTCAAAAGTTGTGTCATGTTGTCATAGGTTTCCTTCATATGGACTGCATGACCAACTGGAATTGATGGCAAAACATTGCCATTATGCAGTAAAACAGCTTTAAGACTCGTCTTCGATGAATCAATGAACAGTCTCCACTCATCTGGATCGTGAACGATGTTGAGGGCTGCCATCACACCATCGATGTTGTTGCAGGCTACAAGATAACCTTCCATGAAGAAGAATGGGACAAGATCCTTTTGACGGTCACGGAACATGGAAACCCTAACATCACCTGCCAGGAGATTCCACTGCTGTAGTCTGGAGCCCAAAAGCTCTGCCTTACTCTTGGATAGTTCCAAATCCCTGACAAGGTCATTCAGTTCACCTTGTGTTATGAGGTGTGGTTCAGAGAAGGAGGATGGGAGAAAATGTGGGTCCTGTGACATTGATGGTTCAGGACCAGAAGTTTCATCCTCTTCCTCTTCCTCGTCTGACTCAAGTGAGAATGATTCTGGTGCATCAGGAACCGGCAGTCCTTCTCCGTGGGGTACTGGGCGTATAGCTGATGGAATGTTTGGATAATGCACAATCCACTTTTTCTTCTTTGACACACCTTTCCCAACTGGAGGCACCATGCAGAAGTAACAATTGCTGGTATGATCTGTTGGCTCTCTCCAAATCATTGGCACTGCAAAAGGCATAGATTTCCTTTTCCTGTTCAACCACTGGCGAAGATTTGTTGCACAAGTGTTGCAGCATATGTGTGGGGCCCACCTCTGGTCCTGATCTCCAATTTTGCAGCCAAAATAAAGGTGATAGGCTTTCTTAACCATAGTGGTTATACTGCGCTTTTGTGATGCAAAAGTCACTTCACCACAAACATAGCAGAAGTTATCTGCACTGTTCACACAAGTACGAGGCATCTCTGCTCACTTTGGCTAATCAGAAATGTGTCCCTTTGCAAAATCAAACACTGACAAATAAGAGAGCATGACACTGTATGATTTCTAGAGCTGATTGTGACCGGGTCGGACTCACCCGGCGGCGCCTCCTGCTGGTATCTTCTGGGAATTAGCTCGTCCAGCCTCTGGAGCGCCCTCTGCAGGCCCGTGATCCGGCTGCCCACTCTCTGGCCCGTGTCCCTCCCAGGACCCGGTGCCCTTTTAACTGGGGTGCTGTCCCCTGGCAGTACCCCTAGATCTGGGTCTCCCCTCCCCAGGGGAACCCCCACCTCACTATCCCCACCTCGCCTCAGTCGTAGGCTACTGCCAGTCACCAGCTAGCCCCCGCGCCCTGGGGCAGACTGCAGTATAAGCCACTCATCACAGGCAAGGTTGAGTTGGACCTGCTGCCTCGGCCTACCCGTGGGTTACCCCCTGCAACTCCTGTACCTATTGGGCCTAACACTAGGCCACAGCCTGGGGCTTTCCTAGCCCGGAGCTCCCCAGCTCCTCAGGCCCTTCCCCAGCCCGGCTCCACTCTAGGTACCTGGTCAGGTCCCTGCAGCCAAGCCCTTCTCCCTCTAAAGGCAGAGAGAGAGTGTCTGTTTGGTCCAGGCCCACTGCCCTCTTATAAGGGCCAGCTGAGCCTTAATAGGGGCATGACCCCAGCTGAGCCTGCCTTCCCACTCAGCCTGGGTCTGCTTGCTTCAGAAGCAGCCTTCTCCTGGGCTGTTTTCAGCCCCTCAGGTCAGGAGCGGGGTTCCACCCCGCTTCACTGATATAGGGCAATTTGTTCTGCAGAGTGATGTAAGGTTCGTTATGATTGCATCATCCATGACTTCTAGGAATAACATGATGCAATTCATATCATGTATGATGCAATACCAGCTTCAGATTGCATCATTCATTGTTTTGCCTAAAAAGCAAGTACTGTCCAAACCCAGTCATAGATTTATTCATAGATCCAGTCAAAGATTTATTTTAGTCATTTCTGGTTTAAATTGAGATCCCTTCCCTTTATAACTCACTTATCCTCCGCCATTCCCGAGTCAAGGGTCGTATATACTGACCCAATAGCATGTCTTGAAAACTAGAGCCAATCAACAATTTTAAGCATCATTTTCGTTCTCAGTGACCCAGAAGTAGTAAAGTTTGACTACATTTATTTCAGAAGCATTTTGGCTGTAGAGCAGTGTATTACTTCCATGACAACTGAGCTGTCACTCATACCCCCTTGCAGCAGGGTTAAGGTAGTTAGGTGTGGTGGCTGAGCTATCCCCCCACCTCCCCTCCTCTGGAGCCTTTGGGAAAAATCTCTTTAAGAATTATTCTCTTGGCCAGTACTTCTATGGAGTAAAGGCTTGAGGCTAAACTGGATCCTTACAGTTTGCATATTTCAAAACTACAAGACTCTGACTCAGTGGACTCTGGAAAATCTCCAAACTGAGCAGTTTGCAGGAGGAATTAAAAACTCAGCTGACTGTTTTCTAAAGTTTGGTATGTACATGTTATAGAGAAGATGAGAGATTTTAAAGAACCAGCCCCGATCTCAAAATCTCTGGCTTCTAAGCACAGCAACAAGTCACAGTAGGTTAGGAATATTTATTTCATTAAAATATTGAGTAGGGTGACCAGATGTCTTGATTTTATAGGGACAGTCCCAATTTGGGGGTCTTTTTCTTATATAGGCTCCTATTACCCCCCTACCCCGTCCCGATTTTTCACACTTGCTGTCTGATCACCCTAATATTTAGTGATCTTTCAGCTAAGCCTCCTCTCTGTGTGCATGTGCAAGAACCTGTAAAGATAAGATACATGCAACAACAAAACCCAAAGTAACAAAAATATTCTTCCACTTTAAAAAAAAATCATTCCAATAGTCCCCCACCCACCCCCCAAGCAAAAGTCAGATTGTGAATGGCTACTGTGCTGATGGGGAGCAAAGGGAGTCTTTCCCCTTTATGCCTCTGGTGCAGGGACAGTACATTGCTAGTGTCCCAACTTGCATGATCAATCCCAAAGTGAGGAGGACATGCTAGGCCCTGACTCCTTACTGGCCAGCAAAGCTAGTTGATGTGCAGAGGAGAGCATGCTGCATCCTCCTAAATGTTGGTTAAGTGGGTGTAGAGCACTCGGGAGCTTTAGGGTGTGCAGTGTTAAGCCATAACTGAGCCCTAGAAAACAGGCAAACTCCAAAGGTTGACAAATGAAGGCTCTGTCAAATCAAGAGGAAAAGCCATTGACAAAATCCTGTGCCTAGTCCCCCCAGACATTTTGAGTCTGGTCCCTGTAAGCAAAAGCTATATGGCTAACCTCAGCTCAAGCTCAGGGGAAAAGGTGGCCTTTTAGTTACCTGGGTCCCAAGTCATATCAGGCATTCTAGATCAAAATCAACACCTTGAATTTCAATAGAGAGCAAACTGGAAGCTACTGCAGACTTTAGAAATATAGTAGAACCTCAAAGTTATGCACACCAGAGTTACAAATTGACTGGCCAACCACACACCTCATCTAGAACCAGAAGTACACAATCAGGCAGTAGAGACCAAAAAAAGCAAATAATGTAGAGCACAGTACTGTGTTAAATGTAAACTACTAATAAAAGGGAAAGTTTAAAAAAAAAGATAAGGAAATTTTCTGTGCTTGTTTCATTTAAATTAAGATGCTTAAAAGCAGCATTTTTCTTCTGCATAGTAGTTTCAAAGCTGTATTAAGTCAATGTTCAGTTGTAAACTTTTGAAAGAACCATAACATTTTGTTCAAAGTTATGAACATTTCAAAGTTACGAACAACCTCCATTCCCCAGGTCTTCGTAACTTTGACGTTCTACTAGGTGTAATATGCTGACTAACAGTGGTAATTCTCATCTAACTGGCAGCTATAATTCTGCACTAGCTGAACGGTGGCCTGGTCCACATCTGAGAGAAAAGATTACAAGCATTAACCAGACAGATGACTGGGGGCTGACACTATAGAAGAATCCAGATGTAACCTAGAATCGCAAGAACTACCTGTGAACTTCTTTGAGGGAGAGAAAGAGAGAGAGAGATACTTTTTGATTAATGCAAATAGACACTGCCACTCACTATATAAGACCATGTCTGCACTACAAACTTTGGTTAACACAAGTTACCTCGGCGTACAGCCAACAAAGTTTGTATAGTGCTCAGGTGCATGCATGCTTGGCTGTTTGCATCAGCACTGCATGTACTCACCAGGAGTGCTTGTGTCGATGCAAAGTGTGGCACACCAATAGTAGGTATCCCAGTGTGCTATGCATGCCTGTCCAAGGCAATGTCTTTGGGGATTTTTTGCAATGTGTTATGGGGTAGAAGTGAGTCACTCAGGGATCTCTGGGAGTTAAGGGTCAAGTTCCCAGAGTGAAGCTTTCTCCATCCCATAATGCCATCCCTATCCCATAATTTTCATGTTTTTTTTAAATCCCACAAGCCCACGTGACACTTTTCGACATCTGCCATCTCTGACAGAAGCCTCGAGCCCACAGAGCTCTGCACTATTCTCATGAACATTGCAAATACAGGATGCACAATTCTCCTGTATTGGCAGACCTGTAGGAAGTACTTTCTTTCCCAACCGGTGGATTACCACTGGCAATATTGAAATGTCAGTAGTGATTCTGGGGGTCCCAGCCTATCCCTTGCCCCTCTAGCTCAGCCCAAAGTAAAAATTCAACTACCAGCTCTGCAGATGCAGAATGACTGCAGAGTGTGCTTTTAGTAGACTGAAGGGATGCTGGTGGTGTTTACTCACCGGATTGGATCTCAGTGAGAAAAATATCCCAATAATTATAGCTGCCTCTTCTGTCCTGCATAATATCTGTGAGGTAAAGGGGGCAAAGCTGCCACCAGGATGGAGGTGGAGCAGCTGTCTGCTCATACTGTACACCCAGGCACAAGGGCCGTTACAAGAGTTTGGCATGGAGCTATGTGGTTGAGAGAGGCTTTGAAAGAGCACCCCAAAAGTCAGCCACAGTAGTGCTCCATGCTGGAGTGTTTTCTGGGGAACTAGAGCTGTTAGGAATTGTGTAGTGCTTGCTGAATATTTATAAATACGAGACTTTTCCTGAACCTATGCGTTCTGTAGTGCTGTACATTTACAAGCACTGGATTCTTTGAGTACTGCTGTGCTACCTGAAATATGTGTTGTGAAATAGTAAATATATTTTATTTTCAAAAATATAGAAATTTACTGAGTGACAAAAACAGTGCAGAAAATCAGTGTGCAAAAAGCCAGGCAATGCAATAGAAAATTTGAATATAGATTAAAAGTTAAAATTGGAAAGGCACTACACATTTCTGTCCATTTCAGTGTACAAATGTAGTCCATTGTGGCTACACATACACCAGCCTTGGTTCTCCCAGGTCAGTGTTTGTGAAGCCGTGGTTTTCCTTGCTGTCGTCTGGCATGGAATGGTAAGGGTAAGGATGTGGAACGTGATGCCACATAGTATGTTGAGGGACATAGGGAGTTGCTACCATGGAGTTCTCTAAGGACTGCAGAGAGTGGAGAGTCCAGAATTTAGGACCGTAGGTCAACCAGGGTCTGCACCATTTGGGTCTGCTGCCTCTCTCTCTCATTTTCCTGCTGGGACTTTCTCCTTTTCACTCTTTCCTTCTCCATGTCCATGGCAATTTTTTTAGACTTATCAGCAGTTTACAATATCTTTGATCATGAGCTTTTGGTGGTTCAGGTGTGGACCTTGGTTTGGGCAGACTAGTTCACCTTTTATTTGTTCTGTTTTTTCAGGACAGGAGAATCCAAGGGATGCCCCCGAAGGTTCTCTTGTCTGATTCTACAAGGATATATGCTAAAGCCACTTCTGTTCAACATGTATGTAAAAAGCCACTGGGGGAGATAGTGAGATGGTAAGTGCAATGGTCTGTGCTGTGCTGCCATCAGCATGTGGCTGGCACACACTTCTAAGTCTTTTCATCTGAATTGGATGTCTCCGTCTAATATGCCATTGTATAGATAGGATAGGGGTTGGGATGGATGGAAGTGAGCTGGCTGAGACTCAGTCCAGACAAGAGAGAGGCGATACTGCTTGTTAAGGACATGCATTTTATAAGAGATGACTTCCCAGGCAGGAGTGCTCTATCCCACTAACTACATCTGCTTTACTAATAATAATGATACAAAAAGCAAAGAGAATGTAAGTATTTGCTTTATTCCAGCACTTCAACTATGCAAATAATTTTTGGATGGCAAGTATATGGTCAATCAAAACTATGAAGAACAATTAGATTATTCCACCGATAATTTAACAAAAACAAAAAAAAGAGTTTTTGATCTGAAATTTATATTTACCTTAAAATTAATTTTCTGGTTCTTACTATCTTATCATGATAATTCAAGTCTCATATTGCTCCAGAGGTTGTCCTTTTGGGGCAACCTGAAATATGATTGCTGTGTGCAGCCCATGAACAATTTTCTGTTGTTTATGAAGGATTATTTCTTGTGTGTACTTAAACCTATATGTGTCTATGATTAATTTTTATAGAAAACCCTGTGCCACTCCTGGAACTCTTACATTGGGCTCTGATTTCTTTGGTATACGTGTTTGCAGTTTCTGTGTTTTTTTTCTCTTTATGTCTCGGGACATGACATATATTAATTTGCATTGCAAAATGTATAAGAGGAAAGATAGGATACAATAAAACCAAACCTGCAGCTGACACATCCCATTGCAAGATGGAATTTCTCACCCTTGGTTAACAGTTCATAACGGTAAAGGAGCTGCTGCTGCTGCTGAAGTGAAATGCCCACGCACAGAAAGGGATTATGCACAATCACACATGCAGCCCAGATGAGTGACATCTCCCCCAGTCTCTGTGCACATTGAACAGCAGGTGCAGGCTGTGTTCTTCCCTGCAAGGGCATAACGCTTCTCTCCCACCCAGCCACAAGCAGCACTTCCCTTTCCCTTCCACTTGCCAGCATCTCCTACACCTCTCCATCCTTTGCCAAGTAACAGCAGCTCCTTCCCAGTTCCCCTTTCTCTGACTCACTACCCACTGCTGGGCATGGGAAGGGGAAAAGGGCAATGGGTGAAATGAAGGGAGAGGAAGGCAAACCAGAGAAGAAAATAGTCCATGGTAGAAACAGGAAGAGGAAAGAGAACATCATGAAATGGGGAGAGAGAGTTGTATGAGAAAAGGAAAGTAACATGTTATGAGAGAATGAAAAAGATGGACAAAAAAGAAAAAAAAAGTCAATTTTAAGGTTTGTAGGCTGTGTTTTTAAATGCACCAGGGGGTGAATATAAATGGACAGAATTCATATATATTTATGTAACTATGTAAGCAAATTAGTTATGAGCCTCAGGCTCTTAGAACACTTGGTAGTACATCACATCACTTGTGGTTGTACACCATGCAGTTCTTCAACAGTTCAGATCTGAAAGAGGAAATGCTTCCACCTCTTGACTCATACTTTCATACTCTAGCTGTCATGGGTGTGGCTGCTTGTCTGTATCAGAGTTTTGGATGTTATTTGTTTAAATTACACTTGGCATTTGCTGCTGTTTCAGAGAGTTCTAAAAGGATGAACGCGGCAATAGGAGTCCTGGTTGTTGACAGATAGTCACAATTCCCCTTGAGCTACAGTGTGTTTTACATTTTACTATGAACTGCCCTCCAGAACATTAGAATAGTCATACAGAAGAAAAGTGGGGTCGTGCCAAATGGTTGGAACTTGTTTATATTTTGGCAGCAGAGTGGAGCTAGAACGTAAGCAAATTTGAAATTTCATAGTGAAAAACGAATTGTGTGATTGCTGTCAGCTAAAGTTAACTTGGGCAAAAAAGGAGCACCAAATCCAACGCATACTGGAAGAACTGTAGCAGACAAATTTATCTCATTGTATAGTTTTACTTTTGTGAGCTAACATGCTCTACCACACTACTGTGTTTACAGAACTACGATGAAGTTGGCCAAGATCATGGCCATTTTTTAAGACTCTGATTTGCTCTGTTTGTGTTTTTGAACTTTAGCATCCAAGAATAACCCTTAATTTTAAAAAATGGCCTTCATCCAATAACCACTGTTTTAAGTTCATAACTGTTTAGGTTTCACCCGAAATTACAGGAAGTTCTCTTCTGCTGTTCCCAACAATAACACATCTCCTGACTGCTGTTCCTCATTGCTGTGTGTGATACAGTGACATGCTGAATCTTCTCACTTTAGCTAATCAAAGCCTTTCCCTTTTTATTGTTCTTCTTTTCTGCCTGGGAAGCTTCATGATTTTACATTATTCTTTGTATCTGGTGGCCAGTGTAAACACATAGGTTGCTGGCAGTAGGCTGCCTCAAAGCCCATGCCACTTAACTCTTAGCACCTAAGGTGAGTATATTTACTATGCTTCCCATGTCCCCAAAATGTAGCATGCCCCCCTTTACAGCACAGTTCCATCCCTTTTCGTTCCCTCTTTACAATAAATCCATCTCTAGCTTCCCAGCTTCTGCTTTTCAAGTCTTATGAAAAGGGCTGTCCTCCCACAAATATGCTCCATACAAGGAAGTCCCTCTGACAGCTAGGGAATATACAGAATCTGTGTTCTGAAAGGTGCTTTGTCACTCTTGCAGATCTAGACTGACACGGCTACCCCTCTGATACTTGTGTTCTGAAAGAAGCCTATCTAATTCCCTTCTAGTTCGTCTGCATGGCTTCACAGCAGCCTGCCTGCCAGACGGCCTCTTAGCTGGGGATCCCATGGCTTCCAGGGTCTATGGCTCTGGGGCAGCCCACGAAGCAGCCCACCTCTGAGGCGAGGATCCCAGGGCCCGCAGCTCGGGAGCAGCACTGCTTCTGTGGATTGGAACCAACCCAGAAACTCACAAAATGGGGAGGGGGGAAGAGTAGACTGGGGCAGGAGCAGTGCATTCAAGAGATTGGTTTGTTTTACATAGCTCTGTAATGCACTTGTGCTTTTCAAGAGTAAAGTATATGTGTGTGTAAGAAATTCATTTGTTAAGCCTATGTTTCCTTGCTTTACTGCCACATGGACCCTGAAGGCTGTAACCAGGGGAACCAGAATTCTCCAGCCATGGGACTCTTAAGGGAATATGTCCAAGCAACTGGGGGCCTCAGGAGATCTACGACACTGGTTCTGTGGACTAGGCAGATTGTAGCCAAGAGCGATGTCAGACATGGTTCTGCACCTGGGGGAATGCATCTGTGAGACCCAGACCTAGGAATAGTCTATCTCTACCCAGACCCAGGGAGCATAGCAGCATGCGGGATTCAGCTGTTGTCAAGCTGGTGTCTGTCAAGGGAGCAGGACTGCCGCAGGTTGTTACAGTCCCCACCATCAACCTCTATTGCAGACGCTGCCTCCCTGCTGTTATTTCATAGGCTGAAATAGAATAAGACCCAGCATCAGGGAAAAGCTGATCTCAGTTAGTAGTCTTGCAAGGGAGAGGGTTGTTACTGGGCAGGGGAGTTGGACTCAGTCAAGATTCACTGCATGTAGGATTCCTGATCCATTCCTCCCTCCCAGTGGACTCATGTCCTCCTTCTTCCGCACAACAGCAATACCTAAGGGGCCTGATCAAATCCCTGGAAATTAGCCAAATTACATCCACCAGGGAATGTGATAGGTTCCCCAAGAGCGTCATTCTCCTGTAGAACAAAACATCCAACTTCTTATTTACTAGCATCCATTTTTCATTTTCATTTTCTCATACATACTTGTGCATAATTCAGAATGAGCAGCAAATAACTTGACATCTCTGCAGAGATGAGAACCCAGGCTCAAACTGTATATCTATCAAATTAAGTCATGATATTAAACCCTAATAAAGAAGAACATTCTGCACTAACTAGTGAAGTTGTTAGTATTGCTATCCTGATTTAGTACATTGTTCGCTTAACTTAAAGACCTCTGTTTCAATTCCCTCTGTAGTAAATGGATGTCTACATCATAAATGGTACCTTACTTACATATATCTTCTCAATATAGGCACAAAATCTTTGCGGGGGGGTCACAAAAAACCTTGGGTGAACAAGAGTGTGCATCCAATAACCTGAGGGAACAACGGAAGCCACTTTGAAAATGTAGCCTTAAGTGTCTACACTATGTGTCAAAGGGCTGGTCTACACTAGCCCCCAAGTTCGAAGTAAGATACGCAACTTCAGCTACGTGAATAACGTAGCTGAAGTCGAAGTATCTTATTTCGAACTTAAAAGTACTTACCCCTGGTCCACACGGCGGCGCGCAGGCTCCCCCGTCGACTCCGCCTGCTCCGTTCGCAGAGCAGGATTACCGGCGTCGACGGGGGAGCACTTCCTGGTTCGATTTATCGCGTCTAGACAAGACGCAATAAATCAAACCCAGAAGATCGATCCGACGCCTCCGACGCAGCGGGTAAGTGTAGACAAGTTCTAAGTCTCTCCTAAAGATATATTGAGTAACTTTTAGTAGTAAGGATGGTGGCTGGTACCTGTAAGGTATTCTATTTAATTTCATTTTAGGCAGACTGACATCCGTGACATCTACTATCAATTTCCACAACTAAGTTTTTTAATTTAGGAGCAGTGTAACGAATCCTTAGTTCAGTTGATTCAGTGAACATTTTGGGGTTATTTTTGAAAGCAGTTGTCTTTCCTTCTATGTCACCCATGCAGAGTCTTCTGAATTTGGGCCATCTGTTGTTGTGCACACCAGTGTACCATTTGGAATTGCACATCTAGAATGGGATAAGGAAAAGGTGCAGCCGATAATCCTGGATCAGCTGGAAAATATTATGCCAGGTCTGCCTAAACCAACTAGCATCAAGTGCCAGAAGTGGAGATACTCTCAGGTAATTATCTATCATAAAGAATGATCTGTGAGTAATAGAGACAGCTTACTCTGAAGACAACAGTGTAATAATGTTGAGCTCTTGTATATCTGTACAATCAATTTGTAGAATGCTTTACAATCAATCAGACTGGATGAAAACTACTATATGGATATATAGGCACTGCCATTTTACAGGTTTACTGTATCCAATGTATACAGGACACTTAAAGCTATGTGCATTATCAACTATCCACAGGTTTACAGAGAATAAGTAGGTGAAAATCTGATTATGAAGGATAATCAGTATCCATAATGCATTCATCAATAGTTAAACTTCTACATAAAGAATACAGCAAAATAATTTTCACTAGCTGTGTGTGGGGTGGGTGGGTTGAACTACTGAACATTTTTAGCATTTTTCATCCCTTTTATACAAAGAATAAAGTTAACCAGAGTTCACTATACGTGAAAGTAGGGCATGTTGTAAGGGGTACAGCAAGGAAATAATTCAGCAGCCCTTTTCTCATAGACCCATGCGTTTCAACGAGATTTTTGCTGTATTATTTAATATAGTACCTCAACCTGGCTTTTCCAGGTGTTGGTGAATAGGTGATAGTATTAACAAAATTCCCAACCTACTGCTGAGAAGCAAATACTCCCAGGGTCAGAAACACTAATTGTTATCAGTGTATTTGGCCCAGTTCTGTTTGCCAGTACATGAAAATTAAACTTAAAGTAAGTTATCTTAGGGGAAATAACAGAAAAAATTGATATTTTAAATGTCTCAACAAAAATCAAAGGAAATGGTTAGTAATTTCCGAAAACACTGAAATAAACAGCATGTCAATGTTTACCCAGAACCTCTTAAGTTAAATTACATTCACAAAATTAAACATGGACATTCATGCAAAATGTTTACTTAAAGTAGTTAGTCACTTCAAAGGTTTTTACTTTTTATGAAATCTGCAAAAGTGACTGTAAAGGACTGGTTGTAAGTTCTGTTCACATTACACTAGCTTGCAACCAAGTTTAAGAATCCGGCCTAGTAGATAAAGTATTTTCATTTGCTATAAGCTACATATACATATTTGCCAAGTCAGCTCCCATATTTTTAAAAATAAATTGTGTAACTAGGAACTTAACATAGTTTCATATTTTACTTGAAAATCATGTGTTACTTTTATTTAGAAACATCTGTTTTATACATTTTCTTTGCTTTTTTGTGTCAATAAAAATCTCTCAATTTTTTTTAAATAAAAACATTCAGGATATCCAAACCCTACGATAAATCTTTGTTATATGGATTCAAATTCCTGAAAAACCATTTACACTGAGAATACTCATGTAGTTCTCTGATTAGTAATAATTTAATATTATTTTATTAATTCCCATAGTGCCTATCATTATGGCAGCTAAGTAATTTAACACTATGTTTATTATTATAGTTGATCATTCCTATTACGGTAACACCCAGCATGCCAATAGCATGCTGCATGCTTTAAGTCAGAAGCAGGATCCCTGTCCCAGAGAGTGCAGGGACACCTTGATTGTACAGTAAGCGCTGTGCAGGCTTCTGGATCCTGCTCATATGAATCCCACTACAGAATCAAGACCAGAAGAGATAGTGCCTGGGCAAAGGCTGATGACTGACTTTAGCACACATGTTGTTAATAGATTCATAGATTTTTTTAAGGCAGAAGGGACTATTAGATCATCTAGTCTGACCTCTTGTATAACACGGACCATTCAGTTTCACCCCTTTGCCCCTGCATTGAGCCCAGAAACTCCTGTTTGACTAACTCCAAAAAGGCGTCCAGTCTTGATTTGAAAACATCAAGACATGGAGAATCTACCACGTCTCTTGGTAGTTTTGTCCAATAGTTAGTCACCCTCACAATTAAATGTATGCCTTATTTCTCATTTTGAATTTGTCTGGCTTTAATGTCCAGCCATTGGTTCTTGTTCAGCCTTTCTCTGCTAGATTAAATAAGCTTTCTACTGCCTGGTATTTTCTCCCCGGGAAGATACATATAGATTTTAATTGTTCCCTTTCAGTCTCTTTTTGAAAAAGATTAAGCTCTTTAAGTCTCTCACTGTAAGGCATTTTCTCCAGTCCTTGAATCATTTTTTGTGGCTCTTTTCTTCGCTCTCTCCAGTTTTTCAACATCTTTTTTTAAATATATAGACACAAGAACTGGGTACAGTATTCCAGTATCGGTCTCACAAATGCTGTATACAGAGGTAAAATAATCTCCATACTGCTATGTCCTACTCTCCTGTTCACAGGCACTGACTCCGTGGGTGCGCCCTCCCCATACCCCTTCCCCGAGGCACTGCCCCGCTGCGCTTTCCCCCGCGGCCGCCCCGCCGAACAGCTGAGAGGCGGGCGGCTGGGCTAAAAAAAGCCGCGGCTTTTCGGCTGGGCTAAAAAAAGCCGCGGCTTTTCGGCTGGGCTAAAAAAGCTGCGGCTTTTCGGCGGGAGGCACTTCCTGCGGGAACCCCCGGAAGGTGAGTTGGGCGCGGGTGGGGGGGCCGGCGGGGAGCTGCCGGTGGGTGCTCAGCACCCACCAATCCTGTTTATACATCCTCATTAGCCTTTTCCCCACAGCATCACACTGGGAGCTCATGTTGAGTTGCTTGTCCACTATAATCCTTAATATAATTAATAATTTATTTTAGATAAGTATAATAAATTAGATACTGTAATGAATTAATAATCTAATTTTATTTAGATTCTTCTCTTCTACATTATCTGATGTCTATCTAGTTCACACTTCAAATGGAGGGGTATGGTTTGGGGGGCTATTTAGATTAGGTGTGCTTTTAAGAGAGGCAGGTGGAGACATGGTGATTGGATCAAGGAAGAGCTCACAAAACAAAACCAGCTGTTGAGCTAAACAAAATAAATCCATCTTCCATTGCATTATTACAATAGAATACTATTGTAACATATTTTGCAAACTCGATACACATTGCTAAATATTTTAAATAGAATGAAACAATAACAATTACTTTATAATAATGGACCTTATTTTGCATAATAGGTTCTTTTTTTCCATCTCTCTAAAGTACTGTATTTTGCCATTATCTTTACTATGTCCTGGAATTTGTCCATTTTTCAGTAATTACAAAATTAAACCACAACATAAATGCTATTGGATGCTCTGCCCATTTTTTAGAAGTTGCTAGATTCTAAGATACCAAGTCCCTAAACAATTTACAACTCTACCCACTCCCCTCTCAATATCCAGTGACAGATGGTTTCACTCACTAGCCACAGCCTTCTCTCCACTTACCAATGATTTCAACCATTCCCTTTCTCATTTTATACAGTTCGATAATTTGTGTATTGTTTCCCTGTACATTTAATAGATATAACAAGAACGCTGATATTCTCATGGCTTCTCTTTTAGCTTTGTAGAATAGTTAAGTTTTCATTCTCAGGCTGAAATTGGGGCCTAATGTTTCTGGTACCAAAAAAAATTGTAAATACATGTTTTGTTCATGTAAATTCTGCGGAGTGCCAGACATTTTTTTTTAAATGAAAAAAGGCTCACTGGGTTGGATTTTCTGGATGTGACCAGGGTTTTAATCTTCTATAAAACAAAAGGTATGTCATTAAAACCAAAGGACTATATCAAGCATACCCACTTTCAGGCATGCTCTTGACCTTGGCAACTGAAATACTTAAGATAAGTTTCAGAGAAGATCTAAATAGGACCAGTACCAAACAAACTCATTTATTTCAACAGCTTTTTAGTTTATATGGCCATTCCACAGGAAGAATTATCATGAGACTTTAACATACTAGGAGAATGTAGAGAACTCTCAGATTTGAAAATAATGTTGGCATAAAACTGAGCTATTATCTTGATAAAACTCCATCCCTATATCAGGAGGGCCCCATACAAATAGTCACTACTCAAATTAAATACCTGAGTACAGAACTCACTAATTCCCTTAAAATTATCTCTATTTTAAATTATGATAAGCTGTTGGCACCGAAGCAAAAGGAAATAGAAAGATGTATGGGTCTTCCCCCTGACTCTTTTAGGCAGGATTTGTCCTGCTTGTTAATTAAATACAGCAGTTATGTCTTTCATATCGGCCAAACACAATCCAGGATTAAAATGAAGACATTACAATTACCCATAGAGGATGAGGGATTAGTGCTTCCAAACTTTGAGTGATACTACTTAGCAGCACAGCTGCACTTCTGTATCCCATGGTTTAATTATGATAAGACTATATTCGCATCTAGCATCAAAGACTTCCCTACCCAGGATGTCTCTTTGATAGAGTCGCTTTATATGAGGGATGCGGGGGTGGGGAGAATAGCCTACGCAATATGGCTAGAGGATGGCTTTGATGACTGCTTTCTGGACAGTATCTTTTTTAAAAGGCCAGAAATGTCCAGCATTGACTCCCCATTGTTACATGCAGAATGGGGTGGCTTACAAATATGGACCTCAAATACACTGTTTTGATTAAAATATACAGATTCAAACATAATCACCTTGTCTCATTTGATCAATGCAAAGTCATATTTAAGGTTGAATGCTCACCATTCTCTCATCATTTACAAATTGGAAACAATTAAAAAAAATCAGAAGGGGAAAATGAACGATTATGAGCAACATACAAAGCCTGTTCCCCTACTAGCCTTTCCTCCATTGTTTATGCTCGATAACATTGACCTATTAGAAAAATTTAGAAATAAATTGTTTACTGACCTGAATAGAAACGTGATCTCTGGCAGGATATACAGTACACAAACTAAATTATTTCTCATGTTTAATATTAGATGGTGGATTATAATTTGCTGCAAATTCCCCTCAAACAGTTGCTTCCTGAAAGGAAGGTGCATTTCTAACCTAAGAATGTAAAACACAAAAGGGTGGGGTTTTCTTTTGTAGTTGGTCCACACTGGAAAATCCTGGAGGTATTCTATGCCATAAGGTGTTTAGATAACACAGCGTTGGATGGATGCAGTCCATACCCATCATCATATTCTTTTCAGTGTCTATGAATAATTTAGCTTGTTAGTGCTTTTTTAAATGCTTCCTAGTTGGTCAAAAGTATAAAAGTGACGCAGCCTTGGTTGCAATGGGGAAAAAAGTTACCCAATAGTGAGATATTCTTTACATTTTTAATTGTTTAGATATTTTACTTTTATATTTTTATATTTTTGTTAAGGGCATGTTAATACTGTTGACAATATTACTTAATATTGTTGGTCTTTTGTCCCCATTAAGCCCATGATTTGGTCATCCAACTTTGATCCTTAATTTGACCCATAACATTCTACATAGGCTTGATTACTATGTACATTCTCTCTCCCCCCACCCACCCCTTTTTCTATTTGCTCAGTTAAGACATGTCCAATGAGAATTATTTTCTGAAGGGTATTCATTTCTCTTCCTGTTAATTACTAAGCTAGTATATGTGACCTTCTGTTGTCAGCAGCAAATAAAAAAACATAAGGGGTGAAGTTCTGGTCACACTGAAGTCAAAGAGGAGAGATCCCATTGATTTCAGTGGGGCCAGGATTTCACTAATAGACTGGAGCTTACAATTGTACTCCAAGGTAACCTGGGTCCACCAAAACACATTTTTGATCCAAGAAAGTCTGGACAGTCAAAGAATGATGGAAGGGAAAATTGCATCTTCCACTTTTTTTCTCCTTAATCTCCAGCATTATTTTCCTCATTTCTACCCTATTCTCGCCCAAACCTCTGTTGTTCTTTGTTTTTCTTTTATTTGTCTCTCTCTGGATTATTTTCTTTTTCAACTTCTCCAGTTCTTATTTTTCCTTCCCTCCCTCCTTTCTCTGGCTACTTTTTTCCCACGCTTCTCCTCTGTCTGTTTCTGTCATCAACTAACAACACAGTTCTTATCTTCTTTATCCCCTCTTCCTTCTCTTCCGGCTTGATTTCACTTATTTTAAGTCCACGCTGCCACTCCTGCATTAGTTCTTACAGTGCTGAATAACTGCTATCAGCTGCTTTGAGAAGTAATGATTTCATACAATACGGACATTCAATCTTGTCACATACAATGGAAACATGTTAGAACAAGGTGTGAAAATGTGAAGCATGGTTTAAAAACCATCATGGTCTTTTACTATGTTGTTTAACACGTTAATACCGTTAGTCAAGTTTTCCTGGCATAAAACACATTACCAAAAATAAACCCTCTCCCGTCCCCCCTCGCCCCATGTATTCCAAGTACCTTGAAATTAATAAACATTGACTAAATGAAATTTTTAAAACATTTTATTTCAGTAAGTGTTGGGATCATCTGGATTCTCCCATTGACATGTTCATTTTAAATTGGATTTTCCCTGAAAGGCTGCCAATTTTAAACTCCCCAAATATTCTATTGAGTTATTTTTTTAACAATTCATATATTATATAGGATTGGGTCAAGAGGTTTATGGGTTTCTATTACTGGGATACTGAGGAGCAGCTGCATAGATTTGATATTATCAGGGTTGGAAACTGAGCAATGAGTGAACCAATGCTCTGCAGCTATACCCTATTTGGTGTTTCAACGTTACAGACATTTCCTGTTTCTCAAGATGTGCCATCTGAACTCTTAAATGTTATAGTATGTTTATGTGAAGACTGATTAAGTCATTTTTTAGTTAATGCTTTTTGTGGCACATCTCCCAGGATGCACCGCATCTCATCTTTTGAAGGGATTTCCTCCTGTCTTGTAGCCTTGGGAGAAGTATATGGATGTTTAGATGCCTATGGGTACTAACTATAGTTTATATGGAATGAGAATTGGACACCTAACTGCCCTTTGTGCCTTTGAAAGTTTCCCCCAAAGATATTTTGTGGTATCACTGACATCATTTAAACATTTGTGCTATTGGAACCTTTTTAAAAGCTGAGAGTATTGGCTATGCATGTGATTTTTTTAAAAAAAACCTGCTCCCTTGAATAAACTCTACTGCAGCTCAGTGAGTAGTTATGTCTTCTTCCTTGACATAACATAGTTGTGTTTTCATAATAGGGGAAACTAAGATGCCTACTCTTCTCTCCATGTACTAGAATTTCCACTAAAATTAACTGGAGTAACCTGTGTATGTAAGGGCAGAATTGGACCTTACAATTTCTAGCTTTTCATACATGGGCATGGTGGTATGCTGAGACACTGAAATCAAAGGGAGGTGTAGTTCTGCTCATACAGGTAGAATTGGGGCTTTAGTGAGAAACGTATTAGATGATTTTTTTACCAAAGCATTCACTTCTGCAATTATGTGCTCTTTTAATCGTGTTCTGATAGTTAAATGACAAAAGTAATACACATTTAGAAAAAAGTAGCCATCCCAGTGTTAAAGAAGGAAGATGTGCTTTGCTATACACGGATGCTTTAAAAAGGAAAAACAAATAACCCAATCTAGATTTAAAGACTGCAGATTGAGTCTGCAAAGCTTGGTACTTAGAAAAAACATTTTTATTTGATCTGGAAGTCACTGAGACACAATTAATCTGGAATCTCATAATGCCATTTTTATAGTCACTTTTCGGAGTAGAACCACAATTTCCACTAGCTAAGCTCTATTTATTTGATGGACAGTAAACTAAGGGGCTGAAATTGTGGCTTTTCTAATAAAGCTTTCAGAAGCTTTAAAATTATGAGTGGTGTGGAGGAAGTGAATAAGGAAAAGTTATTTACTTGTTCTCATAATAAAAGAACTAGGGGCCACCCAATGAAATTAGTGGGCAGCAGGTTTAAAACAAATAAAAGGAAGTTCTTCTTCACACAGCGCACAGTCAACCTGTGGAACTCCTTGCCTGAGGAGGCTGTGAAGGCTAGGACTATAACAGGGTTTAAAAGAGAACTGGATAAATTCATGGAGGTTAAGTCCATTAATGGCTATTAGCCAGAATGGGTAAGAAATGGTGTCCTTAGCCTCTGTTTGTCAGAGGGGGGTGATGGATGGCAGGAGAGAGATCACTTGATCATTACCTGTTGGGTCCACTCACTCTGGGTCACCTGGCATTGGCCACTGTCGGTGGACAGGATACTGGGCTGGATGGACCTTTGGTCTGACCCAGTACGGCCTTTCTTATGTTCTTACGTTCTTAAGCCCTTTTGTGTCAGAATTTTCCATCCCCATTTTGATAACTGTACCAAGACACACTATACCAGCATAAACACCTTTATGCTGATGTAACTGCCTCCACTAGGAGATTGCACCTATTTAACAAATTCAGGTATTTTACTGATTTAGTTAAATCAATGCAAAAACTGAATGGACCCTTTGTATGGACAGTTATTTCCCCTTCAAAGCAGTTGTTAATCACAATAAATTGTAACAAACCACTTTTATATGGCTAGGAATGATCAGTGTGGCTTGGTGACTAGAGGCTTGGAATCAGGTGATCTGAGTTCTATTCCTGGTGCTGCTGAGTGACTATGGGCAAGTCACATCACCTCTGGTTGCCTCAGCTTTCCCATCTATAAAATGGGGATAATGACACTGAACTCCATTGTAAAGCTCTTTGAGACCTACTGATGAAAAGTGCTGCATAAGAACTATGAATTATTAAATTTATTACATATAAATTCTGTGTTAGTTTCCTTGACCTCTTCACTCCTTATATTGTTCTTTTCCTATAATCTTGAAGACCTTCAGTACCTCCCAGCTAGAGAAAGTTACCATATGATCCAGTGATAGATGGTTACTATATATAGAATATAAATACCAGAGTATATTTATATTTGGATTTCTGCTTTGTGAGAGGAGACAGGTGATTAGGACATAGGTGAGATCTTATCCTTTTTTGTTTGCATAACCTGGCGTGATTCTTGTCTTAAAGCATTTCAGTGTGCTGCCATAGTTTGTGGTTTGTTTTTTCTTATGGTATTTGTTGAAGTTTACATTTTTATTAATTTGTAAGTAAAAACAATATATAGTACCAGGACTGTCAGTCATGAGTCTCCAGTGTGATGAATACAGTATAGTGACAGATGGTGAAGATTGTTGCAGGCACTCTGTAGGGATAGTGGAAAATCTGCATCTAATATCTCTACCTAGAGTGGACTTCCAACAGATTGGGGCCCATCGTGTGGGTTATAAATATATAATTAACTATATCTCTTTCTTGCTCATCTTTCCTCACTGACAGATAATCGAACCTGCTCAGTGAAAATAACAGTTCAGCTTATTTTAGTTTAATATTTGCTAGTGGAAGACTGAGCAGGTTCATTAATCTACTTTCTGTAAGAAGATATTGATAAGAGTACAGAAAGCTTTAGAAAACAGTACTATAATGCCAACAGAAACTACTATATGTAGAAATGCTCCAATAGAATGACAAGCATGGAGCCCCCTATTTGTGTGGTGGTGATACAGTGAGCTGCAATTTAGGAAACCTAGGTTCAAGAACATGCTTGGGCTCCTAGACTGTAGGCAGCAGAGATGGAAGTTCATAGAAGTGTCTCATTTGATTTGCAGTGTACTGCTCTGGGGAATGAGAAGGGCAATTTAGATATATTCTAAAGCACATAACAAAAACATACAATGGACATTAAGGATCTGCCTTCTAAACGTCAGGCAATAAAGAATTAAGACTGCCACTCTGTCCATCTGCTGTACTGGGCTATATATTAAAGAGATTGCAAGCGAGTCATTTTTCCTGAATAATATGCCTATCAGACATCCAGCTGTGTGTGAGTGACCCTTCTCACTAATGTAAGAAGCCATGCCAACCCCTCTTCCACGAGAGGATTGGTTATTGTAATGCTTAGTTTCTGAGGGAGGGATTAAAAATGAGGAAGGACTGAACAGAAAAAGGAGAGATTTGTAGGAACAAGAGTGGTTCCTAGGAGTCCAGCTCCCATCATTGCTCTCAAGGGACAGCAAACAAACCTCACTCAGCCCATTTGAGTAGATGCCATCTTCTTGATAATGGCAATAAGAAGGATTTTATAATACCTCCCAGGTAGGGCCCCAGGCCACAGTTCTGAATTGATAGCATTACATATATGAGCACAAAATTGTGATTTTCTTTCTTAAGATGGTGTGAGATTCTAGCCACTCATGGGATACATAAAGCAGGGACTGTAGAGAAGAGACTGGGTGAGCCCACCCTATCTTCACGTTCCTTAAATCCCATGCCTTGCACTGCTGGAGCCCGGACTAAGGGAGAAAATGTTGGTGCATTGATTAGTGGAGGCAACCCAAAAAGGTACAGGTGAGGCAGGCTCTCTGCTCTGGCTGATCTGTGGACAGACTTTTTATTTACTTTATACTGGCAATATACTCACTACTGAACAAGGCACAAAGCTAAAGACCGTTGCTGTCCTGGTATGCTGTGCATCTGAAATACAAACACTAGGAAGGAAAGATGCACTGTGCAGACCAGAGGAGGGAATAACTTAGCTTGGTGATTATTATTATGGGGGTGCAACACACTGCACCTTGTGTGCAGTCCCCAGCATCCCTGGGAACATTCTGCGCCTCTGTTCTCTGCCTAGATTTACCACATCACCAGTTCTCAGCTGTGGGTCACCATTACAAGGCGGATTACTAGAGTCTGGCAAGGAATTTCAGTCAAAATTCTCATATTTAAAACAAAATGCCGGACTGCTTCATATTATGCAGCTGCAAGGACCCAGGCTGAGAGACAGGGAATGTGAAAAATCACTCCTTCCTCCTACTGCTGCTCTCATCACTCCTCCAACCCAGGCCATGAGGAGCTCCAGGAGAAAAGCAGGCTGCAGGTACCGTTTAAGGATAGTACAGGCTGCCTGGACACCAATGAAGCTGACGCACATAATCAGTTGGCTCCACACCATCCTTGAACAGCTCCACCTCTCCAACCAGAACATAGGGAGAGGGAGGAAAGGGAGTGAAATTAGTACTCGTATATGCAGCACCCATTAGTACCCCAACCCAGCTTTCCCTACAGCCACCCCCTATTATCTTTGGTCCATCCAATCAATCACTCCTCAAGTATTTCATGGTCCTACACACGTAGGAGACAAATATTATTATAGGGATCCAAATCCCATGGAAAGATTCCCATAAATGTCAATGGGCTTTGGATCAGGCCTACAGACTTCACAGTGATTTTCACAGCAAATAACTAACTGTTACCAATACTTGGTGTCCATGTGCCTATACTGCAAATGATCATCCCCCCCACCCAAAATACCTATTTTATAATAAAAAATATTTAAAGGTAATGAAACACTAGAGAGAGAGCACTGTATAGACAAAAAAGAACAACATTCACTATCACAAGACATCTAGGCAGATACCAGTGCAGGACTGTAATATGACAATTTTACAAATAGTGATGATTGAAGAGAGAGCAAACAAAAAGAGAAGGAACTTGGGTGATGGGAATTGAGAGAAAATTATATAAAACAGGTAAAAGCAATGCCATACGTTAACATTATTTTGAAGTATTATAAATTGTAGTAAAATATATACAGTGTGATAGAGAGATCTATACAATGTAAAGCATAACTGCTTATTCAGCTTTTTGCCACTGATGCATTCCATTTAATATGCAAAACTATTGCTCTCTAATCTTGCCAGAAAGTGTATATAGAAGTGTCATTCTTAAATTAGAATTACATTGCTGTTTCAGACATGCAAATATCAGATGGATCATTATGAAGAAATGTGCCATCTCTCTCATGGATAGTGTTGATCAGAAGATTGTGGTGAAAAATAAATTTCAGTGAAAAATTGAAACAAACATTTTCAGAGTCAGAAAATGGGGGGAGAACAGAATCTGTACTCATGTCATTCCCCTCCCCCACTGCTTCATCCCCAGTATTTTCCGATGTGGGACACTTCAGTTGTGCATCATTTTTACATTTATGATACAAATGCTAGTATTAATTCTTTGTTAATCTGTCATATCATATACATTTTTACAAAAATAAAAAGTGTAAAGTTATTTATGTTTGCGTCTTTGTGATAAGAAAATATATAACAATGCCACATCACGAGTGATAAGTAGTATCTTCATCTGTAACTGATGTTAAGAAAAATGTGTCCTATGAGGTCTGTGTGTTTTCCCAACAGCATCCTTGTCTAGTATCCCATTTTTCACCTGTTGCCAGAATAGCATTCTGTGGTTTACATTATGTACAGTACATCTACATGGTTTGAAACTGCTGTCACTTATAAGTGACACCTCTGCTTACCTCAGGTATGGTTTTGTATACTCCAGAGGGAGTTTGCATTCACCTCTCCTCAGTTAGAAAAGTTTAGTCCAATACAGATGAGGGAAGTAAAAAAGTTGAAAGTGCCATGGAGATCCTCACGTATATTATTATTTATTGCTCATTACCATAAAAATGCACAACACTATGATGCAGATGAAGAAAGATTGTACATAAGCATGTTTAAGGTTCCTGAGGAAGAAAAAGTAAACTAGTTGGACATGAGAAAGTGAGATAAAGATGCCCTTTTAATAATTCAGTGTTGTTTCTTTTATCTGTGCTGGAAGTTTGTTAAACGCTAGACACAAAGTTTGAACTGTTGACATAGATCTGTGGTTCTAGCCTCTTAAAGAGACTGGACAAATTCCATATCTATAAACATGTAAACAGTTATTGCCATTTGCATCAGCATTTGTGCCGGTCTCTGCTCTGTTTGTTTATATTACTCTGTATTTCTGTAAACAGGCCTATAGATGCTAAAATAAGTACCTTGGGAATTCCATAGAACAGCCTTTTCCTAAAAAAGAACACACAATGAACAAGTTAAAAACACATGTGAGCCACATTTCACCCTAGGTTACATGCACATGACTCCTCACTATTTACAAGGTTCTCAGGTCCATCCTGACTTGCCCAGGTCAAAGCATGGCTATGGAACCAATTTTTTATCTCAGATACACATGGGGGGTTAAAGGGAGATTCATGCATGTCTCTGACATAGAGTATTTAGCCCATTTACGTCGAATTAGTAGGTTCTGGGTTGGTAGTGTGTAAAGAAGCCTACATCAGCCGAGGTGCTGAAATGGCTTATACCACAAACATTCATTCATACCAAAGGGCAATTCTGACCTTAGGTTTTAGAAATGTGACTAGTCTCTTTGACATGCTATACAAATAGCAAAAAAGATGCTTTAATTCTTTTGCATTCTTTTAGAGCTATGAACAAATCATTTTTTTAAATATAGGAGATTACACATACAAAACTCACTGATACACTCCAGCTGCTTTGCACTGGTTTAGTAAAGTGAAGCAGCTGCAAACTGAGTTTAACAGACCAGTTAAGTGAAGCTTATGGCTGCTTTGCATTGCTGGAGCAGGGAAAAACAGCCAGAACAAACCAGTGAGCCTGGCCCAGTATGTGTATTGTCCTAATTGAATTTAAAAGGACAGTGAAAGACTGGGAAGCCAGTGAAGCAAAGTAACTTTAAATAAAACAAAACTATTAAAACTTTTCTTCCCTGTTTATTTAAAAATAACTTGCTCAGCCTCAAATTACGCTTACATCTAACTAGTTGCCTAGTATTCTCTTTACAGTTTTCAGAAAATTAGTCTGTACATTCTATCACAGATCCAAAAAGTCTCCCTTTTCTCTTAAATTGATTTTACAATTCTTTGAAGAGTGAGATATTTCTACTCTTAATACTTACTGCAGTTCTGTCTTTGAAGACCACAGTCACACACACACCCACACCCCCCTAAGAATAGTATTTATTTGGCTGAAAGTACATTGGCATTTTCTAAATAAAGGGATTGTATGGAATTATAGCAGTACCTGCTCATGCCCAGGACACAAAAGTCCAGAGGATGTCTCAGTTACAAATTTATATTTGTAGTGGTATTAGTAAGTGGTCAGGAAAATTTTCTGCAGGTAGGAAACTAGCATGCAAGGATTCAGCCTAACTAGGGCAGAATTGTTTATGGGTTTTGAAATATACAGTTTACTTTCTCTTTTTTTTTTTTAAGAGAGGCCTATAAGAATCTCTTACTTTAAAAAAATTAAATGAATGTTTATGCATTTGGGAGTCATACTACAGAATAATCTTTAGCATAATTTACCCATTAGTATACAAATCATAACAATTCTTAGCTCTTGTGTTTCACTTGTAGATCTCAAAGCGCTTTACAAAGGAATGGTCAATTTTTGTAGTTGAGGAGAAAATGTAGTTTGTTTCTCACAATCAATTATTTGTCTTTTTCATGCATGATTCAACCTCCCTGGATCATTCACAAGGCCTCTAGCCTGTCCATATTTAAATCCCTCTTGTAGACCCACTTCAGCTGCACTTCCTAACAGTGAATCAGGTTGACATCTATGTAAATTGCTCACTGTCATTTCCCTAACTTGTGTCTAATTGTCTCTGTCCTTTGAGCTCCTCTGAGCCGGGACCATCCCTCTTGATTATTTGGAAAGCCCATAGCACATAATAAGCATAACCATAAATAATTAATATTATAATAATGTGGGGGGGGGGGTATTTCTGAATGATCTAAGGTCGTAGCTAAATGTTTCCCTAAGGGCCAAACGGTCAATGGCACTACTTATAAGAGTAAGGTGACCTTATAGTTTGGCTATAAAGTATTTTCATGAGCAAAACCAAAATGTCAACATTTTGTGTGATATTTTGGCCCTTATTGCCAGAATCTGATACAGCATGCAGAGTAATAAATATTTGCTTATCCTTCTTCCCATATATTTTTCTTTTGCAGGTTACAAAAGCCATCCCCAGTTGTCCAGGACAAATGACTCTTCATATCAAACCTCTCCTGGTGTGTGGGGGCGATGGATTTACTCATTCCAACTTTGACGGGTGCATAGATTCTGCCATATGTATTGTGGAGGCTTTAAAGACTAATTTATAAAGCTGTTTACATATAGTTTTAGTTCTATGGTGAATTTTACCATGATGTTACATTTTAGTGTATTGTTTACCTGATTGGCCTACATTTTACATTAGAAAAAACATCAAAAATTGCTTATATCTATTTGAATGGAAATACATTTTGAAGACCCTGGTACATATTTTGCTGTTATACTATAAAGGAAACTCTTCTGATGGCCTGATTCCACTATCTTTTTGCCCATTGATTTCATCTGGTATTGCAAGCTGAAAGGGTAAAGGATATTTTTGAAATGTCATACTGGGCAATGCAGTATCTTTAAAAAGGCCCCTAGGCGATGGGACATGGGAGCATCATTTGAGCATCCCGCCTCAGGTGCCAAAATGTTGTGGGCCAGCCCTGACTGGGGGTGCTGCAGCAACCCCTGGCATGACATGGTTTCCATTATAAACAGGGTTTACAGTTTGGTTCAATGGCTTTCAGCACCCCCACCATAAAAATTGTTCCAGCATCCCTCTGACTGGGAACCCAGCACACAGAACCTGTATAACAAGTGGCTGTAACAGTTACAAGCACACTTTTCAGATGTAGTTGCCAAACGTTGGGCTGCTAAATTCATAGTTAGGTACCTAAATAAGTGTCCTTTTTTCCCCAGAGGTACTGAGTACCCAGCAGCCCCCAGTGAAGTCAGCAAGATTGCTTGGTGCTCAGTAGTTTTGAAAAATCAGGCCATTTATTTAGGTGCCTAACCTGACTTGGGAGCCTAACTTTAGGCATGCATGTTTGAAAATCTTGGCCTACATCAAGAGGTTCTTCAGGAGCTATATAGTACATATTCAGAATAAAATCCTGTCCTTACTATCTGAGGTCATGGAGGTGACAGAGTAGAGTAATATCACCGCCTAGTATGTCCCCCACATTAACCAATGTGAACCAGCCCCCATATCTCAGAGTGACCCTATTACCACCAGGGGAGGGAGGGAACACACACACCCCACAACAACTACAAACTATCCAGTACCAAGAAAGAGGGTGTGGAATCACAGGGGACACGTTAGATTGGGACCCAGGCCAGCCCTGCAGGACAGGAGCTGCTGTGGGGTGAACATGGAGGAGGCTCACTCTCCAACACCCCCCAGGGGCAGGACCTGACATCCCACACACCACTGGAGGAACACACACAGCTTCTGTCATAGGCGCTGACTTTTGTCGGCGCCGGTGGGTGCTCGCGGCCCCACCCCTTCCGCAATTCCCCGCCCCCACTTCCTCCCCCTCCCGAGAAAAATTGGTGGGTGCTGAGCACCCACCGGCAGCTCCCCGCTAGCCCCTCTCCCCCGAGGCACCGCCCTGCTGCGCTTCCCCCACACCACCCCCCCTTGCCAAACAGCTGAGAGGTGAGCAGGCGGTGCTAAAAAAAGCGCCTTCGGCCGGAGGCGCCTCCAGCGGCACGGAAACCTGGGAGGTGAGTTGTGGGCGTGCGACGGGGAGGGCTGGCGGGGAGCTGCCGGTGGGTGCTCAGCACCCACCAATTTTTCCCCATGGGTGCTCCAGCCCCGGAGCACCCATGGAGTCGGTGCCTATAGCTCCAGTTGCCATACTGCATAGGGCCCTGTAAGCGGGCGCAGACTCACCTGGCGGCGCCTCCTGCTGGGCTCTTCGGGGAATCAGCTCACCAGCCTCCGGAGCGCCCTCTGCAGGCCGGTGTCTCGCTTGTCGCTGGCCCTGTGTCCCTCCTGGACCCCAGTGCCCCTTTGACTGGGGTGCTGCCCCCCTGGCAGTACTCCCTTTGTCTGGGTCTCCCCTCCCAGGGGGACCCCACCCACTATCCTCACCTTGCCTCAGGTTATAGTCTACTGCCAGTCACCATCAAGCCCCCACTCCCTGGGGAAGACTGCAGTCTGTAATAGCCAGTCATAGGCAAGGGAGGTTCGGACCTGCTGCCTTTATGTAGCCCCAATACCTCCGTGGGCCTTGGACAAGGCCCTGCAGCCTGGGGAGTTGCCGGCCTGGAGCTCCCAGCTCTTCTGGCTTTCCCCAGCCCTGCTTCACTTCACTTTAGGCTTCCCAGGCAACTAGGCCCATCTCCCTCCTCAGCTAGAGGGAAACTGTTCCTCCAGGCCCACTGCCCTCATAAGGGCCAGCTGGGCCCTGATTAAACTGGCCAGAGCTGTGGCTGCTTTCCCAATCACAGCCCTCTCCCGGGCTGCTTTAACCCCCTCAGGGCAGGAGCGGGGTAGCCACCCCGCTACAGGCCCCAAAGTTCTTTCACCCAGCACTGCCCCCAACCATCCAACATACATTTGGTAGGTCCTCCTGGTGCAGAGTGGAATGGGTAAGGTTGATCATTGGGGCTCTGGAGAACATGGGGTGGGACACATCTCCCTGTTCTTCTAAAATGAAGCAGAATGTACTCACTGCCTAGAGTCAGCTGCATTACCCACTGAGCTAGTCAAGGGTCTGACTGTGTCTCCAAGGCAAAAGATCATGTCTGTGGGGCTATAGCAGGGGTCTCAAACATGCGGCCCACGGAGTTATTTCCTGCAGCCCGCCATAGGTGCCGACTCCACTGGCAGCCAAGCTCCAAACATTACTGAGTGTTTATATTTTATTAAAACCCCTCTTTGCATTACAGTTTTTAAAAAGTTAATACATTGACTTTTAATAGAATACTCTATTACTCTTCATTTTTTTTCATTTTTGACTATACTTTTGTACCATTGTATGAAAAGGTTTCAGTGATGCGGCCCTCGGGCCAATTTACTAGTTCTCATGTGGCCCTCCTGATGATTTGAGTTTGAGATACCTGGGCTATAGTGTGCCAGCCAGGGTAGTTTGCTGCCTGCATGTCCCCATCCCTACTCCCCACACTGTTATATTGCAGTCCTACCATGCAAGCAAACAGTGGCTCCCTCTCCCCTCACTGCCACACTTGTGCAGCACAGGGTTGGGCCCAAATGTAATAGAAAATCCAACATCCAGTGCAAGATGACAGGCAACATTATTTACTTAATTAGATCATAATCTGTGCTCTGGGGTAATCTGCTTTTTGTGTTTCTTAGTATATTTATACTATATATACTATATGGTATATTTATCTTTATTACTAGTCAAGTAACACTGGCTGTAAATTCAGATGATGTTCAGAGAAGGATTTATTTCTTTGCTTCTAGAGATGAAGTACCAATAAAATGTGTTGCCTATCCTAAAAGTGATGCAACCAGAAATAAACAGCCTGTACATGTGAAAGGAAAAAAGAAGAGAGTGCTAGAAAGAATACAGGTGGACATACAAATGTACATATCTCATGTCACTAGATTTGTTACATTATAGTATTTTCTAATATATACTTTTGCCGCTGGGCTGTAACACTAAGTTGTAACACTAAGTTAACGTCAATGAATTTAACTAACATGCACACCCAATTACTGGACCAGAATATAAATGCATTTAAAATAGTTCAATATTTGCCAGATTAGTGGTCCAGCAAATAATGCATCATGCCTCAGTTCTATGACCATTTGCTGTCTGAAGAGAAATTGATCCTTCGCCTCTTAAAAAGGGTGCACTCTAGCAACTATAGAAAAGGAACAGGAGCAGGAACTATAGAAGAATTTGCCGTTGCTTTAGTGGATAACAAATGCAAAGAAAAATTGTATAAAAGGACTTCACAGGAGCATAATTACATAACAGTGTGATAACAATAATAAAACTGTGATGGCTTTCCAGGTTCAGAGTTACAGTAGCTATAATAAAAACATTAAAATTAGGGCTGTCAATCGATTAAAAAAATAAACCAATTAATCGTGCAATTAATCATAGTGTTAATAATAGAATACCATTTATTTAAATATTTTTGGATGTTTTCTACATTTTCAAATATATTGATTTCAATTACAACAGAGAATACAAAGTGTACAGTGCTCACTTTATATTTATTTTTGATTTGCACTGTAAAAAAACAAAAGAAATTGTATTTTCAGTTCACTTAATACAAGTACTGTAGTGCAATCTCTTTATCATGAAAGTTGAATTTACAAATGTAGAATTATGTACAAAAAAACCTACATTCAAAAATAAAAATGTAAAATTTTAGAGCCTGCAAGTCCACTCAGTCCTACTTCTTGTTCAGCCAGTCGCTCAGACATACAAGTTTGTTTACATTTGCAGGAGATAATGCTGCCCGCATCTTGTTTACAGTGTCACCTGAAAGTGAGAAGAAGGTGTTCTCATGGCACTGTTGTAGCCGGTATTTAAGATATTTACTTTCCAGATGTGCTGAAGATTTATATGTCCCTTCATGCTTCAGCCACCATTCCAGGGGACATGTGTCCATGCTGATGATGGATTCTGCTCAATAACAATCCAAAGCAGTGCAGACCGATGCATGTTCATTTTCATTATCTGAGTCAGATGCCACCAACAGAAGGTAGATTTTCTCTTTTGGTGGTTTGGGTTCTGTAGTTTCTTTTTTAAGACTTCTTTAAGACTTGCTCTTTTAAGACCTCTGAAAGCATGCGCCACACCTCATCTCAATTAGATTTTGGACGGCACTTCAGACTCTTAAACCTTGGGTCGAGTGCTGTGTCTATCATTAGAAATCTCACATTGGTACCTTCTTTGCTTTTTGTCAAATCTCCAGTGAAAGTGTTCTTAAAAGGAACAACATGTGCTGGGTTATCACCCAAGACTGCTATAACATGAAATATATGGCAGAATGCAGGTAAAACAGAGATGGATACATACAATTCTCCCCCAAGGAGTTCAGTCACAAATTTAATTAACGCATTTTTTTAACAAGCGCAATCAGCATGGAAGCATGTTCTCTGGAATGGTGGCCGAAACATGAAGGGGCATACGAATGTTTAGCGTATCTGGCACGTAAATACCTTGCAATGCTGGCTACAAAAATGCCATGCAAATGCTTGTTCTCGCTTTCTGGTGACATTGTAAATAAGCAGAGGGCAGCTGCATCTCCAGAAAAAATAAACAAACTTGTTTGTCTGAGCAATTGGCTGAACAAGAAGTAGGACTGAGTGGACTTGTAGGCTCTGAAGTTTTACATTGTTTTGGTACTGAGTGCAGTTATGAAACAAAAAAAATCTACATTTGTAAGTTGCACTTTCACGACAAAGCGATTGCACTATAGTACTTGTATGAGGTGAATTGAAAAAAGCTATTTTTCATTTTTACAGTGCAAATATTTGTTATAAAAAATAATATACACTTTGATTTCCATTACAACACAGAATACAGTATGTATGAAAATGCAGAAAAACATCGAAAATATTTAATACATTTCAATTGGTATTCTATTGTTTAACAGTGCAATTAAAACTGCGATTAATCACGATTAATTTTTTTAATCGCAATTAATTTTTTTGAGTTAATTACGTAAGTTAACTGCAATTAATCAACAGCCCTAATTAAAACACATTTAATTTAAGTAGCCACAATTAAACTACAGTAAACTCTAGACTTAGATACTTTGTTTTGCTAGAACCTTTATAGGCATACAATGGCAGTGATATTTCTATGTATATATTTAAATAAACAGTGAATTCAATATGACCAGACCTGAAATAAATGAATAAAAAATTGTCTAATTTCTTTGAGAAATATCAACTGTCAAAATGTCAAATATTTTAAGCTACTTTAGTTCTGTGTAGTCATGTTGTAATTGGTCAGACATTTTGTGATGATAGGGTAAATTTTTAGGCCCAAATTGTGAGCTCAACTGTAAAAAGTGTATGAACGTTCATACGGTCACAACAACCAATGAGGATGGGAAAAGATACCAAAGGGAGATAGAAAGCCTGAATTAGTCCAAACAAAAAGGCTCACTGATATAAGCTTAGGGCTGTGTTAAGATCATGCTTCATAAACAAGAAAATGTGGCTCCAAAAATTAAATGAACCAAAATTGATGTGTCAGATATTAGGCCTAACTGGTGGACAAAAATGAGGAGATGGTTGATTCCACCCACCACTCCCTTTTGGGGTCCTTAAAAAAAAAAGAAGAAAAAAGAGACCGGGGGAGGTGGGAGTGGCAGGAATATGAAAGTACAGTTGGAGACTACTGGAGAAACTTCCCTGTCTTGGCTACTATCCCCACCATCTCCTGGGACCCAGGATCAGGATAATGAAAGCTTAACAGGTGTCTTGACTAGACTGAGCCAGAGAAATGGACCCACATGACATCTCAACCTCTACCATCTACAGCCAAATCCCAGCCACCAGCTGGGATGAAATGGGATTGGGCTTTACAATAGCAGCAGCAACTAACTTTTTCTCAAGACAGTTTATTACCATCTAAGAGACTGTCAAACAAGGGTGTTTTTCCTTCCAAAACTCTCTCCAGCTAAACAGAAAGGGAACTAGGGATGCTATTAAAATGAAAGCCTTATTCAATGTTTTACATTTCAAATATTTTTCCTTCTTTTCTTTATCTTTAAAAAAAGATTAAAATTATTGTTAATGGTGCATTTGCCATGGTAATAAGCAGGCTGAGGTCTCTGTATGCCAAACCCCACACCTTGTTTAGCACTGTTTAATGTTGGACAGTGATTGGGTCATGTTAACACCTTTGGCCAATATATTAAATCTACATTAATACAACAGACATTCCCCACTTAAGTTAGACACTTATTTTAAAATTTTATTTTAATTAGCCCCTCCACTAAGGCTATGTCTACACTGCACTTTCGTCGGTAAAACTTTTATTGGTCAGGGGTGTGAAAAAACCACACCCTTGGCCGACAAAAGTTTTACCGATGAAAAATACTGGTGTGGACAGCGCTTTGTCAGCGGGAGACACCTCCTGCTGACAAAGCTACCGTCCGTTGTTGGGAGTGGTTTGGGAGTGGCAGGGCTGGCTTTAATTCCCCGGAATCAGGCCCCGTGCCCAAGGGGGCCCCGCTCCATCCGTGTCGGGTAGAACTCTGGCGGGGCTTGGAGAACTCCGGCGGGGTTGGGTTTTTTTTGCTTGACAAGTCTGGCGGGAGGTTTTTGGTCCCGATTTTTGGGTCCTTTAATCTGGTCACCCTAGTGTCGAGGCCCCACCGTCATTCTTCGCATAGGGCCCCGGACCCACTAAAGCCGGCCCTGGGGAGTGGTCTCTCCTGCCAACAAAGAGCGGCTACACTGCGTACCTTACAGCGGCGCAGCTGTAGCGGCACAGCTGTGCCACTGTAAGGTGTGCAGTGTAGATATAGCCTAAGTCATATTTAGCCATTTAGAAGTATTAGGTATTCTTCTGGTTTGCAGCAAGGAAAAAAATGTTACTCTCAGAGCAGACAAGTTGGGTGAGGTAATATCTTTTATTGCACCAACTTCTGTTGGTTATAGAGACATGCTTTTGAGCCACATAGAGCTCTTCTTCAAGTCTGGGAAAGGCACTCCCAGTATCACAGCAAGGTGCAAGGTGGAATAGATTGTTTAGCATATTGTAAGGGACCATTCAAGGTAGAGTGGCCTGTTAACACCTCTGCAGGCATAGGACAGTTGGTGGGTGGAGACTGCACACACACACATATATATATATATATATATATATATATATATATGTGTGTGTGTGTGTGTGCGTTTGTGTATGTCTATGTCTATGTATATGTAGTTAGTATATATTCTAAGAGGCCTCTCTTCCTACTGTTATTACCTCACCCACCTTGTCTCTCAAATATCCTTGGCCCGACACCACTACAACTGCACTGCATACTCTCAAGCCAGGCCTCTACTATAAACTTACATCGGTATAATGACGTTGCTCAGGGGTGTGAAAACGCCACATCTCTGAGTGACGCAGTTATACCAACCTAAGTCCAGGTGTAGACATTGCTATGCTGACAGGAGTTCTTCTCCCGTTGACCTTGCTACTGCCTCTCAGGGAGGTGGATTAACTACACCGATGGGAGAAGCTCTCCCATCAGCATAGAAGTGTCTTCACTGAAGCACTACAACAGCACTGGCACAGCTGCGTCGCTGCAGTGTTTTAAGTGTGGACCTGCCCTCAGAGCACACATATTAGCCCCTGTGTCCAAGAAGTTACTACCACTCAGACTGTTTTTTCTTAATAAAACCCTGTGTCTTTTGGGGGTATATGAAAGCTCCGACAAGAAGCCAAAATCTAATACTCACAACAATGAAATCACCATGGTTTATTTCTTTAATAGTGTCCATTACTAATGTTACATTTTAAGTTACACTAAACCAGGGATCGACAACCTTTGGCATGCGGCCTGCCAGGGTAAGCCCCCTGGCGGGCTGGGCCAGCTTGTTTACCTGCCGCGTCCACAGGTTCAGCCGATCGCGGCTCCCACTGGCTGTTCCAGGCCAATGTGGGCTGTTCCAGGCCAATGTGGGCTGCAAGAAGTGGCGGCCAGCACATCCCTTGGCCTGCGCCACTTCCCGCAGCCCCCATTGGCCTGGAGTGGCAAACCGCGGCCAGCGGGAGTCGCGATCAGCCGAACCTGCAGATGTGGTAGGTAAACAAACCGGCCCAGCCCGCCATGGGGCTTACCCTGGCAGGCCGCAGGCCAAAGGTTGCCAATCCCTGCACTAAACAAACATCTTCTTAAACTTTAGCTTTCATGAAGTATCTAAGTATGCTTCATAGCACTTCTGCTTTTAATGTCAAATTATTTCTATTAGGTATTTCTATTTAAACAAACAAAAACCTGTACATGTGCAGCACTCTACAAATCACAAAGGAAGCCAGACTTCAAATGGTCCATGTTGTTTAAAAGACCATTGAGACCAAGCTGTGGAACTGTCTCATGAAACCCATTGCCAGGAATAGTGGAAAGTGTTGTAAACGTGCCCATGTCACTCTTGGAGGAGGAATGCATGGACACAATACTTCCAATTCCAAACAAGAACTTTAAAAAAAAAATTAAAAAATCAGAGCAGCTGTGAAACATTGACCACTTTTGAAATAAATGTATTCAAGTGAGAAATGGATTTAGTTGTTGCTTGATTTAATACACACTGGCTAGTAAGCAGAGTCTTCGTTGAAATGGACCTTTGTGATGCAGTGCTGAAGAAGCTTTATTAATAAACTGTCTCCTCACAGGTCCTGCTCAGGGACAGAGGATGACAAATTATAGTAATTGAGCAGTAAATTCAATTTTTACCTTTGATATTTCTGAAGGGGGAAAGAGGTCTTGGAAAAAATAGGAAGAGTTTTACCAATGTATTGTGTCTATTGAAAAATAGTACAGCATTGAGATACTGATCCTTATTCTGATCTCTGATACCTCAGTGTAAATCCAGATTAACTTCACTAAATGCAATGGAGAATATCAAAATCAATTAAATTACTCAAGATTTACACTTGTGTTACTCATATCAGAATCTGTCCTGCTGTCTCTTACGTACCATGCAGCCCAGCTTCACGTTCTGTCTGTTGGAATTAGTGGTAGACTTTCAACTTAAACAAGCTGCCTCTTATCAAAATGAAAGCTGCAGTTCAACAGCCATGGATTCAGTGGATCAGAAAAAAACACACACAAAAATCAGTATTCTTACTTCATTCATCCATGCTCCTCGCATTGACTTCTGAGAATTCACAAACTTAATGGGGTGTCTTTCTGCAGACTTGCCTGGAGCAAAGTCTCTCAGAGCTGTGATTCAGATTTCTGTAATTTACACCCTTCCAGTTCTTTTGTCCTTCTCATGGGGAAAATACTGTGACAAGCAACTATGCCCTGCAGGGCAATGAAACCAGCCTGGAAATACTGTTCTGCGATTCAATCAGGGTACATTCTCTCTTCAGAACAGGAATTCCTCAGAATGTATTTTCTCCAATAGACTATGATATCACCAGAAATCAAGAGCAATATAACATGGTTGTTAAAATTGACTTTGATTGAAATATATGAATGGCTTATTTGAAGTCCAATTTCTTTAAAAGCTGAGAGATTTTGAATTGGATGGTTTTAACTGGGAAGGAAATCACTATCTCAAGGAGGAATATAAATCCATTCACCCTCACTTTTTTAAAAAACATAATTTGTCATATCAACTTTAATTAGCAAAGCCATTTGTTTTAAAGAGGGCTTTTCTCCCTCACAGCCCATCTCCTTTTTCATCCTGTGTTGAAGCCACATAATGCTGAATTTGTGACCTGTCAATAGTTTCCTCTGCAGCAGACCATGGAGTCATAAACACAAGATAATGACTTCACTGCAGATTCAAGCAGAAAGAGAAACTGGGCTGCAAGGGGAAATGCCCTAATTAGAAAGCACATCTTTCATAGCAGTAAAGGAAATGCAGGAAAAGTAAGTGCCCCACTCTGTATTCCTTGAGCACCCAGATCTCCAGTTGAATTTATAAGGAGCTTGGGTGAGCAAAGAATGCAGTAGGCCTCATGTACCTGTAAGCTTGTTCTCACTCAACTATGCTGTCATTTCAATTTTGCTTTATGCAAGCCGCTTTTTAAAGGACTCTTTGTGAAGAATGTTATGGAGTGAATGCAGTTACTCAGAATTTGATTGAGTAAACCGCCTACATTTATATATTTAGAACCAATTGTGTCATTAAATCTCCAATAAGGAAATTAAAATACCAAAATCCAGGCCCCGCTGCTTGGAAGAAAAAGAGAGAGAGCTATATTTACATTGTATCATCATATAAGAATGTAGCTATTTTCCCTTCCTTTATAAAATTGTTTGCCCTAGAATTCTTGTGAGAGTAAGCAGTCATTTCTGACTAGGATCAGCCGTACGTGTATCAGTTACATGTAGCTGGCAAGCAAAAAATTTTCACTGTTGAAGGAAGATGGCTGCTGTATAAAGCTATTCTTAGAAATAAGCAACAGAAAAAGTGCTGAGAACAGGAATATCCTCAGACAGTAGTATTGTGTGGAATTGCCAGGTAAGCAATGACGCATGACGAGGGTTGGGTTGAAATCTGATAACTGCATACCTCTGGTGTGTTGTATGACAAGGCCACATACTTCCGGGACTTGATAAAGTGTAGTTGTCATAGTTTAGGAGATGGGGGGAAAGTCTATTTTGGTGGAGAAAGGTATTTTTTATCATTATGTATAAGCAAAAAGAAACAAAGTAGTTGTATCTATAGATAATTGTCATTAACTGTAGTGTTCATTCTAGTCAGTTTAGTTAATGAAATTTAAAGTCTTTGGCCCATCTAAGATCGTAAAGCTCACGGTAGCCTTTATCACAATGTGTAAATCAAAGTAAGACCTCAATCATGCAGAGACTTATGCACATGCTTAACTTTATGTGTGTGTAGACGTCAGTGAATCTACTCACGCGTACAGGTCTTCGCAGGACCGTGACCTATGTTACCATGCAGGCTGTTCGAGTAGTCTGTGTTGCAACATCTGCTCAGTGGTGTCTCAAATTACATGATCATACTACATTGCAGTAAGATGGTAGCTCTTGCCAAGAGCCACTAACATGTACTTTTACAGGCATATTGAAAACAATCACAACCTGAAAACAGTCTTGAACATGAATTTTGAATATACAGTACATCTTTGAATCTTGTACTCCTCTGCACGTGTAAAATTGAGGAAGCACAGAGCCACAGAACTGTTCTCCCCTTTCTGAGTCATTGTTTTGACCTCTTTGGGAGACAGGGTCAGTGCCAAAGCAGAACAGCCAGGCATCATGAGAGGTACTTCTAATAGAAGGCTGAGATTGGCAGGAACATCAGGGGCAATTCAGACAGCTGGACCTGTCTGCACTTCCCTCCTCTCCAGAGCCTATACCGACTGCAATGGCTTCTCATTTATTGTCCCTGCTATATAGCCATTGGTTGGACCATGCCTCTTACATGGTAAGTTATACTGCTGCATCTAGGGAAAATACCATGTAAAGTCACATGTTGCTTAGACACCTCTACCTTGTCTCCTGCAATGTACCCACAACAATGCAGCTATTGTGTAGAGACCACAAAGAGTAAGTGTGGCTACACTATAGGGGAAGGATATTACCACATAGTTGTCTTTCCCCTCTTTGTAACCCTTAGTCCCTTTCTGATGATGTCTTCTTCCATCCCCACTGTGCAATGGAGAGGAGCAGATGGCTATCATTTAGTAAATACATTTTTTAAGAAGCTAAAAACCAAATTCTGATGTCATACAACCATTCACAACTCCTGTTGAGTTCAGTGACCCAAAGGTATGAGTTGCAGGGTGCAAAATATTTTAAATAAAATTGAAAATTCTGAAATTCAACATTTTTGCATGTTGTTAAGAACTGTAAAACAGGCTCATTTTTGTGGGAAATTTTGCTATGATAGGCACATTTCTTAGCAAAAAGGGAAGTATTTCCTGGTACAAATGGGACCCTTTGTCCAAGTGAGGATGGATTTGAAGAGACAGGCTAACATTTGCTTTTTCACTTATTTTTGATTGGAAAAAAGCCATCTAATTGAAACTGCAACTAAAGCCAAATCTGAAACTGTTAAATGCAGAACATTTTGTACAAAATCCTGGAAAACAGAAACTGAGAAGATAATACAGCTCTGACTGCAACTACTGTGTTTTTTCCTTTGTGAGAGTGAGACCTAGTATTTTGAAAATCTCAATTATAAAGTGTAAATCAAAAATCTCCCCCAAATCAAACAAATAAGATTAAGATTACTAATTGTGGTAGCAATGCCTTCTATCAATCAGAGACAGACTAGAATACCGCAAGCCAATGACAGATAAGGGGAAATGATTATGACCCCATCCTTCCAGCAATCCAGCTACTATGGTCATGATTAGACCACAAAATATCTGATAATATAAAAGACATAGATTTTTTTAAGGCCAGAAGGGATTATTCTGATCATCTAGTCTGACCTTCAGTCATGACTGGTCCCATGTTCTGACCTGCAATCTCATGATTGTTCACCAGTTAGCTTACAAATTGACAAATGCTCACTCTAGAACAAATCCATCTTTTTTTTTTACAAAAAGTCACAGGAATGGAAATATGGACAAAATATTTAATATATCTTTTTAATATTTTAACTCATTATTCCTTGTGAGAAAAAACATATCTGCAATCAACTAATCAAGAATAAATTTAAGACAAAATATTGTCATCTGGTTGGATTTATTCCATATTAGTCTTTCAGTAGCTGATGGAAATGATATCCTAGCTTATTTTCCATTTCTCCCTGATCTATCAAACCTTTCAAATGAAACCTGTCCAACATGTTCGAAAGACGAGCCAGGGAGCTTAAATTCATTACTCTAGTAGACATCAAAAATCATGGACTGAGCAGAGATACTGGATTTATAGTTTATTACAACAATCTGTAGCCCACTAACTCCTTCTTTTTATCCTATAACTGCAGAGGTGTTAACAGGCAACTCTACCTTGAAAGGTCCCTTACAAAATGTGCTAACTACTTATGCTAAACAATCTGTTTTACCTTGCATTTTGCTTTAACGCTGGGAGTTCCTTTCCCAGACTTGAAGAAGAGCTATGTGTGACTCGAAAGCTTCTCTCTTTCACCAGCAGAAGTTGGTCCCATAAAAGCTATTACCTCACCCACCTTGTCTCTCAAACAAACCAAACATCAAGACTCAGTCTCCTTTGATCATTTTAACTATTACGTTTAGGGGAAATTGGAAACCTATCTGATGGGGTTTTTTTTCTTTGCTCCCTAGATTGTCTGTAACTGAGAGGGACATGACAGATGTTCTAGAGGATTTGAATCCTCAGTATTTTGTACTCTAGTGTCACATCATTATTATCCTCACTCTACAGAGGAGAAAAAATGAGTCACCTGTAGTTGAAAGGAGAGTGGCAGGATCTTTCAAGGGCACTGAAGAGACTAGTCAGATAAATTTCCTGCACTTTTGCCTGGTTAGGCATAATCTTCAGTTTAGGAGACAGGTAAATCAGGTATAACCTGTATCTCCTGGCTCCCAGTATGGTACCTCAAGGCTACCCTTCCTCACTAAAGCAGTTAATGCCTTTGCATCTTTTCCCCCCTCAACATATACCTCCAATGCAGAAACTCCAGAAGACGCAGAGATTTAAGAAACAGATATTACAAGATCATGACATTCAAAATGGGCCTAGTATACCATTTGGTTAGATAGCTGTGTGAGCTCAGGAACTGGATTGGGTGAGGTCATACTTGCTTGATGGGCAGATACTTTTTCCTGGATTCTGCCATTTTGTGCTCCAGAATATAATCTTTCACTTTAAAGGTCCTTATGCTTGCAAAGAAAACCTTCAGAAGAAGTGATGTCTGCCTAGTCTGCAGACACCCTGAAATGATAGCTCAGAGAGGAGTGTACTGACTCATTTAATCTCACAGCATGTTGATTCTGGAACCCAATGGTGCTGATTTAAATATTGACATTGTTAGGAGGATGATCACATTATGAACATCTTCACAATCTACTCTGAGCAGTGTCTCTTTTTGGCATTACAGATAGAGCATGGATAGGTATGTTAAGGGCCTAGTCCCTCAGGTCATGGTAGGGCCATGTACTTACTCAGACTACAGCGATCCAGGTTCGGGCAGTTAGCATTATCAGCCCAAAATCAGAAATTCAGCTCTCCAGCTGAGTTTCTTGGGGGTTTACCTCCTCCAGAGTTGAGAGGCAACAACAACAAAAAAGTCTTAAAGAAGCCAGCATTCACTTTTCCTTCAGGGGAGCCAGGGGCAAGTCACATTCCAGCTTAACATTCTCTCATCAATCATCAGGGAGCATCTGGTGGTAGCTGGAATGATCAGAAATTTACTGTCCTCGCAGAGCTACCCACTGGTAGGTTGGGCATCTCCCCTCTTTGAACTCTTCCTCCAGTCCTGACATGCCTACAAGTGTGGTGGGGCATGGCCACTCAAGCCCATAGCAACTCTTTAACCCCTTCCTGCCTGCTGCAGGGTTATACTCCACTTATTTCTTTCTGATTATTGTGTGCACCCGTGTCAGGGCATCCTGTTCAGGATTCTGTGGATGCTGAAATGTTCCTAGTCTGAGTTGTAAATAAAAACTTGTGACCAGCTGATAAGACAGCCAGAAATACAGGTTACATAACAGATAGGCTTCTGTTCCCTCTGAGAATTCCCCATTCTCCTCTCGGCTACAGCCACCTACTTTGACAGTGAATAGCCACTTCCTCTTTGAAGTATCAGCACCCTCCACCCAACAACAACAATCTCTACCAGTCTCCCCACATAGGAAGAGCAGCACAATCAACACCCACACTGAGCTCTCAAGAACAGCACTTAAGGCATGAGAAAGATGGCTCGGCGTCAGGGCACGGGCTGGGAAATCAGGAGATGTGGGTTCAGCTGCTGGTTCTACCTTTGACTAGCTGTGTGACCTGAGATAAGTCACTTAATCTATCTGTACCTCAGCACCCACTGCTTAATTGGGAATAATACTACCTCCTGGCCTCTCGGCATAAACTCGAGTGTTTGTGAGTTGCTCAGATACTAGGTGATGGTGCCATGTAAGTACTGTACATAGACAGATGGGGACAATGGGGTGGGTGTCTGCCTGCACTGGCTAGAGTAGAAGGAAAGAATATTGGTTGCCTGCCAGGAATGGAGACAGACATCTTCCTTGTAGAGGTGAATGGTCTGAGGCCATGATATAGGGGGGAAATTTGGAGGAGGGTGGTTAGGAGTTTTCACTGGGGAGTGGCATGTGATTGTAACCTAGCACCATGGCATGAACTCAACCAGTCTGCTCCTAGTCCATATACACCTTGTAAATTTGCGGAAGCTCATATCATCTGGTAGATCTTAGAGGTTAATTCCTACAGGTTACAACCCCCCCTCACTATACTCATTGTCTGCTTGCAAAATTTCAGCAACATGGCTTTGTGCATACTTTTTCACTTTACTTTAAAAAAGAAAAACCAAAAAAACTAAGACCAAATCCCAGACTGAGTTGAGTCGCTGTTCAGTGGACAGGTGGCATTTCTGAAATTTATACACTGCACAATTTTTCTATTAAAGGCTAAATAAATCATAATGTTTTCAGATGGGTTTAAAAGCACACCTTAGGTCTTTAGAGTAATGTTTATAAATTGTGTATCAGAGTTGCATCAACATGTCACCATAAATCTGCTCATCCATAAGAAATGTTCAAGGATCGGGGGGAGGGCTGCAGAAGGGGAAGAAGCAAAAACTGAAAGAAGGGGAGAAGGGAAAAAAAGACCAGACTTTAAACTACAGGTCTCGAGTATGCCATTGATGATAAAATTAAAGCAAAAAGGAGACAAATTATATTTTTCTTTGTGAGCAGGGCCAGCTCTAACTTTTTTGCCGCCTCAAGCAAAACAAAAAACAAAAAAAACCCAAGCACCGTCCCAAGATTGGCCGCCCCTTAGAAGGTGCCGCCCAAGCACGTGCTTGGTCGGCTGGTGCCTGGAGCCGGCCCTATTTGTGTGGACCCTAACTCCTGTTCTATAAGCCTGGTTGAAGGAAAATAATTTCACCACTTTAAAAAGAAACAAAATTAGAGAGAGGAACTTGCACACAAAGTACCCAGGGACTTCTGTGCTAATCAGGAAGGGGAAAAGCCCTTAGTTTTGCCAGGAAAGCAGGAGAGGTATTTTTGGAGACAGAGCAGTTACTGGCCCATGCACTGGAAAGTGTGCTCCTTCCTTTAGCATCATTCTTTCACACTTAATTTTTCCCTAATTTTTTCTCCCACAACCCCCTTCCATACTGGTCAGCTGCTATGAGAGTATTTACTTTCAGCAGGCAGGACATATGACCTTGTCAAAATCAGGAACCTTATTCTGATCTCATTTACACCAATGCAAATCTGGTATAGCACTGCTGAAGTCAGTCAAGTTCCACCAGTGATCTCAAAATCAGATACAAAATCAGTGTCAACACCTCTCTATGGCCCAGCCTATAGAATCTAGCATTGATATAATCAGTGCTAGAGCTGAAAAGTCAATTGCTTGCTGCTGTGAACGTGCCAATGTAACATTGACAGACCCCAGTTGTTGGCTGGTGGGATTGAACATGGAACCCCTGAAGCCAAATGCACGAGCCTCTGCTGCGTGAGCTAAAAGCCCCACACCAAGGAGGCATGGGTTACACCAGGTTCCCACCAATTCAGAGAGGAGTGGCAACTGATTAACCTGGTTCTTTTTAATCACATTGTAGAGAACTCCCCACCTCATTCCCTCAGAAGGCCCAAATCACTGTAGTCTTCTTGACAGCAAGTTAGGGTATGCTGGTGCTCATCTCATTCCGGGCAAAGGGGAGCATAGTGGCCGCTGCTCAGCATCAAAGGGGTTAAAGGATGAACTGAGAGACAGTTTGAATAAAAGTGATGTACAGCAAATAGACCAGTTCTTAAAGGGACAGTGCCACTGCCAAGGTAAACTAATTGGCAGAGCATCTCCCCCCCAGGATACACATACAGAGAGGGCCTTCTGTATGTGCCTATCTCCACCCTCATGTACTCAGGGATCAGTCACCTGCATGGCAAATCAACAGTTTGATTCCAGCTCAGGTCAAAAGCAACCAGAAATTGTTCCCATGTGATGGCAGTTTTGTTGTAAATTGCTGTATTCCACGTAAGCATGAAATGCCTGTCATGCTTATACCCATTCCTAATAAGGAACTTTCCGCCATCACAACTAGTTCTTTCCTGGACTTGAGCTCCTGGGAGACTGTGCAGCACTCTTTCCCCTAGGAGGTGCCTCTCCAGTTCTGGGCTGTGCCACACTGGTTGTGTGTGAGGGATGAATGCAGTCGTGCTGCTTGTGCTGTCCTTGGCCCTGGCATTTGATGTGGGCGTTGTTAGCAGATTGCTGTGCTGGTCCAGAATCTCAATCAAATAAACAAAGAACTTAGATGTGGGGGGTTTTTTAAGTTTAAAATGAAGCTTAATAATTTGGGCCTATAGGATTTCATCAGCACCACAATGCCTGTCTCCAAAATGTGGCTTTAATTATGTGTTTAAAGAGCTCACAGCTTCTTCTACACCCACTTGAAGACCTGCAGCTCCAAAAGGGCAGATCTGCATGTCTACTTAGTGTGAGCTGGCAGATCCTCCCCACTCCCGCAAGCAGGAGTTGTGGTTTGAGCAGACAGCACTAAATACTAATCACAGTCAAAAAGAGGCAGATCTGGGGAGAAAATGTTCAGTTCAACTTAATGTCAACCTTATCTGAAATAACTTGCACTCTTCTGCATCTACATCTGTGTAGTCACTAGGGGACTGCTTGGTTACAAGTGTATTTACACATCCGTCAGTTGAGTCAGTGACCCAAGTGCAAAGTGTAGCACTCAGAAACATTATGTGGATTTGTGATGCTCCCTGGAGGGCTATGGATCCATAAACTAAGATATCAACCAGACAGAGACATAGGAATGTGGTCAATGTTAATTTTGCTACAATAGTACTCAATTTATGCAAAGGAAAACTCTGCCCAGTCTGCTGAGATCGGCACAGTGACGTGGCAAAGCTTAAACATGCCTTATTACACAAACATCCGACTTTAGTAGCATCCCAGAGATGATCACAGATCAAAAGGACCTGCCCTTCTCTCCAACTGTCTCATCTATCCCTCTCAGGGGCCACCCATTTCTTTTACTCCTTCCTCAGACCTTCTTTCCAGTGTCCCCAGGCCTAGAGTGACCAGACAGCAAATGTGAAATATTGGAACAGGGGGTGGGGGGTATTAGGAGCCTATATAAGAAACAGACCCAAAAATCAGGACTGTCCCTATAAAACCGGGACATCTGGTCACCCTACCCAGGCCTAACCCAGTGATTGAGTCAGTGGTGTCTTCCTGAGTCTGAGGACAGCCTAGACAATGAGTCTGAGTGACATGAACTGCTCCGTCCATCTCAGGACATGTCTACATACAATATTTCCTAAAACTGAACTATATTTCTAAACCCATTTACTAAGCTAAACAAGCTACACTCATCTAAGCACTTTTCTATCAAACTGTGTCCACACTAGGGGGTTGCAACAATTCAATAATGTTGGTTTAGAACCAATACAGTTATATTAGTGCAAAAACAAAATGCACACCAGTGCTTAGTAGGCTGTTAACTCTGAGACCACTTGCTCTCTGAGGATACCCCAACCAACAGCGCCACATCAGAGGACTCTGTGGGAAAGATCCTTGCTGATGCCGTTCCATCATGGGGTAGTGTCAGCAGAAGTCTTCCAAACAGAGAACCCTGTGTCAGGTGGGTGAGGTTTTCTAAACTGGACCCCACTCCAAAAGGAAGGCAGGGAGCAATGTTATGGAGAAAGGGGAGTCCTGAGCCTGCCCAAACAGGAGTGGCAGGGCAGCTGCCATGAGCACAGCATCGGACATTTATTTGGATAACAATAACATCCAGAGTTACAACAGTAAGGACTGAAAATACAAGAGTTTTGAAAGAGATATAAACACTCCGGCTTCAGGGTTTAAGACTCCAAATAATGAGGGGTAGAAAAAACTTTCCTGAGGGAAAATTATTCTATAAATGCCTTCTGCGGAGCTTCTTGCACCTTCCTCTGAAGAATTTCCTACTGGCTGCTGTCAGAGATAGAATACAGGACTAGTCCGACCACTAGCCTGATCCAGTCTGTCTATTCTTGTGTTTCAGTGGACAGCTCTTGTGGGGAGTGTGATGGGTTGGACCCCTTAAGGTGCCACCTGATGTGCTGAGATACCACTGAGCTCGCCTGTTCTGCCAGCTAGGGCACCCTTTTTACCTGTCTTGCTATGCCAGGCTATTAAGCCTCCTCCAGAAAACACACAGGCAGGGCCATACTCAACTGCAGAACAACACAGACACTGAGATTAGCTCTGGGAAGCCTTAGTTTAAGGGACTTGCCCCAGGACTCAGGTGTCCATCTCCTTTGGAGTGCAGACCCAAAGGTATATTATGAAATACGCCTCCTTCCTCAATGTGGAGGAAGGTATGCACAGCCTCTTTACCCCCCACCTTCCCGATTATGAATTGCACAAATGGAGTTATATTATAAACAAGAAATAAGTTTATTAACTACAAAAGGTGAATTTTAAGTGGTTAAAGGGGTAGCAAACAGAACAAAGCAGATTACTAAGCAAATAAAACAAAACACACAAACTAAGCTTGTTTCACTAAAGAAACTGGTTACAAATACTAATTTCTCACCCTAAATATTGTCACAGGTAGAGTACAGAAAGTCTTGAAAGGCAGCTACACTGGCCTACAGCTTGAGACTCCAGGTATTTCCACTCTCAGAGTGGACGCCCTCCCAGCCAGGGTTCAACCCTTCTCCCCTCAGTTCAGTTCTTGCTCCCAGGTGTTTCCCAGTGTCTCTTTGGGTGGGGAGGCAGAGGATAACCATGATGATGTCACTCCCCTGCCTTATATAGCTCTTGTGTAAGGCGGGAACCCTTTGTCTCCCAGTGGAAGTCTTGGAACACTGGCACTCCAAGGGGTGGGTCCAGTATCAGGTGACTCAGATCCATGTCTCTGGAGGGCTGGGGCAGCCATTACTCGTAGGCTGTCTGGAACATCCACGGGAAGACTAACCTCTTCCACAGTCCATTGTCTTTGCTAATGGGCCATTAGCCCTTTTCCACTGTTGTACCTGAAGGGCTAGTTGGGGGTGACACCCAAAGTAACACATTTGAAATACAGACACATAGTCAATATTCCTAACTTCAGATACAGAACTGATATAGACAATACATATTGGATAATCATATTCAGTAAATCATAACCTTTCCAATGATATCTCACATGAGCCATCTTGCAATAAAGCATCGATCCTCATTCACACCTGTGTGACCATCTTGTTTATCACTTCAAAAGCTTTTTCTTCCCCTGCTGTCATGTTTCCTCTCAACTAATTAGCCTCTTAAGATTGGTCTATACACCTGGACCATCATGTTTCTCTGACTGTATATATATCTGTCTGAAGAATAATTTCATTCCACGCATCCGATGAAGTGGGTACTAACCCACGAAAGCTTATGCTGAAATAAATTTGTTAGTCTCTAAGGTGCTACAAGTTTTTCTTTCTTATTTTCATTTTGCTGACACAGACTAACACGGCTACTACACTTAAACATATCTCCATTATGTTATATCCATATCATAAGTATATTTTCATAAAGAATATGGAGTGAAACGTCACAAGGGGGCGCTGTCACCTCCAACCCAAGCAGAGGCAGGGCCATAGTGAAGTGTGAGAGCACAGTGCTGGAGCAGAACCACACAGGTTTCCATGTGACGTATGCCTAGAGATCTGGATTGCTTTGACCTGGCCTTGTCTGTCCATCTGAAATATCTCTAGCATAGCTGGTAGGTATTTCTAATTGCCCTGGGCTGGGAGACTTGAACATGTCTGGTTTTGGTTCACAGCAGCTCACCCACCCACGAGGCGTGTAGCCACACTCTGTGCCTGTTAGCGCTTCTAGCTCACCTTACAGCAGACAAGTGAAAGGTGACAAAGGTGAGGGTGACTTTTACAATATCTGCATTAGACAAGAATGACGACAGATACTATGGACCTCTACTACTATTTGAATCAAGGAACAGCAGTAGATCCAATGGGATTCAGAGGTTCTGAATCATTATGGTAAAGCTGGACATATACTTCAACTGAGAGGCAGACACAGCCTTTGGGCATTCCTTTACCTGCCCCACCCCACCAATCAGATTTATTTCCCTCTTAGCCAGATTGAATCTAAGCTATTTTAAAAAAGAAACAACACAAAAATCCTACAAAGGAAGAACAGTCTCTGGCTAACCATGCTTGCTTCCCATTCTCTGTTCCCTTTAGCTTCCTAGAGTTGGATTGAAATTAAATATTGCTTGGATCAAACATCTGGGGCCCAATATTAGGAGAAGAGGGTGGTCAGCACCTTTTAGGACCAGTCCCTACTTCAACTATATCAGCCTCTGTATTCCCTAGAATGGAATAACTTTGCATTTTATTAAAGAACGTCTCCACTCTTTGTCTAGTTGCCTTTTCCATTAACTGTTTCCATATGTATTCTAGTTGCTTTACAAAAATCTCTCAATACTTGTACTCTCCCATGTATTCTAATGGTGCTTGTTACATATCACATATGTTACAAGAAGCCCTGTGGTGAAGACCTAAAACATCCTGGAGTGCATTCAACCCCTTGATTTTCCTCCCCCATCTTTCTTCACTAATGCCTTTCCTCATTAATGAGCAAAAATTCTCTGCCCTCATTATTCCTAATTGCATAAGATCAGTTTTAGAGCTGCATTTCTGTGATTCTATGAGTTTGATTCCCTGTAGAAAGACAATTCTGTGATGAAACCCACAAACGTCAGTTCAGTGGGCCAAACTGTTAAGTCTGTCTTTTTCCAGTGTGTGGATCTGCTGCATCAGCTGAGAGAGAGTTTATACCTCCATGCTTCTGTTATACATTGATAGAGCAACAGTTTGAAGACACACTCACATTTCTGAACAGTTGCACCAAAATTGCAAATCATTGTGACTGACAAGTTCCTGTTTGAAAAATGCAGAAATAGTAGCTGAATCGACATAGCATGAACTGTGCAATTATTTTAAGCATCACATCACTGAGCAACATTTTCTTTCGGGATTTAACTTATACTAAATGACTTTGAAGTGAAATAATGAGCTGTGAGGCTCATAACATGTTATTAAGAGTTTGAGATTGGGTTTGGCAATTGTGATAGGGGTTTGGCAATTCAAATGATCTCTAAGGGAAGAAGGGATATTTCTGAGCTGTTGCACTCTGAATATGTTGAGCCACTGAGAAGATATTTATGAGAAGTGAGGGCTGATTTTGTCTTTAATCCAGGTTCTGACTCTGATGTGCAGTTTGTAAGCTGCTTTGCACTACAGAGTTGAAATCCTGAAATATCAATGATGTCACCTTCTGCTGCTGTTCTGTATATGCTACTGCACAGACTCAGTATCAGCTCTGTTATATTTTTGTTAATTTTCTCATTTGGGTTACAGTTTCAGCCAAAACAACATTGATCAGAGATGATACAACTGCACCATTTTGAAACACCCCTGAAGCTTCCTGAGACTGGAGTGTTATGAAAAATGCACAGCACTAAAAACAAGACGTCAGTGTCAGTTTTCAGGAAAATGGATTAGTAAAGTGGAGCTCTCGGCATGGCTCTTTATAGGAGGATTGGTGCAGTCTGTCTTATGCCTTGTGTAAAATACTTCAGTGAGACCTTCAAATGATGTGCTTTTTTGGTCTTGACTTAATTTCTGAATTTTTATCTAGATTTATTATCTAAAAACGTAAATAGAGAGTTAACAACGGTCCCATTTGATACACTGTTCAGTGATCTCACTAAATTAGAAATGAAGTCTATTTAATCATAAAAGAGAACTGAAATGTATTAAAACTACTTACCCATCCCATCACAGGAAGAATTAGTGGTAAAAGCTATTTCTGCCATCACAGATGATGCTTTAACCCCTGAGTTCCACCCTCATGCTAAGCCTTTTAATGCTGCCCTGTTGTTTCCACTGGGATACAGTCAAAAGCCAAACCCGTTGAGGAGTGTTAAATGTGTAGGGAGCACAGAGCAGTAAGTGACAAGAAAGTTAATATCCCTGAGTTCTGTGGGACCTTTCTTTTTCTCTGAGCCCAGCTTTGTGGCAGTAAGGAGAGCATTTAAAGCTCTTGTGCCTTACTGTTCTATGGGAGTGTGCACAGAATGAATGTACTAAAAGGCGGTAGGTATATGGTTATAAAATAATAGAATGAGAGACAGGGTTACGCCAATTAAATTAAAAACAGCGTTTTTCAACAGGTTTGTTGAGGTATAAGTCACAAGGGTGAGAAAAAAATTCTAAGCTTTGCTGCAGCCAAGATCTGAAATGTAAAAGTGATTTCCTCCTATATGCATGGGGTTTGTGAGAGTGTGTGTCTACTGTGGGAAAATGAACTTTTTTTCAGTCACCCCTGACATCTGACCGCTCAGCTGATCACGAGAACATTGTGGTAAACCACAGCTCAACTTGAAATTATCTTTTTTAGAACACAGTTCCTGTCGAGTTGGATGGCACCTCCTGCATCACCTGCTCTTCAGCTGAAAAGCCCTTTCTTTCTTATCTCTATCTTTTGCTCAAATCTGTACTGATATAGATTGTGCCTTCCAAAATCTTTACAAGCAAAATGCATTAATCTTTAAGGGCCAAATTCTGCAGCCCACTGGGCCTACCTGTGTGATTAAGTGCAATTCAGCATGAGTAAGGGTGCCAGAATTTTGCCCAAAATAGGCAAAAGACATTTAAAGAATGTTGAAAAAAAGTAGACATGGCATCCATTTTGCAATTTGAGCTTGATTTTAAAATGTGATGTATGGGAGCATTAAGGAACTCGCAAGCCAAAACAAACACATTTTTTGAATGTTCCCCAGAACAGAGATCAAGCAAGGCTGTGTATATACAATATTCCTGCTGTGGTAACACCCTTTGACAGTTATGGTATCTTACTTTATGCTTAAGTAAGGGCAGACAAATGTACTAAAAGTGAAAATCTGGGAGAAAACCATTGTAAGTACAGTAGAACCTCAGAGTTACGAACACCAGAGTTACAAACTAACTGGTCAACCACACACCTCATTTGGAACCAAAAGTATACAATCAGGCAGCAACAGAGAGTGTGGTGGGGGGGGGGGGGAATAGCAAATACAGTACAGTACTGTGTTAAATGTAAACTACTAAAAAAATGAAAACAGCATTTTTTCTTTTGCATAATGAAGTTTCAATGCTGTATTAAGTAAATGTTCAGTTGTTAACTTTTGAAAGAACCACAATGTTTTGTTTAGAGTTACAAACAACCTCCATTCCCGAGGTCTTTGTAACTCTGAATTTCTACTGTAAACAAATGCCATCTTGTTTCTTACCTTCCTTCTTTTAGGGAATTTATGTACACTGTGGCTGAGTTTTAGCCCTGGGGTTCTAGCCCCCTTGTGAGCTGCCTTACAGCATTGCCCTGGAAGTGCTTCACACAACCGGCTCCAGAGTGCTGAAATGTTGAACACCTAGGGGCTCAGTGCACAGAGCTGGCTGTACTCAATTTCCAGTCTGGCTGGAAAGGGTTCTGGCCAATAATGCACTGCTCAACTCTAGTCACTGGAATATAGGTCAGCTTTTACCAGCCTCTACTCCTAGCAAGCATGGGTCACTTGGGTCATAGCCTATTCCCAGCACATTTCTTTAGCTACAAGAGAGACACAAATAAAAGGGGGAAAGGGACAGATTAGGAAGGGAAAACAATAAGATAGAAGGAGAGAGGATCATTTGTCGTCATTTTCTGTCTAGCACATTTAATTTAAATTCCCAAACTTTCTTGACCTTTTTCCTCAGTCACCAAGCTAAATAAATTGTCTCAGTCCTGCAGCCAGGGCAGCAGGCTGAAGGTCAGCATGCGAGGCAGAACACAGCTGCCAATTATTTTTGCTACAAGCAATGACTTTTCCTTAACACTTGATTCCACTACTGAAGAGAGCGGATAATGTGTGTGGCTGTCTCAGATCGTTGGAGAAAACAAATGATTTTCAATTACTGAACAGTTCAGATACAAAGAGATGGACCTGCAGATGTTCTTTTTCCAGCAGGTCAGTTATGTGTCATCATAATAGCTACTGGCCTTGTAAAATTACCACCTCTTTATTGGGACACTGTGTGTCAGTTTAAGTCCAAAACCCAGGTTTTCAGTATTGCCAACTTTTGCCAGTTTGTATTTAGTGCCTTCTTTAAAGTCCCAGTTCCTGGAATCATGCCGTTATGTGCAAATCTCAGCTTTCTTTCTTTTTAAGGAATTTTTCAGTCCTCATGATTTGGGAGAAAGGCTTGAAAACATGCACCCTACAGGCTCAAAAACCAGTAGGCAAATAAAAAGAATCCAAAATCTATTACATTTTTAATTTCTTGATTTTTAAGACAATCTCTCAGCTTTGGGAAGCCGGAGTCAGGATTTTTTAATACTTGCTGTTGGCAGTACCAGGTTTTGCAAAGTTAAGTAAGCCTGATCCCAAAAAAAAAGTTTTTTACAAAACGTAATAGGAATGGAAATATTTTCAGGATATTTTGTCAGTCAAAATCATTTGTTTTCTTTAAATATTCCCCTATAATGTTTCCAACCCCACCCTCACAGAGCTTGGGTAGTGAGTTGGAACCAGAAAGTGAAACAGAAAATGAAACTGACCAGCCTGCTTTGTGTTCCTTTAGCACTGTAGTTCAATAGCTAGTGTGTCCTATAACAATGAATTGTGTTTTGTTTTTACGTTTTAATTGATAAGGATAGGACTAACTACTGTGCTTCAGACCCCTGCTGTGGATTTCCTGGATAACCATGTACAAGTTTCCTTGCATTTGCCCAGCTCTGTCTTCTTTCCTCAGTGGGAGGAGCCAAATACACAGTATTTCATTCCATGCACTTTAGGGCACTTTTATGGTCCTTTCTCTTGAGAAACAACTACCACTTGTCCCAAATTGGGCTTCATGCAGCCCTGGGATCTCACAAACTCCACTAGTATAATCCATAGCTGAGGACCCTGGTAGCAGAAATTACACATGGAAATGATTTTCAGTAGCTTAATGTCTCCTTTGGAGACTTGGTTGTGAATGGCTGGTGCTGGCTGGGGAGAAGGCATAGCCCAAGCATCTGAGTGATGCATTCATTATCTGCACAGCGCTAGACAGCAGCCATTGGAAAGGCACCTGTGCCTTTGTTACCCTTCAAAGCTACTCTCCCAAAGTAGAACACTCAAGGATGGGAGCAGTGCAAATACCCACCTGCCTGCCCCTATGAAATTACTTCCCCCATCCATCACACACAGAGAAGGCAGGGATTGTCCACCTCCCTCTCGCCGGTCTGAGGCCAGTTGAGAGCCAACACACTCCCTGGAGAGAAGCCACAGGGCTGTTCTAAACTGGATTTTGCTGATATGGCCTCAAAGGCAACAATCCACCGCAAGAAATAGCCAGAGTGCAGAGGTGTTCCAGTCATGCCCCTTCTCCATGGCCATTCCCCCACACACACTTCCTACACTGGAGCCAGTTGCCTTCAGCCTGACTGTACCAGCTGTATGCAAGCCATGAATTCTCCTATGCCACAGGGCTCCCCCTGTAGCCAGCTGAACACGTTTTAATAATCTACCTTTATGTTTCTCAGACAATACACTCCCTGACATCTAGTTGCACCCATTGACTGACATGTTACTTACAAATTGGCATTACTTGCACATTAGTAAGTGGGTGCAGGTAGATGTCAGCGAGTATAACACATATTGCCATATACATCGCCTCTGAAGTTTGCCCTAGGTGTACAGATTAATTACATAAAACGTGCCTTCTTTGAACAGTATATAAATTATTTTCTGCACATGAAAGATCAGATAAAAAAGCAGGTGTATGAACAAATTGTTCTTTTGCACTGCAGCGAACTCAAGTCTTTTTCCCACACAGGTTTACACTCTGAGTTTATAATGTGCTCAGGGTATTCTTCAGTGTTGTGGGAAAACTTGGAGAGTAGAAGAGCTGTTTTTCCTTCTGCAGAGGAGAAAGGGGGAATATTCATTTCTCCTCAGTGAAAGCTTTGCCTTCATTGTCCCAGCAATGGAAGAAGTGGTCCAATCCCTCTCTAAAGAAAGGGAGCCAATCTGGCTGGAGTGCATCAGCGGTACAGTGAATCGCTCAGAAAGTGGTGGGAATTCACAGAAAACTAATGCTTTAACAAGAGTAAGAGACAACTTTCCAGACATTATGAAAACAACAAGAATAGCAATAATTGAGAGGGCTAAGAGAAGGGATGACATCACTCAACTGCAGTTGGAGTAATGCACGCAGGAGCAGAGTGTACTGCCGAGATGTCTGCTCTACAGCTGTAATTTTAGGAGCTGCTTCAGATCTGTGTTATGTGATTCTGCTGCAGTGTTTACACTAAAGTCTACATTTTATTCAGTTTAGAATAGAAGTACAGAGTTATGAAAACAGCCAGGGAAAAGATGAGACTAGACCCCTTTATTAGTCAGAAGAGATTCCCTGCTGCTTCAGTGACAATGACAGTATCCATTGTAGGGCAGAAAACTTTTCTCAAGTGACTTGAAAAGATTTTAGCTCTGCTGTGGTTAACCCATCAGAGGCCTCTTCCTGTAGCTCAGAGGACAGCAAGATTCAACATGTGCTGGCCATTTGGAGAGCAGATTCATAATGAACAGATATAAGATTTCAGGAGGCCAGAGAGACTTAAAAAAGTAACCTTCTGACACTAATTTAGCAATTCTTTTTTTCCCTTTTCATTTTCTACATGGCAAAAGTATTTTATACCAAATATTAATGAGCTTGGAGAGTTGTTATGTCTCACTGATTTGATTTTTAAAAGCTTTATGTCAAAGTATTAATTTATCTAGTTGATTTATAAGATCCTTAAAGAGCAACTCTATGCTGAAAAAGGGATATATAAAATGGTACCTTCTTACTCAATAGATCTACTCTTCGTGGTGTATTCAGGATCGTATCTGCTTACTTTAGTGACAAAAGTAAGTTGTTGCTTTTTTTTACTCCTGTTAGCACTACCGACCCAAATAGCTATGGGAGAGTGAGCTGGAGTCCATTCTGGTTCTCACACTGTTGACAAACTTGTATGTTAAGTTCCAAGGCCAGCTTCTACCTACAAACAAGGACTTTTGACAAGTATAACTGAGGGCAGAGGTGGACATCTAGATTTGTTATGACACCTTTATGATGATGCATGAGCACACCCCATAGACTATCACACCCTATAACGAGCCCTTATTCTCTATTCCAGCCAAGCTACAGTCAGCAAAGGAATGGAATGCAGGTACAAGCTATTTACTTTGCCCCTCCTCATATTGTGGGGCCATTCTGGATCCTGCCTCGCCCTTGGCATAAGTTAATGCAGCCTAAGAACTGGCACTGGTCTGTAGGGGCTGTTGCAGTAGCCACCCCTAAGATGCCCCTTTCCTCCCCACAGCCATGCCTCCTATTCTGGTGGTTACACGGTGGTTAACATAGAGCCAAGGATGCTAGCTTCACATGCTCCAAGGAAGTGCCTACACTAGAGGTATTGTTTCAGCCCTTTTACATTACTGGAGCAGCATAAAGGAGAAAGAGAGACTCAGGCCCAACATCCTGAAATTCACTTTGGAAGTCACTGAGGGAAATAAAGATACTCATGAGACCATCTCCAGACCCTTTCCAGAGCAGGGCCATACTCTAAGGAGAAGAAGCTCCTCAGCCAAGCTAACCAGAAAGAGACTGTCCTTGGCTTATTACAAGTACATGACAGCCAACTGGCTCTTTTCTTACATGTAGAAGGTCAACAAAGAGAATCTCACAATACTATCGATAAGGCATTAAGAAATGTCTACATCTATTGTACATTTTGTTAAACCTTTTATACATCCAGCAAACCTGTACTAGCCTACATCTATACTCTCCAGTGCTCTGAAGCGCTCCTGTTTTGCTATGACTTCTGACACCTTCTTGACTCAAACTGTTCTGTTCTGAACTCACTGGGTAGCTCTGGGAATACCCCCCATTTCAGGAGCTACTACTTTAGGTTCATCTACTAACACTCTGAATAAAGTTAAATATGTTCTTTTAATACTTAAGTAATAATGCTCAAACCAGGCCTTCTAACTGCAGATGCCCCAAATATTAATAAATTAAAGCTCACAGCATATCTGTGAGGTAGGTACTATTATTCTCTTTTGGCAGATGGGGTAATGGAAGCTGAAATATTAACAAAAATCACACGACAAGCCTATGGCAGACCCAGGAGTATAGCTCAGAGCTCCTGACTCCCTAATCTCGGTTTTAATCACCCATTTTGTAGTTGTATTAGAAGTATTTAACATGTATATTGTTGTAGCATCTAAGGGCTGCAACCAGGTTAGGGCCCCATCGCACTAGGCTATGCCCCAGCCCCCAAAACTGCTCCTTCCTGTCTTGAAGATTTTAAATAAAAATCACTGAGTGATGAAATTCTAGAGCCAAATACTATTCTTGGCTGGACATCTCCATGGGGCTGGTGCACACATTCAAGCTCTCAGTGACTGTCTTTTTGTTCTGTTTCTACAGCACCTAGTACAATGGGACCCTGGTTCATGACTGAGGCTCCTAGGTGCTACAATAATACACATAATAGAAAAATGTGCCCTTTTCTATGTAGGGGGTCATAGCCTGCTCTCCTTTGGATACCGGGACCACTCATCGTGTGTTTTTGTTTCTCATGCTTAGACTGCTCATGAAATTGCTTCTGCCTGCTAAGATGTCCATTTTTAGAGCTAAGCCAACCTTCCAAATTGCACTAGGCACAACTTTTTAAACACAAAAATAGAATATTTTGACAAATTCTGACCCATTTTGCCCACAATGTAAAATCAAGCAAAGGTAATTTAGTCCCAATTTATACTGTTAAAAATCTGGGAGGCATTAAAGACCAGCTCGTATCTTTTTAGCCACAGCTGACACCAGAGGGATAAGCTGGAGGCATGCTGCAACAGGAGTTCCAGGAAGGATTCCTGCTGCTGACTCAGTCAGAATTCCTCTTGAGGGAGCATACCACCCTTCCGTGATTTTATTTGTTTTTGGAAATGGTCCCATGTGCACTCCCTACCATACCAGGCAAACTCAGTCAGGGGCTATGGAGGAGGAATGAGATCATAGCCCAACTGTTGCTCCATCTCTCTTCCCTTCTTCCCAAAAGGTTAACTTAACACTGCCAACAGGCCTAGTCAAGAGCAGAGCTTGCATGCCCCAGTGGGATGGTTTCTAGCCACTGCCCATAGTGGGAAAAGGGCAGTAGTTCACCTTGCATCCTTTCAACCACCCATGGATGGCCAAATACAAACTACCCCAAGCTAAGAACCTTGAGTTGTCTTGGGGAGCATTTCTAATCCCCCTTGGCTCTTTTGCCACCTTTCCCATATATACTCTACTTCACTGTACTCTAAACTGCTGCATTGCCCTCCTAGTATAGGATGACAATATAGACCTGTCAGGCTCTAGAGCTCAGATTTTTAAAGGTATTTAGGTGCTTAACCCCCTCTGAAAGCAAGGGGCCTTAGTGACTAAAAATATCTTTGAGGGTGTGGGCCTAAGTCCCTGCTGCTATGACTCATTCATTGCAAGTTATGCAGGTTTTTGAGACTGAAGTTTGTAAGAACAATTTCACTAAAGTTTTGTTCTTTATAATGAAAATAAACCTTATTGAAACTTTTACTTAATCAATATTGTAGGGCATGTGAGAAAGAAACATTAGCAACACTCAGAGGGTGAAGTCTTGGCTTCATTGATATCAACAGGAGTTTTGTCATTGACTTCAATAGGGCAGGCATTTCACCCAGAATATTTTATATTTTTTCCTGTAACAGAAAAAAGCATAGTTCATGGAGGGTGGGTGATGTTTTATTCTCTGTAAGAATTTTAGGTGTGGAGTATATTTTTTGCATGGCTCTAATTGATTGATAAAATGCACAAAGTAACAGTGATTGTTGAAGGGAGAAGAGGTTGAAAAGACGAGTAGATTTTCCAGAACTGTAGGCTTTGACTTTTGAATACTGTTATGTTCAGCACCCTTTAGGTCCATCCTTGTGTTTCAGGCCTGTAAACGAAGCTCAGGCACTATGGAGTTGAATGAGTAAGTACTGTATGCAAAGGACCACCAACCAAAGCTTCTTTATAGTCACAAACTTGGACTACGTATAAATTCAAACCCTGAGTTTTCTCTGAGGCATCTACTCAATATAATCTAAAAGCAACTGAAGGAAGGAGTTTCCTCTCAACTAATTAGCCTCTTAAGATTGGTCTATACACCTGGACCATCATGTTTCTCTGACTGTATAAATAAATATAATTTCATTCCATGCATCCGATGAAGTGGGTACTAACCCACGAAAGCTTATGCTGAAATAAATTTGTTAGTCTCTAAGGTGCTACAAGTTTTTCTTTCTTATTTTCATTTTGAAGGAAGGAGCTTTCTTATGGGATTTACCCATCCATTCTTCCCTTGTTCTTCTCCAATTGGTGATTCCCTCTTAGTCCACAGAGTAAGAAAAAAGCCAATGAACTTTTTTAATTCTGTTGCATGTTGTATGTTCTAGAGAGCTGGATTTCTTTGGTGTTAATTGTTTACAGACAAAAATCCAAAGTGGCATCAATGAATGCCTTTGTCAACTCAAAGGACTCCATTTTAGCCAGCCAAGTTTGTGCCTAGTAAAACTAGTAATTTTAGAAAGCGACATCTGTTTAAAATGAATTTTTATACTGATCACAAAAGCTGGAGAGCAATACGGTGCATTACACGCATGCAGCTTTCTTGCATGGCCATATGTATACAACACTGTTTCTTCTGATGAAAATAGTACACATTTAAATATCAAGAGAACAAAAAGAAATCCCCACAAGGAATGCTCAGAGAGGGTTAATTTTATCCCCTTCCCCTTTTCTCTTTTCTTTTTTAGGATAATGAAATTAGTTGTTCCATAGTTTCTTGAAGGGCCAAGCTCGGTCTTCTTACAGAACAATACATGCTGTGCTCTCTATGTGAATGCACTTATGGTGAACTTTGAGCTACACATCTGCTACAGAGAAGTAACTCGTATTCCCAATTGGCCATTACTAGCAGAAGATGCAAGGTTCATCCATGCTTTAGCATATTTTTATTAGATATACTTCAGCCTTACAGGCATAATAGACTGGTAGTTACTATTTATACACCTCATTAAAATGCACCCTCAAGTTTTATTATTTCCATTTGGTGAATGAAAGCAGCAGCTCTATATTACAAAAGGTGGTGAATATTGCACTAATATATAGCATATTAACAGCATAATCCTCTTTGTTTTTTAACATTAACTCCTAACTCACAGCCACAGAAGTGTAAATGAGACTGAACTAGGAATTTCCTCGGGCCATTTTTCTTTTCTGTATGACTTAACATGAAAGGTCTGGGTGAAGTGATAGCTGAAAATTATTGATAACAATCCATCTTTAGGGAATAACTTTTCCCTTCTGAGCTCTGATTTTTCAGGTTTCTTTCAAATGTTCTCCCTTGAACTTTGATTAAATGAAATGGAGGGAGAAGAGAGGGTTAAGCGCAAGAGTTTGAATGAGATAGTGTCGCTTATCTGCAAACAGCACTTCTCTCGCTCTCAAACTGATTTACACATACTCTGAGCTGATTATAAGTGATTTATAGAAAAACTGATTCCATGGCCTGTGTTCAAAAGATCGGAGGTTAAATTCATATTTGAGGAGTTTTGTAAAACCCCCTCTAACCAGCAGCAAAAATGCCTCGGCTCATTAGGTTGTCTTTGTAAACAAGATGTTTGCCTTAGCGGACTACCTGGTAAAATAATTTAGATAAATATTACTCCCTGCTTTTATCACATTGACCTTTGTCTTCTGGCACCATGAGTTACAATCCCAGGTATAGATTTAACCTCATGATAAGGTTTAGGGTTGCTGATATATTCCTCATTAGCTCTCCTAAGTCCCCAAATTCCTGTAGCCGGTGGTTGAGTGGGATGCGAGTGAGCATATTCAGAGTATGGTCATCTACCAGCTATAACTCCATCCCACTGCTGAATGAAATTAACAAATAGCACCCACAGCAAAACACTTTGTAGGTCTAAGAATACCTACAGGAGTTGGTAAGTGTCACAGAGTAGACATTAAGGGTCTGTCTGATCCTTGCAATGCTTACTCCCATGGGTAGTACTTAATTATGCAAACAGTCCCAGGAATTCAGTGGCACTAATTTTGTAAGTAAGGATTTCAGGATCAGTGCCTACACAAGGTAAAGGCAATGAATCTATATCTACTTGTAGTGAGATGTGTACAAGATAAATTAGGCTTTTTTCAGTTTTTGCCCATAATGAAACGTATGTGATATTTTCAGAAACATTTGAAAATGTTTATCACAGCATAAAGTCAGGAACGAATATTGACGTTTGTTACTTTAAAAACTTTTGGTGGCTCACATAATAGAAAAGAATTGTTATGAAATTAAACCACCACAGTATTACTATACAGTGGTACTAATACAATAGTTATTTACACAACAGAAGTGGGGGCTCTTTGGGTCATAGCCAGCAATATAAACGGAAAAGGCACTAGACAGCTGAGTAATGTATATGACTTAGACTAAACCCAGTATCTGCTATGACAATGGAGGCACAACACTTGGCACTGCAAGCAGATGAAGGATCTCAGAGAGACCCAAGAGCTCTCCAGATGGGGCACAGAAAATGCATCTGGGGATACGGAGGGAGAGGCCCCTTCTGTTATTTTAAACAGATATTACAGCAATTTATATACTACCACCTCAAGTAGCAGTATGACGACAGATGGCTACACAGACTGCTATAACAAAATCACGTGAGCAGTGTTATGCTGATGATCACCTCTTAGACACTACTGAGTCTTCAGATGCTACACATTTTGCTATGTATGTGCTGTGGTTAAAAAACAAAGGAAATTAACATACACAAAACCATATTTGATTACAACTGGGAGCAACAAAACCTACCCAAAGCCATGAAACTCCTAATGGGAGCGGACACTCTGATGCTGTGCAGCTAGGTCTATGGCTCGCCTGTGGCTTTGCAAGGCATTTTTAAGGCAATTGCAGGAATTTTTTTAAGCAGCTACAGAGTTATTTTTTGGCTGTTTTTGTAAGCTACTTCTCTCAACTCAGAAGTCCTAGAAGTTTAAAAATTGTTCAGTCAAGAATGTTTCTGAGGCCTACAGGGTAAGATGAGGGAATAGGACCTAGCTGTGAAAGCCAGTGGTGGTACTCATTTACTCTAAGAAATCCCATTAGTTATCCTAGTTCCTGACTAGATACTAGGTCATTTTTCAGCTGTTTTAAGGTGATTTGGGATATTTCATCTGAATACACTACACAGTCTTATTAATTTTGGCCATGATATCAAAGGGTTTCCATATTAGTGGGGGCATGTATATTATTTGTAACATGTATAGGGAATGTGTGTGTTATATGTACTGAGATGAATGAAAGGAACTAGGACCCATATTTGATGTACTGTTTTTTTCAGTATCTATTTACTGTGTCCATATAATTCTTTATCCTGTAAATAGCTTCAGTGTTTCTCCTTACCCCCTGGAAAATTAAATGACAAAAACACAGCAGTCAGGAGTAAGACTATACAATAGCACACCAGTATGCTATCCAGATGGAGAGGCGGGGAGGGAAATCCAGCATCCAGTGACAGTGTGTGTAGACAGGGAAGATTTTAAATTATACACCAAAAATCCATTGTCTTTGTAATCTTAACCAATACGGGTAGAAAAAACTCTATCAGTATGTCAAGAGCTAGTTTTCTTTTTGTATGTACCATATATACATTGCTCATATTATTTATATAAGGCTATTTTATTTTGTGCCATTAGGTTTCATGCATGTCCTCTGGGTAATGCCCAAGTAAAGGGATTGTGGGAGGGGGGAAAAAAAATCACTGACATGGAGAAACGGAATCCTTTTCTCCAACCCAGACAGGACCTGGGGCATATGTGCAGCAACAACTAATGTGTTGCCATAGTAGTCATGAGCTTTTGGTCTACATTCTCCATTCCACCCTCCCAGGCTCTCATGCTCTTCAGGCAGTTACAGGGTTTATGGTTAATGGACCTGTGCAGCTTTTTCATTGGGAGCCTGATCTAAAGCCCACTAAAGACAATAGAAAGTCTCCTATGTGGTTTGATGGTCTCTGGTCAGGCCCTTACCAGTTGGCAATTGATGAGTGCTGTGTGGGAATGACATTTTTCCTTTTCCTCAGATGTGCTCTCTGTACTTGTTCACTCATACGATTGTCATGGACAGACAGGATCAGCAGCTTGCTTGTATCTCACAGCATTATATCGCTGACCCTTAGACTGACTTTCAAAGGCATCAGTGGGCAGCAGGGTTTTTGTGTCGTGAGCTAGCTAAACTGTGCTTGAATTATGTGAGCATCTGCAAGAGAAACTGGGAAGTCAGAGTCATTGCACACAACACCTCTGTAGCTGTTAATTTCAGAGCTGGATGAAATTAAAAGTTGGTGTTTCACATAATTTAACTCAAATGTTTACCATTCTATTTGACATGATTTGCTCTTCCAACTCCCAACCCTACTCCCCAAATTTTCTGTTTTGTGAAATATTGGTAAAATGGCAGTTTTTACATTTAAAAATATGCAGCAAAAGTACATTTCTACGTGTATTGTATAGTCACTTTTGATGAGATGATCACCTTTTCACCTCAACATGGGCCATTGGTTCTTATTACCACTTTCTCTGCTAGATAAAACACTATTTTCTCCCCATGAAGGCACATACACACTATCATTGAGTTCTCTCTCAGACTTCTTTTTGATAAAGTAAACAGACTGTCCAGTTCTGTTTATCCTGGAAGACTTGAGGGTGGAAGCCAGACACTTCTTTGCAGTAGCAGAATTTTGCATTTAGGATTTTTATATTCTTCTGATTTGTATATTATGGGCTATCTTCTGCTCTCAGTTACACCTGTGTCTATCCTCAGTATCTACATAGAAGTCAATGGAGTTTTTCCAGATCCACACCAATGTAACAGAGCAGACTTTGTCCCCAAGCATCTCTGGCACTGGTTAGTTCTGCTTCTACAGGATAAACATCAGGAACTGTTTAAAAAACTTTATGGGATTAACTCAGACCACTAGACATTATAGTATCGGTGGTTTGGTTCCCTGGTGCAATGAGCCTGCCAACCTAGAAGGGCAACAATGCCACCTGGGAAACAGATGAAACTGTTTTAGTACCTTATCCTTATTTAGGAATAGTGAAGTTAGGTACAGTGTATTTGGGAGAAGAGCCGTTTTGGCTCATTACAATGGCATTTGATTACTGTGTATAATCTAATGATGTCCTGAAACACACAAGGCATAGAAGAGAACATCATTTTAAAGGCTTACATTAGTGACCACGTACATCACCACCACCACAAGTGACTAGAGTATAAGCCACTGGTTCCCATCCTATCATATAAAAGCCACTGATGCTTGCTATATTAACAGAGTTTAGTCTTTGATAGCAAAAATGGTTTGAAGCTGAGAGAAATAGAAGCTGCAGTATCATTAAATACAGAAATGCTTCTTGCACTATACACTAATATTTGGGGATTTTGTTTATTAGGCTCAAACCTAGGTCTAGTCTAAGAGCCACACACAGCACTGATTCCCTGCTCTCCTCTAACAGCATATTTCTCTTACACACACAAGGGAACTAGGGCTCTGAAGGTCACATTGATAGTTTGTAAATAATTGTTTCCATATGTGGTATTTCTCCGATATGTATAAGGAGTATAAAGGAAACTTTACAGTAAAATGAAAGGGACAGGCTTCCAAAATCCAGAATTCATGCTGTTTGTGGGAGTCACAACACCAGACTAGATCCTCATGCCACCTAAAGCCAGCTCTGATCTGGGGTGCTCACTGGAAAACAAATAGAATATTACAATTGTTCTATTATTATGTGTGTGTTTACAGCTGTGCCAGCCTGAGGGGGAGGGACAGAATAGTCAGCCAGTTTGCAAAAACTGAAAGGTCAAAGTGGTATGGCCAGCTGCCATAATTCTTAGAGTATATCAGGAATTAAAAGTTCTAATGACTTGGCCCAATGATTACTTACATATAGTTTAGATTAGAATATTGAATTGAGACATAGATTCTATATTTTGTTAATAGGGATTATTATAAAGTGAAAATAGCACTTCCCACTCTTTGACCCCAAGGTAGTTTATTATAATTATTTTTATTGATTAGTTCTAAAATATTATATCAGTTATGAACAAAAGGGCTTGTTTCCCCCCCACCCCCACAAACTTCTACAATGTGCAGTTATTTACCCTTGAATTGAAAATGCTACCTGATGAGAATTCTTCACTCACGTTTGCACCTACTTTGCACATATCTAAATCACCCATGATGCAAAGCAGCGGAGAACCAAGCACAACACTTTTCTGGGAGAAGGAGTTGGAGTTAATAGGCTTTTGGAAAAGCTGTGTTTTAAGGATGGACTTGAAAGAAGAAAGGGTAGAGTCACAGCATATTGGTTCAAGGAGGGGTTCCAAGCATTGGGGGCTGCATTGAAGAAATCCCACAGAGGAAAGTAATAAAATCTTTGGCAATGTGAAAACAGGTTGAGATCAAATTAAAAATGATTTAAGCCTTTTCCCAAAGTTCCAGTCAAACCCCAAACCTGGAACTCTCGGCTGTTTTTGCCTCTGTATTTCCTGGTGCCCCATGAGAGGGACTGTTCTTTTTGGTTTTGGTCCAGATAAAACCAGGAAGGGATGGAAATCTTACATGAGGGCCCAGATTTCCAGACAATTGAAATTTAGATAAGGTTGGACAAGTATCCAAACTTTGTACTCATAGAAGCCAAAGGGTAATTTATTGAAAATATTTTTCTTGCAGAATTGTAGCTGTACAGTCATAAGTATCTAATGTGTATGTCAGACTCACCTTAAACATCAGCTATGGCTTCCACGTACTCTGTCACAATGTTTCCCATGTACACTCTGTGGCTTCTAGATGCACTTAAGATAGCCATTCTAAGTATATCTGTAAAGCAGAAGAGAAAGTCATGGGAATGTAAAGGATAGGACAAGTCTGTTAAAATCAGAGCAATGTTATGAACTAAGGGCCAGATCAGGGTTCTGACTTGTCTGCACATAGTGCAAGTCAGGGTGTATTTGACAGGTGGTGTAACGCTCACCTATGCACTTCCCAAGTCCTGCTGCACTGGGTTACAGCAGTCTGGGGTACATAGGCAGGGATCGGTTTTGGGGAGAAGTATCCAGGCCACACCCCACCTGCAATGGTAAGCATAAGAGACCCTCTGCTCCCTCAGCAGCACCAGAAGATCATCCCAGTGCCAGGGTTATCTGCCCCAGGCCAGTTACACCAGCTGTAGGGGCGGTTTACATTGATAGTGCTCATTTTTTGTGTTTGGCTTATCCAAATTTTTAAAAATGCCCCTGATAATTACATGTAGTCCCTTTCTGGGGCACCTCTGGTCTCCGTGCATGCTAGATTCCTCCCTCCTAAATGATTCTGTGACCCACCAAAGGACCAGTGGGTCCTGGCCGTCCTTCCATTTGCAGCAATAAAGGGGCCACTTCTCCTATGGCTGGAACAAGGCCCCTGCAGCTGAGTCACTCCCCCAAACACTGTGCCTGTCTATGTTCCGTGTACACGATTGGGCAGTCCCAGCCACAGCCAAGCTATCCTGGGCCTGCATGGCAGTCGGTTGCCATGCAACCAGGTTCCTGACCTAGTAACTACTTCTCCTCCACCCAGGCCTGGCCCCCAGAGGCTCACAGCACTCAGGTTAGACAAACATTGGTGTTCATAAGGATTCTTCTCGTTCCAGGAGCCTCCTAATAGGCTCCCTGATGAGTGCTGCCAAACAAACATGGTTGTTGGCCATTAATTCCAGCTGCTGCTTCCAAGGAGCTGTGGGAGCCGGTTCCCTTAGGCCCCCAAAATAGCAGGAGGAAGGGAAAGAGTTCCTGCAAAATCTGCTGGTTTAAATTCACTCAAATTTCTGCAAACCTTCTCAGCATATTCCCTTTTCACTCATAAGGAAGTTCACTCTAAATCTGGGTTTGCGCTAAACTGGAGCACAGAAATGACGTAAAGCCAATCCAATTGAATGGATGGTTTCACTGAGAAATCAAGTTTTGCTGCCGTCTCCCTCCAACCAGCCCTTCTCTTCTAAACATAACCAAATAAAAAACAGGCCAGGATCCCCACTAATCTTTAGTTGCCTTCTGGAAGACATTGCTCTTGTTTGCACTCTACACCTTCTGCCCCCCAGAATCTTTAGGGTTAGCAGCCTGGCCCCCTACTTCCTCTCCATCAACTCTTCACAAAGCAGCCATTTGACTCACTTCCCTCAGCCTTCTTCCTCACGTGTAGAAAGTAAGCTGCCTCCCTTCTTAAATCCTCCTGGGGAAACAGCCACAAAAGCTTTTCCAGTCCTGCTCCTCCCTGCTACATTGCTACCTATAAAACAGTGCGACTGCAAAGCCACCAATGGGCTACTGGGGAAACCACACTCTCGGGGATTCCAGGTTTCCTTATCTGCCTAGGTATTTCTACCTCACGCATCACTCTAAGAGCTAGATTTTTAAAGGTATTTAGGCATCGAAACATGCAGATAGGTACCTTATGGAATTTTCAAACGTGCTTAGCTGTCTCACTCCCATATTTGTGTGCTTTTGAAAAAAGCCACTTGGCTCTTATCTACATCATTAGGCACTAAATATGTTCAAAAATCTGTCCCTAAGTGTCTTCCAGAGATTGCATATGTAAATAAGCAGATCCTTGAAACTATTGCACAGCTCTACAGTTAATGAGACATAGCAAATACTTTAAAATAATCATGTTGGTACAAAAAAGCAAAATATAAAATATTATTTGAACATAAAGGGTTAGGAAATAGCACAAAATATAGGAGTTCAGGATTGTTTAACCACAGCACACATCCAAGGGTTTTCTAGGCACTCTTTTTCATAGCAGGTAATGGTTCATATCAAAAAGACACGATAAAAGAACACAAAGGTTTTACATGCAGATGATGTGCCCTTTGAAGATATCAAAATACGTTCCAGAGATGGAAAAAACCTTTTCAGCAGAATGCAGAGTCAAATGGATTAAATAAATCGTGGTTTGTCTTCAGTGAGTGTGGTCTGGGTTTCAGTTGAGCCCAGAAGGAAAGATCAACACAAATCTCAAAAGTAACATGAACTTTACTTGGTCTCTGCTCAGCCATAGCTAATACCCAGTAATGGTACACCAGATTGTGCAGTCGTTCCATTATTCAATAACGAATTTAAAGGTAATCTGGAACACCCAAGTAAAAACTCAAAGCCAGAACTGTAGTTAGTAGGTATTTTAGTAAAACACTGTCTTCCAGACAATAAATGCTCATGCCAGAAAGTTTGTATCTGGATCTAATTCCTAAAAGTTTGGAGGTGTCCAGATCTGAGGACTTTGAACCCATTCCTAATATTCAGGATTAAAGATTCAATGAAAAAAAAGTCCTTGGGGTCCCCAATGACCTCCAAAAAAAAAATGTGTCTACACACTAGCTTAGCTATTGGTACCTCTCTGATTAAACACCCCAGAAGATGCATCATTCTCTGATCATGAAAATCACAGGCTCTGCAAGGATTGTGACTTTTCATCAATCACTGCAAAAGAGCATTCTGACATTGTCAGATCTGAAAAGCTTCCCTTGATTTATATGCACATGTGTAACAGGGTTGGAATCACCCCTGCAGCACCTCCTGCTGGTCTCTTCTGGGAATTAGCTCACCAGCCTTTGGGGTGCCCTCTGCAGGCCGGTGACCCGCCTGACCACTCAGGCCCACGAGTCTCTCCCAGGACCCGGTGCCCCTTTAACTGGGGTGCTGCCCCCTGGCAGTACCCCCAGGTCTGGGTCTCCCCTCCCCAGGGGAACCCCCAACCCACTATTCCCACCTCGCCTCAGTCATAGGCCACTGCCAGTCACCAGCTAGCCCCCGCGCCCTGGGGCAGACTGCAGTATAAGCCACTCATCACTGACAAAGGGGGTTTGGACCTGCTGCCTCAGCCTACCTGTGGGCTGCCCCCACAACCCCAGTACCTAGTGGGGCCTAGCCCTAGGCCTAGGCCACAGCCTGGGGTTCCCTCAGGCCGGAGCTCCCCAGCAAATCTGGCCTTCCCCAGCCCTGCTCCACCCTAAGTACCTGCTCAGGTCCCCACAGCCAAGCCTTTCTCCCTCTAAAGGCCCACTGCCCTTTTATAAGGGCCAGCTGGGCCCTAATTAAACTGGCCACAGCCGTGGCTGCTTTGCCAAACAGCCCAGCTTTCAGCCTCAGCCCTCTCGTGGGCTGTTTCCAACCCCTCAGGGCAGGAGTGGGGTGCCACCCCACGACAACATGTATATGTATTTTTCTATTACAGATTCTGTATGTTTTCTTTTAAAAGTAAAAAATTAAAGCTATTCTAAAAATATATATAATTTTCCTGCTGTTTCTTGGCCAATTCACATTAAGTGTAGGATACCAATATACTGAAACTAAACATTGTGCTGAGCCGAGACATTTCTAGCAAAGTGAGTAAAGTAAAGCAAAGCACAGAATCTGCCCCATTATCCATACCCAGTGCTGTGAATTGGCTCTGAATGTAACTGTGTGTCACTTTTAGATCTCCCTAGCCTCTTTCTCTCATTACAAATGAAATTTTAGCAATTGTTTTTATTTTTAAACCTGGCTCAGATTGGGCCAGTATGTCTCCAAAATTTCTGTCTTCTTTACCAGAATCTCAACTTTCATTTTTTTTAAAATTAAGTCTCTAGAGAAGAAACTAGTCAGTAGCAGTTATTAGATACTGTAGACAAAAAAGTTGTGTTTTTTTTACTGGAAGATGCTAATTTGCCAAAACTGAAACTGTTTGCAAGAAAGGATCAGTTTCCACAAGATATTTGGTTAAAAAAAAACGCTTGGAATTTTAAAAAAAAATCATTGAAAGGTCTTGTTTTGACATTTTCTACATGAAAAATTCTGGCTGTCCCCCCATATAGAAATGGTTTTACTTTAAAATTTAAGCAAATGATAGTAACAAACAAAAAAAAAAACACGAAAAAAATGTTTCAAAACATTTAAATTAAACATTTTGATTGTCTGAACTGAAATCTCTTTTAGGACTGTGGGTTATGAACATTTTCAGTTTTTGACCAAATTCAGAATGGGAAAAAAGTTTTCAAAAATCTCAAAACATTTCCTGGAATGAGAAAACGGTTTCTTGCCTACCTCTAGAAGATACTGATACTTAGTTTTGTTGGTCAAGGAGATCCTAATTCCAGGAGCCTAGAGGAGCCCCGGGCATATTTGAGTCCCACCCAGGGAAGCTAAACTCCAGGCAGCAGCATTTCACTTTGGCAGCTCACATGGGCAGAGTTTATTTTAGGGCTGGGACTTGAAAGAATCACCTTTTTAAATTCCAATTCAACCCATTTTGGAAGCATGCTCTGCTCCCCTTTCATGATACTCTGACTTCTCCCTCTTTCTGGCTGATGTCAAGTGTGCAGTTTGTGAGCACTGCAGCAGAAAGCTCTACAATGCTTCTGTTAAAAACATCTAGTACCATTAATGTGGTTTAAGTGGGTGTACATCTTTTCTGTACTATTCTACACAGTTTCTATACTGCACACATCACTGTGCTATCTGTATGGCTTTCCGCAATGGATAAACCACTGTCATGTGTCAGGTCAGAATTTGATCCTTATTGTCCAAACAACGACCCAAGTTTTCTTGTCTAGCACTGACGATGATTCTGACATAATGTTACGTTTGGCTTAATTCATTTAAGAGACACTGATGAGTGAAGCATTGACGACGACAATGAATTCCTGCATTTTGAGGACTCTGGGTGCAGCCCTACTGTCAGGTTTCAGTAGGATTGCTAAGGTGTAAGTGAGAGATGAATATGACCCGTTCAGACTGGCTAATTTAGAATATGAAGTTTTAGGGCTCAATTCATCCCAGATCAAACTTCCAGCAAGTGGTGGTGGAAGATAATCCCTTCCCTCCCAAAGCTTGGCTCCCACTGAGCCTACTCCTGATTCCAAAGACAGAATTGCCCGTTGGCTATACCTTGTCTACAGAATATCATCTTTAGGCTATGCCTTCTTCTCCTTTATTGCTTAGACTGATCCTCTGCTTCTTCCTGCCCCAATAACCTCTGGAGAATAAAGCTGTGCAAACAAATGCCTATCACATATACAAATTGGCTGGGGGAGAGGGAAAGAAGAGATTTAAAAAACCCAACCTTTCGCCACTTTTACTAAAGCACAAATCCTGTCTCCAGCTTCCAGCACAAGTAACTCCACTGAACGGTGGGAAATTCTGCACTCTCCCTGCAGGCGCTGGAGTGGCAGCAGGCCATTCAATGTCTATCACTCCAGGCTAACGTTAGCATAGCTTCCCGAGTGGGGGAGGGATCAGATGATCCTCAGAAGAGGAGCTTCTCCTCCCTGCCTCTCCGCATGTCTGCCTCACCACAGGTGGCCAAACAAGAAGCGTTTGCAAGGCAGGACTCCACACATGGAAGGCATCTCCTGTCCTGATCGCCCCAATCTATTTTCCTTTAGGAAAATTCCTTTGTATCCAAGATCTCTACATCCTGGGAACAGGATTTGCACATACATATTACAAACATATTACAGTTGCACTCCCAGCTTGGATCTTATTCCACAAAAAATATTGGCTTTCACTCCACTAGACCAGAGATTCATAGACAAGGTAAAATCCAAAAAGGGCTTTTCCAACTTAGGTTTTGTGCACCTAGGCCTGAACTATTAAGCCTCGTCTCCATGTAGTTTTTGCTTTTCTAGCTGACAAAAGGAATGTAGTTATGATTGGAATGTCAACATTTTTACCATGCAATTAATTGTTATTTTTATTACCATTGTGCCTATGAGCACCTGTCATGGATCAGAACACCATTGTGCTAGGCTCTGTACAAACAGAACACAAAAGTTGTTCCCTGCTACAACGGCGTGTGTGTGTGTGGGGTGGGGGAATCGCAGTTTCTGGATCATGTATGACTGCCAATGAAAATTGCACTTCACACACTGGTAAAAAAAAAATTGTGAAATACAAAAATTAGGACTTTCACCAAACTGTGGGAGAACACTTCAAAGTCTCTGATCTGTTGGTCAGGCAGAAAGTTAAAACAGCACCGACTGTTACAAAAGCAAACTTCAACTGAGGATTGTTGAATTAGAACAGAGAAGAGGTTTCATTGTCCCACACTTGGATAATGCCAAGGGTTTTGTTTGTTTGTTTTTAAGGAGTGTTTTGCAGTCATCTAGACAGGGACATATGCTCAGCTAGGGAGTCCTTGGTTCAGCATCCAAAATTTCATTATGCTGGAACATAGATCCAATTCTTCCCCACGCCCCCATTAATTCTCCAACCCACTCATGGTTGTCCACATATCTCACTTGCAGAACTGGGTGAAAGTGGTCCTAAAACATAGAGACAAACTGGCGGCTGCTCCACTTGACGGGGAGCAGAAGCCTGGACCACAACTTTCTGTGGATTTATACAATGCACTAGGCAAAATACTTGTGGTTAACAGAATCCAGAACAGTTATAAAATAATTGCAGTTATGAATAAGATACTGTTAATGACGAGATCTGTGGCTGCCTTTATATGTCTATAATAGGCACTGTCTTACCTTTAAATCTCTGTTGTAAAACTGTCAACTACCAGTTTGTTTGTTTGGTATTTTTTTGGGGGGGGGGGGTTGTTTTTTTAAACACACTTCTGGACTGAAATTATTTCTCTTTTTAAGAGTTCACTGGAATTTTTCAATGTTGTCTATTGAAGTCATTCAGAAAATGGGTCAGATTTGAGAAACATTCATAGTTTAATCTAATTCTATTTCAGTTCTTTGGAGTATAAGTACAGTGGGATTCAGTTTTAGTGATCATCTTTTTTCCTTTCTCTATATGGACCAAATATTAGGCTCCAGTCTTGCATTGCAAATCACCGGATCAGATCACTGTGTCCAGGGCTGGCTCCAGGCACCAGACGGCAAAGCATGTGCCTGGGGCAGTGCCCTGTAAGGGGTGGCAGTCCGGGGATTCTGGGGTGGCCATTTGTTTTTGTTTTGTTTTTAATTTGACTTATTGGCTATGGCACTACAATTTCTCGATGATCTCATTTTGTCCTGGCAAGATAGAAATTTTGCTCCTTTTCTTAAGAAATGTATAGAATCATAGAAATGTAGGGCTGGAAGAGACATCAAGAGGTCACGTAGTCCAGATGAGGCAGGACAAGTCAACCTAAACCGTCCCTGACAGATTTGTCCAACCTGTTCTTAAAAAGCTCAAATTATGGGATTCCACAACCTCCCTTGGAAGTCTAATCCAGTACTTAACTACACTTATAGTTGGAAAGGGTTTCATTGTTTTGTGGCTCTGCATAGAATGATCCTCTGGCTAGAATGATCAAAATGGGGGTTCCACACACTGATCCTTGGGATACGATTCCAGTGCATTAGTAAAGCCAAAAACAAACATAAGCAAGTTAAAACTGAGACAGTGGTTCTGATTGTGCAATTCAGTCCAGGCCCTTTATGCAATTCAAGTGGTATAAATGGTCCAAAACCCAGGCAGCTCTCCCCAGCAGGGAATTCCTATGGCACAAAGCAGTTCCCATGGTAGACTGTAACAGCCTTATGCCACACCCTGCTGTGGGAACATGTTGGGGTAGGGCTGAGGGCAGTTCGGAATCCAGCCCAATACTCTCTCTCACAATGCTGATACTGTATTACTTAACCATGAATAAACCGATGAACTAACTTGCAAACTTCATTATTTTTACTCAGAATATTGGAAAACCATGGGGCCAGCTTGTCAAAAGTGCTCAGCTCCCATTTCAGCAACAAAATAAGTGGCCAGATTTTTAAAAGTGTCCAAAATTAGCAGCTTCCATTGAGTCAATGCTAGAAGCAGAGCATTTTTGAAACTCAGGATACTTTGCTTCAGTGCCTGCCCAGGAGCTGGGCTCTTCTGAAAGTCTAGCCCATTATTTACCTTCCTAAATGGGCGCTGTTGGTTGCTGAGCTCAGTTGAAAGTCTAACCCATAACATACACTTAAATCAGGAGGGAAGAAATGTTAACTTTACATATCATTTTATATGGCTAACGTTACTTTTCCTAATTTTCCGATTCCATAACCTTTGGGTAGAGATGTTTTAATCAAATTCTTATCTATGTGTAAGGTAAATGCAGGAATACTTTCACAAGACACAATCATTTCCGCATTGGCATTAGCTTTTAATGCGACTGCCAGTTTCACTAGCTTTAGATCTGACTGTGTTTCTCTCATGTCCTTGTTTATCCCTGGATGAAGTTAGTGTTAAGTCTCTCCAGCAATTATTTATTTTCCTGTTGTCAATGGAAACTAAGTTCAAAATAATCACAGCTGAGCCTGTAGTTATAACTCTGTACCTGTTCATATTTGCTAGTGATTTGTGTTAATAAAAAACATCTTCAGCGGGGGGAAATGGTACCTGGTTGAGAAGTGAACAAAAACAGGACTTGAGTCATCCAGGCACTAAGAACTCCAAGAGGAAGTGGGGTTCCTCAAACGTCCAGGGTATATTGAGAGAAAACACTCCCTTGCAATAGCCTCTCTTCATATATTGATTGATGTGAAAAGAGCAACTTCCAGCAAAGATAAGTTTAGCACAACTTCATTACCTTGGCTCACTTAGGTGAACTGTTGCTCTAGTTGCTGCTAGTGCTGCCTATGAGGTTCCAGGTAGGAGTTTCAGCTGAAGTAATGCACAATACACACTCACATACTCTAAGGGCACCTACACTGACATTTTTCCTGACTGTGTTTGTCTGGCACCAGCAGTATGGTGAGAAAAATTCTAGTGTTGACCAGGCTGTTGAGTCCAGCCTTGAGATGGAGGTGGAGGGTGTGATGGGTTCGGTCACAGATACTCCCTTAGGACTCTCACCTGATGTGCTGGAATTACCTCTGAGCCCATTTTCCCTGCCAGCTTGGGACTCCAGAACCCTGCCTTGTTGAGCCAGACACACTGGCCTGCTGCAACACAGACTCAGGTCTGGTCCACACCCCCAAAGCTGCAGACTTAACTGAAAACAGCTTAGCAGGTTACCTCTCCAGCACCCAGACACCCAGTTCCCAATGGGATCCAAACCCCAAAGAAATCCGTTTTATTCTGTATAAAACTTATACAGGGTTATCCGCACTCTATAACACTGATAGAGAGAGATGCACAGCTGTTTGCTCCCCCAGGTATTAATCATTTACTCTGGGTTCGTTAATAAACAAAAGTGCTTTTATTAAGTATAAAAAGTAGGATTTAAGTGGTTTCAAGTAATAACAGACAGAACAAAATAGTTCACCAAGCAAAATAAAGCAAAAACATGCAAGTCTAAGCCTAATACATTAAGAAACTGATTACAGATAATATCTCACCCTCAGAGATGTTCCAATAAGCTTCTTTCACAGACTAGATGCCTTCCTACTCTGGGCCCAATCCTTTCCCCTGGTACAGTCCTTGTGAGTTCCAGCAGCCATCTTAGGTGGTAAGCAGGGGCTCTCTCATGACTGGCAGCCACTTTTGTCCTGCTCCACCCCCTTTTATAGCTTTGGCACAAGGCGGGAATCTTTTGTCTCTCTGAGTCCCCACCCCTCATCAAACGGTAAAGTACCAGATTTAAGATGGATTTCATTATCAGGTGACATGGACACATGTCCCTGTGAGACCTCAATCTTCATTACCCACAGGCTGGCCCACACGTACACAGGAAGGCTTGCAGGTAAATAAGCCATTTACAACCAATTGTCCTAGTCAATGGGAGCCATCAAGATTCTAAACCACCATTAATGGCCCACACTTCGCATAATTACAATAGGACCTCAGAGTTATATTTCATATTTCTAGCTTCAGATACAAGAATGATACATGCATACAAACAGGATGAACGCACTCAGTAGATTATAAGCTTTGTAATGATATCTTACAAGAGACCTTTTGCATAAAGCATATTCCAGTTACATTATATTCACAGTCATAAGCATAGTTTCATAAAGCATATGGAGTGCAATGTCACAGAGGGAATCCACTAATAAGTTAAGCAAACAGGAGACCAAGTGGCATAAAGGATGCTTAACAAAAGCTGGGCAGTTCTAAAATTCAACAGGCTTGGGAAATGCAGACTGGACCTTCTCCTCAGCTACTAACAACACTGCAGAACTCCTGGAATAAAGTAACCCTTTGATCTTTGTAAGCAGATTGAATTGGAGAGCAGCTCACGTCTGAGCCATCCCTGTTGCTTCACTCATCCATACCCATGGCATCTTCCCCTCCCCTTCTGAAGCAGGCAGGCCAGGCTGCTCCTTCTTCCCCAGCACACTCCCACATCAGCACCAGGGGCTGCACAGAGTAGTTCAGGAAAGGCTTAGTAGGTATATAATGCGTGTGCTGTGGTGTTGGGGAAGTAGGAGTCAGAGAATCAAAGGCAAGGGAGAGAGGTCAGAAAGGAAAAGTAAGAGTAGAAGGGAGAAATGGATTGATCTGTGGGGGCGGGGGGAATGAATGGGGAAAAGAGAGGAGGCAGGGGACAGAAAACAGCCATCCAGGTTGCAAATGATGAGGAAGCAAACTCAGGCCTCCTGCAAGGCAGTGCAGAGCTCTACGACTAGTTTCCTATAGCAGCCCATTTCGTAAGCCTTCTAAAGGCATGAATTCTCTCCAGGCATCTGGTTCAGATAACAAGCCAACCTACTCAATTTATTAACAGGTGATTAACATCCCTCCTTCGATCTTCCTGGCCATCTGCTAAGATGCCCCAACCCTGTGAGTAAGCTTCTGTCTGGGAGCTGACCTGGGCTATATTTAATGTATTTTACAAAACTCTCCCTTGTTCTCACAGATGTCATTGAATCTTTGTGATGTGCAGCACAGTGCACGCTGGTTCTCTGCACATCATCAGGGTGCCTAGGAGCCCCACTCATGGCCCAATTGCCTGTCGTGTTACTTGCTGTAGGAGTCAAATGTAACCAATTTTTTAAAATCCCAAAATATTCTGAGGAAGGAATTTCCTCAATAAGAGTTAGGTGCCTAAATACCTCTGAGGAGCTGGGCCTGGGGCTTTCAAGATAGTGGTGCTAGACAGAAAAAACAACAATACTTTTGCCTGGCTATCTGATTATTTCCTTTAGAAATATTTTAGGTGTTCTCTCTTGAGTTCTAATTTCAGCAAAAGCATTGTATTTATGGCTGAGTAAATGCAATTTTCAGAATAAATGGAACATTCACATTGAAGTGTTCAATAGCACACAAAGCTAGTTTCCAATCAGAGCAGCTACAGATGTCACAGGCTCATAAAAATAATGATTAGAAAGAGTAAAAATGTACAGTGGAACAAAACTCTATACAGTTAGAGCTACTGGATACATTCATTTTTTTCCCCTTTGAACAGGTGGAAGTTTGAGAGAGGAACGGTGGCTTAGCATAGTATTATGGCCCTGATTGCTCAAACACAGTAGAGAGTGGCAGGGCTGGGATCCATTTTTGGTCCCTCATTCAGGGCTGCTTGAGCCTGGTACAAGTTAATAGTATAGGTGAGGGATGTCCCTGTGCAGCCCTGTCATAAGGTCCCCAAGAGGATTTAACTTAGCTCCATGCCACAACCGCTCGCCTCCCTGTCCCACCCACACCCCAGTTCTAGAACACCCGCAAAATACCCCACTCCTTACGCTTACACCCTGGGGTGAGGAAGCAGGTGGTTCTGGCAAAACACACAAGAGAAATTCTCTACTGGCTCTTGCCAGATGCTTTAAGGCCACTTTAAGCTACTTCAGTGATACAGAGTGGCCTTAGTGGATTGGAGAATGCAGCCCTATATATTTACATTGGCAGCAATAAAAACCCAATTAAAGCTTTAAAGTACAGTGCAGAAGCTATTTTTGTTGTGTGTTAGCAATGTGTGAACATGTTTGGATAAAATAAGATCTAGCACAAAACTTGAACCAAACCTTAACTTTTGAGGTTTGAAAATATTTTCAGTTTTCATTTTTTAAACTTCATTGGTCTCTAGGGTGACCAGACAGCAAGTGTGAAAAATCGGGACAGGGGGTCGGGGGTAATAGGCGCCTATATAAGAAAAAGACCCAAAAATCGGGACTGTCCCTATAAAATCGGGACATCGGGTCACCCTATTGGTCTCTGTACTCTCTGGGTTCCGCAGGGACAGGCAGCAGCCATACTCAAATATCATGCAAGAGACTATCACCACAAGATTTACAACTATTTCTAGAACAAATAGCTTTGGATGTTACCTCTGCACTGGAGCTGGACAGGCTATTTTCAGTAAGCAATTTATTCGACAAACAGAATCCTTTTCTGCTAGAGAATTATCAGCAGATAGGTCGTGATTTACGCATTTGTTCAGTATTCAGAATTATTTAACACATTTTTATGTAAGCAAATTTCAGCTTGTAGATTACTATTGTTTCAACTGTTTGCTATTTGGGCTGCCACCTCAGGTTTTTCAGCTCAGTGACTGGAAAAGATTTTTGTGAATATGTTATTTATTCAAGCCCTTCACCTGTTTACAAGAGTTTCGGTTATCCAGCTTTCAACCTGTCCCACTCTGAACTTTGAGTTTCATCAGTGGTATTATACTGAAACACTTTAAAGCAAGTAGGGCTTGTATAGGGACTACAGAAGCCTAGTTTCATTACTGAAAATTTTTTCTTCTCCCCACCTCTGGCCATGCCAATGTTTGGCTCTCTCTTTTTGAAGGTTACCTGAAAACATAGAAGCTTAAGAAGCATGTTCTTAAAGAGCAAAATCCTATCCTCATTGAAATCAGTGGGAGTTTTGCCATTGACTTTAAATGAGCCAAGATGTCCCCTTTATTTTTATTAACAGCCAAGTGTTAACGTGAGTGCTTACTAGAACAATTTGTCCGGCTGCTGAAATTGAAGGGTTTAAACTATTACATAAAATAATTACAACATTGTAACCTTTGGGGGGCAGGGTTTGTCTTTCTAGTATTTGTTTGTAGAGTGCTTAGCAGAATGGAGCCCTGACATAGTAAGCTTCTAAGGGCTACCACAGTATCATAAATTGTTTGGGTAGTTTTACAAGGGCATAGGAGGAGGAAGTGGTGTAAGCATCTCCATAAGGAAACCTATATACACCGCAAAAGCAGTATGAACCTGTATCTTTGTTCTCGCTTTTAACATCCCCATGCCTGGCCATCACCTCTTCCCCATCCCCTGTATATCCTGCTCTTGTTAATATTAGGAATCATTTATCCAGTGCCAGCTCATGGAGAGGGTATATTGACATAATACCATACTCCTAACCCCTTGGCCAGTCCCAGTAATGCTCCTCTGTGATTTACATAATAGAGGGCCTATAGAAAAGTCTTTCCATGCCTCAAAGTAGTCAGGTTGGGGACAGATGTGTAATTTGAGTGCCTAAAATGGGAAGTGGGTGCTGAGCTCTTGAATATCTGGCCCCTGGTCCAGAGTGCTCACACTAGTGACTTTTCTTTGGGATGTCAGGCTAGAAACATATGCACAGGCTTTGGCCTGTTTCCTAAACCTTCATAAAGAAATATAGCATATGACTCAGTGAGGTAGGTTTTTTTAATTTGTAAAACCTAGGTATTTATATAGTCTCTGGCCTACCATCACCATCTTGGAAAACCCCCTCCTGCATAGAGTAGCCCTGTAATGCCGCTCACCTCCAGTTCCCCTTCTCAGGGCTCCTCATGAATATTTCTCCAACACTCTCATAGGCTAATAACATCCACAGCACAGAGATACTTATTAATATGGACACTTCAAATCATAAGAGTTAAATACCATAATTCAAACGGTTATTTTGAACCTTCTGTGAGTGCAGCTTCATCATCAGTCTCAAACTTCCTTCAGATTGGAGTGCTCTCAAGCCTCCCTCCACAGTCCCCTACTAGACTTAAAAACTCAAAAGAGGCAACAACATAAACAATGGCCAGTCACCTACCCTAGGCTTAATAAGAGTCTCAGAGGCCTCCTGGGTTCCTGCCAGCTCCCTGCCACTTACTCGGGACAGGGATCATAAGGGTACTCCTACAGGCCTTCCTCTGGATCCAGCATTTCCACTTCCTGCTAGTCTGACTTGACTTGACTTGACTTGACCTCACCTCACCTCACCTCACCTCACCTCACCTCACCTCTTCTCTTCTCTTCTCTTCTCTTCTCTTCTCTTCTCTTCTCTTCTCTTCTCTTCTCTTCTTCTCCCCCAGAAGGAGCTACAAAACTTCCCACTCTACACACGTTTGCTCTTCCTTTTAAGCCCCTCCCTGGAAGCCTACCTCCAGCTCCAGGTGTCTCAGTTTGGGCTGAGTAACATTCCTCCTTCCTGATTCCCAAGCTTCATTATCTCCTGAACCCAGATGCTACCCCTAACCAGAGTGCACCTATTTATCCCTAACCAGAGTGCCCCTAAAGTGGAAGAATCAGTATTGCCAAGTCCAAGAATTCAAAAATCATGAGTCAGGCCTCCACAAATCATGAAATTTTAAACATAATAAATTGGTGACTCTTTTTTGTCTTCTGGTTTCTGAGCCTGCAGGTTCATGTTGCTTCTCTGCAACTGTGAGGGTTATAATATATGGAAAGATGCCTATCTCATAGAACTGGAAGGGCCTTGAAAAGTCATTGAGTCCAGTCCCCTGCCTTCACTAGCAGGACCAAGTACTGTCCCCTGACAGATTTTTGTCCCAGATTCCTAAATGGTCCCCTCAAGGATTGAGCTCACAACCCTGGGTTTAGCAGGCCAATGCTCAAACCACTGAGCTATCCCTCCCCACAGTTAGAAATTCACTTTAAAAAAAACCCTGAGATTCTCACACACTCACCTGATTCCAGGATCTGGGCCTTAAGGGCAAAGCACCAAGAACTGTGAGACTCACGATACAGTCAAAACTGGCAGTGCTGAATGCTCATATTATAGATGAGGAACCTGCTGCCCTAATGGATCTTGCAGAGGACATTGTACTGATTCTGGCTTAAGCCACTAGTCACAAAAAGGTGCATGGGTTTTGTGTTTGCATCACACAAGATCTGAGCTATGATTTCTCTGATTTCCTAAAGCCCCAATCCTGCAATTGAATCTGCCAGTTCAGAGCCCTGTCCTTCTGAAGAGCCCCACTGAAGTCATTAGGACTGTGCATGGTATGAGGGGTTCACTCTAGCAGAGATCATTGCAGGATCACAGCCCTATTTACTACATCTCATTCCTGCAGCATTCAGCTTGCTACTCCGTCTGCAATACGGCAAGTTGAAACAGGGCAGATTTTTTAAAGGGTAACTAGCATATGATTTTAAAAGAAGCCCTCTGGTTTTACTTCACCGTAAATGTTGAAACTAAAGGTGAAATCCTGGCCCTACAGAAGTCAATGGTACCAGGATTTTACCTTAAGTCTTTCAAATATGGGAACAAATTAAAACCCAAATATGGGTCACAGTGTCCCTGTTTAGAACAATAACTATATGTATTATGCTCATAAACACAGTTTAGACAGCCTCCCATAAAGGACTGATGAGACTACAAAATTGAGGAAACATCAATTCAATGAGATTAGGCCCATATTTTACAGCTCATATTGCAATGTGGATGTGTTTTAGAATCAATTAAAGGACACTGCAATATTTGCACTATATTACATTGGTTTAGCAGCTCTGCTATTGTGCTTCTTGGAAGATCGCCTGGGAGTATGCTGTAATACTGCAAACGGAAACTGTAATCATGTTTTTTTTATTTATTAGGAGCTCTACATTTTCTGTCATTTTCCACTGGTAACTGTTGAATTGCAATTGGAAAGCAGTAAAGTCTTGTGCTGCATTTCTGGAAGAGCATCTTGAGATAGATAAGATTTATTATTATCAGGATATATTTCCACCACTTCATGCTTAATCAAGGACAATTTAATTTAATTTTCCAATAGTCTTCATTAATTCCCAGGCAAAGAAAGTCCCTTTGAAAATAAGAGGAGAAACTGTCCATTTTTTAGTAAGGGCAAAAATTATGAGCGATCCCAGCTTTCCCTGCTGTCATGAACGGTTTGAACAAAGGCACACCTAAAACGATGACATTTAACAAATATCACGAAAACTGGCATCTCTGTTGATAGATTTATAGGCAACATGGCTTCGTGGATGAGGACAAGTTTAACTTTAACCAGCTGAGTAGTCCATTTGAAGTTGCATTCTGAAGGAACCCTGAGTATAAGTTTTGCCATGTTAGATCTCATTTGCTTGGTAGACTATCACAACCCAGTGTAATTAAAGTTGAGTGTATAGTCAAACTTAGACTTCTAAATACCAAGAGATCTTGTTGGGCACCCAAAAAACAGAGGCACCCAGAATTAATGGGCTCATCTGAAAATTGAGGCCTATATCTTCATAGGCCATCCAATGACCTTTGTCAACAGCAATCTCCTACCCTGTTCAGAGGCTACTGCTACTACGTTCCATTTCAGGTGCCGTCTGCCTTATGAGAAGGCTGCCATCCAGCTCCCTGTACTGCACTGGCCTGTTGACAATAGCAGGATGACCTAAGGTACATTAGCCAATTCATATCCCAAGGACATCTGTGAGAGAAGGGCTATTGGCTTCATGTTCTAGTGTTCCAAGGGGGCTGGGTTTTAAAGAGACTCAGGCTTTGGTTTTGCCTGTTGAGATGCTAAGCGTTTTTCCTATAGCTGTGCACAAGGCTCTTTCTCATCTATGGCAGTGTGAATATAGAAATGATCCTTAAATCTGGCTTCAGTGAAAGCTAAAAGAAACTTTAAAAATTTCTGATGCCAATATATTAACACAGCCTGCATGGTCATACATGACAAAGAAATAATATCTTCTGAAAACCAGCTGATGGTAAAGGAGGAATATTCTTGGCACTTGTATGTTGTTTTATTTTTTGAAGAGCCACACCAATGTTAATTAGCTAATCCTCACACTAGCCCTTAGAGGTAAGTAAGTACAAACTTTTGGGCAAAATTTTGCCCTCAGTTACATCTGAACAAACCCACTGAAGTGCTGCACAGGTGTAATTGAAGGCAGAATTGGGCTCATTTTCTACATTGTATGGGTGGGGAAACTGAGGCAGAGACAAAGGCACAGAGCAAGTTAATGATAGGGCCAGGATTGGAACTCTGGTTTTCTCTAAGCCTTTGCACAACCAGGGCTTGAATTTTGGCCAGCCTCTGTATGGGTCGGCCCCCAAACATATAATGCCACATAATTTGACATTTTTATATTGTTATAAATTGCATTATAATTTAAATTGGTTAAATCCCAGAGTCCATTGGTGAAGAGCACTTTATAACTTAAGGCCCAGTTCCACACAGGTATGTAGACTCCTAGCTTCCATTAACGTCAGTGGAAGTTAGGAGCCTAGGAAGGGAACCACCAACGGACGTAGGTGCTGCAACACTGAGCATCATGGTGCTTAATTTTTAGGCACCTAGAAAATCACAGGCACAACACTGCAATCCACAAAACCCTGAGTTAGGCACCTAGGATCCCTATATCATGAATGAAGACAGAAGGGGTATGTCTACACAGCAAAAAAAGAAGCCTGCTGCAGAGCCTCACAGTCCGGGTTAATGACAGAGGCTCAAGGGGCTCAAACTAAAGGCTAAAAATAGCAGTGTAGAAGTTCCTGCACAGGTAGGAACATGGGCTCTGAAACCCAGCAAGGGGGAAGCGTGTATAGAAAGTAACATTTTCCCTTGCGGTAAGAGAAGGAGAATGCTCTGCTTCCAAACCAAGCTGTTGTCTCAATTGCCAGGAGCAGAGGCAACTGCCTCTAGATAAGGAGGTTGGAGATTTGATGATGGAGATAGCCCAGCAATGAGAAAATCCATTGGGATCAATTACAGTGCAATTACCTCATTGGCACGACCTGGATATAAATAAAGAAAGCACTAACGATACCTATTCTTTTTAATAGTCTTGGTTCTGTCTCTGTGTTACGATGTTTAAGCTTTTCTGTAGGCAGGGACACATTTATTTAAATCAGCGCTCTTTGTGGATTATCATTTTACTATGTAATAATCTAAGATAAATAGAACTGTTTGCATGCTAAGAAGAATAAAGAAACATATGACATTGCATGGCTAGCATATGTTGCATGTAGTTAGCCTGTTTGACTTTGTCTGAGGTTGCCAACCCACAGACACAAAATAGCTGGCCTTGCATCAGCTCAGCGAGGAAGAATTCCATTCCTTATAGTCCTGGAGGAATCACTGAGCAAAAAAACAACCCTCAAATGAGCAACATCAGACCTTTAATGGTATTTTAACCTTCATGCCAGCATTTCCCAAACTGTGGATTGTGACCCCCTCGGGTGTCATGAAAGCGTACCGGGGGGTGGGGGCGGGTTCATGAGAAAAAGCGGGCGGGGGGAGGAAGGTCTGGTGGAAGACAAGCCATGGTGTTCTTGAATGGAGTGTGGGACAGTGGATTCACCACCCAAGCCACAGGCTGTGTTGACTGCACAGCGCTCTAACTGCCCCATGGCCCACTCTAAAAGGTACATAGAGAGCGAGCCAGCAGGTTTCCACAGGGCAGTGAGAGTACCTGTGGCTTGGGCAGTGAATGCAGGGGTTGCGGGGTGGGAACACCATACACCAGCCTCCACTGGACTTTATAACTTTTAATGTAAATTTAAGCTCATGTTATTGCCATGTTTGGTGTAGCAGGGTGGGCTAAAAATGTTTTTTTCATGCTTTTAATTTTCAAACTTCCATAGTTTGCATTAACAGAGGTGACCCCAGCATGAAAAGGCTTGGAAACCACTACCTTACACAATTTACACATGTTGCTTGCATGATGTTATCAGCTGCAAAGCAGAGCATGGATTTCACTTGTAATTTATCCAAGATGCTGATAATAATTATGCAGAACTTCATTCATTAAAATAGCATGCACCAACTGGGACTAAAGACCCACACAAAAGCTGCTTTGTTATACCCCGCTACCAGAGCACGCCTATCAAATCAGTACATCTTCTCAAGCTTGGGAGCGTCTACACCCCAATCCAAAAAAAAAAGGGTATTTAGACACCTAACCACTGAGCCTAATGTACTGTGGGGCTTCCCCAGTCTCTACAGTTGAAGCTGTTCCACTGTGGCTAACTAAGAAAAGAGCAATGGAAGTGGAGGAACTGTCTCCTGGGTCTCCCACTTTCCACGGAGGCAACCTAACCACAAGGCTACAGAGTCATTTGCATGCTTGTTCTCTCTGACCCAATGACTATTTAAGTATTGCTCCATGGTTGCTCAGTCATTGGGCCAGAGAGAGAGAGAGAGAGAGAGAGAACAAATGAATGAATTGCTCTGTAACTTGGTGGACTGGTTTACCTGCTCTAATGAGTCTCTCATTATTTATCCACAGTCGAACAGCTTTAACAGGAGAGAGTGAGGAAGCCCCTCCTCAGACTAGCCCTTAGCTCAGTGCTTGGAGCACACTCTTAAGAGGTAAGATTTAAACAGGGACCCTCTTTCTCCCCCTCAAGCAGAGACATGGGGAACTGAACGTGGATCTTCCACATGCTAGGCAGGGCCGGTGCAAGGAAGTTTCGCGCCCTAGGCCATGGTTCTGCTGCCCTTGCTCATATTCAGCAGTCTGTCACCATATGAGTACTGCCATGGAAGGGATTAGTCACTAAGGCCCTCAGGTCGGCAGAGAGCCCTGTAGCCAGGCAAAGGCCTAATGGCTCCGGTGGGAAGCTGTACCAGCACAAAGGCCAGCTCATGTGGAGTCATTTAAAGGACTAGGAGTATAGTACAATGCTAATCAATTTGAGCAATGGTTGTAGAAACTGGCCCGTTAATAACTTTGCTTAAGTCTTAGGAAAAAGCAGGTCAGAAATTTGATTCACCTTTGCATATTCTATAATATTTCAGCATTTTTTTTTCAATCTTTTTCTCAGGCCCTTCATTTTGCTTCTTCACAGTTTCATACAATTCTTATCAGCTCTGTTCAACTTTTATAATTACCTTTGCATCTCTGCTTGATAAATAAAATGTCATAAGAGAAATTTGGAAATAGAAGATTTAAATGTTGTGATAAAAATACATATTTTCCCAGTGCTGCAAAATCTCCTTCAACAAGCCAAATTCTATCTAGTTTAACTTTCAGATTATGCTGGTTTTAGTTACTCAATTGCTATCAAAAAACAAAACACCCAAACCACTGAATGGAGATATTGTAGAGGTTTCTAATGAGTCACTTTCATATTCTCTTTCTGCTTCATTAGGCTTCTTGGATATTATCTTTGGTGGTGTTTAAGATGTTAGTGTTATATTATTCAGACTGAATGAAGATATATATATATATACACATGTTTTTGATGATTCATCCTCAGCGTCTATTTTTGGTCAAGCTTTTTTGGCTATTATGTGTGGTATTGTCTTTGTTGTTCGTCCCTGAGATAACATTTAAACTTCCTTCCTTTTCATATTAATGCATATCAAGATTGAATTCTTTGTACACTGTCAGACGTGATTGGTAGATTTCATGTTTGTGAGCCCCAACTCAGCAAGCATATGTAACAGGTGCTTAAAAATAAGCACGTACTTACGTGCTTTGCTGGATTTGGGCCTATGTTGATAAGTTTCTTCTGAAGTAAACAACTTTGAACACATAAATTAGTCTCGTACTGAAAACTGTCAATCTTAGTTAATGCATTTGCCCTTTCCTTATATTCCATTCCTGTTTAAATACTGTACCATATACAGAGGATCCAATAATATACAGCATGCAACAATGAATTTTATTAAGGTACAATGCTTGCAGATTCTCCTATGGAGTGCTATGATTATCAGGTATATACTTTATTATATGTATTTCAAATAACAAAGCCAGACAAACACCTACAATGCTTTATTGTTTAAGTAACACTTTGATCATTCCCTTTCTGAAATGTCTCCTGGGGCAGGTATATTATTGTGTCAATCAGAGAATATCCCTATTTGTCTTTCCATTTAGCTAATATATCTGTGTACACTCTGGATCTAGAAAGCATAGAGGATAACATACAGGGGTGCTTGGGGCTTTATCCCACTCATCTGAAAATACATAGTCCTAAACCTGTTCCCCTGGAACCTGTTGGGTGATTATAAGGGTATTTTACCTTATCCACGTGCCTGTGAGAAAGGAAAGAGTTAGCACAGTTCTTCCACTGTTTGCCCAGACCTCAAAGATCCTTCAGCTGTTCTCCCGCCTTGTTCCAAGGGAGATGAAACTTGAACACCCATTGAAATAGTATACACATCCCAAAAATGTACTACGAACTGTGGGGTACAACAAGCAGCCCTGTATACTTTGTAGGCCTACTTATGGACTCTCGTTTGAGCCTAGCTGTACACATGTGCAGGGGAGTAAAGCAATAAGGAGCCCCTTTACGCCCCTGTGCCCTACCTGCATTACCAGACCTGCTGCAGTAGGGAACTTGGTCATTGGGTTGCTACTCCCAAACCTGCACCAGTGGGAAACAAGAGTATGGAGCAGGCTCTGCCCCATCCCCCTCCTTCAGTGCCCCAGCTATTACTCTGAGCCAGGATGGAGGAGTGAAGTGAGCTTTGCCAGGAAGAAGAATGGTGCAAGTTACCTCTCACATGGAGGAACCGGGGATCAGAGTCACAATCTGATTTCTGCCTTGATACTTGGACAGCGCTGCCATATGCTGCCCCATACTTAGGCTGAATTTCAGGGTGTCAACCCAGTTCCCTGTGAGTAAAGACAGTAGCATTAAACGCATGGGGCCATACACATTGCCCATGGTCTAGTTTATAGCTCACAATCAATATTCCACTATTTATTTCCTGAGGAAAGTACGTGAGTATTGCAAAAAGAGGAAAATAAGGGATTTTTTTTTTAGGTGATTGTGCATAAAGGGGCTAATTTTTTCTCATTGAATACGAATTTTGTCACTGACTTCAGAAGGTGTTTAATGCATTTTACTTCCATTTGTTTTGATTTTCACAATAATTGCCATTTCTTATTTAACTACTTCAGAATTCAAAATTGTTCTAGTGATTAGAATGACTATATTTCTATAATACCTCACAATTAAATTTTGGAATCCTGACTCTTTGGTTGTGATGTCATAATTTACATTTGTAGCAATGCATGCTATTAGGATATGACCTCATTTGTGAAGATGTGCTACATCTGACATTAGTGAGGGTGTCAGACTTAGCAGATTTGAAAAGAGAATCTCCGTTATTGTAGTATAGATAAATGTTTTCAAAGATACAGTATGAGGGCTGAATTTTATTAAAAAAGGTAAAAACAAAATTTGCTGAAGATGAAGCTGATTTTGGGAACGGGAAAGGCCATAAGCAAGTGAAACTTTCCTAAGTTTACCTAAATAAGAAATCTTTCTTTAGCTTCTGTGCTGCAGCTTCCAAATTTTCAGGGCTTTTGAACTCTTGTTTGGAAGTGAGACTGAAATAAAAAAAATCTGTAACCCTACAGAGTTACCTAAAAGACATAGCAGAGACTTTAGAGAGTAACAGAAGCGGCAGTAGAAAGTGCAACCTGTTACTGCACAGGACAGTTCTGCCTGGTTGTGAAACAAGCTCCATGCTACAGCTGCCATGTATAGAGGGAATCAAATAACCAGGACCAAATTCAGCCTTCCATTGCAACACATTAATGTGATTAGCATGGTATTCATATAAATGATTGAAGATCTGGCAGCAACTTCTTTACTTAACTTACAACCCATCTTCCAAAGAGTGCTGATTTCCCGACTAGCCCATGTCTGCAACCCACCTTCTCCTGTCCCCAAAACATCATCTGCCTGTAAAATGACACACTTCATTTCCTGTGTCAGGGTAACCTTTGGGCTGATAGGTATGTGGTTTGCATGTAGACATAAACCAACAATTTTAAGTTCCACTAATTTTGAGTGCTGCTGTTATTGGGTGGCCAACTTCAGACACTTCTGACCTCATTTCAGAAGTGCTGAGCATCCACAACTCTAGTGGATTTCAATGGGAGCAGTAAAAGGTGAGAACCTCTGAAAATCCATCCCTACGTCTCTCTCATACAGGACTGCAGATGTGAGAAAGCAAAGGAAACTCCCAAAAGATTCTCATTGCATATGAGAAGTTTAACATTTCCGGGATGTACCTTTGAGAATAAGCCCTGTCATAGGATGAGCTGATGTAAACAGGGCAAAGGAGCACAGTAACTCTTTCTCACCACACTGTGGCATGAGGCAGGTTCCTGCCAGAGATCTGGAGATATTTGTCATAGGTGTTCAGAAACTTGCAGGGCTGACAATTGAATGCACACCAGATGACTACAGTGAATGCACTTCCCCTGCTGAGAAGAGGAACAAGAAGTGTTGTATAACATGTAGCACTGATTTGGCTCTGCAGAATCCTTCCCTTCAATGGCAGGATTCCTAGGCCACACCTTTGATCTGCCTTTCTGTCTTCGCAAGAGAAATGTAGCGTTTTTAGGGTTTTTTTGCACACATTTGCATATCGTAAATACATTCATGAGTACATACTAAACAGGGCACAACATTAACATTGACACAGGTGACAACAGTTGTACTCCTCCATTTTTGTAAAGATTAATTTCAGGAGCTGTTTAGCATAAAATGTGCATCTTCTTATCATCCACTTGACCTATCTAGACAGTTCAGCTCTTTCAGTGTCGTAGTTGTTGTTTTTTTCCCAACTGCTACAGCTGGTATCTTCCCTGAGGATAGGTTTTGTACAGTAAATACTTTTAAAGTATGAATGGCATATGCTTTTAAAAAAGATTTTGACAAATTTCACTGAGCTACAACTCCACAACCCCCTTGTTAGGCCCAGGAAAAGTTCTTGTTTATTTTAATATGATGGCCAAAGGTTTGTAGGCCCTACCATACTACTACTAATAAATAATTTTAAAAAATAAGTTTTCAACTCCACAGATGTTCACCTCTGCCCTTGTCAAATAACAGACTACAGAACCACTTAGTCATGACAAATCTGAGCCAAGGAAGCATATAAAATATTCTGGCCCAGATGCTCACCTACTGTAAATTGGCATAGGTCTTCAATGAGCTATGCTGATTTACACCAGCTGATTATCTGGCCCTCACCATATAAATGTTTTAAAAATTAGCACAACAAAAATCAACATTATAAGACTAGTAAATAAAAGACATTTTCTACTCCAGTGAATTTCAGTGTCACTATTTCCTGTCACCCACCCATTTCATTGGGGGCAGGGACAGAAAGGGTTATTGCAGAACTGTACATCTTGAATTCCATTGTTAGATTCTTCTGCCACTATGTTCTCACATTTCATCAGCTGACTCTCTTGGAAGACTTTGCAGTTAGTTTCTTATCTCCTGTGTTCTTTGTATGATTTGCACTATGTCTATGTTAAAGATGGAGAATTGAGCAATAGTTTCCAGAAGTTTTATGAGCTGTTTCCTAGAAATGTTAACCACCTCTCTGAGAGAAAATGTTTTGCTGATAAAACTGATTAGCAAGATCAGGGTCATAAAATAGCAGATATATTTTGCGAATGATTGTGTGTGTTATCTGAGTGTAAGAGCAGGGTTCCCCAAAACTGTGACTTTACCTCCAAGGCAGCTGGTTACAAAAGAATACCGGGTGTGTCATGGGAAATCATGCAAAAAGTGTTAAACTAAGCCAACAAAATGATTCGATAAAGTTTTAAATGACAATAAATGGAAACACAACATAAGCCTAGTCATGGTATGTCACTTTTGTTGACTAAATGCCCTTGCTAGTGGTTCACGAGGACGATGATCTACTTTCCATTCCTTTAGCAATAAACATCTATTAGAAACAACCACTTTGAATAGCATATGCTGGGCCTGCTGATTAAATCAATAAAGAATTAAAGGATGGATATATAATTAAATGCCAGTCAACATGGTTTTATGGAAAACAGGTCTTTTTAGAAAAAACTATTATTTGAGATTACAAATTTGGCTGATAAAGGTAACACCTAGATGTAATATACTTAGGGCTTGTCTATACAAACATTTAGTTTGCAGCAAGCTGGGTGTGTATCTACCCCACACTAGCCTGCCAAGGACTGTCTCTGCAGACTCTACTGACACACATTCACAGTTCCTCAATGTGCTTTGATCTAATCCTCTTTGAAATTGGACTAGATCAAAGCGCATCAATGAAGTGGCTGAAGTGCAGTAGGTTCACATCCCAGCTTGCCAGGAACTAATTGTTCATATAGACAAGCCCTTAGATTTTTATAAGGCATTTGACTTAGAACTGTACAATATTCTGATTTTAAAATAGCACTATACCACATTAATAAAGCACATATTAAATGGATCAAGATCTGGCTAGCTGACAGATCTCCAAAAGTAGCTGTCAATAAGGATCATCATCAAATGGGCATGTTTCTAGTGGGGTTTCACAGGGATCAGTTCTAGGCCTGATACTAATCAATATTCTTATCAATGATCTGGAAGTAAAAATAAAATCTTTGCTGATAAAATGAGAGGAGGATGAGACAGACTGACATTGTGAAAAATAATGTTAAGGACAGAGCTGTCATACAGAGCGATCTGGATTGCTAGATAAGCTGGGCCCAAACAAAACGTGTTATGGTATGGCCAAATATAAGGTCAGACATGTAGGAAAAAATAATGCAGACCATACTTACAAAATGGGGAATTGTACCCTGGAAAGCAGTGATTCTGACAGGGATTTAGAAGTCAGAGGGGCAAGAAAGGGTAATGTGATCCTTGGATGTATAAATAGGGCCTTAATGAATAGGATCGGGGAGGTAATTTTTACCTCTGTATATGGCTTGGGTGAGACCAATACTGCATATAGTTCTGGTGTCCAAATTTGTAAAAGGACATTCAAAAACTGAAGAAGGTGCAAGGAAAAGCCACAAAAATAATGTAAGAGCTAGAAAATGCATCTCCCAGTGAGAGATTTAAGGAGCTCAATCTGTTTAACTTGTCAAAAAGATCAAGAGGTGACTTGATTACAATGTATAAGTACCTTCACAGGGAGAAAATCCCAGCTACCAAAAAGCTGTTCAGTCTAGCAAAGAAAGGCATAGCAAGAACCAATGGCTAGGATTTAAAAACAGAAACATTCAAATGAGAAAAAAGGCACAAATTTTTAAGAATGACAGTGGATTCTCCATCTCTTGATGTCTTCAAATCAAGACTGGATGCCATTCTGGAAAGCATATTTTAGTCAAACAAGTTATAGGGCTCAATACATGAGTAACTGGGTGAGATTCTCTGGCCTGTGTTCTACAGGAGGTCCAAGTAGATGATCTAATGGGACCTTCTGTCCTTAAAAATCTATGAATGTAGACTAGTGAAGGACGTGAGTGTATGCAGCATGAATTCTACTAGAATCTCTGCAAATAAAATAGCATTGTATGTGTGCACACACACCTGGATTTACCTGGTTATATATTTAATAGTAGAAACTCAATTAAAGCACATTATTACGTACAACGCAAAACAAAATGTCACGGACCTGGAACCCTATTACGGTGGCTGTAACTGTAAAAGTCTAAGGGCACTGGAATGTGTCCCATGACTACAAACATTGTTCAGTCTTTAAAGTTCAGTTTTGGTCAGGGACGGTGGGAAAGATTTCATGAAAAGGCTAGTGACAAGTTGTTACAATGACAGCTCAGAGAGAAGAAAAATTGTGAAAATAGGATGACAAATGACACATGGTTTTACATTGATTTGGAACAATGTGGTCTGAAGTGCTGCCAACTGAGAATACCCCCTTTTGAAAGGTGCTACAACATTTGGAAACCAAATATCAGTTCACTGAAAAACAAACCTGAGGATTGGGGGTGGGAGGGGGAGGGACTTGAAGCTTTGAATATCCAGAAGGCTTGATTACTCAGGCTTCCAGTGTCAACATAAATGCTCTTCAGCATCTTACTTGAAATCTTTACCAATCACATACATGAATGAGGTGCACATCCTTACAGAAAACCTCCCCTTTCCCTGCACAGAAAACATCATTCAAAAAGCTAGAGGGACCAGAAGCAGCTTCCAAAATAAAAACACTGCCTGTCAACTAAAAGTCTCATTGCTATGCAAGTGACAGGGCTGAGGCTGTCTGAGAGCAACTCCATTTTTAGGGATCTCTAAATAAATTGAAAAAAAAAATATCAAGGAAACTTGCCCTTGGCCTAATCTAATCAAACACAAATGTACCTGAATGTGATTTATACCTCTTTCCTAATTTAAGTGAAGCCAAATGTCACTGCAATCTGACTTCACTCTAATCAGGTAGAGTTCTTTATAATGGGATAGATCAGCCAATCCAGCTGAAGAGAGCTTATTGCAAAACTCCATCGTGGGGGTATAGATGCCTTTAATCCACCTTTGTGATCCTTTGATCCTGAAGCCAGTGTGTGCACGCCTAGACTCCACCACACATTAAAGTAACTGAGGGCTGCTCTAACTTGTAACACCTGCCCCATGGAGCAATTCCAGCCAGATTCCTGGCTTCCGTTCAGCTATTTTGCACCACTCCGTTGGTGCAAAGCATCTCTAAAGCTAGTTTAACCAACTCCTTAAGGATTCCCACTGTGTTGTAGAATCCTTAGTTGGTTTAGCCATACTCCAGTCACATCCCTGTTGTCAGAGGCTGGGAAGGGAAAGCAAAGGAGCTGCTAGGTGGCTCTACGCCAGCTGAGGAATCCACAACACAGTGGGAATCTTCAAAGCACTGGAGCAGTGCACAATAGCTGAAGTGAAACCAGAAATCTAGCCCAATATCCTTGTGTTAACTTTGTCCCTATACTAAATTTCACATGCTGAAAAAGTTAATGTTTTTGCAATAAAATACTAGCAAAGCTTTTTTTATTTACAAATTATTATAAACAGAGCAATCAGCTGCATAAATGGAACAGAGCTTATGTGACTCCTGTATGTAGGCTCTCACTTTGACAGTTTACTCTAAGTTCTAACTGTGTGTTTTCACTAAGAACACATTGTATACAAAAGTCTTCCTGAGTTTATTTCAGCTGGTCCAATTCATAAAAATCATTTGACTTATTTCCATGCAATTCTTCCATACTTTACTGGAGGAAATGTGTTTTTTCTCAGCAATTACTCTTGTTTTATGGTCATGAAATCCCAGATTCTTTTTTATATGTGGCATCCTCACTGACATATAAGAGGCTTGTGGTTAGAACATCCAGAAGATACCATTTAATTCTAGAGGGGTCCTCAGTTCAGGCTATAAAAGGCAATTTCTTAATTCATCAGACATCCCTTTTGGACACATCCTGGACTGAAACTATATTTATCTTTATGGAAAACAAGATAAGGTGAAGTTTCCTGAATGCCAGAACAAGTAATGTGACAAGAAGCTTAAAGAATATACTGGAAAAAAGGCAACATTAGTTGCATGAGTGAGGAAAGTTGGTAGTCTTTGCAAGAAAGAGAACATTGACATCGGAGATCAATGAACGCATGTGCCAACAACGAAAATAGGAGGGCTTTAGACTCATGGGGCTTTGGGATGTTTTCTGACAGATGCAAACTATTTAGATTGAAGCTACCACAGCTTGCAAGGCATTTTTTTAAACTAAGCAATACAGAAGTGCTGTGATGAACAAAGGCAAAAACTGAAGAGGAATCATTTATAGACCTGCAGGACTAGAGGAAGTTGGACATGAAAAAAAAAAAAAAAGGCCTCTCAGGAAGAAGGGATATGGTTAGATTTGGAGTAGACAGGATGTGTTAGCTCACCAGTGCCTGCTGATCCTAATTCCTAATCAACTATTGAGGAGTTTGAAAGAGTGGGCTAGTCACGATAGACTTTACCCAGTGACCCAAACTATACAGGTCAATATTGGTCAACGAAATATTTAAATTACACTGGGCCAAATCCAAAGCCTATTGAAGTCAATGGCAAGCATCCCATTAACTTCAGTGGACAGGAGACCAGGCCCATGGAGAACAACTGTATAGTTCAAAAGGAAGATAATCCAACCAAAATAAAAATCCATCTATTTGCTGAAGAACTGAGTCAAAGGAGATTTCGAAAGGTGGCCAGCCTTCCCGAGGAACTTGTTGGGATGTCAAAGGATTCTAGGTGAGGTCTCACCACCTTCCACTTCTGCAGTGATGCAGAGCTATTAAACAGCTGCCACTGAATTAAATCCCTACATCAGCAACAGATTCTGTACTGACATTCCTACCCATAGCACTGCCAGTGTGGGAGTGCAAGACTGAGTCCAAATCTCATATTTAGAGCCTCCACAAGGTAGTGCATTGTACTGCCACTATTTGGTTTATAGGATACTTTAAACTAACCCTTCCTTCCCCAGACAAAGCAGAGAGTGTATAATTGGTAGGATCTTATTTCTTATCATATGGCTATGTAGCAGTAGATCTTCTAAAGCTAATCACAAGCTGCCATATATCTCACCGAAAGCATTCTGTTTTTTGATCTATATATCTTTCTTCTACATGCAGCTGAATTAGATATTGACATCCACTGTGTTTCATCTTCTCTTTTGTTTAACTGATATTAATACAATAGTATCTTTATCCACATGTTAGGCCACATGTTAAGTTTGGTAGTTTCTATGCAGGCAGAAGTCCCAGTGAAATCAATGAGAGTCTTAAGTGCATAATGCCCACAGAATCTTCAGTCTCCATTTGTACTGGACCTACCTTGGGCATGGGAGGGATTATTTAACATGCACAAACTACGTCTGGCTAATATCCTAATACTTAGAATGTTTTCCATCTCTCTTATTTTGTCACCAAAATTATGTTCTGTATCTTTCACTACAATCCCTAGAGCTAGATTTCTGATATTATGTGCACATCTTGGCATTTGAATAAGTATATAGCATACCCCCCACCCTGGGCACAGTGAATTTAACTCTGTGTATTAGTGATGTTGATAGAACTGATTACATGTTTTAGTTGTCAGCCTCAGTCTTTATTCTTCTGTCAGTTTCTGTGAGAATTGTACTGGAGCCGAATGGCAAATAGCGCCTTTTAATAATAAGTTGAACTTTAATGTTTTGCCCTTATAGAATGTGATGTGATTGCCTCATATGGTCAAGAAAAAGAATCCACATGTCCATGCTGCATATAATTTCTGCTCCCTGTAACTCTGTCCAGATGCTGGTACTCTATGTGCCCATGGAAATTAGACAGTTTTCTTTCTTTTCAGTCTCTCCGAGAATCTCTGTGCTCTGACTCACACAGAAAAAAGAATGGAAGGAATGTGAGGCAACTGCATACAGTACATAGTATTTTGTGAGTACAGGATCTATTGAAATGGAAATCAGAGCCTTGATACTTCAAACAGTAAGATATTGAAGGTTGCTGAAATTTTATTTCTCAGTTAACAAATTTTAGGCTTAGCTGGCCCTCCCTCTGAGAAGACAGATGTCTCTTCATTAATTTCTGGTTCAGGTTCTATATCTTCTTGTATAGAAAACAGATTGGTTAGCTTTCTCAAACTTGCTGCTATGACTCTCTGCCAAGGGAATATTATTTTGACATCAAAGGTAACACCTTTCTGCAGAGCCTACAGCAATTCCATTTTATCTCTGTACAAGGACCCGATCCCGTACTCTTTTGAAAGCCACAGGCTAGAAAAATCCTATGAATAGTCATAAGCCCCAACTCTACTCCGCATCCTAATGTTAAAGCCATATTCTCAGATGTGTATCTGCTTGATGTGGGGAGGGAGGGCTCCGCATAAAAAGGGCTTGAGCACTTCTTCTGTAATGCGATATGTTCAATGCACCACTCGCAACCCCAAATTGGGTAGGACTAAACATGCATGCAGGGCGATATCTAAATGTTGTTGTCTGGGTTTGATGTTAAGTTGTTTTCTCTTTCTTCAGCATTTGGTTACCAAATAATAAATAATAATAATTAACAATACCCAAAGGCTGGAAAGTACACCTGCAACATAATCAGCTAAACTCCAAACTCCATTGAATGTATTCAAAACCCTATGCTGCAAGGCTGCTTGGGACAAGCTGCCAAGTTTGCAGCTGTAATGAATACATGAAGGCCCTGTTTTCTGTTTGCTCCCAGAGCCCACTGGTTTTAATCTAAAACTTGGATATTTTGTCAAATATCATTTGTTCAGAAGAGCAATCTTCTTGTGTAGGAGAGATCACAGATCCAAACAGTGATCATTTTGCCAAATTAAAGTAAAAATAAGGCTGGAATGGAAAACTTCTTTAAACCACAAGCTTCCATGGATTCGGGTGAGTGGCAATTGCCGAGACTGCAAGCCACATGTAACCTGCCGACATCTTCTTACCAGAACAGATGAGTGAAAGGCATGTTGGGATTAGTAGCGGCCAGAAGAAATTATTTCAAGCAACAATGGCTTTTTGTAGGCTGTTCTATCTCAAGCTCTATATTCCAAGTTTATTGCTCTCCACAGATGTACTGAAGAAGCAACAAGGACACCGAGAAATGGGTTCACAAACATTTAGCACTCATTGAAGAAAACTCCTCTCACAGCAAAACATTGAAGTTCAACCTATTGCTGGGAATTCAAGTTAAGACATTTGAGAACCAACTCCATACCTGCAGGGAGCAGGCGCTCTGTACAAAGCTCTTAGCCCTCGTGCTTGTATGGAATAAAACTGAACCTTGAAGAGCACCCTAATTATTTACACAAAATGCCACGATTTACACAATGTCAAAACCACATCAACTCCTCCTGCTTAAAACCTGTGGGAAGAGTTTTTTGGATCTCCTCAAGGAGATTCCCCACAGATTGTCTCATTGGATGTGATTTGTCCCTTCTGGAACAAGACTCTCTGCTAACTCTCCCCCATACAATCTGGGAGATCAGCAAGGATCCTCACATATCCAGAAACCTGGAAACATGAAATAACCTGGAATAGACCCATGGTTATCATATTGGAAATGAGATTATAATTCTCTACCAGTCTGGGTGAGAATGCAAGGTGCAACTCTTTGTCTTGTACCCACTATCTTTTCTCATCTTAATACAAACCCAGGACACACACACAAGGCAACACACTTCAGTGAATGCTTTTGGATCAACTTGCCTCCTCATTGTGTAAGTCTGATGCATACAACTTGCATACAATCTCTCCCTGATTCTTTCTTGGCTGGTAATTCACCTAGTACCCTTCTGGAGAAGGCTGAGCTAACAAAGGCCCAGTTGACTCATACAGTCAGGCTCAGCTATACATTCAAAGTCAGGAGGCTTAAACCTGATTGAATCATTGGAGGTAGGAACTTTATCAAAACCTTTAAATACCCAAGGGCAGTAATATGGAAGAGTAAGAAGTACTAGTCATAACATTCAATAGCCTCAAAACAAGGAGTAATGGTCTACAGCTGATGACAAAACTCTAGCATTGATATTGTCCAAAAAGCTTTTCCCAGGAAAAGTAAAAATAATCGAAATAATGGAGCTACTTTCTTACGGAACTTGTTATGGTACAAACTCTACAGGGGTTGAAGTCAAAATTAGTTAGAATTGTTCCAAGTCCCCAGAGGTCCTCAGAGGTTAAGAACAACAATTTTTCTCCCTCCTCCTAACAACCTTTTATGTACTTGAAAACTGTTATGTCCCCTCTCCTCCAGACTAAACAAACCCAATTTTTTCAATCTTCCCTCATAGCTCATGCTTTCTAGACCTTTAATCATTTGTATTGCTCTTTTCTGGACTTTCTCCAATTTGTCCACATCTTTCCTGAAATGTGGCACCCAGAATTCGACACAATACTCCAGTTGAAGCCTAATACTCCAGCGCGGAGTAGAGCAGAAGAATTACTTCTCGCATCTTGCTTACAATACTCCTGCTAATACATCCCAGAATTATGTTTGCTTTTTTTTTTTTGCAACAGTGTTACACTGTTGACTCACATTTAGCCTATGACCATCAGATCCCCTTCCGCACTATTCCTTCCTAGGCAGTCATTTCCCATTTTGTAGGTGCACAACTGATTGTTCCTTCCTAAGTGTAGTATTTTGCATTTGTCCTTATTGAATTTCATCCTGTTTACTTCAGACCATTTCTCCAGTTTGTCCAGATCATTTTGAATTTTAATCCTATCTTCCAAGGTACTTGCAACCCCTCCCAGCTTGGTATCATCCACAAACTTTATAAGTGTACTATCTAAATCATTGATGAACAGAACTGGACCCAGAACCGATCCCTGCAGGACCCCACTCATTATGTCCTTCCAGCATGACTGAGAACCACTGATAACTACTCTCTGGGAACGGTTTTCCAACCAGTTATGCACCTACCTTATTGTAACTCCATCTAGGTTGTATTTCCCTAGTTTGTTTATGGAAAGGTCATGCGAGACAGTATCAAAAGCCTTACTAAAGTCAAGATATACCACATCTACCACTTCCCCCCATCTGCAAGGCTTGTTACCTTGTCAAAGAAATCTATCAGGTTGGTTTGACATGATTTGTTCTTGAAAAAATCCCTGCTGACTGTTATTTATCGCCTTATTATCATCTAGATGTTTGCAAATTGATTGCTTAATTATTTTCTCCATTATCTTTTCGGGTACAGAGTTAAGCTGACTGGTCTGTAATTCCCTGGGTTGTCCTTATTTCCCTTCCATCTTCCATGACTTTTCAAATATAATTGCTAATGGCTCAGATATCTCCTCAGTCAGTTCCTTGAGTATTCTAGGATGAATTTCATCAGGCCCTGGTGATATGAAGTCATCTAACTTGTCTAAGTAATTTTTTACTTGTTCTTTCCCTATTTTAGACTCTGATCCTACCTCATTTTCACTGGCATTCACTATTTTAGATGTCCCATTGCCACCAACCTTCATGGTGAAAACCAAAACAAAGTCATTAAGCACCTCTGCCATTTCCACATTTTCTGTTATTGTCATTTTCCCCCTCATTGAGTAATGGGCCAACTCTGTCCTTGGACTTCCTCTTGCTTCTAATGTATTTATAGAATGTTTTCTTGTTTCCTTTCATGAACCCAGCTAGTTTGATCTCGTTTTGTGCCTTGGCTTTTCTAATTTTGTCCCTACATATTTGTGTTATTTGTTTATGTTTATCCTTCGTAGTTTGACCGAGTTTCCACTTTTTGTGGGACTCTTTTTTGAATTTTAGATCATTGAAGATCTCCTGGTTAAGCCAGGATGGTCTCTTGTCATACTACCTATCTTTCCTATGCAGTGGGATAGTTTGCTCTTGTGCCTTTAATAATGTCTCTTTGAAAAACTGCCAACTGTCTTCAGTTGTTTTTCCCCTTAGACTTGCTTCCCATGGGATTTTACCTACCAACTCCCTGAGTTTGCTAAAGTCTGTCTTCTTGAAATCCATTGTCTTTATTGTGCTGTTCTCCCTCCTACCATTCCTTAGAATCATGAACTCTACCATTTCACCCAAGTTGCCTTCCACTTTCAAATTCTCAACCAGTTCATCCCTATTTGTCAAAATCAAATCTAGGACAGCCTCCCCTCTAGTAGCTTTGTCTACCTTATGAAATAAAAAATGGGCTCCAATACATTCCAAGAACTTGTTGGATAATAATCTGTGCCCTGCCTACTGTGTTATTTTCCCAACAGATGTCTGGGTAGTTGAAGTCCCCCATCACTACCAAGTCCTGTGCTTTGGATGATTTTGTTAGTTGTTTAAAAACAAATTCACTCATCCACGTCTTCTTCCTGGTTAGGTGGTCTGTACTAGACCCCTACCATGATGTCACCCTTGTTTTTTACCCCTTTTATCCTTACCCAGACACTTTCAACAAGTCTGGCTCTTACTTCTATCTCAACCTCAGTCCAAGTGTATACATTTTTAATGTATAAGGCAACACCTCCTCCCTTTTTCCCTGCCTTTTTCCTGAGTAAGCTGTGCCCTTCTATACCAATATTCCAGTCTTATCCCACCAAGTCTCCGTGATGCCAACAATGTCATAGTTGTGTTTATTTACTAGCATTTCAGGTTCTTCCTGCTTATTCCCCATACTTCTCGCATTAGTATACAGACATCTAAGATACTGATTTGATTCCCTCCCCCCAGTTCTGTCTTGTCTCTCCCTTATTTCTGTTATAACAGCCCATGCTCCCCCCCAGATTCTGACCCTTCTCCCAGGTCTCCGACTTACCTGTGGGCTTTGGTCACCTGTCCCCGTCAAACCTAGTTTAAAGCCCTCCACACTAGGTTAGCCAGTCTGTAGCCAAATATGCTCTTCCTCTTCCTCAATAGGTGGACCCCATCTCTGTTTAGCAGTCCTTCATAAGTCCATCATAGTCCATCATAATGGACTATAACTAGCAGAGAAATCAAGGAGCAAATGAACATGGAGATTAAGCTATCTTCTGCCCCTGAGAGGTCATCTGTCCACAACAGGTGTAAGAGAAATTGGTGGAACAGTGCGGGGAGGCTGGTATTGAGGTAACCGGTGCATTCTTTATCCCGTGATAGAAACAGAAAGCATATCTTCCAGGCTGCACTCAGCACTATTCAGGAGAACTAAACACGCCATTAAAAAAATTAAAATAAAAGCATGAAACAATTCTTTTCAAGCAAATGAAGAAACCACAGGCCTATATTCTTTGCTGAGACATTCATGAATAGTTTAGCATCAGTGAAACTGCAGTGTATAGGCCTTTGTTGATAAAAGCACTGTGAATGTGAGAGTATCTTTTTGTTAGACATGTCCCATGCTGATAACAGTCAAACAAAAATGCTCTAGGCAAGCAGCAGAGAGATTACAGAAGCAAGCAGAGTAGAAAAGATGTGCTTTTACTAAGCTCCCTTTGGGTTGTGGGAGGGGGTGGATTCTTAGTGCTTTATTTTGAGTCTGCATTTTAATAAAGAAATAATCTTAGTGTCAAGTATATTGTTCAGAGGCCAACAGGGAAAAAAACTAAACAGGATAGCCATGATTTAGTCATGGTAAATGGAGCCCATTGAAGTCCTTGGCTGCTGCCTCCATATCAGAAGCAGGCTGACATGCAGGTTATTACCTTTACCCTATCGAACCATAGTCAAAGTAACTATTTACTAATGGGGGAATTTCATTTTTAACAGTGGTAACCTCTTTGGGGTTATAACCCTTAGTTATAACCGTTGAGAATCAGGCCATGTGCATCAGAAAAAGAACAAACAGAATTCCAAGATGGATCAGCTGCCCAACAAGCAAATAAGGATCTATCCTATTGTCTGAAGAGGCTAGGAAATGGGACAATTAGGATTCCTTTTGGGTTTCTGGACAGAGAAGATCTTTTTGAAGACCTATATCTTCAAATTGTGGTTGCCAATGATCTTGTGTTGATGAGAGAGAGAGAGAGAGAGAGAGAGAGAGAGAGAGAGAGAGAGCGCGCGCGCGCACTCACTGGCCAAAATCTGCCTTCACAGGCATACATGCTTCCTCCACTGACTTTATGGGGAGTTATAAACTTTTATCTAAAAGCAAAATATGTCCCTAATGAAAATGTTTTAAAACTCCATCTGTGTTAAAATAGTGTAATAGATCTGGGTTAAACCCAGCAAAGACAAGTGCACCATACTACAGGCTGAAGCTCAGTACTTCCCTCACCTCAATACAGATAGATACAATTGATACAGTTCTTTGTCACCTCAAAAATTAGTGGGTGATCTTGCAAACACTGCCCATATGCACTCCTAATGTAAACACAATGAAGTCAGTGGAATTATTCCAAGGATTAATTTGGCCAAATGAGTCTTTAATACAGCAAAAAGTCAGTGAGTGGCTTGCCTGACTGTGCTCCATGACAACTTTTATATTGAGGGTAAAAAGGAGGAGTTAGGAACAAAGTTTCACTGGTAATTTTGGTGAGTTTGTCCCCAGGACCTTTGGAATGGTATTTAGTACTTTTCTGTGCTATTAGTGCTATTAACAATGGGCTCCTTTGCTGGAATCTTTGACATTTCCAAAGTCTTTGTTCCAATACAGTGTTTTATTGCATGATTAGAACTATGTAACACTTTTTGTGAACTTTCCTGCAGGCACTGACAAGTTGTAAGCCACAGTTAAATTGTGTTTGTTTTACAGTTATACAAAACAAAGTAGGAGAAATGTCCTTGCATTTTGGAAAACAGTACTATTAAGTCAGACTGGAAAACAAAATTATTTTTCAATACCAAAATGTTTCCCCCTTTCCTTCATCCATAGCCAATGTCTACTCACGTTTTCTATTCAGTCTTCTATGCACTCGCTCTCATTTTCAAGTGTTTTCGTAACTATAAAAGCATAAAGAAAATGTGCTTATTAAAAGTGACCTTTAAGGGTATCTTAAGTGAAGTTCTTTAAGGAATTAGATATTCAAACCTTATTGTAAATAAGAGCTACATATCTAGGTCCTATCCACACAAAGGAAATTCACGCTAGTGTAGCTACATTGATGTAGTTATACCAGTGAAAATCTTTAATGTAGGCATGCTGCCCCAGTGCCAAGTAGGGCATATACTGGTGCTGCTTATTTCTGTATGTAACCAGATTAACAGATCATTGTAATTACACAAGGTTGTGCCAATTCTCAACGTAGACAGGACCCAAGTTCTCCATGCAGCAGGCTGAAATGTACTCCAAAATTACACAGCATGTCCCAGCAGTAAAGAAATGTTACAAAATGATTGCAAAAACTACAGCATGAAGTGTTCCTGTAACGTCATCTCTTTTCTGTGGTTCTGACTAGCATGGATGTTAAGCAATTACTAATCTCTATGTGGAAGCAGAAGTGCTGAATGAAATCTAAAAGGAACTACAAAATGCAACAAGCTGAGACTTGGGGCTACAGCCCAAGAAATGAAGCACTAGTTCTGAGATGACTATAAAAATTTAAAATGAACTATACTTACCTTCTCATTAATAACACCTTGATTTGTCAAGCTCTGGCTGCTAAAGGAAACATCTGGCTTCCAACCTTCAGCCATAACTTTCAGTCCATAAACATCCCAATATACGATGAGAGACATTTTAAAACGCAGCATTTGTGGTGTTCTTTTTCTTGTTTAATAATCATTTACTGCAGAAATAGACCACATGTATCCTTGAGCATCCCAGTGAATTGGTCATGCAAGATAGCAATTGAATTACACACATTTCCCATCCAACAATGAGCTCTCCACAGCCAGACTCCTAAACCTCCATGGAACTCCGCAGACATCAATAGGACTCCCCATAACTACAGGGCTCTGCCAGTGAATGGCAGTTTGCAGGATCAGGGCTTGCCTCTCCAGAAACAAACTTCCACAGTAGCAGTGTCTGTCCAGATATGCTGCAACTATAGATACAAAGAGTGTAATCCTGGCCCCATTGAAGTCAGTGGGAGTTTTGCCATTGACTTCAACTGAGCCAGACTTTAATCCCAGTGTCTTTCCGCTATTGTATTTTTCCTGCTTATTTTAGCATGCTTGGTGACTCTTAGTTCAAGATCCCCAATGTGGGTCAAATCAGTGAATGACACAGAATCAGCCTATCCTCTTTCAAATGGCACTTTTTACTCACTCTCTGCCTCCAACTGGTATGACCTGCAAATAATGTTTTGTAGCTTTGGGGCTTGTTTAACTGGCAAATCCATCACTTTCTAAAGTCAACTTAAGTGGTTCTTTTTACAGAAAAACGTTTGGGGCTTAGGATGTATTAGTAGTTTACAACTAGTTTGTGTGACTAGTGGCAAAAATCAATGGTTACCCACAAAAAAAAGCTCTCTTGGATATGAAAAGTGACAGAGGTTGAATCCCACACTAGCTTTTGTATCCACAGAAAGAAACATTTAGTAGTGTGTGTGTAAAGTAAAAAACTCCTTTACAACCAAAGATACATGCAATAAAGTCAACAAGACTACTGTATGTACATGTGAAAACATGTCCAGGAGAAAGTCTTCAATAATATACATAGGCATAAATCCAGATGTACTCCAGGAGAACAAGATTTGACCCAATAACTCTAGCACAGAAGATCTTGTTGCAATTATATGGTTTTGCTAGGCCGGAACTCTCAGCCATATGAAAATCACTGGTCTTCCTGTATGAAAACTTCATCAGGCCTTTAGAAACAAGACAGCAGAAATCCAGAACGATAAGCTTGACGCTGCCATTGAACGTATGGATATCGTATTTACAAAGCTACCACAACCACCATGCACATAGTATTTATGCGTTGACTATCATTTCCTAGGGATAAAAAGTGCGGTCATTCAAGGGAATGATGTACAAAGAATCTGCTAGACAACTTTACACAAGGAATTGAGGGAGGCAGAAAAGCAGAGTGCTCTACATCAGTGGTTGCCCCTAATATTATGTTTAAATACCATCAAATCACAACATGACAGAGCATAGGCCTTTTAACAAAGCTCTTAACCACCAGGCCCCCCGTCTCTCCAGATATATTGCTCTTGGCACAAATACTGTTCTCAGTGTCCTGCAGCACTGTACATGCAGAACGTGGACTTTCCACAAAGAACTTAATCAGAACAAGCCCTTGCACATAAAGGTCATGTCTACACTGCAATTAAAAACCCACTGACCAGGGCTCAGGCTAAGGGGCTCTTTAATTGCAGCTTAGACTTTTGGGCTCAGGCTGGAGGGGGTTGGGAGGGATCAAGCCCAAGTCAGCTGGCACAGGCCAGCCACGGGTGCCTGATTGCAGTGTAGACATACCCAAAGGTAGCAAAGCCCACTGCAGGATTTGATGCAGACACAAGTGAATGGTTTAAATTTAGGTGATTTTCACACTGTCAGATTATTCTCTACTGGCTTGAAGAGTCACTGACCCACCAACAGAGCTTGAGCCTCACTTAAGGGAGAACCCGTAAGGAATCAGGTATGGATCCCTGATCCTATAACAAATCCACTCCAGCCCGAACCCCAGCCCTGATGTATTTTAGTACAGAGTATGGGGTAACACACACACACACACACACACACACACACACACACACACACACGCACACACTCCCCACCAAGGGGATGTTTGCCAGCTGGGTGTTGCCAGACAACAGCACACTCCAGAACTGCCTCAACACACCACTCCCTGCCTTCAATAGATCCCCCTGTGTAGCAGAATCTCCAGTAAATTGAATCCATCTACTTTCTAGCCCCTTTGCATTACCAGACCAGTGCAAACAGGATGGCTTGCAGCTCAGGAGCTGGTCTACAGTTAAGCACTAAATTGCAATAACAGGCAACATAAACTGAGTGCTAGATAGATTCTATTCTGTAAAATCAGAATGAGATTTCAAACCAGATGGGCATCATTATCCCTAGTATTATTTATCAGATTTTTATCAGAGTTTGAAGTAAATTATTACATAGTCTGAGTTCTGACTCATATTCTCAGACTGAAATAGGCCATGGCATTTTACATCATTGTCCCAAACCCTTTGGCATAGTGTGAGGGTCAGGAGCATGCCAGGGCAGGATGGGGACATAGCAAAAGTGTGCTGCATTTAAGGTCCTGAGGCTGTTATAAATTACATTTGTCACCAAACTGACCTCAAGGATTGGGGAAATGCAAATTTGGCTCAGTCACCTTTCTCCTCCTCTTGCTGTGCTGAGCAGAGCTCTGCTGCAATTTAAGATCTGGCTCAAGATTTTCTGAATAATGCATGGGTTGGTGTTGATGGATTTTAGACTGGTGCCCAACTCCCAAAGAAAGTCTTTGGGAGCTGGTGCCTAACTACCTTAGGCCCCAGGAAAATCCCAAGCATACTTATTTCCTTTTTAACCTTGTCCTGGAATTGCACTGCATGTCTGCTTCTGGGTAGTCTCCCTCAGTCACTAGGGCTCTCCAGACGGTGGTACAGCAGCACAAACAATACAGTCCATTCTCTATGGAATAGGCGCTCATTAGGCCTCAACTGGAGTATTATGTCCAGTTCGGGAGGCCACATTTGAGGAAAGACAAATTGGAGAAAGTCCAGAGAAGACCAACAAAAATGATTAAAGTTCTAGAAAACATGAGCTATGAAGGAAGATTGAAAAACGTGGGTTCATTTCGTCTGGAGAAGAGAAGACTGAGAGGGGATATGATGACCGTCTTCAAGTACATAAAAGGTTGTTACAAGGAGGAGGGAGAAAAATTGTTCTTAACCTCTGAGGATAGGACAAGAAGCAATGGGCTGGTCTAGATAATACTTAGTCCTGCCTTGAGTGCAGGGGACTTGAATAGAAGACCTCTCAAAGTCTTTTCCTGTCCTACGATTCTATGGTTCATATACCACCCTCATTATTTGTAGTGTCTGGGTGCCTTCTAGTAGTGAATTAAGTGACATGACTAACATCTGTCATATGTGATTTGTTCTTGCGTGGAAAAAGTGCATTATTACGTTGAGCAAATACACACACACACACACACCCCTATCCACACCATATACGTGTGGCTGGGGCCTCTCCTAGCAAAACCAGAATGTTTAGTCTTTTTGACCTACAGTACAGCTAACCTATCAACGGTCAATATCACAGAATGATCAATAATTAAAACAACTTAATATAATAGCTTGAGTAAGCAGGAATTCATATGTAACTAGGAGCTCAATTAGGGAAGGATCAATTGTTCTGCAGCTGACATGGGAACATAGATAGGATGTCTACTGTTGCTCACTGTATGGTATAAGAATATTTTTTCATGCAGTTGATGAATCAGGAAGCTATTTTAAACTTACAGTAGGTAAGTTAGAATTTTCATAGAGGAAGTATATATAATACCAGCAAACACTTGGGGCCTGATTGTCCTCTCACTTACCAGTGCCAATCAGGAGTAACTCCAAGGCAGTGTAAGACTGGTGTGAGCAGAACCACATTCGTTCTTTCCTCTTTCTTTCTCCAGAGTGATAGGTACAAATAGCTCTATTATAGCTGCTTGGATTTTATAATTCATTCTCACTCCCATAACTAAATAACGTGTTGGTTTCTCTATCCTCCAATGACTAAAGTAACAGATTTATACTGGTGGGAGATCAGCAGCAGATCTTCAGCTGGCGTAAGTCAGCATAGCCCTGTTGACTTAAACATAGCGATGTCAGTTTACAGCAGCTAAGGATCTTGCCCACACTTTCTTCATGATCAGAGCAAATAAGCTGAAAGTCAGTGTGAAATAAACAGAGAAAAGATATCATTCACCAAAGGATGGTTGAAGAAGAATCTGAATGAATGACAGCAAGAGAGGATGATACATATAGAGACAAGAACGATACATTGCCCCTGGACCTACAATGTAACCTTTTATAAATGAACGTTTCCATTAAGGGCAAAATTTAACTCCAAGATGCACATTGTGGATAGTTGTTTTATCATCTCATTCCTCATGTGGAATTCTTGTTCATACCAACAGAGGGTTTGTGTGGGAAGTAAGTAGAGAGTATCAACGGAAAACTGCACATCAAAGAAGAAATGCACAATGAATATACAAGAGCAGAATTTTGCTCTAGAAAAGAAAAAGTGAAATGAAAAAAATTAGCACAATGTTCTTCCTATATTGTTTAAGGGACAGAAAATAATAAAGAGCCTGACTCTGAGAGGTGCTGAGCACTATAACTTGCACGGATGTGAGACGCACCACTCTGGAGCATGGCTATCTAATGTGCATATGAATATAAAGCAGTGGAAATGTGTTTGTAACATGAACTTGTGGATCCCAGTCATCTTTCACACAAGCAGTGCAAGATCAAAGATACTGTACTAGTGCATATAGCATCAAAAAAGATTAAAAAATGAGTATGACCATCACAGAAGAGGAAACAAATCATTTCTGTTTCTGTTTATTAAAGATTTCAAAGGAAAGACAATGGAGAGAGACAGCCTTCGAATTTCAGAAGTTTATCCAAATACCAGATGAGCTTTTCTGTTTGTTTTGCCAGGTTGCATTTAACGCTGGTTTACTGAAGTGGCGTCTGCTGTATACATAGTTTGAGTCCATAAGCAGTAATAATTATAAAGAGTGTACTCGGACAAGCCTTTGAATATAGTCCAAGTATGATTTATTCCAAACTCCTCATGCATCACTTGTAACCCTTCAGTATACACTACTGCAACGGAAAGTAAATATATATATTTTCTGAACCAAAAATTGAAAGAATTATATTTTATTCCTAAAAAGAAACTTATGTTACTGCTTTATCTATAGTATGTTGCCCCTACTAATTGGCTATATGCTAGGAAATAATGCAGCTGTCCTCTGCTCTTATTTACAGTATATCATTATAGGTTCTTTTGTGTCTTTCTTAGCTTATGTACTTATTTCACTGTAGCACTTTTCATGTCAGCATAAATGCTATTCTACAGACTACATGTTACACCTTGGTCTCTGCCCAAATGTTCTGTATTCATTTTTAAAGATTAATTAAAAATGGGTCAGCTGTTTGGGAGTATAATAAGGAAAGTGAAAAAAAATATCCCCACTTTAAAGAGTTGGGACGTATTACAGTATTTTATTTAAACAGTTCTACACACTAATTCAAGCACTGAAAGTTAAAATTTGGCATGGAAATAAAAGTGCCCTGGAGTGTTCTGGTGAAGTTTGGTGTTGACTGAAATCATAGAATCATAGAATCATAGAATATCAGGGTTGGAAGGGACCTTAGTAGGTCATCTAGTCCAACCCCCTGCTCAAAGCAGGACCAATCCCCAATTTTTGCCCCAGATCCCTAAATGGCCCCCTCGAGGATTGAACTCACAACCCTGGGTTTAGCAGGCCAATGCTCAAACCACTGAGCTATCCCTCCTCCCAGTTGACTTATGAGCCTTTGGAAATCATATACCAAGCACCCGGAGTACATTTTGTACAAGATTTTTGATAGACTCAAAGCAACCTGCTAGGAAAGGCTGCAGCACACATGTCTGGCCAACTTAGCTGCATACTGAGAAGTTTAGGGCAAGTAAATATAGGCCAAGGCATGGGCTCCTGGGGCTCTTTGTAAACATCTGTGCAAGGAATATTGCTCACAATATTTTTGGATAGGAGACGTGCTGTAAATATGTATTCACACAAATATTTGCACCAGAAGTTCTTGCACAGACATCCTGAAACCTCTTTGTGGGTTTGAGAGCCATACATTCAGGGAGCAGAAATATTATGTGAACTAGCAACAGTTATGGCAAATAGCTTCCAGGCAACATAGAGGTTTTCATAAACCATTTCTTAAATACTTTCTGACAATGAACAAATTTATTTTTAAAATGTCTGTTTACAGTTAATTCATGAATAGAAATAGGGCCACATTCATCAAATCATTTGTTCAATACATATAGTTCACCCAGCTCTATTCACAACTCAACCCCTTTGTGTGCTTCATTTTGCAATTAAGTCATAAGCGTGGGTTATTTATGACATCATAGTCTCTTTCCATAGGTCACAAAGTCAGCATTCTGACTTCATGCCACAATCAAGCAATGGAAAAGATCGTTTGGGAGAAAGCCATTATTTCACCAATACTTTCCTTTGATCACTGATAAAATAGCACAGAAAGACTAGGAAAAGTGCATAAAAAAGTGAGTGTATTGAAATCTAATATATGCCACTACTGTGAAATGGAAAACAGCTTTCCCCATATGGGAGTTCACTACTAAAGAAATAAAACTTGGCTTTGACACTAACTTTTGCTTCTGCACAATATAAGAGGAGAGTGATTGTCCACCAAAAGAAACACATAGTTCTGCCAAAACACACATCTTGTTATAGATCCTCAGCTGCAGCTGAGAGGGGAGGGGGCAAAGGTAGCTTTTAAGTCACCTTTGCAGCTCCCTGTACCTGTAAGGAAGCCTCTACATTGTGTCCATCTGCCTGTGACCCCAAGAGGCCATTCCAGCAGCTGAGATCACCAAGGTGAAGCAACACTCTGGCCACTGCCTCTTTCCCTGTCTACGCTGAGAGGGTGACATAGAACCTCTGTGGTGGCTTTATGCGACCTGGGGATTCCATCTCAGTTGTGGGGAATGCCCAGGAGGTCAGATCCACCACGTTTCTGGCTGCTTTTGTACTAGGCTGACCAGACAGCAAGTGTGAAAAATCGGGACAGTGGGTGGAGGGTAATAGGAGCCTATATAAGAAAAAGACTAAAAAAAAATCGAGACTGTCCCTATAAAATCGGGACATCTGGTCACCCTATTTTGTAAAGAAATTACACAGAACATTTTTAACTCAAAGTTGATTTTTAAAAAGTGAGCTTCATTCAGAATTCTAGCCTTTTGCTTCCTGCTACTTTGAACATAAGAAAACCACAGAAAACAGATTATCAAAAGATTAATGTTGGTATAATGAGTGAGTAAATTTAAACCTTTTAGAGCCATGACTGCTGACCTTGCTGAAACTAACTAGTCCCATTCAGTTCACTAGGGGCCGTCATGTAAGGAAGGGCCTAGAATTTGAAATAATGTTGTCAAGGTGATCTTCAGTGCAATTTCTTGCCCCCGCCTACCATTTGGTAGATTATGGAAGATAAGTAAAAACTGGTGCTAGTGACAAAATTCACATCATCCTTGATTGGTTTGCTACATGTAAATAATAGGAACTTGACTGTTCAAAACAGATTGTACATTATCATTATTATTATGAATTCAAGTTGCTTTACGGTTCCTCCGCTTGTTGGAACATATTTCTAGTCCCAATCTCAAAACCTGTGAGAATTAGTTTTGTTAAAGCTAACCGAACGATACAAGGCAGATCAATTATGAAAAATTTAATAAAGACAGACCCATATGAAGCACTATAAAAAGAATGCAGCTGCAGATATGACTACAAAGAAGTGAAAGCACTTAACTGCATGAACATCCATGACATCATAATGTCCGTTAGTCCTTCATCTCTTTGCATGTGGGCTACCCTGAAGGGAGGAAAAATCTGCCTCCACTTGTCCTCTTTAGAAAATTATAATACTTTTTCATACATTTCTCCTGAGCACACCAATTATCCCCCAACATAAAACTTTCCAGGACAGTTTAGAATTACTTTCAGAAGCTACAACAAACTATCACTGATATGCTTAGTGCTCATAAAACAAATTTTTTCTTAAATTCAGAGAATATTTCCACTAGTTAAATTATATTTGCCAACATAAGATGCTGCAAACAAATTTTCCACAATTTCAGCAACTTCCGTATTTCAGCAAAGTCTTTTTATTTGTTCATCATGCTTTTGAAAATACTAAAATTTAAAAGAAGAGAAATGTATAAAAAGACAAATTTGCAATAATGAGTTAAGTTCACAAACATCTTCATTAGAGGGACAACTTGAATCTTTTAAAACTAACCCTTTTTGAAAAAAATCAAGCCTCTGATCGACTATTTTTAAAAGCATGTCTTGACATTCTATTTTAAATTCCATTTCTTTAAAATAAGAGAATTTTCTGCTTTCTTGTTTATGCTCCAGGCCCCAGCCCTGCAAATTCTTATGCATGTGCTTAACTCTCTCCACAGGAGTAGTGCCATAGAGGAGGAGTGAAGAAGTGGTTTGGTGAGGTACCATGAGACTACTCACATAAGTAAAGTCAAACACACACAAGTGTTTGCATGATCAGGAACTCTGAGGGTCCTTTCAACAAGCAAGAGGGAGCCAACCTGAGGTACTCCTACAAACTTAGGCGGCAGCCTGCTCCTCTCAGCAAACTTCTGCCAGCCTCAGCAGCTGCTATACTGAGGTAAAGCCTCCTAACCTCCCAACTCCTGTCTGAGACTTGCAGAGGAATCTTATGGAGTGCAGAACTCGCCCTGGGCTCCCTTTGCATCATAGCTCTATAGAGCAGGCCTGCACAACATGCGGCCTGGGGGCCGCATGCGGCCCACGTGAACTCACTGTGCGGCCCGTGGGGGGTGAGTAGATGGGTTCACTGTGTGGCCCGCGGGGGAGTGAGTAGGCAAGCGGTGGGGTGGGGCAAGCCAAAGGCCGGCTGGCTGGCCGGCCGGTGGGCGGGCTGGTGAAGAGGCCAGTGGCAGGCTGGGGAGTGAGGGTGAGCCAGCGGCAGGGGGTGGGGGCAGCGGCAGAAGGTAAGAGGCCAGCAGCGGGCAGGCAGGTGAGCTGGCAGCAAATCTCCCAGATTCAAAATCGGGGACTGTGTCCGTTGGTCCTTTTTGCTGCTTGTCTCTGGGCTGAGGGTTGTCCCAATGCTCCAAAGAGGGTGTTCCCAAAGGAAGGTGCTTGCTTCTAACCCCCGAGGCCGTCAGTATGTCTGCTCTTCTCTAGTCAGCCCACTTGACAAGTTTGATTGTCCTTGGTCTGGTTCCCATCCCCTCTCCAAGGGTTGCAGCCGTCTGGAGGTGTCTGCCTTCCACGCCTTCCTCATTCACTCAACAGGGCAATTGAATACAAAGTGGGGGGAAGATCTTATTCTACTTCTATCAAAGAGACATTTTTCTTTTACCTTAATTATACTACCTTAGAGGCCCGCTATAACATATTACCAAGGTTCAATACAAAGTCATATAAAAGTTATACAAAAATGCATAATGCAGAAATTTATCTACAACTGCATTTACTGACTGTTGTGTGCAGTAATATAGTGACCCTGGGGGGAGGGAGTGTGTGTGTGAAGAGGGGTGTGATGGTGGGGCAGAGCGGGGAGGAGGCGGGTCCTATTTTACTGCTGTGATGTGGTCACCCTGTGCGCACTGTTTCTTTCCCCCTCTACAGGCTTCCACACCCCAGCGCTGGGAAAGAAGGGTTGTTTCCATGGTGCGGGTGGCACTGGGGGGGGGGGGGGTGTTTCCGCAGGGCCGGGGGGGGTTCGGCCCTCAGCTGTTTTCTTTGGAGTAATATGGCCCTCGCCGCTTTATGAGTTGTGCAGGCCTGCTATAGAGGGATCTGAGAAGGGATCCCAGGTGTCTGTCGCTCCCTGGCTTGATGCAAAGGTCTGGGGAGCGAAGAAGGGAGCCCCCATTTTTACCCCAAGCTCTTGACTCCCATTGCTCTCAGTCTCGCTCTGAGGGGCGAAGAAGTGGTTTGGTGGAGCAATAGACCACTCTCTTGTCTCCTGTCGTGCCCTGACTTCATGCAAAGGCCAAAAAGAACAAATAATTTCCATCCCCAACCTCAGAAACAGCAGCAACTCTGCTGCCAGCATTAATGGTAAAAATACATATGCTGCCAGGCCTAAAGGAGAGCATGCATGAGACAGGAAGTGCAACTGAATCAACAAAACAGCGAAACCAACCAGACAAACTGATGTCAAAATCACCAAGGAAACAAACTGAAAAAGAAAAAATGCCTTTTCTCACTCACTCCTTTCTGTCACGGTGATAGTCATAAAAGGTCAGACATAAAAGCCGTTTAAATGTTAAAGTGCCCTTTGCCACTACTACAAAACAGGAAGTAAATGATCAGTACTGTAAAGTGAAATATTCCAAGTAGCTCATATGAATTGAGCTAGGCAACTAGTGGAGTCCAAACGTTAAGAAGTAAGTCTGATCTATTGCACTTGCTGGCATAGAAGCTTTCAAATGTATACATGACGCCAAAAGCATAAATCCAGTGACCAACATGTAAATATGTGTCAAAGGGTGCATTTAAATTATTTTAGTAGAAATATATTTTATAACTCAAATACCCATAACCTATAAATATGGAAATTAATGTCAGTTTCAGAGTGGTCCCCTTTTTACTAGTTTTTTTAAGTTGACTGCTGGAGGTACAAGGAGACCAAATGATTTCTTCAGTGTGAGCTAGGTCAAAAAGTTTCTAAGTTTCTAAATTTTCTGATAAAAAGGAAACAATTTTTGTTGCAAAAAAAAAAAATCCTAATTTTTAACCAGTTCCACTTTAGAGAATGATTCAGATGGATTTAAAATTAAAGTCCTTAAGGGTCCTAGTGCTTTACTATAACCACTAATTCATACTGTCTCCTATTTTTTTTTAAAGATAATTTCACTAAGTCCAGGTGAACTTTCATGTACTTGCTACCTCCCATCTTCAGTATTTGCAATAAAATGGGATTTTCTTTGGGAGTTTGCAAATCATAAACCTATTTTTTACACCAAATTTAGGATTAAAAAAACCCAACTAGGATCTCTCACTAATCCCAATTTTTTTTCTTGAGCTAGAAGTTTGTTTAAATGATTAGACACCCTATTTCAGCAAACCACTACAGATTTTTCAAGACCTATCCCACCATGGCACCAAATGACTTCAATAAGATTACTCAATTGCTTAAGAGTTTGGCTAGATCAAAGCATAGGCTAAAGATCCTTTACCAGTGTTTTGAAAGACATGGGCATGTCTACACTATGGGTGTTATAGTGGCGCACTGAAGCTATACTGCTGTAGCATCATAACATAGATGCTTCCGACATCGACAGAAGGAGTTTTTTCATTGACATAGGTAATCCACCTCCCTGGGTCAATGGAAGAATTCCATGCCTACACTGGGGATTAGGTTGTCTTAACTACAGTCAAGGATGTGAGTTTTTCACATCCCTAAGAAACTCAGGGTATGTCTACACTACGGTACTAGTTCGATTTCTGTGAAATCGAACTTGTGAACCCGATATTTCCAGGTCGATTGTTCGAATCCACACCAGGGATCTTTTTTCGAATGTCTGAGTCCACAGTAGGGGGGCAAGCGTCGACATTGCAAGCGGTGCACTGTGGGTAGCTATCCCACAGTTCCCGCAGTCCCGCCTGCCCACTGGAATTCTGGGTGTAGCCCCCAGTGCCTTGTGGGAACGAAATTGTGTCAAGGGTCGGTATACGTACATTTCGTCACTCGACCCACACTTCCGCCTTCCCTACGTGAAAGCGCCGGCGGGGAATGAATTCGCGCCCTTTTCCTGTGGCTGATAGCTCGGACGCCACTGGACAGTGAGCATGGAGCCCTCCGCGATTATCGCAGCTGTCCTGTCCGTAGCCAACAACTCGTGCCTTATAGCGCACCTTTTCCAGACTCTGATGCAGAGAAATCGGGAGAGGAGACAACGTAATCTCCGGGAGTACTTAAACTCTGACAGGGGCATTGATCTCTTGCAAAGCGCTGGACCCCGGCCCCTAGACATCATGGTGGCAATGGGTCATGTTGATCCCGTGGAACAGCGATGCTGGGCAAAGGAAACAAGCACTGACTGGTGGGACCGCATAGTGCTGCAGGTATGGGATGAGTCCCAGTGGCTGCGAAACTTTCGGATGCGTAAGTGCACTTTTATGGAACTTTGTGAGTTGCTGTCCCCTGCCCTGAAGCGCCAGGACACCCGGATGCGAGCTGCCCTCAGTGTCCAGAAGCGAGTGGCCATAGCCCTGTGGAAGCTTGCAACCCCTGACAGCTACCGGTCAGAAGCGAACCAATTTGGAGTGGGCAAGTCTACCGTGGGGGTTGCTGTGATGCAGGTAGCCCATGCAATCGTTGACCTGCTGTTCCAGAAAGTAGTGACCCTGGGAGACGTGCAGGCGATCATAGATGGCTTCGCTGCAATGGGATTCCCAAACTGCGGTGGGGCCATAGATGGGACACACATCCCTATCCTTGGACCGGAGCACCAGGGCGGCCAGTATATTAACCGAAAGGGCTATTTTTCTATGGTTCTGCAAGCACTAGTGGACCACAAAGGACGTTTTACGAACATCAATGTTGGGTGGCCAGGCAAGGTTCATGATGCTCGTGTTTTCAAAAACTCTGGTCTGTTTAGACGCCTGCAACAGGGGGTTTATTTCCCCGACCACAAAATCACTGTTGGGGATGTGGAGATGCCAACAGTGATCCTGGGGGACCCTGCCTACCCGCTAATGCCATGGCTCATGAAGCCATACACGGGAGCCCTGGACACTGAAAAGGAGCTCTTTAATTACCGCCTGAGCAAGTGCAGAATGGTGGTGGAGTGTGCCTTTGGCCGTCTCAAGGCAAGATGGCGAAGCTTACTTACTCGCTGCGACCTCAGCCCTAAAAATATCCCCATTGTGATTGCAGCGTGCTGTGTGCTCCACAATCTCTGTGAGATCAAGGGGGAGACATTTATGCAGGGCTGGGAGGTTGAGGCAAATCGACTAGCAGCAGATTACGCTCAGCCAGACACCAGAGCCATTCGAAGATCACAGCGGGAGGCGGTGCGCATCCGGGAAGCTTTGAAAGCTCGCTTCCAGACAGAGCGGGTTAACCATTGACTGCTACACTTCCGTAAACAGATACTGGACCTTCCCCTGTCCCTTTACACATGTCCCGTTGCCCATCCTCCCATTACCAACCCCCTTCCCCCTCCTTGGTTCAACGCTGTAAAGTCACAGTAAAGGAAAGATTTTTTTGTGTGAACCTTTTCCTGTACTTGTTATTGGGTAATGATTATCACCGTGGAGGCATACGGCGGTTGGGGGGCGGTTTGGTTGGGGGACACTTCCCTTCAAAGGGGAAGCTCTTTACCCTGCCCAAAGCGCAGTGCCAAGAGGTGTTCCGCTTGCTTAAAGGGACAATCAACCTCTCCTAATCCCATGTGTGTGTGGTGTTGTCTATGTGCCTTTTACATTGTGACTATCGCCTACGGATCCCACGGTGCATTGATCTATCCAGCAGGCTACTGTCAGCCGCAAAAGATCAGCGACCACCCTCCCCAAACATAAAGTGCACCACCAAACCCCCAATCCCCAGGTTTACAACGTATAAACCTGCACAACGAAGGACAGGTGTGCTTAATGCATGCAATGTGTACTGTGCTTGTCACTTCAGCAGTTACCCTGTGTGCACCCTCGTTTCTGCTCCCACTATCTGCACTTACAAAACATGTTAACCACTACCCAGACATACAAACGGTCCCATTTAAAACACTCAGGGAAACATTGGTGAACCAAAAAACCAGATTTATTCAACAGAACAATAACTTAACATGGGACCTGGGAAGGGAGGTGCTCAGGGGTGCTGCTGGATGGAGAGGAGGGAAAAGTCTAAGGTTTAGGGAATGACAGCCTTCTACTACTGCAGCGGTCTGCAGGGGTGGATTGAGTATTTCCACGCACCCTGGCTCCCCTTGTCCTAGTGACTTTTGGGGAGGAAGCCACTGGACTTGGTGGTGGGGGAGGGCGGCTTGAAAGAACATACAGAGGTGCTCTTTCCTCATGTCTCCTGTCCTGGAGAACATCCACTAGGCGCCGGAGCGTGTCTGTTTGCTCCCTCATGATTCCCAGCATTGTTTGGGTCGCCTGCTGATCCTCCTGCCGCCACCTGTCCTCGCGCGCTTCAGCCCTCTGCTCCCGTTCCCTGGCTGCTCGCTCGTACCGTGCAAACTCCTCTCTGCGGTGTGCCGCCTCCCTCTGTGACAGCATCATTAATTCTGAGAACATGTCGTCCCTGGTTCTCTTTTTGCGCCGCCTTATCTGGACTAGGCCGTGGGTGGGAGAAGCACGGGTTGGGTGGGAGACACTCACAGCTGTGGGATAAATGAAAGGGAGTGAATTCCTCAGAATGATACTTTTTCAAGAACAATGACCATACTCTTTCACCGTGAATAGGACCAAACACAGTGACTATCACATGTACACGTACTACAAGGTCAAATACTATGCCTTAAGGCTGAATGAGTGTCTGGGGTCCCGGTATACGGATCCCAGAAGCCTTGCCGTACACAGAAAATCACCTCTCTGAAAACCATGGTAAGGTGCTGACTTAGGACTGCTGCGAGATTGCTTCACAGCAGTGCTCTACTCCCATGTCTCCCTCAGTGTTCCTGGCGGCGGGCAGGAAATGCTGCTGGCCAAACCGATAATCTACGGCGGCTGTCCTAGACCACCCCCCAGTCCGCGTTGCCGCTCCAGGGAACCAAAAATGCCCGCGAACCGCCCAGCATGAACGGCTCGCCTACCCTTCCCCCCCTCCGCGTGGCTGCTCCAGGGAACCTAAAATGCCCGCGAACCGCTCAGCGTGAACGGCTCGCCTACCCTTCCCCCCCCTCCGCGTGGCTGCTCCAGGGAACCAAAAATGCCCGCGAACCGCTCAGCGTGAACGGCTCGCCTACCCTCCCCCCCCCTCCGCGTTGCCGCTCCAGGGAACCAAAAATGCCCGCGAACCGCCCAGCATGAACGGCTCGCCTACCCTTCCCCCCCTCCGCGTGGCTGCTCCAGGGAATCTAAAATGCCCGCGAACCGCTCAGCGTGAACGGCTCGCCTACCCTTCCCCCCCCCCTCCGCGTGGCTGCTCCAGGGAACCAAAAATGCCCGCGAACCGCTCAGCGTGAACGGCTCGCCTACCCTTCCCCCCCCCCTCCGCGTGGCTGCTCCAGGGAACCAAAAATGCCCGCGAACCGCTCAGCGTGAACGGCTCGCCTACCCTTCCCCCCCTCCGCGTGGCTGCTCCAGGGAATCTAAAATGCCCGCGTACCGCTCAGCGTGAACGGCTCGCCTATCCTATCCCCGGTTTAGCGTTGCCGCTCCCTGGGACTGTCCCTACCCGCGCACCGATATGTGGTACTGGTTTTGCTCCCGACACACTACCACCACGCGTTACCGTAAACAGCAGGGTGTCTGTCTGTAAGGGGAAAAGGAAGCATGCAGTATACTAATTATACCACTCATTCGAACCCAGGACCCCAGGACTGATATCACTCTGCTGAGGATTACGGAGACAGAGAAAATCTGCATGCTGCGTCAATGCAAGCAAACCCCGGGGCCGTATGCTGCCATGCTATGCAAGGCAATGATACCAGAGTACCTGCTGCTTGCATGGCGCGGGAAAGTATCCTACCATGGAGGAGACAATAAGGCAGCTCTCCCAGTGAACGTGCTAAACAAACTATCGCTGTACCTGCAAGACAGCTTCTCTGAGATCTCTGCTGGTGATTACACCTCTATCCCCATACATATTGACAGACTTTTCGAATAGTTGCACGGGAAAGCGACTCAAAGCTGAAGCGCATAAGGCCAATGAAGCCACAGTTACAGAGCGCTATCACACCATAACTATTGTATTGAAAATAAATGTCTAACACACTGACCTGATGATCCCTCTCCTGATTCCTGGTCAGGAATGCTGGCTTGGGAGTGTTCGAAGGGCAGCGCAGTCAGGGTGAGGAATAGTTCCTGGCTGTCGGGGAAATCTCCAGAGTGACCACTTTCGATCGCTTCGTCCCCCTGCCCTCCATCCTCTTCTTCGCCGTCAGCGAAAACCTCCTCCGATGTGTCCGTAGAATGGACCCCGTCATCGGTGTCCACGGATACTGGCGGGGTAGTTGTTGCCGCACCACCGAGCATGGCGTGCAGTGCCTCGTAAAATCGGCAAGTCTGAGGCGCTGAGCCGGAGCGTCCGTTGGACTCTTTGGTCTTTTGGTACGCCTGACGTAGCTCCTTGATTTTGACGCGGCACTGCGTAGCATCCCGGCTGTACCCTCTCTCCGTCATAGCCTGTGAAATCTTCTCGTAAATTTTGAGAATGCTTGGTGAAGTTCTTGTAGGTGTTGGTCTCTGTCAGAGGGGTTGGAGCAAATACGGTTGTACCTCAGTGCTTGGCTGTAGAGAATGGATCGTGTGGTGTGTCCGGGATGGAAGCTGGAGGCATGTAGGTAGGCATAGCGGTCAGTGGGTTTTCGGTATAGGGTGGTGTTAATGTGACCATCGCTTATTTGCACCGTGGTGTCTAGGAAGTGGACTTCCCGTGTAGACTGGTCCAGGCTGAGGTTGATGGTGGGGTGGAAGCTTTTGAAATCGTGGTGGAATTCTTCCAGAGTTTCTTTCCCATGGATCCAGATGATGAAGATGTCTACGCTACATTGAGCATTCTCAAAACTACGCTACCCACATGAGGAAATAAGAAAACAGATCAACAGGGCCAGACGTGTACCCAGAAGCCTCCTGCTGCAAGACAATTCCAAGAAAGAAACCAACAGAACTCCTCTGGCCATCACTTACAGTCCTCAGCTAAAATCTCTCCAACGTGATCTACAACCCATCCTGAACAACGATCCCTCACTTTCACAGGTCTCGGGAGGCAGGCCAGTCCTCGCCCACAGACAACCCGCCAACCTGAAGCATATTCTCACCAGCAACTGCACACCGCACCATAATAACTTTAACTCAGGAACCAATCCATGCAACAAACCTCGATGCCAACTTTGCCCACATATTTACACCAGGAACACCATCACAGGACCTAACCAGATCAGCCACACCATCACCGGTTCATTCACCTGCACATCCACCAATGTAATATATGCCATAATATGCCAGCAATGCCCCTCTGCTATGTACATCGGTCAAACTGGACAGTCCTTATGCAAAAGGATAAATGGACACAAATCAGATATAAGGAATGGCAATATACAAAAGCCTGTAGGAGAACACTTCAACCTCCCTGGACACACAATTGCAGACCTAAAGGTAGCCATCCTGCAGCAAAAAAACTTCAGGACCAGACTCCAAAGAGAAACTGTAGAGCTTCAGTTCATTTGCAAATTTGACACCATCAGCTCAGGACTAAACAAAGACTATGAATGGCTAGCCAACTACAAAAGCAGTTTCTCCTCCCTTGGTGTTCACACCTCAACTGCTAGAAGAGGGCCTCACCCTCCCTGATTAATCTTACCTCGTTATCTCTAGCCTGAATCTTCCCTGCACATTTATATTTATATCTGCCTCTGGACATTTCCACTGCTTGCATCCGAAGAAGTGGGTATTCACCCACGAAAGCTTATGCTTCAATACCTCTGTTAGTCTATAAGGTGCCACAGGACCCTTTGTCGATTATACATACAGATATGAATAAAGTTCTTAGGTCAATTTCATAGTACAGATGGTGAGCAGCTGAGTTACAAAAAGTTCTTTCAGAATCAATTCCATACATAGGCACAGGAACTAGGGGTACAGGGGATGCTACAGCACCCTCAGATTTTAGTTGGAGCTTTGCTGCTGGCCCCCCTGAGCCCAGGTACTGGCTGCCAGCCCCCCACATTCCCCGGGTCCCCACACCCCAACTGCCAGCCCCCTGTCCCCAGGTCCCGTCTGCCAGCTTCTGGGGGCGGAGCGGACAGAGTTAGGGGGGCTGGCTTTCAGCACCCCCACTATTCAAAGTGTTCCCACACCACTGATTCCATAAGTTATAATCCAATTGGCAGTCCATGTGCAGAGTCTGTATAAATTCTTGGAGCTGTAGACCTCAGTCTTGCAACCCCAAACCTCCCCTGATAAGGAAAACAGACTTGAGATGAAAAAAGAATCAGGTACTAAAGTTCTTTTATAGATCTTTGGCAGGCTGCGATATCCTCTTGACAGCAGGTAATACAAAGACTAGGTAATGTACATTGTTGCTTTGAATAGTCAATTCCTATTTCCTATGTATACACAGGTAATTAGTTGCATTGATTAGCATAAGGCCGTTAACCATCCAAAGGTTCATCAGTAGTTTACCTCAAACTTCAAAGAGAAATAAAGACAATTGATATTATTACACCACGTTTCATCTAATTCAGTGGTGGGCAACCTGCGACCCATCAGGGTAATCCACTGACGGGCCGCGAGACAGTTTGTTTACACTGACTGTCCGCAGGCACGGCCGCCTGCAGCTCCTAGTGGCCATGATTCGCCGTTCCCAGCCTATGGGAGCTGTGGGAAGCAGCATGGGCCACAGGGATGTATTGGCCGCCTCCTCCCGCAGCTCCCATTGGCTGGGAACAGCAAACCATGGCCTCTAGGATCTATGGGCAGCTGTGCCTGCATACAGTCAGTGTAAACAAACTGTCTCGCAGCCCGCCGGCGGTTTACCCTGACGGGTCGTAGGTTGCCCACCACTGATCTAATTGCTAATATTCTCTTTTGATCTCTGAATCATTAGAATATAGTAACAGACAGGAATAGAAGTTTACCATCTACAGGTTAATAAAATCACATTGTTAACATATAAGAAGATATAGGTAAACAGGCAACTATAATTAGTATTTACTTATAATTCTCTACAATACAGGTTTGCTTTTTAAACACTCTGGCCTATCTAACATGGCTTTGATAACTACCTATAAGAAATGGCCCTGTTCACCATTTCAATACTTCTCTAATTTTTTTTTAAAAGGTTGATCTTGGGTTACTTAGCCTGCTGGTTGCTTAACCCTTTCTATCTCAGTGACACAACCAGCATTAAGCATTCATCGGGTTGCTTTCCCAAATTCCTCCCCACATTTCAAATGATGGGCCCAGACAAGCAATCGTTACATCTCCAACAGCAACTGAAACCTCTGCCAGTGCTTCTTGTTCGGTTATGAATTATGATGCCAGGAACTATGCTGCCACAAAGGCCAAATTAGAACAATTCATCAAGATGTTATTGGACAGGCATTACCATCAGCTAAGCTTTCAGGTGGAGATGGAAGGGCAGCCTGACAGTGCAAGTTCTAAGTTTGATACATTTTGATCGCTATCTATCAGCACTCAGGATTTTTGTACTGATCTTATGCGGTGCTGAATATCCACAGCTCCCAATGAAGTCAACAGTAGAGAGACAGAGGTCGATACAAAAACTCATCTTCTCTCCTGCTTTGGTGGAACTGCTTTTCCTACTTTTTTTTTTTTTTTTTTAAATAAAGGGAAATCAATGTAACCACTTGGTTTATAAAAGACTGTCCATTCCAGAGCTCACAGGAAAGATGTTTCCAATGTCCAAAGGGAAGAGTGTACAAAAGAAACTGGAACAAACAAAGGCATTCCAACAAAGATGAGTATGTTCACTAGTCCTGTAAATATAACCCCCCTTTCCACACTTGGGGTTCATATTAAAGAGCATTACTATAACATTCTGTCACACACCCGAGTTAATTGAACAGAAGACACTAAGCAGTACCTCAAAAATCAAAACGTTTTTTTTTCCCCATTACTTCTTTTCAAACATTGCATGACCTGCAGTGGTATTTAAAACTAAAACAGACCTTCCTTCGGTTGAATTATACAACAAAATTTATTTGGCTGACCTTTGCAGCAGAATGGGTCACGAGAAGAACGCAACGTGCTATCTCACCCAAATTTGACAGGTCTAATAGCAAATGCAAAGGGAATATTGCTCAAACTCTGCTTCTCTTTACCTACCTCAACGGAACCCAGCAAAAAGAAATATTTACCTCATATGGATCGTAGAGTTGAATATCATCATTTTAGGGCCATGAACTCGGACAGTCTTTCTTTGTCTTAGGTTTTTCAGAGAAGCCTATCTCCTTAGTATCTAAGTGCCAAGAACACAAGCAAATTGTACGTGACACACCAGAATGGTAAAGCGGTGTTGCCAACTCTCACAATTTTATCACAAGTCTTGATATTTGATCTTTTACTTGAAGCCCCAGCTCCTGGAAACAAGTGGCTATGGAAGAAGTTCAATTTTCATTGTTTTTAAAAGTACATTTCTAGCCCTCCTGGTTCCAGAGAAAAGCTTGAAAACATGATATGAGTGAATCTTAATGCAGGGTTGACTGATTAAATTTAAGTGATTTAAATGACTGATTTTAATCATGATTTAAATCAGCAAGCAGGAAATCTTGATTTAAATCAATTTTTTATTTTGATTTGCATTTTTATTTTCCTAAAGAAAAGTTAATTCTCATTAGGTGGTAACAAGCAAAACATGTTGATTTACAACTAGATATACAATGATTCAGTGTTTCTTTCTGCTAACCAGGAAGCTAAACTATACCTGTATACATTTATTTAACTAATTATATAGCTTAACTGACATTTATTCAGATTCTTAATTTTTACATTTTTATTTATGTTAGAAAATAGTGAATGATGAATTTCTTATTTACTAGATGGTGATTAATTTTATGCTTATGATTTGTGTCAAGCTCCATTTGGATGAAAATTAAAATTCAATTTTAAATGCAAAAAAACAGCATTTCAAAAAAATTAGTTAGTTAAAACTAAAACTAATTTAAATGTGTTGGATATATAAGAAAAATATATCAAAAGTTTATCAAAATGTGTTTAGTTTTTAAAACTGATTTATTAAAACACAGGAAGTGTTATCTGTAGCTGAATTAACCTGATGGTTCCTGGTCACCATGGCCTTCAAGATTTTAAAATCAGTAGATCTCATCCTCTCACACCTAGTTTTTATTCATAGATTGGAAGAGGAAAACAAGCTTTCTTGCTTTTTCAAATCCCAATTGTTTTCTCAACTTTGAAAGAACTAGTCATGAACTGAACGAGGTGAATAAATTGAAATGGAGAAAATATTCTCTCTGCAACAGAAAAGGCTAGTGCTGTCGAAAGCTACTTTAAACACTTCAACACACTCTGGGTTCCACATGCTTAGCCAGTAACTTCCACCAGTTCAGTGGTGAAGCTTCCTTTAAAAAACTGAAAGCAAATGTACTGCTTAATATTTTCAAATTAGTTTAAATGATTTTAATAGATTATAAAACTTTAAGCCTTAACATAGGTTGTCAATTTCAAATTTAATTTTAAATGTTTATTTAAAAAAATAAAGCTGTATTTGTATTAAATTAAAAATACAATTTAAATAAAAAATATGATCTTGGTATTTAAAAAAAAAACATTGACCCAAAAGCCAAAAGGCAAATAAATACCCAACATTTTTTTAAAAAATTTCATAATTGTAAAGCCAATCTCACAATTTTATGGCTTGACTAATGATTTTTAGCTCTTGAAGTTGCTAATACTGGGTAATAAGCATGATGTACTGAATTAATAGGACTAACTGGCAGCCAGGCTGCAAGGAAACAAATCACATGAGACCACATGAAACTGAAACAACACATATTGAAGTTGCATATATGATAGATGATAGAGTGAAATGAATGAGGAATCAATATCTGTGCCTCTTTCCAACATGAATTATGTCTATTCCTACCCTTGCTCTGTATAAACTTCAGATAATTATTCTACTCAAGGAAGGTTTATCAATTTTACAACCATAGGATTAAATTAAACAAGATTAAAGGAAAACATTCCAATATTATTGATGATTGATATAGTGGTGGAGTACATTTATCACCCAACCCACGGGCTGAAGGCTAATCCATATTTCAGCAGAACTCTGGCTTTCAACATATTGAAGAGTTATACATTTTAATAGCATTTATTATTATTATTGATCAATTATAACATATTTTGAACAGTAAGAAATATAGTACATTTTAAAGGACATATGACTCTTTAGTGCATCTGGCATGTAAATATCTTGCGATGCTGGCTATAACAGTGCCACGTGAATGCCTGTTCTCACTTTCAGGTGACATTGTAAACAAGAAGTGGACAGCATTATCTTCTGCAAATGTAAACCAACTTGTTTGTCTGAGCAATTGGCTGAACAAGAAGTAGGACTGAGTGGATTTGCAGGCTCTAAAATGTTACATTGTTTTATTTTTGAATGCAGTTATTTTTGTACATAATTCTACATTTGCAAGTTCAATTTTCATGATAAAGAGATTGCACTACAGTACTTGCAGTAGGTGAATTAAAAATACTATTTATTTTGGGTTTTTTACAGTGGAAATACTTGTAATCAAAAATAAATATAAAGTGAGCACTGTATACTTTGCATTCTGTGTTGTAATTGAAATCAATATATTTGAAAATGTAGAAAACATCCAAAAATATTTAAATAAATGGTATTCTATTATTGTTTAATCGTGATTCATTTTTGTAATTGCTTGACAGCCCTAGTAATTAACTGTCTATTCACTGCTGTATTTATCATGTGCCAGCATTGAGACGCTATACTAGTGCATGTTGTTCCTCACTAAATTTAGGTAGGTCCATTTACTGCATTTTCAAGCAACAATCTTGGTATTTTTTTCAATTTTGGAATTCAAAGGCTATTCAAAATTTTGGGCAGACAAATCAATTGTATTGAAGCATGTTCAGATTTAGAAGTGGGTGTTTGAATGTGAAATTAGCTATTTGATAAATGCTCAAGAAATGTGTTATGCCGGGGTAGTGGAATGGCAGAGAAAAAATATATTGTGAAATGTTGTGACTGGTAGGAGTAGGCGGGGGAAGGGGAAGTCATTTTCTCTCCCCATTAGTTATAGGAATGAATTGGAACTAGACACCTGCGTAGATCATTTATGAAATTCTCATTCTGGGCCATATTACATGTTTCAGGGTTCGAGTACTAAAGCAAAAAGAAAAGCATAGTAACTTAGGGCTGGTCCACACTGCGGCGGGGGATCGATCTAGGAAATGCAGCTTCAGCTATGAGAATAGCGTAGCTGAAGTCGACGTTTCCTAGATCGAACTAAGTATACTTACTGTGGGTCCACGTGGCGCAGGCAGGCTCCCCCGTCGACAGCGCTTCCTCCTCTCGGCGAGCAGGAGTTCCGCAGTCGACGGGGGAACACTTCTGGGATCGATTTATCGCGTCCAGATGAGACGCGATAAATCGATCCCAGAAGATCAATCTCTAACTGCCGAATCGGATGGGTAGTGTGGACTAGCCCTAGAAGCACCTGCCTCCAAAGGCCAGGTATGAGTCAAAACATCCCACTAGGTGTGATGCCAACTTCTACCAATAGTACAGAAGTAGTCCCCTGAAGATAATCCTGAAAATATCGACAGGAAGCACAACTGAGGATGTGGCCTATTGCAGGAGTCACACAACAGATACATTATTTATGATACCCTGGAAGAAAAATATCTATAGGGGAAAAAAGGATGTTTATTGCCCTGGGCAGCAATAGTTTTCTATCATCTTATTGTTGCTCCCTTTTTCCTCATCTAATTTGTTTTTCTTCCATTATGGGTGGGATACAGATTTTGTTATGGAAGGATTACTCATTAATGTTGGACAATTAGACTGTATAGACTGAATAATTCATTTTTAGAAAAACAATCCTGGAGCATTGATTCTTGGGTGGGAAAAGACCCTCCATAATTATGAACTTTTCTAACAGGTTAGAAAATTAGTAGCTCAGTTTTTGAACCTATTATGAACCCTGAATGGGGAAATCCCTATAAAGATCCTTAGATGGTGATTTCAGCAACAGTAATGTATTATTTCACAGATATACATTGCCCTAAGTTAATCAAAAAAAATTAAAGGCTTCTCACTATCCATTGAAAAGAATTCTGTTATCAATAGACTAGAACTGACCCAACAATAATGAGAAAACTGACCTATATACCCTACTTGGGAATCCCAGAGGAAACATAGCCTGGCGACTTAAAATCCATGGGATGAAATCTTGGTTCTATTGAAGTCAATTGGAGTTTTGCCATTGACTTCAAAAGAGCCAGGTTCCAAAATCATAAGACTCTTGAAGAAACAAGTAAATACAGAAGGATATAGTGTTTAGCAGTAAGAGTTACAGAAGCATATTCATTCTACCTCCATCTGCATGGTAGAAAGTTTTCCCAAAATGTTCGGCTGGTGTGATATATTGCCTTGATGACTGCATGGTGGAAAAATCAAAGGTAATCATCTGGAAAAAAATGCTTTTAGTTGGAGAACAGTTTTACCCTAGCAATACCAAATATGTAAAGTCACAAGACCCAGTATTCAAACAGTAATTTACTATTGCCTAGTGTAAAAGACATCAAGATTATGCCATGAAACAATTATGTCAAATTAAGAGGTCAAAGTTTCCACACTTAGGACAAAGTTCTAAGGTGCTCCCTGCATTTAAAAGAATTTAACTAATTTTTATGTGAAGGTAAATGCATGGCTTTGTAGCCAATATTCTGTTTAGTAGTTTTCTATCAAACCCTTTCGGGCTGTTTTGAGTCCAGAATGGAAAGTGGCATGAGAAAAGCCCATACACTATCTGAAACGTGTCAAAACAAAGCATTGGGGAGAAACTACTCAGAATGATACCAGGTGTGATACCTAGAAGAAGTCACATGACATCCTATAAGGGAGAATTCAGACACTGAATTGGTAAGAATGGTTTGAATAAGGAATAATTTCCTAGGGAGGTGCCACCATAAGCAATTTGTAAAGCTCTATTGCTTGAAATATTTAAAAGACATGGTGAACAAAGCATATATGACTACTTGATAGGTACAATCCCACTCATTGCAGGGAGTAAATTAAATGCCTTATTCACTTCTTATATTATTCTATTACTTTAACAAAAGAAATAAAGAAATTGTATAAATCCCAGAAAACTGACTGCATCTCCTCTTGGTAGATACTAAGGTATGGCTCTCTCTCTCTCTCTCTCTTACCTACTTAGACCCCAGTTTAGTAAGGTAACTAAGCACATGCTTAAGGTTAGATATGTGATTCAATACCTTGCTGAATCAGGGTTTTAGTCCCTGCTATATCTTCATGTGCATCTATTATTTTAAATGGCATGTTTAACCCATACACTTTGCAAGCACATTCGTGAAATAAATCCTTCCAAATAATTAAGCAAATATGTAAATTTAATGCTATAGGAACAAAATTTGTTCCTGTGTTATAATAAAATTGAGGACAGTTCAAAATTACACAAGTTTGTAGTGGTATGTTTGTCCTGCTATCTAAACTTTCACAGCGAAGGGAATCACAGGATTCACTACAAAATATAACGTAATCTTTCTGCCTGGTGTTATCAGTAGCAAAAAAGGTCAGGTTCAAATAGTTACCCTCTTAAAACTAAAATACCACCAGATGGAACTCAATCCCAGAATTTCTGGAATCATTATATGCCTTCCCCCTACGTAACCTTAACAGGCAATATTTTTCCATTTGCAAGCACTGAGTCTGTGTATGAAACAAGGATAACTTTATTAGGGGGAACAGGAACAAAAAATCAGCTAGGGAGATGATAATATAGCTAAACAAGTGATAAATTTTGGCAGTACACCATTAATTAGTTCCCTGCTACCCCACTCGTGAACATCCAATAGGCAAATGTCCCTTTGCCACATCATTGCTCCCTTCTCAATCTGCTAAACCCCACTCACGGTTTGGCGTCAGTAGGTAGCGCAGTCCCAGAGTCTTGAAGTGCTCTCTGGCAGGCTGTCCAGGCCCTTTGAGAAGCGCTATCTGGTCCCGTCTTGAGGCTCCTCCACGTAATCCAACTTCAGTGATTTCAGCTTCTGTGTCTGGGTTGGAGAGGCCTCACCAGCATTCGCTTAGTTCTGCTGATATCCTCCATGGCATCCGCAAAGTGTCTTGTCTGCATTACACCCCATCCAGGAGTTGCCTCTATCTCCTCTTGTCGTGAAGTCCTCAGTCTGTCTTCTCTTATCACAAAGTCTCCTCAACAGTGAAGGATCCTCAGGGTATGTGAACCAGTAATTTATGGGGCTCATGCGCAGAGACCTTACCATAAGGTAGGAACCCTTTTCCCCCATACTTTTCTCTCAGTTCCACTGCCAAACAATTCAGAGAGTTTGTATACCATTACAGTGGCTCCCAAAGTGTCACTGGAGAAATTCTGTGTAGAAAGCCCATAAAGATGACGCTCTTGCAGTAGCCATACTTCTTCCTGTTCACTGACATATCGTGGAGGAAGGAAGGCAGAAAGCTCCTTCCCTTCTGGAATTTCTGTCCATCTGGACTTCTGGGTAAATAGCTTATGCAGATGAAGCAGCTCTGTGGCTATTCTTCCCCCTATTCACCAACAGAGGGGAGCAGAGAGCTTCCCTATCCTCTACAGCTTCAGGCCACAGGACTTACAAAAATATAAATTTATTAGGTTCTCATTTCATAGAATTATGGAAACGTCGGGCTGGGAGGGACCTCAAGAGGTCATGTAGTCCAGCCCCCTGTGCAGAGGCAGAACCAAGTATACCTAGACCATCCCTGATGGTTGTTTGTCCAACCTGTTCTTAAAAACTTCCACAATCTCTCTTGGAAGCCTATTCCAGAGATTAACTATCCTTATAGTTAGGAAGTTTTTCCTAATATCCAACCTAAATCTCCCTTGCTGCAATTTAAGATGGATTACTTGCCATCCTACCTTCAGTGGATATGGAGAACAACTGATCACAGTCCTCTTTATAATGGCCCTTAACATATTTGAAGACTTATTTAATATGCAATTGAAAGCAACAATCTGTCTCAAAATTATATACTCAGATAAGACTTTGATATGCTGTGATCTCTGTATGGGTAATATTGAGATATGTTTCTCTTCATGGTGAAGTACATGATATTCATGACAAGTCTGTAGCAGGAAGTAGTGCAGCAATGACCTAGCAGTAATTATCTTAATTTCTCAGTCACCTCATGTGGAAAAAATAGCCTTCAAATGAGAACTTTTCTACCCACAGATAAAAGTTCCAACCAGCATAAGATCAGTGGATTGTTTACACATCTTTCAGAGTGATCCATACATTTAAGTTTGAGTTTTAGAACATTAGTATTCTACACATGTACAATATTCTCCTGACGCTAACATTATGGAGTCTGGGCCTGAAAACCTTCGGAGTGTGGAACTCCAGCTGGAATCAATAGGAGTGCTGCACACAGATGACTTGCAGAATGAGGTCCTATCTCCCCTTAAATTACTACAACAGTTTTGCTTGGATGTTAATGTAGAAAGGAAAAATCAGTAACACATGCTACAAGATACTCATTAAAAACTGAAAAGGAACAATGGCATCAAACTTTTACGGCATGTTTTTGTATTCTTTGCATTCTGTTAGCTACTTCCACAACACAAGAAAGCTTTATGAACAGATATTTATTTGAGCCAAATTATACACAGACTGCCAGATTATTAATCTAAATTGATATAATATGGATTGAATTAACTCTTTCCTATTTTCAATTCTTAAACTGAAGCAGTAAATGAAATCCCAGGCAAATTGTAAGTGTTTATAGAATGCCAATCACCACTGTAGCAAGGCTCTAAACAAAGCAAGAGAACAGAAGAATCAAACAGAAGTGGACTCTGCTCTCAACTGGTTTCTAGTCATTGTTGGGGAGGGGGAAAGTTTTTGTATTTTTCCCCCTTGTTCTCACTATATGCTAAATTCAGCACACTGTACAGTCAATTTCCATGCTGTACAGGCAATTTTTCAAGGCTTCTATGACCTATCAAAGGAGGAGTGTTTTTGCTCCCTTTGTCCTGTAATTACTAGATTCCAATAACTATAAACCTGAATATATACACTCCATTCTTATACTGGAGGCAGTGAAATACATATTTACAAAGGGCAAAATGGAACCCAACGTAACCACTGAGCACAGACAGTTTCATAACTGCAACTTTTGTAATTTGCATTTCCTCTGTGTGTGTGAGAGAGAGACAGAAAGTGACACACAGTAAATCAGGTGGAAGGGGAAGTTGGGAGGAGGGCCCCACAAAGTTAGTTAGTCAGCACTGCCAGTATAGTCTGGGAGTAAGTGGATTTGAAACTGTCTATATAAGACCAGTCAGTCATCCAGATCTCTGAAACCATCACTATCATCTCATTTTGGAACTTTTCCCACCTGCTTACAGTGGCCTTATAATCCAAAAGGTACGAGTTCTCTTTTTATGAGTTTGGTGACAACAGAAACAGAAGAGAGAGACTTAGATGTTTAAAGAGGATTTCCTTTGACTGATTTAAAATGTGGAACCTGTTATTATAAGTTCCCTTTTACATTTGAACTGAAAGAAAAGGCAAACAGGAGCATCCAAGATGACCTCCTCTATGCATTTCAGAGAGATTTTTCATACCACCCTCATTTCTCCTGTTTCTCATTCCCATCTCAAACTCAGCAGTGCTGGTATAGAATGTTCCCCATGCCTCCAATATTTTTTATTGTCCTTCTGTAGGTCTCCTCTATTTCTGTCATCTCTTCTAGTGACAATGTAATCCATTCTGAATGGCATATTCAAGGCGATAATAGAATTCCACTCATTTATAAAAAGGCATAAATATTTTCCATGTTTTTTTCTTCTCAATATAGCCTCTGATATTATATGTAGTATCTTCTGCCATTTGTTAACCATTGGTTTGCATTGAGCAGGCCTCTTCAATAAGCTATCCAAAATGCACCCTAACCACAATAATAAATAATTCACCTTTTTAATCAGATTAATTAATATTGCAATTAACACTTCATTTAGTACAGACCTCTTGCATACTCCACTCTTCCTTCTGCATGCTGGAATATTGGCCAGTCTACATTCCTACCCATTAGCCAGTTTTTAATCCGTAACAAGATTTTACCTCCCCAAAGTTCCCTCAAGAGGAACTAGTTTCAGAGGGAAATTATCAAATGCATTTTGAATGAAGTAGCAAGTCTCTTTGAAAATGTCTTTGGACTGTTTACCTCCTTTCCTTCATCAAATCTGGGTAAGAATCTTCATGACCAAAATGTCCTCAACAAATATTGCAGCATCTTCACATTGGAAACAAAATTAAAAGTTGGGGAGCGATCATCCAAAAGTAATCTTGATAAATACCGATTGGGTATTTCCTCTGAACCAGCTATCCACAAAGACCAAAACAACCAATTCTCTTTCCTAGCCTGAACTCCTGCCAAGTATAAAGGCAAAAATATAATAAAACTAAAGCAGAAACTTTCCTTCATGCCAGGAAGCAAGTCAGACCACTGAAGACAGGCCCCAGAAACAAATATACCCCACCTAGAAAGCCACTCCTTTGGTAATAGAAATCATTTGAGAGAAACTCAGAATTGGCTGCCCATAGCACTAATAGTAGTAAAGTTCAGTGTTTATTTAGCACCTGTCACCTGAGAATCTGAAAGGGCTTTACAAAAGGTGGGTTTTATCTGATTTTACAGATAGGGAAATTAACACAGCCAGGTTGTGACTTTTCCCAGGGATGACTACAGGCAAAAGTCAGTGGCAAGAATCAGACCTTTGGATTCTTAAACATGTTAAACATGATTTTGCCCTTAGCATGGACAGAAACAGTTGTGTTTACAAACATGCTAACTCAACCACAGTTCAGCACCAGATGCTAAGTCACGTTTAACATCAGTGAAATGTGTTAGTTAACAGATTTTCAAACATGCTACTTTTCCCCAGTGCAGAGATGGCCACTGAATTTTTGCTCAGTCCTAAACCAACTCCCAGCAGCTGTCAAATTTATTTTTTTGGGTATTTGTAAAGTTTTCCCCGATCTTTCTATTTATATAATGTTATGACTTTGTCCATTTTTTTTTTATTTCACTCCAGCCCATCAAGAAAACCACCATAAAACACCACCTTTCAGGAGTGATAAAACTGGATACATTCATTTCATCCATAGCATTACTTGTCCCTTAGCTGGCAGCACAAAGCATGAAACAGAATAGAATGCTGTAGCAACACATTTCTAAAGTTTGCTGACACAGGACAGTAATTGTAAGGGTCACTTTGTATCAGTGGGCTGTGGTGGTGAAAGTTCTGCCCTTAATTTTCATTCCCTGTATCTGCTCCAACTTCAGACCAAGACATTGAGACCAGTAACAGATGTCAAATTCTGGCATGTAATTTTCTAGGAGTAGCATTCGGTTGACCTCTTCCCTGGCCTGTTGTTCAGCTTCACAGCTCGCCATTATGGTAGCTGTAGAACGACCAATGGGTCTTCAGCAGGATTAGCCAAACACTGGATGGTTTTGCCCTTCTGGATTTAATTTTCTCTTTATTTACATTCAACTTGTTATTTACATGTAAATGTTGTGGAGCATTTTTCATCTTTCCTTCCAAAATAGAGTCACTTGCCAACATGATTATAATCATAGTTAGAAAGTAGGAACAAATTGCTGATTTGAACACATTTGAACTAAAATTCCCAGCAGCAGATGTTCTGGTTTCATTTGCAAAGAGTGAAGCTGAATGCGGGTTAAGTTGAACAAGTGGAACTTTATTAAATGTTGGGCACTGCTCTGTCCACAAAGCTGGGTTGTTTTCAGCCTAGCTCCCAGCATCCTGGGTTTTTGGGTGTGCCGGCAATAGCAGTCCCTCCAGGGAACATGGGCCCTCCGACTCCACTTCTACTGATTGTGATACAATCTAGAAGGCTTGCAAATGTTGTGCAACATTGGGCTAAATGTTTAGACGAAAACAGTCACTTAAAAATAATGTTTCTTCTGTCATGGGACAAAGGGCCAGTAACTTTCCCCATAATGTGAGTTCAGAAACATTAAGAGCACAACAGATGGGCTAGAAACGTGGGAAGCACAGATATCCAGTACCTACTCTGCTTAACTAGAGACTTGTTCCAAAAGTAAGTGGGGATGGTACTAGCCCTTTGAGTGTTTGACTAACTAAAGCATGGCTATTTGCCAGTCCTCACACTTCAGAGACTAAGACAAAGTGATCTAGCAGACTGAGCAATGAATGAGGAGCTCCTGAATTCAAACCCCAGTTTTTTACCTCCTAATTCACTGTGTGGCCTTGGGCAAGTCATTAAACTTACTGTGCCCCCTCCTGTAAGAAATAGGGAGAGAGAAATACCTACTGACATAACTTCACAGAGTGTTTTACACATTAGTTAATAATTGCAGTGCTGCAGGAACATAATGCACTACAGACATCTCAGCCCAAACCAGAAAGTGAAGAAACACAAATAGTTAGTGTCACAGTTTGGGGGTAACTGCATTAGTATTCCCCTTCTGTTGTCCCTTGAGGGTACCCACTATAAGTGTCCAGCTCTGAGCCGTAACCTCTCTTGGGTGAAGACTCGCATCTCTCTCCTGCCTTATCAGGGTTTTAAAGATGTATAGTTCCCTGCCTTACACTGCAATATCCACAAGCAAGCCAGACTGCCTAATAAGGCCAGCACCTGCACTTTGCTTTCTCTCCAGCGACTATGACCAGTGTATTGTCAGCAGTTACAAATTACCACACAGCTCCTTTTCCGCAAGCACATTTATTCTTAAGATAAAAGTATTACAGAGAAAACAAATCAATTTAAAACACACACTAAACATAACAGGAGTCACCCATCAGTCTTATGGGGCTCTACTAGGCCAAAGTTTTTCCAACACTTCCTCAAGGATTGGGGAACATTAGACAGAAGGTCCTGTCCATTTGAATGAGAAATATGGCCCTGCATCAGTCCATGCTCATCTTTTTATACCAAATGCCCTTTCTGTATCTTCTAGTCTCTGGAAAACCCAGCTTGAACCAGTATATGCACACTACTCCAGCAGGTTAATACCTCTCTAGCATGAATTAGTCTCAGTGACTTCCCTTCATCACCCTTCCCCCCCCCCCCCACACACACACACAGTTTTTAGTTCTTGTAGGAGCTGTGGTAACCCTCCCACATGAAGTTACATACAATCCCTGGCACACAGTGAAAATATGCTCCCCAAAGATATTGCATATGGTTGCAATGTCTGCCACAATTAGAAAAAAGTTATTACCTTGAACCCTTCCAAACCTCAAAAAAAAGGTTACATTTGAGCTAAATTTGTGTTTTGGTATAAAGTTCAGGCAATTATAGACCACGTGGCTACAACCCCACCCCTAATTCTCACTAAATGCAAGGTTCAAAGTGAGCATATAGTTCTCATTCTTGTGGAAGATGGAAATAATTTTTTGCAGCCTTGTGGTGATAGCTGTTCAGAAACAGGCCTCATTTCATAACATGTTAATATAATCTGAATCAGTTAATCCATCCCACTTCATGAGTATTTACATAAAGTAGAATATGGGCCTGTTATTCCCCTTCCTTATATCCTCTCTGAACTGTAGCATTTCACTCACAGGTCCCCATAGTAAATACCCAAGACTGCCAGGCCATGGAGAATCAGGCCCTATTTTTTTCTCCTCTTCTCTTCTTGATAGTGAAGGGGTTCTCAGACTTCTTTTCACCACGACCCCCTTCTGACAACAAAAATTACTACATGACCCCAGGAGGAGGGATCAAGGCCTGAGCCTGCCCGAGCCTCACCACCCTGGGCAGGGGAACCAAAGCCAAAGCCTGAGCCCCACTGCTTTAGGTGAGGAGGGGCCAAGCCAAAGCCCAAGGGCTTCAGCCCCAAGCGGGGGGGGCCTATAACCTGAGCCCCGCCACTCAGGGCTGAAGCCCTTGGGCTTCGGCCCCAGGCAATGGGGCTCTGGCTTCAGCTTCGGGCCCTGGCTCCAGCAAACCTAATGCCGGCGCTGGCAACCCCCTTAAAATAGGGTCATGACCCACTTTGGGGTCCCAACCCACAGTTTAAGAACCACTGTTAGACTATCCCTCTCTGATAAGATGCCATTTTGGTGGTTGTGCACAGACACTGGTAGTGCATTAAAGGTGCTGTTTTATTAATTGTTTGCTCACTAAGAAAAGTACAGTGCAGGTAACCTACATAGCTTGTCCAGAGCACCATAGAAAGGGAAGAAAGATGAGCATTACAGGGACCTCTGCAAGAGGCTTCAGCAATAGAGCTATCACTTGGGGGCTTCTACCAAGCTGTGGAAAGGGGAGAAATATCTTTTAAATCCCAGATACTGGGGGAACTGGCAGAAGAACTGAAACAGAATGAGTGAGCTCATTTCAGTACACTGCAGCCTTAGTTAATTGATCCATTGCTCCTGTTCATTTTGGGGCTGTAATGTTAAATAGTGTTTGATTCATAATTTGTAAAGAACAAATGCAGGCAGTTTGGAAGTTTGTTCAATTATTTTCCTCACTGACTTTTTTTTTTTTTTTTGAAGCAAGAAATGATGCTCTGAAATTTTATGTTTCTCAATTGCTCTATAGTGTATTGTGCTATTTCTGGGAAAGTCTGTGGGGCGGGAGTGTTATTTTATTAATTCTTAGAGTGCCCCAAGCCATGGCACTGAGCCCCAGCTAGGATATATTTCACCCCCTGCTACTTTTGCATGCAAGTGACAATAAAATGACTGAAGCACAGACCTGAGTTTTTCTGAAAATATATAACAAAAATCTTACAACATAAGTATACTTCAATTATCTAAAACCAACATTATAAGAATGGATTTCCCTGGAGAATAGGGAACAATTTCACAAGTTGTAACAGATAGGTATGATTTTTCATGTCCACAGAAATAGAAGATGTTTCCTTAGGAACTTATAATGCAATATAAAATATAGAAAATGCAGTGACAAACTACTTCAGGCAATCAGTACCTTGCTGTAAGAGCTGGTCACTTCAATTACCTACCTATTATTTTCACACACATAGCACTGTGTTAACAGCTGCAAAAACCAGGGTCACATCTGCAGCAGTCTGGTGTGTAATGGGATCATTTGATTCTTTTAAGAAAAGCACATGGTGAAGAATGCTTGTGATTTTTCATTCCCCTAAATAAGCCATCCATTCTCTCTGAGACTGGCACCTGTAGAGAGTGGACTAGAGAGATACTGTGCTGCCTTACCAAAGGTCAGCAGTGCCAAGGATAAAAATTCTATTACTGCACCTTCCAACTTCATAGGTTTTACCCACCTGTTGGCAAAATTTAATTAACACCATAATACTGTCCTGGCATCATCATAATTTAATTCGTGTATTATTTACAGTATTAAAAATAACTTCTGTTACTTCTTATGAGCAAATTGTGAGTTCCTCAAAAGACTTTTCTATTCATTGGGCACAAGCTCCTTAGAGGCAGCGATAACTGCCAAGTGACTCATTTTGCTTCTATGTAACTGTTAAAGTTTAGTGAGAAAGAGAAGAGTAAGAATGTCAGGCACGTGTCCCTCAAGACATAATTGGTACTAGAATTAAAATCAAGTGGCTTAAAGTAAGCTACATCCATGGTGTTGGAAGATAGCCTTGCCAGTATTTTATGGGAACTTTAGACATGTCTAAAACAATTGCTGAAATGATTTTCAGCAGAGAAACAAGGTCATTATGTGTATGTGTGTGTGTGCGCGTGCGCGCACGTGCGCACACACAAGAAATTTCAAGATGAAGCAGTAGATTACAACCCAGCAGGAGTTCAGTGAACTCAGAGGTATAGAAGGAAATTGCTATTAATCAATTGCAGTGAGCACGCAGGCTCGAGGCCAATAAAAGGAAAATCACTTTAATGGGCAAAGCAGATGTTGCTAAACTCATTGCAAAAGTTAGATGGGCTGATGGCCAAAGGTTGCATGAGTGATGTTGATCTGGCCTCCTGAATGGATAAAGCAGAGACGTTTTTTAAAACTGGAGTTGTGTGCAATAAGTACTGGTATTGAAGCTGGATTTTGTTAGAGTGACTGGAAAAAATATAATGCTCACTCCCTCCAATGCTCATGTCTTCCATCTCATTAAAGTACTTATTACTAATGACAAACATCTAGTACATTTTAGCTAAACACAGTTAGTCAGACTGCTCGGTTTCCCATGCACTCCCCCAGTAGCATCTCTTCAGTAGCATTTATGGGAAATTTCTACAAACCAGCTCTGCTGCTGCTATAAATTGGCATCGTTCCATCGACTTCGATGGGGCTGTGCTGATTTACACCAGCTAAGAATCTGCTCCAAAGTGTTCATGAATTATGGGCTCTCTAGTATTGGATTTTTTTCTGACACAAAGTGTATACGGCAGCCTATATAAAGCCAAAAGCCAGAGGACTGATACAGTATATTGTTAAGTACACAATTTGCCTAGAAGTTAAAAAAGCCCAAATACTTCCACAACATTTTCCCCATTCCACAGTTAAGCTCCAGTCATCGCTTCCTATCCAAAAGTGTTCAGCTGCGTACAAAATGGAACTGCCTCTTGACAATCTGGCCTCAGCTGACTGCCAACTTGAATATTTATCCTATGCTAACAAAGCTGAAGGTTTTGTAAATGGTGTATAGATTGCAAGTGTGTAAGAAATGCTTAGCACTACGTTGGCTTAAGTTCAATATGTAGCAATTGAAAATAAGAAATATGTTTGCCTGCAGTAGGCTTTTTCCTGGTCTTGGAAGAAGGACTGTAAACCTAATAAATTAGTCAGACTTTTATATAATTATAGCCAAAATGCCTCAGATTAGGCTCTCTAGTCAATATTCAGACCTATTTCTTACACTGAATCTAATCATACAGAGACTATGTTAGGACACTATTAAAACTGATGACATTTTAAACTCAAGTTAGGAAATTCAGAGTTAAGATTCCCAGAGCAATGTATATGTAAGTACTACAAAACACTACTTATAAGCGGCCACAGTTCTAGGAAAAGGTGCAGTCCCTTTCCATTATGTTATGACAAAGACTGTCACATTGCCCAGTATTGTGAAACCATAATGAAAGGCTTTATTGTAATGCACAAGGACAGACTTTTTGTACAACTGAAATCTCAACCTTACTGGATTCATTTAATTAAAACAGTGCACATAAGTGAGAGTTGGCAGGGAGACTAACAATAAAAGGTTCCATAGAAGAAAGTGTGCCTTGGCTGCAATATTTTGCACCAAAAAGTGTACATGTATCCTAGACTTTGCCACACTTGCACATCTCTCACTAAAATACCAATCAGGATTAACCTTGCAAGATACCCATGGCTGAAGAGTAGTGATGTTGTATTAACTAAGCAGAGCTACACACCTGCAGAGTTCAATTATATATTTATTGAAAACAATACATTATTCAACAGAAACAAAAATATAAAAATTAGCTTGGTTTTCTCAAAGTCCAACAACCCTAATCACATAAAAACAAAGGAGGATAAAAGTTCTCAGAGATGTGCTTCTTTCCATGGTACAGAGAATTTCTACAGTATTAGATTGCATTAAAAACCTTTCACACAGATGGACTTACTATGATTATCAGGAACCTGACCAACAACTGAAAGCAAAGTAAGTTTATATATTAAAAAATTAAAACTTCATTCTCCAAGTGGAAAAGGGAATATGAATAATTTTCTTACTGAAGAACTGAAAACTAAAACTGAGCTGCAATTAAAAGCTATTTGGGTTTCATTCAAATTTTTTCAAGGAAGTGTCACTTCTGTGCGGTCACCGAACTTGGGAAGTTTTAGCCCACAAAAAATTTGAAAAAGTCAGTGACTGAAAATAGGACTTTAGAACAGAACTAACTATAGCATTGCAGCTACAATGATAAATGTTATAGGGTTTCATTCAGGCATTGAATACAGGAGTCTTAATGTTACATTCACATTTGGCCACTTTCCTTCTTAAAAGTTCCTCTATTATAGGTTTGAAAACAAGTTAGTTTGAATTCTTTTTACAGTTAAAACAAACTGCTGTTGCTCTAACATGCATAGACATTTCGGTGTGGACAACGCAGACTTTCACAAGCATGTCCCAAACCACATTAGTTCTTATTGTTTGAACTGGCTCTTAAGCAGCTGTTAAAACATGCTGTAAGATATCAGTCGCTCTAATTAACTTCCTGCTTTACTAGTACTTCAAAGTATTTCTGAAAGATTTTAAACAGTATTTTTGTAGTAAATTTGAAAAAATAGTTGCAGACTTATATATATATATATATATATATATATATATATATATTATATATATAATTCCCAAATTAGATTTTTCATTTAAAAACAAGGTCAACAGCATATTTTCCTGATGAATTTCCTGGCTCTTTGGCACGGTCTTTATTTTAAAAAGAACACCGGTAAAAAATGGAATTAAAGAGATCTACTTAAACTTGTGCAAACCATAATGCAGACACACTTAAGACACCTTAATCCTGCTCTATATTAATTTAGCTCAGGTCTAAATTACCGGCAAGGGTTAAACCTGTTTAAGCGAGTCTACACTAAAAGTGTGCACCAGTTTAAGTGGATCAATGTTTTTCAGATTGATTGAGTTAAGGTGGTGTTCTTTGCTTGAACAAACAAGGCCTTATTGGGTGTGTCTACACACTGCAAAGAAAAACCCTCAGTGCTGAGTCTCAGAGCCTAGGTTAATTGGCTCAGGCTCTGGGGCTAAAAATAGCAGCATAGAAGTTTGGGCTCAGGCTGGAGCCAGGGCTCTGAAACCTGCCCATGGGGGAAAGGTCTCAGAGCATGAGCCCAAACGTCTACATCACTGTTTTTAGTCCCAGAGCCAGAGCCCCATGGCCCTAAGTCAGCTGCCCCAGGCTCTGAGACTCCGCACTGTGGGTTTTTCTTTGCAATGTAGACATGTTTTGACAGCATACAAGCCTTCACTATTCTTTAAAGGGTAAGAGACACACCACTCAAAACAGCAAGGCTATCTCCGTGTAGAAAGCAATCTGTTAGCTGTTGGGTATGATATTAATGCCCACTTTTTGATTAAAAAATAAAATAAGTGGAATCAGCCTGGTGGCCTTTCTGCAGCCATACAGAATCTGAGTCTTGATTCCTACTTTGGGGCTTTACCTGCTGATGCTGCTTTGGCTGTGAATATTGCAATGACTGGATGATCACAGTGAAGTCCTGTCACTATCAAACTCATTGACTTCAACAGAGCCAGGATTTCACCCTCAGCTTCTAGGACGGTGTAATCCTAGTTCACTGAAGTCAATAGAAGCTTTGACATTAACTTAAATGGGGCCAGGATTTGACCTAGAGTGCCTCAGAACTGTGATTATGACAACTCGAACAGTTTTGAGGAGTAGCACTGAAGGGATCTGAATGTCCCACACTCCCAACCCAGCCCCTGTCTACTTCATTGTTCACTGGGACGGTGGTCTCCTGATGGGAGAAAGGGCAGAGAAAGTGAGTTTAAGTGCAGGAGAAAGGAGCAGAGAAGTGTTCCCAGCACTTTGCTGCTTAGTGAAATAATCAGCATGGAACCATTTTCAGGAACAGAAATCCATTAAAAAAAAATCATTAGCTTAAGGGAAGGGTAGTGGTTCCAGTTTTCCTAACCATAGTTTTTAAGCCTTCCTTCTTAGTGACTTGACATTAATTGGAGTGAATCTCTTTACAGGGAAATATTACAGCCCAAACTCCAGTGATACAATTGCATTTGTACTAGATGTCAAGGTCTAGCCCTGTGTCTCAAATGAAGATACATGTTTAATAGGATATTTGATCAAAATGGTAGTGAAAGTTCACTGAGTTAATTGTACCCTTAGCTGTTGTCCTAATTTTCCATGTGGCAGCAAAAGGCAGACTTCTTGGTTTTTTTAAGCAGCGTTATATTAAACAAGTCATTGTTCATTAAAAATGAGCTTAGTGGGACACAACTGAAGTTTACCACATTGTGCTCACCCTCTGGATACTAATACTGAGAGCCAGATTTCAGGCTGAAACTGGCTATTTAACAGATAAGTTGCCAGCTTTAAATTACTCCAGGGCTTGTCATTTTGGTGGTTGATCGCTTCTTTGCTCACTAGGGGCTTCCTTGTTTTCCTGAATGACGCTCTCCTTTGATCTATAGTACATTCTTCGGGTCTTGAGACACATCTTACGCATTTATCCATTTGTTTTAATCTTTTCTGGTCAAAAAGGAATTTTCTCACACACCCAAATCTGCCTCCACTACGAACCATCATGCCAGTGCTCCCTTGATCATCCCACTTGATTAATGCATTTATTTTCTCAACCTTGAATATGCAGTAGAACTTTAAGAACTTTCATGCATCTGCTTGGAATGGTTACATTTGTTAGGCCTGTCTCAGTCCCCCAAATACACTAGTAAAGTCTACACACAAACTCTTGTTATGCTTAATTTTTTTCCCAAAAAATGGCAAGGCCAAAAATAGAACATTTTCCATTCTGAGAAACAAGCAACATCCATGGGAATTCAGGCAATGATCTTGGCCTGTCCAGAAAACTTCTGACAGACACTCCTACAAGCTTACAAAATAATGTTTGCTGATTGCAACGGTGAATGTCCCTATTTACATTTGCAGGCAAACTAAATTATAAGACACACTAATCACTGCATGGAATTCATAGGAACAATATTATTATGTGCCACCCCCATGTCCTTCTCAGCACTGGGGAAAGTGTTATTGCTCACCAGAGGATAACTGTAAAGACATTTCTTCTAAAATTAGATGCTGCCAGCCATTTAGAGCCCAAGCCTTGTATTCTGCTGTCAGTGTATGTAATATAATTAGCACTGATATCTTCAATGAAGCCTAGATTTTTAGGCAGTTATAGAGCATCCTGCCAGGAATCAAGGAAATTCTTCACATTGCAATATATATTATTATGGTGATGATAATGGATTGTCATATGAGACAGGAAGGGTTCATTTTGTGCACATTGGCTTTTCTGTTGGTTTGTTTCTTAAGTTACCTCAAAAATTTCAGAAACCCATATACCATTTAATTGCTGGCCTACTCAGTATTGTAGTCTGCAGTAATTTGCCAAGTTAAGCGTAATCAATATGACTGGTGTAAGTCAGTTGAGAAGTATCCACCAAGGGCAGCAGCTTAATTAAAATCAATTTTAAAACAGATTTTAGTTAAATCTGTGCAAATTGTGTATACACAAAAGGAGTAAAAATTTCCAAAGTACCAAAAACTTACTGAAGCCTGATTTGCATTTTCAAAAGTGACTTAGACAGCAAGTAACTTAAGTCCCATTGACTTTCAGTGACATCTACGCTGCTAATTGCATATATTACTCTAGAAAATGAGACTTGGGTGCTTTTGAAAATTTTAACGAAGTCCTCAAATTACTAAACAAAGAAGAATGAAATCTATAAAAGAGATGGGCTATATGCAACAGAGATTCTGATCTTTGGACAAGCCAAGGTGATGGCAAATATTCAACTTCCTCATATAACACCCCCAACAGCACAGACAACATAGAAGTATGTGCTGATTTGTACAAAGATTTGTATTTGGAGTAGGACTCAGAGGGACTGAGGAAGGAGAAAGATATTTTTTTAAACAAAAGTTAATATGAAAAAGAATTGCGGAGAACATGGATGTGCAAACCCTATAGCTTAGAAAAACTAAAGGGCCATAAGATGTTTGTAGACAAAGCATTAACAGCTGGTAGCTAGAAAGATTAATTTTATAGGGAAGGAAACATTGGATATGGATATAGCTCTCATTTAAGTATCACACTAGCACCAGCCCACTAGTTTCTTGCTTATTTTCCCTGCACAGCTTGGGGAAAAGGCATTTCAATATTACACTTTGGAGGTAAAGAAACTGAAGTACCTTTGCATTTACTTTTAAACTGGTTGCAGTTCCCACTATAAAGACAGCAAAACAAATATCAAGCACAGAAAATCTGAATACAAATATTAAAGAATTCCAGCACAGATCTGTTGGTTCTTGCATACTCTCTCTCCACCTGCTTTTGCGGTGAACATCTGGAAACACTGGCAAAAGTACTTGGCTGCTGGATGAAATTCCAGGTACAGTACAGGCCCTTTAGACTTGGTTTCTTGCATGACCTGTTTCCCCCAGAGCTTGCATGGCTCTCTTTTCTTACAAATGTCAGGATTAACCAATCACATCGATACAATCTGGTGTGCCTCCTTTTATTTCTTCTCCACTTATATTATGAATTTTCATATACTAAGTAACTGCTGCATAAAAATTTGACAACATAGCCCAAGATAAAAAACATGTTTAGTATGAATAAAACAATACTAACCCAAATGTATCAGTTGGGGAATCAGGGAACTCACTGCCAATGGGGCAATAATGAGGAAGAAAGGACTGAACATTTATACAGAGCATAAATCTGGGCTCCTTAACAGCAAGATAGCAACAAGATTTGTGTAGGGGGAAAATCAAAAGTAAACTTACCATAATACTTCAGAGATGTACACTGTGCAGTTTAGCTACAGCTCCCTATCACTGTGGGGTTAATGTATCTTGAGAAGTTCATTATCTTGTTTGAATGGGCTTAATTTTATTGCAATGTCTCCCTCTGCTTTTAAATGCAAGACAGCTGAATCTTGCACATCAAAAAGAGTCCTTTGAGACATATTCAGAGTGTTTATATTTTACGTTCTAGGGCAATGTCCAACCATTATATTAATGGCACCAGACTAAGAAGCGAGAAATCGAGGCCTGTAAACTAATATTTACCTTGGAGCATAAGCATGGAAGTTTTAGCACAGACTTTGCTGTAATTATGCTATGTTGAAAAAGTGTCAGTGAACTTCAGACTGCCATTTCCCCCAGTATCACATTGTGGGTGGGGTGGTCCAATGTTAAGAACATAAGAGCCGCCATACTGGGTCAGACCAAAGGTCCATCTAGCCCAGTATCCTGTCTTCCAACAATGCCAATGCCAGGTGCCCCAGAGAGAATGAACAGAACAGGTAATCATCAAGTAATCCATCCCGTCGCCCATTCCCAGCTTTTGGCAAACAGAAGCTAGGGACACCATCCCTGCCCATCCTGACTAATAGTTATTGATAGATCTATCCTCCATGAACTCATCTAATTCTTTTTTGAACCCTGTTATTGTCTTGGCTGTCACAATATCCTCTTGCAAGTAGTTCCACAGGTTGACTGTGCATTGTGTGAAAAAATACTTCCTTTTGTTTTTCTTAAACCTGCTGCCTATTAATTTCATTTTGTGACCCCTAGTTTGTGTGTTAATAAACACTTCCTTCACTTTCTCCACACCAGTCATGATTTTATAGACCTCTATCATATCCCCCCTTAGCCATCTCTTTTCCAAGCTGAAAAGTCTCATACAGAGCTGTTCCATACCTTTAATCATTTTTGTTGCCCTTTTCTGAACCTTTTCCAATTCCAATATATCTATTTTGAGATGGGGCAACCACATCTGCATGCAATATTCAAGATGTGAGCATACCATGGATTTATATAGAGTTAATATGATATTTTCTATCCTGGCCTGGTGTGGTGGCGCGCGCCTGTAATCCCAGCTGCTTGGGAGGCTGCAGTTGGCGGATCACTCAGGAGTTCTAGGCTGCTGTGCGCTATGTCAATCGGGTGTCCGGTGCTACTGACAATTTGGCGAGCGGGTAGTTGGAAAACTGGCTAGAACAACGCATCTGATGTGTTGTGATCGGTGCTCTCTGTCTAAGGGCTGATGGACCATCAGTGACCCATACATACATTTTCTATCCCTTTCTTAATGATTCCCAACATTCTGTTTGCAGGGCCGGTGCAAGGAAGTTTTGCGCCCTAGGCAAAACTTCCTTGCACCGGCCCTGCGCCCCCCGTTAACGCACCCCCCACAAAATAATGCTGCCCCCCCACAGCAAACCACCCACCCCCGTGGCAGCCTCCCCACCCACTCGTGGGCTGCGGCGGGGGGACTGGTCTCTCCCACAGCGGGGGGTGGGGGGCTGGGATCCTCCACCACAGAGGGCTGGGCTCCCAGCCCTCCGCAGCCCCCCACGGGCCGAGGCGGGGCTCTGCTCCCTGCGGCCAGCAGCAGGGGCGCTGGGCTCTGCTCCCCGCCAGCCCGGCTCCCCTCACCGGCCCGCAGCGGGGCTCGGCTTCCCCCCCCGGGCCGTGGCACCCCCCGCGCCCGTGGCGGGCTAGACTCCCTGCGCGCCCTCCCTCCCCCGGCACTGGACTCCCTGCACCCATGCCTGGCTGAGCTCCCCACCCACCAGCAGCCCCCCACCAGTGCACACGCCCTCCCACGGCAGCCAGCCTCCCGCCCCCCCCCCCCCCCCCGCGGCAACTCACCTAGCCTGGGGCAGGGGCAGCAGCTTCAGGGGAAGCTGTGTTCCCGGCGGCGTTTTGAAACTGCGCTGGGAGTCTCCCCCCGCCCAGATGCTGGCGCCTTAGGTGACCGCCTAGGGTCGCCTAGTGGGCGCGCCGGCCCTGTCTGTTCATTTTTTTGACTGCCGCTGCACAGTGAACTATCCACAGAGAACTATCCACAATGACTCCAAAGTCTCTTTCTCAAGTGGTAAGCCTAATTTAGATCCCATCATTTTATATGCACAGTTCAGATTATGTCTTCCAATATGCATTACTTTGCGTTTATCAACACAATTTCACCTGCCATTTTGTTGCCCAGTCACCATAGGCGCCGACTCCATGGGTGCTCCGGGGCTGGAGCACCCACAGAGAAAAATTGGTGGGTGCTCCGCACCCACCGGCAACTCCCCGCCTGCCCCGGACCCACGGCAAACTTACCGGCACCGGGAGACGTTGCGGGGCCCCGCCCCCGACGCTGGGCAACGTCGCGTCGGCGTCGGGGCTCCGCAACGTCACGTCGGCATCGGGGGCGGGGCCCCGCAACATCACCCAGCGTCGGGGGCGGGGCCCCGCAACATCACCCAGCGTCGGGGGCGGGGCCCCGCAACATCACCCAGCGTCGGGGGCGGGGCCCCGCAATGTCACCCGACGCCGAGTGACGGCACCCACGGGCGGAACCGGAAGTCCGCGCCTGTGGCTCCGGGGCTGGAGCACCCAAGGGGAAAAATTGGTGGGTGCTCTGCACCCACCGGCAGCTCCCCGCCTGCCCCGGGGCCCGCGCCTAGCTTACCGGAGCACCGGGCGATGTTGCGGGGCCCCGCCCCCGACACTGGGCATCAGCACCCAGCAACGCTGACGGAAGTCAGCATTGCTCCCAGTCACCCAGTTTTGAGAGATCCTTTTGTCGCTCTTCACAGTCTGCTTTGGACTTAACTATCTTGAGTAGTTTTGTATCACCTGCAAATTTTTCCACCTCACTGTTTACCCCTTTTTCCAGATCATTTATGAATATGTTGAATAGTACTGGGCCTAGTACAGACACCTGGGGGACACCACTTTTTACCACTCTCCATTCTGAAAACTGACTATTCATTCCTACCCTTTGTTTCCTATCTTTTAACCAGTTACCGATCCATGAGAGGATGTTCCCACTTATCCCATGACAGCTTACTTTGCTTAAGAACCTTTGGTGAGGGGCCTTGTCAAAGGCTTTCTGAAAATCTAAGTACACTATATCCCCTGGATTCCCCTTGTCCACATGCTTGTTGACCCCATCAAAGAATTCTAGTAGATTGGTGAACCATGATTTCCCTTTACAAAAACCATGGTGACTCTTCCCCAACAAATTATGTTAATCTAAGTGTCTGACAATTTTGTTCTTTACTATAGTTTCAACCAGTTTGCCCAGTACTGAAATCAGGCTTACCGGTCTGTAATTGCTGGGATCACCTTTGGAGCCCTTTTTAAAAATTGGTGTCACATTAGCTATCCTCCAGTCATTTGGTACAGAAACTGACTTAAATGATAGGTTACACACTAGAGTTAGTGGTTCTGCAATTTCATATTTGAGTTCCTTCAGAACTCTTAGGAGAAAATCATCTGGTCCTGGTGATTTATTACTGTTTAGTTTATCAATTTGTTCCAAAACCTCCTCTAATGACACCTCTATCTGGAATAGTTCTTCAGATTTGTCACTTAAAAGGAATGGCTCAGGTCTGGGATTCTCCCTCACATCCTCAGCTGTGAAGACCACTGCAAAGAATTCATGTAGTTTCTCCGCAATGGCCTTATTGTCCTTGGAGTGTATCCTGGCTGGGATGACTTAGTTGGGGATTGGTCCTGCTTTGAGCAGGGGGTAGGACTTCCAACCCTGATATTTTATGATTCTATCATTTAGCATCTTGATCGCCCAGTGGTCCCACTGGTTGTTTAGCAGGCTTCCTACTTTTGATGTACTTTAAAAAAATTGCTATTATTTTTCAAATCTTTGGCTAGCTGTTTTTCAAATTCTTTTTTGGCCTTCCTAATTATATTTTTACACTTCATTTGCCAGAGTTTATGCTTCTATTTTCCTCACCAGGATTTAACTTCCACTTTTTAAAGGATGCCATTTTGTCTCTCCCCGCTTTTACTTTGTTGTTTAGCCACGTGTCACTTTTTTGGTTCTCTCTTTTTTAATTTGGGGTATACATTGAAATTGAGCTATTATGGTGTCTTTAAAAAATTTCCATGCAGCTTGCAGGGATTTCACTTTTGGCACTGTACCTTTTAATTTCTGTTTAACTAACTTCGTTTTTGTGTAGTTCCCTTTCTGAAATAAAATGCTACAGTGTTGTCCCTGCCACAGGGATGTTAAGCTTTATTATATTATGGTCACTATTACAAGCAGTCCAGCTATAGTCACCTCTTGGACCATATCCTGTGCTCCACTTAGGCTTAAATCAAGAATTGCCTCTCCTCTTGTGTGTTTCAGGACTAGCTACTTCAAGCAGCAGTCATTTAAGGTGTCAAGAAACTCTCTCTGCATCCCGTCCTGAGGTGACATGTACCCAGTCAATATGGGGATAGTTGAAATCCCCCATTCTTGAGTTTATTTTTATAGCCTTTCTAATCTCCTTGAGCATTTCACAATCACTATCACTATCCTGGTCAGGATATCCCTACTGCTATATTCTTATTATTTGAGCATCCAATTATCCATAGAGAATCTATGGTACAGTTTGGTTCATTTAATATTTTTACTTCATTTGATTCTACACTTTTTCACATATAATGCCACTCCCCCACCAGCATGATCTCTTTGTGTCCTTCCAATATATTTTATACCCTGATATTAGTGTCCTATTGATTATCCTCATTCCACCATGTTTCTGTGTGCCTATTGTATCAATATCCTCGTTTAATACAAGGCACTCTAGTTCACCCCTATTATTTAGACTTCTAGCATTTGTATACAAGCACTTTAAAAACTTGTCACTTTTCATCCTCCTCAACAGCTCAGAGACTGTCAGACCGGGGGTGGGACCATTCTACTGCGTCTCTGAAAGTCTCATCTATGTCCCTCTATCTCCCTTAGCTCCTCCAAGTGTACTACAGGTATACACAATACAAGAAGTGACAAAAACGGCAAGCAACAGTCTCATGAAAACTACATAATGGGCTGCTAGATGCTAGCAAGATGTGCAAGGGTAGAAACTGATTATGCGCTCACTTTTTAAAATTCAGCAATAGGAGTGCAAATTTCAAAAACACTTCATTAATAAAATATCAAAGATTGTGCTGGACACCAGCCAGATGACAGGCAGAACATTTCTCAGTATCTACAGCCTGGTGGAGATGCAGATACCCATATGCCTAGGAGCTACCACAACAGGCCCATGTGGACAACCATCTGCGCTCACAGATCAGTACTGAGTTGTCCCATTAGCCACCTGTTAAATGTCTGTTCTGCTATGATGAGGATAACCCAGGCAATCCAGTCTAAAGGGAATAAATCTTCATAGCTCTTACCATACACAAATGTCACTAAGACTATGGAAACTTCCACATCTCCCCCGAATCTTTGTGCAAATCACACCCAGCACCTACCTTCAAAACAGAGAAAAAACAACTTTAGGAGTCAGCCTGAACTCCCCCCCCACCCCCCTCCTGCCGCAGTGTCTTCTAGGACTGGAAGATATTTCCATGCAGAAAGGACTCTGTATAGTCATCTATATGGAAGAATTGGTTGGGGGAAGTAGAAGTGGGGAGCAACCTGGGCAGCAGTGATCATGAGATGGTCGAGTTCAGGATCCTGACAAAAAGAAGAAAGGAGAGCAGCAGAATATGAACCCTGGACTTCAGAAAAGCAGACTTTGACTCCCTCAGGGAACTGACGAGCAGGATCCCATGGGAGACTAATATGAGGGGGAAAGGAGTCTAGGAGAGCTGGCTGTATTTTAAAGAAGCCTTATTAAGGGCGCAGGAACAAACTATCCTGATGTGCAGAAAGAAATCGCAAATATAGCAGGTGACCAACTTGGCTTAACAGAGAACTCTTTGGTGAGCTTAAACAGAAAAAGGAAGCTTACGAGAAATGGAAGCTTGGACAGATGACTAGGGAGGAGTATAAAAATATTGCTCGAGCATGCAGAGGTGTAATCAGGAAGGCCAAAGCACAATTGGAGTTGCAGTTAGCAAAGAATGTGAAGGGTAACAAGAAGGGTTTCTATAGGTACGTTAGCAATAAGGTGGTGGGCAGGGAAAATGTGTGACCATTACTGAACGGGGAAGGCAATCTAGTGACAGATGTGGAAAAAGCTGAAGTACTCAATGCTTTTTTTTGCCTCAGTCGTCACAGACAAGGTCAGCTCCCAAACTGATGCACTGGGCAGCACAGTATGGGGAGGAGCTAAGCAGCCCTCAGTGGTGACAGAACAGGTTAAGGACTATTTAGAAACGCTGGGCATGCACAAGTCCATGGGCCCGGATGCAATGCATCAGAGGGTGCGGAGGGAGTTGGCTGAAGTGATTGCATAGCCATTGGCCATTATCTTTGAAAACTTGTGGCGATCGGGGGAGGGCCCAGACAATTGGAAAAAGGCAAATATAGTGCCCATCTTTTAAAAAAGGGAAGGAGAATCCAGGGAACTACAGACCAGTCAGCATCACCTCTGTCCCCGGAAAAATCATGGAGCAGCTCCTCAAGGAATCCATTTTGAAGCACTTGGAGGAAAGGAAGGTGATCAGAAACAGTCAGCATGGATTTGCCAAGGGCAAGTCATGCTTGACCAACCGGATTGCCTTCTATGATGAGAAATGGCGCTGTGGATATGGGGAAAGTGGTTGATGTGATATACAGTGACTTTAGCAAAGCTTTTGATACGGTCTCCCACAGTATTCTTGCCAGCAAGTTAAAGAAGTATGGATTGGATGAATGGACTATAAGGTGAATAGAAAGCCAGCTAGATCGTCGGACTCAACGAGTAGTGATCAATGGCTCAATGTCTAGTAGGCTGCTGGTATCAAGACATCCTTAGAGGTTTTTAAGGCCAGGCTTGACAAAGCCCTGGCTGGGATGATTTAGTTGGGATTGGTCCTGCTTTGAGCAGGGGGTTGGACTAGATGACCTCTTGAGGTCTCTTCCAACCCTAATCTTCTATGATCTCGCATGGTAGATCCACAATTTACAGACTAGTGGTTCCTCATCCGGTACCTTCTACACTCAGGCTCGTCTCCTTCCTCATTCACCTTTCCATATCCCAACATTACCTTAATCTCTTATTTCAATATCTTCCATTTACTTCAGACTGGTCCATAAGAAATTGACTATTGCTGGCTTGAATGCTAATGTAACTACCTACTTCAAATAATGTTTACTTTATCTTTTCACCCCCTATTGACAAACTTTGGACCAAATTGAAACTTTTCCACCTATTACTGTTTGGTCTTTTCAAGGGACATTTCTTAGGACAAAATCTAATCAATCTGCTCTCTATACATTTTTATCTGAAGTGCTTACAAAATAAATCATAGAAAAACTTGTAGCCATCTGTATTTTAAAGAACTAGATTAAGACCATCATCAAACAAGGGAGGGGGGATGGGAGAGGAGACGACGGGAAATACACTCAGACTCAGCATTTTTCAAACCACAGACATTCCAAACTTCCTGCAATTTACTGACCTTTTCTTCTGACTGCCATTAGAGGGTCAGATGAATTAGGAGGGTCCTAGTGCAATGGATTCAAAAGAAGATGGTAAGGGTTGTACTTCTGAAAACACATTTAACCATCTTCTCCAGCTGCACATAAGAGATGAGGAGAAAGTATGTGTTTTAGTAGGAAAGATGAGCAGAAAACCTTTAAAAGATTAGCCCTGTGAAGAACATCCAGACAATGATGGTGCAAGCAGAGCAGTATCAGTCTTCGTTTTGTGCAGATTAACTCAGTACACCAGGATGATTTTTCTGCCAATGCTGTCATTAACAGGTTACAAAATGCCTCCTCCTCGCCCCAACCTGTTGAAAGCAAACCACATTCTGGTCATCCCCTTCTCAGTTGTAGAAAGCTTCCCCTGTTGCTTCTTTCTGCAAGTGCTGAGACAGACACGACTTGCATTCAGCCAAGATCTGAAGTAGTCTGTTCCTTCCAAATAAAATCTCCAAGCCTTTATTCAACACCTCTAAAATGTTACACAATATATTTGGTGATATCTTCCTCCCTTTCCACCTCATCTGTAGTTACCCCCCCATCTCATTTTCCCCAGACCTCCCTTTTATTTCCATTCTAGCCCCTTCTCCCAAGCCACACTAAGTCCATTTTGCCAGGAGTGCTTCAATTTTTTCTACAAAGAGAAGGTCACAAGTAGTTTATCCAATTTGTTATGAATAAGTATTTCCATCACTATGTTGTATCTTGTCCAGAAGGGCTTTTAAGTCCTCTCTTAAAACCCCTCTCTCCATAATAATAATTTTCATGGAGAAGATAGATGGCAGCTTGGAAGCTTCACTGTGGTCCAGGGTGTATGATTTAAAGAAATCACTCGTTTGATTATATACATGCAAACAAATAAATTTAAACACAGGCACACTCATCCCCAACACAGTGCTTATGGGCCCTGTGGCAACTCAAAAGCCACACTACCATCCACTACGTTCTGCTCTGACCTTCTCCCCCATGGGTTATTTTTACTAGCAAACTTCAGATTGGGAATTGTTAAAGATTGTAGAGATAAGATGGGTAATGAAGAATTACATTCATAAGTATGTGTTGTGCAAGATAAGGAATACAAATAGATCAGTTGATTTCCAACTTTCTCTCCCTTTGGAATTGTATAACACCTGACCAGCATGTTTAGTGTTACAGGAAGCTGATCAAATTATTAGGCTACCTGAGAGTTTTAGTAACAAACACATAAGTCAAGCATTGAAATTCACATCTCACAAGTGCTTTCCTACATAACCAACCTGCTAAGATCATTCTTCTCTGGTTCAATTTATAATACACAAAAACAAATGATTTATGGTATGTTATCACTAAAATAGAAGTCAAATTAATCTATATTAGTTTAAATAGTATAAATTAATATTTGTATAAAATAGTAAATCAGTTCATAACAATGTACGCTTCCTATAAACATCAAAAAATAGCAGGTGATTTTAAAAAGTTGATAAGTCATTTATTTGTAAGGCTCGGAGACTGAAAATTAGTAACGGTTTCATAAATCTAATTCTTTATTAGGAAAACTAGCCCCAACTTCTTTGTTTCTTCTAACAGCCCAGTTAAAGAAATAAAAGCTTCTAGAAATATTACAAATATGAAATAGATCTCCACAAGCATACAGCCCCCAAGGTTAAAGGGTAAATATGCAAAATTAACAAAAGGACTGAGGCAGCAGATAAATCAAATTATAGCATACATATATCCTGTATTATTTTCAACACTTAAGCACTACTTAGCATTGGAGAAAACCATTTCTTGAATAACTTGATACAGGGAGTGACAAGTTGGAGACTACCCTCATCTTTTAGCTTAAGACATCACTATTTGAAGTGTGACATGTCAGGTTATCTTGTGATACTTCATAACAATTTGTATAATTCCCTCTTGGCTCCTGTGACTGTACTTGGCTGGTTCTCTCCTCTTACTAACCACTTCAGCATTTTGTTTAATGGCTCTTCATCCTCCCTCTGCCCCCTTTTCTTGGCATCTCTCCAAGTTCTGTCCTCAAGCCCCTCCTTCTCCAATTACAACTTCTGTAACATCATTTACTCCATTAGTTTCAACTACCACCCTTATGCAAATAATTCCCAAGTCTTCCCCTATAGCCATAACCACTTCCACTTTATCTACTTCTCTCCAGCTGCCTCCCAAACAACTCCTACTTCGATGTTTTCCATCATCTCAACCTCAGTCTCGCCAAAACTGAACTAATCTGTCCTTCTAAACCCTCTCCCTTGCATACTTCCTCTATGACAGTGGTCAATTCCACCCCCTTCACACACCAAGACTCAATTGTCATCTGCATCCCCATATACAGTTTCAGATAAGTCCTGTAGCTTCTTCTCTGTCACCAAACCCATCCTTTTCCTCACTACCCTCATTGCAAAAAATGCTTGTATGCACTTTGATATTGTTTCCATTGGTGTCTCTTTCCTCCCTGTCTTACTTTCTTCTCAAAATTGTCCCTCTCCTCCTGTTTTATCTATGGAAGAAACATCCTTTTTGACACTGATCATAGAATCATAGAATATCAGGGTTGGAAGGGTCCTTAGGAGGTCATCTAGTCCAACCCCCTGCTCAAAGCAGGACCAATCCCCAATTTATTTATTTTTGCCCTAGATCCCTAAATGGCCCCCTCAAGGATTGAACTCACAACCCTAGGTTTAGCAGGCCAATGCTCAAACCACTGAGCTATCCCTCCCCGCTGCTCTCTTGAATCTCGCTCTCTTGAATCTCTTCACTGACTTAAAGTTCCTTGTTCACAGCCCTTCCAGGGGAGGCTCTTCACCTTCCAAGCCCCACATTATCCTGACCTGCTAATTTCTTTAAGCAAATTCCCTTACAGTAGTTCAAAAGAATTACTTAGAAAGGCACTAAACAGACCTCTTGAGCGAAGCCTGCATTGTTTGACTTATTGGAGTTTTTAAGGGCCAAATTTTGGCCTGTGATGTGTGATTACCAGAAGCTGGGACTGGATGACAGGAGCTGGATCACTCAATAAATTGCCCTGTTCTCTTCATCCCCTCTGAAGCATCTGGCACTGGCCACTATCAGAAGACGGGATACAAGGCTAGATTGGCCATTGGTCTGACCCAGTATGGCCGTTCTTATGTCTGGCTTCCACTAGATTTTATGAGAATCACATGCAACATGCCCAAGTGCAGAATTTGGCTTACAGCAGGAGGATCTTCCCAGAAAGGAAAGGGAAGCCACCACATTTTCACCAGTGAGAGTGTGCACCAGAGTTGAGAGGAACAAAATCAGTCAAAAATGGGGAAAAAAAATCTTTCCTTTGTGCCATAACACCAGCCTAATCCACAATGAAAAGTGTACTGCTGAAAAAAATGGTCCAAGTTAAATAATTGTGTGTTAAGAGTAAACATTAAAGTTAGCGTTCACCTCACTGAACAAATTCAGTACACATGTACACCATTTCCTATTATATTGGGTGCACACCAGCTTGTTTATAGTGCACCAGAAATTAACTCAGGCATGTATAACTGCATCGTGGATTTGTTTAACCCATACAATCCTGACATTCTCCTGAAGTCATTCCTCAGGGGAAAAGTGGAAAAGCTGCCAGAAAGTGGAGGAGCAGAAGGATTTATTCTGAAGGCATTATCTAAAAAAATAGAAGACTTAAAAGCCAAAAGAGAGAAAATAGAAAGTTACCCTTTGCAGTTATAAAAAAGTAGCAAGTGTAAGAGAGGAGAGAAAACATTAGAAACAAAATAAAGAATGGCCCCAAAAACAGAACATCTACAGAAAACACAGAGGGAAAGATGCCAAAAGGAGAAGGGAATATTGAGTATAATTCCAATACTCAGATTTATAATAAAAACTGCTTTGCTTTTGCATGATATTTTCCATTACAATAAATAAGTGTTATAGATGAAGGACAGAAAAGGGAGAATGGCGTGTGTCTGACAGGAAAATGAAGGGGAAGTCAGTGTTAAGAAAATTAAAATATTTTCAAGAATCTCACGTTATTTCTAATTTTGCAGGTGCTCAAGCACAAAATTAAAAGCCAGTGAACATTTGACCTTTACTATATCAATTAACATACTCCTGAGCTATTTTAACACCTTTTGAATTAATTTATTTTTGTAAATGAAAACTTGTGTCATTCATTGTAAAGCTTTATTAATGCCATGCTAGTTTCAAGATTTAAATCCATGCAGATCAGGTCATCACACCATTATTACCTTGGCATGCTCTGTTCTTCCTTGCTCTTTCTTCAATGCACACATCTATGCATTATACATCCACAATTGTAGGAAAAAAGGCAATGAAAGAGTTTTGGAAAAATGCTTATTTTACATATAGCTTGTTCAAAGTAGAGGTATAGTAATTAGTTACATTTTGTGTGTAATATAAACGGGAAGTTCCACTGGGCTGGAACTTCTCTCCATATTTGGCTGTAAAGTACCTAGCATACTTCAGCACCATGAACAATTTTCTCACTCGATATTTAGGTTTGTGTGTGTCTTATTCCAGTCCAGTCAGGGGTAATTTATCCAGGTGTTTCATGCTCTCTCTAGGCAGTTCTACATATTTTATTTCAGTACTGATTTGGCAGTCAGGGCTGGCACAGATCAATGATATTTTGCTTGGCAATTAGATTTATGCATTCTTTTATGCAAGCACAGAGTTCCCTTCCTTAAGAGTTGGTTCAACTATTGCATTTTCCCCCTACTTTCCAGTAGGATAGCTAAGACTTACTAGATTTTTCAGGTAGGATTCTTTCAGCACTGTAAGTCTGAATCAGCAATCCTTTTATATTTGTGGGGAGGAGGAGGCTGAACGCTTTTTCCTTTGTCTCCTGCTAAAAGGAGGGATACATTTAGCCACTATCTTGGCTGGCACAAAAGGTTGAGAGAAAAATAGCTATATAGGTGAATGGATGAGAGGTTCTCAAGCAGTTTGTCCTAGCATAATGCGCGCACACAATAATAAGGCAGCGAGTGAATTAAGCCAAGGATGAAGAACAAAAGCAAAAAACCCATTCTCCCACCTGATCGTGGTTCAATCCCAGCTTCATTTCCCAGGCTTCTGGACTGGATTTTTAAAATGTTGCTTGTGTTCTTCTCTACAAATACCTTCCTTACAAAGATCCTTCCATATCTTTGTTTGCTCCCTCTGGGACCCTGACCAAATCTCTTCTCTACTTTTGGCTCCCACCCAATACCTAACATTGTATTACAAGACCCAACTTGAAACTCTTGGCATGCTACTTTTTAACATACTCAGTGTAACGTTATCAAGACTATTTTCAAAGCTCTTAGTTTAAAATGGCCTATTCCACCATTTTTATCAAGACATTTTTATGTTGTCAGTTTTATGGCCACAATTTTAAAAAAATGCTTTTTAAAAATCTACCCATTTATGGCTGAAGAGGCCTACATGAATTGAGTTGGCATTCCGGAACCGTTTTGCATGGAAATAAGGTTCACATAAAACCAAGATAAAACCTTCATGGGATAGCAGCCAAGTGGGGGTCACAGACAGAATGGACATGGAGACTCAGAATTAAAGTACACTGTGCAGAATGTTTGTGCATGGTGGAGCATGGGCAGCAACAATGCAAACATACATGAATTATAAACAGGATGTTCTGAAACTGACATTTTAGTAAGCACTGCTTCACACTTGGAAAAAAAATGAAACGCATGAAAAGCAACGTACCATTTGGCTTCAGTAGGCAAAAAGCTTAAAGAAAAGACTGGAGATTACCGCTCATATGCAGAGCTAAATGGTAATACATTCCAAAAATTTCATCTGAGAAAAAGTAACAAATTACCACCAAAAAAAAAAAATGGATACAAGTAAACTAAAGCAGTATCAGAGGAATTGTGTCTCAAGAGCAAGTAGCATACAATTTGAAAGACAGATGAAACCCAGAATGGATTCCAGCAGAAGGCCTCCAAATACAAGTTAGAAATATTATATTGTAGCTCTATTAGAGATAAAAATAAGCAACTGAAGCAGCCTATTAGACTGCCACACAAGGATCCTACTCTGCACTGAAGTAAACTACACACCACTAGCTCATACAAATACAGAAACAATTACAATTGTCCAACACCAGAACCTCTTCATGTAGATTCTTTTCTAATATTCTTTTAGAAGCCACTCATTGAAAAGAATGCGGAATGGACTTTCTAAAAGTTTCTAATTTCTCCAATATGCTTCATACCAAACAGCCCCCCTCTCCCAGTCCCTAGACAATTAAGCCTTTTAAAAACTTTTGCTTCCAGAATGTAAAAGAACTATTACCATAAAAATAAAGAATACAGGTAAAAACATGTGGAGGATTAACTCTAAACCAGTAATATTTGTCTTATTGTTTACTGAATTGCAACCATTAACAACAAATTCAGTTTGGTTTTGTCAAACATCAACTAGAAGAAAGATTCCACCCAAGTTGGAGAAATCAAGCAATATTAAAGAAGCAACATGTTTTTCATTTAAATAACTCTATGGAAATGGCTATAGCACTGAGTATACATACTGTGAATTGATTCACAAAGCAGTATGGGAATCATTTAAGACTTGTTCTCAGCCAAACACATAATATGTTAAGCCATTTTTAAATGAAAAAACTTCAGTAAGGAGGCAAGAATAGAGCATATAGAAATGAAGTAGTCAGATGTGTAATTTTCATAATTCAACATCCTGCTAAACCAGGGGTCTCTAAACTTTAGGAGACGAGGGCTACATTTGATTTTTTTTAGGGAGACGAGGGCCCCCCGCTGCCGAAATGCCGCCGAGGTGGGCAGCAGCCTCTGAGCTGCCACCAAAGTGCCACAGACGCAGCAGCATGGGGGGGCCGCACAAATTGAAGCCGTGGGCCGGATCCGGCCTGCGGGCAGTAGTTTGGAGACCCCTGCGCTAAACCATCACCAAATGCAAAATAGTAAAACATTTTCTTTCCACTTTTACAGAGCCACTGAATCTGTAGCAACCTCATTGAATTTAAGCACAAATCAAGTAGCTTCTTTCTTCCTTAAGGCTCAAATAGCAAGCAAGCTGAAAAAGTAACAGAGGATACCATATTTCTACATTAAGACATATACAAAATCTATTTTAAAATCAATTTCAGAGAGAGACCAGCAGGCATGAAAAAAATTAAAGGTTACTTTATGATATACATACATTATACTAGTCCCATTGGAAAAAGCATCCTGAAGGCTTTAGTAAGCCATTGGCGGTTTAAGATTAGAAAAAATTAAATTGTATTTCAGTGATGTGCATTATATTTTCCTGAAAAGTTTAGCTTGTTTGCATGGGAAGCGCAATGTTATTTGAAAGAAAAAAATATGTATTGCTGTAATAAAACAAATTGACCTGAAAGCCAGTAATCTGTTTTAATTCAAGAAATCAGAGTGCTGTATAATATTTCATAGGTTGGAGAGCGTTAAAATGAAAGGCCCACCTACTATTTATTCTATAGTTTTTGAAAATCAGTGCATGCAAAACCCACATTTCCTATTCCAACATTAATTTGTTAAGACTCAGTCTCAAAGGATTTTAACATGCAGTTTTCCTGAAATTTGTTTTGATACACAAGGAGCTCCTATTAGAGAAATGTCCCTTACTCCCATGATCACACTTGATTCTTCATTTCTTAATAGCAAAATATAATCTGAGCCGTTTATACCCAAAATACTTTAATAAAACACCCACGCTGTGACAAGAATGAGACTTTAATCAGTTTTAAGTGGAGTTTTAACACTAAGAGATAAAGGGTTGTTAAACACAATAACAAACGGACATCTGATTTGTATGAGGCATTATCCTGTACATGTCATATTTTGTTGTTTTTGTGTATCCTCAGTGCATAGCATTTACACACAGAGCCACTGTTGCACAGCACAATAGTATTTCAAGAGGCTGAATCAGAGTAAGGCTGCTTGACAGACTCAATTTTCTTTTTTTAGTGTGTGTGTGTGTGTGTGTGTATGTGTATATGTGTGTGTATACACACACACACACACACACACACACACACTCTATATGAAAACAGACTGAAAATTTGAACTGGCAGAGTAAAAGGCAGCTCTGCCAAACTGCAGTTAAAGCCCCTTTTAGCACACAGTTCCACCCCTTCCATCTGCATGCATGACACATTTTTTAACAGTATTTAAAGGTAAACGAGGCACTTTGTGGCAACCACAGGCATCGTTAACATATTGCACAAATTTGCTATAACTAAACATGGAACTTGCACACTGGCACCGTATTTTATTTTTTAAAGCTGAAATGTTTGATGCTGTATGTAAACTCCACTTTAGTTTACAATTTGTGCCACAGCAAAGAATCTTGATGCTATTTATACAACTGCCCTTAAATAACTGTGGCAAAACATTTCGAGTGGGGCTACAGATGACTACGGATGGTACAGGGCCTAACAGTAAGCTCTTATGAAAGTGATGCCTTCAAGTAATTTCAGACATGTAAGCTGCTGCACATCCAAGAGTTTAAGTATACAGTCCAGAAACTCAGAGATTACCTACCGAAAGCATTTCAAGCTAATTATGAATACTGTCATAAATAAAGTTTTAATAAGGACTCAAAAACCTTTCAGTCATAGTAATTCTTGTCAAGTTCTATGGGGATGGTAACTGAAATAAAGTATAGGAGAGTATGTATAATTTATAAAAATGCCATTTTTCCATTTTCAATGACTACACCATAAAATGTAAGCAAGGCTTCTCAAAAACATTGAAACATTCATAATCAAAACCCTCATTCAGACCTTCACATTCCAAAGGAAAAACAACAACAGTGCAAAAGCCCATTATAATGTCATTATTTCCATTCTGGCCATCAGTATTACATACTGGAACCACACATTTAATTTTGATATCATGAGCCCAAAAGTGGGACATGGAACAGTGTCAAAATCAAAGTATTTTAAAGCATGATTATTTTTGTTTCTAAGCCAACATGATTTTCAATTGCTAAAACATGAAACATGTATCAAGGCATAAAGTTAAGTGTCTGGTCTTCAGGTAGCCATTGCCTGCTGGCCAATTTAACAATAGGAATTATGAGTGCTGGACCAGCATTTTTGTTCTGTTAAGACCTTTAAAATGTAATTTAATTTATAAATCAGAAAATCCTAGAATAGCTTTGTTATAAGTTTAGATCATGAATTTGATGAGCAAAATTGACCAATAAATATTGAAAAAGCAAGTTACACCTTTGTTTACCAAAATTTTGGTGAAGTCCTGCCTTGTCTTTTCACAATTCATATTATCTGTTAATGCTGTTGTACTGGGCCCTATGGATCCCAGATTCATGTGTTAACTAGATAAGAACACAGCTACTAAACAATGTCGGCGCCACTAAGTTAATTAAAATTGGACGTTACACCATAAAGCGTAAATTTTGGGGTAGATAGTCCAAAAGTTTGAAGGTCATGGTGTATTTTATAGTGAACAGAATTTTTAAAAATTTCTTCATATCTGTATTCAACAGTACTTGTACTCTGTTAAATTATCTGCAGTCTGGGCATGTCAATCATCGTATTCAAAAGTGAATCTCAATCCTAGTTCTGCTATATCCCTATGAAGGAATGATACAACACTGCCAGTTTAGATATCTAATTCTTTTAATAAGCAAACAACAGATAGAATATTTGGGACATGTTCTACTTTTAAAAAGTACACCTTTATATCTGTGCAGTGTTGAGAATTTATTGCAAGACGGGTTTCCTTTATACCATGTGTAATGTCTCTTTTTAAACATTGTAGGTACTAAGTATTCAAGTAAAATTCCCTAACAGTTAATGACATTTAAAAAAAGTGTGCAAAACTGCAAAACTCATTGTAATGAATGTAATAGAATGTGTACGGTCAAAGGGGTGGAAGGGCTGACAGCTGTTTGATTGAATAAATGCATCCATAAATCTTCAAAATAAACACTAACCTGCAGAATCTCAAATTGAAGTTTCTCGTGCACCGTTATAAAATATTTTATATTTAATGAGAAAAAAGCTTGCAATGCAGCACATGAAGCATTCACAGCAGGTATATGATTGAAAAACTAATAAAATAAGTGTAAGATGTTGACTGATGTAAGTACTAATAGCATCTGACTTTCAGCACTGGCCTTGATTACACTGGAGATGGAGCAGTCATTACAATTGAGAAAAACATTTAATAAATCATTGTCTTTTTTTAGAACAAGTGTTTCAAGCTCATTTTAAGTTGATAGCCTCCACATTTGTATGGTTAAGTCATTGTTGCAGTGTTTCTTATCTGTGACCCCATTATTTTCATATCCCTTCATTTGTGGGTCTTTAAGATGTTGTGGAAGGTTCATTCCTGTACCCCTATATGGAATCACTCCCTCTAGCTGCCTTTTCTAGCACCATTATGCTTAAAAAAATAAAATGCACAAACAACAAGCAGTGACAGCGGCCGATTCCTCAAATGTCCAGGATTAATTACTGCAGCATGCTAAAGAAAGGTGCATGTAAGTAGCCGGATACGGTACATAGTCCAGGGTCCAGCATAATATATTCCTTTCAGAGCATTTCTTTCCATTCCCCTATCCAGAATACATGCATTAGAATGTAGTACAACCCTTTAGAAACTTCTCTTAGCCAACTGCAGACTTATCTGTTGCCACTTAAGTGCAAAGAAAGGGGCAGGATGTGAACCTGTATATCAGAAAGCTTCCCCCCGCCTCCCCAACTGCAGTTGGTGACAGAACACAAAAGGAAAATTTCCTACGCATACACATCAGATCTGTCTCCACTTTTATAAAACTGGAATAAAATGGGAAAGTGCCATCTTTATAGTTCCTAATTGAAATTTGAATGTCCTTTTGACACAAAAAGGTATATACATAACATAGCTACGTAACCTTTTTCAACTGGACAACAAGTGTCAAACCCTGTAGATTTATAGGGCAAAATAAGATTGGTCAGGAAAGAATTGTTCCTATAATTGGTAATCTGACACAATGTTCTATTGCCATTTGAAAAGGTCCTTTTTCAGTTTATTCAAGTTTGTCTCTTTGTGGTTTTTTTTCCCAGATAAAAAAAATATTCAGACTTTTGTAATCTGCGTATGCTGATCTTCATCAAAAGGTTCATTCTCTGGATCAGAGTCAGTGGTGTCAGAATATCTATAATGATCAGGTTCATTGTCACTAACGTCCGGTGTTACTGAAGCAGAACTGCTAGCCTCTGGATTTGATGGCTCCTCTGTTTTTGTGAAAAATAGTTTCACCTAGGAAAGAAAGAAAACAAAAAAAGTTAATATCTGAACTTTTCTTTCTTAAAGTAGGGGAGACAATACAGGCCAAGCCTACACTTAGAAGGCTTTGCTTGTATAGCTATACTAGTAAAGTGCTCTTAGCGTGGACAGTTTACACCAGAGAGCTTATTCCAGCTCTGCCTAGTGACATAAGTTAAGCCAACAAAAGCACAGTATTGCTAGGAAAACTGCATCTACACTGGGGTTTATTGCCAGCATGGCTATGTCAGTCACAAATCATACCCCTAATCAACATAAATATGTCAAAAGTTTGTAGTGTAATCTTGATGACTGTATTGGCTTTAGAGATTGATTTTAAAGGACCTATGTGATTTGGCATTCTACCATGTACATTTGTTTAAAAACCTCTATCAACTACATACAACCTTGAATTTTAAACTTTTGGCATATAAAATTCTGAGTCCCAAATCTAACACCTACAAATTTTTCAGTAGCACAAATGCTAAGAGTCATGAACCTATGTCAACAAACAAGTACTTTAGGAAGGGACCATTAGGTTCTCCCATGATCATCATAAGCATTAAGAAACACCCAATTACAATCACTACTATTGTGCCCTTTGTGGCACTATTACTCACTACCAATTATCCTTTTTTTCTTTACCCATCTTTATACAATTTATATATCAGTGGTATTAAATACTGGTTAAAACAGATGGATATTGTAGTGATGTTTCCAAATAGCAGAAGCATCCTCAGTTAAAAATTGTCTTATGGCTAGATAGTACAGTACAGACCCATTTATGTGCGGATGTTGGGAGTCAAGCCGTCATGACCGTGTGTTAATTGACCGCAGGATAAGAGGGCCATGCTGAAATATCTTAAGATATCTATATATACACACGTATAATTATATAGGATTACATACGTATTCACAGCATCCCAAATACTGCAGGCCTATCTGTTAACAGCGCTTTGCAAGAATATAAATTCAATGTCTAAGCACGCGTGATACCAATGCATCTTTACCAATATTGGCTATCAAAAGGAAGAGGAAACGCCAATAGGCCCACAACACGTTTCCGCTCTGCACTTCCTGCCGATTTCTATGTCAGTGAGTTAGTGAGCAAATCTGCAGTACTACATAGCAAGTTCCTGTACCGCATGTTAACGAGTCTCGTGTGTTAAATAGGTAGCACTGGGAGGCATGGCGCTACTGCGCGTTAAGCGGGGTCACGTGTAAACAGGTCTGTACTGTATATAGAAATGGCACCTTCTTCCACAAATTGAATCTCCATGTGGATTCAGTCATGTCTGTTCACTTAAAACAAGGTTGAAGACTCTGAAGTAGACAGTGTTAATTAATAAAATTACAGTTATGTTTACACTTGGGAACTGAAACGAATTAATTTACTAGAGTTGGTTTAAGCACAAGTGGCTCTGTACTTGCATTAATCATTTGTATTCTGAATCAATGCAGTTAGCCATGTCACCACCATTCTTTAGCACTCTTCTAAACCTGTAATACCTCCTAGGTTTCAAACAGCTCCCAGAGCAGTAGATTCCAGAAGACTTTGCTAAAAGTAAGTTAATCCAAACAATATTTGGTATGCATTGTTCTGTGATCCCCCATAATTTTCATATTCCTTCATTTGTGGGTCATTTGCAGAATGTGTGGGGAACACACAAAAGTTTTATAAGATAAGAGTACGAAAGGGTTCTTGGAACAAGGACTTAAAACACAAGCTTCCGAGTGACATGAACAGAATCAGATTATGGAACAAATGCTGAGACAGGAGGCAGAGAGTATGCAATCTTGCACACCAAGGAACTCAACTCATCAAATATTTGGGGTAGAGCTGGTGGATCCACTTGTCAGCCTATGAAGAGACAATACAAGCAGCATAGAGACTATTATATCCCTTCGGTTTCCTACTTGCTGCTAGAGTGGATCTGTCAAGTTTGAGTGTTTTAATTTTTCAGACCATGACCATATTCATAATTTATGTTGTGTAAGTTTATCAAAGAAACTCTTCAGAATTAAAGACAAAAGTTACAATTTAAATTCCAGTATCAGTTACTGAATTCTTAAGAACAGATAAACTTAAGCAAAGACATACCCAGATATATTACTTGCCTCAGCCTAGAAAGTTCTGTAACAAATGGTTCCTAGATAAACATGTTTTGATAATGCAGTATATATTAAACTACATGCAGCTCTTCAAAATTCTGTTTATTCTATTCTTTTAAAAAAAAATACTGACCTTGAAGTTTGGAGAGAAATATCTGTTGGCTTTGTCTTTATTTGCCTTGTCTAGATCATTTTTTGTTAATGTAAGGATTAGATATTCCTTGTCATTATCTGAGCGTTCTGTGCTGAAAATACCATCAAGTTCCTGATCTCCAACTAGACTTCCATTTTCTACTTTGTCTGAATTTTCATCCAGTCCTATGAAGAATGTATTTACCCAAAAATGAAACATTTTTTCCTGTGGGGAAAAAGCAAGCTTGCTTTAGTATTTACAAATGGTATATTATCTTATTTTAATGCAATACAAGCATCATCTGGTTTTTAAAAATTGATGAGTTTAACAAATACCAAAACCATTAGTCTTCCTACATAACACACAGATCATATCTATGTTAATCGCCACATGGATTTTCCTCAGGTAATCAAAAAAATTTTTTTAAAGGGTCTTTCATAAACCAAAAAGGCTTCAATAAATTAAATGGCCAAATCTACAAAATGGGAGATTAAAAACTTAGTACAAGTAGCAAAAAGTGCCAAGAAAATAGTTACCAGGCATATAAAATAAAATTTTATTTTGTACACAGATACAAACAGTAGCTGCTTCCTGCCACACAATACTTACCAGGCTACCTGGATCAATAGCACTGATAGTCAGTGAAGGACATCTGTTTTAATATTTGTAATTTAATTAGTTTTCCATTCAACAGAATATTTTGCTTTTCTTAATTTTATATGAAAATGTTGTGGTAAGAAAGAACACTCTTCAATACTGAAAATATCTGAAAAGGATTAATTTTATTCCCTCACATAGATCACCTAAAAGCAAATGTTGGTTAAAATGGCGGGATGGGGTGGGGGTAGGGGGAGAACAGGAGGTCAGCCCCTGGAAAAGGTATTTGCAGACTTTCTGAAAAGAAAGTAAAGTAATATGTTTATTGAGATGCCCAGTTATATTTGCTGGCATATCTACTGATCAAATCAAGGTTGAAACGTTTTCTCTTAAGCATTCCTAATGGTTCACCTTTGACAGTAACCAGGGAATAGTTATTACCTGCACAAAAAGTATAAACCAGTTTCTTGCACGGCAGTGTTCCAGTGTGCACATGCAAACAGATGTAAATATTTAATCCAAGTCTCAGACTGATTTATACATTCACTGATGTAACATACAGCTAATAACTACCAATAATTTATTGTTGGTTTTAATTAGAGGTGTTGTGCGATACTATTGCAGATGCCTGTTTTTTCATATACACTCCTAGGCAAGCTGCAATAAAGGTGTTTTGTACTTTACTGGGTTCAATCTCTGATGAAAGTTAAGATACTATTAAACTTATCTATATTAAGGGGTTATAAAGGTTAATATCCATATCTAGTTTTCTCCTCCATACTGTCCAACCAATACCAGATCTTCAATGTCATTAATGTCTGGGTCCAGACTCTCTCTAAGATTGCTTCTCTCCCTGAAACCCACCATGACAAATTTATTTCCTTCTTGATTCCCCTCCTGACATAAAACTCAAAATGGATTTTACCACCTTCAGAGCAATATTTTCAACATTGCTACAGCCCTTCCCACAATAGTTACCTTGAAGAATGACCTAGCAATACTGGGGGTAGGAGGGGTGTCCACAAAAAAGCAATGGTCTTAATGAAACTATGTATTTTTATTAGTGCCCATATAACATGATGGAATCAGATGTGTTTCTAACCAAAAAAAAAAAAAAAGCCCAACCCTTCCAGATGACCCCACAGTGCTGATGATTTGGAAGGGTTGGGGGTGGCACAAACGCTGCAGTGGCTCTACACCAACTCAGCATTCCTTATGCTGCAAGAATTCTTCATGGGCTTTGAATTTCATCTCTGCAACTGTTTCATTACTATTTTACTTATGCATAAACACAGCCTCCCATGGATGTGTGTATATTCCTATCATTATGGAGAGGATATACCCACCTTCAAGGAAATTTGAGATCAAGGGCAGATTTGCAGATCCCTAACTGGGAGACAGGTGGCAATGATAGCCAAAATTGCCTTTATGTGCAATTAGCTAGAGAATTACCACTGTTCTCCAATATGTACCTCACTGACATCATTCATGCCTTTGTGAATCTCCCAACTGGATTATTGGAATGCATTGTAAGTGGAGTTACCCCTGAAGATTCAATACATTGCAAAACATAGATCCTCACTCAGTCAACAATATCAAACAAGTATACATCACTTGTCATCCAAAGGCTGCATTCATTTTCTTTAGTTTCCAGGTGAAATTACATATGGAAAGCCACAACTTGAAAGTCATGTGTTGTCTGGGTCCTGAATACTGGACAGAAACTCTCCTACATGGCCAACATTTTAGATTAGCTAAGGTGGTGATGAACAGTCATTAGATTAAGATGTTTGAACTGGGGGCACATCACTCATGGAACTTGGGAACTAGGTCCACTCCCCTGATGGTGCCTCTGAGCTCAAATCTACTGAAAAGGAGGTTTTGACAGTCTTATTAGGAATCTGAGGTGTTCCCTAATCTCTTTTTAATACCCAGGAAGGGCAGGTGTCAGAGATGGCAGCCACAATTCCCTTAAATGGCTCCATGACTGCCTGTGTAGATAAGCAAGAATCTTGGAAGGAAGGTGTTTATTTTTAAGTTCTGCTCTTCGTTTATTTCTGGAAGCCTATGACATCATGAATACAGGTGAGGGAGAGAAATCCTCTCAGTGGGAGGTGCTGTAGTCTGAGGACACGTCTTCTCTGGCAACGTTAAAGCGCTGCCGGAGCAGCGCTTTAACGTGGCTTGTATAATTGCGGCATCGTGCTTGAAGAGAGCTCTCCCAGCGCTCCAAAAAAAAAAAAAAAACTTCCCTCCAAGAGGGAGAAATAGCTACCAGTGCTGGGAACGCGGTCCCCAGTGCTGGTGCACTGTCTACATTGGCACTTTACAGCGCTGAAACTTGCAGCGCTTGAGGAGTGTTTTTTCACACCCCTGAGCGAGAAAGTTGCAGCGCTGTAAAGTGCCAGTGTAGACAAGCTCAGAGGTTGAATAGATACAGTCTGCATACAAAGCAATTCAGAGTCTGGAAAAGACCTACAGGGCCTCACTTTGCTGCCTTCATGGCAGAGGAGAAGAAACTCTTGTCTCTACAGCAATGCAATACCAAGACTATGGCCTTGGCTACACTCACGAGTTACAGTGCAATAAAACCGCCCACAGCGCTGTACCTCACTGACCGTCTACACTTGCAAGGCACGTACAGCGCTGTCTCCCCGCAGGTACAGCGCTGCTGGTACTCCACCCCCCCAACATCCAGATTCTTATCGGCCACACCAGCTGCCTCCAACATCTGTAGCTTCACCACCCAGCACTGGAAACTATGACCCTTACCCACTGCACTCAACCCCCATCCCGAATGATAGACATTCTGAAGTGCAGCACTCACTGCACAACACTCCAGACAGGAAGGCCGAGTATGAGAGCAGGACATACCATAACCTGTGATTGAACCGTTCCCCAGACCACCCACCACCCCCTTGCCCTTTCTGTCTCACAAGCACTTGTGTTTCTTTTTAATACATGTATTTTCTCTTTAATAAATGGATTCTTTGGATGTGAAAACATTCTTTATTATTGCATAAAGTAAAAGATACCTTAGCCCAGGAAAGAAACAGGCAACGCAAGTCAGCTTAGCAAACACAAATCAGCTTAGCAAAGAGATTCCTAATAACATTGGAATCACTTCACTTCAGGGCCGTGCAGGGCAGCAGACATTACTGGTGGTTTTCAGCCTCAAATTGCTCCCTCAAGGCATACCTAATTCTTTCAGCCCCACGCTGGGCCCCTCTAAAAGCCCTGCTCTCTGGTTGTGCAAATTCAGCCTACAGGTGTTGAACCTCTCAGGTCCACGCCTGAGTGAACATTTCACCCTTCCCTTCACAAATATTATAGAGGGTCAGCCTGTAATTGAACCATTCCTTGCTGGTATCAAGGCTCCCTGCGTAGGGTTTCATGAGCCACGGCATTAAAGGGTAAGCGGGGTCTCCAAGGATCACAGTGGGCATTTCAATTTCCCCTACCGTGATCTTCCGGTCTGGGAAAAATTTCCCGGACTGCATCTTCCGGAACAGGGCAGTGTTCCGAAAGATGCGTGGGTCATGCACCTTTCCGGACCAGCGTGGGTTAATGTCAACGAAACACCCACGGTGATCCACAAGCACCAGTAGAACCATGGAGAAATACCCCTTCCGATTAATGTACTCGGATGCTAGGTGGGGTGGTGCCAGAACAGGAATATGCGTCCCATCTATCGCCCCTTTGCAGTTAGGGAAACCCATTTGTTCAAAGCCAGCCACAACGTCCTACATGTTACCTGGAGTCACGGTTCTTCTGAGCAGGATGCGATTAATAGCCTTGCAAACTTGCATCAGCACGATTCCAACGGTCAACTTTCCCACTCCAAACTGGTTCGCTACTGATCGATAGCAGTCAGGAGTTGCAAGCTTCCAGATTGCAATAGCCACCCGCTTCTCCACCGTCAGGGCAGCTCTCAATCTCGTGTCCTTGCGCTGCAGGGTGGGGGTGAGCGCCTCACACAGTCCCATGAAAGTGGCTTTTCTCATCCGAAAGTTCTGTACCCACTGCTCGTCATCCCAGACTTGCATGACGATGTGATCCCACCACTCTGAGCTGGTTTCCCGAGCCCCAAAACAGCGTTCGACGGTGCACAGCATGTCTGTTAATGCCACAAGCAAGTAGGTGTCGTACGCGCTATGCTACTCGACATCATCGTCGGACTCCTCGCTGTCACTTTGGATCTTAAGGAAAAGCTCGACTGCCAAACGTGACGTGCTGGTGAGACTCATCAGTATTTTCCTCATCAATTCGGGGTCCATTTCCCGCAGACCGAAACGGAACACAGATCACGCTGCAAAGAAACCGTTGAAAGATGGCGCCAAATGTGGACGGAAACACAGGGATTGCTGGGATGCAAAGCGATGCATCACGGGGCGTTGGGACAGGACCCAGAATGCACCATACCCCACACCCCCTTCCCACAACCCACGGCGCCAGAATGGGAAGAGGTGTTCTGTGGGATACCTGCCCATAATGCACCGCTCCCAAAGCCGCTGCAAGTGCTACAAATGTGGCCACGACAGTGCGCTGGCAGCTGGCAGTGTGGACAGGCTGCAGCGCTTTCCCTACTCAGCTGTACGAAGACGGGTTTAACTCACAGCGCTGTACTTCTGCAAGTGTAGCCATAGCCTATCTGTACCTATTTTTTTGCCACTAATATTCAAGTTTTCTTTTCCCCTCCTTTTGCTGTTACAAGGGAGTCAGAGAATCGCAGCCATCTATAGGTGCTGTTGTGGGAGAAGAAGATACTGTGGTATTAATGTCTACAGCAGTAGTCAGGGAGAAGTTGTAGTGCTTCACTAATTCTTCTGCTCCTTAGCCTCTTGGATGGGTAGGCTAGGCTATCAGCAAGTTTATAGTTTGGCAGGGTCTAAGGGCCTAAGGGCTGGTCTACACTGTCAATGCCGCGGCAGCACTTTAACGTGCCTTGTGTGGTCACGGTGCAGCGCTGGGAGAGAGCTCTCCCAGTGCTCAAAAAAACAAAAAACAAAAAGCCACCTCCACGAGGGACGCAGCTCCCAGCGCTGGTGCACTGTCTACACTCGTGCTTTATAGTGCTGAAACTTGCTGCACTCCACACCCCTGAGCAAGCAAGTTACAGCGCTGTAAAGTGCCAGTGTACACAAGCCCTATGTTTCCGTTGCTCTATACTATTTTGTCATTTACACCCACACCACAGAGGTGCGAAAAAAAAGAATGGTAGTGCTTTGCACTGGTGTTAATGGCTACACAAGGTTTAGAGCAATGAAGCAGGGACGAGAGTTTTTGGGAGCAGACCATGGTGATTTCTCCTTGAAGTACAATGGGGAGAGGTTTTCTGCCAGATGCAGGAAGAAGTCTGACCAGGGAAGTGAGTCATTTCTTGGCATAGAGTTTTGTCCTCCCTGGTTCTCAGACTCAGACTTGAAGGTCAGAAGGGACCACTGTGATCCTCTAGTCTGACCTCCTGCACATTGCAGGCCATAGAACCTCACCCACACACTACTGTAATAGACTAACCTCTGGCTGAATTATTGAAGCCCTCAAATTATGGTTTAAAGAGTTTAATTTACCAAAAATTCACCATTTACATTAGTTTAAACCCACAAGTGACCCGTGCCCCATTCTGCAGAGCAGGGTAGAAAAGGGTTCTTGGTCTGTGCTGAAAAGAGTGCTGAGAAAATATATCTAAGCACTGATAAGTGTGCCATGGAACCTACAAATGTAGTACTGTAATTGACTATGCTGGAAGGAAGCACAAAAAATTAACAAGTTACCCAACAAGAATCACTAGAATCCTGAAGCAATAGCAGATGACATGCTGGACCTCAGGGGGAGCACCTCGGCTGACCAGAGGCAATATAAACATTCAAATCAGTTTGGAAGGACAGCAATTATACCAGGGAGGAGCTGGCATGAAATGACCAGTAGGGGGGCTGGCTTATATTTCACCCAATTACTCTCGAAGGTTAAAAAAAACCAAGGAAGCGTTCCAAACTTGTGCTAAAGAGCTAAGATTCAGGCATGAGAACTATGTACATATAATATTGTAAAAAATTTTAAATTAAAGTTTACATTTAAAATACATTTCCTGATACTTTAAGACTCTTCTAAGAGGAAATCACAACAACACAAGGATACTGCTCCTTCTTAACTCTGTTTTCTTTTTTATTTCCCCTATGTCCACCTTTCTTAGTCTAGGGAGGCTATATAACTAGAAGTCCCCTTGATACTACTTTCTCCACACCTACCAGTGTGCCTTATATTTATTACTTTTTATGTTCAGAAAAGGAATTTTAAACATTTCTAGAAAATGTTGATGGCTCTCTGAGCCCTGTATAGCTTCTCCTGAACTAAAGTGCCTGGTTTAACAGGTGAGGAATAAGAAATAGTCCCAATTAAATACAAAAGTTTAAAATTCACAACTACTTGCAAAACAATAAGAGTGAATACAGGATACATGGTGGAGTAGTACACAGGTTAACTACATTCGTTTGGAATGACATGCATAATTTGTTCGTAGCTTTGCCAATTGTCAGTAATCTAGTCATCCACAAATTTAGCTGATAAAACCTTTACATCCCACCACAAAGTATTGCATATACGTTATTCACAGACATCATATGTATGCATTTGGCTATAAAATGAAGGCATCTCCTTGCTTTACAATCTCTTGACTTCTCGTCTCCTAAACTACTCCAGTATCATCTTGTTCTTACGTTTTGTCTTAACTCAGAATCTAAGCTCCTCTGGATAGCGAATCTTGCCCACGTATTGTGACATTGTAATAATGGCTATCAATTAAATATAGAATTGGTTATAAAAGAGTGAAAAGCAAGTGTTCCAAGTTAATCTAAACTTTACATTTTGCCCTCAACTGCTCCCTCCCCTATAGAGGTAAAAAAAACCCAACAACAAACAAAAAAAACCAACCACCTTATTTTACCTCTGTCTCCTAATGAGAATAAACTAAGCTCTCAGGTGCCTGTTAGCACTTTAGATGCCTCTCCATAGCTTCTCTGAAAGCTAATCCACCACATAGGAGTGTACAAGCCTTTTTTTTTTTTTAAGTTAGGTATCCCCGTATCTATGCTACTGCATGCATACCTCTCTAGCATAATTTTTACCTACCTTCCACACACAACATTATTCTTCTTTCAAAAGGGTTCTCAGACTAGCCCATATTCGTTTTGTGGCAGAAGTCAGGATTTTGGCAAAGACATCAGAGGCTTCAACTCTGCAGCTACCCTCGGCACTGAAAATAACTCCTAATAGACCCAAGCCCTACAACAGAAGCACCCAGTTCCCACTTGCACTGCACCTTTACAATATTTCCCTCGATGGAGAGAACAAACCTTTTTCAACATCTTGTTCTGTTTGTGGAAGAATTCTACTTTGATATCACCGCACACCGGCAATGGTTGAGGGAATTCAAAGTACATGTATTTGTCTTCTCGTCTTGGGGGTCCTGAAGGGGAGGTAAATATCTTTACCTTTAGTTGGTATACCACAAACTGAGGATCTGCATGGTAAAAGATAGAAGAATATTATTTCACAAGTAATACCTTTTAACTGTCAAAACCTGTGTTAACAGACTCTCAAAGGATTATAATTTGCAATATGTACAACAGATTTTAAATGTATATACTTAGAACTATCCAATGTGATATGGTAAACAAGAAAATAAACCACTTTTCTGAAAGATCTTTCAAAACATTAAAGCATAGAAGCGTTGCCTAGTAGAATCCTGTAACTTTCGTAATGTCAGAATTTCCACCTATGATACCATAGTAAGATGCTTAGATGTTTATTCTACATTCTAATTTATAATAAAACTATGGTAAGAAGTGACTATGTAAAAATGGCAACTTCTTAACAGTTTGATCCGTTTGTATATTCAAAACACATAGTAGTGTCTGCTTATTTTAATGACAAAGGTAAGTTTTCTACTTTTTAATCTTGTTTGCACTGTAGAGCCAAGACAGTTATGCCAGAATAAACTGGATTCTATTCTGATTTACATGTAAACAGAACTGTTAACTAAATTCCAATTACTGTGTCAAAAATGTGAATCTCAACAAATGCAGAAACACACTAACAATGACAACAGGGTTATGAAATCTGAATTAATCCGGCCCACAGAAGCTTTACTGCTAGCGCTGATTCATAAAACATAAGCTATTTAACTTTTAACTCAAGTTAAGTGGGCAGGGATAGGAGTTAGAAAAGCTTTTACACTTGTAAACTAAGCATATTTGATCTAGAAATTACCGAAAGAAAACATGAAATCCAGCAACTTTACCACAATCACTTTTAAGACTAGAAACACACTAAGTTAAATCCTATCCGTTCATATCTAATCCAGGCTGTTCACTGGGCATCTAAGGGATTGGGCCAGGGTGGCCGACCTGTGGCTCCGGAGCCACATGTGGCTCTTCAAAGTTAATATGCGGCTCCTTGTATAGGCACTGACTCCGGGGCTGGAGCTACAGGTTCGAACTTTCTAATGTGCAGGGGGTGCTCACTGCTCAACCCCTGGCTCTCCCCCCATTCCTGTCCCCTCCCCTGAGCCTGCAGTGCCTTTACTCTCCCCTCTCCCCCCCCCCCCCCCCCCGCCTCCTGCATGCCACGAAACAGCTGATCAGGAGGTGCAGGGAGGGAGCGGAAGGCGCTGAGCGGGCTGCCGGTGGGTGGGAGGCGCTGGGAGCGGGGTGTGGGAGCTGATGGAGGGCTGCTGACATATTACTGTGGCTCTTTGGCAATGTACATTGGTAAATTCTGGCTCCTTCTCAGGCTGGCCACCTCTGGGATTGGGGAACTAATCTTGCCCTTGACTTTGAAGCAACTTTGAATCTATTATTGCAGTCTCAGAATTGTAGTCTACAGTGGTCTCCAAAGTGGGGTGCGCTAGGGTGACCAGATGTCTCGATTTTATAGGGGCAGTCCCAATTTGGGGGTCTTTTTCTTATATAGGCTCCTATTACCCCCCCAACCCCGTCCCAATTTTTCACTTTTGCTGTCTGGTCACCCTAGGGTGTGCGCACCCCATGGGGTGCGCCAGAGGATCCCAGTGGGTGCACGGCAGGAGGAGCGCCACCGGACGGCACTCTGCCGTTTTTTTCCTTCGGTGGCATGCCTGTGGCGGGTCTTCCCGCCTTCTTTCTTCGGTGTCACCCTGAGGGTGCGTGATCCAAAAACTTTGGAGACCACTGGTCTCCAGCCAGAGCACTCCAGCTAAAGGGCTGCATAGCATGACACTTACAACTGCATCTCCTCACTCAAACCCTCATATACAGGGTCTTCAAATCCTACCACAACTCCTCTTTCTGCAGAAAAGCCACATTGATCCTGCTGAGTCAGGGGCCTCAGAACTCATGGAAGGGGTGGTAATATTTAGCTCTTTATGTCTGTTAAGTTAATACCATCCCAACAGGTACAAACCGAACATACAGAGATTCAAGAAGTAGTCAATTACAGGTTTGCTACCTGAAATAGCATTTAAAACCTCATAGAAACCACACTTTTGTGACGAAAAACACATTGTGGTATTTCAATGCGTTTGTCTAATAATTCATTAACTCACCAGGAGTAGAAGTAATAGAGAAGCTTATCAAAAAGTACAGGTTTAAACTTATATGCAGATTGCTAATGTAGAAAGCCATCTAAGGATAATTTTAAAATAATAATTTTAGCATTCACTTTTTGTATGATGAGGCCTGAATTTTGCTGAACAGATATTTGCAAATATATCTGTGCAATCTTCACTTTACCATTTTGGTGGTTTCTCTTTTTTGTTTGCAGACAGCCTCCTCCCTTCCTGTTCCTGCAAATTAAGCTAGTTTTTATGTATCTCTATAAAAAAAAAAGTAACCAAGTGCAGGTTAAGTCTATGTATGTTCAGGTTGTGTATTGCAATGGCATTAGTTTCAGTATATTGCCCCTTACAGTAATTCTAATACCAAAATGATGGAAAGCAACATTTTTGTACGTTAATAGAACATGAATGCATACTACCATGCAGTTATTACTTTGAAATGCAGTCTCCCAGAGACAAAGGTGAATACAGATTTTCATTAAAGAATTCAAGTCAGCTGACAATTTCCTTTCCAATATACAGCATACTCGCAAACCAGACAGACTTACATCTGGCTAGATATATGTTTATTAGCCTCTGAAATAAGCCCTTCCTTCAGAAAGAAGCAATCATTACAAATTCAGTAGAATCACATATTTTAGAGTCCAATGAGAAGAAAAATGTCATGAGTTGGTTCAACAATCATGGGGATTACATTGCATTTGAGAGTCTATGTACCACTCACAGAACCAAAACTTTATTTTTCAGCACTATTATTTCAGTAATGTTACTGTGTTTTTAATTGACTTTTGAATAACCAAAAAACTGCACTTTTAACTTCTCAACCACTTTAAATGTTTCCCCAATGTAAAGTTTAATGAAACAGCACCTGTCTGTAAGATGGTGTAAAACAAATCCCACACAGGCTACATGGAACCCTTGCAAGGATGAAAGAGTGCATAGCCCAGGCATCGGCAACCTTCGACACGCAGCTCGCCAGGGTAAGCCCCCCTGGCAGGCCGGGATGCTGTGTTTACTTGCCGCATCTGCCTGTTCGGCCGATCGCGGCTCCCACTGGCCCTGGTTCGCTGTCCCCGGCCAATGGGGGTTGCGGGAAGCAGCGCAGGCCGAGGGATGTGCTGGCCGCCGCTTTGCAGCCTCTCCTGCCAGGATTTGAAACCAACAGATTCCAAGACTCTAAACAGGATTCTTTATACTGCTAAGACATCTTACTGCTTAAAAAGGTAAGATGGTCCTGCTATGTAATGGCATTAGTATGTTGCCTCAGTCACAAGGAGCTACGTAAGTAACTATACACAAATTCAAATATCTATACATTTTAACAGATACGATCCATTAATATGGAGTAAAGGGTACTTACTGCAAGTTCCGCCACTGAACATTGGAATTGTTTCAAACATCATCTTATGAAACAGCAGTGCCACTGGTCTATAATCCAGGTGATTCTTTAACAGGTAACTATAGTAATACACATAGCGTCTCTGACTGGGAATAGTTACTCCCTAAATAAAGAGAAACCAAACATCAAAAACAATCCAAACCATTAATTAGTGTTCACTTTAATTATTAACAGGCAGAAGCCAATTAATGTCAAGCTAATAAAATCAGTTCTAAGTTACAGTGGACACAAGTTTAACAATAATGTATCTTAGTGGTAATACCATCTTCATTGCTGGAAATCAGGAGCTGGAAAAAGTTACCTCAAACCCGTTAGTCCAAAGCCTAAACCCACTAGCCAAAGGAAAAAATTGCCTCCAAACCAATTTCCTGGTTGGGGTGGGGGGGAAAGAGAGGTGAAGGCGTCCTCTATACATTTTTTCCCTCTTTCCATACACAGCCACACACCTGCTTTACCTTTCCTGCAAAATCTTCAAATGCAGGTAGACCACATGAGGAGCAGCGAAACAGCATAACAGCACAGGGTCCAGCTTCTCTTACATTGTGCTAAAGGATTTTTCAACTCATGTACATATAAGTTCTACAAGTGACACGAGGCAAAAAGTATTACAGAATGCTACCCTCAATTTTATATACTAAATTAATATAAAAACTCAAAAGGCCATAAAACAATCTATAACATGACTTTGCTTTGTAGAAAAACAGATTTCAATTAGTAGCAGCATATATTTAGTGGGAAGGCCACATGAACCACCTGTATTTTTAAAAAGTCTCTACAGGATTTATGCTCCTACAAGATTTCAATTCTGTATTATGTTGTAGCTATGCTTGCTAACACCACCTATAAAATTACAGTGCCGCTACTATTGCCTTTATGAAACACATTGCGAGAGGTTTCACAGAAATTAGAAGTGGAAAGATCTATTAGATTAGGCCAATTAGCTCAACTCCGTGTCTCACTATAGGATTTTTCAACTACACTGCATTAACTATTTGTTTTGAGAAACTACACTTGTGGAATAACTTCCCTAAACTGATTTTTTTAACTATTTTACAAATTGAATGCAGCAATAAGTTAATCAAAAAATATCCTGGCTTATTCGTTTTTGGTATTTTCAGAACAAAATTAGTGACAAAACATGGTCAATATTTTTCCTAGAGAATTATACAGTTCAAAACAATCTACAATATAGTATGTCACTTACAGTATACAGATTCAGACAGAAGTAGTACATATTACAATAAGAAAACTAGCTATAATTTTTTTCTGAGAAAGGTCTTTTGCATTTATTTATACATATACACACAGACACACACTTTGGTCTCAGTAACTGGTATGAAGCTGAACATGTTAATTTAGGAAATGTCCCAACTCTGAAGAGGCATGCAGCATTTGGCCTGGAAGTACTTTTTGTAGGGCTGCCAATTAATCACAGTTTTAATTGCACTGTTAAACAATAATAGAACATCAACTGAAAATTATAAATATCTTGGATGTTTTTCTACCTTTACAAATATATGCATTTCAATTACAATGCAGAATACAAAGTGTATAGTGCTCACTTTATATTACAAATATTTGAACTGTAAAACAGAAAATATTTTTCAATTCACCCTATACAAGTAATGTAGTTCAATCTATTGTGCAAGTCTAACTTACAAATGCAAAATTTTTATATAAAACTGAACTTAAAAAACCCCAATGTAAAACTTCAGAGCCTCCAAGTCCACTTAATCCTACTTCTTGTTCAGCCAATCGCTAAGATGTCTGTTTACATTTATAGGAGATAATGATGCCCGCTTATTTACAATTTCTTCTGAAAGTGAGAACAGACATTCGCACGGCACTTTTATAGCTCGCATTGCAAAGTATTTACGTGCCAGAAATGCTAAACATTCATATACTGCTTCATGCTTCGGACACCATTTGAATGCAAATGCTTCCAAGATGATGACGCTCATTAAAAAATGTGTTAATTAAATTTGTGACTGAACTCCTTTGGGGAAAATTGTATTTCTTCTGCTCCATTGTTTTACCTACATTCTGCCATATAAATTTCATGTTATGGCAGTCTTGGATGACGATCCAGCATATGTTGTTCAATTTAAGAATACTTTAATTGCAGATTTGACAAAACGCAAAGAAGGTACCAATATGAGATTATCAACCTTCTGTTGGTGGCAGATGATGATGATGAACATGGGTCAGTCCATACTGCTTTGGATCATTATTGAACAGAAGCCCTCATCAGCAGGGAAGCATGTCCTCTGGAATGGTGGTCGAAGCATGAAGGGGCATACAAATGTTTAGCATATCTGGCATGTAAATACCTTGCAATGCCGGCTACAACAGTGCCATGCGAACGCCTGTTCTCACTTTCAGGTGACATTGTAAATAAGAAGCGGGCAGCATGACTTCCCATAAATGTAAACAAAAGGTGTTTGTCTTAGCGATTGGCTAAACAAGAAGTAGGACTAAGTGGACTTGTAAGCTCTAAAGTTTTACATGGTTTTGTTTTTGAGTACAGTTATATAAAAAAATAATTCTACATTTTTAAGTTGCACTTTCACAATAAAGAGATTGCACTACAGTACTTGTATGAGGTGAATCGAAACATTTATTTTCTCTATTTTACAGTGCAAATATTTATAATAAAAAATAATATAAAGTGAGCATTGTACACTTTGTATTTTCTGTTGTAATTGAAATCAATATATTTGAAAATGTAGAAAACATGCAAGAATATTTAAATAAATGGTATTCTATTATTGTTTAATAGTGTGATTAAAACCACAATCAATTTTTTAATTGACAGCCCTAATTTTTGCCTTTATAAAAATGCTGCAAAAATAAGGCCTTTTACAACTCCAAATGTTTCTATATTACATACAATAGATTTTTCCCCCCCTATGGTACCTATACAATGGATGTCTACAAGTAGCTGTCACAGACAACTCAGTCTGATGACAAGGTTTCGACTTCAGGCATCACCTCAACAGCTGCTTTATCAGATCAATTTCTTAAAGAAGCTTTTAAATATTTTCCTAATACAAGTCTGGACTTCGTTTAAATTCGAAAACATAGCCCTTATCCTAAAAATGACTAACATGCAGCTTGGCAGGGCTTCAGAAGGGGGGGAGCTACATAGAAAAACAGATACAGATAGGAAAAAGTTTCCTCTTCTACTTATATCATCTCCACTCTGGAACACACGCTTTGTACAGGAATCTCTCCAATCCTTACCAAGACAGCTAACATTGAGACCAGACCGAGGGAGAAATAGTTATATGGTAATAGTCGATACTCTGAATGCTGTATCAACTTAGGCAGAAATATACTTGTTGAAGTAGATGGTGAACCACCAATCTTGCCAAGTGGCAGCTTGGCACATCTTGGAAACAAAGACCAAATTTTCTTTCAGCCCAGACAGCAATTATGCCTCAAATCAATTAGGCTCTTATTTCCAAAGGACAGGGTCTTTATGCCTCAAGTCCTAACACACTGATAGGTACACTAAGCTAAAGTGGAATATGAATGTTTTTTGCTTTCCTGAGGACCTTAAAGCAGAAGGAATAAAAAGCAGAGATTTGCTTTAGTGGTATAGTTTTATAAAAAAAAAATACTTGGGAGTTTTAATCAAGTCCATGGTACATCTGCTTATCCTTATTGAAGAAAGAGTTATGACAAAAACAAGGAGAAATCTATTAAAGTGGATTAATTTTAATCATGATTTCAACAAACAGGGAAACCTCGATTTAAATAGATTGATTTTGCATTTGTATTTGAATTATTTTCCTAAAGAAAGGTTGATAACCATTACAACTTGTTGATTTGCAACTAAATAGAGCCTTTGCACTAAATTTAGCGCTTCTGTTTGCTAACCAAGAGGACACACTATATCTATGCAGTTAAGCAATTAACCCCCATTTATTCAGACTCTTAATTTTTTGGTTAGAAAATGGTAAATGAAGCATTTCTTATTTACTATTTTTATTTGTGTTTTTTGTTAAGCTCTATTTGGATAGAATTTAAAATTCAAATAAAAGTTAATTAAAAAATGCATTTTTTATTAATTAAATGAAACTACCTTTATGTGCTGGATACATTAAAAAAATGTTTACCAAAAATGTGTTTTGCATTTAAAACTAAATTATTAAACAAAAGAATCTGTAGTGAATGAATTGAACTGTTTCTGGTCACTGTGCCCTTCAAAAATTTTAGAACTCAGATCTTTTCTCACACCTGGTTTTTATTCAGAGACTGGAAGAAGGAAACAAGCTTTCCTGCCTTTTCAACTCCCAAATGGTTTCTTAACTTTTATGAAACTAGTCAGCAAGCTGAACTAGTTGAATAAACTGAAAAAGAAAATATTCTCTTTGCACCTGCAGATGCGGCTACTGATGTAAAAAAAAGCTAGTTTAGCACTTCAACAATCCCTGGTACCAGGTGCTTAGCTAGTGACTTTCACCAATCCAGTGGTTTGACTTTCTTTAAAGGTTGGCAACAAATATACAAATGTACAAAATATTTTCTAATTAATTCAAATGATTAACAGATTACAATAAATTCAAGCCTTAACACAGGTTATTTTAAATTTAATCATAAATAGGTTAGTTTTAAAAATAAAAAAGGATTTAAATAAAAAATCCAATTTAAATTTTTTTATTTGATTTAAAAATATGTTTTTATCCACCTTGATATTTATATCATTCCTTAGAGAAGCTGTTTTCCCAGTAGACTAGTTTATTGTATGGATGCTAGGCAAGTGTATACCCACAGAATTAGATCTACTGAAACATATGCCAGAGTTTTGAATTCACTGATATGGTCTTTCTACACCAATACCAGAAGGCAAAATAAACTGGAGATTTGAATGCAAAGACAAAGTTGCAAAAACATTGATATGGAGCATTTCTGCCAGGATGGTGTTCCTGAGCTGACTCTAAATGTGCTGATGCTCCTTACCCCTTTACTTTTGCACCATGTCCCGAAAAGCAGGACCCAAAAGTTTTTTCCAACACTGTCCCTCTAGTAGATGCTCCACTGGGGTAGCACTACCAACATCAAAAGCTGCAAGCATTGCCAGATTCAACACAGGATATCACCCAAAGATTGAGTACAATATGTTAAATCAGCATCTTGGGTCAGACATAAATCAGTCAGATATGACACGGTTTGAACAAAGTCAGATATCCAATTATAGCCATTCTGAGACACCATTTCAGAACATGGTGGAAAGGGCTGACGGCCTGTACTTCTGGCATCAAATTTTCTTTAGTGGGCTGAGACACATTCTACTGTCTCTGGAGCCAAAGTATCTAATAACAAAGTTCTGCTCCGGATAACTGACAGAATCTGAAATGGCTCCTGCCAGAGATAGTACCTGCCTTGTCCTCCCATTATTTTGGCCAAGAGTAGGACAGATATGGGTCCTTTGTCTAGGAAATTCAAGAGTAGACTCCAGCTTCTCTTACTCATCTGATGCTGCAAAGGCCTTTGGGAAACTTCTTCCATACAGACACACTGGAAAAGTGAGCCATAAAAATATTGGCAGCTGTACTCTTCAATTAGTCATACTTCCTCTTGCAATTGGATTCATACTTCTGTCTACATTGTCTTTAAGTGCCACAAGACCCTCAGGAGAATTAATTTGCCTTGCTTGTTAACTTCAAGACTCTTCCTAGTTACTGTCCCCTGGGATTTGAACCACTCTAAGCAGACTATATGCACATTGTGGGTTGCTTTGGGGAGAGAATTTAGCATCAAATTAAAGCCAATTTTTGGTCTTTGCCCCAACAGAAAAAGGCAGTTGGCTGTCTTGGGCCAGAGTTTGTTCTTTTGAACCCTATTCTACTTTCAAGTCAATTAGGATTTTAAATTTATCAGGAACTATAAATGCTTGAAATACAACATTAAGATATACAGTGAAGTACAAAAGCTCTTAGAAACTACATTTTAAAATTATACTTGTCTAATAACAGTATTCCTAAAATTAATTACTTAGTGCATATTATCCTTCAACCAAATAATCAGGTCCAAGTGGAGAGGAGACAGCAGATCTTACAGAACAGAGACTGTCTATCATCATCAACATGATACTTCGGTATTTACAATGAGACTTTAAATAGGGCTCTGACCCTTGTTTAAAGATAAAGGATTTTCATAAGAACATCTATATGTACTTATGGCTCAAATCACGTATCTGAGGACCTCACTATTTACCCTAAAAACCATCCTTGATGTGCATAAATATTATTTCTCTCCCCCCACCCCATTCCCGGGCCCTTTAAAAAAAAAATTAAAAAAAAAAAAACCACAGAGGGAAGGAAACAGACATAGGGATCTTAAGGACTGACTCAAGATCATACAGGCAGTCTGAGGTAACAAGAATATTTAGTTAACGGATCAGAACAAAATACCATTGTAATCAATACAAATTATCTAGCAAGTGTTTCTTTTTTCCAATTAGAACCTCCATAGGGATGTCATCATTACTCTCCTTCAAAGGAAAACACTGAACCATAGCTTGTTCCTAGAATATGTAGATATCACCTTCCTATTGTACAGTGCTTAATCATACATACTGTACGATGACAGCTTCAACATTCAGCATCTACCCATTTGAGTATTAATGGAGATTAATAAAACCTACTGACGATTCATATTTTTCATATTGTTCGCCGACTCTGTCAGATATCTATTCTACAGATATTTGTTAGTTACCTTTGCTAGTTTTTGCTGGAACAGTCAATATACTGTTTAGATATCTGATCTCATTCAATTGTGACCATTCTGAAGTATCATTTCAGAATACAAGTCATTCTCATCTTTCCATTCAGAAAGACCTATACTATACCCATTAATTCTGCTCTCCAAATGCCTATAGTTAAATTACTGTTTGTCTATTTGCTCAGTAAGACCAATGTATGCGGCGGGACAGGGGTGGGGAGAAATCTAGTATTAATTGATTTGTTAAAATCTTCATTATGGTTAAGGAGTGAAATCTAAGCTAGAATCAGTAATTGATGTTGGGGTTTGCTGAGAAAGGACTAGATTTGGTCATTGTCATCATTATGGAGACATGGAAGAAGGGTCAGAATCTGGGGGGAGCATAGACAGTTATAGCAGGGATAAGAAAGAAGAGAGAACATGGAGGGAAATCAAATCAGTATCTTAGATGTCTGTATACTAATGTGAGAAGTACGGGGAATAAGTAGTAGAAGAGGAGGTTACTCACCTGTGCAATAACTCATGTTCTTCGAGATGAGTGTCCCTGTGGGTGCTCCACTCCAGGTGTTAGTGCGCCCCTGTGCCTTCGCTGAGATATTTTTACAGTAGTACTTGCACCATGCCCACCTCAATAACGTGCGTGGCCCGGGCTCCTCAGTTCCTTCTCTATAACAGAGACCGATTCAAACTCCGAAGTAGAGAGGAGGAGGGTGGGTAGTGGAGCACCCACAGGGACACATCTCGAAGAACGTCAGTTACTGCACAGGTGAGTAAGCTCCTCTTCGAGAGAGAGATGTCCCTGTGGGTGCTCTACTCCAGGTGACTGAAAGGCGGTATCTCTTAAGGAGGTAGGGACTTAGGATCTTCTTCTTCTTAGGACTGTATTATCTTCTTCTAGTTGCCGGTGTATAGATGCCTAGGGATCCGAGCATTTCTCTGGAATCTTTCATGGTGTGCAGTACCTCGTTGGTTTTTGCTGCAAATAACTTCTCGCCATCGAAGGGGAGATCCTCCATGGTGTTTTGTATGGGGAAAGAAGAAGAGGTAAACAATGAAGTCCAGTGCATCACTACGGCTGTCATGCTGGACCTGGCAATGTCCACAGAATCGAGGGCAGCCTGCAATTCTGTGCGGGAAATAATCTGCCCTTCAGAGACTACTGCTTTGAATTGTTGTCTCTTGTCTGGGATGTCATTAATAAAGTCCATGAGTTTCCCGTAATTTCTGTAATCATATTTGGCCAGTAGGGCCACGTAGTTTGCCATTCTAAATTGTAGCATGGATGATGCATAAACTTTGCAGACGAGTAGGTCCATTCTTTTGCTGTCCTTGTCAGAGGGAGTGGACCAGAAATGCTGCTTTGTGTTCTTTTGGTTGGTTGCTTCTACCACCAGTGAATTTGGTGCTGGGTGTGTGAAAAGGAATTCTGAGCCCCTGGATGAGAGACAGTATCTCTGGTCTGCTGTAAAAAATCTCTGCGCAAAGGCACAGGGGCACACCAACACCAGGAGTGGAGCACCCACAGGAACATCTCTCGAAGAAGAACTAGAAATGCCAGTTAATAAATATAACTGACAGCTGGCATCACAAAGACTTGGTGGGATAATACACAACTGGCATATTGGTATAGAAGGGCAAAGCTAGATCAGGAAGGACAGGCAGGGGAAAAAAGGAGGTGGTGTTGCCTAGTATATAAAAAAATCTATACACTTGGCCTGAGGCTGAGATGGAAATAGGAGACAAACTTGTTGAAAGTCTATGGGTAAGGATAAGAGGGGTAAAAAAACAAGGGTGATGTCATGGTAGGGGTCTACTACAGACCACCTAACAAGAAAGGAGGTGGATGAGTCTTTTTACAAACTAACAATCATCCAAAGCACAGGACGATGTCCCCCATCACCGTCAACTACCCAGACATCTGTTTGTTAGTTTTTTGGGGGGGGGCGGAGGGAGGGGACAGCAGGGCACAGATTATCAAACCAGTCTTGGAATGTATTGGAGACCATTTTTTAGTCAGACGGTGAAGAAAGCCACTAGGGGAGAGGATGTTCCAGATTTGATTTTGACAAATAGGGAAGAACTAGTTGAGAATTTGAAAGTGGAAGGCAGATTAGGTGAAAGTAATCATGAAATTATGAGTTCATGATTCTAAGGAATTGTAGGCCTGAAAATAGCACAAGAAAGAAAATGGATTTCAATAAGGCAGACTTTAGCAAACTCAGGGAGTTCGTAGGTAAGATCCCTTCAGAAGCAAGCCTAAGGGGAAAAACAGTTCAAGAGAGTTGACAGTTTTTCCAAAGAGACATTATTAAGGGCACAATAGCAAACTATCCCACTGCATTGGAAAGATAGGAAGTACGGAACCACCAGAGTTTACTCAAGAAATCTTCAATTATCTGAAACTCACAATTTAAGAATCCTACAAACAGTGGAAACTAGGTCAAATTACAAAGGATGAATATAAACAAACAAACAGGAGTATGTAGAACAAAATTAGAAAGGCCAAGGCACAAAATGAGATTAAACTAGCTAGAGACATAAAGGGAACTAGAAAACATTCTACAAATACATTAGAAACAAGAGGAAGACCAAGGACAGGTTAGGCCTATTATTCAAATGAAGAGGGGGAAATAACAGAAAATGTGGAAATGGCAAAAGTGCTAAATGACTTTTTAGTTTCAGTTTTCACCAAAACATTTAGTAGCAATTGGACATATAACTTAATGAATGCCACTGAAAATGAGGTAGGATCAGAGGCTAAAATAGGAAAAGAAGTTAAAAATTACTTAGACAAGCTAGATGTTTTCAAGTCACCAGAGCCCGATGAAATACATCCTAGAATACTCAAGGAGCTGACTGAGGATATATCTGAGCCAGCAGCGATTATCTTTGAAAAGTCAAGGAAGATGGGTGAGATTCCGGAGGCTTAGAAAAGGGCAAATATAGTGCCGATCTATAAAAAGGGGAATAAGGACAACCCGGGGAATTAGACCAGTCAGCTTAACTTCAGTACCCAGAAAAATAGAACAATCCATTTGTAGACACCTAGAAGATAAGGTGATAAGTAACAGTCAGCATGGATTTATCAAGAACAAATCATGTTAAACCAACCTAATAAGCTTTCTTTGACAGGGTAACAAGTCTTGTGGATAAGGGAAAGTAGTAGATGTGGTATACCTTGACTTTAGTAAAGCTTTTGATACTGTCTCAATGAAATTCTCAAACAAACTAGGGAAATACAACCTAGATGGAGCTACTATAAGATGAGTGCACAACTGGTTGAAAAACCGTTCCCAGAGTGTAGTTATCAGTGCTTTCCCAGTCAAGCTGGAATGGCATAACAAGTGGGGTCCCACAGGGATCAGTTCTGTGTCCGGTTCTGATCAATATCTTCATCAATGATTTACATAATGGCATAGAGAGTAGTGTTATAAAGTTTGCAGATACCAAACTGGGAGGCATTGCAAGTGCTTTGGAAGACAGGATTAAAATTCAAAAATAATCTGGACAAACTGAAGAAATGGTCAGAAGAAAATAGGGTGAAATTAAATAAGGACAAATTCAAAGTTAATCAGTTGCACACACACAAAATGGGAAATGACTGCCTAGGAAGGAGTACTACTGGATCTGGAGGTCATAATGGATCACAAACTAAATATGAGTCAACAGTGTAACACTGTTGCAAAAAAAGCGAACATCATTTTGGGATGCATTAGCAGGAGTGTTGTAAGCAAGACATGAGAAATAATTCTTCTGCTCTACTCTATGCTGATCAGGCCTCAACTGGAGTAGTGTGTCCAGTTCTGCAAGCCACACTTCAGGAAAGATGTGGACAAATTGAATAAAGTCCAGAGAAGAACAAAAACAATGATTAAAGGTCTAGAAAACATGATCTATGAGGGTAGATTGGGGGGGGGGGGGGGGGGAGGGGGTTTAGTCTGGAGAAGAGAAAACTGAGGGGGCACATGACAGTTTTAAAGTAGATAAAAGGTTGTTACAAGGAGGAGGGAGAAAAATTATTCTCCTTAACTGAGGATAGGACAAGAAGCAATGGACTTAAATTGCAACAAAGGCAGTTTAGAGCGGGGGGGGGGGGGGGGGAGAACTTCCTAACTGTCGGTAGTTAAGCACTGGAATAAATTGCCTAGGGACATTGTGGAATCTGCACCATCTGAGATTTTTAAGATTTTAGACAAACGCCTGTCAGGGATGGTCTAGATAATACTTACTCCTGCTATGAGTGCAGGGAACTAGACTAGAAGACCTATCAAGGTCCCTTCCAGTCCTATGATTCTGGCATAGTCCTCAAAGCCGAGAATAAAGTTTTAAAGGCATCCAAAAGTTCAAGAATTTCTCTGTTCTTGGTTACTCTAGAGAAATACACCATCTTGCTTAAGCATCAATCTGCCTCTTCTTCATCTCAGTTCATTTCATCACTTTTATTTATTTAGTCAAAGACTGGTTTTCAGTACAGAACACATGTAATTATAGAAATAGTTTTCTTTCTGTACAGTACTATATCAGTATGGAGACATATGGACTAATAATGGTGTCGTATCTCTTATGATTGTCTAAAGTGGCTGTGACGGTGTTCCCCATAAAACTTTATGGGGAGATGCTTATAGATGTATATGTGTAACTAAAATATGTTTTATGCTACATGTGCCATGTAACATATCTCTGTGAAAGTTATGACCTACTGAATTTACTCCTCCTGTTTGTATGCATGTATCATTGTTGTAGTTGGAGTTATGAAGATTGGTTTTATATTTGCTGGTTTTGTACATAGCCTTTGTAAGTGCATGGGATCATCTTTGGAGCAAAGAATGCCTGTTAAATGCGAGCACTTGACAGACAAAAGACGTTGCAGACCCCAATCCACATTGGGGCCGGGTCTGGAATGCAACTGGTTAGACTGGTTAGGGCGCATGGGCAGGTGACTTGCCCATGTGATCCCAAAACTCCAGGGCAACTGGATCCTACGCAGGGAGAGGAAAAAAGGCTATAAAAGCCCTTGCAAGACCCTTCCATTTGGGTCTTCAGCTGGCTAAAGGGAGAGGCTCTCCACCCCCCCAAGGACATTCCTGAGGGGAACTGAACAAAGGACAAAGACACTAGGGGGTGTGTGCGGCTACTGGACCTAGGCTAATTCTACAGCCTGTAAAAAGGAAAATATCCGAATCTGGTGAGGCTTTTATCTGTGTTAACTTTGAATAGACATAGACGTGCGTGTTTTATTTTATTTTACTAAGTAACTTGCTTTGTTCTGTCTGTCACTAATTGAACTCACTTAAATCCTATTTTCTGTACTTATTAAAATCACTTTTTACTTATTAAGTTTCCTTGAGTACGAACAGGTGTGCATACCTTTCTATCTTTGAAATAGAAAGCGAACTATTTATGAGTTTACCCTGTATAAGCTTTATACAGGGTAAAACGGATTTATTAAGGGGTTGAACCTCCTTGGAGTTGAGCAGCTGGGTGTCAAAGGCAAGAGCGCTTCCAGGGGCCTTACAGTGGTGAGTGGACTTGGTTCGGACCTGGGTCTGTGTTTGCAGCAGATCAGTGGAATCTGGCTCAAAACAGACAGGATTCGGGAGTCCCAAGCTGGAAAAGGCCTGGAAGCAGGGGCAGAAGTAGCCTTGGCACACCAGGTGGCAGCACGAAGCAGGTCTCTGTGGTCCCAACCCGTCACAGTGGCTATCTGCATAAGACAGTTTTAATTTGCTCCCTCTAACAGGTCAGCAGACAATCTCTTCAGTTGCTCAACTGATGCTTCCACAACCAAGAGTCTTTGAACATGTCAACCTGTGTAGAGATCTAGATGCTAAGAAATCGCAGTCCAACTCTCACTCATACATAATGTTTGTGCAGTGGTAGAGCAATTCAGAGACCTACCCTGAAAAGGGCACACACGCGCACACACACACACACACACGTCAACTCCAGTCCTTTCCAGTGTAGGTGTCTGAATAGCTGTAATATTACAGAGGAAATTGGGAGAGAGGAGGGAGACTAATGATTTGAATTTGAAAGACGGACCCCAATGTAGCTGGAAAATATTTTAACTAGGATGCAGAAGTGAAAAAAAAACATTCTGAGGTCCTGAGGCACTAGATTACCATCAGCAAGCTGTAGCCACAGAATGTGAACAAAGACCTGCCTGTGCAAGACAGCCCTATACAGGGTTGCCACTAAGGGTACGTCTATACTACCCGCCAAATCGGTGGATAGTAATCGATCTATTGGGGATCGATTTATCAAGTCTCATCTAGACACGATAAATCGATCAGAGAAGCACTCCCCGTCGACTCGAACTCCTGCACAGCGAGAGGAGGAAGCAGAGTCGACGGGGGAGCGAGCCTGTGCCGCGTGGACCCGATGAAGTAAAATTACTTTCGATCTAGGAAACGTCGACTTCAGCCATGCTATTCTCGTAGCTGAAGTTGCGTAACCTAGATAGATCTCCCTCCCCCCCCCCCCCCCCCCCCCCCCGCCCCCAGTGTAGACCAGCCCTAAGTCTACTAGCAAGGAGTTAAAGGCCATAAAAGCCTTCTACCATTCTCAGTTCAGGGAGTGACAGATTCCTCTCATTGAGAGGCTGGTATAGGGACTGAAAAGGTGATGCTCTCAATGGAGGCAGGCTATAAAGGGATGCTGATGGCAGCTTCTGCCTTGGCCTATTACCCTGAAAATTTCATCCTTACAGAACAGAAGCCAAGTAAAGTGGAAGCAGAAAGTTCTGCTGAATAGTTAAGGCAACCCAGATACATTACAGTGGCTCATCGCATTTCAGCCTTAACAAGCACCTGAAGTAAAGGAGTAGTAGAATGCCTCAGAAGAATACAGAAGAATAAAGGAAATAGAGGAGTTGGACAGCTCATCCACTAAAGGGACCAAACTAGAATAGTCCTATCTTTCAATTGGTTGAAGCTGCTGCCTGCGTAGATAAATGGGAAAATTCACCATTCACCACCAACTTGATGTAATATGATGCAAAACACCCTTTGAAGAGGTGGTCTGAAATTCCTATGGCTAGCATAAATATTCAGAATCTTCTTGGACATAATAGAAACAAGGAAGAGACAACTTCAGCATTTTGCTTTCAATAGAATCTTATCAAGAACACTGATGGTGTTGTTTCTTTAAACGAAAGTTAAGCTAGTAAGTCAAACACAATCATACCTTCTGTTGGAAGCTTATCCCATCTGAATTTATCTTAATTAGAAAAAGTACCAAGGTGATAGGGTGGAAAAAAGCACAGTACAATAACTCACCTTCTTGTCTCTGGTCCTTACTTCCCCATAAAAATCTAGAGCTTCTTGAGCCTTTAAAAACTTGCCTCGATGTAACAAATATGCACAAATCATTACACCAGTTCGTCCCTTTCCAGCTTTACAGTGGATTGCTGCAACATGATTGTCATCTTCACTCAGCCATTGGTCAAGATCTTCACAAAAAGGTTTGATAAGCTCTAGCTGTGGTGGGTTATGGTCTTCAAAAGGATACTGTGCAACTGTGATAGGAAGATAAGATTTACAATGAAGTCTCAAATGTAATGCATTTTAAGTAGTTTAACCAGAGAGGTTAACTTTACAAAATGCATATCATGCAATTAACAGTCTAAAGAGGTAACTGAATAGGTTAAGTGGTTGACAAGTACCATAATGAATGATTCCAGAAAGGTGGTATACAAGATGTGGAGCACATGCCAATAGCTTGGCCCCTCAAATTCCAGCAAATTCCCCATTATACACACACAATGTCGTACTCAATAGAGCAATTTTGCTCGTATCTGACAATTTGTCTTATAACAATCCATCATTCCAGAAGTGGTCTTATACCAAAACCTATTGTTACAAGAATATAAGGTTAAGCCATGCCCACTGATCAGCAGAAGTGCCTCATTTGAAGAGTTCTGATATTACAATTCACCCTATTCCAGGGACTGAACCGTTTATGTTCATCTAATTAGTTCCAAGAGACTAAAATGTGTAATAATACGTAACCATAACTGCTAATTGTAAACAAACAAAAGCAAAAAAACCACACACCCAGGCCTTTGAAATGTCTGGGTTTTACTGTTAAAACAATAAAAAAACATTTTAACACACACAACAATCCATCAGATAAGAGATGGCAACTACTTGGAATTGGGAAGCAGGGGGGAGAAAAAAGGAAAACTCTGAAAACAGAAGTGAGAAATAAGCGATAACCAGGAGACCGCAGCACCAAAAAAACAAGCACACCTATATTACAGTGTCAAACAAAAATAGATAATACCCATATTGCTGCTCAGTATATTTAGTCATATACTGTATTTTCTCTGCCCAACAGGTTCCCTCACTGACTTTGAGGACAGACAGGCTCTTGCACAAATCGTCAATCAGATCGAATCAGAAACGGTCACCTTGGAAGCTCTCTCTCTCTAGTTTTTGGCCAACAAAGAATGAATAAAGCATCCAATTTTGGGCAAGTCTTTTTTACTGGCTTGTTATACATTCAGGTTATGTAAATTCCTTTGGAAGAAACAGTTTAGATCATGAGAGCAGATGAGAGAGATGACAATTATGGTTGAATCATGAGATTATTTTAGCAGAAAATTCTGGTGCAGGGCAGAGTACCATTTTGTCTGGAAAAAAACTGCAAGCACGGCTTATAGACTCACAGCACAGGCCATCCACTTGGTCTTCTGGAAGAGCAAAAAAACCCCAAATAACTGAAAAAAGGAACAAAGTTTGACATGGCTTTAAAAAGGAGGGTCCATGACACTTCACAACTAGATTCAGATTCCATCAAGGCAGAAGAAATGAGTGCTAGTCTTGCAAAATACTCCAACATAAAAACGCACCACTATGCTTCCTTTCACATGGAAGAGTGAGTATTCCTAAAATGGCCACCTCCATGTGAAGATTACAGTCTTAGGCCCTTTAGATAGCTATATAGAAGGAAACTGAAGCAGTCCACTACCAACATGGCATTGATAAGGGAGGCAATATTCTGAGATATATCTCAGAATATTGCCACCAAACTTTGGAGGTAGATTCCATTTTAGATGACAATCAGCCAAGGTTCCCTCCGGAGAGAAAGCCACAGAGGAAGTCCTGGAAGAAAGTTCCAAGAGAAGAACAACTTGTAGAAGCTCTTCAGGGACTAGGTCTGAGTCAAGGCTGGCATGGTTCCTTGCCGAGAAGGAACCATGGGCTTAGGAAGGGCTCAGCTGAAAGATTCCAGAGAAGGCCTAAGTGAGTTAGGCAAATGTATAAAATGGCCCTAGGAAAAGTGGAGCAAGACTAGAGCAAGTCTAGAGTTTGGGATGGCCAGGTGATTCCCAGTTCAGGGACCCAGGGCAAGGGCTAGATCCTTAAGTAGTTGGGAGGGCCCAGGCTCCTCTATACCACCTACCTAAATATTGTGTGAAAATCCCTACACACTGGCAAGAACTGAGGGAAGTTGAGGCATAAGACGGGTGAAAGACAGCTTGATCCCTGAAATAAAGAGACAATCCTGAGAGGAAAGGTTTAAAAGTTACATAAACCCAAGGACTATGGTCCACAGAGGGTCATGGTCTTGTTCTGGATAGCTTTTCATTTTGTTTTGGACTTAGTTTGCCCCACAAGGAAGATACCTTATTTGGCTGACAACCCACTCTCTGAAGATCAGATACCTTCGAGATGCTTCATGTTGGGCACCCAAAATCACTTCTCATTTCTGAGTACCTTAATTACTAACGCTTCCTCTTCTCCTAGGGGCAGGCAAGCTGTATAGACTTTCCTTCTAAGAGTCTCTTTCTCAGATATCAAAAGTGGATTATTGTTTTTGTGATGAAAGGGAAAAGAAAAATACAAAAAGTAATGAAAGGGAAAAGAAAAATACAAAAAGTAATGCAACTCTAACTGAGCAACCTCAGCTAAGGCAGGATAGAGCAACTGGGATGATACATAAACATTCAACTATGTTAAGGACTCTTCGTAATATTCTAGAGTGAAAGGATTTCAGTAAACCAGTGCTTTCTGAAACATAAGCTCCTTCTTCATAATGCAAAATAAAAATGAAAGTAATCATGACATCTGGTCATGTGTTGTTAAAGGCCCACCCAACTTCATTTATGCACATCTCCCTCCTATTCTTGGAAGTTCTGGAATCGATCTTAATAGGATGCTTCCTCTCCTTACATGCTTTGACAATCAGTGAAATAGTTAAGAATGACATTTAAAGCATCACAAGTGACAGCTGAGTTAGCACCCATTGAAATGCATGTTTAAACCTCTATTGTTTTCTGCATCTCTGTAAACCCAGGCAGACACTGTAGAATCAGTTAAACTCTGATTGTATTTTAAAGGTTTCCTTTGCAACCATAATAGCTAGAGATTTAGCTTCTACTAAAACAATTTAAACAGACTCAGGAAAATGATTGAAAGTTCTGTCCATGCTCCTTGGGGCACACACCCCACACTTCGGAAAATTTTGGAACTAACACTGAAGGAGATTACACCACTGACTAGATAAGAAGAAGGGTACTGGAGATCCCTAGTGAATTTAGACTGGAGTCCCAAGGATTACAGCTGCAGCATAGCCCCTTAACGCTAAAATCCACTCTGTTAAATAACATGCTGGAGGTGCTTCCCTTTAGAGCGCTATCTGAAGCAAAGTAAGCTCCTTCAAATGCTCTTAGGTCATCCATACTGAATAGCCTCTATTTATCTATCTATCCATCCATCCATTCACCCACCCATTCTGAATCATGGTATGAAAGTGAACTACTAATGCACTTTTCCACTGCTTGCATCCGAAGAAGTGGGTATTCACCCACAAAAGCTTATGCGTCAATACCTCTGTTAGTCTATAAGGTGCCACAGGACCCTTTGTCGCTTCTACAGATCCAGACTAACACGGCTACCCCTCTGATACTACTAATGCACTGTGTCCAGAGATATTCCGCTGCCAATGCTACCATGCAGGAATCTGGAGCCACCACTGGAGAAAAGTGCAGACATGAAGCAGCAACATTAGTTTACTTTCAGCAGGTGTCCTGCCAAAAGACTTTGGTTAACTGAGGGTCAAGAGGCAGAATTCCCAGTAGCACCCAAAACATCCCCTCAGTAGCTGGAAAAGCTCCACGTCAGAGTGACACTGAGCAGCCCCATTTAAACAAAGGCAGAATACTGAAGCTGATGTAGTTTCAATTCCTTATATAGGGGAAGCCTTGATTCCAGAACTTTCTGGCAGAGCTGCCTGTGGATACATCTACACTGCAATAAAAGACTCATGGGATGACTGAGGCTGGCCCAAGTCAGCTGACAGGCTGATGAGGCTCCTGTTGCAGGGTTAAGAATTGCTGCATAGACTTTCAGGCTCAGGCTGGAGCCCAGACTCAAACCCCATGGTGTGTGTGTGTGTGAGGGGTGGGGAGGGGTGGGGGTGGAGAATGTCTCAGAGCCCAGGCTCCAGCCCACACAGGAATGTTTACACTGCAATTTGTAGCCTCGCAGCTCAAGTTCTGAAAACCCAAGTCAGCTGACCTGGGCTCTGTGACTTGGTGCCACAGGTTATTTAATGCAGTGTAGATGTACATTCTGACCAATAAGCATGGCTTAACCTAGTATTCTCCATTTTTATTCTATGGACTCTTGTATACAAGAAAGGACCTTTGTCCTAATTTCAGTAAAAGTCCCCATTTTTTGTAAACTAAAGTGTTGATCAAATTAAATGGAGTACTTCATAGTTTGTTTTAAAATCAGCTTTAAGTCATAACCTCAGGCGTACACACTGAAATTTCAACTATTTGTGTCCTTCACCCATGATAGACAATTGCTAAGAATATACTTTCTACACAGTGTCAGTCACCACAGTAAGCTTCTCATGAAGGAATCTTAAGTTATGTTAATATCATTCTTCTCTCCCCCACACCCAAACACTACATTAATATTTGACAGTTTTACTTTGTTCCTTAGCTCTGAATAATAAAAGGAGAAAATGGAAGGGGGGAAAAGCGAATAGCCTAGACCCTAGGCAGCACAAACATACCTCTGCAGTTAAATTTGGCGGTGTCATAATGTCTTTCAGCACATCTAAAAAGAAAAGATTAAAGTTCAACATAAGTACGTTAAGTAAGTCTAAGGTGTATCACACTTTGGTATATACCGATCAGCATATGAAAGCCAAGAAAAAAACCTGAAGTTCACATCACCTTTATAGTTCAACACCACAGCTAGACTTGGTCCATGAAATTCAGGTTATGGCAAACTCAAAAGATTTTGCTGAAAAATAATGGTTACCCTACAGTAACGGTGATTCTTTGAGATATTGTAGTCAGTGTAAATCTCCCTTTAAGTATGCATATGCTTCATGAGCAAGATCAGACTTTTTGGAATAGCTGTATTCATCGAGGTCATGCATGCACCCTGTTCTCTTTTGCTCCCATACAAGGACATAAACGGCAGAGTGACTGACTCTCCCTCAGTTCCCTCACATTTTGAAATTTGCATTAGCTGAAGACACTGAAAGCAGGGAAGGAGGATGGATTATAGGATCCACACTGACATCCTCATCTCGAAGATCTGCAGGGTAAGAAAAACTGTTCATGTCAGTGTGGATCCCACTGCAGGTGACAGGCAAGTAATACTCCTTCTGGAGGGTGAGATAAGGAGTACCAGCTGCATCAGTTGAACAGTGCTGTCTTGAACTTAGCATCTGCCCTTGTGGCTAAGTCCAATGCACAAATATTTGGTGAAGATCAGTGGTTACTCTATCACTACCTTACACATTTCAGAAACTGGCACACTTCTGAAGGAGGTGGAGAACGTCACTTGAGCTTTGGTGGATTGAGCACTGATGCTGTTAGAGACACATATACCAGCCAACTGGAAACAATATTAGATACATTGTGTTATCCACATAGATATTCTCTGAGCTGAGATGCCTTGGCCTTTGGAATAGCCAGTTATTGCCAGAAATAAGTGGGTAGACAATCTGAACTGTTTAGTTCAATCGATGTAGTAAAACAATGCTCTGGAAACATCCAGTGTGTAACTTTTCTTTCCAAAGTCCCACTCTACACTGGAAGAGGCGTTAATAGAGTTGCATCTGAACTGGAGGCCACTTTGCGGATGAACTTTGGGCAAGGTTTCAACACCACCTTGTCTCTATGAAAGATTATATAGGAAGGATCAGCCATAAGTTGCTCTCCTAAAGCAAAGGAATACAGCAAGTAGGAATGAAGTCTTCAGAGTGAGATGAAGGAAAGAGCATTCTGACAGGTTCAAAGAGAGGGCCCGTGACTCAAGAGTATGACTAAGCATAATTGTACCGGTGGATAGGTAGCAGAGATTGCGGCAAGGGGGACCTTAATGGAACTGAACTTTAGACCAGAGCATTTTAAAAGGTAGGCACATGGGTCCAACATAGCGTTCACACTGCATTTTAAAAAGTTAGGCACCGTGGGGGACCAGGAGAATCAAAGAAAAGGCGCACCTCAATTCCACTGCAAAATGAAGGTGTCTGGTAAAGACCCCGAAGCTCATGGCTCCTCTGGACCAAAAGTTTGACACTTGGTGTTATCCTTGGTGGCAAACAGTTTTCTCACCCAACAATGGAATATCTGTTCAATGATGAACCTCTTCAGTGACCACTTTTGATTGTTACCTGACTGTTTACTCAAGAAGTCCACCAGACTGTTGTGAACAACTTGGATGTGGAGAGCCATCAGGGTGATCCTGTATTGATGGCTCTATGTCCAAAGTTTGATGACTTACAGAGGGGTGATGAGTTTGCAATTCATAGCTTGTTTATATAGTGTATTGCTGAGGCACAGTCTGTCAGGAGCTGCACTGGAATTTTGGAAGACAGCTTGTATGTCATTCCTATCGAATATGATGTCTCTGAGTTAAGTCTCAGGTCTCGTGGGGACCAACGCCACTGTATTTGCAGGTGGTCCAGCTGGGTTCACCAAGCTGTCGCTGAAGTACCCATGATTAGTGTCCTTGTCAAGGAGGGAGCTGGAGAACAGTATTATGCCCCTACATGTTTTGGATTCTAACATACAAGTTCTGCAAGAACATGAGATGGTACTCAGACCTTCTGGTGTTTTGGTAGAGAGTAGACTGATCTGATCCAGAATTATAAGGGCCACAGGTGAAATCTGACAAGCAGTGTCATGTACGCACAGGCCAACATGTGGTCCAATACCCCAAGGCAAGCCTGTATGTCATAGGCTGGTTTTATCTTGGTAGTAGCCCTCACAACAACAGTTACTTGTCTTTGTGCAGATATGCTCTCTCTGGCTTGGAACAGATCATAGCTCCTATAAACTCTATAATCTGTGATGGGATGAGTGTTTTTCAAAGCTCACCATGAGATCTAAGTCAGGCAAAAAGGGGGAGAGAAAGCATGTGCATGTGTATATTCTAGGCTTGTTGCTGTCTCCTGCTGGGATCTGCTTCTGATCAGCCAAGTGTAAGGGTAGATGTGGATCCTGTCTTCTCAGATAGGCCACCACCACCACCCACTAGGTATTGTGTGGAGATTCTCGATACCGGGTAGAGTCTGAATGGCAGTACCTTGTACTGGTAGTGATTTGGCCCCACTGTGAACCTCAAGTACTTCTTGTGGGCCAGGTTGATAGCTATGTGGAAATACATGTCTTGTGAGAGGACAGCCAGATCCAACCTTGATCCTGAAAAGATGAGATGAAGGCAAGGGTTACCATCAGGTCTAGGATAGGATCCCTTTCCTCTTCAGGATAAGAAAAGTACCAAAAGTGAGTCTCTTCCTCTGTACTTCTGAGGTCTCTCCCTCCTATGCTCCTAGATGAAGCAACAAGGCCAACTTTTTATTGAACAGGTTCTCATGCAAAAAGTCTCTTGAGGGACAAGGAAGGGGACAGGTAAGGAATACAGTGTGGAAATAAACAGGGTAGCTGTTCGTGATGAACAATACCTGTTTGCCTGTTATACTAGAACTAAACCTAAAGACTACACTGGGCAGCTCCTCTAGTATAATGGTCTTTTCCTTGGCAGATACTTAGGTTGTCTGCTCTAGGAGAAGGAAGGTGCCTCTTGCTGAGCTTACTATTTGTATTGTTTCTGATAGAAGCTAGCGTATAGATCCCTACGAATCTTAATGTGGCCCAGGAGTCCTTCAGTAAACTGAGTGCTTTGTTATACGTCTAAAAGAGCTCCCTCCCTTCAAAAGACAGGTCCCTCTCTGGTGGCTTGCACCACTTTCAGGAAGCCTGAATGCTAGCAGTCATTTTAGGATGACTCATACTAGCAATCATAAGGTTTTCTTCATGATACCAGCCACGGTCACCGATCTCAAAACCATATTTGGATGCATTCATGGTCATTTGCAATGCTGTTCTGACCACCACCTAGCCCTTTTATAATCCATTTCAGTTCCACCCCTTTCTCCTGGAGAATTTCAGACAGAAGTAACTTATCTTTCCCATCTGAGGAAGTTACATTTTGCGAACAGGGCTTGGTAGTTCATAATGCAGAGCTGCAATGAGGTGGAAGAGTATGTGTTGTGTCTGAAGAGGTACAGGTTTTTGGTTTGGGGTTTTTTTTTTAAGTCCTTTTCTTTTGACGTGCCTTTTGTGGGCCTAGACTTCTCCTGTACTGCTGAGACCCCAGACCACCAAAGTCCCCAGAGTTTAGAAGTGTTCAAAGCCTTCTGAAATCACCCAGTATCTCCTTTCCACTCATATACACGTATAGGGAAAAGTTGTCAGGGTCTGCCATAGTACCTTTGACAGCTCAAGTATGCCCTCATTGATTGGGAGGGTGATTCTGGCAATGGTTGTAAAGCTTAGTATTTCAAATAGCTTTTGGGACTTTTACTGGATTACTGTGATTTCAGTATCCAGGGTCTCTGTAATCCAGGACAGGAAGCTTTGAAGTCCACTGATCCCAACTAGTGGTGCTGATGATTCCCTTAGGTACAGACTGAGGTGGCTGTTGTACCTCCATTGTCACATGCTCCTGGAGATCAAAGTCTGACATGAGTGAGTGGCCTGGCTAATGATGCCACTGTAGAGTGAAATCTTCTCTTCCTCAAAGCGTGGGAGGGAGATCTGCTCCAGTACACATGCAATGATGGTACCCAATGAAGCATTCTGTATGGGTACTAGCCATGTTGAGGTTGGCCCGCTTAATGCTATCCACATCTCGCTTGGGGGGGAGAGAGAGAAGAAATATACTGAGAAATTACCAGCATGGTTTTTTTTGTGTGCGTGTGTTTTGTTTCTTTTAAGGAAGCATCCAATTTGAAGAAATGGAGATGACAAAGTTCTTCAGTTTGTTGTTAAAAGCACAGGTTTTGAAGCTCTCAGAGTAGTGGTTTGTACAGTTGCTAGATTCCATCTCGCAGTCATATTTGATAAGAGGGAATGGTGGGAGGGCCGCGGCTGCTCCATCTTTTATGCAGTTGCACAGGCACCAGGCACACACACAGCCTCAACAGACATTGCTATGCAAGATTTCAATCTTATGCATGAGGCACACGGACACTCAAACTAGTAAATCTTACTATTCTTTCCCTCATTTAGAATTTTACATGTTTCTGTTTAAAAACCCAATTAGAACTGTAATATAATGTAAGACAGTAACCGAGCTTCTGAGACTTCAATTTTTATTTTATTTTTATTCATCCAAGCTACAGCTGTGTTTTTGTAGCCAATCCTACCATCAGGAATCCCTAGCAGCTTCAAAATTTTGAAAAGCCACTTATGCTTTAAAATGGCCATGATTTAACCTGCATCTAATTTGCATCTTTCTGGCTATCATATAAACATGAGATATTATCCATCAACTTGGCTGACAGGTCTCAAGGCCAAAGAAAAGGCAACAGTCTGTTTTCAGCATGTGGCTTCATGCCAGAGGCAACTAAACCTCCACCTTCCCCATGTTGAGGAACTTGGCATAAAAGTAAGAGGACACACAAAGGAACAGCCTCACAACTAATTACTCAAAGGAAAAGCCTGCCAGAAGTTGTGTACAAGTACAGAAGAAGTATACTAAAGAGGATGGGGAACAAAGGAGAGATTGGGAATAAAAAGAGATTACAATTTTGGGGTGTATGAAAATAGAGAATAAAACTAAAAATGGGTTAAATAAGAATACTGGAAACTGAGAGCAAGTGGTTTAAGATGTCTGATAGAAGAAAGAGTGAAGGACAGGAAAGAAAGAATAAAAATGAAGGAAACAGTTGTATTTACAAATATTTTCTAGGAAGTGAAATGCCAAATTGTTACAATAGGCTTTATCTGCACAGTTTGAACACCAATTTAATTAAAATATTTAGAAACCATAAATTAAACTGATGCAACTGTCTAATGTAGATACTATTTGAGATTTCAAACAAACTATATTAAAACGACTGAGGTTGCAAAGTCAAGCACTCAAGGTTTAGATATACTATTGTTATGATAGTCTAATTACATAATCAAATTTTTTCCACGGGACCCCAGCTCGTTTTTTTCTAATATTCATGTAAGAAAATTAGTAATGTCAACAATTTTGCTCATTTTAAAATTAAAAGTTAGTAACTACAATGGGAAGGAATGTCTTGGGGACTGGTATCATACACAGATGCCATAACTAATGTGCTCCTCAATCGTGCCCTAAAGCTAGCATTTGATCCTTTTCCTACCTTGGGGCCAAATACTGTGCTGAATTACCCCCTTTATAATCCTACTTAAATTTATGATTACCTAGTGTGTTTGTACAGATTTTGTCCACTTAAGACGCAAGATTTCCCGGATTCTCTACACAAATGAGTGGCATTTACAAACTATGTTTACCATGGCTGTAGAGTCATTTTATTCTAAACCTGCTCCCAATCAATCCACTTCTTGACAAAACAAAACTCTTTAGGCACATTTTTCACATGAAAGCCTCATCCAAAGAATAAATTTGGTGATTCTGGGACATTAAGTCACCTGCACCACTCTCGAGTTAACCAAGCAGGGAAAAAGTGAAAGGTGTCTTGTAAGGACACAAAAACAAGACACTTTTTTGTATTCGTATAACTGAAAAAGATTTACATTTCAACTTCAAAAACTTGCCATGAAGTTGAACAAAAGCCTCTGAACAATTGACAAATTTGGTTCATCAATACAGTAGATAACATTAGAAAATCTGGAATGGTGTATTGGCAATATACACATCTCAAAGGCTTTTGTGCCCTGAATACAATGGCTCTTATCACATCCTCCTCATTTTTAACCCCAAAGTTTGTAAAGAGTAATCCTTTACTCCTCTTTACCATCTACTAACTCTGTGCCTCCAACTTTATTTTAACAATCTACTTATTTAAAAAGGTTTTCCTCACCTTTTTCTTACAAATTCTTATATGCGGACTGGATTTAGAAATAACATATCTAGTGTTTTTACTCACTTGTTTTTAACCTGTCATTATTTGTGCCAGTTTCAAATGACACGCTCTGTACTGAGCAGTTCAGCACTCCCTGATCTTGTGAATAATATCAAAGCCACACTTCACTAAAACTGACATTCCTAAGCAGGAAGAAGTTAGTTCTCCTACTTCTCATTTTTCCAGAAAAAAAATTGGCTCCTACAAATAGGATTTGGGGGGCAGAGAGGATGGAAGGATAAAAAAATCCTTCACTCAATCTTGACCATTCTGGTTAGAGACCTGCAAATCTGTGGGTATCCCCTGTGTATCTGCGGATGTGTATATCCACAGACCATTTTTGCGGATCGCAGCACAGATGTGGATATAAATTTTGTATCTGCACAGCGCTCTGCAGCACACACTCACCTAAACAGAGCGGCTGTCACCCAGCCTGCAGGCTCCAGCTCAGCTCTTTGAATCACGCAACAGCATGTTGGACATTCTGGGAGTTGTAGTCCCCAGCTTGCTCGGAAAGAGGAGGTAAACTACAACTCCCAGAAAGTAGTGAGCTAAGAGTCATTTTGAAGGTGGGGTTGTTCTTTAAACAGGCAGGCGGCAATGGCTGCGTGCATTACAGCTGCTGCAACTGGGTAGGGGTGTCCGAGCCCCCCATGGGGAGGGCGGCACTGCATAGAAGGACCCAGAATTGTAGCCTTCTTGGCTGGAGCAGGGAAGGAGGTACAGCAAAGGCAGAGCGGGCAGAAGTGGAACAGGAGGGTAGGGGTGTGTTTAGGGGCTTGACACAGCCCTGCGTCACTGCTGTACAGTGACCGAGGAGCTGTTTAGAGCCCTGCAAATCCACAGATATCTGCGATTTGCGGATCGCATGCAGATACCTTTTCGTATCTGCGCAGGGCTCTAATTCCGGTTCAAGAGCTATTCAACAAATTAGCATTTTAAAATAACTAGACTAAAAAAACTTGAAATGCAACTTGATGACTATGATAAGCCCTCCCCTTGATAATTATATATTTAAAATATCAGAACATTCACTAAAGCCCTCTAGCTTGGGTGACCAGGCTGAACTGCAGAAGGAGTGAAATGGTGACCGACACCCAAAAAAACCCTAGTTAGCTCTTTAAGGTGGGAAGAGTATATTCAAATGACTTATCAAGTGCTTTTAGAAATACTGTCACTTTTAGCTGTGAATAGAGCTTTCAGTGGGAGGTTATATTCCGATTAGGTTGCCTTCTGAACAATTTACAGGCACAAGAATCTTGTTACTGGACTGTATGATAAACTGCTTTCAAAATTGTCAAAGTTGTATTATTTTAATATACAGTTTGGTTATCATCAATAAATTTCCCTCCTCCCATCTTCTAAGGGCAACCTTATAGCAACTTTGAAAAAGCATTCCATTTCTCATGAATTTTAATGGTGTTATGTATATCTAGAGTCAAACTATCATCTATGTCAAGATAACAATCCAACAGGCACCTTTTTTTTTTATATCTGAGGCACATTAACACTATTATTTTTAATGATTTATTGTTTACAGTGTGATGTAATTATTGGACTGATTTTTCTATCAAAAAGGAAGAAAAATATATAAGATTAAGCAAAATAAAGCTTTGAGAGGCTCAAAATAGATCAACCAACCTCCAAGGTAACTCCTATTAAGTTTTAGTTTTTCCTGCACCTCATTTTTGAAACACGTATATTCGCAAACTTCAACTGAAATCAACATAACATTACCATACATTTCTGAATGCAGAAACAAGCTCAAGATCAGGTTTAAAACAAAAGGAAAATGAAGACAAAGGAGATAATTCGCAAAATCCTACAAAATATTTTTATAGATAGACGTATGTATAATTACTCAATCCACAGAAGCAAGCATTATACCTATAAAAATAAGGCAAGCTCAACTCCACTAACTGTTGCAATAACTTATTCAAAATTGTACGTGGGGATAGGAAAGAGTTCATGCAGATACAAAATAGAGTTGTTTAAATACAGTGTATATTACTAATACAGTGCTATATAAATAGAGATTCAGAATAATAGAAAGTATTTATTTTGCAGTTCCATCACTGAAGATGTCAATGTATTACCAGAAACCATGATGTGAATTACTTCTGAATGTACCACATGGTTACAGGATCTAAAATAGGCTGTACACCATGCAATTTAAAGATGATCAAGTAAAAAGAGCCCATACCAGCATTCTGTTTAATTTCCTCATTACACTTTACTAAATGAAGTAACAGTGCTCTCAATTAGTTTTCTTGAAATAACTGTTTTAAGAAATCTGTAAAACAATATATTCCGTTCTGTCCAAGCATAAAAAAAAAAAAAAAAACCATTTTCACTCATGAGCTATGTTTATAACATTGTTTTGAAAGGTGCAGATATAAAAGCATACTTACAGATTGTATATCTTGTAATGGTTTTTATGTTTTGAATCCAAAAACCTTAAAAGAGAAAAGGCAATTTACATACATGTATTTTGGCTACTACTGTTTCAAAGATATTTTAATACATTTACAATACAACAATGTTTTCATATGAATTTCAAACTAAGTAGTTTTGAATCTGAAATGCAGGCTATTCCCCCACAATCTCTCTTGAGATACAGCGATGAGGCCCAATCCTGCACGCCTTACTCATACAAGTAGCCTCACTAGCATCAACAGGACTACTTCTATAAGTGAAGGCAGCAGGTTTTAGGCCCATATAATTAATTACAAAATGTATTTTTAATATTCATGCTCCATTTGTCAACAATATAGAATTTTTTTAAACTTGTATTACTGCGTTTTAGTTTTACATTTTGTACCAAAAGAATGTCTAGTTAACTAATTCAATAAAAATAATTGCTATAATAATTACTTCCAATGTAATCATATACAATGTTTCTGGTAAATATTTTGTGTATCTTATGAGCTTCTCTGTAAAGTTTACTCATGCATCTGTATTGATAGACCAATCGAGTATAAATATCATAAGAACACAAAACAGCCAAACTGGGTCAGACCAATGCTCCATCCAGCCTAGTAGCCTGTCTTCCTACAGTGGTCAATACCAGATGTTTCAGAGGGAGTGAACAGAACAGATAAACATCCCATCGCCCATTCCCAGTTTCTGGCAAACAGAGGCTAGGGACACTTCAGAATACCATCCAGTCCTGGTGACTTATTACTGTTTAGTTTATCAATTTGTTCCAAAACCTCCTCTACCACCACCTCAAGCTGGGACAGTTCCTCAGATATGTAACCTAAAAAGAATGGTTCAGGTTTGGGAATCTCCCTCACACTCAGCCATGAAGACAGATGCAAAGGATTCATTTAGTGTTTCCTCAAAGGCCTAATCTTCCTTAAGTGCTCTTTTAGCATCTCAATCATCCAGTGGCCCCCATGGGTGGTTTAGCAGGCTTCCTGCTTGTGATGTACTTAAATTTCTTGGTTTTTTTTTTTTAATCTTGGGCTAGCTGTTCTTCAAATTCTTTTTTGGCCTTCCTAATTAGATTTTTACACTTCACTTGCCAGAGTTTATGCTCTTTTCTATTTTTCTCAGTAGAATTTAACTTCTACTTTTTAAAGGATGCCTTTTTGCCTCTCACTGCTTCTTTTACTTTGTTGAACCACAATGGCATTTTTTTGGTCCTCTTATTTTGATAGGTTTCAGTGTAGTAGCCGTGTTAGTCTGTGTCAGCAAAACGAAAATAAGAAAGAAACTTGTAGCACCTTAGAGACTAACAAATTTATTTCAGCATAAGCTTTCGTGGGTTAAGAGCCCACTTCATCGGATGCATGGAATGGAACATACAGTAATCAGATATTTATACATATATACTCTGAATGTATAAATATCTGACCACTGTATATTCCATCCCATGCATCCGATGAAGTGGGCTCTTAACCCACGAAAGCCTATGCTGAAACAAACCCGTTAGTCTCTAAGGTGCCACAGGTACTTTTCCCGTTTTCTTTTTGCTGACACAGACCAACACGGCCACTACACTGAAACCACTCAGTATCTAGTGCAGGAAAAGGCTAAGAAGGCCTGCTCCCAGAGGTAAATGAGGCCCAGGATCGTTTCAATGAACCTTCTGCTCATAGAGGGAGAGGAGGTTAATGTTTTTACATATTGAGATTCCCCCACTCAGCCGTGTTACTGATGTCACTCGCTCCCTGCCCCGCTACTAATTACGCAGGGCGGTGGAGGAGAGGTTTCACAACAGAAATGAGTGCATGGGATAGACTAGGGAGAGTCTATCCCAAGTTGTTTGGTTCATGGTTAGAGTCTGTAACCCATTCATTTTGTTTCCCATTTCATATCTTCTCACGCACTAGCACAAGTTTGGAATGTTTGAGTTGCAGAACCTAACGGGAATTTTGATTTTTTTTTTAAACAGTACTGGTATTTTTTTCCTATTAATATTGGATTTTGTAACAGTTTATTAAAAAAAAAAATCTAAATTTGAGGTCAAATTTAACCTGACAGTTTCTCTCTAAGTGTCCTTCACTTACCACAGTCAATCAATGGGAAATCGAGGAACAGAATCCACAGAATTATAAGTGATAAATTTTCTGAACTAAGTAGGAACGAGGTCAAGTTTCCCCTGCTTTGTTCAGGTCAGCTAAAGCACTGTCCAAACACTTCCCCCCCCCACCCCACACACACACACACACTCCCAGTCCCTTAATGGCAGGGAAGGGGAAGAGGGGGAAAAGTCTCTTTTCTACACTTCATGTAGCAGCTCTAAGAGCTGAACTATAACCATGATACACCAAAAGTGCCATGATTATATATGATGTGTACCTGGCAAAGTTCAATGAGAGACAACATTCAAGTGTTTACACTTATCAACAAAGTGTGTTTGCACATCAGCCAGAATGAATTAAATTAGCCATGGCAGTACATGCTGTTCACATTGAAAAGAAACATGAGCTGCTAAAATCCTGGAAAGCTCAAGCAAAAACAAGCTCTAGTTATCAGTCATAATACTCCAGAAGAACCTCTGTGGTTAAACTGATGTGTTAAAATAAGAACAGATGTGAGTATAGCACTGAATCCTAGACTGCAATTTCATCTACAGAAATATTTTAGAACAGAGTTACAACTGGCACCCTTGTAGGCAGTTTTAGGGGAGTCGAATGGCTTAATGAACACAGATTCATCCCTAGAGATGGCCCCACGAGGTTAGAGTTGGAATTCATGGGGGGGCGGAGGGGGAGGGGGACAGGAGGGGAGAAGCTGGCACTGTTTCTGCCAGTAGTTTACTGGCTTTGTGGATGAGTTTTAGTTTCCAGGGTTGTCAAATAAAGCATTTTTCTAAGGCTTCACAAAAAGTTAAAAAGCCTCAACGCAGCACTACAACAAACTTAAAAGTAACTGCTTGCATTTTAAAATATGAAGAGTAACGGTAGCTTTCTAAAACCAGAATATTTCCAATACAATAATGTCAGTAGTTAATTTGACACCACATTTGACACTGACTATTCAAGAAAAATGTTATGTCCCTAGAACCAGATACTAAATTTCTCCTGGACCTCGAGTAAATGTATATGGATTGTGTGTAAAGCATTAGTAAACTCAAAAATCTTTTTCATAAAATGAAAAAATGGTTACTGCCGCTGAAATATTGCATGCTTATACTTTTGTACAGTCATGCTTCATGTTTGAAAACAAGGAACTCAAGATAATATAACCCAGGTCACATGCAGGTCCCTCGCAGTCATTTAATTTGCATATTTTAAAATATCCAAATGTCATTGATTATATACCCATGATATTGCTTTGCAAAATGAAAATTTCTCCTTTAGCCACCTAACTTTATGGAAATGCTATTTTGCTCATCTAACTTTTATTTAAAGTCTATGACTTGCAGATAATGTACAGTATTTCTTCTCAAAACCAAGTAAATCTCTTCTAAATTCTAAAGCAATTAGAATTAATATTTGTAACTGTGGAGGGCAGACTGCCAACGCTACACTTGCAATATTAATTTGGGTTGGATAAGATTTCCCACCCTTTTTGAGATTTTATGTGTAGAACTCATACTCAACAAGGGATGTAAGTGGGGCTTAGGAAAAAACACAGGCAAGCTGACAGGATTCACTGGAAGCCAGAAATCACTTAGGATAGGAATTTGGGAGTAAGGGTGAAGCACCAGCACCAGTCCTGTGGAGCACAATGTAAAACCAGCCAGTAGCATCTGTATCTGTACCACTGTAGTATTTGCTGTAATATAGAATCATAGAATCTCAGGGTTGGAAGGGACCTTAGGAGGTCATCTAGTCCAACCCCCTGCTCAAAGCAGGACCAATCCTCAATTTTTGCCCCAGATCCCTAAATGGCCCCCTCAAGGATTGAACTCACAACCCTGGGTTTAGCAGGCCAATGCTCAAACCACTTGATGCAATGGACATGAAGAAAGTAATCTGATGAGAGGTGTGAGCATCATATTGAGAACTTAAGATGAAGGTGACTCAAAGGCAAAGCATATGGAGTAATGATGTTAGTAATAATGAAGAGAAGGTGAGAAAACAACTTAGTAGTAGGGAATTGAAAGCAGACTATGGCAAGTTGAACTTACTGAGCAGAGGAAAGACTTTTCTGCTTGAAATACAGAACAAAGACTATAATGAAAAGGATGAATTTAAAGAGATCACTTCTGTTTATCGTGGCTGTACAGAAAACTGCTTCATAGCAAAAGATTTTCTGCTTTCAACAAGAATCTTCTGTTTTGGTTGTCCACATTCAAGCTGTCAAATACAGAGACATAGGATGGAGAATCCAGCTTCAGCTCTGTGACATCAGATCTGGAATGTCAGGCAGTGGGACTTATAGATCCAGTAACAAATCCTTGGTCTGATCACCAAAGTTCTTTGCCCAGGCTGGGGCTGCTTAACGCAGTGTTCCTCTCCTGCCTACATTTATCAGTCTGGGTATGAAAGGGATTGGAAGAAATGCATAAGGAGGTTTGAGACCAGTTCACAAGATGGACAACTGTCAGCCATGATTTCACCACCCCCCCCCCGCGGAGAAAAACTGGTATTATTTCTTGTTCCAATAACGGCACACAGATCTACCCAACAATTTCCTCCCCTCTGGAAATCCAAAGATGCTTTCCTTCAGGGATCACTTATGTTGAGCACTGCACTTTTAATTCAAGACACTGACCTGAATGTTTCTCTTGCCTTATAGCTACAGACTCAGAGCTCAATCTATTTAGCTTAACAAAGAGAAGGTTAATGGGTGACTTGATTACTGTCTATAAGTACCTATATGGGGAACAAATGTTTAATAATGGGCTCTTCAATCTAGAGAAAGGTATAACAATCAAATGGCTGTAAGTTGAAGCTAGACAAATTCAGACTGGAAATAAGGTGTACATTTTTAACGATGGTAAATTTTTCCAGCGGTTCTCAAGGGTTGTGGTGGCTTCTCCAACATCAAGATTGGATGTTTTTGTAAAATGTATGCTCTAGGAATTATTTTGGGAAATTTCTATGGCCTGTGCTATACAGGAGGTCAGACTAGATGATCATAATGATCCCTTCTGGCCTTAGAAGCTATGACTCTAGAAGAACTCAACCAACCATGAGAGATGACATACAAGGTAGAGGGTAGTATTTGTGAGCATTTTGAGAGAGGAATGCCTAGATTGAGATAGGCATGCCTCACAGGTTAAGCAAATTGCTCTTTGCTGCTGCAAAGCAGTAAGGCTGGACTCCCCTCGAGTCCAGAGCACCTAAGTTAATATATGGTCCAGGTGATCTCCCCATTGCCAAGTGGTAGGGTGACCAAATGTCCCCATTTTATAGGGACAGTCCTGATTTTTGGGGCTTTTTCTTATATAGGCTCCTATTACCCCCACCCCCTGTCCTGATTTTTCACATTTGCTGTCTAGTCACCCTACCAAGTGGAGGCATCCATGAGTAGGCAACAACATCTAGAATGGGACACCTTTGCAGCCTTGGCAAAGTTTTGTCCATCAGCATAGTGACGTGATGCCATTGTTCCACAGATGATAGCTGACATCATCCGAACAAGGTCAGTATACAGTCCTTAATCATCCTTACTGAGGATGTAACAACCTACATAAGCTCATAAGCCCATCTCATCTAACCACAGTTTAGCATTGGTTCTGCAGAAAATAAGCTTTCACTGATCTATATTGCAGGACTGCCCCATCAACTCTAGTGTCTCAGCAGGCATCAAGATGGACATTTTTTAGACTATTCTTGGTCTGAAAGGGTTCTCCAAGCCCTGAAGTGACTTATCCCATATTAGCCAAGGTGAGTGCAAGAGCCCAGTCTCAAAATAGTTACCACCACTGCTAGACACTGAAGACCACGGGCAGCTGATACTGTTGAACAACTACAGTGAATTGAGGACACTTTCCATGAGCTTCCTGGATTACTAAGTCTAAATGTATCCTTCTGTTTGGGAGCCAGAAACCAATCCTGTAGATCAGTGGTTCTCAACCAGGAGAACATTGTACCCCTGAGGGTACGCAGAGGTCTTCCAGAGGGTACATTAACTCATCTAGATATTTGCCTAGTTTTACAACAGGCTACATAAAAAGCATCAGCAAAGTCAGTACAAACTAGAATTTCATACGACTTGTTTATACTTCTCTATATACTATACACTGAAATACAAGTACAATATTTATATTCCAATTGATTTATTTTATATGGTAAAAATGAGAAAGTAAGCAATTTTTCAGTAATAGTGTGTTGACAATTTTTTGTATTTTTAGGTCTGATGTTGTAAGCAAACAGTTTAAAATGAGGTGTAATTTGGGGGTTCCAAAGACAAATCAGACTCCTAAAGGGATACAATAGTCTTGAAAGGTTGAGAAACACTGCTGTAGAAGGCACTGGATTATGAAGGTGTTGGTCACCAAGCAAAATCTCTGAGGCATGACAAATTTGTTGAGACATCTGACGTCCACAATGGGATGAAACCCTTCCCCTGTCTTGGCAATAGGAAGTAACGACAATGAATTCCTCTTCTATTAACATATTAGGGACCATCTCTATTACGCCATCTAGAGAAAGGATGCAATTTATTTGCTTAGCACTATCTTGGGAGAGGGAAAAAACAATAGGAATGCAAGAGCAGAATTAGAGGGTACATCCTTGATCCACTCTTTCCTGGACCAGTTTGGTCAAAGTAATTTCACTTCATACCACAAGGAAGTACAAAAGGTGGTTGCCAAAAGGGGTATAGATCCCCAAATAGTTGCTAGATCCGAAGATACCATGCAGCATAATCAACCATGCTTCTAAGCACAATAAGTGGCTGTGCTTCGACTCCTTCTGGGAAGGCTTCTATGCCAATGGTAAAGTTTCTGATGGGTTGATACCTAGGAACAAACCAATACCAGGACATTTTGTTTTTTTTAAAGCTGTTTTTCAGTTGGGGAGATTTTATGTACTGATATTTTGGGTCATTTACAACAAGACATTACAATGACATTGTCCTGACATGTATAAGTACATATCTTAATAGAGAGTTAATATTAAGCAACATATTGTATATTTACCATGTTATATCATTAACATTCTTTTTTTTAAAAAAAAAAGAACACACTGGGAAGGTGGTCAGTAATACATAAACCATTCATATTAACTTTGTTTTTCTTTTTTAGGAAACAATGTTTTCTGGGGTCAAGGGGGAAAGTCTCAGAAGAACAGAAAGAAAGGAAAGTTAAGGTGTGCACGCACGGGGGGTTAATTCAATTATCCTCTAAATAGCCTTCTTGCCTAAGTATAGAATTACTGTGTCTATATCAAAGTATCTCAGTGATTTCAATATTTCTATTATGTTTTCCTGTGAAAGGTATACTATTTCCTTTATCCACTTCATTCCATTCTTTTGCTGTTATTTCATATTTACAGTGTGCATTTCATAACTTAATAGCTTTGTGTAATTTCTTCTTTAAAAACACTCATGAGATTATACATTCTAGACAATCTTCAGTGCTGAAACTTTGAGACCTTATAAAACATTTTCTAACACAAATTGCTTTTATTGGTTCCTTTCTTCTCTGAAAGTGATTTTTAATAAAGTAAACGATCTGTACAAACTCAGATTGTGCATTTTTATTTTTTAATATATCAGATATATCTGTTTAAGGGTTGCACATCACTAAAGAAAGCCTTCCATTTGTTGGCTTTGAAAGCACTAACATTTTTAGTAGTAGGTGATGTTTCATAGATGCTTGAATTTTGGGATACAAGTCTGGTACACAATTATACAATGATATTGAGTTTTCTATCTGTATGCATGAGGAAGTCTCTCTGTTAGAGGTCCATTCCAGTATTGGTCTAATTTTTGCTACCTACAGTATCTCTGAAGTTTGGTAGCACCTAACCTCCCATTTTGCAGGTTTCCCTGAGTAGCTTCTGCCACAAGTGAGGAAACTCTTCGAAGGAAGGGACTATGGATGCTGAGCGATCCGCTGTCGTGACCTGCACAGGATGTGCCATGTTTGTCTTTCTTCCACAGGATAGAAGCGACTTTGTCTGTACAAAGTGCATGCAAGCTGATCTCCATATTGGAGGAGACGATTCAAGGTCTGGAGAAACGAGTATCAACCCTGCATTCCATAAAAGAAAATGAGGAGTTCCTGGATAGACGTCAGGATAGGCTTCAGCGGGCACAGTGTTCTGAGGATTCAGAGCAGGCTACGCAGTGGGGACAGAAGGCCAGTGAGGATAATTGGCGGCATGTGACCTCCAGAAGAGGAAAGAGTATGAGACAAGTCCATGTACCAGAAACGCATATTCAGATGAGCAACCGTTTTCATGTTCTCTCCACAGGTACTAGTGCAGAGAGTGGAGTGAATGATACATCTGAGGGAACAGAGCAGAAGGAGACTCCACTGACTGGAAGGCACAGTCCTAGGGATGGGGGTTCCACGACCACCACTCCCAAGAGGAGGAGGAGGGTGCTGGTGGTCGGGGACTCTCTCCTCAGGGGGACTGAGTCATCTATCTGCCGCCCTGACCGGGAAAACCGAGAGGTGTGCTGCTTGCCAAGGGCTAGGATTCATGATGTGACCAAGAGACTGCCGAGACTCATCAAGCCCTCAGATCGCTACCCCTTCCTGCTTCTCCATGTGGGCATCAATGATACTGCCAAGAATGACCTTGAGCGTATTACCGCAGACTACGTGGCTCTGGGAAGAAGGATAAAGGAGTTTGAGGCGCAAGTGGTGTTCTCGTCCATTCTCCCTGTAGCAGGAAAAGGCCAGGGTAGAGACCGTCGAATCATGGAAGTCAACGAATGGCTACGCAGATGGTGTCGGAGAGAAGGGATTGGATTCTTTGACCATGGGATGGTGTTCCAAGAAGGAGTGCTAGGCAGAGATGGGCTCCACCTGACGAAGAGAGGGAAGAGCATCTTTGGAAGCAGGCTGGCTAACCTAGTGAGAAGGGCTTTAAACTAGGTTCACCGGGGGAAGGAGACCAAAGCCCCGAGGTAAGTGGGGAAGTGGGATACCGGGAGGAAGCACAAGTAGGTGAGTGCAAGAGGGGAGGGCTCCTGCCCCATACTGGGACAGCAGGACGATCGGTGAGTTATCTTAAATGCCTATACACAAATGCAAGAAGCCTGGGGAACAAGCAGGGAGAACTGGAAGTCCTGGCACAGTCAAGGAATTATGATGTAATTGGAATAACAGAGACTTGGTGGGATAACTCACATGATTGGAGTACTGTCATGGATGGATCTAAACTGTTCAGGAAGGATAGGCAGGGCAGAAAAGGTGGGGGAGTTGCGTTGTATGTAAGAGAGCAGTATGACTGCTCAGAGCTCCAGTATGAAACTGCAGAAAAACCTGAGAGTCTCTGGATTAAATTTAGAAGTGTGAGCAACAAGGGTAATGTCGTGGTGGGAGTCTGCTACAGACCACCAGACCAGGGGGATGAGGTGGACGAGGCTTTCTTCCAGCAACTAACAGAAGTTACTAGATCACAGGCCCTGGTTCTCATGGGTGACTTTAATCACCCCAATATCTGCTGGGAGAGCAATACAGCAATTCCACAGACAATCCAGGAAGTTTTTGGAAAGTGTAGGGGACAATTTCCTGGTGCGATTGCTGGAGGAACCAACTAGGGGAAAAGCTCTTCTTGACCTGCTGCTCACAAACAGGGAAGAAATAGTAGAGGAAGCAATAGTGGATGGGAACCTGGGAGGCAGTGACCATGAGATGGTCGAGTTCAGGATCCTGACACAAGGAAGAAAGGAGAGCAGTAGAATACAGAGCCTGGACTTCAGAAAAGCAGACTGACTCCCTCAGGGAACTGATGGGCAAGGTCCCCTGGGAGAATAACATGAGGGGGAAAGGAGTCGAGGAAAGCTGGCTGTATTTTAGAGAATCCTTATTGAGGTTGCAGGAACAAACCATCCCGATGTGTAGAAAGAAAAGTAAATATGGCAGGCGACCAGCTTGGCTTAACAGTGAAATCCTTGCTCTTCTTAAACACAAAAAAGCAGCTTACAAGAAGTGGAAGATTGGACAAATGACCAGGGAGGAGTATAAAAATATTGTTCAGGCATGCAGGAGTGAAATTAGGAAGGCCAAATCACACTTGGAGTTGCAGCTAGCTGAAGATGTTAGATGTAACAAGAAGGGTTTCTTCAGGTATGTGAGCAACAAGAAGAAAGTCAAGGAAAGTGTGGGCCCCTTGCTGAATGAGGGAGGGAACCTAGTGACAGAGGATGTGGAGAAAGCTAGTGTACCCAATGCTTTTTTTGCCTCTGTCTTCACAGACAAGGTCAGCTCCCAGGCGGCTGCACTCCGCAGCACGGTATGGGGAGGAGGTGACCAGCCCTCTGTGGAGAAAGAAGTAGTTCGGGACTATTTAGAAAAGCTGGACGAACACAAGTCCATGGGGCCGGATGCACTGCATCCGAGGGTGCTAAAGGAGTTGGCCGATGTGATTGCAGAGCCATTGGCCATTATCTTTGACAAATCATGGCAATCGGGGGAGGTCCCGGATGACTGGAAAAAAGCTAATGTAGTGCCCATCTTTAAAAAAGGGAAGAAGGAAGATCCGGGGAACTACAGGCCAGTCAGTCTCACCTCAGTCCCTGGAAAAATCATGGAACAGGTCCTCAAGGAATCAATTTTGAACCACTTAAAGGAGGGGAAAGTGATCAGGAACAGTCAGCATGGATTCACCAAGGCCAAGTCATGCCTGACTAACCTAATTGCCTTCTATGATGAGATAACTGGCTCTGTGGATGAGGGGAAAGCAGTGGATGTGCTATTTCTTGACTTTAGCAAAGCTTTTGATACAGTCTCGCACAGTGTTCTTGCCAGCAAGTTAAAGAAGTATGGGCTGGATGAATGGACGGTAAGGTGGATAGAAAACTGGCTGGATGGTCGTGCTCAATGGGTAGTGATCAATGGCTCCATGTCTAGTTGGCAGCCGGTATCAAGTGGAGTGCCCCAAGGGTCGGTGCTGGGGCCGGTTTTGTTCCATATCTTCATCAACGATCTGGAGGATGGTGTGGACTGCACCCTTAGCAAGTTTGCAGATGACACTAAACTGGGAGGAGTGGTTGATACGCTGGAGGGTAGGGACAGGATACAGAGGGACCTAGACAAATTAGAGGATTGGGCCAAAAGAAATCTGATGAGGTTCAACAAGGACAAGTGCAGAGTCCTGCACTTAGGACGGAAGAATCCCATGCACTGCTACAGACTAGGGACCGAATGGCTGGGCAGCAGTTCTGCAGAAAAGGACCTAGGGGTTACAGTGGACGAAAAGCTGAATATGAGTCAACAGTGTGCCCTTGTTGCCAAGAAGGCTAACGGCATTTTGGGCTCTATAAGTAGGGGCATTTCCAGCAGATCGAGGGACGTGATTATTCCCCTCTATTCGGCACTGGTGAGGCCTCATTTGGAGTACTGTGTCCAGTTTTGGGCCCCACCCTACAAGAAGGATGTGGATAAATTGGAAAGAGTCCAACGGAGGGCAACAAAAATGATTAGGGGGCTGGAGCACATGACTTATGAGGAGAGGCTGAGGGAACTGGGATTGTTTAGCCTGCAGAAGAGAAGAGTGAGGGGGAATTTGATAGCTGCTTTCAACTGCCTAAAAGTGGGTTCCAAAGAGGATGGATCTAGACTGTTCTCAGTGGTAGAAGATGACAGAACAAGGAGTAATAGTCTCAAGTTGCAGAGGGGGAGGTTTAGGTCTCCTTCCTTAGAGGTTTTTAAGGTCAGGCTTGACAAAGCCCTGGCTGGGATGATCTAGTTGGGGTCGGTCCTGCTTTGAGCAGGGGGTTGGACTAGATGACCTCCTGAGGTCCCTTCCAACCCTGAGATTCTATGATTTCAAATAGAGATTCCAGCCATTCCATTTTGATTCTTGTGTTCCAAATGGACCACAGGAATCCTAACATTAAATTTCTTGAAGAACTTTTCAGGGGATGTAAAGAGAACCATAGGAAAAGACCCTGGGGAAGAAATTCATTTTAAGTACATGAATTCCACCTATCAAAGTCAAACATAGGTATGTTAACCTTCCCACATCTTTGTTAATATTTTTCATTAATGGCTCAATATTTAAATTAAACAGCTCCCCCACTTCAGGTGATATATTAATGCCTAAATATCTAATTTTATCATCAACTACTTTCAGGGGACAGTAAGCATCTTTTGGAGTCGAGGCATAATATCTCTAATTTAGAGCAATTACGTCTATATTCCTTTACTATAAGTTTCAATTATTTCTTGTAATACAGGCCAGCTTTTATTTATATCTTTTATCAAAAGAATAAGATCATTAGTGTATAATTAAACTTTCTATTCCCAATATACTTAGTACCCTGAATTCAGGGTCTTAGTTCTTTTGTGCTAAAGATTCAATAATCAGATAAATAAGTGACACCTGTGTCTTGTTTCTTTGTAGGAAAGTATAGGCTCGGTCTTTGTGACATTTCACCAAACACGTCATAGGATTTCTGTAGATTTTAAATCCACTTCGAAAGCATTCCCCAAACCTATACATCTCCAACATTCTAAATAAAAAAGGGCATTCTACTGAGTCAAAAGCCTTTTCTGCACTCATCATAAGAACGCAGGCCTCTTTATTAGTGCTTGTGGAATGCTGCAGCACACGAAGGAATTTTCTTATATTATTTCAGGGGCTTCTTCCTTTTATAAATCCAGTTAGACTTTGGTCCATTAAGGTAGGCATTGTCATCTCTAATCTGGATGACACTATGGTAGTAAAAATCTATATTTATTAATGAGCTAGGCCTATGAAATGCTGAATCTGTTATGTTTTTATTTGGTTTAGGTATCAAAAATCTCTCTCTCCTTGATAGAAGGTATTTGGTAAGCACTCAATTGCCCAAGAAAACTGAAATACATTTGCCAGCAAGGGCATTATCTCAGTTTTAAAAATTTTGAGAGACTTCAGAAGCATATGCCTCTGGAACAGGACTTTTCCCCAATTTTTGTGATGTCTACACCATTTCTATTTCTTCCTGTGTTATTGGGCTAACTAGTACTACTCTTTCATTATACGTCAGTCTGGGCATGTTAAGATACTGCAATATACTAGTTCCCAATTCTTCCATTTATACATATTTGCTAGTATCTCTCTCAAATATTCCACTAGTAATTTGTAAATCCCTTTGTTTGCTTTTTGGTGTATTCCATTTCATCTTTAAGGTACTGCATAGCTGTTCTGGGTCTTCGGCTGGAAATAAGTCTGGCTCATAATCTGCTAGATTTGTTCCTCCATTCATAAAGCCTTTGTCTGGCAAATAAGAGGGCTGTTTGAGGTCTTTTTCTATTACCAGTGTTTCTAATGCTCTCGATGTTTTTAATCTCTTGGTTTTAACGTTGTATCATCAGTCAAATAATAATGCTTCTGCAAACTGTAAATTTGTTCCTCTATGTCCACTTACTTTTGCTGGTCTTTTTCCCTACAACTACTTTGAGATAATTATAGCTTTAAAGGCCTCCCACCTAGTTCTTGCGGATATATCATGTATATAATTATCAATGTTTTTTCCATTTTATTCACAAAGTTTTTGTCTTAACAGTATATAACTAAATTTCCTCTTTTCCCTTATTCATGAATTAGACTATTTTAATGAAGACAGGTGCTTGGTCCAAGATATGCATTAATCAAACTCTAACATTAAGAATGTAATGGAAAACAACAGTTGGTATCAAAATTAGATTTATCCTAGTATGCCCTTTGGAAGTTTTGGAGGAAAAAAACTGAAGTCCTTCCTATTATCAGAGTCCCTGAATATACATTCAATATCATTACCAACTATAACAACCTTAAACCATGTATTTCAAACAAACATTCTATTTCATTTCCTCCTTATACTTGATATTTTCTAATATCCTTAATACTTACACATTTTCCTAATTTTAATTTCTGTGCCATGATTTATTGAAAATTACTTAATATTCCTAATACACAATATAAAATCAATTCTAAAGATTTTTGCCACTGAGGCAGTATTTTCCTGAACATGCATAACCATTTTGTTTTGTTATATTTAAAAGTTGTCCCAATTCCACTTTTCTGATACTTATAGGGCCCCTGATTAAGCTCTATTTAACGTTAATCTAATTAGTTCCCAGTTCTTGGTCTCCTGCATTTGGTTTCAGAACTGAGTTCAGCAGCTTTTATGCTTCTGGCATATAAAGTGTGTGAGATTGACCCACCTGGGATATTTTCAGGCTTGCTTGGGGAGGGAGGGAGGGTGAGGGGTAGAGACAATGCAGATTGAAGCTTTTTCCTATGGAGCTGTGTGCAGACTTGTGTAAACTCAACCCTTTTCCTCTGTGCACCAATAAAAGGGTCTTGATAGGAGTTGACTCGGTCGCCCTCTTTTTTTTTTCTTTTAACTTCCCAGTTATGTTGAGAACCAAAATCTGACCTCTAAAGTTGTGTAGCCGTACTATGACAGGATATGGTCTAGTCAAATTTCTGTTGTGCAGTGATTCCTCAATCCGGTGTGCTTTTTCAATCTTAATTTTATCTGATCAACCGATTCAAGACTTTCAGACTCCAAGTTTCAAAATATTTATAGGTTATTTGACTTTGGTCCCTTCCAGCAGCCCTAGAATCCTAGTATTTTTTCCTAGGTCCCCCATTTTCCAAATCTTCTACCTTTTCAGTCAATGTTTTCATAAGAGACAGACACTAGGGTCATACATCTCTCCTCCTGATCCTCCATGTTATCCTCACTGCGGTAATTCTAGAGTTCATCTCTATAATGGATACTACTAGTTCATCTGACTATTCATTGTCCAGCTGTCATTTAATTTTCCTTCAAGCTTGCTCAAACGGGTTTCCAGCACCAGAGTTAAATTGGCAGTAATCTGTGGCACTCTGAGCCATCCACAGGACTGCTAAGTCTTCTTCTCACTCCAGCTCTAACTTGTATATTATCCTCTTTGGTTTTACCCTCCTCCAAACTTTTCAGAGTTGCCAAATGTTGCCCACATTTCTGGCTAGATATTAACTGTAAATCCACGTACTTCATACTGTGTTTTCTGGCACCACTGCTGCTCTTTGCGATTCTCCAAGGGGGATGGACCTGCAAGTCATGCCACTTCTCAACTTTCAGATCGGAGAAGAGTGTGCATCCTACTGCTGCAATACCAGTGAGTTCAAGAGACATTCCTCAGGCTGCAACTCTGCTGCTCCTTACAGTCCTCCTGGAAAGTAGGGTGGACAGGGCAACCCATTCACTTCTCTTTTCAGCTTCCCAGAAAATAGAGATTGCCTCCTGCTACCAGAAAGGCTATGGGTGTGGTAAAGCCTTTCACTGTGTATATCTCAGCAAGGAGGCGGCAAATAGGCCTCTCGGTCACCTCCAGCAATACTGACAATGTAGCTCCAGTGGGTGGTGGGGAACAAAGGCCTTCAGCCTGCTCTGATTTTCTCTGCTCCTATATCCCTACCAACCTATTCTTACTTGTCTCCACTCTCCTCAACTGCCTCAGTGGTATAGGGCCTAAGTGGAGGGCTCTGCTGTAAATTTTGCTGAAAATTAGAGAAGAGGTAAGTGAGAGCTAACCAGGGCTGCTTCCTCACTCCACCAGAAGTCATATGACCCTTTTAAAACTTCTTGGTGATGGTCAAAGAGCTCAAGCTGCTTGAGTCCTTTAGGGCATGGAAAGAGAAAGTCATCCATGTTGGAGCTCAATTCTGGTCCCTCAAAAGGAAGAGCCTGAAGTCTGAACTCAAGATACTCTTAGGTTTTATCTCATTTTATTCTTAAGGGAGCCCAGGAAATGGAAGGCAACAAGAAAGCTGCTGAGACAGGATAAATATGGGAATCCTGGAACCAATGGAGCCCAGTATGAACCTTCATTCCTAATAGCAGTTTGACTGGCATTCCCTAGAACCAAATAACTGCTGCACATGGTTGAGGAGAGAGAGACAGAGACAACAAAGGCTGCTTCTCTGCTCAGCAACAGTAAAAAGCACTCAGTCTTAGAGGAAGCCATCTCCCTGGTGACTATGCTTCCTGGTGAAGAACAGTACTAGTGCTATTGCAGATGGTACTACTCCAAGCTGGGGTACAGCTGCCAAGGATTTTGACTGATCAGACCTATGATCTCAGCACAGACTTCTTGGGACTTTTAACTCCCCAGATTCAGATTAAGGCTAGATGGGACTATTAGATCATCTAGTCTGTCCTCCTGTATAGCACAGAACGTCATCCAGTTCTCGGCACTGAGCCCAATTACTTGTGTTTAACTGAAGCACGTCTCCCAGAAAAACATCTAGTCTTGATTTGAAGACTTAAATGGAGATTCCATTAGTTCTCTTGTTGGTTTGAAGTTCTCAAGGTAGTTATTACTCTATACCAAGGAAAGTCACTTGTTCCCAGAGTCGCTGGAGGTCTCTAGGTGATCTACCTTGAAGACTGAATACCACAGTTGTGGTGGTACTGAAGAAGCATGCCAACTCCTTACAAATGGCAGTTCCAGATTTCAGTGGGGACTGGTTTCAGAGAGCATCTCCTGGAATCTGTGCCATGAAACAGGAATGTGGGACTGGAGTCCTGATCACAGAGGATTTGAGACAGAGCCTAAAAAGTCCTTCCAGTAACAGATTCAAGCAACTTAGACCAGAATCTTGGGACAAGTTTCTGTATCTTGGTTTTTAAGAGGGATGCCACTCATGGCTAACTGTAATAGGAGCAGAACCCAACTATCCAGGCTCAATGCTCAATCAGAACAGGAAGTATTTGCAACGTTGAAACAAAAACAGAATATTTCTGAATAAGAGAAAATGTTTAGTAGTCCAGAAATAAAATGGTTACTAAAAAGGAGTTCTAAAATAGGAAGGATGGTCTTGTTAAGGCCTCAGACTGGGCATCAGAAGATCTGCTTTCTATTCCCAGCTTTGCAACAGATTTATGGTATGACCTTGGACAACTTAACATCTCAATGCCTCAGATTTCCTCATCTATGAAAATAGGGGCCTATGTTACAAGAGCATAGGAAGAAATCTTGGTCCTACTGAAGTGAATGGGAGTTTTACCATTGACATCAATGGCATCAAGCTTTCACTTGTGAAGTCTAAATTCATGAATGTGTGTAAAAGTACTTCGAGATCCTCAAATGGAAGGCAGCATAAGGATAGAGTTTTATTTCCTATCATAATAAATGTTTATTAAATATAAAGTGACTATGCCTGAAATTTACACCATTCAATTGATGACAATGCAATATATTACCCATTTAATGATATCAGTTAGCCCTTAATTGTTTATGTATATTATGGATAAGGCTACAAGATTGTCACGGAAGTCACGGATTCCGTGACTTCTGCAGCGGCCAGTGTAGCTGTCCTGAGCAGCTCAAGCAGCCTCTGGACCAGCCAAACCGATCACTGCTGGGGCAGTCTCGGGCCACCGCAGCCCCCTTCCCCCAGCAGCAGCAGGAGTTTGGGTGGGGGGGCCCCTCAGGACTGGGGGTTGGGGCACGGGAGAGGGTCAGGATGAGGGCTTTGGGAAGCACTTACCTCAGGGGCTCCCCGGAAGCTGTGACATGTCCCTTCCTCAGCTCCTAGGCGGAAGTGCAGCCAGACAGCTCCACGCACTGCCTCCACCCACAGGCAATGCCCCCGCAGCTCCCAGTGGTTCCCGGCCAATAGGAGCTGCAGAGGCAGCGCACAGAGCTGCATGGCCGTACCTCCACCTAGGAACTGAGGGACGGACATGTACCACTTCCATGGAGTTGCACAAAACCAGGTAAGATGTCTGCCAGCCCTTCCAACCCTCCTCCCCCCCAGCATCAGTGGGGATCCCGGGCTGTTCCCCCCCAGAGCACCTGCGACACCCCCTGGGCTGCCCCCCTGAACTCCTGCAACACCCCCAGATCCTCCCCCTCCCCGATTTAGTCAGGGATATATAGTACAAGTCTTGGACAGGTCACGAGCCTTGAATTTTTGTTTACTGCCCGTGACCTGTCCATGACTTTTACTAAAAATACCTACGACTAAAACATAGCCTTAATTATGGATTGATTATCTGAGGTACTGGGCACCCTGAGAATTCTGAATAAAATCTCTCCTGAGGAGCAGAGTGACAATACTTCTTTAAAAATTTTAAACAAAAGTTGTTTTGTAAATAAAAAATTATGACAGACTAGTCAAGCACCACCTTGGGAATTCCCAGATCTACCTGCTGAGACTATCAATAAACAGGGCACAAAATGGGAGGGAGGGGAGGGGAGAGGATTGATTTGGGAAGACCGGGACCCACATCTGTGATTTCCCCCATCCATGCTGGAACCAGCTATGCGATGAACTGGTTCAATAAGCGCTGTTCCTGTAAATAAACCAATACTGCACCTCTCTTCACTCCTCCCTTACTATGAGTTGTGAAAGGCCTCTCAAACATAATTTACACACACCCCACCAGACAGTCCTTCACCCACCCTTTATCAAGCCCCTTGGAGTCTGTGGCCCTACACTGAGAAATGTTGCTCTAAGAAGTGCATTCAGATGTGTTAGCATTGCTCATGTAATATTAGGAGCACTAGTGCATGTGGACACAAAGGCTTACTTGCAATACAAAATTCAGCTGTTATGCACACAGTTGTAATAATTTGGTTTAGCTAACCTGGTACTGAGCATGGTTAAGCTTCCAGTGTAGACAGAGACAGCTAGTTGAGCAGGTTTTAACCACGATTGTTTCAGTTTACTCTAACTACGTAGGGTTATCTAATGTTGTTGAACATGGTTTGTCCCCATTTACACTTGAAGCTCAAGCACACTCAGTACGAGTTCAGTCAACCCAATTGCTGACAACTGTGTGCATAATGGTTTCATGTTGTAGTGGAGACCAGGCCAAACCGTTATGCAAGTATGGAGTACAATGCCTTTTATCTAGCAGAGAAGTGCCTTAATATTCTGAACCAATACTGCAAAATCCCTTTTAATTTAAATATCAATGAGGATGTGTTTTAAATTAGGTTTGTAACTTTCGGCATATGTTTGATGGACAAAGGAAGCCTGAAAGTTCCCCCTCCTCCCCTCCATGGCACTGGGGGTTTAGGTTGTTTTCTTTAATGCCATTTACACCTTGGAAATACCAGGAATATCAAACCAGGTCTGTCCTGGTTTTGCCTAAGTATTCCCCCCTCAGACAAGAGAAAACAATGCTGGAACTTTAATGAACATTTTTCAAAGTGTTTTTTAGACACTGGAGTTAAACGGACAAACAAAAAATACTTTAAGTAACTAATTGTGCTTCCCTCTCAATTCCTTAGCTTTAACTCTTGTGAGATCAAAATTTCACTTATTCTCCAGTTGCCATAGAGGGTAGAATTTTCAAAAGCACCTGAAGTGACTTATGAACATGAGTTCCATCAACTTTTAAATGGGACTTGTGCTCTTAACTCACTTATGTTTCTGGCAAGTTTTTCTGCTTGGTATTTTACATTAGAAATTTAAGCTTAGCTGCTCTGGAAAACTGAGATTTTCAAAAATATCTATATGAGTTAGGGCTCATGCTCTTAAGTCATTTAAGCACTTTTCCAACACAATTAGACCAGATCAATGTTACACCTGAAAAGCTGATTGTATGAATTTGATGTGTACATAGAACAATGGCCTGGAATACAATTCCTAGAAATACATTCATTTTACAGAAATAGAACCAAAAGACCACTTTTACACCAAACTTTCCCCTCCCCTAAGTACCTCTAAGCAGAAGATCATGTGTACTCTACCCAACCTAATTATAGGAATTAAAGGTGAAACAATAGCATGAATGATGAGTACTGCAAAAAAAAAAAAAAAAAAAAAAAAAATAGATAAGCAAATAATTCAGAGTATCAGCAAAAATATAAATCTTACCTTACTACATCATCAATGTTGTTTCGGTATACTCCTTCAAGTCTGTCTGCAGGAAAACCCATAGCAATTATGTTTGGATAAATATCTGAATATTCAAGTTAAGGAAACATTTGGAAAGTAAATTTGGAAAGTACGCAAAATTGCAACAAAAATACTAGTATTAAATAGGTTCTATGGTAAAGGTAAAGAGTAATGAACAAACCATTTCATTACCAAAGAGAATTAAGTCCAACAGTTCAAAATTACTTTAATAAAGAAACATGGCTGTTAATTTTAAGGAAAAAATAAATTAAGCAATAAATGCATGAAAGCGATGATTCTTTCCAGAATATTTGGGGGGAGGGGAAGGAGGAGGAAGGGGAGAATCTTGCATAACAGACTAATCCCTACTCCTGAGGGCATTCTGCACCAAAACATTAAAAATTCTGGGCCACAAAAATAAAAATTCTGCCTCCAATATTTTAAAATTCTGCAAATTTAATTTGTCAAATAAATGTGGAAGCTCCAGCATGGCAATGGGGAGCACAGGCCACTGGCTGCACAGAGGTGGGAGATCACTGTGCAGCTCCCCGCCCCCGCGGGACACAGACTCAGCAGTGAGGCTGCACCCAACCTTTACACAGCGCAAGGACCGTGCCCCTCTGTGCCAGGTGCACTAGGAGTGGACAGGCAGCCTCAGCAAGAGGTTGTGAGTGCAACGGTAATGGGACTCTGTAGGGGGGTCCAGGTGAAGGTGGTTGGAGCTCAGCAGGGGGGGCTGGGTGTCAGGGGCACAATGGGTCCAGATGAAGCTGATTGAGGCTTGGTGGGGTTGGGATCCGGGTGGCTCATCGGGGTGGTCCAGGGGGAATGGGGCTCATTGGGTCAGGGGGTGCTGAGTGCAGGGGGATGAGGCTCGGCAGGAGGGCCTGGACATGAGGGGGTCTGTATGCACAGGGATTGGGTGGATGGGGGAGCAGCTCCCTGTACAGTGATCCCTCCTCCTGCAGTTGAGGAGCAATAGGTGCAGTAAGCGGGAGGGGGAGTTTGCAGAGCTTCCTTCAGCTGGGGGAGAAATCTGGGGGTGGATCTGTCTCTGTCCCGGATGCCATGCAAGGGAAGAGGAAGTCCCATCCTCCCCAGCCCAGTTGGGACTAGCAGCTGAGCCTGGTGCAGGGTAGGAGCCACCAGCCAGATCTTCCCCAGTCCCGCCTCTTGCCCCAGTGATTTTCCTCTCTGCCAGCTGCCCTGGGCGCCTGAAATATACTACTGGAGAGAGTCACATGACCGCTCTTGTGGCTTTCCTTTGCTTCCCTGTCAGAAAGTCATTTTTCTGTGGGGAAGCAAAGAAATCTGTGGGGGACAAATTCTGCACCTGTGCAGTGGAGCAGAATTCCTCCAGGAGTATAATCCAGGAGCATACTGAATGTCTGCCACACAAAAAACAAAAACAAACAAACAAGAAAAACCCACCAGGCTGCAAACTCAGACAAAATTAATCCATCAGAAACATTTACAGTTAGACAAAACACTGACATTCACTAGAAAAACAATCCATTACAGAACCAAGACAACAAAAAGTTTGAGGAAAAAGTGCTATACTTCTTCACACCTATATCATCCACACCTATAAAAGTCTATTCTAAAAATAAAAGTTAGTTTTAAATTACAAAAGCGTTCCAAACTAAAAGCTACCTTAAGCCATTAGCAAGATCCTAAAGTAGGCAGCTCAGTACTCGACAGCAACATTCCACTTTAAGATACTGAAATACATGTCTCAGGTAAGGAGGGACTGGCAACCCTACACAAATAATGCAATCACTCAGAGCTAATGATTGAGGTTGGACATCCTCAGTATGTCTGAAGTCCTAAATGTGCAACATTCAGCAGATGAGCATTTACAGTATCTCGGAAGGATTATGAAGATATTTCTTTATGGTATAGATGGGGAAAGCCCAAATTTCCCCCTTTTTGGCCCCAGCATTAGACTATTCTGTCTGAACTGCTCCTGATTCACACGTTTATCTCAGCGCCATAAATATAATCTGAGAAAAGAACATAAGCATCCTCTTTCTAAATGGTTGACTGCTTCTTGGAGCAGTTACTCCTGGAATCCACAAGAGGAGAGGCAATTCTTGATATATTCCTAAATGGAGCACAAGGATCTGGTCCAAGAGATGAATATAGCTGAACCACTTGATACTAATGACTATAATTTAATTTAACATTCTTATGGGGTGGGTGGTGAAAGAAGCCCACCACAGTAGCTTTTAATTTCAAAAAGGAGACTACACAAAAATGAGGAAGCTAGTTAAACGGAAATTAAAAGGTACACTCACAAAAGTAAAATACCTGAAACCTGCATGGAAACTTATTAAAAACACCATAATAGAAGTTCAAATTAAACGTATACCACACATTAAAAAACTCTGTAAGAGGACCAAAAAAGTGCAACCATAGATAAACAAAGTGAAAGAAGTGCTTAGAGGCAAAAAGTCATCCTTTAAAAACTCAAAGTTAAATCCTAATGAGAAAAATAGAAAGAAGCATAAATGTTGGCAAGTCAAATGTAAAAGTATAATAAAGCAGGCCAAAAAAAGACTTTGAAGAGAAATTAGCCAAGAGACTCAAAAGCTAACAGCAAACCATTTTTTACATACATCAAAAGGAGGAAGCTTGCCAAACACATTGTGGAGTCACCACTGGATGACTGAGGCACTAAAAGGTCACTCAAGGAAGATAAGCTATTGTAGAAAAGTTAAATCAGTTTTCTGTAGCCATCTTCACTGCAGAGGATGTGAGGGAAATTCCCACACCTGAGCCATTCTTTCTAGGTGAAAACTCTGAGGAACCATCCCAGGTTGAGGTGTCATTAGAGGAGGTTTTGGAACAAACTAAACAGTAATAAGTCAGCAGGACCAGATGTTATTCACCCAAGAGGTCTGATGGAACTCAAATATGAAATTGCAGAACTATTAATTGTGCTGTGTAACCTATCATTTAAATCAGCGTCTGTACTAGATGACTGGAAGATAGCTAATGTGATACCAATTTTCAAACAAAGGCTCCAGGTGTGATTCTGACAATTAAAGGTCAGTAAGCCTAACTACAGTAACAGGCAAACTGGTTGAAGCGATCATAAAAATTAGAATTGTTAGACACATAGATAAACACAATTTGTTTGGGAAGAGAACATGGTTTCTGTAATGGGAAAATCATGCCTCAATCTATTAGAATTCTTTGAGAGGAGGCAAATAAACATGTGGACAAGGGGGATCCAGTGGATACAGTGTACTTAGATTTTCAGAAAGCCTTTGACAAAGTCCCACACCAAAGGCTCTTAAGCAAAGTAAGCTTATCGTGCGATAAAAGGGAAGGTCCTCATGGATCAGTAACTGGTTAAAAGACAGGCAACAAAGGATAGGAATAAATTATCAGTTTTCAGAAGGGAGAGAAGTAAACAGTGGTGTCCCTCATAGGGATCTGTACTGGGACCAATGCTATTCATAAATGATCAGGAAAAAAGGCTTATCAGTGAAGTGCCAACATTTGGAGATGATACAAAATTACTCATTAGTTCAGTCGAAAGCTGACTGCGAAGACTTATCAAGGGATCTTACAAAACTGGGTGACTAGGTAACAAAATGGCAGATGAAATTCAGTGTTGATAAATGCAAAGTAATGCATACTGGAAGACAATTTGAACTATACATACAGAATGATGGGAACTAAATTGGCCGTTACCATTCAAGAAAGATCTTGGAGTCTTCACAGATAGTTCTGTGAAAACATCCGCTCAACGTGCAGTGGCAGTCAAAAAAGCTAAAAATGTTAGGAACCATTAGGAATAGATAAGATGACAGAAAAGACCATATACCACTATATAAATCCATGGTACGCCCACACCTTGAATACTGTGAGCAGGTCTGGTCACACCATCTCAAAAAAGATATTAGAATTGAGAAACATGCAGAGAAGAGAACAAAAATAATTAGGGATATGGAACAGCTTTCATATAAGAGATTAAAAAGACTGGGACTGTTCAGCCAGAAAAGAGAGGGCTAAGGGGGGATATGAGAGGTCTGTAAAATCATGAATGGTGTGGAGAAAGTGAACAAGTACATGTTATTTACTCCTTCAGATAACACAAGAACCAAGCGTCACCCAATGAAGTTAATAGGCAGCAGGTTTTAAAAAAAAACATAAGTACTTCTTCACACAATGCACAGTGAACCTGTGGAACTTGTTGCCAGGGGATGTTAGGCCAAAACTATAATTGGGTTCAAAAAAGAATTAGAGAAGTTCATGGAAGATAGGTAGATCAATGATTATTAGCCAAGATGGTCAAGGATGCAACCCGATGCTCTGGGTGTCCCCAGCTTCTGATGCTAGAAGCTGGGAATAGATGACAGGGGATGGATCACTCGATTGTCCATTCTGTTCATTCCCTCTGAATCACCTGACATTGGCCACTGTCAGAAGACAGGACATTGGGCTAGGTGGACCACTGGTATGACCCAGTATGTCCGTTCTTATGTGTAAATAAAATGTTTGTAAGAAAAATTAAATGTTTAAGTATGAGCAGCTACATACCATAACATGATCAACATCTGCACTAAAGTCCCAGATATTGGTTAATATTTCCAATCCGTATCTTAGTCTGAGAAAAAATAAATTAAGTTTTAAAATAGAGAGAGAATATGCATACAAGAAACCAAGAGAGCTTAGAAAAGGAACAGTGAATCTGAGTACAGAAAGCCTGGCTGAACAAAATTTAAGATGTGCTATTTAAAGATGAACCTTCACTGGATGTTGATTAGATAAATGTAAGGTTAAATAGTAATCCACTAATTAAACTTTAAATAACAGTAACTCCTTGCTTAACATTGTAGTTATGTTCCTAAAAAATGCAATTTTAAGCGAAATGATGTTAAGCGAATCCAATTTCCTCATAAGAATTAATGTAAAGGGGGGGGGAGGGTTTGTAGGTTCCAGGGATATATTTTTCACCAGACAAAAAGACTACACTTCTTTATTTTTTAATGTGTGGTATGTATATATATATATATATACACATATATACACACACAGTATATGTTTAGAACAAATACTTTAATACTGTACACAGCAATGACGATTGTGAAGCTTAGTTGAGGTGGAGAAGTCAGAGGGTGGGATATTTTCCAGAGAATGCCTTACTGTCAAAAGATTAACTAGCACTCAGCTGAGCCCTCAAGGGTTAACACACTGTTGTTAATGTAGTCTCAGTCTACGACACACACACCCCACATGTGTGAGAGATGCGCATTGCCCCTTTAAGTATGCTGACCCCACTCTAAGTACACTGCCTTTTTAAGTAGATCAGCAACTTGAGACAGCAGCTGCTGCCCGCAAGCTCCCTCGTCCTGAGCCCTGTTATGTCCCGTCCCACGCCCACTCTGTGGAAATGAGGTACAGAAGAAGGGGGAGGGGGACACCTTGACATTAGTACCTCTCTTCCCCCGCCCTCTGCACAGCAGGCAGGAGGCCCCCGGGAGCAGCTCTAAGATAGAGAGCAGGAGCAGCACACTGTAGTGGGGGGAGTGCCAGCTGAACTGTCCAGCAATTGATAGCCTGCTGGGCGGCTGCCGCACAGGGAACTTAGGGGAGCGGGGAGCTGATAGGAGGGCTGCCGGTCCATCCTGATTCCAAGCCCCCATCACTTAGCTACAATGGGCTGCTCTTTCCGCAAGCAGTGGACAAAGCAAACAGCTGCTAAACAACGTTATAAGGGAGCATTGCGCAACTTTAAATGAGCATGTTCTCTAATTGATCAGCAATGTAACAAAACGTTAACCAGGACGACGTTAATGAGGAGTTACTGTAATTTAAACCATGAATTTCAGAGATTTGTCTTCATATTTTCTTCATTTGTGAATATTCCTGTAGTCCTTCAGTTATTAGACTAAATTCAGAAAGATATGAGTACACAATCAAGCTAAATAAACTATAAATACAATAAATGATTTTTTTAAAAAACTAAAACACTATCCTCAAAGAAAAATGAAAAAAGATGAAGAAATCACTAAGATGGTAATTTGCCACATCTTCTGAAGATCTGAATATGTTTACACAAATTATCGAGTATTACTCAAAGATTAGACTGTCATGAGCTACAAGATAACAGTTAAGTAATTATAGTTAACCATTTCAAACTCCCCACAAATCTGTTTGCAGTCTATAACTGAAGTAATAAATTCGAGACCTCTGTATTTACAAACTGTGTTAAGCAAAATATTTAACAAGTTGTGGAAAGTACAATAAAGTCTTAAAACAGTCAATAGGAATTTAATGCATTAAACTTTCAACAAAAACACAAACATTAAATACATAGTAATCCTAATATTACAGAGCAGTATCTATTTTAATTATTTAAAACAAATTTATTCCCAGGTACTAATAAAAATATACTAGAGTCAAGACATTTAGATACCTACTGTTAAACATATACCCAATAGTTTTTAATATGCTTTCTAATTTATTCTGGAATTCATCAATCTTGTATAATAGGTAATTTATTAGTTACCTTTTCTTTTATTAAACTTCATTTTAGCCAAAGTTAAATTTTTTTACCATTTTAATATGTGTCAGTAAGCTCTTCTTCTTTCAGACCAATGATAGATTTTCATGGTTGGATACCATATGAAACTCCCAAACACATGCTGTCGAACATTAGACTGCATGCAGTTTACAGCTTTCTCTTAAAAGTAGTAATAAGCGGTGTTCAATTAGTATAGTTATAAAAAACTAGATACTGCTTTGTATTTACTCCTATGTTAGTAATTACTCAATTTTTACTCTACAGCAATTAGAGGCTAACAATTATGTAATAAGGTAAGTGGTTCAGGGACATCGTTTGAGCAGTTAACAGTAAGTTACTCAACTAGCTATCTTTTAAATTAGTATACTCAATTACCTTCTTCCTAGGTTTCAGAAGCATATGATAAAACCAGATTCCTGTTACAAAGCTATGTTTTGTTCACAAAAATGCTTATATTCTGCATCCTGCACTAAAAAGTTCACCTATAACAAACCACTGTTTCAAAACAAGCCAATATGTAAACATGTAACACACCTGCCTTTATACAAAGACTAAGCATATGCACCAGGGTGAATAAAAATCAATGATTTAAAAAAATATATATATTAAAATCTGGTTAATTTAAATCGGACTTTTTTGATCAAATGCTTTTTGAGGAAAAACCTATCTAAAAGATATCGTTGAGCTATAGCGTCTCTCATCGTGGAATAGGGATTATAAATTCTAATTCTATAGTACAAGACAATATATTCATGTCATGTTTAAGAAAAGTTTTGTAAATGAGTTCCAGTAGTTTATGCATTAGGGACCCAATCTTATGGGGTTCCAGGGGCTTCTGTATAGATTATTTAGGTTAATCTTTCTATCTACCCAATGAGACTCAGTGCTCAATCTAGAAGTTAACATCAGAGATGTGCAGTGTTGCAGTTCTCAAACAGTGGATTTGTCTCCAGAAATAACATGCTTGTTAACAGCAAAAACATTTTAAAATAAAAATAAAATAAATATATAGAGGTGAGAAATAACAGACCTCAACCCTATTGTCCCTCTGCAAATTTGTGTACACAGAGTCAATCCCTTACCTCTCTCTAGAAGTGCAAAGTTTCAAAAAATTCAATGACTAGAAGATTGTTGGGGGGCGGAATAGATGTGGACAAGGAGAGGAAGTCTGGAGATAAATGTGAGGGGAGGGACAGGCAGTAGAAACAAAAATGAAACTGAGCATCATATTCCAGAAGTCTTGAGGTCTGAGTGTAGCCTTCATTGATTTGAGATCTACCATACCATTATCTCACTAGAAGGGAAAACCTATAATGACAACAGGCCATAAAAGAGACCCAGTTTGGGTCTCATCTATCTCAGAGTTGTGAAGAATATGTACTAAGGTTATAACCACCAACAAAAATGCACTTTTATGTAGAAATCCATGATTAAATAGAGTCTTCCTGACTAGTGATTTAAATCAACTTGATTTAAATCAAATCCACCCTGATATGCACTAGAAACTATGCAAAATCAAATTAGTATTTGTCATTTTTCTACATCATAACTAAAAGCAAAGCATTCTATTAAAGAACTGTTTCTCTGGCTCAAGAGCATATACACAAGCATTTCATAATGGATTATAAAAATATTTAGTAAATCCAGTATACTGCATGAAACAACCTGAAATACAACTATTCCTCTGCATCTACAACCGGGAATAAACACTGGACTTAAACAGTAATTTCCCTCTAACTCAAACACACTTCAGATAGTCTGCGAACTAATTCACCTTTTTAAAAAAACAAACAAAAACCCTAGTTTTTGCTATTCCAAAACACATTTGAGAATATTCATCCACACAATCATGATGCCATAATTCTCAGGACAGAAAAATATCCCAAACAATGAAAACTACCGTTCTCTCAGTCTATGCAACTAGATTAACAAATCAAATACTTTCCAGGATTTCTATACAGAGTAATCTGCAGATGAAACAATAGATTATAGGTAAGGCTACATTTTAGTTACGGGTATGTTTAGTAAAAGTCATGGATAGGTCACAGGCCGTAAACAAAAATTCACGGGCCTGTGACCTGTCCATGACTTTTACTAAAAATACCCGTCCGTACTAAAACTTGGGCAGGTGGTGGTCCAGGGGCACCGCGGGTGATGGGGGAGGTGGCCCAGGATCCCCGCTGGTGCTGGGGGGGGGGGGGGGGGGAGAGGAGGAGGGAGGTTGGCAGGGTTTCCTATCCAGCTCTGCGTCCTTGCAGCTCCTAGGCGGCAGACGCAGGGGCCAGGGCAAAGGCTCTGCTGCTCCCACCACAAGCTTCGGCTGCCGCAGGTCCCATTGGCCGGGAACCCCAGCCAATGGGAGCTCCAGGGGCAGTGTCTGCGAGTGCAGGCAGCGCAGAGACCCCCACCCCTCCACTGCCTAGGAGCTGCAGGGGGGCCATGCCAGCTGGAACCAAGGAGACCCCCACTTGAGGTAAGCACACACGCCCCGCGCCCCTAGCCCCCTCCCCACGCCCAAATTGCTACTGCTGGCCCAGGGGCTGCCTGGTTCAGCCTGAGCCAGCTCCAGCAGCTGCAGAAATCATGGAGGTCACAGAAAGTCATGACATCCGTGACTTCCGTGACCTGTGACAGACTCCCAGCCTTAATTATAGGCCATAAAGAGGACAGACCAAACAAACCAAACAGAGCATCCAAGCAATAATGGTATTTAAAATGTGCAAGCTAATGAATATATTGTTTCAAACAGTACTTGGTCAAACAAAGGGAAAGGTGAGAGAGTTGTAAACTGGACTAGTTGATTTACAGATTTCCAGTTTACACAAACTCTGCCCCTACTGTCATACACCATTACTTTAAAAACCCTCCCATGCAGTGAGGTCAACCTATCAATTTCCAAGCAGCACAAGTTTCTTCAGTATCCAAGATAATAATGTAAACATCTATAACTAACAATGGTCAAATCTAACACTCCTTTATTTTAAGAATATGGACTGTATGTGCTACAAACCAATTTTTAAGCAGCAAAGATGGCTGATTGACGTTTAAAAAGTTACATCAGAGTTTTTCATTTCTAGGCTGAATTCCACCATCTTTATTCATGTTGAATATACTTCACTGTGCAAGTAGCACCATGGAAGCGAAGCGGGTTACCTGCGGAGTAACATAAGTATTTGAATCTTGCCCATAATGAGCAAAGTATTACTCATCATAGATTTTACTAAAACTTCAGTTATACTCAACTGCTTAGACACTTTTCCAACCACAGCACTGTAGGGAATCCATGCCAGATTTCCATGCCAAAGTGATTTAATGATAAACCTAAAAATCTTGAAATTAGTTTAATTAATTGCAATCCAAGTACCATTTGAATTCTGAAGCTCTCAAGAAACTGAGAAGAAATGTAGGAATATTATGTAGGTATATTAAAGAAGGTCTATATTAGAAGTGAAAGTGATTCCCCATAATTGGTCCCCCACAATTTAAATCCCATAGCATTACTAAGTAAAAGATCTTGGGTTTCTTGTTAACTTGCAAGCTACTGTCTGTGTAAATCTTGTAAGCCGTTGATTGACTCTGTTCTCAAAGAGATACTTTATTGCTATGTGAAACTTGCAAACAATTAATTGACTGCACTCAAAGTGATACTTTGTAATGGCAACTGTTCTTAGAAGCAGCACAGAAAGACTCCCACCCTCTGTAATTTTCTTTATCTCGCTTTGTCATGAATGTTAAAGGGCAGGGAGTCTCAAATAAATTAGTAACACCCCGAAAGTCGTAGAGACAGTAAAATAAATGTGATTAAGATAGAGAATGTATGTGAATGAATGCTTGGTTTACATGAATGGTCAGGGAGGTGCCAGCCTAGGAATTCAGTATCAATCGGTCAAAGGAGGCGTCAAGTGAAGACAACCAGATGACCCCAAGAGGGCAAACTGGAATCCACCCCACCATCTCAAAGGATGAGAAAACTAACAAGCACCTGATAGCCATCACAGAGCCATCATGACAAACAGCATGATGAAACAACTCCCATGAACTTTAAGAACAACTCTAAGAACTTTGAATCTGGTTCTGCTACCATGCTCCAGGAGCATCATGTGCGCACCTGACAAGGACTCGGCTCCACCCTCATGCCCAAGTTACCTGGCCAGTAACTTGGCATGAGCAACTTCTAGGCTGGTAACTATAACATCTATGCAGAACCTCTGTGTGTGTGTGTGTATATGAATGAATGTGAAACTGAATGAAATGTTATAGCTATAACTGACTGCTTCTATAATTATTTTTGTATTCACAATAAATGTGACATTTTGTCTTATCCCCTTTAATAAGATCCTGCTGGCTTTTATTTTATTGGTATAACAGAGAAACTATTAATCTAAAGATGTAGAATCTAAGCTTTCACACATTTCAAATAGAGGCATTTTAAGAAATAATAGTAAGAAAAAAAATCATACTAAAGAACCGATTATTTAACATAAAAAGTTAACTAAACAAACCTGGTCAAAGTTACAGTCGAATAACTTTGGGCAAATGCATCCTCATATTACAAGGGACTATTTTGAAGTAATATGGCAATAGTGCAGACACAAAAAATCATGCACTTGCTTATAGTAAATGAAGCCACTTCGGACTTTGAAAAGGAGTCTCAATAAGATTAAATATAACAGTTAAATTGCATGCACTGATTAATATAAAAGAGTATCCAATTTGGTTTAAAGTTTTTAAAATCTCTCCTGAACCCACCATATACATTCCACCACCCCACAAACAAAAACCTCAAAGAACACACACACACAATAAGGGGGAGGGGGACACGTTGTCATGCGCACAGTTAAAAATCCTGGTGTCAGGACTGATTGTCAAACTGCTGTAGTCTTTTCCAACAAATTTACATGACTCACTTTGTGTGGCTCTGAGTGATGAGACAGAATCCCAACTGATCACAGCAATATTTGAATCTTCTTGTTTTCATCTTGAGCTACCTCTCCAACACCTTGAGATTCTGTCCAACTCACCTACATTATTCATGAATTGGTAGATTACAATGGATTCAAAAATCAGACAGAGCCGAATAGATTATCACAGTCAAACCTATTTAAAATTAAATTGAAATTCAAACCCCTATTCCTATTTAAAGCAATTTTTCCCTGTATGCCACATATGGTTTTGCTCATGTTGGTTTTAACATTCATTTTTTGCGCCAACAAAGGCGCCAGTGCACTGTTTCATGTTTCAATGAGACTCAACATGAAAACAGAAATCCATTCTGGTGCAACTGTTTGCAGAATCAGGACTTAAAGCAATAAAACTATCAATATTGATGTATTAAACACTAACATTTTCATAGCTTTCTTCTCATTGCCAGTTCAACACTGGCTACTTAACATCAGGATACCTCAGAAAGAGAACTTGAGGCTTACACTATTAATTTAAGGGGGGGAGGGATAGCTCAGTGGTTTGAGCATTGGCCTGCTAAACCCAGGGTTGAGTTCAATCCCTGAGGGGGCTGTTTAGGAATCTGGGGCAAAAATCTGTCAGGGGACAGTACTTGGTCCTGCTAGTGAAGGCAGGGGACTGGACTCAATGACCTTTCAAGGTCCTTCCAGTTCTATGCCTATCTCCATATTAAGTTTCCAAAACATAAGTAAAAGCTTCTCTACATAACTAAACAAAGATTCTCCTAATCCACTACCTGATAAAGACTAAAAGTAAAGTATTTCCCTAATGTTAACGCTTACAAAAGCAAAGAATTCAGCTCTGACAATTGTATTTACCAGGGCTGTCAATTAATCAGAGTTAATACCTGTAATTAACTGAAAACAAAATTAATGCACTGATTTTCTTAACACATTAACTGCATACCTCTGGGTGGGGAGGGAGGCAGCAGCAGCAGCCCCAGCTCAGGAGCTCTGCGGCCAGCGGAGGCTGAAGCCCCACCTCTGCCAACGGCAGGGTAGGGAGTGGGATTGGAGCCCTGTACTCTGAGGGAGGCTAGAGCCCAGCCCCCAACCCCTATTTGAAAATACAGAAAACCTCCAAAAATATTTAAATAAATGGTGTTCTATTATTGTTTAACAATGCAATTGAAACTGTGATTAATCGCAATTATTTTTAAACAATTGACAGCCCTAGTATTTCCATTTTTTGGTATAAAAAAACTGAAATACACTGCAAGTTCAAAATGTACACCAAAGTTTCACTTGAATGCACAGGAGAGTATTTGACACATGTAAATCAAAACTGACAGTACAATAGAATTTCACTGGCAATAATATCAAATATTACAATGAAAAAGTGATGCTTCCCTGATAGTAAGACAGACGATAAAGTGTGAAAAAGAAACATACAAGTGAGTTATTTGTATATCACAGTGTACTCTTCTATAATTGTATTTCTGGATTTGACAGTAAATAGATTTTATTCCATAACCTTGAAATAATTCCCAAAATAGAAAGAAAATACTTCATTTTAAAAAAAGTTGAGAAGTGCTATTTCTAGAGGAACAAACCGTAAATATAATAATTAGGAGCAGTTATAATTAATTCAAAAAGTGGTCTTGTTTTTCTTTATAGTTACAATTCAGTACAAGTCAACAATTAAAGGGCTTGCAGTATAATTTTTTTTTCTTTCATTTGAATACATTTGTTTAAGCAGTTCCATTTAGTGTGTGTCGGTGTTTTACTATAACTAAATCAGAAAAAACAGATGAAGTTACTGAATAGAATTCTTATGTTATGGAACAGTAAATAATGGAAGTAGGTCTAATAGGTTACCCTGAAATATTTTCCAATAATTAAGATGTTCTTAAATCCACTCCCAAGAGAGTTGCAAACATACACAACTACAGCCTTACTTGTCAACTAGAGAACATTCTCTTTTAATCAACAAAATTAGAGCTTTAAATCATTACCTAAAGAATTAATATGGTGTGTGATTTTTATACAAAATACACTATTACACATTTTCTTTCACAGGTAATAATTACCACCTATGGAACAAGTGGCAACCAAATGGCAAGTTTGGCGTGGTATTTATAAACCATACTAGAGATCCCATAGAAATTTACTTTCTAAACAGACTTTTTTTTAAAAAAAAGTCTGTCAATTTACAAATGTCCATATACAGAAAATTGAACATATCAACACGTGCTCCTTAGAATATGGGGTAACAAAGAAAAATCATTCTTTCTAGATTGATAAGTTTTGTTCAGTCTCTATATACACACAGGCAGCACTTCTTTAGAAGTGACTAAAGGTATGTCTACACAGCTGCTGAGAAGTGTAATTCCCAGTGTGGAAAGTCACTCAAGCTAGTTCTGCTCAAGCTAGCACCTAAAAATACTGGCATGGCCATACGGGCACAGGTAGCAGCTCTGGCTTACTGCCTAAGCATGTAACACAGGGGAGGTGCCTGAGTTGCCACCTGTGCTGCTGCTGTCCCATTGCTATTTTTAGGCACTAGCTTGAGAAGTGCTAACATGGGTATGTCTACCCATACTGGGAATTACACCTCCCAGCTGCTGTGCAGAAATATCCTAAGAAAGATACAGGTCTTGACAAATCCACCTAACAAATCATCAAAGGAGAGTAGGCAACTTTCTGACAAGTGAAAGCCATCTCTCACCAAGCCCTGCAGATCTTAAACTTCTATATAGAAAAACATTTACATTTTTAGCCTTCATGATTTCAAACTTTTCAAATATGAAACTGGTGTAAACAATGCTGTGCTGTCTTCCTGAGTCTGCAGACAGTCTGGAACTAGAGCTATAATCTGCCAAAGACCCAAATCTTAGGCAGAGTGCATATACTAAGCAAATCAAGTGTGTGCTGGGGTCAATCCCCATGCCACCTCTCTGCAGCAGCAGAGTCACCATTCCTCATTTGCTGGAATAGTCTCAATGTCTCTTTTGCTCCACTGTGTAAAGGAAATTGACATTGGATTCCATGACTACCACCAAATCCTAGCTGTATGAGGTGCACAGGGTTGCATAGCTGGACCTCAACAGTACACAAAGTGTGCACATCCTCTACATTAGCTACCAAAATTTTATCTCAACCTCTGCACCACTAAATCCTACTGATTCAAGAGCAGTGACAGATGGGGACAGGTTTGACCCCTAAAGTGACATTCACAAGCATTCTCTGAAGCAGATTTAAATAAATTTGACCGTACCTCAAGAGCCAACTAACTTTTGTGTCGTTTTCTTGGCTGTTCCCAATTAAAAAAAAATGCACTGGGCATGCATCTACAGAAACCTGTTGGCACACATGACATTTGCCAGTTGGCAGTACTATCCTGTACACACACTCCCTATTTAGATACTGTCTGCATTCCCATAAGTTGGTCTGGGACACATAATCAGCTTGCTATTTTTCTGTGACACTGGATGGTCAGGAAGTAGAAAGGAAATGAACAGGAAGAAAGTTCTTCAGAGAGTAAAGGAGGATTCCTTGTAGCCAACCGGCTGCACTTTGCCAGCTCTACCATCTGTGACTTAAAGAACAAGAAGAGAGAGTCTCAGATGTGGTTTACTGATAGGACAATTTTGTGATTTAGGAGTAACATTTTAACCTTTTAATGTCTGATGTTTTCAGTTCAAATCCATTTTATATTTTAAACAGAAACTTGTCGCATGTAATTTAAGCATAGTGAGAAATTCTGTTTATCTATACTATGAGCATGGGAGAAAATCCTCTATTTACAAAACTTCATGTAAACAATAAAAATGTCTAATTGGAGTACAAAGGCTATAAGCAAGTTCTATTTTATAGTAATGTAGCAAGCCATAATTTCAACAGTTTCTTCACTTTAAGTACTACATGCATAGGGGTCAGATTTACTCCAGAAAACATGCTTGAGAAAGATTTTGAAGAAAAAGGTGTGCTGGATTTCTAGTTGCAACATGCTTCGCAGATTTATGAACACAAAAAATTTGGGTTACGAAAAAGATGGCATGAGTTCCTCTGGAAGGCTAATAAACTCCCTAAAAAGTGGTTGCTGATGTTACAGAATGTGAATGAGATTCTCTCACCAAGAGAAATAAGCAATAAGAAATTAAAATAAAAAGGCTCTAACAAACCAAGCAACAGCATGACTACACTATTCAAACTATAGGAAAATATAGTTCGACAAGGAAAACCAGCTAACATAAAATCAGCTAGAAGGATATGTAACTTCAGGTCCAAGTGTTCAGTTCCACAAGAAAACGTGCATGTGGCCCCAACAACAGTCTGTGTAGATGTAAAGTCTGACAAAGACCGAGTGCATATGTACAGTCAAGAACGTGAATCTCTTCAGGTCATATTCAAGAATATATTCTACTACTCTTTACTCATTTTAGCCTGCAAGACCAGCACAGCTAAGAGTGAGCTACATTCTATTCCTTCTTAGCCAAAAAGAATTTCTAGGCTAGAGAGTTGCATCTTTCTGAGAGCTGCTTTCAAGTTAATGTATCCACACTTTGCATCACTGTTCTTGGCAAGGACTAGAATACAGATAATTTTATAGAAGTCTCAAAAGATATCCAAAACTTCCATAAACATGCTTTTGTATTTTCCCTATCAGCCTGGAGGACACAGACATTTTCTATTAAAGAGTTTTGTGAAATCTAATTTAAGGGGTTACAAGAATTTTCTGCTATTAACATCCTCAACCATAACTTCCTCTGGGAGATCATTAATACAGAGACAAAAGCAGGAATGCAAAAGCAATCTTCAATACCAGATTGGGGGTGGAATACACTTATTTTATTCTAATGATGTCTAGTGACTGCTATTTTTGATATATTTGTAATACTAGATCAAAAACAATATATGTTAGCTGCTAAATCAAGCACTCAATTTAGAAAATGCAGTATTTACAAGTCTCTGCAACTTTATGCATCCATCTAGTGTACTGAATGATGCAGGGATCTTGCAAGAAAATGCAGGGATCTTGCAAGAAAAAAAATTTGACCCTGTAATTAAAACTGTATTGTACTGCATATGTTCAAGAGAGCAGAATTAAGAATGCATGGGCAGCCATAACTCTGGTATTTAACGTTTCTGCACTTGACTTTGAAACCTAAATAACATTCTTTTAACAAGTTTTCACATGCAATTTCCTAGATTTTTTGTTTTTGTTTTAAAGGAAAGATGAAAAAATTACTCCCTTCCCCCATCATACATTAGTAGGGTCTGAACACTGCACTTTTGGGTCGCAGAATAGATGTCTACCACTTGAGTCACAGGACTACCCTACAGTAAAAACTGTCTGTGCAACCTTTATTTAATTTCCCCTGAATATATGCATTCTGATGTTTAATTGCATGATCATGTACTTTTTTCCTACTGAACCTCATTAATTGACTTCATAAGACGGGCAGTGAAGGAAGCAGACTGTTTTAAGAATAGAAGCGGTGTTAATTTATGTTACAATAGAGTAAGGAAGGTCTTGGAAGTTAACACAGATTAAGGTACGGTGTGAATTTAAAACACAGAAACTATTCCTGAATCCACTACCAAAGCAGATTAAGCTAAACCAGAACACAGCACTCTTATTGCCAAATAAAAAAGTGTGCCTACACATGGTGTTATTGCAGAATAGTTATTCTGCAATAACTTCATTTGTAGGTCTTATCGCTACTTAAAACACTGCAGCAACACCATTGTAGCACTTCAGTGAAGATGCTACCTATGTCAATAAAATTAGGCCTTCTCCTGTTGGCGTAGGTACTCCACCTGCCCAAGAGGTGGTAGCCAGGTCAGTGGGAGAATTCTCCCATCAACCTAGTGCTGTTTACATCAGGGGGCAGTGGGAACTGAGGGGGGTAGGTTGTTTTATCAGAGTTGCTCAGGGATGTAGACTTTTCACACCCCTGAGTGACCGTTATACTGACCTAATTTCCTAGTGTAGACCAGGCCACAGACAAGCGCTAAAACCCAGGAGAAATGGATTCTATTGGTGGCTCTACCTCAGGACTTCATGTGTGATGTTAGGCAGGACTAGGATAATGCATACACACAAAAGGTACTGAATTAAGATAGCACCAGAAAAAGCTACTTTTATCCTGGCATTTGTGTTTTTTTAATACAATACATATTAATGTTGATACCAAACTACATGAATATCCATACTGATATACAGAGATTTAACACTATGGCAAATTCCCCACAGAAAAAAAATATTCTGAGGTATTTTCTACTCTGCATATTCCACCCACACCATGAAAACCAAGGAAATAATTAAGTTATTCAACATCCCAGCTACATTCTAACAACTAGTTCCTCTTCTTGATCCCAACTATCACTCTTGCATATGTAGATAAATCTCTGTATTAAGCATCTTTACATAATTTCATATGACTTTGCATTGGGCCTCTTCATATAACCTGGTACTAAGCTATTTTCATACAACTTTGTATCAAGTCCTTTGATATAGGAACTTTGTATCAGATCCCTATATAGAAAACTTGTAGAAAACTTTGTATCAGATAATGTTATAGCCCTTAAGGATAGTATAGTTAAAGTAGAAGACAAATGTCTTTTTGCTAGGAGTAGAATAAGATCTCCCCCCACTCTGTAAACAATTGCCCTGTTGAATGAATGAGATGTGAATGAGTAAGGCTTGGAAGACAAGCACCTCCAGGCAGCTGCAACAGTTGGGGAGGGGATGGAAGCAGACCCAAGAACAATAAAACTTGTCAAGTGGGCTCACTAAAGAAAAGCAGACATATTGATGGCCTTGGGGGTTAGAAGCAAGCACCTTCTCTTGGGAACACCCTTTGCAGCATCAGGACAACACCCAGAGGGAAGCAGCACAAAGGACCAACAGACATAGATTTTGAATCTGGGATAGATTTGCATGAGAGGGAAGCTGCTATAAATGTGAGGATTCCTGCAGAAGATCGCAGGTCTCGTCTTGTCAACATCGGAGCATCAATCCAGATCGGTAGAAACCTGGCTCCACCCCTCCCCCCATCTAACTCACCTGGCCAGTGAAGTTAAGGGGAGCAACTAGTTGGTAACAAGACGGGGGGGGGGGGGGGGTGCAGTGTGTGTGTGTAATATATATCATATGCACAGGATACAGTGTTGATTGATACATGTATTACTAACAAATGTGGCGTTTCGCCTTATTCCCCCTGAAAAGATCCTGTGCAGTACTTTAAGTACGACATTTTAGTGGAGAATTGCGAAAGGGGGAAAGGTACCATGAGTATTTATTGAGTAATGAAACAAACTTTGATATTGAGTATGGAAAAGTATTGAAAAGTATTAAAAAGTGATCAGTGATTAAGGTGTGCACACCACCCGGTGGTAGAAACCCGGGTAAAGAGAGGAGGAGATATAGCTTTCTCGCTCCCCCAGTTGAACAGTGCCAGTATTAAAAAAAGGGAGGAGAACTAAATTTTTCACTCCAGGAAAAGAGGTATTGGTAAATAGGAGTAAAGAGGATAAATACTGCTATTTTAGTCCCAATAGGAGGTTGAGTATACCAGAAAATGTTTAGACATAAGCAGTCTTTTAAGAAGGCTCCCAGAGAGGAGACTGAGAAATTGGCATTTGTAAAAGATTTTACCCCTTTTGAACAAATCTTGCAAAAATTCGGATACAGCCCTTGGTCTGATCAAGCACTAGCTGATGGGGGGTGACGGGAAGGGATCGCTCAGTGGTTTGAGCATTGGCCTGCTAAACCCAGGGTTGTGAGCTCAATCCTTGAGGGGGCCATTTATTTAGTTTTTTTTAGGGGGGGGAGCATTGGCCTGCTAAACCCAGGGTTGTAAGCTCAATCCTTGAGGGGGCCATTTATTTAATTTTTTTTGGGGGGGGGGGGGGGAGCATTGGCCTGCTAAACCCAGGGTTGTGAGTTCAATCCTTGAGGGGGCCATTTAGGGATCTGGTGCAAAAATTGGGGATTGGTCCTGCTTTGAGCAGGGGGTTGGACTAGATGACCTCCTAAGGTCCCCCTTCCAACCATGATATTCTATGATGTCTATACAATTTCAGACCTGGAAGACAAATTGGCTAGCTACTTATTGATATATCAACCCTCAACCCCAATGAAAAGGGAAGCAGCTGCAGTTTGGTTTCTATGGAAAACCTGTAATGAGGTATTCCTTAAATTGGCTGAATGTAAAAATGAAAACAGGAAAGTGCACCAAGATTTACAAGCCTCTGCTGCAGACGCAGAGAAATGGAAATGTATGTCCATTAGTACCCAAACCCAGTTAGATGACCTCAAGGATGGGTACAGAGAGTTAAAGCAACACTAAAATCTTACAGGAGCATATGAAAAAAAAGGAGAAAATTGAAAAAGAAAATCAGGTATTACAGGGAATGGTCAAAAAGTTAACTTTAGAACAGGGAAGAGCTCCCGCTGACCATAACCACTGTAAATCACTCATTAAACAACTGGAACAAAAATTTGGATTTGCAAATAGACAAATTACAGCAGTAACTTCAGAAGGCACATTTAAGACCCCAGAAGGGGCAGACTTTTGGGACACCTCTGGAGATTGGGAAGGGGATATTTGGGTAGATTCCTCCTCCCAGGGCCAAAATGCCATTGCAACAGTAACAAAGAAAATAGTCACCACCACGATAGAGGGTGATGAGAGTGAAACAGTAACAACAGTGCCTGTTTCTGCCTCAGATATCCAGGCCATGGCAAAGTGGCTGAGGATTTTAATACTGGGGAAATTTTCTAAATGGAGTGTTAATGCCCTTTTGCTGGGAGAATGTGATTATTTAAACTCACAAGAAATGCATTGCTTAATGAGCATTTGTGCAGTCCCAGATATGCAGGGACTTATAGACAGGTTTAGGACTGATGGGAGTATCTGGCATGATCTGGATCCCCCAGATCCGGACCCCGGATGGCCAGACCCCAGACACCATGTTGCGGCAGTCTGGAAGGTGGTCTGAAACTATGGGCCTGCGCCCACAGAAGGTGGTGCAGGCCCAAGTACCGGACACACTGTGGCAAAGACCAAGCCGGGTCTGCCGCAGTGGGAGCACTATGCTAATTTGTTTCTAAGTTTTTATCTTTCAGCCTCTGAACCAGAACATCAGGAGAGCTGGTACCAGCTGAAGAGTTACAGAAATACCATGGTTATAGTGTTGTGACAAATTCTGTGTTCGGTGTTCGTCTCTGGTGGGTGTCCTGTGCTAGCATTGGGGGCCAGAGAGAGAGGGGATACTACACTGGACAGGGTAAAGGCCTTTTCCTCTACTTCGCCACCTTCTCCAACCAAATGATCAATTATGTCCACCTCTGTCCAAAAGACTGGTCACCAATGGATCAGTTTTATTTTTTGTTAGGTTCTCTAGTAATCATTTTGTTGATGATTGTTATTGATATATTTGGACTGTTAGTTACATTTGCTTGTATTGTTAATTCCACACTTTCCTCTATGCACGCTGGTTCTACTTCCCCAAGCCCTGAAAGGTAGTTCATGGGCTCCAATAACCTGCAAGACCTTGATCCATGATTGTAGGGCCCCGTCTTTCAGGTCCTCAGAAACCTCTTGAGAACTGTTAGTAATAGGGGATTCGGCAACATTTAAGCTACTGAATGTTAGTTTAAGTCCAAATCAGTTTAACCTTGCATGACAACCGTGGTACTCCTACATCTTATGTTGTGTGTGCTTAAGGAGGTCCTGACCTCAGTGTGTTTTATTGTTTGATGGCTATTGCAGCATCAAACTTGGGCCTCATTTTGTTTGTCAATGTACCAATTATTGTATTGGTGATGGTTTTAGTGTATTATGATTATAATTGTTTGCATTTGTGTTTATGTTATATCTGGTGTGTAGTCAATTGTAATGGTTTTAGTTATATTCACCTGGTTATGATTGTTTGGTTTGTTTGCAACAGATCACCTGTGCCCTACAAGGACAACTACTGTAATGATCATAGATCAAGGGGCAGAGTGTTGTAGGAGCAGCAGTGATCTATCTGTATGTTCTGCATGCACTGCTGGATAAAACAGATGTATTCTAAATTGAAACCACATTCTGAAATCATGACCCAATACATAGCTTTAAAACAGATACAGAAGATTTAAATGGTGACCACTCAAGAATTGTTCTTGAGAGGTCAAAAGGGGGGCAATGTAGATAAATCTCTGTATTAAGCAGCTTCACATAATTTCATAGGACTTTGCATTAGGCCCCTTCATATAACCTTGTATTAAGCTATTTTCATACAACTTTGTATCAAGTCCTTTGATATAGGAACTTTGTATCAGATCCCTATATAGAAAACTTTGTATCAGATGTTATAGCCCCTAAGGATAGTGTAGTTAAAGTAGAAGACAAATGTCTTTTTGCTAGGAGTAGAATAAGATCTCCCCTCACTCTGTAATCAATTGTCCTGTTGAATGAATGAGGTGTGAATAAGTAAGGCTTGGAAGACAAGCACCTCCAGAAAGCTGCAACAGTTGGGATGGGGATGGAAGCCAGACCCAAGAACAATAAAACTTGTCAAGTGGGCTCACTAAAGAAGAGCAGACATATTGACGGCCTTGGGGGTTAGAAGCAAGCACCTTCTCTTGGGAACACCCTCTCAGGACAACACCCAGAGAGAAGCAGCACAAAGGACCAACAGGCACAGACCAACGGACACAGACACAGATTCTGAATCTGGGATAGATTTGCATGAGGGGGAAGCTGCTATGAATGTGAGGAGTCTTGCAGAAGATCCCAGTTCTCGTCTTGTCAACATCGGAGCATCGATCCGGATCGGCAGAAGCCCGGCTCCACCCCTCCCCCCCATCTAATTCACCTGGCCAGTGAAGTTAAGGGGAGCAACTAGTTGGTAACAACAACAAGACATAAGAACATAAGACAGAGTGTGTTTGTGTGTGTGTATATGAGTGCATAAGTGTAATATATATCATATGCATAGGATACAGTGTTGATTGATACATGTATTACTAACCCAAATGTGGCGTTTTGCCTTATTCCCCCTGAAAAGATCCTGTGCAGTACTTTAAGTACAACACAGTCTACATATCTCTACCCTCAAACACTAATGTACTAACTTCATTCTATTTGCATATACACACAGATTTCAATTCTGCAATTTCTATGTATAAATACCAAATCAGAGTTAACGGACTACCCCTACATCACTTCCTAAACATTACAGAAACACATCTTGCAGCCACTATTTGCATTTACTGTATCATTTACACTAGGGGGTCTCAAACACATGGCCTGCGGGGCTGTTTCCTGCGGCCCACCAAGCTTCCCTCCCTTCCCCAGCGCGCGGTGTCTCCAGCCTACCTCCAGGCCAGGGGTTGGCAAACTACGGCCCCAGGCCGGATCCGGCCCCTCAGGTCTTTGGATCTGGCCGCGGATTTGCCCACCCCACGGCACCGTGGGCCCTGTGCTGCTCCAGGCAGACACGCGTCCCCGGAGCCCCGGGGGGTGGGGGGGAAGCAGAGAGCTCAGTGAGCTGCTGTTGCCTATGGTTACCTCCGCTGAAGCTCCCATTGTCCGGGAACGGGAACCATGGCCAATGGGAACTTCGGGGGAGGTAGCCACAGGAATGAGCCCCAAACGGAGCTCTCTGCTTCCCAGAGCAGCACGGGGCCGGGAGGGAGCCTACTCTGGCCCCGGTGCGCGCCCCTGCCACCCCAGAGCTGCTCCAGGTAAGCAGCGCCAGGCCAGAACCCAAACTCCTCCTACACCCCACACTCCAACTCCCTGCCCTGAGCCTCCTGCCTGCACCCCATCCCCCACCACACCCCAGTCCCTCCTGTACCCCAACCCTGTGCCAAGCCCCTGCTGCACCTCTACTCCTTGCCCTGCACCCCAACCCCCAGCCCTGAGCCCCCTGCTGCACTCCAACCCCGCCACACGTCGCACTCCCTCCTGCACCCCAACCCCCAGCCCTGAGCCCCCTGCCACAACCTGCACCCCAACTCCCTGCCCTCAGCCCCCTGCTGCACCCCACGGGCAGGGGTGGAGTGGGGGGGGGGGTGATGCGGCTCTCGGGCCAACGTACAAGTCCTCATGTGGCCCTCCTGGTGATTAGAGTTTGAGACCCCTGATTTACACACACTGATAAAAACATGTACAGAACTACACTCAATGTAATTATGAAAGAAACACCGACAGTATACCAAGGCAAATATCTATATAAAACCAATAAACCAGGTTAGAATTCTGAGCAACCAGACACACTAGACTGAGAACGAAGGAGTGGGTTATGAAACAGACCGCAGGAGTGTTCATAAGGTGTTTAAAAAAAACAAAAAACTTGCCTGTTATTCCCTTGCTTTTTATGGCTTGCACTGGTCGAGGATACAGTCTATTACTGTTAATTTCTTATGTGGAAACTTCACACAGTGCAAAGGGACTAAAAATACTAACTTTAGATTTATCGGCAGGAGGTTTAATTTCACTTTTTTTTGTGCTGCATTAACATGGTGCCTGACAACACCGATTCAGGCAAATTCTGTCATTTCATTATAGAGACTAAGTTCAGCAGTATGTACCAAACAAAAACTACATTCTAGGCAGAAACTTCATATACAAAAGTTCTCCCTAAGAATAATATTAATTTATCATGATTTGAAGGGCAATATATTCTGTATGGTTTTAGCTCATATGCTGAAAATTTTCCCTTTCAAATATTTTTTGCTTCCTGAAATACTACATTAATTCACATAGGCCACTTCCATCAATTAGTATATTCCCATCGAGACAAGAGGAATTTCTGTACCCAAATTGCCACAGATCAAAATACAGAAGCACATGTAATTGTGCCTTCCTCTGGCATAAATCAAAGGTACTTTAGGTGCTTCCGAAAATTATTTAACACACAATAAAAACTACCAAGTTTTTCTAAATAAAGTAACTGCTACCTACACAGCAAGCATTACACTTTGGAAACTTTCAACAGAATTACTATATAATCATTAAGTGTATTGAGAATAACCAACTATGCAATGACCCCAAAAAACAAAACAAAAAACCTTTCCTAAAAGAGCTATTAGTCAACAATCAACAGATATGAAGAGACCTCGCTCGTATTTCTATATATGCCATGCTGCAGCAATACTAACTAGCTCAAATGTTTCACAAACTCCATATACAGGGCTATATTCTTCCCCGAGACACGTGGGTAATATACTCTCTGATGTCAACAAGAGTAGTTACTTGTGACTATCTGAGTACAGAACTAAGGCCTTGATGTTCGGACATTAGTGTGATGGCCACAAATTGCTAGATAAGAGTACACATCCATAAAGATGACAACACTCTCAAAGACTGAAGTATCAGAGGGGTAGCCGTGTTAGTCTGGATCTGTAGAAGCGACAAAGGGTCCTGTGGCACCTTATAGACTAACAGAGGTATTGGAGCATAAGCTTTCGTGGGTGAATACCCACTTCGTCGGATGCAAGCACCGACAAAGTGGGTATTCACCCACGAAAGCTTATGCTCCAATACCTCTGTTAGTCTATAAGGTGCCACAGGACCCTTTGTCGCTTCTCAAACATTGACGTTTAACCCACCCATTGACATTTTACCTTAAAACAAAGGCTTAAAGGGTGAGATTTTCAAAAGTGCTCAGCATTGGCCTTACTGCACTCCCACTGAAGTAAGTGATCAAACACCAATAGTCGGCACTTCTGAAAATTCCACTATAAAGTAATATGGTTTTAATAACCTTTCAAAAGCAAGTCGAGTCAGAATTAAGACAGCTAGTTGTACAGCTCAAATGGTATTTCAGATATCTCCCAGGAGTTCATAATTCTGTACAGAGCACTAGAATATACAGTCAATGATTGGTTAACATAGTTGCAGCCTTGAGCTTAAATTTCTTTAGTCTGTTTAAACCAAATTGAAATTTGAGTATACATTTGCTCTACTAAATCCTGCAACATTTTTACACATTACAGAGCAGTACCCATTTTAATACAAGATTAGACAAATCCATTACATATTCCAGAACTACTTGTCAAACTAAAATACTGTTTTAACTATTTGAGATCATACAATTTCACTAAAGACAATTTTATTTTCTATTTCTTTTTTTAAAAATCACTATTCATTGAGACATTTACAAGTTATTCACTGTTTTTCAGTATTCATTTCTCTTTCCTACTTGAACAGAACATTTAGCCATCACTTGACTGGTAGCTACAAGTGAACACATGGAAGAAGAGTTGGCAGCTTCTGTCCATTTAAAAGTGTACACAGGTAATTTATTAATTTTTAACTTTATGTTTAGCTTGTGCAAACAGTCTTCAGAAAAGCTGCACACTGAGTAAAATGGTTAGACAGTGCAGAAGTCAAGCAGTTCCTCCTGAAGTTGCACTATCATACCATTTATAGAACAGGAAAATACTAAGAGCCAAGCTATAATTTGAATGAAAATACATTGTCTCCCTTCTAATACAGCACAAAAATGCTGACCTCAAAAGTGCATTTTTTTTGCAAAAGCAATTACTGAAATACATATTTTGTATGGGTTTTAGTTACCAAAACAGTGCTATCCATAAATACATAATACAGAAGTGGCAAAGTTAAATAATCTTCCTCACAAAAAGATAAGGGCTCACCTAATCAGTGGTTTAAAAAAAAAAATCTACATCTAACAGCACCTTGTTTTCTATCTTGGGTACTGATATGGCCTCTAATTACCATAGTACCTGGACATGTCAAAATCTTTTTATCCTCAACACACACTACTGTGAAGTAGGGAAGTACTATTAACACATTTTGCAGATGGGGAAAATAAGGCAGTGATTTGCCCAAAGTTCACACAAGAAGTCAGCAGTGGACCAGGAAATTGAAGCTGGGTTTCCTGAGCCCCAGGCTAGTGACCTAGCACTCTTCTGGTGCACATTTAAAAATAAAAGCTATTAGGTACACTACTACAAGAGGATATACGAGTAATTCACAGTGATGCTGCAATTAATCTTTCATGATCATAATGTAACTTCCTGGACAACTCTAAAAGAGCAATTCCAACCTGTCAAACTTTTAATATTGCTAAGCAACATAATGAATACCTAAACACAGGAATATTTTTTCACCAGTAAATGTAGTAGATGCAATGATTTACTAGTGCACTTAGAGTCCTGAATAATATAGGGGATTTTAGTACCTTTATATCAATTAAAACCTTCCATTACAAAATATTATTACTATATTGTGCCTCAGTTATAAATACTGAATATCTAATTAGATGCAACCTCCAATATTGGTTCTATTTTTAATGGAATATTAGATTTTTAAATATTCGATAATTAAGACATCACACTATTACTTCAGATTTATTTTCCTAAAACCAAGAAGCAACAATTTATGGTGAAGCTATATGATAATTTTAAGATTTCATTCAAAAATGCACAATGCTCTAACAGTACTAACAGGAAAATTTTAGTTAATTACATTGTGAAACTTCTGTTCAGAACGTTGATTTAAATAACCAATATATGCACAATTATTTTGAAATGTAATAATAGTAAGAACTTTTATAGGAGTTTATTGACATTAATATGGATAAAAGTCACTATCCACACAACTGGGGTCCTAGTCCTGCTTCAGGATAAGTACAGGTGTCCTTGCTAGCTGATCTCAATGCAGGATGGAACTTTGGTGTGAAATGAACATTTTAAAATGCCGTGATCATAATTTGCCTGATTGAAGTTGTGAACTGGTATATAATATAGGTATCAACCAACTATATTTTTATTTTTTAGACTGACTGAAAGTTTATGACTGACTGAAAGTTTAGAGAGTTTATTTCTTAACTGACTGAAAGCTTCACAAAAGATTTAAGTAACTTTCTACAGACACATCTAAAACACATGCATTCAATCCAAGTTACATGAGACAGTTCTATACAATTGTTACCACTTAACTTTCATTAACCACACAAATAAAAAAAATTAAGTACATAGTTTCAGAAATACCAGGTATTCAAGCATTGTGAAATTATTCAAAAATACAATTAAAGGTGTCACCGTACATTAAAGGGAAACTAGTAATATTAAAAAAAGTTATTTGCCCCTTTCCCCCCACCTATTTCACAAAGCATACTTAACACTGTTCAACCTGAAGGGGAGATAAATATGGCAGAAGGAATCAGAGGCAGGTGAAAATATTTGATATTACTTTTAACTTTTTTTAAATGAATGGATATAATGTTGAAGACATCCCTTTCTACCGCTATTCCAAAGGTGTATAAAAACTTTCACAAATGATGCATGCTCAAGTGTGACATACAAATAATTTGTTTAGCAGTTCAGCCTGTGTAATGTGTAAAAATCAGTGTAATCAAGTTAAAATCTTTCTGCATGAATAATTTAAACTGATTTTATCGTATGACACTTAAGTGATTAGTTTATGATGTTTTGATCACATAACCTAAGACCAGCATATAAAAACATCTCTGGTATTAATCCCGGGATGTGACCACTACTCATACACAATTCCAACCCAGTCCTAAAAGAACATTTTGTAGTTAAAAAGGACTTTTTATGGCTTGTAAAATGCATTTAGGAATGTGTAACCTATGTAAATCTGTTAGTTTTAAAAGAAAAAGACATAGAATCATAGAATCTCAGGGTTGGAAGGGACCTCAGGAGGTCATCTAGTCCAACCCCCTGCTCAAAGCAGGACCAACCCCAACTAGATCATCCCAGCCAGGGCTTTGTCAAGCCTGACCTTAAAAACCTCTAAGGAAGGAGATTCCACCACCTCCCTAGGTAACCCATTCCAGTGCTTCACCACCCTACTAGTGAAAAAGGTTTTCCTAATATCCAACCTAAACCTCCCCCTCTGCAACTTGAGACCATTACTCCTTGTTCTGTCATCTTCTACCACTGAGAACAGTCTAGATCCATCCTCTTTAGAACCCCCTTTTAGGTAGTTGAAAGCAGCTATCAAATCCCCCCTCACTCTTCTCTTCTGCAGGCTAAACAATCCCAGTTCCCTCAGCCTCTCCTCATAAGTCATGTGCTCCAGCCCCCTAATCATTTTTGTTGCCCTCCGTTGGACTCTTTCCAATTTATCCACATCCTTTTTGTAGTGTGGGGCCCAAAACTGGACACAGTACTCCAAATGAGGCCTCACCAGTGCCGAATAGAGGGGAATAATCACGTCCCTCGATCTGCTGGAAATGCCCCTACTTATACAGCCCAAAATGCCGTTAGCCTTCTTGGCAACAAGGGCACACTGTTGACTCATATTCAGCTTTTCGTCCACTGTAACCCCTAGGTCCTTTTCTGCAGAACTGCTGCCCAGCCATTCGGTCCCTAGTCTGTAGCAGTGCATGGGATTCTTCCGTCCTAAGTGCAGGACTCTGCACTTGTCCTTGTTGAACCTCATCAGATTTCTTTTGGCCCAATCCTCTAATTTGTCTAGGTCCCTCTGTATCCTGTCCCTACCCTCCAGCGTATCAACCACTCCTCCCAGTTTAGTGTCATCTGCAAACTTGCTAAGGGTGCAATCCACACCATCCTCCAGGTCGTTGATGAAGATATTGAACAAAACCGGCCCCAGCACCAACCCTTGGGGCACTCCACTTGATACCGGCTGCCAACTAGACATGGAGCCATTGATCACTATTGACATCCTGACTTTTGACATTAAAAACACAAGAAAAATCAAAATCCAAAAAACTGACACAGTCCTTAGATATGATCATACACCTCCTTCTGTGCTACATTTAAAATCTAGTCTTTCCGTCTCGAAGTTATGAGCAATCTCTCTACCCACAAAAAAAGTTAACTCAACTCAGATTAATTTGCCGATTACATGAATAAAGAATGATTTAGTTATAGAGAGAACACAACTTAATTTGAGGTACTGGATAGGACTAACTACCCCCACTACCAACTTTTGTGAAGGTTTCACAAGGAAGCCCTTTGACAAAGTGATTAAAAAAATCAAATGCTCACCAATTTATCAGGTTTAGTATTCCAATACAGCCAATTATATTTGGTCATTCAGTACATGGAGCCTTTTTCCTTCATTATCTGTTCAGAATCTTCTACAGTGAACAGAATCTTATGGAAAATAGCATTTCATACTATTTTCATACTAACTCTTTCGTGAAATATTCTGAACTATTTCTAAAACCAATCTTTCCATAAACTTAAACAAATTGAACCCAGAAGTTGGCTATGTCCAAATTAGTTGGTTCTCACAAACCTCCAATGAAAACCTAAAAAAAATAGGTCTATGAATTTTTTTAAGTCAGCAAAATACAAAGTAGACAAATTTTGTAACAATATTGAATGTATCATTCAAAACTCTGAGCCAGATAAGTATATGCAGATGAATAGTTAAAAGGAAGTTCTGTTTTGTTATAGTACCTCCTCATGACACCCATTTTAGAAAAAATGTTTTAAGGACAAACCCTAAAACTGAGAAGTATGAAATTAGGTTTCTTGCGATTGGTTTTCCATTTTTACCATCATTATAGAAGTCATAAGTACGTACACTATTTAGTGTAGCAATAAAAATGAAGTCTGTAAGCTTTACTTTAGAGCAAGAAATTAGTCTTGCAGGTTTTATATTAACCTATATCTTGAAAATCCAGTTTTGTATTACTATCCACATCACAGAGAAATAAGAAGTTTAAAGAACTTAAAAAGGAAGTCTGAAATGATAGCAACTCTTTAATTGACCAGTATGTTCCCAAAACAGAATGAAAAATATTTACTAAAAAACACAAATGCTTTACTAAGTAGCAACTAGTGTTTTAAAACTCTAAATGGTCACTTCTTGGGATCACACATTTTGTTTAATAGTCTTCAAAATTTTAGGCTGAGACCCAAACAATGCAACGGTACATATTCTGTTCTACAGACACTTCACTCTCACCATACAGAAGAAATCTAGTATCTGTGATGCAATTCAGCTCACATTCTGAAGAGTAATAAGTTTATCTTGCTATTTGCTGTACTCATTCTAAACTCAAACCTCCTTCTGAAAATGAATACCATTTTCAATACTTAAGATACTTTTAGTGCTTGACTGAAGGTACTTCATAAATAGCAAATTCTACTTTTAGTTAATAGCATGTGATAAACAGAACTTAATTCTGATAGTTTAATACATTACAATACAATCTTATATACTATTAATTTTGCAACACACATTCAAAGCCAAACATCTGTCCACTGCTGCTACTATCCTACATCTGTTCAAAGGATTATGCAGTTCTAATGCTTCATGGTCTGACTTCTTAGTCCTAATAGAGTTAGATTACATATCCCGGAACACTACATTTCTCAGTCCTATGTATTCAAAACATATCAGTCAGCTGACAAAAAAGAACCTCATCCCCTATTTTCGCTTGTGAAATGTCCTCACACACATAGGCACATCAATGCACACAAGATCTACCAGTATAAAATATCCTTTAAAGAGATAAATTTTCAAATTAATATGGGCAGTTATTTTCTTAATTTTTTTGTATTTTCTTATATTCAAACATGAACTTATTTTTAATCAAAAACTGGTAACATGCTTTGTTCACTGTCAGTACATATTTTGTACCTATTTACAGAAAGACCCAGGTCATAGCAAATCAAAGCTACACATCCACTAAAATTATGTCTACAATTCAAGTAGCTGAGTTACTAAAAGGCATCACTACATGCAGCACAGTAGGACAATTGCATTTTATATTTGAACTAAAATCAAACATCAAGATAAGAGGCACTATTCTGAACATGAGCAATGAAATCACTGTAAATGGGACAAGACACCTAAGAAAGAGAAATTTCAATACAGACCACACTAGAATGCTTTAATTTCAAATGAGCACCAGTGTTAATCTCCGCAATCACCATTTGCTAAATATAATAAGCAATAATCTGCATAACATCATTAGGGACCAAACAGCTACTCAATCTCTATTTTGAACTATATGACAGAACCTAACACACAACTATAGAGCAGGTAACGTTCAGGCCGAATCCTACATCAATCAACTGGAAGACAGACAACATTCAACCTGTGATATGCTTTTTCTGTAACAGACTGCCTCAATTTTTCACAAAACAAAGTAATACCGTTGCTAAAAACTGACCAACTTGCAATCACAATACCTGCACAAACCTAGCCACACACTGACTTTTTAATTTGATTTTGCTCGAAATAATTATGCCGACCATAGCTATACAAATAACACAGGCAGGCACACTAGGTAATTGCTGTAAGGGTCTGATGCAATAGCTGTAGGTACAGCACTCGTTTTCATGTTAATCTCATCTCTATCCTGGGTGCAGGGCCTAGGCCGAGCGCTCAGCCCGTCCGACTGGGCTCTGGCTGCACTGGGGAGCACAGCAGATTCAGTCAGGAACATGGAAGCGCTGGGGAAGGGGGAGGGGAGGAGAGGAGAACAGACACACATCCCTGCTCAGCATTAACACGACAGGTCGCTGGGGAGATGATCACGGCTCCCGGAGGAACGGCGAGCAAAGCGCCAGAGCGAGCCGGGCAAGGATACAGGTCAAATCTAAGTCGAAGCCATCCTCTTGGTATCTCCTTTTGTTCCTGCTGACGATCTCTTTGATGATGGCGGTCATGTCTGGGAGCCGGGGGCTGCTCAGGAACAGCGAGGACAGGCAGGGCAGCGGCGACGGTTTCTGCAGGATGCAGATGGCCCTGGCCTTGGTGGAGGCTGGTTCCCCTCTCCCCGCTGCTGCAGCGGCGGCCGCTGGGCTCTGGACGGCGGCCGGGTAATGGCTGCTGCTACTGCTGGATGGCACCGTGGACAGGGCCTGCCTCTGCGGCTCAGCCCGAGGCCCGCAGGCGGCGGCTGGGGACAGGGGAAGCAGCGAACCCTCCTCCCCCTGCGGCGGCGGCTCCCGGCGGCGGCGGCGGCCCCCTCCTTCCCCAGCTGCCCCGAGCGGCGCTGGAGCCGCGGCGGCGGCGGCGGAAGGGTTTAGAGTCGGCCCAGGTCCCGGAATGTGCCGCCGCCGCCGCCGCCGTCTTTGAGGCGATGGAGGCGGAGAGGGGAACTCTCCAGCGCGCCGGGCCCCAGAAATGGTGACAGCGGGTCGGGCCCCCCCGGTCCCCGCTCCGCTCTCCGCTCCCCGCTCCGCTCCGCTCCCCGCCCGGGGCGGCGGCGCAGCCCGCGCGATGGGGCCGCGCAGCCGGGCGGGCGGGCGCTCCCTGCCTCGCGGGAGGAGAGGGCGGCGCGTCCGGCTGCGGCTCGCCCGGAGAAGCGAGTCTGCGCGGGCTCAGGCGCTGCGGTGCGTGCGGGGCTGCAGGCCGCCCGCTCTCATCGGCCCCGGCCTCCTCCGCGCCCGAGCGACACTGAGCGCCTCAAATTTCCATCATGGCTGCAGCTTCCGAGGAGAGACGCGCCTGGCCCCGCCCCCCGCCTCCTCCGCCGCCGCCCAGGCGAAATAGTCCCGCCACATCAGCGTCCCGCTGCCACCACGACCGCTGCTCCTTCCTTCCGCTGCGCCGCCCGCTCCTCGCCGCGCTCCTGCGCCCGGGGAAACGCTCTGATCGTTGGGAGGGTGGGAGATCAGTCCCGGGGAGCAAGCGGCGAGCGGGCCACAGGGAAGCGGAAGGATATGTTCACGTTACCGCCGCTACGGCACTACGTCCTTTGGGGTCACGTGGGGTTCGCCGGGGCCCTTTTCTGCCTGCGGCGCTCTCCCACCCTGCGGGGGGGGAGTGCGGTGTCTGTCCGCGCCGGAGCTGCTTCGGGGTGTGCGGCCGGGGCAGAACCGGCCCTTGGACCCATGCGGCCTGGGCTGCCCCACGGAGGGGTGTAGTAGTATGTGGGCACCTGTCCCCCACCCTCTGAGGAGCAAGGCCAGGTACAGCCAATGCAGTGCTGGCGCTACAGGCTGCCTCTGTCGTTCATGTTGTTTCCCTAGTATTAAGGAGCAGTGCTAGGCGCTGCTCAAACCGAGCAGATGGTCCCTGCCCCCAAGGCTATATGATGTAACCTGACGGGCCAGAGGAAGCGTTGGGGAAGGGACATGGGACCCCAGCCCCTGTGATCAGTCCAATAGTAGCAAATGGCATGCCTGTTCCTTTTATTTTTGGGGAAGTGTTTAAGGGGTTACAGTGAGCGGGGTCCCCACTGTGGGGATAAGCTAAAAGTAAAGACTAAGGAACGGGGGGAGGGTGACTGAAGAGACTGGAGCAAATGTAATCCGTATGGAGGCGAGAATAGCTCTTCAAAACTGTAGAAAATACTGATGATGTCATCAGTGTCCATTGGTTCCAGCTCCGAATGCAGATGCTGCTCCTGGTTGCTAGGAACACCAGCTAGACACTGAAAATGTGAGAACTGGTGGAGCGTGCAGCCTCTTCCCAGGTACTGGCTACAGGGGAGAGTTGTTTCCAGGGAGGAACAAGTGCTATACAAGAAAAACTGCAGGAGAGCTGAGTGCAGGGAGTAGAGCAATCCCCAAATGTGGTGGTCCTGGGAGCTGCATCAGGTGTGGGAGAAGTAGGAACCATATGTGGCGGGTAGATAGTTTGTATTAAGCCCCATCATATTAGGAATAGCTGCAGTGAGTACGGCTGGTTGAAATGTTTTGGCAAAATATGCTGTCTTGGAAAAGATTAAATATTCACATAAGTATGAGTTTCCATGAAACTTTCATTTGGAAATTTTTGGGGTTCTGGACTCCTGGGCAGAGGCTCTATAGGTGGGTGGGTTATGATACTTAGCTGGGGGAGACCTAGGTTCATGTCCTTGCTCTGAATCAAGCAGACCAGGGACTTGAATTTGTGTCTCATAGTCCAGGCCAGTACTCTTAAGTACTAGACCGAGACACACACCTAACTCTTTCCTCTGATGCAGTTTTGTTTTCATGAAAATGCAGAAGGAAAACAATTTTTAAAAGTTGGTGTGAAACAGTTGTCATTGCCAGTTAAGGTGAGTAAGTGATCAGTCTACAGCATGGGTTATGGCACCACCTTTCCTCTATGAGCAGGGAACACCTATAAACCAGCCACAACTCCTCCTCCAAAAAATTCAGGGTTGTAGTTGCTGTCTGTCACATCCTTCTTACACAAGGCCTGCAACTAAGGCTATGTCTACACAGCCCTTTTGTTGTTAAAACTTTTGTCGGTCAGGAGTGTGGAAAAAACCATGCCTGACCGACAAAAATTTTAATGACAAAAAGCGCCAGTTTGGACAGCGCTTTGTTGGTGGAAGATGCTCTCCCTCTGACAAAGCTAGGACCCTTCATTAGGGGTGGTTTTATTTTGCCAGCAGGAGAGCTCCAGCCAGTAAACAGTAGCTACACTGCATACCTTACAACAGCACAGCTGTGCTGCTGTAAGGTACACAGTGTAGACACAGCCTAACAAGAGTGATGCTAAAACATTAGCCCAAAACCTAAAAGCATGATATGAGACACTGGGAAGAAAGGTAAAAATAACCACAAGCGGGATGGTCACATAACCATAACGGATATCTCACAACACAGATATGTGTAAAGATAAGGTACAGAAACCCAGTGGAATGATTGTGTAATCAGCATAACAGAAAAGACTGAAGTGGAGAGATTTTTTTACTCTGTTGTCTAAAATAGGAGGGAAGAAGGAAATATTTAATCAATTATGAGAAATGATCAAAGACTTAAAATAATAACAATGAAAAACCTGTTCATGAGGATAATAGTGGATATAGCATGAAATCTAAATAACAACCTGATACTTAAAGGAGAAATGTATGAGATTAAACCACCAAAACAATGTGTTGTATCTACCTCTGATAAAGAGCTGAGGTCTCTTTTCCTTTACATTTTGGCAACACTTGTATAACTTGTCATGCCAATTAATTAGTTGGAATTTTCTAAACAATAACCTCTAGCATAGAGGTGGTTTCTGAACTAGTACATGGGCGCCTACTGCCCCCTGCAGCCTCATAGGTCCCAGAGGAGTCAATCCATCCTGACAGTAGGAACAGAGAGCAGGAATGAGAACCTTCTCTAGAGGGCACAGTAGCAGTACATTAACGACTGCAATTCACCAACTGTTTTTTTTTTCCTCTTCCCCTCACCTCTTCCATACTCAACTAGAGTGACCAGATGTCCTGATTTTATAGGAACAGTCCTGATTTTTGGGTCTTTCTTATATAGGCTCCTATTACCCCCTACCCCCATCCCGATTTTTTACACTTGCTGTCTGGTCACCCTATACTCAGCACAGTTGTATTTCTTGTTTTTGCACCATTCCCACCATACATATAGCTAAAGAGCATTGGAGACAGAGCATAGTGTGTAGATTATAAAACTCTCTCATATCTGCTGCTTCAAATACTTGTACTCCACTTCTGCTAGTTCTGAGGAATTGCCCCTATGAACCCAATTGTGCCTCATCTGAATGGGAAAATTACTTGCTTTGCATGACAATTTGGGGGTTCTCTCCGCATCACTTTGAATTGTCACTGATTTTATTAAACTGAATCATGAAATTACTGTATCAGGGAAAGCCTATATATGTATGTGGATCCACCATGAGATAGCAGGGCTGTGTTAGCCTCTGCCAGGCCAGAGACAATGGTGAGTGATCAGTACTCAACTGATCATCTATTCAAAAGTAAAACACCTTCAGACAATGAGTTTGCTTTTGCTGGGAGAAAACACTTCCTTCTCTTGTCTGATGGGAGCAGTGGAAAGTTACCAAGAGGCAGAACAAAAGAAGCAGGTACCCCAGAGTCTATAAAGGGGTGGGGATGGGAGGAGTAATTTTGCATCAGAGTAAGATATGAGAGGCTTCCATCATGAGGTTAGCTAGAATCTCCAAAGCCAACAAGTTGCAGAGAGATATTTCTCTCAGCCACACATGCACCAGCAGATGGAACTTCTGCCTTTTGACTTGGAAAGGAAATTGATATGATCAATTATCAGTTTCTTTTTGAGCAGAAAGGTGAAGTATTGTCTAATGCTAAAATACATTTCCTAACACTAGGGATGGTATACATAAACTCTTGAGGATATTCTAATGCTGAGCACCAAGAATGGAAATGCAGCATCCTCCAAACTTAGGGGAGCTAGGTGGGAGAATGAGAATTCTGAGATATCTTCAAAGAAGCAGAATTACAAGATAATGAATTTTCCCTTCTTTAAAGATATCCTCTAAGCATAAGAATCCTGTAAAGTAGCTTGTAAAATGAAAATAGTCTACACAATAGGCCTCTCTTAACAAAGACCTATTGAAAAACAATAACTATGTTCTTTTGCTTTTTCTTAAATAAAAGGCTGCAGTAGATACCTACAACAACAATGAAGCAAAAATACAAGAGTCCTTGAGGGACTCCATATGGACCCAAAAAAGAAAATACATCCAAGTTAGCCAGAGTAGGGACTTCTTGAAAGGACCAAATCAATGGTAATAGGAGAGCTTGGCCCTGGGCATCCCCCCAGTCTGAAAAATAGATAACATAGGCCTGAAAGATGGAAGCTTGATTTCTCCCTAGAGAGGCTGAATCCAAGATCTAGTGCATATGCCTGTAATGTTCCTGAGGCTGGCAATGAAAGCCTCAGAAACCACAGACCTACACAAGACCTTCAAACTACAAGCAAGCTAGGACACAAACAGTGAGGAATACAATCAGAAGCTCTTCAGCCGTGTCCACTTATTGACTTCATTGATGAAGAAATTGATATCATACAGTTGAAGATGAGCTGGTTCTCTGAGGCCTCCAGTACATTCTAAGGAAAACCTTAAGGACCCTCACACCCGAACATACATCATGGACAATATGCTGATAAAAGGAAGTCTGTCAACATTTACTAAAAGATTGTGGATGATTCTAGTTCTGCTTATTTTTGTAAAATTTGGTATAATATGTATCAATCAAGAGCTTCAAACTCTGTTATCCTATCAGCTGAAATCACTGTCTTCTAGAAATGATCCATCATCAGGAAACTTGAACTCACAGGTAGTGAATGGTTCAAAAGCAGCTTTGTCAGGACTACATTTATATACCATGACAGCAGTGGCGTAATAATATAGGGGAGGGGGCAAAATCATTAAGCCCTACATAACTTGATGCAAACAGTTGCAAAATGTTGTTCTGCCTTCTTTTAGCTACCAAATTAACATGGAGTCAGACTTTAAAGTAGATATCAAGTGGAAAGGAGATTGGAACATTGTTGATGTAAGGGGATAAGACAAAATGTCACATTTATTGTGAATACAAAAAGAATCATAGTAAACAGTCAGTTATAGCTATAACATTTCATTCAGTTTTACATTCATTCACACATTCATTCACACACACACACACAGATTCTGCAAATTTGTTATAGTTACCAGCCTAGAGGTTGCTCATGCCAAGTTACTGGCTAGGTAACTTGGGCATGAGAGTGGAACAGAGTCTTTGTCAGATGCGCATCCGATGCTCCTGGAGGGTGATAGCAGAACCAGACTCAAAGTTCTCAGTTTCTAGAGTCCATTTTTATAGGAAGTTATTCCTATGCCAGTCTATGGGAATTGCTTCATCATGCTGTTGCTGAATCAATCAGCAGATGGCACATTCCTCACGGATGTTATCTTGTTCTTTGGTTCTCCCATCCTTGAGGCTGTTGGGTGGATTCCAGTCTGCCCTCCAGGGGTCATCCGGTTGTCTCCACTCTGCACATTCTTCAGCCAATCGATACTGAACTCTAGGCTGGCACCTCCCTGATCATTCATTTATTATCCACACCAAGCATCCATCCACATACATCCTCTATCTCTATTTTAATCACAATTGTTAAAGTGAGATAAATACAACAAAAGGGTGGGGAGTCTCTGTGTGCTGTTTCTGTTGTTACAAAGTATCGCTTTGAGTCTCTCTCTCTCTCTCTCTCAGCAGTTGTTACAAAGTATCGCTTTGAGAACAGACTCTGTCTTAGGATGTACTAACACAATTAGAAGCTTGCAAGTTTCACAGAGAGGGAGAGAAACAGTAACAAAACAAAAACAAAAAAAACCAAACCAAGAGACCTCTTAATTAGCAATGCCCTGGAATTTAAACTGTGGGGAATTGAACTTACTTGTGATTTTAATACAGAACTTTAATATGATCCAACAATCTTATACCCAGAATTGTGGTGATCTTTCTGATGACTACAAACCTTAAGAAATCAAGATTCATCAACACTTGTGTGAATGCAGACATGCTACCAGCATGGTAGCAGCCATTTGACTAAGCCTACTTAGCTAGCATGTTCCACACAGCAACCTGCTGGTCCAGGAAAATTTTTACTACCAGGCTCATAGTAACTGAGACATCAGATGAGTTTTTCAATCCATTTTTCTTTCTTTGATGCTTCCACTGCTCTTCTCACCTCTGCCAGTTATTCTTTTGAACTGCTGATTTGTCTGTCTTCAGCTTCTTCTCTCCTTCTCACACACTGTTATTAATCTTTTAATCTTCCTTCTCTCTCTGTTCCCTCCCTCCGGGTCCTTGCTGATTTCCCATTTCCAACTCCCAAGGAACCTTCTTTCAACATTCCATTCCCCTTCTACTGCTGGATCCAATTCCCTGCTCCTGTAGAAATCACTAGTCAAGCCCCAGTTCTCTTCAGTGGTTGCAGAATCAAGCCCATCAGAGACATCATTCATAACAATGTACTAGTAGTAGAAGGGGACAGTAGCATAGCTGGGGGCGGAGCGGCACATTTTCCAAAAGTGGCGCCTTTTTAATTTTTGAAAGGGTGGAGACGGAGTGGACAGAGGTGGAGCGACAAAATAACCCCACCAAGAGCCCACTGCTGGCCTGGGAGAAAGAACCCAGACTGGCAGCAGGCTGAGACCCCCCTGCTGGCAGGAGCCCGCAGGGGGAATCCTAGAGCGGCGGCTGGCTGAGCTGCTCAGCCCACCCTGCTCTGGGATTCCCCCCCACAGACTCCTGCCAGCAGGGGTCCTGCCGCTGGCCCCACCAAGAGCCTGCTGCTGGCCTGGGTGAAAAAACCCAGGCTGGCAGCAGGCTGAGAGACCCTGGCTGGCAGGAGCCCTTGGGGGGGATCCCAGAGTGGGGCGGGTTGAGCGGCTCAGCCAGCCGTCGCTCTGGGATTCCCCCCCCCCCCCCGCAGGCTCCTGCCAGCAGGGGTCCTGCTGCTGGCCTGGGTTCTTTCACCTAGGTCGGGTCGGGTGGGGTGGTGCCTTTTTTTAATGTGTTCGCTCCCCCTGGTGTTAGAACCTGGCTACACCACTGGAAGGCAAAACAGTATCATGCCATGTGTACTCTACCTTACCTTGTTTAATGAGAGGTCAGGTCACTTGTATCTCTTCCACTAGGATTTTTTAATCCAAACAACCAATCAGTTGTGAAAAATGCCCTCCCCATTGTTGTTCAATGCAAGTGCACAAAATCAGCACTTACAATACATGCAGTAAATTTATTTATTTTTCAAAAAATTTTCCCTTTCTTCACTGTAAACAAAACAAACAAACATAACCCAACAAGTGTTCCAAATCAGTTTCCATTTCTATTACTGGTTTCTAAACACATCTTTCACCAGGAAGTATACCATATGAACTAGAACCTCAGATGTGGTTGACATAGGATCAGCACAATTGGGGTGGCAGCAACGACGTCTCTTAGCCACCTTTGCATTTCCCTGATCTTGCCATCTGCCAAGGGCATGTCTGGGCCCTGGAGTAACATGGATGTTGCTTTCAGTTACTCCTACCTGTCCACAACACAAAGGGTATATTCTAACAGCCATGGCTTGCCACTAGGTTGGTGATGACCTGACTTCCATGTCTTTTCTTCCATGAGGTTATGTTGGACACTTTGATAGAGCCACTTATGCTAGCTCTGTGTAACGTGTGGGTTCCCCTTAAAACAGAGGTGGGCAAACTACGGCCCATGGGCCACATCCGGCCCGCCCTGCCTGGCCCCTGAGCTCCTGGCCCAGGAGACTAGTCCCCAGCCCCTCCCCTGCTGTTTCCCCTCCCCGGCAGCCTCAGCTCACCTTGCCACCACTCCAATGCTCTGGGCAATGGGGATGCGAGCTCTTGCTGGGCAGCGCAGCTGCAGAGCCTCGGCCTGACCTGGTGCACTGTGCTGCGCAGTGCCGTGGCTGGCTCCAGCCAGGCAGCAGGGCTACCTGTCCTGGTGCTCTGGGCAGCACAGCTGTAGAGCTGCCAGCCACCAGTGCTCCAGGCAACGTCACAAAGAGGAGGGAGCAGGTGGGGTTCGATAGAGGGCAGGGGAGTTCGGGGTGGTGGTCAGGGGGTGAGGTGGTCAGAGGGCAGGGAACAGGAGGGTTGAGGCAGGGATCCCAGGGGGGTTGTCAGGGGGTGAGAAGCAGGGGTGGGGTCAGAGAGAGGGCGGGGGCTGGACCATGCCTGGCTGTTTGGGGAGGCATATCCTCCCTTAACCGGCCATCCATACAATTTCAGAAACCCGATGTGGCCCTCAGGCCAAAACGTTTGCCCGCCCCTGCCTTAAACAAATGGAGTCTTTAGGGACCTGGTAAATCCAACTTTCTGGTTGCTTTGTGAATGGCACCAAACAGGTGGAGTGGTCCTAGAAATTGGGCCCTATGTGTTTAGAAAGCTATAATATAATGCAGCAAAGACATTTACTTTAATGGGACTACTCATGTCAGTAAAGTTAAACATATCCACATTTGCAGGACTGGAGAATCAGATTTTGGACATTTGTTTGTCAAAATTTGGGGTTAGGATGTGGGTCTTTTAGGGAAAAAAATTAAAACTGAAACCCTAAATTTTCTAATGTTTGTACTAGGGCTGTGTGACAGGGTTGGACTCACCCGACAGCGCCTCCTGCTGGTTTCTTCTGGGAATTAGCTCATCCAGCCTCTGGAGCACCCTCTGCCGGCCGGTGATCCGCCTGACCACTCTGGCTCATGCCCCTCCCAGGACCAAGTGCCCCTTTAACTGGGGTGCTGCCCCCCAGCAGTACCCCACAGATCTGGGTCTCCCCTCCCCAGGGGAACCCCCAACCCACTACCCCACCTCGCCTCAGTCTTAGGCTACTGCCAGTCACCAGCTAGCCCCCACGCCCTGGGGCAGACTGCAGTATAAGCCACTCATCACAGGCAAAGGGGGTTTGGACCTGCTGCCTCAGCCTACCTGTGGGTTGCCCCCACAACCCCAGTACCTAGATGGGCCTAACCCTAGGCCACAGCCTGGGGTTTTCTCAGGCCGGAGCTCCCCAGCTCCTCTGGCCTTCCCCAGCCCTGCTCCACCCTAGGTACCTGCTCAGGTCCCTGCAACCAAGCCCTTCTCCCTCTAAAGGTAGAGAGAGAATGTTTGCTCCAGGCCCACTGCCCTTTTATAAGGGCCACCTGGGCCCTGATTAAACTGGCCACAGCCGTGGCTACTTTGACAATCAGCCTAGCTTTCAGTCTCTGCCCTCTCCCAGGGCTGTTTCCAGTCCCTCAGGGCAGGAGCGGGGTGCCACCCCGCGACAGGCTGTCAAGCAAAATCGTGCAATTAAAAAAGTTAATCGTGATTAATCATGCGATTAATCGCACTGTTAATAATAGAATACCATTTATTTAATATTTTTTGAGGTTTTCTACATTTTCAAATATATTGATTTTAATTACAAAATGTAAAGGGCTCACTTTATATTTATTTTTGATAACAAATATTTGCACTGTGAAAAACAAAAGAAATAGTATTTTTTCAATTAACGTAATTCAAGTACTGTAGTGCAATCTCTTTGGCTAGGTCTACACTACCCCCCCCATCGAACTAAGGTACGCAACTTCAGCTACGTGAATAACGTAGCTGAAGTCGAAGTACCTTAGTTCGAAGGAAAAAGCACTTACCCGGGGTCCAGACGCGGCGCGCAGGCTCCCCCGTCGACTCCGCCTACTCCGTTCGTCGAGCTGGAGTACCAGCGTCGACAACGGAGCACTTCCTGGTTCGATTTATCGCGTCTTGACAAGACGCGATAAATCGAACCCAGAACATCGATCCGACGCGTTCGACGCGACGCGTAAGTATAGACCTACCCTTAGTCATGAAAGTTGAACTTACAAATGTAGAAATATGTAAAAAAATAACTGCATTCAAAAATAAAACAATGTAGAACTTTAGTCCACTCAGTCCTATTTCTTGTTCAGCCAGTCACTCAGACAGACAAGTTTGTTTACATTTGCAGGAGATAATGCTGCCTGCTTCTTGTTCACAATATCACCTGAAAGTGAGAACAGGCATTCACATGGCACTGTTGTAGCCGGCGTTGCAAGATATTTACATGTCAGATGCACTAAAGATTTATATGTCCCTTCATGCTTCAACTACCATTCTAGAGGACATGCGTCCATGCTGATGACAGGTTCTGCTCGATAACAATCCAAAACAGTGCGGACAGATGCATGTTCATTTTCATCATCTGAGGCAGATGCCACCAGCAGACGGTTGATTTTCTTTTTTGGTGGTTTCTGTTCTGTAGTTTCTGCATTGGACTGTTGCTCTTTTAAGACTTCTGAAAGCATACTCCACACCTCATCCCATTCAGATTTTGGAAGGCTCTTCAGATTCTTAAACCTTGGGTGGAGTGCTGTAGCTATGTTTAGAAATCTCACATTGGTACCTTCTTTGCGTTTTGTCAAATCTGCAGCGAAAGTGTTATTAACATGAACAATGTGCTGAATCATGATCCAAGACTAATATAACATGAAATATATGGCAGAATGCAGGAAATCAGAGCAGGAGACATACTATTCTCCCCCAAGGAGTTCAGACACAAATTTAATTAATGCATTATTTTTTTAACGAGCGTCATCAGCATGGAAATATGTCCTCTGGAATGGTGGCCGAAGAATGAAGGGACATATGAATGTTTAGTATATCTGGCACGTAAATACCTTGCAATGCCAGCTACAAAAGTCCCATGCGAATGCCTGTTCTCACTTTCTGGTGACTGTAAATAAGAAGTGGGCAACATTATCTCCCGTAAATGTAAACAAACTTGTTTGTTTTTGCGGTTGGCTGAACAAGAAGTAGGACTGAGTGGACTTGTAGGCTCTAAAGTTTTACATTGTTTTGTTTTTGAGTGCAGTTATGTAACAAAAACATTTACATTTTTTAAGTTGCACTTTCATAATAAAGAGATTTCATTACAGTACTTATATGAGGTGAATTGAAAAATGCTATTTCTTTTGTTTATCATTTTTACAGTGCAAATATTTGTAATAAAAAATAATAATATAAAGTGAGCAGTGTACACTTTGCATTCTGTTGTAATTGAAATTAATATATTTGAAAATGTAGGAAAATATTCAAAAATATTTAATACGTTTCAATTGGTATTCTATTGTTTAACAGTGCGATTAAAACTGAGATTAATTGTGATTAATTTTTTTTAGTTAATCGCATGAGTTAACTGTGATTAATCGACAGCCCTAGTTTGTACCTTTATATTCACAGTACCCTTGGCATAATGTTAGCTAAGAACAGCAAGAAACTAAGGGATGAGAGTGCAGAGTCTATAAACAACTTTTCTTTTTGTATAGATCAGTGATTACCGGCAAATATATTCCTTATCCCTTTCTGCAGGATAATTTTACTTGAAGATATTGATTTAAATCTAAGGCCTTGATCATGCTGATCTGTGGGTGGACCTGCAGAGATTCACTGATTTTAGGGACCAGTCCTTATGCAGTCACTTGCAGGATCAGGGCCTAAAATAGTAAAGTCCTGTGTTGAGCCTCCAAGGATATAGAAAGCACTAAACTGATTTTGCTTCAGTAAGGCAGCAAATATTTGTACAAAAACAAGATTATAAATAATATTTAGTTTGTGGCAGAAATCAACACACAACCCAATTTTGTGTGGCATACAACATTAGCATCAACCTTAACTTTGAACTGACATCTGTTGGCTTGTGAAATAATTCTATCGTTTTTCTTTGTGTACGTCTTCCAAAATGTTTCTTCATCTGTGAAGTTTAGTGCCAATGTGGCCAAACAGTTTAGTGCCAAGTTTTGGATTTTAGAGTTATTTTGTTGGGTTTTTTTAAAATGTGTATGTTTGAATTTAATTTATTCTTAATTTCAGCAAACAGATTCTTTTTTTTTTTGGAGGGGTGGGGGAGAGTCCTAAACATTCTCCTGCAATGCTGGTAACCCAAACACAACAGCCATTATGCTAGTGCACAAAACATAGAAAGTAAACTGATCAGTTTAGTTTCACTGTTCAAGATGAGCAAGTACAAAAAGTAAATAGTATAAGTGGAGTAAATTAGTAATGCAAGCTGTTAGCATCACATTTTTTTAATTTATGCTGATTCTCTTGACAGTGCTCTTTGAGGTTTTTAAAAAGAAACAGGAAAGAAAATATTGTCTAGATTATAAGTTTATTTGCCCTTAGAGACTGCAGCAGTTCTGAAAAAGGATGGTCTTGTGTAAACTGATATGCATATTTAGGCTGTCATGGTCTCTCCCTGTCAGGCTCAAAGGAGGACCACTCTGCCTCACTGCGTCAGACAGCAAACAGCCCATCAGCGGTCTAGAAGCTCTGGCCTTCTGGGTGGGGCCACACAACACAGTCTTTAGCCCAGAGCCTCCTGGAAGGGACAGACAGCAATTCACAGTTTAGGGGCCCTGTGGCCTACTGGCTGGGGCAGTCCACAAACCAGGCACAGGTCTTCCGGTCTAGGGTGAATAAGCCACCACCCCAGGGGTGGGAGTGGGGGAACCTTGGCCCACCCTACTCCACCGGGTCCCAGCCCAGGGCCCTAACAGTGGCAGGTAGTTTTGCCACTGGGTCAGCAGGGATCCCACTGAATCACGCTGACTCGCTTCTAGGCAGCACAACCAGACTTTCTGGTTCCTCTGGGCTACTTCCTACTGCAGTTTGTTGGCATGGCTCCATTGGCCACATTGGCCACATGTCCTCAGCGCAGGGCCGGCGCGCCCACTAGGTGACCCTAGGCGGTCGCCTAGGGTGCTGGGAGCCGGGGGGCGGCTGGCCGCTGCTACCTCCCGCCCTCCCGCGGGGGTGCTTGGCTGCGGCTGCCCACCCTCCCGGCTCCGCGGCTGCCGCCCGCCCTCCCAGGGGGGCACCTGGCCACGGCTGCCGCCCGCCGCCCAGCTCCAAGAGCCGGGGGGGCACCTGGCCACAGCAGCCGCTTGCTGCCCAGCTCCCGGAGCCGTGGGGGGCGCCTGGCCACGGCAGCCACCCACCGCCCGGCTCCGCAGCTGAACTGGGAGCCCGGGGGGTAGCTGGCTGCCGCACGCCACCTGGCTCCATGGCTGAGCCGGGAGCCGGGGAGGGGGGCAGCTGGCCGCGGCTGCCAGGAGCGGGGGGGCGCCACAGGCGGGGGGGCTGCAGGGTGGGGGGCTGAGCTGCGGGGGGGGGCGGTGTTAGCTTGGCAGGGGGGCGCAGGGGGTGGATTGGCTGCGGGGGGATAGTGTTGGCTGGGGGGGGGCGGTGTTAGCTTGGGGGGGCGGAGCACAGGGCCGATGCAAGGAAGTTTTGCCTAGGGTGCAAAAGTTCCTTGCACTGGCCCTGCCTCAGCGGCTTCTAGGTAGGTGGCCAACAGTAGTCCTAGTAACTCCTCTCCATCCTTGGTCCCCTTCGGTGGCAGGGCGTGGGGGTGGCTCAGGACCTCGTCCGGAGTCCTGGAGGGCTTGAGACATCGGTCTCCATCCCAACTGAGCTGTGGAACCCTCTCTTTATATTTCCTGTCCCGCCCCTGCACTCTTCTAGCAGAGGCAGGGCTGGTTTGGCTCTGCCCACCACGGGGAATGTCGTGGTCCCTGTCTGTCAGGCTCGGAGGGATGCCACTCTGCCTCACTACAGGCATTATGTAATACTTATTTTCCTGGTTAAATAAATGTTTATTGTGTAGTGCTATAAAAGTATGCAACAAAATATAAAGTGATAAACTGTAATAGCTCTGAAGGAATCAGTCTGTAGTTGTTTTGATAGAGACAACTATTACAGGGGGTTTTATGTATGTAATATTTATTGGACAGATGGAGCCAAATCAGCTACCAAGTGCAATATATATTTTTGTACTTACACTAATTTTGAGAACTTGAATAATTATTAGTGCACGAATTTAGTGGTAGAATTCGTTAATCACACTCTGTTTTATTAAACTCATGCCCATTAACAAATCCAAAGTCCATTAAGGTCAATGGAAAGGATTCCAGTTATTTCAATGGCTGGTATGTCAGGCAAATTCTGAATCAAACTCTGGGTTTGAGTAGTGAAGATGGAGGCTGGGCAGAGTCACTGGAGGAAATGGACAGGAATACTCCCACACAGATCATGGAGAAGTAACAGACCTGCTCTTCAGAGTTTACTGTAATCCAATAGCCAAAGTAGCCTCTGCATGTCGCACCTTTACGGTATGTCTGGACTGTAAATGAAGGTGTGACTGTAGCACAGCTTTAATCTAGCTAGCATAGGTAACAATAGCAATGTAGATGTGGTGGCATGGGTCTCAGCATAGGCTAGGAACCTGAGTACAAGCTCTACACTGTATAGTAAATTCAGGTCTAGGTTGCCCGCCCCCGCCTACAGTGGTGAAGTGCCACTCTTTCCAAGCTGGCACTTCACCGTCCACATTGCATTGATACATGAGCCTCATATCTGTGCTGATGCATCCATACTGTAGTATGCGCACACGAGTCAGATGCTGTGGTTTCTTGGGGCATATCTCAGGGATCGTTGCACCCTTATTAGCTGTAGCTGCTCTAGGGCTTGGTTCATGGTGTATTGTGGGAAACCTGTCTGTCCATCCCACAGCACTTGACCGGAAGTACTCTTAGGCCATCAACACAATCAGCCAAGACATTTTTTAGGTGTACATGCTCCCTGCAACTGGAGCCAGCAACATGGCTCCAGCGCCAGAGAAGAACTTCTGCTCACGCTTTCACTCCTGTTTTGGGAATCAGGCAGAACATCTGTGAGGCGCTGGTGGACAATTTGGCAACAGTATTTGTTTGATCAAAGGCACCCATCAAATGGGGGCACAGACAGCATCCATGACCCATCTGATGTTGCTCTGACATAAGTGCAGATTCCCCATATGTAGACTTGAACTTCTGGATGACTGACATGAGCACAGACTGATGGGATCACAGGGACCTAGGATGACCAGCAATGGCTCCAAAACTTTCACATGAAGCAGACATTCTCAGAGCTGTGTGAGCAGTTTGCCCTGATCCGCCAGCATCAAGCCACACACAGAGGGAGGCCATGCTAGTCCAGAAATGGATCTCCATTGCCATCTGGAAACTGGCTATCCCAGACTGCTACAGGACCATGGCCATTTTGGTGTTAGCAAGTCAACTATTAGGATTGTGGTGGTGGAGGTTTGTGAGGCAATCAAGACTCTGGTTTTTCCAAAGATTGGGGACATAAACAATATCCCTGAAATAATTCCTGGTTTTGAGAGAAGGGCTTCCTAAGCTGCACTGGGGCTATCAATGGCCATAGTTTGCCCTTTGTAAGGAGCACAAGAACATAAACCACAAAGAATACTATTCCATCATTATGCAGGCCCTGGTCGCCCACAAAGCAGGTTCATGGGCACCAATATGTGATGTACTAGCAAAGTACATGATGCCATGGTTTCCTGCAAATCATGACTTTACCTTTATAGACAAGCTTCACACATTATTTCCTCCAAAGGACATTGTTATAAATGAAGTCACTGTCCCCACTGTTATTCTCGGGTGCACTAGATATTTCCTTCTGCCATGGCTTATGAAACTGTATCCTGATCTCAGAAGGCCTGGCCAATGAAGGTTTAACAACATGCTCAGTAGTTGTAGTATAGTGGTGGTGTGTGTATTTGGCAGACTGAAATCCAGATGGCAGTGCCTTCAGAACCATTTGGGTTTCAGTGCCGTCAACGTCTTGTGCATTACTGTGGCCTGTGATGCACTGCACAACATCTGTGAGGCCAAAGGTGAGTCATTTCACTAGAAGTGGGCTCAAGAAGTGGGCTGAATTGTTGTAATGGTGTGAGCAATCAGAAAGTGTACTTGTCATTACTGGGATAGGATCCACACACATAAGGGAAATCAGAGATGCTTTGTGTGCCCACATAATATGTTTGCAGGGTGACATGGATGAAGGTGAATGACAGTATAATTATCCCACACTTAAATTATGCCCATTCATCCCACAATTGCTGAGGATGGGGCAGCTCAGGAAGATTTTTTTAATTGAATTTTATTATGCATTTTATTAAAACTGTTTATGTACCTCAACACACAGTTTAAGGATTACTTTGATGAAGTTTCATTTTAATAAATTGAATAGAACCCGTTCATGTAGCCTTGTTTGCAAATTAGACGCTTTATTTTAAACATGCATGTACATAAAAATTATAATTTAAAAACCTTTTAAGCAGACCAGCTGTCATCAAGATGTAAAAGACAGTAAACAAAAACAGTGCGTGTTAAGAAAGCAAACAAACAAAAGTGCAAAATAGCCCAACTATAAACATTGCCACCATAGCAGTTTCACTGTTGCTAGAATTGTGTCCTCCATGTTCCCGTTCTCCTTGGCCCTTCTGGTTTGTTTTGCACAGGTGGGGTGTGGCTGAACAGGCAAGGAGGAATGAACAAGATACATTTGACTGTTTCATGTAGTGTTCATTGCTTGGGCCATCGACCAGCCAACCCCTTGATTGTCCAAAAACTGCACAGGCTGCAGGACTTGGTAGCATTAAGCAATTTAGTGTGGAGGGATTGGAGCTAGAGCTTGCAGCCTGGTGGCCATGAGAGCAAGAAACCGCTAAAAAAACTCCTTCTGCTGTGCTCTGTCTTCCTCCGATCATGCTCCAGGAATTTTGCTGCCAATTTCTCTTCATGTGTGGCAGTCTCTCTTTCTCATTCTAGTCTTCTGTCCTTCTTTCTCTGATAGCCAACCTGTTCATTGGCCTTGGCCAATACATCCAGCATCTTTTCATCCCCAGTCAAGGGAGAGAGGAGACTGAACCCCAGGGGATCAATAAACCAATTAAGTGCTGTGTTTGAAGGGAAGGGTGTTAAGTTAATAAGCTGTAATGTACTGACTCTTTAAAAGGGCAGCAAACTTTTAGTATCTTCTGTGAATGTAGAGCAGGGGTTCTCACAACAAATTTTTTGGTGGCCTTAGTGTGCGGTCACCAGCTCTTGTCTTTTTTCTTATTGTTTCTTTTGCTTTTTTGGTCGCTTTTTTTTTGCTAGCTATTAAGTCTGCTGTGAAAAGTGATATTAACAAACACACAAATATCACTTTTCACAGCAGATGTATTCAGCCCTGTCAATCCCGAGGACAAATTGAGCCCTGGATCAGAGGCAGCAGGAGCCAGGGGCAATGGGGAGGCAGCAGGGGCCAGGGGTGATGAGAGGGGTGGTAAGCTTGGGGAACAGAGCCCAAAGCCCCATGGCTGGAGCCTGCCATCTGCCACCCCGGGTGGAAGCCAGACCTCACTGTCCCTGGGAAGGTGGGGAAATCACTGGCTGCCTGCTCCTCCAGCTTTTGTGTCTCCAGAAAGGGGCCACTGATTTGCCACACACACCCCATAACCACCCTGAAGGCTGTGGCCACAAGAAAAGGCTTTGGTGGCTACATGCGGCCACTGTGGCCACATTTGAGAAACACTGTGAGTGATATGTGCTGTGCATTGCAGAGAGACATCTCTGAGAAGCTTGGAGATCGTAGTTCATTGATTGTTATTTGCTAGGCAAGGTTAAGACTGACAGAGTCTCAAGGAGTTTGCGGGTGAGGAAGACAGACTGGGGTGGCAGGGAGCTGACACAAAGTTTAATCTCCAGCAAAGCTCACTCTTGCTGAGGCAGAGAGGTAACACAGTGGCTCACAACGCTGGGTATTCCCAGCAGCACGTTACAGGTGCTAGTGCTTCTTGTGCAGTGGGCTGTTCCTCAGGACTGTCCCCAAAGAGATCTTCTGAATATGGCCCCAGAATGTCCTGAAGCTGCTCCAGTGGCATAGCCTGATCCAGGACAAGTACCAGCAACAGAGTTATTTTGGGGAGGGTAGGTGGTTCATGCAGAGGCTGCAGGCTATCTACCAATGGTGCCTCTGATTCTGGGGTTATAAACCTGCTCAGGAGATTGTCATGCAGCACTGTGGTCTCTCTATGTGGGGCAGTTCCCAGCACTTGATCAAATTCCTCGTAGAAAAGGTAGGGAGACGGGGCGTTCCCTGAGGAGTGGTTATCATCCATGGTGTGGCGGTAAGTAGTCTTGAGGTGCTTGACCCGCTCCTAGCATTGATTGGGAGTCTGGTAGATCCCCATTGCCATTGTGTACAGGTGGTCTTTTTTATGCTCTTGCTGAAGTCATGGCGGTTATTCTCTTCTATACAGAATCTGGCTGTATTCCTCTGGCCAGCTAGCAGCATGCTTGGCTTAGGGCTTCTTCTTAGTGCTGGCCATAGCTAATACACAATAGGGTTAACTATGTTTACAGTTGAGCAGTCCATGCAGTAGCGTAGCCAGGCGGGGGAGCAGGGGGAGCGGCCGCTCCCCCACTGAACAGAAGCAGCGCCTTTTTTTGCTCCCGACGCCTTTTGCTGCGGAGCATTGTTTTTTGCTCCCGGCACCTTTTTTTGCTCCCGACGCCTTTTGCTCCTACGCTGCAGCCTGAGCGGAGCATTTTTTTTTGCTCCTGGCACCTTTTTTTGTTCCCGACGCTTTTTGCTCCCGGCGCCTTTTTTTAGCTCTGCTCCCCCTGAGCTCTAAACCTGGCTACGCCACTGAGTCCATGTGGAAAGGAAGGGTTAAAATGCTTAGCAGTTGTATTTGGACTAGGAGGTTGTTTCCAGTTCCTGGGAATTGAGTGGGAAATTTGGGTACAGAAGGGCCAGGAAACACAGCCTAGGGGATCATGGGACAGCACTGGTGGATTCTCTGAACATGAGGTTGGTGACCTGGGATCCCACTACATCTACACTGCAAAATGAGTGGGCTTGAATCTACTCCACAACAGGACTCAGGCTTGGACCCAAACTGCTGGGCAAGTCTGCAGGCCTGAGTCTTGAGAGGTTTCTGGTGCATTTCAGAAGGCTCCATGTGTGGACAGTAGGCAGGTTTGGGCTTAAATCTGAGTCTAAGCCCAGGTTTTCTTTGTAGTGTAGACATACCCCTTAGAGACGGCTAGGTACTCTGGTTGCTAGCCTATGCTGAAGCTCATGCCACCACATCTATACTGCTATTGTTACCCATGCTAGCTAGCTACAATCACACCTTCACTTGCAGTGTAGATATACCCTTAGTAAAAGGAAGAGGTTGGATGAATCCTCCAGCTTCAGATACTGCTGTGCAGTGGATGATTTTTAATAATATCCAATAATAAAACTATTAACTTTGTAGTAAACTATTTATCTTTTCATAGCCAAGGTGAAATAGAATCCCAAGTCAGTCAGTGGCTGTTTTGACTTAGGTACTAATCCCCTTTCCAGCACATGAGAAATTCTAGGTAGGGACAAAATGGAGCCACACAGCTCTGTCTCAGAGAGAGGCTAGTTTTAAAACACTGAAGAAAACAAACTGATGCAAGGACAAACTTATTGAAGACAATAGCAGATAAGTGGCTCAAAACCTCAGAGTTTGTATTTATTACAAAGATTCTCCTTTAACTTTTTCTATTTTGTATTACTGTTGTTGAAATTATAATATAAAATGAAAGAAAATAGGAAGATGAGATTTGACGAGAATTGCCTCAATGTCTCAGAGGGAGCAAAATTTTAATTCTTCAGTTTATGTGACTTTCATCATGAGATATCTCAATGGGATTTGCAAACTTCTCTATTTTCATAAATTGCATTATTCACCTCTGAATTGCATTACTGACCACTCTGGAGATAAATTGGGCCAACTGTTTATCAGCACATAGAAACGCTATATAGTAATTTAGGACAAGAAGTGAAAAATATCATGGCAATTCTCAAACTGTGATCCACAGAGCATTTCCCGGTTATCCATCAAGAGCTAACTGGTCAAATTGCTTTGGTTCTCCTGCTTGTTCCCAGCTGCTAAATTACATGAAAAGACAGCCAAAATTACATTAAATATTTTTCTAATATTACATTTCTATGTAAGCAATTGCTGTAGTTACCATGGGGATGTAATGTGATGTGGAAATGGAGAGGAAATGGTCTATATGATCATAAAGAGGAGGTGGTTCATGCAGTTGTGAATGTGAGAAAAAGTGATACATGAGACAGTCTATTAGTGGTACACGATATGAAAAAGTTTGAAAAGTTGAGTAGTAAAGTGTATGATTTTCCTTCAAAACAAGATTCTGAGCTGGGTGGCTGGGGCTTCTGACAACATTCCATCAGGATGCACCATGGCAACTAGGCATTTGTTGGGAAAAGTCTTTTGGAAAACAACATTTAGACGTGAGGGCTGAAGGGGTGGGGAAGGAGCTGGAGGAGAGTCATCTGGGCAGAGTGTGAAGATGAGAGATACAGTGAGGATCAGTGGATATGAAAAGGACACAAAGTAACCACAAGTAAAGTAAAGTAAAAGAATAAGAGCTAATTGCAGAGTCAGGTCACACGAAGAAAAAATATAAGTAAGAAAGGAAATGTAATAATTAATTTGGAGTCAACTGGGAAAATAATACCTAAGAATAAGATACAAGAATAAATAGCAGGAGCTGCCACTATAGCTTCTTGGTGGATGAATAATGTTTGAATATCTTAAAGACCTAGGAAACCAAGGGAAAAAAATCTGAATTTCTAACAGGTGTTTGCAGATAACAACTGAGGAATAGTGGTCCACATTTTCAGGACTGGCTGTCTGATGCCCAGTGTAGATTGGAGAGGGGAAGAGAAGAGGCTATAAAGAAAGCTGTAAGCGACATTTTTATGGCTCCTTGGGCCACTGGGTGCTGATTGAGTCCTGTGGAGCACCTTACAGCAGCTGCAGTTCTAAAGGAAGTTCCATATACTTCTCTTTGAGCAGCTGAATTATGACATAAGGCACTGAAAGTAGAAGGTCGGTGAAAAGCACAATAATTAATCACAAAGGTCCTCAGGGCTCCATGAGAGACATAAGACATTAGGGGGTAAGTATTCTAATGGTTATTTCATTTTTGTAAAAAAAAATGAACTCCTAAAGGAAAAGCTTTCTCCCAGTGTAGTTAATAGATATACTTTCCACTTATTTATATAGCACTTTCCATCTGAGGAGCTCAAAGTATTTTACAAGCATTAACGAGTTAAGCATCACAAGACCCCTAAGTTAGATCTCCTCATCCCCACTTTACAGATGAGGCTAAACCTGAAAAGATGATTACTGACTTGCCTAAGGTCACACAAGACATCAGGTCAGAACCAGAAAAGAACCAAAATCGCCTGGCTCACTGTTCTGTGCTTTTGCTGCAAGACCATTTTTCCTTTATTTAAATTACACTGAAAGGGTTCCAGTCTGCCTTCAAACAGAGTACTTGTGAAATGGAAGAGTGGAGATCCTGTAACTTGTAATGACAATTTCATTTAATGAGGTAATTTTCCCATAGATATTTGCACTGATCACTTAGTCAAGCTGCTTGTTTATTAGGGTTAGAAACCCAGCTTTTTTCATTCTCCAAACACATTCAAGGGCATTTTTCCATATTCAGGTAAATCTGAGAATGCAGGTGGCCTACTTACAGTAAAATTGCTCCAGGTTATAGAGATAGAGAAAAGTGAGCACAGATGAATAGTTTGGAAACTGTAGCATCTGGAACCATTTTATGCCTCATCTATCAATCTGTGTTTATGGGAATTGAGAATTAACATTTCAAACCACACGTCCTTACTCCATGACTGATGAATCCCAGATCTGAGGTCATTATTCCACCCACAAAGCAATATGGAGAGATATTTGTGAAAGTCACACTAAAGAATCTTTGGTAACTCTCACTTATGTTGTCTTTTCAATTAAAAGGTAATAATGAAATATATATTGTTAAGGTTGTAAGAAACATTCTATTGCAATTCCCTGTTTTCACCTCTCAACTTCTATCAAAAATGCTTTTGAACTGATACTTCTCATAGTGTGTGTCTGAACAAAGGTGAATATTTTTTCAGGAAAGTTTGAATAAAACCAAGTAAGTAGGTTTTGAGATACATAAGCTATAACACAAGTTTGTTTGTTCATTATATTAAATATTATTTGTTCTCTGCTACTAAAAAAGCTTTGTATTACCAAAATAGAATTGTTTACATATGTGGTACTGAGTATCTCACTTAAGGCTTGAAAATGTTTTAAACTAATAAGGTGTTTGAAGTGTTAAACTGTTTTTGATATGCATTCTGGTCACACAACTATTTTATTATGGCTTTGCTAGTCGGACAGCTATTGTATTATTATTATGCGTGTGCTGGTCAGACATCTATTGTTTAATATGTGCACGTTGTTGATTTTACACCTGTTGTATTTATGTGGCTGTTGGCTAGACATACAATATGTAACAATTGTACAAAATTTAAGATTTGGACCAGAAGAAAAGGCTGGGGTGGGGTAGGACTATGAAGGAGAGTGAAGGAAGACAAATGATTTTCACTAGTTCATCTTTCAAACTTCACAAAGTATTGCACAGCAACTGTATCTAAAAGGCATGGACAGTTTTTACTCAAGGCAAAACCTACTCAGACCTTTCTTTTTAGGTTTATTTAGCATATGTTACTAACACAGAGGTAAGTGTAGTAAAATCTTAACTTTTTATCCTTCCTTTTTTAAAACTAGGTCCTGCAGTAATCAGACAGCTGAGGCAGTAAATTGAAAACCAAATAATAAATTTCTTGATTAAATAGTTTCCTTAAATTTTATATATCAATCGCTATATAAAATCTTAGACAGATTTGATGCTGTACCCCTTTTATAAAAAACTATGTCCTTTTTTATTGTCAGAATACTGCAGACATATTGTTTTTTCCGTTATCAAAACCAGAGAAATAAGGATAATATTAAAAGCAACAAATGTGCCCAGCCTGGAATTATGTTATCAAATAGGAGATGTGAATTTGGGTTCTGAGCGAGCAGAAGATAGAAATACTTTGGGAGCAGAATGCTTCTCCCTTGGGGATAATGTTGCTCTTGACAAGCAGCCCCACCCCATCATGCCTAAAACTAAGAGTGCCACTGATGGATTTGGGAGTGAACCATATGGACACATTCCTTTTTGGGTGTAAGGAGAATCAAAACAATTTGATGTCTTTGAAATATGGGAGAGTAATGTTAGAAGAATCTGATAGATGACTGTCAATCCTGAGAAGTGAAGTTGGTGACAAACTAAAATACAAATTTTCTGTACTTGGAATAACATTTTTAACTTTTTATTTATTCAGTTATTATAGTTTATGTTTGTAATCATACAATTATTGTATTGTTAGCATAAAGTTACTATATCCTCACTTTGAAATATTATTCCGTCAGTTTTAAATTAGAAGTTAAATAGGGAAAGATCCTCAGCTGGTGTAAGTTGTCATAACTCCATTAAAGTCAATGGAGCTAAGACAAGATACATGAGCTAAGGATCTATCCCATATTATTTGGGAAGCCAGTTAGCTGAAGCATGCTTATGGAATCCATCTTTTTCAATAAGACACAGCTCAAATATAATAGGTCCCAGTCTTAAAAAGATTTATGTATATGCTTAACATTATGAGAATGAGGAACACCAATGAAGTCAATGAGAGTACTTGTGCATAAAGTTAAGCATGTGTATAAGTGTTGCAGGATCAGAGACATAATCATTAATAATTTTTATACCTCTAACTGCCTGTTCTCAGTAGATTAATTGATCTATAGCAAGTAACTTGCACTTGGCTGTATGAAAACATCTGCATTGCATTAGGAAAGTAGTATGTTGGTATATAGATGCTAGAACTGAGGACTGGGAAAGAATTGTTGGGAAAGAACATTCCCAGCCCTGTCACTTACTTCCTGTGTGACCTTCTACAACTAATTTTACCTCTCTGTGCCTACATTTTTAAATCTGTACAATGTGGATAGTAGTCAAGGCCGGGTTTGTTCTGCAGCAAGTCAGAACTAAATACTGCAGCAGTTCCACGTACCATTTAAACCAGGGGTCTCAAACTCAAATCACCATGAGGGCCACATGAGAACTAGTAAATTGGCCTGAGGGCAGCATCACTGAAACCTTTTCACACAATGGTACAAAAGTATAGTTAAAAATGAAGAGTAATAGAGTATTCTATTAAAAGTCAATGTATTAACTTTTTAAAAACTGTAATGCAAAGAGGGGTTTTAATAAAATATAAACACTCAGTAATGTTTGGAGCTTGGCTGCCAGTGGAGTTGGCGCCTATGGCGGGCCGCAGGAAATGGCCCACGGACCGCGTGTTTGAGACCCCTGATTTAAACTGCAGGTCTTTATTCCATTACATAGGAAAATGAATTATTCACTAATTACAGCAGCAGTTGTACTATTTAAATTTGACCAAAAGTTTGACATTTAAATGATTTTTATATTGAAAAATGCATAAGGGTTGTTGTAGCAGGGAGCGGGCGAGGTTGGCAGGCGCGGCTTGGGCACCTCGGCAGGCACCGCAGGCAGTACGGGTCCGCGGGCTGTCACGGTGAGCGGCAGCAGAGCGGCGAGCCCGGTGTATGGAACCGTACAAGGCAGAGCGCGGCGCCAGGCTGCACCCTCAGCGCGGCGGCTCCGAGCGACCAGCCGGGCGGTGCTGAGCCCCGCCGCGGGGGAGGGGCCCGTCCGGCCGTGGGTGATGGCCGGGCCGGGCCGGGCGGCGCTCAGCTGGCGGGATCCCCGTGGGCAGCAGCCGGGCCTGCGTAGGCTTCCAGCTGTCGGGACTGGCGCAGGGCAGCTGCGCTGGCTGCCCGCCCCGCGCCCCCTCTGCACCGTGCGCGGCCGCCAAGGCGGAACCTTCGTGCGCGGCTTCCGGCTGCAGGGCCGGGGGAGGGAGTTAACAGGCACTCGCCCCCGGGGCCGGCTGCTTCCTTCCTGCTGGCGCGTGCCGCCCGTGACCCTCCGCCTCACGCCGCCGGGCTCGGGGTGAGTGTCCCGCGCGGAGCGGGCTGGGCCGGGGCAGCGGGGAGGTCACGGGCGAGGATTCCCGCACTTGCTCGCGCTTCCCGTCGAGCCGAGGCTCCGACCGGGCAGCAGCCAGTAACCTCGGGGTGGGGGATGGAGAGACGGACGGTGCTTCGTGCCCCCCCCCCCATCGCGCTGCAGCGCCGGGGCTGCTCCCCCGCCCGCCACTGCGCCGCTCCCCCCGGGCCTGGATGCCCCAGTCCCTGCCCTCCTGCTGCATCGTTTCTCGCCCGCCATTGCCCCCGGCGGGGTAATGGGGTTGGGCCGGGCCCTCTCCTGCCACTGCCGCAGCCCCCGGGGCCCCCGTCAGTGCTGCTCCCCTAGTGAGCGGCCACCCTGCTCAAGAGGTACCAGCGCTGTTGCCCTCCAGTGACTGGCGATAATATTGTGCCCCTAGAGTCTCCTCTCTCTTCAGTTGTGAAAGCACTTTACACTCTTGAATCGTCCCCATACCCTATGCCACTCCTGTTTGCAGGTAGGGGATTGAAGCCTGTAGAGATGGAATGACTTGCACAGGGTTGCATAGGAGGTCTGCAGCTGAGCTAGAAATAGACCTGACGTCTCCTGACTCTGCCACTTCCGTGTTTTCCTAGCTTACCCATTTTGGTGTGCATGGACAGGGTAGGCCCACATTAGCGATCAGCCTATGGTGCTCACACTTGATGGGAAGCAGGGTGGATAAAAATAAATTATTTAAATTTTTTAAAAAATCTGATATTTTTAAATTTAAATTAGGATTTTTTTTTATTAAAATGCTTTTTGAGGAAAACCCATCTAAAGATAGACCAATGCTCAAACCACTGAGCTGATAGTTTGAATTAAGATACATTATAGCTCAAAGATATCTCGCCATGGAATAGGGATTATAAATTCTAATTCTATAGTATGAGACAATACTATATATTCATGCACTGTTTAAGAAAAGTTTTGTAAATGAGTTCCAATAGTTCATGGATTAGGGACCCAATTTTATGGGGCGGGGAGTTCCAGGGGCTTCTGTATAGTTTATTTAGGTTAATCTTTCTATTACCCACTGGGACTCAGTGCTCAGTCTAGAACAGGGGTCTCAAACTCAAATTACCATGAGGGCCGTATGAGGACTAGTGCATTGGCCCGAGGGCCGCATCACTGATCCCGCCCCCTCGCTGCCCCCCAGCCCCACCCCTTCCATTAGGGCCTGCCCCTTCTCCGCCTCCTCCCCTGAGTGCTCGGCTCCCCGCACTTCCCCCCCTCCCTCCCAGAAGCCGCGAAGCCGCCAGACAGCTGTTCTGGCGGCGGAACTTCAGAACGTAACGGGGGGGGCACGCGCAGGTAGCCCGACGGGCTGCAGGGAAGAACTCCGCGGGCCGCATGCGGCCCATGGGCTGCGTGTTTGAGACTCCTGGTCTAGAAGATACCATCAGAGATGCTTAGTTTTGCAGTTCTCAAACTGTGGATTTGTGTCTCCAGGGATAACATGTTTGTTAACAGCAAAAATGTTTTAAAATAAATAAATATATAGAGGTGAGAAATAACAAACCTCAACCCTATTATCCCTTAGCAAATTTGTGTACACAGAGTCAATCCCTTACCTCTCTCTAAAAGTGCATAAAGTTTCAAAAAGTTCAATGAATAGAAGATTGTTGGGGGCGGAATAGATCTGGACAAGGAGAAGAAGTCTGGAGATAAATGTGAAAAGGGAGGGACAGGCAGTAGAAACAAAAGTGAAACTGTTTGAGCAGCATATTCCAGAAGTCTTGAGGTCTTTCTGAGTGTAGCCTTCATTGATTTGAGATCTATCCAGAGGTGAAAGTAAGCTGGTACGCCCCGGTACGGGGTACCAGCAAGCAGCAGCAGTGAGTTATATGGGCTCATGGCTCCACCAATATTGAGGTCCTGTGGGCCTGGATCCACCAGTGTTAGGGGCCACGTCTCCCCACCTGCTGGCCCCACCTGCTGTTCCCCCGAGTGTCTCCCGGCTCCCCCTTGCTGCCCCCGCAGAGTGTCCCTGTCTCTCCCCTGCAGCTCCATGCTGCCTCCCTGCATCAACTGCCAATCACTAGTGGCAGGGCAGGCTGCCCTTACCCTGCCCTTCCCCCTCAGACCCTTTCATTTTCCGGTGGGACACTCCACCAGTACAGCCGCGCCCCCGGCCCGCAGTCACCACTCCTGCCCCATGCTGGGCAAGGGGCAGCCCCATCTCCCACCCCCAGTGAGGCTACAGTGAGGGGCAGCAGCAGGGGAGGAGACGCACAGTGATGACAGCCCCTCCCCTTCACAGCACGCACCACAGGGGAGGCGAGGGAGATTCCTGGACTTGAGAGGGGCACTAGGAGCATGTGCAGTGACAGTGGTGGGGGTGAGTGTGCTGCTGTGGGGGGAAGAGGGGCCCCTACCCCAGAGCTCGCTGCTGCTCCCGGCGGGGAGAGAGCTGGGGGGAGTCCTCTCTGGCTCCAGTCCCAGGACAGCCTGCCTGCACCCCAAACTCATCCCCAGTCCTGCCTCACCCCAGAGCCCACACCCCCAGCCAGAGCCCTCATCCCCGTGCACCCTAACCCTCTGCCTCAGCCCCCTCCCACACCGCAAACACCTCGTAAAACTGCCACACCCCAACCCATCCCCAGCCTCATCCCACAGCCGTCACCCTGCACGCTCTCCCATCCCCAAACTCCCTCCCAGAACCTGCACCCCAATCCCCAGCCCAGGGCCTGCACCCGAGACCTGCTCCCCCACCCAAACTTCCTCCCAGAGCCATGGGCAGGTGGGGGGTGGAGTTGGGGGGGGGCAGAGTTTGGGTGGGGGCGGGTTCTGGGCATCACCAAAATGTCTACAAACCTGCCACCCCTGCCGGCAAGAGCTGGTGTGCCGTACTGGGGTGGACCGGCTTCCCCAGGTGGCAATTTAAAGGGCCTGGGGCTCCCAGCAGCGGCCAGAGCTCCGGGCCCTTTACATTGCTGCCGGAGCCTTGGGGTAGCAGTGGCAAGGCTCGGGTGGTGATTTAAAGGGCTCCAGGCTCCTGCTGCCTCTACCGCTCTGGGCCCTTTAAATAGCTGCCAGAGCCCCGCTGCCACTACCCTAGGGCTCTGGAGATGATTTAAAGGGCCGTGGAGGGTAGCGGCAGCCAGAGCCTCGGGCCCTGCTGCTGGAGCCTCGGGGGGTTGCGGCGGCAGCCGGGATCCCTGGGGCCCGGTCAGCCATTTAAAGGGCCTGGGGCTCTGCTGCGGCAGCTAGAGCCCCGGTCCCTTTAAATTGCCCCCAAACCCCAGGGCTCCTAGCCACCTCTACAGCTGGGAGCTCGGTAGGGTGACCAGATGTCCTGATTTTATAGGGACAGTCCTGATATTTGGGGCTTTTTCCTATACAGGCTCCTATTACCCCCCACCCTCTGTCCTGATTTCACACTTGCTGCCTGGTCACCCTGGAGCTCGGGAGTGATTTAAAGGGCCTGGGGCTCCCAGCTGCTGCTACCACAGCACTGGCCCCGGGCCCTTTAAATCCTGATTTAAAGGCCGCGCCTCTGCCGGTTGAGGCCCCTCCCCTTCCCCAGGACTCTGGAGTACCAGCAAGTCCTTTAAGTTACTTTCACCCCTGGATCTACCATACCATTCTCTCACTCGAAGGGAAAACCTATAATGGCAGCAGGCTGTAAAAGAGACCCAGTTTGGGTCTCATCTATCTCTGAGTTGTGAAGAATATGTACTAAGGTTATAACAACCAATAAGAATGCATTTTTATGTAGAAATCCATGATTAAATCGAGTCTTCCTGACTAGTGATTCAATGTGATTTAAATCAAATCCACGCTGATGAGAAGAGCCTACATGTTGCTTGTGAGAATCCTTTAGCTCACCCAAATACTAAAGAAAGGGGTTGGTGTGCGCTCTTCCTTTTTTTAGGGTTTCCCTCTGAGCTTCTGGCAAATTTACAGTATGGTTTTTGGATTAACCTGCAATAGGGACTAAACCATACATAATTGATGCCATCTGCCCTCAGATAAAAATGAAGTCCAGTACCCTAATAACTGTTTGACAGTGTGTCCTGTACTGTAGCTCAAATGTTAGGACTACTATTGTATGTATGTTGGATTACATTTGTTTTCCGGTTATAAACCCCCCGTTTAACACTGTCAAGCTTTCTTGTATTAGGTCAAAATATTCTGGGTTTAGGCTTTAGTTGAAGGTGAACTGGTGATCTCAGGCATGTGTAAAATAAGAACAAAAAGTGGTTTGACAGTTTCCAGATGAGGAGAGGTGAGGGGAAAAATAAATTTACCAATTATAAAAACAAATCTCTCTTTTTTTGGGTTGTTTTTTTTAAAAAAAGTGTGCCATAACAGCTGGGAGATAGAAAGCTGAAATTGGCAGGAAAATAGGCCTTAGTTAGAATTTTTGTTAAAGATTCAGATGAAAAATTGTTTTGATTTGACTGAGTTGTTAGGATTAAAATTCAGCATGGTCTTATGTACTGTACTATTTTTGGTGGTGTACAATTTTTTTAGCACTTTTAACTGACAGTCTAAGCAGAATTGGTATAGCTAATTTAACTGTTTAATGCACATGCATGCTTCCAAATGGGGCATGTTGAATGAAGCAGTTCTCCTGTGGAGCACGTTTTTAACATGTATTGGCAGAGTTTTCTATGACATTAAACCCTTTCCTCACTGACTAAAGTGCACATGCAAAAAGCAGTGGTTCTTTGCATTGAATGTTAGTTTGTACTACTGTACCTGCCCTCTAGTGCATATACTATAGTCTTTATATGCATTTGACATTGGGCTGATTATTTGGAGAGAGTCCCATGAGACATAGTGGATGTTTTAAAAGCAGAGAAGGCATGCTGTAACCTCTCCTCCAATCTTGTGACCTCCTGATGTCCTTGGTGTGGTCTCTGACTCTTTTCAGACAATATTGCCACAATAAAAAGACAGTGCTATTTATAGCGAATGAAACAACAATCAGAAGGAGAAATGACTCACTTAATTAGTTTTTTACTTATATAAAGGCAAAAAAAGTACTGTGTGTAATTTAATGAAGACTTCCATTATAAGTGAGACGGGGGGCCTGTTTAGGGATTAGAATTTAGGATAGCCAGGGGCTGTATTGAGGTGATTGGTATTACTGTGACAGTTTCTGGAGACTTGATTACCAATGATTTTGGCACTCATTGCTGCTGGTTAAAGAGGGGATGATGGAATTCCAAGAGAAAGTTGTGAAGTACACAGATATTTGAGCCCCCTCATTTAATCCATGGTGTGCACAGGAGCCATCTTAGGAGGAGGAAATGCCTAAAAGGGTTTGAGGTGAGGTGGTTGCCAGTATGCTTTGTTTTATTTTTGTTAGCAGCTCAGAGGCCACAGTTATGGATCAGGTCCCCATTGTATTAGGTACTGTACCAATACAACAAAAAGATGGTCCCTGATCCAAAGAGTTTATAATTTACCAGGAAAATACAACAAATGGAAGAGAGGGAAGATCCCTGAATAAAAGCACTCCGCTATTATCTACGCTTACATATTGTAAAGAGTAGCATTTGCTCTTGCGCAGATGTCCGTGGAGAGTCAAGAATTTTTTTATGATCAGATAAGCAAAGTATGTCTTGGAAGAGGAAGAGAAACCAGAGCAGCTGCCCAGTTTTGTATGCTTGTGGAGGACTGTTGTACAGCCAGGTAGAATGGTGCAACAAAAAAAATTAAATAATTAAAACGCAGCCATTGTCAGACAAAACTTTCTTAAGGCAGTTAATCAAAGGCTCAACTCTTTCTCAGTGAACTGACAGAAAAATCCGCTAAAATACATTGGGCAAAAAGTCTTAAAATAGTTTAGAAAAATTAGCAAAAGAGCCAATTTTCAGCTTAAAAGCTTTTCTTATAGTGTAGTATTTCACTGCAAATGATTTGATCACGCAGGGATTGCTAAATAAGCATCTTATTGGAGATTCTTTTGTGTTGGGTGAATATTTTTATTCCCTTTGGTTCAACAAACCAGGTTTAACAAAATCAGCAAACTCTACATAATTCTAATTAGTTAATTGAGCTCCTAAAAAGGCAGGCTTTGTTTCATGTGTAAGTATATATTGGAAATTTAAGAGTAAAATATATTCCTAAAAATAAAGAAAGATCACTTTAAAAGAAAAAAAAAGTTTTAGTGATCAGTATTAGAACATGTTAGCCAGCTCTAGCAGTTCTCTGGTAGGCATTGAACTATAGTGCTCTTTTATTCCAGTCTGCTCAATCCATGTATGGCATTCAGGCAGAACAGAATGGCATCACTGTCTTAACATGAGTGCAGGATCTTTGCATGTATGACTGAATAGCAGTTAGCCAAGAGAGGAAAAATCTTAAGGGTACTTTTGGTTCTAAATCATCCAGCTTGGCCCTGGCTGTCAGCTCAGTTTGGAAGTCAGCCATGGAAAAGGAGAAATGCTTTGTGTTGCCAAAGGATCTCTTACTCAGTCACCCTAGACCAGTGGTCTCTGACCTTTTTATGCCCAAGATCACTTTTTGAATTTAAGGGCAGCCCAGGATCTACCGCAACCCTTCCCTGAGGCCCCCTCTTCCCCAAAGCCCCCTCCTTCCCATTGCTTGCTCTCCCCCACCCTCACTTACTTTCACCGGGCTGGCGCAGAGGGCTGGTGTTTGGGAGGGGGTGTGAGCTGGGGATGAGGGGTTCTCAGTGTGGGACGGGGCTCTGGGCTGAGCCTGGGGAGGGTTTGGCATGCAGGAGGGGGTGAGGAGTGCAAGCTCTGGGAGGGTGTTTGGGTGCAGGAGGGGGCTCTGGGCTGGGGCAGAGTGTTGAGTGCAGAAGGGGGTACAGGGTGCTGACTCTAACCCTAACCCTAACCCTTTCCACTCTAATGTTTGTACTTCTGTTTCCAGTTTGAGGATGATCATAAGTTACATATTATCAATTACAAATGTGTCCTTTAGTAGTTAAGTTCCAGATTCAACTAGTTAGTTTAGCAAGAAGTTGCATATGAGCTTGTGCCACTACTGTAAAAATAGAAAATAGTCTAACTGCTACGTAAGTGGATAAATATTTCTAAAATATTTTTTTAAAGAAAATAAAGTGCATATTTTTCTAGTTAAAGCTTTTTTCCTCTGACTTCTGTTTAGTGTTAAATCAAAATGGTTCATGCTGAAGCCTTTTCTCGCCCCTTGAGTCGGAATGAAGTTGTTGGTTTAATTTTCCGTTTGACGATATTTGGTGCGGTAACTTATTTTACTATTAAATGGATGGTAGATGCAATTGATCCAACCAGGAAGCAAAAAGTAGAAGCCCAGAAACAGGTAAGACCAAACTTTCAAATATTTTTTACTTTCTAAGAACACTTTTATCCTAACCACTCTGTATATGCACAGAAGCCAGTTCACCAACTGCTGAAGCACATTTAGGACAGGGATTGAAAGAACCCACTCGGTAGAAATGGGTGGAAACATTTCTCTGGCAGGTATCAGGGCCTAAACTGTTAATCTCTGCCAAATTTAAACTTTAGTTTAAAATCAAGTTTCTAGCTCATATGGTTGTGAAAACCTTCCAAATGTAAAGTGATGCAATGTTGTCTTCCTCAAGCCTGCAGACAGCTCCAGTACCTCTTACGCTGCTAATAGCTTTGCTTAGTTAGCAGCAGGGTGAAACTAATACTGTCATCAGTCTCACTGCTGCTGTTTAAAACTTTGTGGGCAGCTGTAAAACTAAAGGAACAGTTTAATTCTATGCTACTGCTGCAGCTTCTGGGGAATTTGAGTTAATATAGGCAGTCATAGCAGATGTAGGATAGATAGGAAGAATAAGAAGAGGCCAGTATGGCTCCACCAGGAGCTCTTTAAGTACCTGAAAAATCAAAAAGGAATCCTATGAAAAAGTGGAGACATGGACGAATTGCTAAGGAGGGGTACAAAAGAATAGCACAAACATGTAGGACTGAAATCAGAAAGGCTAAGGCACAAAATGAGTTATACCTATCAAGTGACAGAGGGCAATAAGAAGAGGTTCTTTAAATACATAGGAGCACAAGAAAGGCGGAGGAAAGTGTAAGTCCTCTACTTAGCAGGAAAGAAGAGCTAATAACAGATGACATCAAGAAAGCTGAGGTGTTTAATGCTGGCTTTGGTTCAGTCTTCCCTAAAAAAGTTAGTGGTGAGCAGATACTCAATGCAAGAAATATTAACAAGGGAGACTGGAATCAAGCCAAAATAGAAAAGACCAAATTAAAAACTATTTAGATATGGTAAATGTATTCAAGTCGGCAGAGCCTAATGAAATTCATCCTAGGGTACTTGAAGAACTAGCTGAAGCAATCTAGGAGCCTTTAGCAATTATCTGTGAGAACTTCTGGAGGATGGGTGAAGTCCCAGAAGACTGGAGAAAGGCAAACAAACAGAGTACCTATCTTTTAAAAAGGGAAACAAAGAGGGCCCAGGGAATGACAGACCAGCCTTACTTCGATACTTCGAAAGATATTGGAACAAATTATTAAACAATCAATTCATAAGCACCTGGAAGATAATAGGGATAAGGAATAACTAGCATGGATTTGTCAACAAATCATGCCAAACCCAACCTAATTTTGTTCCTTGACAGGTTTATTGCCTGGTAGATAGGGAGGAAGCTGTCTATGATATGTCTTGATTTTACTAAGGCTTTTGACACAGTCCCAAATGACATTCTTATAAGCAAGCTAAGGAAATGTGGTCCAGATGAAATGATTTCAAGGTGGTGGACAACTGGCTGAAAGACCATACTTAAAAAAAGAGTAGTTATCAATAGTATGCTGTCAAACTGGAGGTGGGCGGGGGCATGGCATATCTAGTAGTGTCCTGCAGGGATTAGCTCTGGCTCTGGCACTATTCAATATTTCCATGAATGACTTAGATAATGGAGTGGAGAGTATGCTTATACAATTTGCAGATGACACCAAACTGGGAGTGGTTGCAAGCACTTTGGAGGACATAATTCAAAATGACCTTAACAAATTGGAAAATTGTTCTGAAATCAAGATGAAATTCAATAAAGACAAGTGCAAAGTAGTTCACTTACAAAGGAAAAAATTCAAATGCACAACTCCAAAATGGGGAATAACTGGCTAGCTGGAAGTACTGCTGAAAAGGATCAGGGGGTTATAGTGGATCCCAAATTGAATCAACATTGTGATGCAGCTGTGAACTCATCTATTTCTGGGGTGTATTAATAGGAGTGTCATATATAAGACATGGGAGGTAATTGTCCTGCTCTACTCAACACTGGTGAGACCTTAGCTGGAGTATTGTCCTATTCTGGGCACCACACTTTATGAGAGAATCAGGAGGAGAGCAACAAAAATGATAACAGGTTTAGGTCAGGTTTCCTTTGAGGAAAGGTTAAAAACCTGAGCATGTTTAGTTTTGAGAAAAGAAGATGTGGGAGTGGGAAGCGGATCTGATAAGTCTTCCAAGTATGTTAAGAGCTGTTATAAAAAGGACAGTGATCAGTTGTTCATCTCCACTGAAAAAGGTAGGATAAGAAGTAGTACTGAGCTTACTCTGCAGCAAGACAGACTTAGGTTAGCTATTAGGAAAAACTTGCTAACCAAAAGGGTAGTTAAGATCTGGAATAGGCTTCCAAGGGAGGTTGTGGAATCCCCATGATTGGAGATTTTTAAGAACAGGTTGGACAAACACCTGTCAGGGATGGTCTAAATTTACTTGGTTCTGCTACAGCTGAGAGAGCTGGACTTGAAGACTTCTTAAAGTTCCTTCCAGCCCTACATTTCTATGATTCTCTACAGCAGCTAAGATGCTCTGGACAGGAGGGAAGAGACAGAGACAAAAGCCTTCTCAGTGGGAGTTCAGAGTGGTTGGAGTTTTAAATTTCAGTCACCTACTAACCAGAGGCTGATAGAGTCTTCAAGCAGAATCGGCGGATAGCACCCTAGTAGCAGTCCCACATCCTCCCCATTTCTGGTACTTCTGGGAAGCAGTGGATTTTGGTTTCTCACCAAGGTGTTTCCCTGGACCTGGCTATTTCATTCCCTCCCTCCTAAGTATCCTGCATCTATTTAAGGTTTAGTCTTTTGACTAGTAAGTGATGTACATTTTTCAAGCCCTGGTTTAAGACGAAGTGAACACTAGCATATCCAACTGAAACTTTGTATTTTACATAGTGCCTTGGTACAAAGGACATCTAGATAAATGGAGTATACTTACCCCAGCATCTTGGCCAAACTAATTAGAGTTAACTCCCTTCATGGGTTCTGTGTTTGATAACAAGAGGTCAGGACCACTCTCCAGCATCATTTAACATACTGCATCTTTAGTGCAAAGTTCTTTATAGTTCTACGCTGGGGCAGTGCTTTTATACAGACAGAGGGAGGAGTACCCCCTACTGCAGAGGTCGGCAACCTTTGGCATGCGGCCCATGAGGGTAATCCGAAGGTGGGCCCAGGCACGGCCCCCTGCAGTTCCCAGTGTCCGCGGTTCCCTGTTCCCGGCCAATGGGAGCTGCAGGAAGCGGTGGCCACCACCCATTAGTGTGCCTCAGCCCTGTTCTGAAGGACAGAGACAGAGCAGGATCTTTGTGCCTTTTCAGTCTTCAATGTGTCTGTTGTGACTGGCACTAAGAGTATTGTCTATGTAATTTTTTGATGTAACATTTGTCAGAAACTGAGACCATGAATTAGCTTCACCTAGGCCACTGAGTAGATAGTAATGCCCGTTTATTGCAAAGGACTCAAGCCATATTTAACAAATGACTTCCTATCTCATTTCTAGCTCCTGACTTCCAACCCCCAAAATAGCAACTCTTTAAAAACAGATTTTAAACTATTTAACCATTTTCTTTTTCTAATGTTCATGGCTTCTGTTCTCTCTTTCTAGGCAGAAAAGCTAATGAAGCAGATTGGGGTGAAAAATGTCAAGCTTACTGAATATGAAATGAGCATTGCTGCACATCTAGTAGACCCTCTTAGCATGCATGTAAGACACTATATTCACCGCTCATTTCCCCCCTATTATTCCTATAATAAATATGGCACTTTATATATGTATAAAACAGAGTGCAACATTTGATACATGGAAGCTCTTAATAGTGTCCTTAGTAGTCAAATCTATCCTTCAACTAGGAATTATATTTTCATAAATGTAGAACTTTGAAACTTTAAAAGCTCATCATTGTCAGAATGTATCCAAGTGGGAAATAATTTTCTACCAGGAAATTTTAACTGCATCATAGAGAGAAACTGCATTTTTCTCTGCATTTTGTTACATTATTCATAAAAATAATTAAATTTACATGGTCTTGAATCTGAGATTTCATACTGCCCTTTATTTATTTATTTTTTAAAGATTCCTTGGAGGCCATCTAGGAATCAGGGTTATGTTTGCTGGCTGTGGGTATGGTACATCTATTAACTTTTTTCCAATACTGTTTTTGTACATCAGGTAACCTGGAGTGATATTGCAGGTTTAGATGATGTCATTACAGATCTGAAGGACACAGTCATTTTACCTATCAAGAAGAAACATTTGTTTGAGAATTCCAGACTCTTGCAGCCACCAAAAGGTAAGGAGAAAGCATTCTAGATCAGGGATTCTCAAACTGGGGGTCAGGACCCCTCAGGGGGTCGCAAGGTTATTACATGGGCGGGGGGGAGTCAGCCTCCACCCCAAACCCCGCTTTGCCTCCAGCATTTATAATGGTGTTAAATTAAAAGCACATTTTAATATATTTATAAGGGGGGAGGAGGAAGTCACACTCCGAGACTTGCTATTTGAAAGATGTCACCAGTACAAAAGTTTGAGAACCACTATCCGTGGTTTCTTTTAACAGCAAAAATTGTAATGACTATCTAGGACAAAAAAAAAAGAATGTATTTAACTTTTATGCTTTCAAGATGACTGTTCCAGACAAGTTGGGTATTAGCAATGATGAGCCTTGTGTTAAGGAGAAGGGTCAAATCGCAACCTGATATTCAAAGTGTAATTCCTCAGAATGGTATTTTTCTATCACTTTAATTATAAGGATTGACATTATAGAATCACCTCATTGCTTATTACCTGAAGCTTTATTACTTTTGTGAGATAGACTAAAAATAAACAAACGGCCAAGATCTTTGCACTACTTCACAAACAGTCTTCTCCGTTATTGTATAATGTCGATTTTTATTGAAGTCATATCCATGCATGTTCTACCAATCCAAATACACATTTCCAAGAGACATCCAACTTGTGTATTAATTCTGGATTTCTGGTTATTTTTTTTGCTCTTTCCATTTAGTTTTGTTCTTTTTGCTGAGATCAGATATAGCTCTATGGTATATGCTAGGAAATGTTTCCACACTTTGATAAAGATACCAGTGCACTGATAGAAACAAAGGCCTTCAATGAGAAGACTTACTGCAAGCTAATTTTGCAGGTCCCTTTTGACTGTTCTGGACCCAGATCTCCATTAATCCAGGCAATAAGGGAATGCAAATGTGAATATGTAGACCCATCATCCCTCTTTCTCTGGTGTTTAGTTAGATAAGTTCACTGCCAACTCAATAACCCGAGAGAGAAAAGGTGTCAAAAATCTGCTCTTATTTATAGTGTTGTAAAGTTGAAGTATCTCCACTGAAGGTCTTAGTCACAATTGCTTTATACTCATGTACATGACAGTAAAATTTGGACCTAAGTAGTTAGATAGATAGAACAAGAGTATAAGGCTTATTTTCTATCGACAAGATCTCTTCCATCTTTTCTTTGTATTATATGAAAGCCTTCTTTGTATAATTAATTACTGCATACATCAATCAATTGTACCCTTAAAATGTTCCATTCTGTTTTGTTTGGAAATAAATGTTTGTTTTATACAAAATATTGTCTGCTTGTTAGGAATTCATCTTGGCTGGAAAATTGGTGTTCTGTCATGTGCTTTAATGAGATGAAGAAAGGACTATTTATGTAGACCTTCCAAACAGACCATGCCTCTCAATTTTATCAGTCATTTAAATCATGAAGATGGGAGATGCATCTCCCAAGTAATTGTCCTTATGTAAATGTAGAAAGCCTCAAAAACATTTAAATTAAGAAAAATCTAACTTACCAGCTTCTGCAGCTGTTTATAGAGAACACCCATTTAAGTCCAATGAAATAAGAAAAATGTATTCACTACAGGAAACTGTAATACATTGTCTGACTAATTTTAGAAAAAAAATTGAGATTATGTACTTCTAAATAATATGCATGGAATTTTTTTTAAATGCTTTTAAATAACTTTTATGGATTTCCCTACCTCATTACAGATTTTTTTTTTCATAAGTCTTTTCAGGAAGGTAGAGTGACCATAAACACAGCCCTAGCAAATGCCACAAGTAAGCAAACTGAAAAAGATTTTTTTCCCCCACTAGCTTGTTTGAATCATAGTAAGATAGTATTACTTATAACTGTAGTAGGCACAAAACAAAGCTTCAGATGTTTAAGTTTAAAATGAGCTGTTACGTATTAACTCTTCACTAAGAAAAGAAGGTAAAGCGGTCTTGAATAATTTGAAATGGTTGCTTTTGTATATTAAGGCAAGAAAATAATTGCAGTACAATTGTGTACATGGAGTTTGGTGGTAGTTACTAAAAGGTACAGTAACTCCTCACTTAATGTTGTAGTTATGTTCCTGAAAAATGCGACTTTAAGCGAAACGATGTTAAGCAAATCCAATTTCCCCAGAAGAATGAATGTAAATGGGGGTGGGGGGAGGGAGAAGAGGGGGAGAGTTAGGTTCCAGGGACATTTACACACACACACACACAGACACACACAGACACACACACAGTTTTAAACAAACAATTTAATACTGGTACACAGCAATGATGATTGTGAAGCTTGGTTGAGGTGGTGAAGTCAGAGAGTGGGATATTTCCCAGGGAATGCCTTACTGCTAAATGATCTAGCCCTCAAGGGTTAACTCACTGTTTTTAATGTAGCCTCACACTCTACAAGGCAGAAGGAATGAAGGGAGGGGAGACAGCATACCAGACAGACACACACACCATGTGTCTGTGTGTGAGAGAGAGAGAGATGTGCATTTCCACTTTAAGTATGCTGATCCCTGTCTTAAGTACACTGCCTTGTTAATTAGATCAGCAAGCTGAGACCCACCTCAGCTGCTGACTCCAGGGCTGTCGTGTGTCCCCCAATCTCTATGGAAGATGAAGTAAGCAGGGTGCAGGAGCAGGGGGGAGGGAGACACCAGATATTAGCCCATCTCTCCCCCCCCCCCCCCCCCACACAGCAAGCAGGAGGCTCAGGGAGCAGCTCCAAGGCAGAGGGCAGGAGCAGCACATGGCAGTTGGGGAGGGACAGCTGAACTGCCGGCAATTGATAGCCTGCTGGGCAGCTGCTGCACAGGGAACTTAGTGGAGCGGGGAGCTGATGGGGGTGCTGCCGGTCCACCCTAGTTCCAAGCCCCCACCTCCCCCCCATATCAGCTAGCTCCACGGGGCTGCTCTTCCTGCAAGCAGTGGACAAAGCAGGTGGCTGCCAAACGATGTTAGAAGGGAGCATTGCACAACTTTAAACGAACATGTTCCCTAATTGATCAGCAACATAACGAAACGTTAACCGGAACAACTTTAAGTGAGGAGTTCCTGTACTCGGATGCCAGCCTTAGGGAAATCTAGATAGAATGTGAGTTCATACATCGCTATGTTAGTCATACTGGGGTCTTTCCTTCCTTCCAGTGACCCTAAAATTTAATACTGTTATTTTTCAGGAGTACTTCTCTATGGCCCTCCAGGTTGTGGTAAAACTCTGATTGCCAAAGCTACAGCAAAGGAAGCAGGTTGTCGATTTATTAATCTCCAGCCTTCAACATTGACTGATAAGTGGTATGGGGAGTCTCAGAAACTGGCTGCTGCTGTCTTCTCCCTTGCTATAAAACTCCAACCTTCCATCATTTTCATCGATGAAATAGGTAACATACATGCTTTTTTCTTAGTCATAGAAATGCAACATTAAACTTTAAGTGCAAGTTGATGTGTCTAATAATATCACTAATTCTCAGAAAAATTTGTATTAGCATACAGAACAAAATGGTAATAAAACAAGATTTAATAGCATAAATAGTATTGAAGAGCATCCGTGGCAAAGTAGCGTCTCTCATATTGCAGAAGTCCTACGATAAGAGTTACATTTTAAGTTAAGTTATCCCTATACAATGTCTTTCTTAATGAGCCTTTCCTTAAAAGCTTTTCCAGCATTAGTAGTTACTGTTTGTGAATTTACACCTGGGGTTAGTTATAGGAGAAATAATACAGTGAGCTGAAGTTCCCAGTTTGAGTGTTAATTCTGGAAATATATGTTGGTGGGGTACAGCACCATTGTTCTTTCTTTCTCCATGGGGCTATGCTGGACCGTTAGGAAGCTCACGTTTAGAGAGCAAAAACTTTCCTGAAATATGTAGTTATCTCTGAAAGGCCTGGGCAGATGAAACTAGCCCTTCCTCTGGTAGACTGTTGAGGAAGCTAAGGGCTCGGAATTAGAAGACTGCAAAGAAATGAATGGTTAGAATTTACAGGACAGTTGTATGGTACCTATGAGAAAGACAGCTGCCTCGTCCCAGACCTCCCCACATATCAGTTCATCTCTTATAATGACTTTCCTAGCAAATTTGGAATAAATTGTCATAAATGTAAATTAATTTCCTGGATAAACTTCAAACTGCTTCCAATGAAAAAGTGAGAAGCAATGAAAGACCTAAGCCTGAATCACCTAAGCAGCTGAAGAGGGAAGCACAGCAAAATCTAGCCCAGGATATCATGGCACTGAAAGAATTGATCAGACAGACAGGATTCAATCTCAAAGGATATTTGTGGCCTCTCTAAAGATGGATGGGATATAAAATCCCAAATGATTTGCTCAGGAGAAAGATAGTATAAACTTTCTTCAGAAGCTGCTCCATACCATACTTAAATTGGCCCCTGTAATGGGGTTCACTCACCGTTAGGCTGCTCTGGGGATTAGCTCCATGGCTAATGGCTACTCCATGGCTTCTTGGCTGCTCTGCAGATTAGCTCCATCCAGGTCTGTTGCCCTCCTCTCGATAGTTGCTCACGCTGTTTCCCCTCTCATTCTCTCTGTCTCTGGAACTCAGGTGCTCCCTCTTCGTGACTCAGCTCTCTGGCCAGGTCACTATGTAGTCCTTCCCTTCTAGTCTATCAAAGCCCCACTGGATCAGCTGTCTTCATCTGCTCCAGATTCTGTGTCACTTTCCCAAAGGCTGGTAGAGGAACCTGGCCCAGCCTGCTACTCTGGGTTCCAGTCCCAGGACGCTGTGTCCAGCAACTATGGTCTGCTTGCGATTTACCTGTTGCTTTTTCCCTGGACTCCCTCCTACTTCTCTTGTGGCTCCCTGCTCTCTGGGTTTCCTAGCCCAAACTCCTTCCTTTCAGGCAGTAACTGCTGACTACCTAGCTCTGTAGCTTCAAACACACCTCACTTCCCTTTCAGCCCCTTTTTGCTGCCAACTTCCTGACTTTATATCAGCCCTGCATATTCCTTCTCAGCGGGGCTCCATCATCAATCAACCTTTCAAGCACTGGCTCTCTCCCAACTGCAGCCTATCAGGTTAATTGATCTCACTTAACCTGCTCTGCTTTGTGTGGGGAGGACATCACCATGGATCCCAGCTGCCATTAGATATTGAAAGGGCCCATCCGATGCCTGGTACTAGAAGGCAGGAGTCTGACAGGCCCAGACCCATCATCTTCAAGTTGCTGAAATTCAAGGATAAAATAATGTTAATGAATGCTGCCAGAAAAGCTAAAGCCTTATGTATAAAGGCCACAACATTTCTCTTTTTTCTGACTTCTTCTCTGATCTTAGCAAAAAGAGCCTTGCATTCAATGGCATATAGCAAATCCTATGGGGGACCACTGTCAGACGCAGTACCAAATACCCATTCACCTTCTCTGTGGATTTAGCAGGCTTCACAAGATTTTGCAAACGCCCCTCTGAAACTTGGCAGACACTTCAATAAATAGCAGATTTTTTTTTCATCATGAAAAGCATACCTCAACAAATTTAGAAATCAGTTTGTTTTCTTATGTATCCTTGTGGATATGGTAATATTCACGTATATAATCTTCCAACTTCGAGCAGATAACCAGCTAGGCTGAAATCTTCTGTTGACCACCTTTTGGAACTGAGCAGTAACACTCTCTGCAGTGGTATACAGTTAACAGTTTAACACTAAACTGGGTGATCTAGCACTATCTACTGATTGTAGTGTTATCTGCACTGATCATCACAACTTGTACAGCTAGACAGAACCTCTTCACTAGAACCTCTGATGAATCATGTTATGGTAACCACAAATCCCTTGGAACAATCCATATTCCTGATATGCAACCTTAAATAGCACTTGTTATTCAATTTGTGCAGGGCATCTGACATACAATTAATATGAAGCTTTTCAATATTTATTTAGATTTTGTACTAAATTATATTTGATTTATCAAATTACTTAAATATATTTGTGTTTAGAATATTATTAGATAATATAGGATGGGCAGGAGCAGAGGGAACTGAAGCAGTCAGGGATCTGAACATGCCCACATGTTTTAAGTCTGTGTTGTTTTTTTTTCAGTTACAAATACACTTTGGAAGACACATATTTCACTGTAGATCTTTTTGTATACCTGACACCCATAGGCTCAGTTGAAAGCAAAAATTTGTTCAAAACTAACCAGTATCTAATATGTATAAACACAGATGATAGCCTAGAGATGTGATATTACGTTATCAGTGGGGACATATGTATCTTTAGAGTAAGGTTATACATCTTAAAATGGGGTTGTCAATTAATTGCAGTTAACTCATGCAATTAAATCAAAAAAATTAATTGCGAATAAAAAAATTAATCGCGATTTTAATTGCACTGTTAAGCAATAGAATCCCAATGGAAACAAATATTTTTGGATGTTTTTCTACATTTTCAAATATATTGACTTAACTTACAACACAGAATACAAAGTGTACATTGCTCACTATATATAATTATTTTTATTACAAATATTTGCACTGTAAAAATGATAAACAAGAAATATTTTTCAGTTCACCTCATACAGTACCGTAATGCAGTCTCTTTATCATGAAAGTGCAACTTACAAATGTAGAGTTTTTTTGTTGTTACGTAACTGCACTCAAAACCAAAACCATTTAAAACTTTAGAGCCTACAAGTCCACTCAGTCCTACTTCCTGTTCAGCCAATAAAGTAAGACAAATAGGTTTGTTTACATATATGGGAGATAATGCTGCCTGCTTTTTATTTACAATATCACCTGAAAGTGAGAACAGGCATTTGCATTGCACTTTTTTAGCTGGCATTGCAAGGTATTTACATGCAAAATATGCTAAACATGAAACTATGGAATGCTTTTGCAGTTTAGTATGCATTAGTCCCTGATACTCCTAGATTATGCCGTACATGACCTCTAGGGGTTCAATTTTGGTTTGTGATTTTGTTTGTTCCAAGTTTTGCAAATAATGAATGCTGAATTTTGTTATTTATATGCTATTTCCATCCTGTGCATGTATTAATATTTTTTGTTTTATTTGTTTTTTTATATATATAAAACAAAAAAAATGCAGCTAAAGAATTAACAGAACAAACGAGAATGGGGAAGGAAGAAGAAAATTTAAAACAAACGAAAATCTATATAAGGATTAGGGAGAAAGCAGAGGTGCTATTTGTTAGGAGCATGAGAATTTGTCTTTTTAACTTTGAAGTGATGAATCCATACCAAAGTGAAACAAGAACACTTCAGTTAAAATTGCTCATTCTCTCTTACACTAAGCACTTCTTAAACTGACACATGGGACACGGAGAAGCATAATTCACTGTGAAACATGTAGTGAAACTTTTCTCCAACTTCATATTTATGATGGAGTCTTTTTCCAAAGACAATCTATTTTCCTTCTGGAAGCGCTCTTACTAACTCTTTTAACAACAGTATATGCTTCTGGAAATGATTAGTAGAGCTAGAACGCTGCATGAAAAGTGAGTGGGCCACTTTACATTAAACATTCAACTGTGCCGTAATAGTCTCCTTTGATAGTTTCTTAGCTTGTCGTATTCTCAGAGGGAGCATGATAGTCTGCATCAGGAGCAAGGATGAAAATTCATTTTTTCACACATCTAGGAATGGAAGCTGCCTAAGATACCTGATAAAGTAAAACATTGGCAAATGCAGATTTTTCTCCTCTAGGGTTTCTGCAATATTTTGTGATTATTTCACAAAATCTGAGACAATTTCATGTGATATTTCATATACTTACATAGTGCTTAGATAATGTAACTGAGAAGATCTGACTAAAATTTCAGTGATATTCAGCATCTCTCTCCTTCGTCCTAAATTATTTTTCTTTTGTGATTACAATCTTATAAATTTTCCCTTGAGAAATATAATAGTTGCTGTGGTTGAATGTGAAGATAAATAATGCTCATTGAATCTTTCATTTAGATTCCTTTCTACGAAGCCGTTCAAGTTCTGATCATGAAGCTACAGCTATGATGAAAGCTCAGTTCATGAGTCTGTGGGATGGTCTGGACACCGACTATAGTTGCCAAGTGAGTTAAAAAAAAAAAAAAGACGAAAACTACCATAATTCTCACGGAGAAACTTAATATATTTTTTCTCCATTTGGGAACTGGTTAAAAATAGTCTATTGGACATAGTAGCTGCCAGAAGAATTTCTCTATTTTGTTGCTGGATAGTAGAGTATGTAGGAACAAGAACCCTATGCTAATAGTTACTTCATGCATCCATGTTACTGTGGACAATAGTAAATTATAGACACTTTAAAAAGGTGTTTTTCCCCCCCAATAATATAACCACAAGATTTGAGATTATTTAAATGTGGAGCTTTATTATTTGAAACAAAATCACCTGAATAGTTGTTTCAGGCTAAATGTAATGGCTAAGACAAATACAAACCACTCTTGGCCTGTCTAACTGGCAAGGAAGTAAACCCACACTGTTCCTTCTGAAATTCACTTGCATGACTCCTAAATCTTAGACTCCAGGAGCCTTATTGAAAGATTTGAATATTAATCTCAATTATATCAATACTCATGATAGAAAAGCCTAGATATCCTCCCTCCACCAGCCTAGCTGCTTCTCTAACAGAAGCATAATCCTTACACTTACTAAGCTAAACTTAAAAGTTTTTTTCATAGATTCATAGATTCTAGGGCTGGAATGGACCTCGAGAGGTCATCGAGTCCAGCACCCTGCCCTCATGGCAGGACCAACTACTGTCTAGACTATCCCTGACAGACATTTATCTAACCTACTCTTAAATATCTCCAGAGATGGAGATTCCACAACCTCCCTGGGCAGTTTATTCCAGTGTTTAACCACCCTGACAGTTAGGAACTTTTTCCTAATGTCCAACCTAAACCTCCCTTGCTGCAGTTTAAGCCCGTTGCTTCTTGTTCTATCCTTAGAGGCTAAGATGAACAAGTTTTCTCCCTCCTCCTTATGACACCCTTTTAGATACCTGAAGACCGCTATCATGTCCCCTCTCAGTCTTCTCTTTTCCAAACTAAACAAACCCAATTCCTTCAGCCTTCCTTCATAGGTCATGTTCTCTAGACCCTTAATCATTCTTGTTGCTCTTCTCTGGACCCTCTCCAATTTCTCTACATCTTTCTTGAAATGCGGTGCCCAGAACTGGACACAATACTCCAGTTGAGGCCTAACCAGTGCAGAGTAGAGCGGAAGACTGACTTCTCGTGTCTTGCTCACAACACGCCTGTTAATGCAGCCCAGAATCAAGTTTGCTTTTTTTGCAACAGCATCACACTGTTGACTCATATTTAGCTTGTGGTCCACTATAACCCCTAGATCCCTTTCTGCCGTACTCCTTCCTAGACAGTCTCCTCCCATTCTGTATGTGTGAAACTGATTGTTCCTACCTAAGTGGAGCACTTTGCATTTGTCCTTATTAAATTTCATCCTGTTTACCTCTGACCATTTCTCCAATTTTTCCAGATCATTTTGAATTATGACCCTATCCTCCAAAGCAGTTGCAATCCCTCCCAGTTTGGTATCATCTGCAAACTTAATAAGCGTACTTTCTATGCCAATATCCAAGTCGTTGATGAAGATATTGAACAGAGCCGGTCCCAAAACAGACCCTTGCGGAACCCCACTCGTTATACCTTTCCAGCGGGATTGGGAACCATTAATAACTACTCTCTGAGTACGGTTATCCAGCCAGTTGTGCACCCACCTTATAGTAGCCCCATTTAAGTTGTATTTCCTTAGTTTATTGATAAGTATATCATGCGAGACCGTATCAAATGCCTTACTAAAGTTTAGGTATACCACATCCACCGCTTCTCCCTTATCCACAAGACTCGTTATCCTATCAAAGAAAGCTATCAGATTGGTTTGACATGATTTGTTCTTTACAAATCCATGCTGGTTATTCCCTATCACCTTACCACCTTCCAAGTGTTTGCAGATGATTTCCTTAATTACTTGCTCCATTATTTTCCCTGGCACAGAAGTTAAACTAACTGGTCTGTAGTTTCCTGGGTTGTTTTTATTTCCCTTTTTATAGATGGGCACTATATTTGCCCTTTTCCAGTCTTCTGGAATCTCTCCTGTCTCCCATGATTTACCAAAGATAATAGCTAGAGGCTCAGATACCTCCTCTATTAGCTCCTTGAGTATTCTAGGATGCATTTCATCAGGTCCTGGTGACTTGCAGGCATCTAACTTATCTAAGTGATTTTTAACTTGTTCTTTTTTTATTTTATCTTCTAAACCTTCCCCCTTCCCATTAGCATTTACTATGTTAGGCATTCCTTCAGACTTCTTGGTGAAGACCAAAACAAAGAAGTCATTAAGCATCTCTGCCATTTCCAAGTTTCCTGTTACTGTTTCTCCCTCCTCACTGAGTAGTGGGCCTACCCTGTCCTTAGTCTTCCTCTTGCTTCTAATGTATTGATAAAAAGTTTCCTTGTTTCCCTTTATTCCTGTAGCTAGTTTGAGCTCATTTTGTGCCTTTGCCTTTTTAATCTTGCCCCTGCATTCCCGTGTTGTTTGCTTATATTCATCCTTTGTAATTTGTCCTAGTTTCCATTTTTTATATGACTCCTTTTTATTTTTTAGATCTTGCAAGATCTAAAGGTTAAGCCAAGGTGGTCTTTTGCCACATTTTCTATCTTTCCTACCCAGCAGAATAGTTTGCTTTTGGGCCCTTAATAGTGTCCCTTTGAAATACTGCCAGCTCTCCTCAGTTGTTTTTCCCCTCAGTCTTGATTCCCATGGGACCTTACCTATCAGCTGTCTGAGCTTACCAAAATCCGCTTTCCTGAAATCCATTGTCTCTATTTTGCTGTACTCCCTTCTACCCTTCCTTAGAATTGTGAACTCTATGATTTCATGATCACTTTCACCCAAGCTGCCTTCTACTTTCAAGTTCTCAACGAGTTCCTCCCTGTTTGTTAAAATCAAATCTAGAACAGCTTCCCCCCGAGTAGCTTTCTCAATCTTCTGAAATAAAAAGTTGTCTGCAATGCAGTCCAAGAACTTATTGGATAGTCTGTGCCCCGCTGTGTTATTTTCCCAACATATATCTGGATAGTTGAAGTCCCCCATCACCACCAAATCTTGGGCTTTGGATGATTTAGTTAGTTGTTTAAAAAAAGCCTCATCCACCTCTTCCACCTGGTTAGGTGGCCTGTAGTAGACTCCTAGCATGACATCACCCTTGTTTTTTACCCCTTTTAGCCTAACCCAGAGACTCTCAACACTTCCTTCCCCTATGTCCATCTCCACCTCAGTCCAAGTGTACATTTTTAATATATAAGGCAACACCACCTCCCTTTTTCCCCTGTCTGTCCTTCCTGAGCAAGCTGTACCCATCCATACCAACATTCCAATCATGTGTATTATCCCACCAAGTTTCGGTGATGCCAACAATGTCATAGTTGAATTTATTTATTAGCACTTCCAGTTCTTCCTGCTTATTACCCATACTTCTCGCATTTGTATACAGGCATCTAAGATACTGATTTGATCTTGCCTCCCAGTTTTGCCCTGACCCTCCTATCTCTTTCATTAGAGCCCACGCTCCTTCCTATTTCCGACCCATCTCCCAGGTCCCCATGTTCTCCACTTACCTGTGGGCTTTGCTCACCTGTCCCCGTCGAACCTAGTTTAAAGCCATCCTCACTAGGTTAGCCAGTCTGTATCCAAATAGGGTCTTTCCCCTCCTCGAAAGGTGAACGCCATCTCTGCCTAGCAGATCTTCCTGGATTAGCATCCCGTGGTCGAAGAAGCCAAAGCCCTCCTCGCGACACCATCTTCTCAGCCAAGCATTCACCTCCATGATGCACCTGTCTCTGCCCGTGCCCCTACCTTTGACAGGAAGGATCGAAGAGAATACTACCAAAAGTTCAGGAAGCTGATATTACCAAAGCAGGAATTTTGACTCATTGCTTCACTTCTCCAACCTTTCCTTTCTCATCTAACTTTTGGTAACAGTATCAAATTAGAAAATAATAATTGATGCTGCTTGTAAAAAGTACTTGTGAGAGGTTGAAATTCTGTAGCCTAGAACAGTTGCTGAAAACATGTGCTCAGGGTTCAGCTGATCGCCATATTAGGGGTTGGGAAAGAATTTTCCTCCAGGGTAGATTGGTAGAGGCCCTGGAGGTTTTTCGCCTTCCTCTGCAGCATGGGGTATGGGTCACTTGCTGGAGGATTCTCTGCATCTTGACGTCTTAAAAAAATTATTTGAGGACTTCAATATCTGAGACACAGGTGAGAGGATTATTCCAGGAGTGGGTGGGTGAGATTCTGTGGCCTGCATTGTGCAGGAGGTCAGACTAGATGATCATAATGGTCCCTTCTGACCTTAAAGTCTATGAGTTGGAGAGTGACAGGGCAGCCTGCCCCCACACCATCCTATCAGCATTTCTCAAATTTTACTCAGAGAAACTTCCTTGTAAGGCTGAGAGTGCAGTTCTCTCTCCATGTCTGTTAAACTTCTGTACTCAAGAGTGTCAAGATGCCATTTGAAGTGATAGTTTTACATGTAGAAATTAGTCCACTAGGAACTGGACAGATGACAATACTTGTTTCACATAGACCACCAAGCAGTCACTGGATGGTAACTACAGTCATAATCAGACTGCAGTTAATTTGGCATTCTAGAACTGAAAGTGTTTGTATCCCATAAAGAGGACCCTGAACCATCCAATGCCTCAAGGTTCTCTTTTCCCTATTAGACAAGCTTTCTGTCTACTGTATGTTTCATTCCATGCATCCGATGAAGTGGGTTCTAACCCACGAAAGCTTATGCTGAAATAAATTTGTTAGTCTCTAAGGTGCCACAAGTATTTCTTTTTCTTATTTTCTTTCTTTTCTCTGTTTCACTGCTGGTTTTAACTATATCTTTTTATAGTTTAAAACTGTAAAATCAGTCAGAATGGCAGTCAAATTAAAATCCAGCTTCTCACGCATCTTGAATACAACCAGTAACTTTATACCAGAGATTTCATACTATGATTCAAAGACATATAGGCTAAGTATAGCTGTTGACCAGCTGCTTTGCGAGGAACAGAACTATACAATATGTCAATAGGATGTTAGTGCTAATAACTACACCACACAGAACTTGAAGTTAAGGCTGAATAACCTGATGTTCCCTTAGGCACAGACTCTTCCCAATGTTTTTAACACGATGCCTCTTTAAACATTGTGAAAGTGTCTTGGAAACAGTCAAATGAAGCATTCCTTTCTTTCAGTAAAGAACATATATTTGGTCTTGTGCTTCCACTACTGAGTCTGAAGAAGTAATTGTGGCCTCTCACTCATACTTCTTGGCACAGTGGGAGCCCCATTAGAGTAAAATATAGTACAAAACACCTGGTTGGAGAGTTTTGGGAATCGGTTGTAAAATATATCTAAAATATTTTTGAGAATTATTGGACATGTCCTTTTAGGACTATTTTCAGGCTCTTTTCATATTGCACTTCATACTGTTTAGAAAAAGATTTCTTTAAACAATGATTTTGAAATGTCCAAAGCACGTTTAAAGACTGCCCCATATTTTTTGAGAGCTGACAGTTACAATTTCTTCGAAATATTTTATTGGTAAATGTTTAGTTGGGAGTGTTATGCTGTGTCTGGATCTAAACAAAATTCCCTCTGATAGCAAGGATTCATTCCACCTTTTATTACTGCTGTAAAATTCTTAACATTCTGAGGAAAATGTACTCGAGTCTCAGTAACTTAAACCATGGACATGATGGGCAACACGTAGACCATGTTTGTTGCCTCCTGCCTCAAGTGCACCTAAGAAGGAACAGTATTGTGCACAATGTTCAGCCTGTTGTGTCTTACTGAAATTAAATGGTTTTTAAATTATAGACTTATTTCAAAAATTAGTTTTGAAATTTGGAGAGCTTTGTGTGCAGCAAATTGTCTGTGCGTTTTCCCTTGCTGTAGGAGATACAAGCAGTAGTGGTGATCTAAAACTCCCTTTAGGACAGGGGTCTCAAACACATGGCCTGCAGGCCACATGCGGCCCACCAAACTCTCCCCCGCTTCCTCAGAGTTATTTCCTGCAGCCGCCAAGATCCCCTCACCCACCCCCTCTCCTCCCCAGCGTGCCGCGTCCCCACTTCTCCGCCTACCTCTAGGCGCTTCCTGTTGCCAAACAGCTGATTTGCGGTGCTTAGCGCTTTCCAGGAGGGAGGGGGGAGGAGCGGGAAGCCGTGCACTCAGGGGAGGAATCGGAGAAGAGGCGGGGCAGGGGCGGGGATTTGGGGCAGGGGTTGGAATAGGGGCAGGGAGGGAGCTGAGTTTGGGTCGAGACTTTGGGGAAGGGGTTGGAATGGGGGCAGGGCCTCATGGAAGGGGTGGAGTGGGGGTGGGACTAGGGACAGCGGGGGGGTGAGGCGGTTGTACCTTTATATGAAAAGGTGTCAGTGATGCGGCCCTCGGGCCAATGTACTAGTCCTCATGTGGTCCTCGTGGTGATTTGAGTTTGAGATCCTGGCTTTTAGGAGTTAAGAAGCTATGCATTGTGCCACTTGCATGAGGAAGCAGGAAGGGAAGGTGGATGGCAAGGAATTATTAGGGCTCCAAAACTGGTGTAGGTTGGATTGCACTGAAACAGTTTCTCCCTATGCTAACATCAGGTGGGTCAGTACAGAACAAGAAGGGTCCCATTGCAGCCTGTCTTCCTCAGTGCCCTGTGCCCTAGAACTCCTTTGAGGGGAAGAGGGAATCAATCCTTAGATGAGGGTGTGACTGGGGATGACATCACATTCCCTGTCTTGAAAGTGGAGGGAAGTCTGTTTTTGTCAATCCTGCTGTTACAACAGATGTTCATCTGCTATGTTGTAAGAAAGGGGCAGAGTTTCTCTAGGGACACAGAAGAGAGAAGAGTAGTTATTGAACTTTACAATGTAATCTCTAATTATCTTAACTTTTTTTTTTTTAAAGCTCTAAATTGATCTTAGCCTGTCCACAAGCTTCCCTTTGCATGAATGGTGATGTGTTTATATTCATACCTGGAGCTAGATTTTGGCCTCAGAACAAAGCAGCCAGATCGGGTCATCTTTTTGTCTTGTGTAAGGGAAATATATCCAGATGCCATAGAGCTGATTTAGTGGCTATGTTGTGCATCTGCTGTGTTCCCAGAGGAAAGGTGATGTGGCCAAGGCACCTGTATGCCCAGGTGATTTGCCTGCTGCCAAAAAGACCCCTGGAGCCACCAACAGAGAGAATTGTTAGATCAAACTTCAAGCTCCTCTGACTTTTGCAAAGGTACTGGCCTGCCGTCTGGCTGGTCCCAGGAACAAGGGATAAGTGTGGTTTTCACCTCCTAATGCTGTGTCATGTACAAACCAGATAATCTGACCCCTTAACTACTTCTATATGTGGTTCTAATAAAGATTGTTGGACCATTGATTGAATGAACCTTTCGCTTACAATATTTTGTTGAACATAAACACTTTTTTTAATGTCTGCTTACCATCTTACTGTCCTGTAACTTGTTCCACAATTTTGTGCCTCTAGGGGGCAGCATCACTCTAACCTGTGAAAGCAACATAGCTCTAATGCAGGGATCTCAAACTCAAATCACCAGGAGGGCCACATGAGAACTACTAGTAAATTGGCCTGAGGGCCGCATCACTGAAACCTTTTCATACAATGATACGAAAGTATAGTCAAAAATGAAGAGTAATATAGTATTCTATTAAAAGTCAATGTATTAACTTTTTAAAAACTGTAAGCAAAGAGAGGTTTTAATAAAATATAAACACTCAGTAATGTTTGGAGCTTGGCTGCCAGTGAAGTCGGCACCTATGGCGGGCCGCAGGAAATAACACCGCGGGCCGCATGTTTGAGACCCCTGCTCTAATGCATAGCTCTCAACTTGACAAGGCCAGTAGTGGGGCAAAGATCCAAAATGAGAGAGCTAAAAACAATAGGCTTTTAGGAATATAAAATTATATAGGATTAATTTCTTTGACAGTCATGTTTTTTGTGACTGAGCATTTGCAATGTACATAATTTACAATAAAAAGTGAGAAAATGAGATGTGTACACTATCGGTAAATTTGCTCTTAAAATGACAGTCGAGGTGTAGTCCAATGGTGTAAATATTGTTCCTGTATTAAATATGGATTATAAAAATAAAATGCATTCATATTACATTAAATGAAACCTTTGTAAAGCTTCCTGTAGCTCCACATCCAGTTAATAATACCAAAGCAGTTAGTTTATTTTGGCTTTTCAGCTGTTTAGTTTTTTTAAAGATCAAACATTCTTTTTAGCGAATTTAGTGCTTGTGAAAAATGCTATATTGCTAGTCCTGGAATCCAATGTGCTTTTTATTTACATAGGAAAAGAGAGAGTGCTTCCTCATGCTACCCTACCAAAATGCCTCCCCATTGTTAGTTCTAGAGAGAACTTGTCCACAGAGACCAAATGTTAGTGACCAAAAATAGTTTTATTCTGCCTGTTGACTTGGACTGAATTTGAATTTACAAACGAGGTGAAAGGCTCCAAATACTTTGAACTAACTAGTCTGCTTCCAGCTGTTTAAAATAGCCTCATCATATGTTTGTTTAAATCCTGCTGCTAGAGCCAGTGTCAGAAAGCTTGACACGACTTCTCTGTAGGCTGATTTGCTTGATGGAATGTAGAACAGCTACCCAATTTGGTTTGTGTGTGTTTTGTGAACCCCCATTATGATGATTCTTGAAATAATAATTTCTCTCCTCTATTTAATCTTTCTGTATTAAGGTGATAGTGATGGGAGCTACCAATCGCCCGCAGGATCTTGACTCTGCCATTATGAGAAGAATGCCTACGAGATTTCACATTAACCAACCAGTAAGTCAGAGCAAATTGTCTTAAATAATGTTGGGTTGTTTGCCCGGTCACAGTGGATTAGCAATAGGTATGTACTGTACCAAATGAGAAACCTATGCCTTCACTGCCTGGGCAAACAGCACTAGAGAGTATTGTTAAGGTTTGTTTTCAGTTTCTCACAAGTACAGATAATTTTTGCTTTTTAGGGCGAAATTTCCCATGAGAAACTCGAGACGTACACATTTTAGCTGAAACCAACTCATTGTGCCACCAGCAGCTTCGAAACCCATTTCCTGCACTCATCCTGTACAATGGAGTTGGTGCATACTTTCCATTCTGCCCATCTACTCCAAAGGGAGAGCAACTTAAAGTATTGATACCCCTGCATGCAAATTTATTTACACTTCTGTTCAATTTTTGTTGACGTTGTTGGCAGTTAACTTTGACCATAAGACCAAAGGTTGTCAAAATGGATCAGACTATGTGTACATCATGGTTAGACTTGGCAGCTTGTTCAGCCACCTAGAGATATCAGCGAACACTCAAATTCTATAGGATGCCTACTCACTGTTCCTGATATATAAATAAGGCTCTTGTGTTCTCTGTACTCACATAGTTTAACTCCTTCAACTTGGTTTCTTTATCTGATGCCCAGGTCAAGAGAATAGTTATGTATTCACATCCTCAAACCTGGAAAGTTACTACTACTCATTAATCTCAGAGAGGGAATCCTTAGGGGTGATTTTTGAAACAGGAATAAGTTACTTACCGTGGTAACTGTGGTTCTCTGAAGTGGGAAAGGTGAATAGGGAGTGTGGATCCATGTGGGCAATCATCTCAGTCTTTTGTAAAAGGATTCCTTTAATTAATGAAAGAAACTAAAGGATGTTTGGGGCCATTTTCCCCTTTGATTCCCTCAAAACGCTGTTTGGGATGATGTGTGAACCACAATGGAGAGTACTCTGGAAATTCCAAGTTCTTTCACCAGTGTACATTTATCTCAAAAGTGGGGTTCAGTATGGACAGTCATCTCTGAGCACCACAGTTACTATGGCAAGTAATTATTTTCCCTCAGGTTAGCTTATTAATCCCAAATAAACAATGGAATTGACAGCTTTTCCATTTTTTTCCAGTTTTTTCAATACTTACATTTTGCAATCATTGTCTCAGTAAAACCATGCTCGGCGTTTACCCGTCTTCTGTCAATAACTTCATTGCAATGCATGACTAATATTGCTTAAGAGTTTATCAGATATGATCTTTAGAATCACATGATTTTTGAAAACAGCATTTGCAGCAATGGCGGTTGTCCTGTTGCTTATGTGATTAACAAAGTATATTAAATATATAATATCCATTTTAGATCCAGAGGGACCAGTCCTACCCTCTGTTATGGATGATGGGTGCAGAAAACCTTAAGATAGTTTCATGGGTTCAAGTCCCACTCAGGGAAGAGTAAGATTTAAAGTTTTTGTCAACTAGTTTTTTCTCTTTCACTATAATTAATGTAAATATTGTTCCTGGACTCATGGGATAAAAAGTAGACTTGATAGCTTGGTGCTGACCTATCATTTCAAGGGAGGGCATGGGAGATGCAAAATACATACGTACCAGTTGAATTATTTTTAATAGGTAAAGAAATGTCACGCTCTATCAGTCTCTTTCTGTTCCATAATGATTGACAGCTTGTTTTTATTTAAAGGCTCTGAAACAGAGAGAGGCAATTTTGAAACTGATTTTGAAAAATGAAAATGTAAGTAACTTATTTGTTTAAAAAAATATTTCTATGCATTATCGTGGCCATGGGTGGAAACCTTCAGGGCAGTTGAAAAACATGCTTTCGAACCAACCATCGTTGACCATTGTATGGATTATAATCAGAAACATGCTGGTAGACAGTGTTTGAGTGCAGTGTATTTATGACTGGGAAGCTTCTGGATTTGGGTGTGACCTCAGATTTCAAAGGTAGAATTGTTTAATTAAGCATGAAACTGTCATTAGAGAAATTAAATTTCTAATCTCAGTTTTGACAATGATTCACTGTGGTTTGGGGCAAATTATATAATCTCTCTGTCAATGGAACATTCTCTCCAGTTGATCTGGGAAGTAGCAATGTGTGACAGTGCTGCTTTTATCTCCTGCTTATTCATCAGGAAGAAAAAGTGTTGCCTCATATTTATCTTCAGTAGTTTATATGGGGTTCATGTCACAGACTAGAGAAGGAACAAGGAGACTTGGAACATCTGTGTATTTTTATACAATGTTACCACTGTTGCTGTTGACAAAATGTAAGGCCTGGTCCCGCCAGCTTACTGTATGGAACTCCTTTTTAAGATAATAGTTCTGTGCATGGAGAACTTGCAGGATTTAGACCCACCATATTAGTAATTCCCATATTAGTTTACAAAACATCCTAGATTAATGTCTGTACAGTAAAACATATATTTCAGAAGTAAAACTAATTTGAAATCTCATTAATTTTAGTGGCATAATATGGGAGTTGATCTCTATGAATGGCTAAGTATTAAGAAGGAAACCTTTCATAAACTTGCAGGTGATAGTTGGAATGTAAGGTCCTTCTGGCAAAATAAGTGAGCACTAGAGATATGAAAACAGAATTGATATTTAAAAGAAAAGTGTCAACATAAATAAGTCCTAGAGGAAGGCTCAAACTTATTGTTGATGATTTTAAGTTTGATGGATTTAGTATTTGGAAATCCATAGAATTATAGACATTAGGGCTGAAAGGAATATGATGGGTCATATCAAAGCCTCTAGACTTAGAGCAGGCTAATCTTCTAGACACAATGTTCCTTTTTCAGAAAATATTCTTTCCTTTTATTTGAACATGTTCCTTAATGTTGACCTTTTTTTATTTACTTGAAGCATTGTAGTTTTAATTTGTCTATAAAGAAATTTTTTTAAAAAATCCATCTTTGTAAAAAGATTAACTTCTAGAAGACACCATTTTCTGTTGGAAAATATTTGTTTAAAGTTGGGAAATCCTGGATCCTGATTAGAACATCAAGAGGGAGTCAAGACTCCTGGGTTACTTTTGGGTTCTGCTTGACTTGGTGCATTAACTTGGACAAGTTATGTTGCCTCTCAATGGTCCAGCTCTCTGATTTGTAACATGGGTATGTAGCGAAGTCGAGACTCACCGGTGGGGTGCCTCCTGCTGGTCGTCTGGGAATTAGCTCTTTTCAGCCTTGGGGTGCCCCCTGGTGGCCAATGTCTCACCTGCCTCAGGCCCCATGTCTCTCCTGGACCCTGGTGCCCTTTAACTTTGGGGTTCTGACCTAGCAGTACCCCCATGCTCTGGGTTTCCCCTCCCAAGGGAACCCCCAACCCTCTAAACCCACCTTGCCTCAGTGGCTACTGCCAGTCATCATCTAGCCCTTGTTCACTAGGGCAGACTGCAGTCTGTAATGACCACTCATCATTGGCAAGGTGTTAGGACCTGCTGCCTTTGCCTATCCCCGGACTGCCCTTCTGCAGCCCCAGTACCTTTCCTGGCCTTAAACAAGGCCTGCAGTCTGGGGAGTTGCCAGGCTAGAGCTCCCCAGCCCCTCTTGCCTTTCCCCAGCCCTGCTCCACTTCAGGTACCCTTGCTTCTAGGCAGCCATGTCCTTCCCCCTCCAGGGCTAGAGAGAGACTTCTCTTGAATGCTTGGCTCACAGCCCTTTTATAGGGCCAGCCACACCTGTGATCAGCTACTCACTCAGCTTCCCCAAGCTGTTCTCACTCTTCTCATTTCAGGAGCAGGGGTAACCACCCTGCTACAGGGTATAATTCTTCACCACATCAGAATAGCACTATTAAAATTAATTGGTTTTAGTGTGTTTTGATAGTCTGTGATTTTTTGTGAAGTGGCAAAAGTGTTTGTTAAAATGAAACGTCAGTGCTAAATGTACACTTTCTAATAATGTCTGAGAAATAAGTTTGTGTTGATAGACATGTAATAAAATAACACTAATAGGCCTATGTCTAGGTCTTGTTTTGCATTATTTATACATCTATAAGGACCTGAGTGCACTAAGTACCTTGTAGGATCAGCCCCTTGTAAAGAAACGCTAATGTTGGGGGGTGTGTGTAGAAGAACTGGATCACCATTTCGGTGATTCCATTGTATCAACTGGTAGTTACAGGATGTTGTCTATAGTGGATGCTAAGTGGATGCTAAGTTTAAAACCGAGCTGATACGCATAACTCTTCACAGTTGTGTTCTAATGTGACATAATTTGCTAGTAAAGGCAAGCCCTAAAAAGTGTCATAGAAGCTCTTCAAGACTTTGTGCTGGGGGATCCTGTCCTCTTCAGCTGTCAGCACTCTAAATTTGTACAGGAGGAATTAAGTATAATAAGGTAATTACTGCCTTCTAGTGGCTGCCAGTTCTTTTTAACAGCTATAAAGTTTTGTTAGTAAAACTTTAGTTTTACTAATCACCTCATTACTTCCCAGGTAGAGAGTAATCGTCTTATGTTGTGATTATACTTTGCTAATATTTCCTTTTAGTTCCTCAAAGGCAAAACCCTAATAAAATCTAAAGACCGTAAGTCTCTAACAGTGACTTTCTTTTCTATATTTAGTAGAATATCTTACTGACTTTCAAGTTTTCATGTCTCTTTCTTTATTTTCTGGTAGGTGGACAGGCATGTGGACCTCCTGCAAATTGCTAAAGAAACAGATGGATTTTCAGGAAGTGATTTGAAAGAAATGTGTCGTGATGCAGCACTCCTGTGCGTCAGGGAATATGTTAATTCTACCCGTGAAGAAAGGTGCTTCTTGTTGTTTATATTATGGTTGCCAAACTGAGACTGAGCCCCCTTTGTGCTAGACACTCTACAAATAATTGTGTCTTCAATTTTAATGTTAATAAGGAGTTTTAAAAACAAAACTGATAGAAACCAGTGGTGGCTTTTCTCTACACCAATCCTCACTCTAGACCCCCACACATTCAGTGAATAAATCACTTCATTTTGGTTATGGATTTAGTTGAAAATTGCTTCAGTACTATTGGGAAATATTATGGTAAAAGATGAACACACAAGATGGGGCATAACTTTATTGATTTTAATAGGACTGTTCATGTGCATAATGTTTGAAGGATCAGTCCCCATGTGTAATCATAACAGGCTGTAAATGTGGCTACTTGAATTATACAGGTTCCAGTCATGCACCACCCCCTGTGTCCCCCAAAGCACTAAACTCTACATTCTAATGTAAAGGCACCATTGCCTCTGTTACAGGATCACTACCCTCAAGCCTATTTTTGTGTGTTCTTAAATCCAAATCCAAGGTGAGCTTGAGTGCTACATTTCACGGTTTAGTACTGAAAAGTGAACAAAAAACATTGTTTAGTTGGAGAACTAATTCTCCACAAATATCAAAACCAGAAATTAGTGAACATTAAGTAGTCCAGTGTTTCCTTACAAAATGTTGTTGTTTAGCTATAATTTTTTAAGCGCCAAACTAGATTGTCAAATGAGTTTCTTTCCTGCTGAATGAGTTCCTTATTTTAGTGTCCACACCTTCAGAACTTCTTTTTTTAACAATACAGTCAGGTACCTAAAGAGGAACCCACACACCCTTTTGTTGCATAGACCTTGATCCTGTGTTACATTATGTAATTCCAGAACATTGCAGCAACTAATAGCTCTTGTGAACACTTCTCTCCTGCCCCTGGTCACTGTTCCTTCTAACTTGTGCGCGCACGCACAGATCCTAAACACCGCACGCACAAAAAATGAAATACTACATCAGAGCCAGGCTGAAATATAATTTATGGGCGACTTTTGACATTGTTCGCCCACCATCTATCAACACAGCCAGATTCTGCTAGCTGGCAAGGGGGGGAAAGGGAAAGGAGGGCAATGAATCGTACCCCTCCCCGCCAGCATTTTGAACGTGGAATGTTGATCACGTCAGGACCCACACATCTCCTTTTATAAGCATTTTACTCAGGCGCATTTGCCTCATGCCACACAAATTTGAACTCTCCTTCAAAAATTTGCACAGAAATTTTTTGTGCACACGACCTGCCAAAAATTAGAGGGAACATTGCCTCTGGTTAGGTCAGTTACATCCATTCACATAGCCAGACATTATCTATTGAGTGTTCTGTAGCTTCTGGCACTGTATGTATAGTTGAGGATTATTTTACAGCATGTAAATTAGATTAATTTGTAACTTTTAAATCACTGTTTTTGTTGTTTTTTAAGCCATGATGAAGATGAAATTCGGCCAGTGCAACAGCAGGATCTGCACAGGGCAATTGAGAAGATGAGGAAGTCAAAAGATGCAACACTTCAGAATGTTTTGATGCATGTTAGTTTAGACTAAGACTAAACATTGTGTTTACAGTTTCTGATGTGGCCTAGTTTGGTGATTTGCGCTGCAATCAGTTAAAAAGAGTGTGGGGGGAGGGAAATTCTTTCAATAAGGGAGTTAAATGTTTCATTTCTAGAATTCACTGAATTCTAAATTATTGAAATCTGGTAATCTTAAAGAAATAGATGTGGTCTACAGCTCATGAAGTGGAACAATATAGTCCAGTCCAAGAGTGAATGCTTGTGTTTTGTCCAATTAGCAATATGTTGTAGTGGCCTTAAAGTACAGTAACTCCTCACTTAACATTGTAGTTATGTTCCAGAAAAATGCAACTTTCAGTGAAACGATGTTAAACGAATCCAATTTTCCCATAAGATTTAATGCAAATGCGGGGGCTTAGGTTCCAAGGAAATTGTCTTAGGGCAGACAAAAGGCATTATATACTGTACAGTATTGTACTGTACTGTGGTGGGGAGATGCCCCTGGCTTACCCCACACAGGCACAACCCGCTGCAGACAATGAGGCACTTCCCTGCCACCAAACAGCTGTTTGGCAGCACTTAGGACTTTCTGGGAGGGAGGGGGAGGAGCAGAGACGTGGCGGATTTAAAGTTAGTGTGGCCCTGTGCTCAGTTTCATTTTTGGGGCCTCCTCGCAGGGGGAGCATTCTCTCTTATCTCCCCCCTCCGCACCCTGTTTTTCATTTTTTTTCCCATTCTCCTCCTGGGGCTCAGGTTGGGGGTGCAGGGTCTGGGAGGGCGCTCAGGATGGGGGTATGGGAGGAGGCTCAGGGCTGGGGCAGGCAGGAGGTGCAGAGCACTTACCTGGGGCAGCTCCTGTTTGGTGCAGGGGGGGTGCAGGTGGCTCTGTACAGTGCGGCACTGCCCCCATGGCTGGGATTCTGGGAGCTGAACACACACACACACACCCCCGGCGGGCAGGGCCATCCAGAACGCAGGCCTGGCCTGCAGCTCTAACGCCCCTTTCGGAATGCAGCCCTGCGAGCATGGGCTGGAGGAGCAGGGGCAGCCAGCGGCCCGAGAGAAGCGACGCTTTGAAGGGGAAAGCAGGCCAAGGCCTTGGGCGTGGCGGGGGGGAGGGGAAGGCAACTTCCCCACTTGCTTGCTCCCTCCCAGAAAGTCCTAAGCGCCACCAAACAGCTGTTTGGCGGCAGGGGAAGCCTTGGGAGGGGGAGGAGAGGAACTTGTGCAATGCTCCCTTGTAAAGTCAGCCAAACGATGTTAAACAACTTTAAACGAGCATGTTCCCTAATGGAGCAGCGATGTAACTTTGAAACGTTAACCGGGATGACGTTAAGTGAGGCGTTATTGTAGGTCAGGGGTCTCAAACACGGGGCCCACGGGATTGTTTTCTGCGGCCCGCGAGCTCCCCTGCCCGTGTTTATGTACAGTGGCTCTGATCCAGCACGCACTGGGGGCAGGGCAGGCTCCTGCCTGGCTGCCCTGCGCTGCTCCGGCAAGCTCCTGGAACCTGGGGGAGGAGGGGCACAGGGGTCTGTGTCACTGTTGCGTCCAAGCACCCCCCCAGAAGCTCCCATTGGCCGGGAACGGGGAACCGCGGCCAATGGGAGCTGCTGGAGGCAGTGCCTGGACGCAACAGTGACACAGACTCCTGTGCCCTCCTCCCCCAGGTTCCGGGCAGTGCAAGGTAGGCAGGCAAGCAGGGAACCTGCCCCCAGTGCATGCCAGGCCAGAGCCTGCACCCTGACCCCCTGCCCTGAGCCCCCTGCTGCACCCTGACCCCCTGCCCTGAGACCCTGCTGCACCCCACACTCCTCCTGTGCCCTGAGCCCCCACCACACCTTGCACCCCCTGGGGGAAGGGAGGGGGCAGAGTTGGGGTGGGGATTTTGGAGAAGGGGCGGGGCCTCATGGAAGGGGTGGAGTGGGGGCGGGAGGGTAGGTGTCAGTAATGCAGCCCTCGGGCCAATGTACTAATCCTTATGTGGCCCTCGTGGTCATTTGACCCTGCTATAGGTTCTAATGTGGTGCATGTTTTTGGGGGGAAGGGGAAAATGATTGAATACCAGTTCATGTATATATGTATGAACGTGTGTGTGTGTTTATATTAAATGTATATATCCACACATTTTTTATATATAGACATAATCTGTAGATAAATTGACTATGGAAAATCTTTTTTTACTTAATTACTGAATGAATTTAAATCAGAAGATGTATAGATTAAAAGACTCTGCTGTATTTAATGCCCATTTACCTTTTTTCTTTTAGCAACTTATACAAAAGGCAGAAATTCTGTTATAAAATAAAATCTCAATTCAAACTTTGAAGTATGGGTGACTTTCACATTGATATTTGAAGTCTACATTCAGTAGAGGTAGCAAACTAATGCATACATTTATGAATATTTTTCATTTTTTATGAAATCCTGCTATTAGAGAGGAAACATGTAAAATCAAAAAAGCCTGAGTAAATAACCTTGCTAACTGGACTTTCAGTAAACCCTCCATGTTATAATTCCCTAAAAAATGTAGCTCTGATTTATTATACACGAGTCAGGGGTTATATTATGATTTCATTTTCTTTAGAATATATATTGCAACATCTTTACACAATGCTATGAATTATCACAAGTTTTATTTTAACTCGGACGGGGACGTATATTTTGTGGTGACTTTTTGTTTCCTCATACACTAATTTGCAAAGTTGAGAAACTCTACCTTGGGCTCCCAGTCATTGTGAATTAGCAATGTTCTACTGTACTCGTTGGCAACAGTTTAACACATTATCGATCTCTTAACAATTATATAAATTTAAGATGTAAAACTTTTCCAAGCTTAATATTTAAAAAAAGTGTACCTTTATTTTTTATAGCAGCACTATGAATTGTGCACTAATCAAGTGCATATATACTTCCTAACCTAAGTTCCAGGAATGTTCAGACCTAAGTATCTTGTGTACAACCAACATATGCTACTGATAAGAGGAAAGTTAAATAAGCATTGAAAACAAGTTAAAAATAAGATGAAGACATTTGAACCAGCCATCCTAGGATATAAAGGGCTAAAAATGGAAATTCCATCAAAAGTTTATAACCACTATTTTATAATATGTAAAAAGTCCCTTTTCTCTGAAAATTTCTTCAGTTAACTCTGTTATATATATCAGCTGTTCAAAAGATGTTACTTTGATTCAGCAACTCATTTTCCCACCCCCTCCTCTCAAAGATTGCCTTTCTCCAAGCTAATGTTGGTTTCCTTTTTGACACTGGAAAGCTCTAGGGTAAATGCACAGTTTTCAATCAATCATAGTGGGAAAGGGAAATGAGATTATGCCAAAGTAAAGAACACTAATGGGGGGATTTGGCATTTTAATCAAGTATTTCAACTATAGAAAAGTCTTAAACAAACAATAGTTGAGAGCCAATAACATACAGAATTGTATCCTTTTAAAAATAATTCCTCCTACGGGAAGGGGAGCTCTTCAGTCCCTAGGAAAATAACAGAACCAGCAGTGAGAGAATTTGTGGATGAGGAAAATGCAGCAGACGTAATACAGTTTTAGTAAAGCATTAGGTACTGTGATTTCCCCCCCCCCCCAATTACCTTGCATACAGTAGCACTCAGCATATTAAAATTGACTTCTGTGGTTTTGGAATCAGTTCAAAGTGCATGTATTATGACTACCTATTACTAAAAGTAGATAGCAAAATTCAAATAAACTTACTTAAGTAAATACATGCTTAACTTTAAACCTCGGGGTAGTCTAATTGAAATCAATGAGTCTGCTCCCCTATTTAAAGTTAAGCACGTTTATATGCTTTTGCTGAACCAGGCCCTTTTGGACCCAGTGGTTTTTCCCCGTCCCCTTGAACATACTACTACCCTTTTTGTGTGATGTGTGTTTGATTTCATTTAGGTCTCTTCATACTCCACTCAGTAACTATCATAGCTGCAGTAGTCTGTGGCTAAAAGGCTGATCAAATGATCCAATCTAGGATGAAATCCTGGTGTCTTCTTTTCACAAGGTCCTTGCTATTCATATAGATCAGGGGTTTTCAAACCCCCCCCCCCCCCATTTGCAGATCCCTAAAAAATTTCAAATGGAGGTGTTGACCCCTTTGGAAGTCTTAGGGCTGGTCTACACTAAACCCCCCTGTCGAACGAAGATACGCAACTTCAGCTACGTTAATAACGTAGCTGAAGTCGAAGTCTCTTAGTTTGAACTTACCTGCGGTCCACACGCGGCGTGCAGGCTCCCCCGTCGACTCCGCCTGCTCCGTTCGTGGAGCAGGATTACCAGCGTCGACGGGGGAGCACTTCCTGGTTCGATTTATCGCGTCTAGACAAGACGCAATAAATCGAACCCAGAAGATCGATTGGACTCCTCTGACGCGACGGGTGAGTATAGACATACCCTTAGTCTATGGACCCCCAGGGCTCCATGGACCACAGAGTGAAAACCACTGATATAGATCTGTGGAGAACACCACTTGAATTGCCCGTCTGCCATTTGATTCTCTTTCAGAATATTCTTGAACTTCAGCTTTTTCCTCCAGTGCATGGGAGTAAGAGTAGGGACAACAATTCACCCAGACTAGATACACGAATAAGCAGGGAATCATGGTCCCTGAAGTGTATCAACTCGTCCTCTGAGCAGAAAGAAGTTTACTCTCTCAACCACTCACTTATCAGGACTTTTGAAAATTTAATCCCTGTGGTTGGTGCTGAGTACTTCACCATCTGGCCATGAGCAACTTTCCCACAAATTTGCACTTCTCAATGACCTAGAGTGGAAGCCCTTCATGACTGCGGGTGGGATTTTTCCTCACCCGGCTCTGAGGGCAAAATGCCACTTGGAGTCCTGACTGGAGCAATTCTGTGTCTTTCTATGCCTCTTTGGGAAGAAAGAAGAGTTCTGAGATTAGAGATTTCTCTTGTATGGCCATGATCGATTATACTCTTGCAGCCACCATTCAGCCTTCATTAGGTGAAGGTACACACTTGCAACTGGTCAGTTTCAGTCCATAGGGTAGGGGTACTTTGGGATTCCTCACCACCTCTAAACTCACACCAGAATCTGTGCATAATGCTTTTTATCATACCTGCTGGACCAGAAGAATCTATCCTCTCCTGGCAGATGATGACCTGGCCTCAGTTACCTACACCATCATCACTTCGTGTCTGGGTTACTGCAATACACTATAGCTGGCCATGAAGCTCTTAGGAAACTCCAACTAGCTCACAATGCTGCAGGGCATTTCCTCAGAAATGCTGGCTATTCTAAACCTATCAAACCTGGCCTCTGCTCTTTACATTGGCTTCCCATAAAATATTAAGTTGAAGGTTTTTGTCCTTAGCTTCGATATACTCACGGTGTCTTGGGCCTGGATATCTAAAGGTATCCAAAGACCCAGGAGGAGAACTGTAGTCTATAACTGTTCCTCAGCCATAATGGAGTTGTCTACTCCATGCATGCATGCAGGAGACCAAACTTTCTCAGGGGCCAGTCCTAGACTGGAATGAACTTTCATAAATACTAATGACCATCACAAACCTCACCACCTTCTGCTCTAAGTGCAAGGGGCACTACTTCAAACTACCTTCTTTGACCTGCCTCCTCTTACACACACTAACATGCATATTAAAAAAAGTAAAAAGTTTGTTTTAACTGCCATAATACTACGCTGCACACACAATTTTGCCCAACTGCTCGGTAAAGGAGGAGAGTGAGAACAAACCACATGTGACAGATATTGGTTACATTATTTAACATATTAGAGGAAGGTGCTTGGAACAGTGAAGAGGGTGGTATAAGACCCTCGCTTGAATCCCAGTTACGTGATTCCTTCACCTTGGTGGTAGCAATGATTTTTTTTTTCACACCAACTGCTTCTACAAGAGGGGAGTGAAGATTTCCCGTGCTCCATTATATTCCTGCTTTATAGGGAAGTGGATCCCAGCAGCGTGTAGGTGCTCATGGGTTAGAGTCTGAAAACTGGACAAACCAAATATCCCCAAATTGCTTTTTATGTCTGAGGCCACTTAGGGAATCTGGGGCAAAAAAAAAAAATCTGTCAGGGGACAGTACTTGGTCCTGCTAGTGAAGGCAGGGGACCTTTCAAGGTCATTCCAGTTCTAGGAGATTGGCATATCTCCATTTATTATTTATTATTATGTGGGGTTGATGTAGTTACTAAGAAGTTGGAAATAGTGTGGCGTATGTGTGGAGTATTTTTTAAATAAAATGCCTGCCTAGCTATGTTAATCCTCATGCCGGAACCACGCTATAAGAAACTGGCAGTAACAGGTTCTGCTGGTATTGATCCAATACATTTTTAGCATTGTTTCAGTGGCTACTCTCCCATGCTTGCCAAACCCCTGGAGATTAGAAAGCCAGAAGTAGCATGGCAGTGGGAGAACTCATGTAAATGTAATGCTGACAGTCTGCATTCCCTTACAGGTAAGTTTGGGTGTGAATACATTTCAGAAAGCAAAAAAAGGTGGTAAAAAGATCCACAAAATGACAAGCAAATATTTAGACATAGAAATATATATTTGTACTAAAAATGAATGTTTAATAACAGAGTATCAAGTTCAGAATATATTATGAATCATGAGATGCATCAGTCAATACACAAATTCCAGACTTGTCTTTAATAAATATACTATAAAAATACTAGCGAATGGACTCAATGTACTACACTATTTTAAAGGAATAATTTTTGTTTTGCTGTAATCATTTGGGTTTACTGCTTTTTCACAGACCGCTCCTTTGTTTTAAGGTTAAAAAAATGCAACACCACTATTTAAAATATCAAATATTAATTATAAGTCACAGTATTACTTTTGTCTTCAGGTCCCTGCCAGAGGGCCTGGACATAAAGGCACTATTGTTTAATATATTTTTAGCTTCTAGTGTTACATTTGTAGTATTTAATTTCTTGAGGTATAATGCAACTTTTGGTTCCTTACTCTAGATTTTTAAAAGCAATAAGAAGCTGGAAATATTTGAAAAGTAAAATGTTTTAAAATAACATTTTGAATTGCTTCTATAATTATGTGCATTGCATAATGGGCACAGCAAAACAATTTCACTTAATATATATTTTACTAAACTAAATTACAAGCAGAAGCATGATTGTTTTACTATGTATAGGTCTTTTTATAATTAAAACTGCAAAATGAGAGAATGCTATTAATTTCATTTTCAACACCTTTTAACCAGTTTTTGGACACCCATTAAAGTATTCTGATAAATACACACATATCTATCTATCTGCAAGATCAGAGACTGAAATCACTTATATTAATTCTTACAATAACTGTGTATATTTTCCCTAGAAAATGAACAACACGATATCATGTTCATGGAGGTAATAAGCTCCTACAAGTCTCCAGTAAATACCAACCATCAACAGCTCTTATATGCTTTCTTCTTCCTAGAAGCCCATGAAAGTAGATAATTTAGACCATGCTCCAAAGACTAACAGATTTGGGCTTATTTGAGCCACTAGGGAAGTAGAGAGTTACAAAGTCTAGGCCTGGGTCCCCATACGGACAACCTGTTAACAGTTCCTTCGCTTCTAGACTGAGGGGTCTCCAGTGTACACAATGCCTCTGCAGACTACAAATATGTCAGTAAGGTGCAGGGAAGAGAGGTGACTTCTCACATAGGGAGATTCCAAGCCACTCAGGGCTTTCAAGTTCAAAGCCAACAACCTCAACATCACCCAGAAACACAATGGCAGCTAATGCAGATTGGAAGACTAGTATAGTGAGTGCATGGTGAGCCTGCTTCCCCAGTGATCAGCCACATCCTGCACCAGCTTACATTTCCAGATGGAGATATGGTGCAGCTCTCAGGAAGTTCACTTGAGTAATCACAAGGTGGCAAACAAGAATTGATCACAGTAGCCAGACCCATGCCCAAAAGAAACTGTTGCAACCTCCTGGCCAGATACAGATGGGGAAAAAACCCAACAACATCCAGTCTAATAGCACCAGGAGATCCTAGCCCCCAGATTACCACCAGAAGCAACAACAGGCAACACACACACTCTCCATTAAAGAGGCATGTACAATTCACCATATTTTCCCATCTGCCATTTTCATTACTGTTTTTTCTAGATAGAGCTTCAGCCAGCTGTTCCTCACCCACGCCCCAATTTCTGGCAGACAGTGATAAAATGAATGGGTCTTATTTTTTTTCCTCTTTAGAACAGCAGTAAGCTGCAACATGAGGGGCATTAATAGGCTGTTGATCTATGACTTGTGTATGTTATGGGCATGAAACTGATGGGAGAGTGTCTTCTTCCATACTCTGTTAATACACATCCTGGAGGGGCTTACTGCAGTTACAGTAAATATGCTTAATTTGAAAAACAAATCTTTAAAGCTAGCCTGTCTGAAGGGTGAAGTGGGCGGGGGGGGGGGGAGGGGCTATCCTTCCTACATGGAAAGCATAAGCAAGGGAACATGTGTTATAAACTATCTCTAAAATTTTTACTGTATAGCAAAGTAATTTTTCTAGCTTTCTCGGTGCCACCTTTCCCAAACCTCCTAGAGCCAAAATGGCCTTTCAGGAACAAGTTGTGGCAACTTTGTTTCCTTTTTCTATTGGAAACTGGAAGCATTATATTTGACTAAATTAGCTTTTATAATAGAAGAGGGTAGAAAGTGGCCAGAAAGAGGGGCTAGCTTGACATTCTAGGATGTGAAGAGACTATTTTAAACTGTCCCCACCTAAACTTGGCCTCTTTATTCAATAAGCTGAACTGGGATCCTGATTCTCAAATCACATACACCATGTAAATCAGAAATAACTCCACTCTAGTCAGTGGAATTGTACTGGTATAAAACAGATGAAGTAAGCAGGGCCGGCTCTAGGCACCAGCAAAACAAGCTGGTGCTTGGGGCAGCACATTTCTAGGGGCGGCATTCTGGTGCCGGCCATGCCGCCCCTAGAAATGTGCCCCCACCGCCCCAGCTCACCTCCGCTCTGTGCCGCTGCCGCTCGGCAAGCCTGGGAGGGAGGGTGAGAAGCTGAGTGGCGGCAGAGAGCTAGGGCGAGGGGTTGAGGAGGGGACACAGGAAGCAATGGGGTGAGGGAAATGCAGCACATGCGGGGGAGGAGGCAGGGCTGGGGATTTGGGGAAGGGGTTGGGAAGGGGCGGAGTTGAGGCAGGGCTGGGGGGGGGGGGGGGAATTTATTTGCTTGGGATGGCAAAAATCCTAGAGCCAGCCCTGGAAGTAAAAGTAGTCTAAGAGCCTCATGCATCTCCTAGTATAGCTTCCTGCAGTCAAAGCAGGCCAGCTCCCCTTCAGTTCTGAGTGGGGAAGGAAAGTGCCCCTGGGAACCTTCAATGCAGGACTCAAAAGTTAAAGCACCACTTCTCCCAGCCTCACCATTGCACTCGAGCTGGGCTGTTTTAAATTGTGTCTTATGCTAAACTTGGAGCTGCAATAAAGCTTAGTTCAGTTTCTTGACTGAAAAGTCAAAGTTTAAGTAGGAGGCATTAGAAAGAGAGGGATGTGTGGTGGAAAACAGAAACCGATATATGTGCTAAAAAAAAATCCTTCTGCTCACTGCAGAAGATGGGCTTCTTAAGGAATAAGGGCAATATAGTAAATCATTTCTTTTGTATTTCTGGTTTGTAACTGATTTAAAGAGCATAAGGGATATGTAACTACATCATGGCTATAAGGTCAAACTGTGCAACTTTGGGGGTTGGTGTACCACAATGACATCACTAAAGATGTCCAACTGGCCAGTCCTAATATGGCATTGGACAATCATCATCTAGAGCCATATTCTACTATAACTAACAGACCTGCTGCTGCTCCCTTTGGGGTCGAAAGGAAAATTCCCAATACTTTAGTGGGAGAAGGGCCAGGCCCAAAATACATACATTCAAAAACAGTTTGACCCTATTAGAAAATGTTCTGTCCTACCATTAGGATATTGAAAATGCAAACTAAGTGATCTGTAATACAGTAAATCAATCAATCAATCAGAGCTCACTCTTAATACCCATATTTTTAAGAAAACGTAGAATTAATATTTTTTTCCAGTGATTTGTAGTATTCAGTTAAGACTTTCCAAGCTTTTGGGGCCATGAACCCATCAGGTGGATTTTCGCCTTCCCGAGCAAGTTTTCTCATGCGTGTTCCAGAGATGAAGTCAAATTCATCGTGCCTACCACAGAACAGACATATGGATTCAATCAGTAAATTTAATCTCTTTAAATGCATCAAAGCCAAATCTTTTCAACTTTATTTTTTCTGCTGTCCTCAGAATTTAATCTGAAAATTGCTGGTACGATGTCTTCACTAACTCTGTAAGCACTAATGACACAAATCTTTATCTTCATGTGCGAATTTACCACCAGCAATAAGAAGCAACGGGACCTCTATTAAAAGGACCTCTATTTTCACTATTACATATTATTAAATATAAAATACTTTTCTAAAAATAAGAATGTTGTTTTTTAACCTTTTTGGTGAAGATCAAGCATAGCGTTAGTTTCATATGCGCTAACTCCTTTGTCTGGGTGTTGTGTCCTGTGCTGGCAGGCACACACACTCCTCACATAGGTCTTTTCATCCCTTAGTTCTTTTATTTCATTTACAACCAAGTTACCTAAAATACTACAAAACTTTTCCTTTCTTCTGCTAAACTGCGACCCTTAAGAAAGCCTTTAAAATATTAAATATTATTTAAATATAATATGGGCTACTTTAAAGCCGATCATCATTCACTGTGTTACCTTTCTGAATCGTAGAAAATCATGGCCTTTTTTACTTTATTGTATGCAGCAACTCTGAAGGGAATGATTTCCACAGAGGCCAAGCCTGGTGCCATGCTAAGGACCTTCCCTCCTTGTGTGGGCTCATACAAGTCTTTCTTGGTCTCTGGATGGGGCATGCCTGCAGGGTCTCGGCCCACAATGTAGAAATTGGCTCCAGCAATCATTCGAGCCCTGCAGTGCCACTGAACCTGTGAAGGTGCAACACAAATACCCTTATTTAAATGCAGGCCGACACTTGACATAGCATATCAATATTTTCGTCTTGCTTTAATAAAAAATGCTTAAAAGCTAGGCAATGTCTTTATTTGGACAAGCATGAAAAGAATGAAACTCTTCAGCAGGCTATTTGTTGTTTCTGATTATAGATTTACCCACTTCACTTTCATCTACCACTGCTTTCATTTCCTCTGCTTAAATAAAATGAAACTGGTCTAAAATTAAATTTCTGCAAAGGATGCATCTAGTGGAAATTGTACAGAGAGAAACTGATTTAGTTCTGTTTTTTATGGCTGTAAAAGTAAATGAGATCATTTGCTCTCTCTCTCTGTCTGACCATAGAACTGCTTAAGTGAAATGATGCCTGAAAACTGAGAGTCCATAACTGAAAAATGCTGAAAAGTGAACACTTTACAAGTCTCTTTATTTACTAATAGTTGAATATATGCCATAACTTAAGTATGGCTGGCTAGATAATTGGGGCCTCGCCCTCTTGTGAAATGGGAAAGAATAGGGCATCCTTAATTACTTTAATATTAATTCCTCTCTCTATTGGGGCCACCAAGAACCGATTGCCATAGTCTTGATTACGTGTGAGAGTTGCCCCAGCCTGTCCAGAAGGCCAGACAGATCACCCCAGCCAGGCCTAGAATCCCAGAGGTGCAAAGGTAAAGTAAAGCCAGCTTCGCACCTCAGTCCTCTCTTGGGTTGTCTCTCCTGCCAGGGGCAGCACAGATATATATACTCTCTGTGCCTCACAATCTGTACACTGTCTCTGCTCAGCCGTATTCCTTTTGTCACCCTCTCAATATTTAAATAGAAATTGAGACAGTCCATCTTCAGTAAAAAATGTGTAACCACCAAATATGCTGCACCCCTGGAGTGCTGTGTAAATAATGCTAGTGTCACTGAAATTACTCATTAAAAAGGCTAAGTAATTCCCCAGGAATAAATTACTATTCCTGTCTCTCAGGATTTATATAATATTGTCGTTCTATTTACTAGTTATTGAATAGCCATGAGGCACTAACTTTTGTAAAAGCTCACGTGAAGGGAAGAGGCTAAAGGTTCCTACACTGCAGCCAAGTGACTGCCCAGCTGAGACAAGTAGATGCTGCACGAGCAGATGAAACTGTGAGGAAAGTTCTGATTCCTTAGTGCTTTTATCCCAGCCTCCACACTTGCCTACCTCAGAATATTTATTCCTTAGCTTTAGGAAAAGAGTTACTGGGGGATATGAAGCAATGAGTGTCCATGACCAGAAACTCCCAAAGGAGTGGAAATTAATAAGGAGTCAAAAGTCCAGTTACTCATCACATCTCCACCATGCCCAGTGTAGCCTTCACTTTCAGCACAGGCCAGTTCCATAAGCAGTCACTGCCAACGTGGACCTCTCAGGAGATAGTGCCACAGGTTTATCTATAGCAGCTCCACTGCCTCCAAATAAAATGTTCAGCACAAAATGAGTAGAGGGGGAAGCAGTAAGGAAAGGCAGATAGACTGAGTGGTGGACACTACAAAGTAAAGAGTTTACACCCAGCAAACGGATAGGGATGAGGAGAGACCTACCGGGGGAATTCAGATGGCTCAGGGTAGGAGGAGGGAAAACTCACGGGAGACTTAACAAGTTGCCAGTACTCATGGAGGCCCAGATGGCAGACCTTGGTATTTCTGTGAGGTCTAACCTTTTTAAAATTTGAACCCCTGGCTAATGTGATGATACAACAAAGGTGCATTCATGTGGTGAACACGAAAGGAAATACGTAAACATATTGTACGACTATTAAAAAGTCCCTCATTCACTGATGCTTTGGGGGATGGCACAGGTTCTCAAAGAGGAGTGGGACAGTTTTATCATTTAGGAAGTCTGCTTTTAGATTACTTTGATAAAAAGTTGTATTTATATTTGTATCAAATGCAACTACAACGTAGACCGGCACAAGCAGGGAAAAATGTAACTAAATAAAAATGATTGCCTGAAACATAGCTCAATAAAAATGGCTCTTATGTACTCCCTGTTTTTCAGTCACATGTGTTTAGGTTATGTCCAGAAACAAGATTACCAGGTTGCAGACTGAGTATGGCAAAATCTGATCTGATGATGTATGAAGCAAAATTTACAGCTGGATTTTTTCAGATATTGGTCTGATCTTTTAATCCTGTTAATAAGCAAATCTTATCGGATTTGTACTGTAAGCAGAGTTGACATGGAAGCTACTGATGAAGAATGAATATGGAACCTCAGATGTCACTTACTATGTCACTTCTTTGAATAAAGCCATATTTATGGATTTAAAATTCTGTGAATACTTCAAGGTGTTGGTTGTTAATTAAGAAATACATTACCTCTGTTGGACCAGCATACAACATGGGAGAGGGGAAGATTGCAACAATAGTTGACTTTGGGTCTAGGACATGTTCCTCAAGCACGGCTGCATGCTGCTTCATTCGCCACTCTAGTGGCACATCATCCTCTTTGGTCCAGCCACCCAGAGGGTGCAGCAGAAGCACAGGATGTTTGTAACCTCTTTCCAGCAGATGGCTTTTGGTGTCTTGCATGAGCAGAGCATGACCATTGTGGACAGGGTTGCGCAGTTGAAACGCAAATACGGCATCTAAGAAAGAAAGATTCAGAACAGTGTCATAAGCCAAATAAGATGATTAACAACTGCACTAACCTGAACACCTAACAGGAAGTACATTTATACACTACATCAGTCATGAGCATCAAATTATGACAACCTCTGCTGTTTATGTTCCCTGATATTATTATTTGTATGAAAAATCTGTATTACAATAGTGCCTAGGAGCCCTAGTTATGGACCAGGATCCCATTGTGCTAGGTGCTGCACAAACACAGAACAAGAAAACAAAATAAGCAACCTTATCTTCACATGGAATGGTTCCTACAATATTTAAATTACAGATGTATTATTCCTCTTAAGTGCTCTGTGAAATCTTTTCATTGTGCACATTTTCTCTGAGGTTGATCTTGGTTATATCATCCCACTGTGGCCAATACACTTTCTAATGACAAGGTGAAAAATGTATTTCCAATCTACATCACATAGTCTAAATGTCACTTCTGAAAATATTTGTTTGTTTTCAAAGTTCAATGAAATGCTTAGGGGGTTTGGAAAATCTACAATAAAAGCACCCTCTGCCTTCTAAAACAAGGTCAAATTTGTTATGCAGAGTTGTAGGTGACTTGTGGAACTTCTCTCCCCAGTATGGACATGTTTTGGATGATCGCAGTGTTGTAGCTGTGCTGCTCCCAGGCTAGAAGCCCAGGATATGCACCTTAAGAAACTTAAGCCTGCCTTCACCAAACAAGGACACACCACCAGAGAAGTAGATTGCATCATGAAACAGGCCACCCAAATACCCCAAGAGAACCTGCTTCAATAAAGAGGGGAAAAAAGCTCCTCCAATCACACACCCCAACTTGTCACTTGGTACCACACACTAGAACCCATTGGGTATTATTAACCAATTACAACCCACACTTGATGAGGACTACATCCTGAAAGAAATGTTTTCTGAACCTCTTCTTCTGGCCTTCAAAACAACCCTCTAACCTCATCAAGCATTTCATAAGATTCAAGTTCCTCACCAACCAGGACACAACCCAAAGCAGCAGCACGCCCTGCCAGAACAACAGATGCAAAACCTGCAAACATATCTCCACTGCTATGATGATCAATCCCGCCCCCGCCCCACCCAACACACCTTTTGAGTTCCATGGGTCCTGCATCTGCCTATCACAACACGTGATGTACCTCAGCCATTGCACTAAATGCCCCAATAATAACTATGTGGGTGAAATGAGAGAAACACTACGCTCTCGAATGAACTCACACAGAAAAATGTTAACAGACAAAAACACTGCATCACTCATGGGTGAACACTTTTCACAAAATGATCACTCCATATCTGCACTCTCAGTCCTCGTTCTCAAAGGAAATCTGCCCAACAGTTTCAAAAGATGAGCCTGGGATCCGAAATAACTTTGGTAAACACTAAAAATCACACCAAAAACCACTGAAGAGACACACCAGATTTATGGTTTATTACAACCATCTGTAACCAACTAATCCCTATTTTTGGTCCTATGACTCCAGAGGTGTTAATGGGCCACTACATCTTGAATAGTCCCTTAGGTTATGTGTTATGTTCAGCTAAACAAACAAACAATCTGTTCCACCTTGTATCTAGCTGTGACACTCTGGGTATGTCGACACTGCAATTAAAAACCCGCAGCTGGCCCATGCCAGTTGACTCCAGCTCCCAGGGCTTGGACAAAGGGGCTGTTTAATTGTGATGTGGGTATTTGGGTGTGGGCTGCAGCTCGGGCTCTAGGACCCTGTGAAGTGAGAGAGTTCCAGAGCTGAACGTCTACACTGCAATTAAACAGCCCTGCGAGCCCGAGTCAGCAGGCCCGGATCAGCCACTGGTGCATAACTGCAGTGTAGACATACCCTCTGAGTACCTTTCCCAGACCTGATGAAGAGCTCTGTGTAGCTCAAAAGCTTGTCTCTCTCACCAACAGAAGTTGGTCCAATAAAGACATTACCTCACCCATCTAGTCTCTCTAATGTTGGTGAAGCTTTCCAGGCACTAACACAATGGAGTTTCAATATAGCAACACTCTTCATCTGCCAAGAAAGTTCTGTCTTGTGGGAGCCACAGGTTCCATCCTCTTACTCTTCTTATTTGGGGTGACAACAGATCCCAGTGGCAGGAAGAAAGTGGGGTCAGCTGTTATGGTGCACCCTGTTTAACCAAGGAGGCATGTGTAGGGGAAAATCAGACTGAATTTGGCACAAATAGCATGCCTCTCCATGACAAGCCTGTGAGTTCTAGTGAAGCCTCAATTATATAGTACTAATATACTCAAATTATGATTAGTATTAATAAGAATATTTTCTATCTACACTATGATGAGAAAACTGCAAAGCCCTTGAAGTTGTTTATTATTAGATGCAGAAATTTAGAAGAGAAGACTAAACCAAACCTTACATTTAGAGCTACAATATGATTTCATTTTGGGGCTGATAATAGAGAGAACTGTTAACTATTCACATACTTTTTGACCAACCTCAGCAAAAAAATTCAATGCAAGAAGTCTGTGAAATGTCTAATTTTCACATCGCACATGTGCAACAGGAACAGATCTATTAGAATTTTTTAAAGTAGTTTGCATGCTGAAAATTACCTAGCAGGAAATTATCTAGCTTCAGCTCCACTTTATCGTAATTAGTCTTCTGATAGTTGTCTCAAAGTGAGGCTCTTTTAGTAGGGAGACAAAGGATAATTAGGCACTAGCCCAGCTGAGATTGTGAAGAGGGTGTAATATCACAAAGTCATATGCTCACCAGCATTCATTTCTTCAAACTTCTGTCTGAGCTCCAGTGGTGTCAAGCGGTATTGGTCCAGTCCATCATTCCACTTTATTTTCTCTAACACAAGAAGATCACCACCAGCCAACCAATCCCCACTTTCCATCACCATCTACAAATCATATATATACACACACACATATTAGTCATGGGATATCTGCTAAATACTAAAACATTTGTATTCATTTTATCTTTCACTAAATGCCTCCACAGCACAACTATCAGTGACTTACTGAGTGGCTGCATCTAACCTATGTGTTTCTCTCCTTGAAATGCAGGGCTAGAGGGGACCTTGCCAGGTCATCTAGGCTGATGTAGGACCAAGTACACTGACAAGTGATTGTCTAACTGGTTCTTAAAAACTTCCAGAATGATGGAGATTCCACTACCTCCCTTTGAAGTTTAGTTCAGTACTTAACTATTCATATAGTTAGAAAGTTTTTCCTAATATCTAACCTAAATCTCCCTTGCTGCAGAGTAAGTCCATTATATCTTGTCCTACCTTCAGTGGAGATGGAAAACAATTGAATACGTCCTCTTTATAACAACTCTAAATATATTTAAAGGCTATCAGGTCCCCCCTCTTCTCTGTCCCTAACCCAGGTCTTCTTTTCTCAAGACTAAACATGCCCAGCTTTTTTTAACCTTTCTTCAGAGGTCAGGTTTTCTAAATCTTTTATCATTTTTGTTGCTCTCCTCTGGAATCTCTCCAATTTGTCCACATCTTTCTTAAAGTGTGGTGCCCAGGCTGGACACAGTAGTGAGGTGAGGCCTCACCAGGGCTCAGTAGAGCAAGACAATTACTGCCTCTGTCTTACATACAACACTCTTGTTAACAGACGTCAGACTATTAGCCATTTTTACAATTGCATCACATTGTTGGCTCACATTCCATTTGTAATTCTCTTCAACCCCCCGATTTTTTTCAGCAGTACGTCTGCCTAGCCCGTTATTTACTCTTTTGTAGTTGTGCGTTTGCTTTTTCCTTCCTAAGTGAAGTACTTTGCATTTGTCTTTCCCGAGGCCTGGTCTACACTAGGAAATTAGGTCGGTATAACTACGTTGCTCAGGAGTGTGAAAAATCCACACCCCTAAGCAATGCAGTTAAACCAGCCTAACCCCTAGTTTAGACAGTGCTAGGTCGACGGGAGAATTCTCCCATTAGACTAGCTACCACCTCTTGGGGAAGTAGATTACCTATACTGACGGGAGAACCCCTCCTGTCAGAGTAGGCAGCATCTTCACTGAAGCTCTACAGTGGTGCAGATGCAGTGGTACAGGTGTGTTGCTGCAGTGTTTTAAGTATAGACAAGCCCTAAATTTCATCTTGTTGATTTCAGACCAATTTTCCAATGTGTCAAAGTTGTTTTGAATTCTAATCCTGTCCTCCAAAGTGCTTGCAACCAGTGGCGTAGCCAGGTTTAGAGCACAGGGAGAGCAGAGCTAAAAAAAGGTGCTGGGAGCAAAAAGCGTCAGGAGCAAAAAAAGGCACCGAGAGCAAAAAAAAAATGCTCCGCTCCAGCTGCAGCGCAGGAGCAAAAAGCGTCGGAGCACAAAAAAGGCGCTGCTTCTACTCAGTGGGGGAGCGGCCGCTACCCCTGCTCCCCCCTTGACTATGCTACTGCTTGCAACCCTTTCCAGTTTGGTGCAATCTGTGGATTTCATAACATACTCTTCACTTCATTATCCAAGCCATTAATGGAAATATAGAATAGTACCAGACCCAAGACAGACCCCTGAGGGACCGCACTAGATAGGTCCCCCCAGTTTTACAGAAAATCATTGATAACTGCTTTTTACTTATGGTCTTTCAACCGGTTATGCGCTCACCTTATAATAATTTCAACTAGACCACATTCCCCTAGTTTGCCCATGAGAATGTTATGTGGGACTGTGTCAAAAACCCTACTAAAATCAAGATAGATCATGTCTACAGCTTCTCCCCATACATAAACCAGTAACCCTGTCAAAGACGGAAATAGGTTGGTTTGGCATGATTTGTTCTTGATAAATCCATGCTGGTCCTTCCTTACAACCTTATTAGGGAGGGATAGCTCAGGGGTTTGAGCATTGGCCTGCTAAACCCAGGGTTGTGAGTTCAATCCTTGAGGGGGCCATTTGGGGATATGGGGCAAAAATTGGGGATTGGTCCTGCTTTGAGCAGGGGGTTGGACTAGATGACTTCCTAAGGTCCCTTCCAACCCTGATATTCTATGATTCTATGATCCTCCAGGTGCTTACAAATTGATTAATAACTTGTTTCAGTATCTTTCCCGATATTGAAGTTAGGCTGCCTGGTTTATAATTCCCGGGACCTCTTTGTTCCCCTTTTTAACGATAGATACAATGTTTGTCCTTCTCCAGTTGTCTGGGTCCTGCACCATCCTCCATGAGTGTGCAAAGATAATATTTAATAGTTCCAGTATTGCTTCAGCTAGTTTCTTAAGTACCCTAGGAGAATTTCATGATGCCCTGCTGATTTGAATACATCTTACTTATCTAAATGACCTGTTTTTTCCTTATTCTGGCTAGTGTTCCTTTCCCCTTGTTGTTAATATTTATTGTGTTGAGTATCTGGTCACAATTAACCTTTTTAATGATGACTGAAGCAAAATAGGCATTAAACAATTCAGCCTTATTGCTGTCATTTGTTATCAGCTCTCTCACTTTCACCCAAATATCGGATGATACTTTCAAAAACATTTTAGTTAGGCATGATTCTGCTTATATATTTAATCTTCCTTGTTTTTGTTTTTTAATTACTGGATACATTTTCTTTTGGAAGAGTCAGGGTGTAAAACACTACGTAAATGTAACAGACAAGATTAAATGCACTCCAGGTTCCATGCAACCTGATGGTAGAAAGTCTGCCAGGAGAGGAAAGAAGCAGCAATAGAAAGCAGAAACAAACAGTCTTCCTTCTTCTGGGTGGGGAATTTTAGTGCTCTGGCAAAGTTCAAGTAGCACACAGCACTAGCTGAGTATGGGCTGTTGTAAGGGTGACCGAAAATGCTTCCATTCCGTAGGTCCTTTCACATAACTCCTGCCAGTGGGACTCCTATGGGGTTCCTGGCAGACTTTAGAGCTCAAAATGTGACCTGTAGCACTCTGTAGGGCCAGCTCCAGGCACCAGCGTAGCAAGCGTGTGCCTGGGGCAGCAAGCCGCAGGGGGGCGGCTGGCCGGTAGCTGTGAGGGTGGCAGTCAGGCAGCCTTCAGTGGCGTTTCTGCAGGAGGTCCGCCGGTCCTGCGGATTCGGCGGCGGGAACGCCGACAGCACAGGACCGGCGGCGCGCCCGCAGGAACGCTGCCAACGGTTGCCTGACTGCCGTGCTTGGGGCAGCACAAAACATAGAGCTGCCTCTGGCACTCTGAAGTTAACCCAACGGGTAAACAACAGTCTCAGTCAACTCCTGTACGTGCCACTGAACCAGCCTTAAAACACCTAGGAATTGTGCTGTATTGTAGTCTTTCATCTAGCATGTATTTATCTGGTATCTTCTTGTTCTTCTAACAAATGCCACTCAACTAGTATAAACTGGCATAGTTCCACTGGAGTCAATACACCTATACTGATTTACATCAGCCGTTGGCCTTCACACTGCATGTTTTGTTTCTCGTTTCTGCATTAAATGCCCAGTATTCATGGGGTTCTTTTCTTCTTGGTGATTTCACAGGGGTCCCCACAGTCACGGGCATTGTTACACAAATTCCCACAAATAAAAAACATAGCAGTATCAGATCATCAAACACCTTATTGTTTTCATTATGCATAAGCAGAATTAACATGGCTGCTGTTTTTGAAAGTAGACAGTCGAAGTTGACTACTCATTTTAAACAAAGACACTAATATGTACCACATACTAATGAAAATGATTATTTGTATTTTTGTTCAGAGGAGGTGCGTAAAGATAAGATGCAGAAAATTTAAAAAATCCCAACACTCTTCTATGATTAGTAGAAAGAAGTAAAAAGCACCATTCAAAATTCAATTTTAATTATGATTTGTTTCATGCCTCAATTCCAGCTCTCAGCCAATGATTTGCAGTGTTAGAATGTTGAGCAGCATCACAGAGAAAAACAAACCACTGATTCATGGAAATGTAGGGAGTGGAAGTATTAGATAAATATGAACATGTTTAAGCTAAAAACAAACAAACTACTTCTGTATGTAATGAGCTTTTGCAGAAAACCCTCCAGCTCTTTTGTGGTGTTCTATACTCACCCCCACCCTACGCATTTGATTTTGAGTCCCATGAGCTTGATTGAATAAATTGCTCTCTCGTTAGCCAATAAACATGATGTTCAGGGACTGTTTACACGTCAAGAAATCAATTCTTCTTTGCAATCCTAATGCGATCTTTTCCAGTGAATGGTTCCTTGCATTTTACTTTGAGAGCGTACAGAAAACACCATGTATATTCCTAATAGGAAATGTACTATTCCATGCTCTCTACTTTACAGGTTGCTTTAGGTTTTAATTCCTGAAGACTTATTATTGCAAACAAGGAAATTACCAACACACTTACTTTGACATGTGGGTGCTTCACACAGGTTGTCCCCCACACGCGCGCACAGCGCTCCTCCTTCCTATGTTCATAGAACTCTGGGTTTCCGAGGATTGCTACCCTTTGGCCATTATACTCAAGTGCAAATGCAGTGCAGCCATCCAGCCGTTTCTTATCTTCCAGAGCAACAGGGAGCACAATGGGAATGCTCAGGTTAATAACGCCATCTGTGATGAGAACACCACCATATTTTAATATACTTAAAAGGGCTAAAGCATCACACACACACACACACACGAAAATGTTCTGAAAGAGGAAGTCCTATCCCAGGACTGAATGAATGATCAAAGACGCTGGATCAATTGATCTATTGACCTCATTCGATTAAGCACATGACCATACTGATTTTACTCTGGGGTTAGGTTTTTTCTCCCTGTTTTTGCTTGGAAATATACCTATTGTTTCCTTCCAGAATTAAAATTCATAAGAAAGAATCATTAAACAATATAGCAGATGTAATTGTGACAGTGATTACTTGGCCATCTAAGACAAATTATTTTGTTCTGGTTGGACATATAGGTAATACTCATGACACATAGAATCTCTGAGATCTTTTCAATATTCTGCTGATTTAGCATCCTGGAGATTTTTCATGTGATGATTTTAATACTATGTAGATTTTGCCATTCTTTATTACATTTTTTATAAAATGTTTATCATTCATCTATGTGTAGCAGTTTTAAATTAGCTTCATGCACAATCAGGTACTTAAAATGTAGTCATGTGTGATCCAACCAGGTAAATTTCCCTTTGTTTAAATCTTCCTGACTGAAACAGGCTTTCACAAATTATTCAGAAGTATGTTTAAAAAGTCAAAAGTGCAACCTCGGGTCTATTTATTTTAATAATATCACCCAATATTCAAAGATCAATTAGTAAAGCCAATGCGGCAACAAAACATGGAATAATATCTTAAATAAATCATTTTGGGTTATGGTATTCCAGCTTTAATTACAATACACAGAACAACAGTCACTTATGATATATGCAAATACAACTTGCAAAGTTATATGATTAGTATTCTCATGAACCCAGTTAATGGCATATTGGAGGTCTGGTATTATGCATAACTGGTTGGATCATAAACAACTTGGTGCCAGTTCCAGTAACCTAATTTAGATTTTATTTTTCTATGGAATTTTATATAATTTATGTTAAAATCTCTAATTGTAATTATTTCCATAGTATCTGGAAAACAATTAAATACATACCAACTAGAGCTATACCAACTCTACCCTTTCCTAGGGGAATAAAAACATAATTAATACCTATGCTTTCAACTTCCCCCAAAATAACTTTTACAGTAATAAATTCAGGAACCAAATCAATCTGAAACTTCAAACAGCTATTGCATAATTTGTAGTTTGGATATTTCCTTGCACTGTCAAGACTAACATTTATGTTGACAGCAAAAGAGGAAAAAATACTCTGTATGGTTCAGTGCTATTTTTCATAACACGTATTTCACCCCAAAAATGTTGAATGTGTATAGTTTCTCCATAATCAAATCTTCAGAAAATATATACATAATAGGTAAGACAATCCAAGTGCTGTGTGCCAGCTGCATGCATTCAAAAAAATTCATTAGTAGAACTGATTGAAAAGTGGAGGGGGTTAGTTCTGCATAAAAATAAACATTTTCAGCTGAAAACTTTTTTTCAACAAAAACTCCATTTTCCACAGAAAGCAGACATTTGTCACACAAAAAAATTCATTTAGCTGAAAACCCAGTTTTCTGTCAAAGAAATTTTGACAGAAAGTTTTCAACCAGCCCTATTAGTCACGTTATTTTCTGACTGTCGTAATAATTTTGGAGCACACTACTTCTCATCTCTAAAGGGGAGAACAGCACCACTCAATAAATCGGTGTGGCACTGATTTAATTAATTAATATACCTTATGAGCCATTTGAAGGTAAATAAAATGAAATTACATATTTATACATGTTTGGAATGTATCTCCTATGCTACCACACACGTGACTTCTTGTTTCACAGGAGAGGTTAAATACTTTACAAGGCACCTCAGTATATCCTGCAGATACAGTGAAACATATTTAAGACAGGGGGTTTTGTACATAACCAAATTACTAAAATATAAGTATGACTTATTACCGAGAGGTTGTGGGACTCAAAATGTCTTGTTATTAGTAAAAACTGGTAACATGAACTTGGACAGGTAAGTGCCAATGCTTCTACTGCTCACTTTATTCTGATTGCATCCTTTCAAGACAGAACTACTTTTTGGTCAGTCCTAGGCTGAGGGTTCAAACTCTATGCTAATCATGCAGGATGACTTTCAAAAAAAGGCGGGCAAGTCTAGTCCCAAATGTTTATTTAGGAACATATAATGGTGTCCACTGCCTCTGCGCCCAACCACTTTACATCACTAAATACAACCACTATTAAAGAAATAAGGGCTTTGCAATGAAAGAAAATCAGAGAACCTCACTTCCTGCTCTCGAAATGTTAGTCAAAAGCCAGCCCAACAGATACACAGTGACCACCAAACTCAGACCACCAGGGACAGCAGATGCCAGTGGCATGGAACTGCAACTGAAAATAACTTCTCCAAAACAAGCAGAAAAGGTCACACACATAATGAAAAAAGCAATTGCTGTGATAAGTGGGTCCCAGGCCAGTTAGGGCTCTACATGCAGTAACCAACAATATGAAAAACAAAACAAAACAGACATTCAGTGCAAGCAACAGAGCACTGGTGCTGTGAATTCATCATGGGGCATCCCACTCAAGCGATGAGCCACTGCAATCGGATCCAAATGGTGCTTCATGGTGATATTCAAGTGTAGCAACAAAACAGTAGTTTAACCTGGAAGTTACAGAGGTGTGGATTATTGTGGTGAGGTCTGCATCAGAGGGAAAGAGTTACAGCCACCAGGCCAGCAGTTGTCAAAAGGCACTTGGGGCCACCAGAGCCACCTGGAAATCCAAAAGCAGGGATTACAGCAACGTGATCTTTAGACTGCAAACGGTATTGACAAAGCTACACTTACCCTGATTCCAGCTTCAACCTTTTGTCTCATGAGGTTGAACATAAATATTGATGAGACCAAATAAGCTTATCAGGATCAGCAAAAAACCACAGCTGTGGATTTTGATGAACAGGAGACATGGTTTTGAGTGTCACCTGCATATTAGCGATGCTGCAAGTCAAAATGTTGGTGGCACGTACACGTTGAACAGGAGTGGTGACAATGCAGAACTCCACAGAGGGAAGCTTTTACAGTGGAAGAGTCCATATTAATTAGCCCCCATTTTAGACTGTCAGGGTCTGATTTTTCATTCCTTATTTACTTTGAGCAGTACCTTACTCTGTGAGTAGTCTCAGTCAGTGAAAGTGGGTTATTACTCTACTTGAGAGTTTGGGGCTTCAGAGAGGAAAGATAAAATTCACTATTTCCAGCCATTCTTTCAAGCTTCCAAAATCAAGTCAACAAAACCTTATGGTCAATTATGTCAACAGCTGCTAAAAGATCTAACAAAATGAACATGCGTGCATGGTTAGGAAGTGACTCTACTAAACCCATATTTAAAATCAGGGACAGGACCATCTACTGTCCCCAGGACAAGATGTAACTCTAGTTCCTTCACCACCATCCCTTTGATTACCTTCTCCAAAACCAAGGAAGGTTAGCCTTTCAGTATATTGCTAATGAGAGATGAAATTTCAGGTCCATGGTTATGCTTTTAAGTCTTAAGAAAGAAGACATAAAAATATCATCTGAAAACATATACAGGTTTCTGTTTCCAATGTACAGGTCTTCTTTCCTACAGAGACTACAAACTCAATCTGGCAATCTCCTTAGGCATTGGCCTTGATATTGCATTTATATTTAATTCAGTACAATTGAGCAGGAAAAGTTTACATAATGGTAGTCAAATATTTGAACTGCCAGTTAATGGCATCAGTGCATGTGGCATTGGGGGCCCTTCCATAATAAAATAGACTATGTCAGTTTTCATAATCTTCCACGTAGTTAAATGCATCCACTTAACTTTATAAAGAACCTTGAGAATGGCATTTGCTCAGGTGCCACATTCATCAAGAGAGAGAGGAATTAAACAAACATTAAGTGTAGATTAATCTTTGGTATATAATTGACAACTATCATATTTCATTTAAACTTTTCAAACAATTTTTAAGGCTGTTTGGAAGTTTAAAGAAAAAAATGTTGGAAGCAGGAAATCATACCATCCCTCAAGGTGCCAAAATGGATAACTTGCAAATATTCTGTCTCACGCATAAATCCTTTCAGTGGCGTGGCCCAGCCTTCACTCAGGACTTGGACCCACTGTAGATCCAACTGAAAAAAAGAATCAGATATTACTTGTACTTCCAGATAATGCTTCAAAGATAGAACTGACGGCTAAAGAAATCTAAGAACAATCTTGTATATAAGTGCTACCACTTTCTTTAACATAGTACATTTATAAACACCTTTCATTCAGAAGGATTCCCAAAGTGGTTTTTTTCCTTTTTAAGATTGTTAGCAGAAATCTTCACCTCCCTTACATCCCTGCACCTTAATTTGCTTCAATGATGCTGCTAAAATTTGCACCTATACTCCACTTGAAGTCACAAAAGGAATGGGTGCCATTTTTCCAGAGATAAAATGCATCCAATATAAGACACCAGGCTGAGCCCAGATGAAAATTTTGGCCACAGTGTTTACTGAAGTTTCATGTTGCACATAGGCCATACACAAACACAGCAAGTTGTATGGTCTGATAAAGGCTATTCACAAATATTTGTACATTCGGTAAATTCTTTAAGAAAACCTCTCGGTTGTATTTCAATATAAAAATAAGTCTCAATAGAGAGGGCTATTACAAACAACCAATTTTTCAATTTTATTTGAAAAACTATGAGTATTGGCTATAAATAATACCAATAGAGTGATTTTTAAACTTTTATAGGATGAAATATATGCTGTTCTTTGAAAGTCTTATTTTGTAAGTCTAATAAAATATGTGTTTTACTGCAATTATATGACAATATAAAATTATATTTCTACATATAGTGCATATCTCCTAGGACATTTTACAATCTTTAGAAGATAAAGTTAAGACTGGAGTACAGTTACCATAAGAATCACTTCTATAATGCTAATCGGAAGAAACAGACTAAATCTGGATTTAAAAGTCCTCAATTTCATCTGACAAGGAATCCCATAGTCAGGAGCAAGGCATCTAAACACTAATGATGCAACATTAGTGGTACAAAGGGTGACCAGATATCCTGATTTTATAGGGACAGTCCCGATTTTTGGGTCTTTTTCTTATAAAGGCTTCTATTACACCCCACCCTGTCCCAATTTTTCACACTTGCTGTCTGGTCACCCTAGTGGTACAGGATTTATTAATGTCAAAAAGAAAACATAAGTGGAAAAATGTTGTGTAGATAGCACTGTATAATTTACATGTTGCTGTTGTGTTGCCTTTTAATTTGTTTTTAACTCGCAGTAACCCATGAATCATTCACATTTGTGTAGTATTAGGGCTTGCATTAACCACATGGCTTGCAGTAAACAGAAAGCAAAAGGGTTCCACACACTTTGGAGATGTCTGTATTGTAACTTGTGTAGTACTTTGATAAAAGGGTTTATCAAGGTACTACACAATGCCATTTTCTTTATTCTCCCACCTTGGTAATCTCTAGAGTAGGCAGCATGTTAGCATCAGCTCGAGCCTGGTCAATCTTATTTTCAGGTACAAACAGTTCAAGAACATTCTTAATCACAGTTTTGGGAACAATGTTCTAAAAAGAAAAGAAAAGAAATAAAGATCCTAGTTACCACACTAATTTTTAAACAAAATATACCAAAAGGCCAACATTTGAAAATATACTTTACAAACTGCAGGCATTTTTTGATACAAAACTACCTACTTGTGCTTGTAGCAGCTCCACAACCTGCTGGATACATTCATTCACTGTAGCAATGTTCGTTTTCAACACTAGTTCAGGAAATTCTGGTTTTTCATACTCTGAATCAATCCCAGTGAATCCTACGCACAATTAAACCCAAGCCAAATTTAGTGAATGTAATAGTCAGCAGCCTAAAGATCAAGAAAATAGTTAGCTACTGCACAAATGGCAAGAAAACATTCTTTCATTCAGAGAACCCATGCCCAGAAATGGCATTGAGACTTCCTGTTTGGTCAATCAATAATTGACTTGACAATAGGGTTATAGCAATATGATGCTCTGTGCTACAGGAACAACCTTTATTTGCCCACCTATGGAGATGTGTTGATGGCAACACTGCAAATACCAGTTATATAGCCCTTAATGCCAGAGAGAGAGAAATGGGATGTGTTTGCTATCAGAAAGCGAGGGGTAAAGAAGCCTAACAAGGAAGAAGGTAGTCTCCAAATAACAAGGGTCCATGAGCTATTGTTTAGTGGAGAAAGGGAATGTATTTGCCATTTCAAAAAAGGGAAAATTATTATGCCAACTTTTATACAGAAGCTTGTCAACATTAGCTTTCAGCATTCATGCTGCAAGGCCTGAAAAGTAATGCTGAATGACAGGGCAGTACAAGTTTAACTGAATCATACTAGCAGATGGATCTTATTAGTTCAAATCAAGAAAAAAAGAGACATTGGAGTATCCTCCTTTGGACAGAAATTTCCTGGAGGGAAAACTAGTAACAACCAAACATAGGGAGAAAGCTAAGGCTGAGGTTTACATTTGGTTGTTATTTGAGATAGCAATAAAATCAAACCCCAGGAAGAGGTTAAGTTTGGACTATGTGCATATTCTCTTCAGCACAAGCTAGAAACTCCACCTGTTTTCAGTACTGGTCTCTTTCCCAATGCGGATGTTCCACGTTTCACCCCATGTTCACCCTTCTCACTCCTACGGTTCTGTTCCTCAGCGTGTTATTAGTGGGCAATTCAACAATAGTGTCTTTGCCACACAAAAAAACTTAACCTAATTCTAAGCACAGATGTTAATATATAATATCACACCATAAGTATGTGATTTCTTGTCCTGCTATGGAAAACTCACACTTTAAGAGAATCTCTACTTTTGGGGAGAGGTTTTTTTTGTCTTTCCCCCCTTTCTACTCCATTCTGGAGCAGGATGCTGGAACAATGTGTATAGTGGGGGTGCTGAGAGCCATTGAACCAAACTGTATATAATGGAAATCACTTCAAGCCAGGAGATGCGGCAGCACCCCCAGCACCTCTAGTTCCAGCATCTATGCTCTGGAGCTTCTCCCTTACCCTGCACAGAGGGATTGAATTGAAAAAGAAAGTTAGAACTTTGAGACTTTAAAAATGTTCCAGATTTGTTCACCAGAACATTGCAGATTCCCAATCACACTAGCTATAATGTATCTTGTGTGACTTCACCCAGCATTAAAAGAACATAGGAATAAGTACATTGGTAAATAAAGAATTTTAACATTGACTAGACGAATTAAGGTGAAAGGAACTCCCTGAAACACATATTTCAGTGAAATATTTACCAGTTTCTTCATTAAAAATAAAAAAGCACCTCTTCTAGCGCAATAGATTTCAATTGGATGTGTCCATATTTGCATGTGTCCAATAGATTTCAAAAGGATGTGTTCATATTTTTCTTCCAAAGTGTCATTATCAAATCTAGCAGGCATGCTTGAATGGATTTAAATTTTTCAATTTTAAAATTTACAAAAGCACCTAAGTGACTCAGGAACCTAGGTCCCATTTTCAAAAGTGACTTGGGCACTTAGAAGACTAAATCCCATTCAGTTTAAAGAGACATACGTGCATAAGTGCCTGGGTAACTTCTACAAATGGGACTTAGATTCCTAAAGGCTAGATCCACAAAGGGCTTTATGTGCCTAACTTCCACTTTAAGTGCCCAAGTCCAAAATTTAGATTCCCCCTATCCCCTGCTCTGCTGCTGCCAACCCTATAAGCCCCTACATTTCCGCTAGTGAAATCACCATGGGGCCTAAGCATCTGCCATTGGGCACGCACACAGCCACCTACATCCTGACACTCAGGTGGCTAGCTCATACCTAAACCTCAAAGAGATCCTCAGACTAGGTGTTTTCCCATGTATGTTACCTGATCTGATGGATCAGTTCTCACACAAGACAACTATGGCGGTACTATTGTCCTGTTATATTCAATAGCCCAGTTGTTAGAGCACTCATTCAGGAAGTGGAAGACCCAGATTCAAATCCTCCCTGTGCTTGATGTGGAGCAGTGATATGAACTCAAGTCTCCCACCTCCCAGGTGAGTACTCTAACCACTGGGCGATAAGATATTCTGATGTATAAATAATTAGTCATTGGGTCAGAGCATGAATGAGAATGACTCAATAGCCCAGTGGTTAATGCACGCAGCTGGGATGTGGAGACCCACCTTCAAGTCCCTGATCCAAAAACTATTTAAATGTTTAAACAAAGCAGAATAGCTTCAACAGGGGAGACAGAGAGGCTTGGGTTCAAATCCCTGCTCCACATCAAGCAGAGGGGGGATTTGAATCCAGGTTTCCCACATCCTAGATGAGTGCCTTAACCATTGGGCTATTTGGTATAACAGAGCAAGGCAGGTAGTATCATCACCAACACCACTGAATCCAAAACTGGTAGGAGGTGTTCCCTGCAGCCTGGACTTAGGTGTCCGTGGCCATGTCTACACTACTAGTGCTACAATGGCATAGTTATGGTGCTGTAGCACCATAGTGTAGATGCTTCCTACAACAATAGAAGAATATTTTTCCATTGCTGTAGACCATCCACCACTCAAAGTGGTGGTAGCTAGGTTAATGGAAGCATTCTTCCGTTGACCTAGCTGCATCTACATTGGGGATCAGGTCAGCATAGCTGTGGTGCTCAGGGGTGTGAATTTTTCTCACTGTTAAGTGACACAACTATGTTGATATAAATTTTAAGTGCAGACCAGACCCAAGTCCCTTTGAAGTGTAGAGCGTAGGTCTCACCCCGCTCCTTGGCATTTCCTCCTGGCTAACTTAGGCAGCTATTGTGCCGGCTTTTGTGGATCCCATTCTTAGGAAGTGAATATTGCTAATAATGTAAATGTACATAAGGGGTTTTCACCACTTGAGAGTGCAGAAATTAGTCTGTTTCTATGCCCCTTGTTTCCACCGCCTTCCAACAGATGGCTGGGGTTTTTTCCTTTTATTTAAAGAGATAGCAACGTTGGCTCTCATTAGCACTGTCCACTGTTGATGAGAAGAGAAAAGGGAGGCAGATAAAAAGAAGATACTGAGATATCATTAAACAAACTGTTTACCACACCTTTGATTTCTCCAGCCCTTGCTTTTTTGTAAAGGCCTTTCACATCTCTGCTTTCACAAATATTTAGAGGAGCATCTATAAAGATTTCAAAGAAAGGAAGACCAGCCATTTCATGAATTTCCCTTGCATTTTGACGATCCTGTAAGGAGCAAGGGGAGAAATCATAAATAATTCCACAATTGAATTCTCAAAGGGGTGTTGCTAAATATTTTATCTGGTCACCAACACCTGCCTGGAGTTGGATTTTTCCAACGGAAGGGTACAGGACATATTCATCCATTGTAAAATGTTATATATTTTAAATATATTCTTACTAAGAAAAAGAAGTTCCTTTTCACATAATGTTTAATAAAAATTACTAGTTTGATCTAGATTCAGCTTTTTAACAGTGGTTTAGAACATCTATCTTCACTTAGCAGGATGGCAGAATCTTTGAATGACTATTTATTAACTAACCCTTACTTTAAACAAACATTATTGATAACCAATTGTATTGACCTGACATTAGCAGATTACTGTCATTATTACGAAGCAAACTAAATCACAAGTATAACAGCACATCAAAACTTCTTAGAACAGTGTATATCAGCATAATTATACCACTATAAAGCCCTGTACGCCTTCCTCCAGTTTTTTTAATTTTTCAGGGAGCTAGTGATTATGACTCTGAGTGAAATTTTTACTTTTAACTTTTTACACTTATTAACTGAAACCTAGTTTTCTACATATTTTTGAACATCTATGTGTCCTTGCCAGTTTGTATCCGAGCAATAGAGACCAAGGGAACTTATTTTATATGCTTGTGATTTAAAAAAAAAAAAAAAAAAAAAGAATAGGGGAAAAAATAAAGTGAGTGTGTGATGGGGTGAAACCCACCACAGACTGGAAAGAGGTTAATAATTAATTATGGAACAGATACAATATATGTACCTAGTTAGCTGCTTCTCAGCCACAGGGGGCAGGATTGGGAGGTATCAGGTGATAACTTAATGGACACTGAGGCCCCATAAAAGGGAGAAGAGTTTAATCTGAAGGAGGAAGCTAGAGGGAGCAGATAGGAAGGCAAGTTCCTGTGAAGGGCTGAAGTGCCAGAGACAATTGGGGGCTGGAAGCCTCAGTAAGACTTTGGTGGGATGAAGAGTGTTTGATACCAGAGCTGAGGAGAGGCAGTGGAACCCCAGGGAAAGGGGGTGAGCACCAGACCCAGAAGAGAGGTTGATTCTTGGGGACTTTAGATTACGCTGTGACATCTGTTCTCCCAGAAGGGGTTCAACTAGCTGCTTCTCAACTGGAGGGCTATGTGGTGTGCAAAGACAGATGACTTGCAGGGAATACCAGAGATAAACATCCCGGTGGCATCAGAATCTGAAATATGGGTGGTAGTGAGTACACTACACATAACTGTCGTGTCTGAAATACAAGATATAAATTACACTCTTTAAAAGCACCTCTTTTCCTAAAAATTCTAATAATGAATTCTAGTAGTGAGAGAGCCAATGGACTCTCAGCAGAGACCCCATTTTGTCGAGTAAACATCAGAATAATCTTAAATAGGTTTACCTTTGCAAAAGGGGAAATGAAACTAGTTATGCAAACAAGACCAGCATCGGCAAACAGTCTGGCAACTTCGGCAACACGGCGGATGTTTTCTTCTCGGTCATCAGTTGAGAAACCTAGGTTTTTGTTCAGACCATGACGAATGTTATCCCCATCCAGAGAGTAGCAAGGCATGCCACGAGACAGCAGATATTCTTCCAGAGCAAAGCCAATTGTTGTTTTACCAGCACCAGAAAGACCTGTTAGAGAGGCCATGTAAGGCATACCGAGGTTCATCCAGAGTATTAAAAAAACCCAGAAAACTAAACAGTAATCTAATTAATTACTGGCTACAAGTAATTAAACATCAGCTCTTAGATGAAAATATAGACTAGAGAAAACAGATTAGATTAGGGGTCGGCAACCTTTCAGAAGTGCTGTGCCGAGTCTTCATTTATTCACTCTAATTTAAGGTTTCGTGTGCCAGTAATACATTTTAACATTTTTAGAAGGTCTCTTTCTATAAGTCTACAATGTATAACTAAACTATTGTTGTATGTAAAGTAAATAAGGTTTTAAAAATGTTTAAGAAACTTCATTTAAAATTAAATTAAAATGCAGAGCTCCCCAGACCGGTGGCCAGGACTTAGGCAGTGTGAGTGCCACTGAAAATCAGCTCGCGTGCCGCCTTCGACACACGTGCCATAGCTTGCCTACCCCTGGATTAGATATTTGAGGTAGATTAAAGGCATGAGACAGAGGACAATAGCCATAGCAGAGCAGTTGCATACCTAGGCAGGGAGGGCCGGGGCGCCAGCGGGAAGCGCGGGGCACCCGCTGCCCCGGCTGGGGTGCCGGCGGGGAGCGGGCCCCGGCGGGGAGGGGGGCATGCCCGTCACCCCACCCCACTACCCAGAACGGAAGAGTTTTGTTGTTGTTTTTTTTTAAACCAAAAAAAAGAAAAAGCACCAAACCCCTGAGCGCCATCCCACCTGCAGGTGCCGCCCCAAGCACATGCTTGGTAGGCTGGTGCCTGGAGCCAGCCCTGCTCTGGGGAATGGAGTCAGGACAGGAGGGCTAGCCAGGGACAGGAGCACTTCAATTTACATAAGACAACAGAGTCAGTCACTAACTGATAATCTAGGAAAATTATCTAGAAACCCTCAAATGTACTTCCATTATTGCCTAATCCTTTAAAAATTAATATAATAAAAAGTTATGGTAAAATCCCTGAATATTTCAAAGAAGAAATATCACCAAATGAAATTCAAATGCATCACATACAGTACATATAAATTATATATGAAACGGAATAAACAGCACTGGATGAGTTTCAGCTTCAGGAATAACCTTAAACTGAGTTAGTCTTTCACCTAAATGATTAGTATTCAGTAACTTTTTTAAAACTAATCTTTTTTTTAATAGAATGGTCAATACACAAGCTGATATGAACATAAGATAAAGTGGTTCTCCAAACATTATGGAATGTGTGTTTTCCCATATTCCAGCTGCCAAACAAAATATACCCAGAGTTACAAAGCAAACAAACATGATAAACAATTAAAAGTAGTAAGAGAATTGAGTAAACATAACTGCAACAGTGTACACAGAGTACAGTTGTGACTTACCCTAACCTGGGAGGGAAGTTTCCCCCTGGAGAGAAAAAACTGGAAGAAAGGAGCGGGGGAGGGAGGAAGTAATCCCTTCCCCAAATTTTAATGAAACGAATACAATGTGACTCAGGTTGTAAGCATTATTTATTTTCTATACATACAAAGCCAATCCTGTTATATCATAGAGCAGGATATTTTAAATCCCAGGAAACTGTTTTTATTTCATCTGTGCATCCAGGTCAGAAGAGTTTCCTAGGTCCCATTAGTATCAGTTTATGCTAATAGACCTCTTTATACCTCGCACTAAACTCTACTTGGATTATCGACATACATTAATTATTTTCAAGTTATACTCATCCAGCACCAGTGAGCAACACATTTCACACATCCATTTGCAGTCTCAATAAGGCGTAAAATACCTGTTAGCCACACTGTGCAGCCTCGAAATCCACCTCTTGTACCCACAACTTGGCCTCTTTTACTCCGGCTGACATGATGAGCTTGATATACAACATTAGTGGCTCTTTGGATATTCTACACAAAAAACAAAACAAAAGTTTATTGTTTCATACTGCAGAATAGAAAAATCCAAAGGGAAATGGAAGAGGAGAAAATTTAAATTCAGAATATTCAAAATAAAAAAGGAGGTTATTTATAGTAAAGCACAAAGGAAGTATGCTCGCAGTGCTACCTGTTTCTGAATAAATAGTGGATAGCTTTACATGGAACTCAGGCAACAGTTCAAAAAGGGGGACAAATAACCAAATAAAATGGCTGTCTTTGGTTTCAGATGAATTTAATTCAATACAATTGTTTTATTTAAGATCTGTAATTCAATTCTTCAAGTTGCTTTTTATTTTTGATCTCCTCATTTTGAGCCTGTAATATTAGTGCATTTTTATATGTTGCCTCTGAGTACAGCAGGAATTTCCTGTTAAAGCTGATAAGACATTTAATCTGCATATGGATTGTTGTAGATAGGGTGCTCTGAGGTGGCTGACTTGCCCTCAGGCACATGCCCGGCATAAAAAATGGAAATGTGGATGCAAACTACACACTCACCATGTTTTCTGTCTTACTTCTCTTAAATTCTGTGCATGCATAAAGCACAATTGTAAATGATTACATAATGTAAACCAGTGGTTCTCAAACTGTGGGTCACGACCCCACTTTAATGGGGTTGTCAAGGACTGGCATTAGCCTTGCTGGGGCCCAGGGCCAAAGCCAGAGCCCCACTTCCCAGGGTCAAAGCCTAAGGGCTTCAGCCCTGAGTGTGTGTGGGGTGGGGATCTCAGGTTACAGGCCTTCCGCTTGGGGCTGAAGCCCTTGGGATTTGGATTCGGCCCCTCCCACCAAGAGCGGAGGGTCTCTGGCTTTGGCCCTGCCCCTCCTGCCCATGGCGATAGGGCTCGGGTGGGCTCAGGCTTCGGTCCCCCCTCCTGGGGTTGTGTAGCAATTTTTGTTGTCAGAAGGGGGTAGTGGTGCAATGAAGTTTGAGAACCCCCGATGTGAACCATTTAAAGCTGTCAACTTACTTGATATGAGTGTTAACAATTTAAGCTGCCAGTTTACGTTTAACACTTATATCCAGTAAATTGACTGCTTAAATGGTTTAAATTATGTAAACAATTAAAATAATACTTTATTGTGCTAAGGTCAAAGGATAGAATCCTCCTCAGCCCGGCCCAAGAGCACTAGGGGAGCTGCTTCTTTGGCCAGTGTCTCTGCATAATTCTGAAACCACTGGCCATGCTTTTACCCCCATTTCCCACTGTCAAGAGTCATGGTTCTCCTGCTCCGCCTCTCCGTAGCCTGCATCCACTTTACCATGGAATATCGGTGGCTGTGTTGCATTTAGGATCTTCTATGCTCAGAGGGTAGGATGGGGTGGATTTTACTTTGAACAGCAATGTTCATTTTTGTGTAAATCACATTTATACTTAAATTGTGGTTTGGAAATATTCATACATCCAAGTTGTGGTTAAATTGCAAAAGCATTTCACTTCACATCACCCATTCCCTCTCTCTCACACACACACACACACACACACACACACACACACACACACACACACACACACACACACTAAACTGCCTTTTGCTGACAGTGATTACAGGCTGTAACTACTGCCTATTATTAAAGTTGCTTGACATTTCCTATTATAAGCACCTGTTTTCAGTTACTTATAACTTTGCCAAACTGTAATCATTTAGGCCAGGGGTTGGCAACCTTTCAGAAGTGGTGTGCCAAGTCTTCATTTATTCACTCTAATTTAAGGTTTCGCGTGCCAGTAATACATTTTAACATTTTTAAAAGGTCTCTTTCTACAAGTCTTTACATACAACAATAGTTTAGTTATATATTAAAGTAAATAATGTTTTTAAAATGTTTAAGAAGCTTCACTTAAAATTAAATTAAAACACAGAGCTCCCCAGACCAGTGGCCAGGACCCAGGTAGTGTGAGTGCTGTCTGTTACAGCTGTCCCCCTGCTGGATTCTTTTTCAATAGTGGCCGCCCCCCACCCCCGGGCCATGGAACTGACCAAAGTCAGCCTGGCCCTGCTCATGAAAATGGCTTGTACAGACTAACTGGAGCCATTGCTCTGCCTAGGGAGGAGGCTTCTTGCTCCTTTGTTCGGTTCCTTTGTTCAGACCCGGGCTCGGTGTAGGGGTGCTCTGCCCAGGTATGCAAGACCTAAAGTGGCCACATAGCTGAGCATATGAGTCATACCTGTGGCTCAGAACTTGCCCAGGCAGGTCTATGCTTACCTGTAGTTTTCCCTGCTCTCTCCCTCCTCCCCTGTATCCAAAGAAGCCAATCAAAAGTACTGGTGGGAAACTGCCTAAGTTTGCCTTTAAAACCAGACATTTTCTGATCAGACCCCTGGAGAAGTTCTTTGCCTTGCCACCTGGTCTGATCAGCTAGGGGTCTTGGGAGGCCCTCTCCCCGCTCTGGTTTGTTTTTTGAGCGTACCCCCGTTTTAAACTCCCCTCCCACGAACAACGAATTTGTGCCTGAAGATCTCCTGATTATTGTAAGCAAATCGAGTTTTCTCTGCTTGTTGCTGTCCTGGAAAGTGGTAAGGAAAAACCTCTTGCACACTTCCCCTTGTTTTAATGCTGGCTTTCTTTCCCCAGCAGGCAGACTCCTTGGTCTGTATTAGGTTTAGCTTTTAGTCTAGATAAATTGTAATTTCATTTTGCATAGCTGTGGTTAAATTTGCTTTAAAGAATTGTTTGTATTGTGTTCTGTTACTTGCTAACTTGTGTAGTCTTGGTTAAGTTAAATCATAGATAACATTTTACTGTGTTCTGTATAATTGTGGTTAAGGCCTAGGCTACACTTGCAGATGTACAGCGCTGTTAGTTAAACCCGTGTTCGTACAGCTGAGTAGGGAAAGCGCTGCAGCCTGTCCACACTGGCAGCGGCCAGCGCAGTAACTACCACTGACGTGGCTACATTTGCGGCACTTGCAGCTGTATTGGGAGCGGTGCATTATGGGCATTCAGGTAGCTGCAACGTGCTTTTCAAATCGGGGGGGGGTGAGGGGGACTTTGACAGGGAGCGTTTTTGGAAAAAGAGTGGATTTTTGGAATAGCCACAGAGTGTCAGCTCATTATTTCCACACCTCCACATCCCCTGCCTCTCTCTCAATCACTGAAAGCAAACAGCAGGGGCTTTGTTTGTTTTTAAAGAGCAGATAAAAGAGAGGAAACGGAGCCTGTGATCAGCAGCTTAAAGAATGCAGCTCTGAACTCCAACCCGGAAGTGCCGTTTCAAAACAAAGGCAACTTCGGGAGATCATTAACTCCGTTGTTCCTGGCTATACTGAAAGACCAACGTTCCACCCACTTCGCAACAGCTGTTATTCCTCTCGGGGAGGTGGAGTACATGCAGCGCTGTATCTGAGGAGATACAGCGTTGCACGTGCCTTGCAAGTGTAGCCAGTTAATGAGTTACAGCGCTGCCGGCAGTTTTATTACGCTGTAACTCGTAAGTGTAGCCAAGCCCTTAGTCTGTCTTCCCGCTGCCCAAACCCCCCAAGTTTGCCCGTGTCTCCCCCCGAGCTCCCCAGTCTCGTTGCAGTCTCTCTGCTGTTTAAACTTGCAGCCTGTCTGCTCTCTGTGTCTCCCTCAGTTCAAATCTCCCTCTGCGTTTGGTCTCTGCTCCACCACGTGTCTTCCCCCCCCCGCCAAACCTCATTTCTCTACCACTGCCTTTCCAAGCCTCAATTGCATTACTAAAGTCTAGCATAAAAACCCCATTGGTTACTTTCCTTTTCCTCTCTAACACACCTCACATTTTACATTTACACCACTGTGACCCATTTTTACCTAAAGTTATTGGTTATTTAACACATTTTACCCATAACTGTTAGTTGATTATATGCTGCTGTGACACACCCTTTACATAGAAATTGTTAGCTACCTGTTACATTTATACTTCAGTGTTAATTGGTTACCAACTGTATTGTACCCCGCTGTACTGTACCCCACTATTGAAACCCCCTATCCTGTTTACTAAAAGAAACCCCTCCCCAATTGTCTACCTTAACAAACCCCATACCCCTCACTATTGAATTTTCCCTGTTTTTATATTCTCTTAATAAAGTTTATTTTGCACCCCACCCGTGCAGTAATTGTCCCCCAAGATCCCCTACCTGCTGGCAGGGACAAGTGCCACTGAAAATCAGCTTGCGTGCCACCTTTGGCACCCGTGCCATAGGTTGCCTACCCCTGATTTAGGCTCACATTTTCCACGCATAGGAACCAGTGCGGTGCGGGGGAAGAAGGTGTAGTGGGAGGGTAGCCAGATCTGATGAGGAACAGGTATGGGGGAAGAACCTGGACCAGCTGGGCAAAGAGACTAGGACAAGAAGCTGGGGAGGAGGGGTGAAGATTAGACAAAGAGCCTGGGGATGGAAACTTGGATTGCAAGCAAGTGGAGATGAGGAACATGGGTGGTGCCATGGGTGTGTGTGTTTGTGTGTCTGTGACACTGGAGCTCAGGAAGGGGTCAGAGTCAGATTGGAGAGGAGCCAGGAGGAAGAGACTAGAACTAGAAAGTAACAGGACTGGGGACAAAGAGGCAGTGGGAGAGGGAGGGAAGAGTGGTAATGAAATGGGAACTGGGACTAAGGGAGGGAGACAGAGATTTGGATGGCAAATCCAGAGTGGGGAGACTAGACTTGTTGGGCAAGCACACTGGGACTAGGATGAGAAGCCTGAGGAGAAAAAATAGTATCTGATCATATACTTATAGACCAGGGGTCTCAAACACGTGGCCCGTGGGCCGCATACGGCCCGCGGAGCTCTTCCCTGTGGCCCGCCGGGCTCACCGTGCCCCCCCCCCCATTTTATTTTTTTTTACCCCCAGGCAGTTCCCGCCACCAGACAGCTGTTCTGGGGGTAAACAGCGGGAACTGCCTGGGGGTAAAAAAAAATAAAAAATGGAGGGGGGGGCACGGGGAGCTCGGCGGGCCGCAGGGAAGAGCTCCGTGGGCCACATAGGAAGAGCTTTGCGGTTTCTGGGAGGGAGGGGGGAGGAGCGGGAAGCCGTGCACACAGGGGAGGAGGCGGAGAAGGGGTGGCGCCTAATGGAAGGGGTGGAGTGGGGGCTGGGCCGGGGGCAGCGAGGGGGAGGGGTCAGTGATGCAGCCCTCGGGCCAATGCACTAGTCCTCATGCGGCCCTCGTGGTAATTTGAGTTTGAGACCCCTGTTATAGACTGTGTCACAATGCATAGGTACGAGTGAGGGAGAGGGGAAATTAAAGTTGTACTGGCATCCTTCATTCAGGCATTTTCTAACATTTGAATGCTTGACTTTGCAACCTTAAGAATAGTCTTTTGACATAGTCTGTGTGTGTGTAACATGTCTCCCACTAAAAAGGGCTCTGGATTCCAGGACATCTCTCCTAATTTAACAGTGCAGTACTTTCTGTCCATATACTGTCTTTCAGCCAAAAGTCAGAGGCTATGTTGTTGCAGCAGATAGAAACTAGGCCTTTGTTTATCCTCCGTATAAACTTGCTTTGTTGCTGTTCTATTAATTGGCTCATGGTAAACTAATAGATTTGAGACAACTGTCTGGATATCACTGAGCTGCTTTCTCACAACGGTTGGTTTCCTACTAATCCAGCTGAAGAAATGGCTTCAAGAGTCGGATAGGAAAAAAAGTACAAATATTTTCTGCCCAAACAAATTCTGCACGATAGCTGGGTTTACGAGATATACACAGATGGTATATGAACTATCACGGGTTCTTAAACTTTGCCATGACATCCCACCCCATGCTATAAAAATATTTACTCTTCTCCTGAGGTCAGAGAATGGAAGTAATAACATTTCACTTGCCACAGAAAAGTTGTAAGAGAAGACAAAAAAACAAGGAATGGGAGAGAGAATAAAATCGGAAGAGTATTTTAAACATATTTGCAAGGCAGTCTGTATATTGTTCCTGCTTGTTGGGTCATTAACATTCTTAGGACTCAACAAACAAATAAGCATCTATTGAAAAAAACCCAGTATTTACTAAACTACAGAGGTTTTGGTTTCGGTAGAATTTTAAGTGAAAAATTATTCACACTACCCTGTTCTTGCAATTATTGCCTTCCACTGGAGAGGTCACCCTTTCCAGAGAGATCACCCTCACAGAGAAACACTTATTTACTGTATTCCAAGTTTCATGCTAATTTTAAAAGTATTGATCTAAATTTTCAAAAACTGGGCTCCATTTCTGTCTCTAAAAACTGTGGCTGCACATTTGCACTCCCAGTTACTTATGGAATCTAGATCTCCAGGTACCTGATTTTCATGTACTATTAGGTGACAATAATTGAGTGTATATGAAATTGTGAATCTAAAAATGCCCCAAGTTTATTTGCAGCCTCACATAGGGCAGCCCAAGGTAAGCAGAGCTGAAAATCAGGCCCAATAATACAAACAATTTTCCAGATTTACAAGAAGTAATAAATTCCCATTCTTGCGTCCATGTCACCATCTCACATCTTGATGGGAAATCCCAAAGCTAAAAAGTTTTGAGGGCTCCTGTTTCAACCACAGCAGGTGATACATTCTATCCCTTCTGGGAATCCACAGCCCCTACTGTCTCAAGACCCACTTCCCATTTTAACTGCTGCTGCTGGCAGAGTGGTTCTCAGGGACTGACTCAGCAATCATTTCATTGGTCAGGATGTGTTCCTTTTTCTTTGTTGCTACTACCCAGGCTAAGTACATTGGCCATTTTTTAAAGCTGTTCTTTGCTGCTACTATGTCCCCATGGTAGGGACAAACGAGCAAGTACCACCATCTGACAAGAACCAACTTCTGGCCAATTAAATGCCATTAAATGCACTGGTTCCCCGTACGTTGACACACATTAGTTGCTCCAAAATAAGGCCCTCACATAGCATCATCTCGTGCAACACAGGTATCAGTTCAGCATAGCTTTTGGGTACAGAGATGCCAGTGAAGAATATCAATCAGTTATGGATGAATCTATTCTGAGTTTGTTAGCTGGGCAGGTGAGGCAGCATTTGAAACGCATAGTGTTGGCAACTCTTGCAATTTTATCACGAGTCTCATAATATGAACGTTTTTTTAAAGCCTAAACTCCTATTATCATGTGATTATGTGAGAACCTCGGCCTTCATTTAAAAAGAAAGTTAATTTCTAGCTCTCACAGTTGAGGAGGAAAGCATGAAGATGTGACTGATCCAAGTGTACCCAAAAAGCCCAGAAACCAGAAGTAAAAAAAAAAATTATAATCTTTATTTTTAAAGATCTTGTAATTTCTAAGCCAACCTCGTGATTTTTGGCAGCCTGACTCATTATTTTTAAACACCTGGGATTAGCAATACTGTAGTAAGCAGTTTCACCAACTCTCATGATTTTAGCACAAGTCTCATAAAAGTTCATTTTTTCTTTAGAGCCCCAGCTGCTGGAGTCATGTGAATGCATGAAAATCTCAGGTTTTCATTTTTCTAAACCACATTCTTAGCCCTTATGGTTGAGGAGAAAAGCTTGAAAATGTAACCTGAGTGTAATTAAGGCTCAACAACCAGAAGGCAAATATAAGAACTCACAATGTATTTTTTTTTAATATAAACCTTTGACAGTACTGAGAATGTATCATAGCAGTGCAACTTTGGTCATCCCTTAGCTTCAGGCTGCAGCATTTGAGCAAGTGCTAAATGGACATGGCATCAAGGTATCCAAGATAGAAGTCTGTCAAAATTATTAACTATTACCAAAGATAAAAAGCAGTATTTATGATGCACTACGATTTAGCATAATTTAAAAATACAGAATCAAATTGCTAATGACTATCCCCACAGAGCACAGAGACCCTCAGTCAGTGTCCAAAGTAACTCCCTTTCTGAGGTTTGGCTTTACTGGTAACCAGAAGGGAAAAAAAACAACACCCCAGAACATAAAACTCTGCTGATGCTTCCTCCTCAAGCCAGGCTGTTAATATGGTTTCCTTTCAGGACCTCCTCCATTCTAGAACCCTGGTTTTCTCTTACTCAAAGAGAAATATTCCCACAACCTGCACATCCTCGCTGCAGCTAACTGTACTTAGCAACAGAGTCTAGGGTGATTCAACGGAAAAACCCTGCACTCCCCTATACAGTGTCCTATAGGCTACATCTACACTTGGAGCTAGGTGCGATTCCCAGCTCGCATAGAGAGACTTGTGCTAGCACGCTAAAAATAGTAGTGTAGCCATGTCAGCCTAGGCAGTGGCACAGGTTAGCCACCTCAAGTGCAAACCCCTCAAAAAACTCCGTGGAAGCTAGCCCCTGGTGCCACTGCTACTACACTATTTTTAGCATTCTCAGATGAGAGCTACCACAAGCATGTGCGTGAGCAGGGTATCACACACAGACATAGCCCTAGTCTGCCAACTTGTTACACACACCTAGACGTCAAACACTCCTACACACACACCCCCCCCCCCAAAAGTACAGATATTATGAGGGATTGTTTGCAGACTGAAGGACACATGACAGATTGTTTGCATGGGAAAGTTAAGTGAGGGGAAAATATGTTGAATATCTTTGCAAAATAGAATATGTTCTTCAGAATTTTGTACCACTCTCTTTAGTAGCAGCTTGTCTATTACACACAACTTTATAAAATAGTTTTTCAACATGTTAATCTGGTGGAATTATCCTGCTCGAGACAAACCTTGTTGGTGACTGACTATACTTCACAGAGGCTCAAGAACTAAAGTAGATTCCTGGACATCTTATAGAAGTAACAACAAAAAATAGGGAAAATTGCTTGTTGGTGAGCTATTAATCTCTACTGCATACCCATCAAACAGCATTTTTTTGCTCCACAAGATTCTCTAAGAACTGTGTACCCAAAGCACCATGAAATGTACTTGGAAAATCCCATTTACAGTTCTATAGCCTGCAGGAAATTCCAGCCTGAGACCAAAATCCTGTTTTACTTAGTCTGCATATTTTTTGTTCGTGTTTAGCTGACTCATTCTTAAAGAGAAAAAAAACTTTTAGAAACTTTTATGTGTTGAGAGAATTCAAACCCTCCCCCCCCCCCCGCCCAATGTTCCCCATGGTAATCCCTCCCTCTGGAGTTTCAACACACACAGGTTAAAATTCTTGCTGTCAAATATGCAGAAGATAAATACAGCACAAGTACAGTAAAACAATCCAAAACTTTTCCTAGTTGGGTAGATTGAGAGGACATGACAAGACAGACTGTTCACCAGGAAATACTGATTTAATTCAGAATGATTCATCATCTTAAAACTGGCTTGGGAAGTCAGATCTGAAACATTAACAACCAGAGTGAAACCAAGAATGTCGTCACTAGAAGTCAAACATTGAAATCTTGAGAACAAATCTTTGAATAGATTCTAAACCCAAAATTTTTAGCCACAGAAAGTGGACACTATGACAAAAAATGTTTCTTGACACTTGTATTGCAGTCAGTGGTGCAGCTTCTGGGGAGGGAAGATAGTTTAATCAGAAGCTAAGCTATTTTAAAAACACTTTAATTACTAGCTCTTAAAATGGCCATGTAAACTTTTTAAACGTGACTCGGAGGTAATCCATGCAGTGCAGGCTGAGTCTGAGATAGAGAGCCCAAAACAATAACTGTAGGAGAGGCATAAATTTCCAACCATTATCTCTAAGCAGTCTTAACTCTGAACTCTAACTACTGCACCTGGAACAGCCTGCACCTGGAAGCTTATCACTGGTCTGAAGCATTAGATGCACAATTCGTCTTTCATAAACTAATCTGAATAGGGCCCACTTCTGCCATCCTTAATCACACTGAATAGTACCTTACTTCATGAGAAGTCTCATCTCAAAGAAAGATACTACTCCACGTGAGTCAGAGCGTCAGAAACAAGTGGGCTCATAGACCTGGTCTACACTGGGGTGGGGTGGGGGGAGAATTGATCTAAGTTACGCAACTTCAGCTGCAGAAATAACGTAGCTGAAGTCGACGTACTTAGATCTACTCACCACGGTGTCTTCACTGCTGTCAGTGTCGTTCTTCATGTGGGGCCCCGCACCCGCTAAAGCCGGCCCTGCCTGGGCCTCTCGCTCTGGTGGAGTTGATGGGAGAGCACTCGGGGGTTGATTTATCATGTCTAGACTAGATGCGATAAATCGACCCTGCTGGATCGATCGCTGCCTGTCGATCTGGTGGGTGTTATCCCATAGTGATCCCACCTCTCTCTGTCCACCATCCACATTGCAAAATCCTAGATCCAATATTGGTTTAGCTACCTAAAAAGCACAAGTGTTTCCGTGGAAAAAATCCTTTTCATTTTGGGAGGAAAATATTTGTAATTAGAAAATGGTTTTTTTTTTTCATTAATTTAGAGAGATAATACATTTTTTTTAAAAAACCTAACAGTTCTATAATTTCCCTCATTCCTGTCCCCACCCCTCTGCATATCGCAGCATATTATATCTGGCTCGTGTGCAGGGCCTGGAAAGGAGCCAGACAATAGTGGCAGTCTAAGAAAATCTATTCCAAATAGGCTCTCCCTCATGAAAATATGTTACACAGCTGTCCCAGAACTAGGCCAGCAGAGAAATATTCTTTGCAGCATAATATTATTATTAACACCACATTTGTTGTGCATCTATCTCAGGGAAGAAAAGAATCAACCCTGTAAGAATATATTTAACACGATTGGTAACTGGTAATGCACATAATTGTGAGCAAACTGAAAGGCAAATTTTCCAGTGCAAACATTGACTGTGTGGCCTTTTTATTAGACAAGCAAAACTACATTTTAAGGTCCCAACCCTGCAAAGACCTATATTCATGCTTAACTTTGTGCACAGTATGTAGCCCCACTGACTTCAATGGGTCTACTCACAGTGCACAGTCAAGTGTGTGTGAGAGCTATTGAGAACGCATAAAGATATTCATATGTATTACTCTTTGCAGGATCTGGGCCTAATTTTGCAATGTTATTCAAGAACAAATTGATAAAGCACAATGGATAAGATAGCTCAGACAGAGCCTGATCCAACTCCCATTGGAGATAAAGACAATATTTCCACTGACTTCAATGGGAGCTGGATTAAACCCATAATTATTCATTTCCTTTAATTTGTGAACATTTGAAATTGGCATTGTCTTTAACAGGAATACAGAAAGCCTACAGAATCAGACCTGCAGTGGCTTTCCCCACCCACCCACCCACCCCTGTTGGAGAAAGAGGCATTTTTATTCATAAATGTTCAGGCATAGAAGCATCTTTCCTTTAAGGGTTATTTAATAAGATGACTTTTTTTCCAATTAAGCATTTTACATTTGCCTCCTTTCCACATTTCAGTCTTAAACTCGCCCCCCCCAAAGCTTTTAAAATAGTTTGAGCAAATCAGTATTAATTGACAAATAATAAAAACAGCCCATTTAATTAGATAAGGCCCTGATTTCAGGAAAAGTAATGAATAGAGTTCCAGCTGTGGTGGTTTAGCCCCAAATCCTGCAAAGATTTAAACACATACTTACCTTTAAGTATGAGAATTACCCTACTAAAGCCAATGAGACTGTTCTCATGCTTAAAGTTAAGCATGTACTTAAATCTTTGCAGAACTGGGGCCTAACTCTGCAAATATAGTACCATATTTGTTGTATTTTTTCCCCAAGGTTTCTATCAGAAATATTATTTTCAAAATACCGCAGAATTTCACATTTTATCCCACAACCAATTTTTTAATGTTGGAACATTTTAACATGTGAAAGATCTTTTTAAAATAGATTTTGGCCCCAATCCTGCTCCCACTGAAGTCAGTGGGCGTTTTAGTACTCAGGTTTTAATGAAATGCTGAAATACATTGAAATGGTTTTCTTTTAAACTGCAAAACAAGTTAATTCTGCCACCAATTCTCCATCTCATGCTCATACAAATATTCCTTAGTCACATGAATAGTCTCAGTGATGTCAATTGGACTACTATATGAGTGTTTGCAGATTTCAGTCCTTACTTTGTTGAAAACTGTTTTAAACAGTGTATTATATTTTCCAATCTATTTTAGCATTTCAACCAGAATCTGAAATTTTACATAATTTCTCAACAGCTATGTCTAAAAAATATAACTTTCCTTTTGCGACAATTCACTACTGAACTCAATACCCTCATAGGCATTTTTATAAGCATCACAGTATCATAAGGAAAAACATTACAACAATATTCAAAACAATTTTAAACATTTATAACTAAAAGGAAACTAAACATAAAAATATATCAAGAAACTATTTAAATTTATTTTTAATCAAGAACTGTTTGCAGCTTTGAGTGTTCATAATGTTGCACAAATATCCAAGAATCAATAAAAATCACAATAAAACATTTTTATAAGCAAATCATTTTCTTTTAAGAACATTATAATAGGGCCACTCCTTCAGCCCTTATCTTGTGAGTGGTCTCATTGACTTCAGTGAAAAGAGAGTGCTCAGCACTTCCCTGGAGAAGGACTTTATCTCAAGTGCTCAGACCCACAGGAACCAGGGTTTCAGGATTGAGTCCATAGTTTCTTGTGAAGTACCAAGTTAGTTTTTTATGCTTCTCAAATCTGCTCCAAGCTCTATATGGCCGTCCACTAAATACTTTCCAAAAATGAGCCGTGACAGAAGTTTTGCTCAGAAAATGAAACTAGTTCTGGCTTTTGAAAAATTTACACAGTGTAAAAAAAAAACCCCCAAAACCCCCAAAAAACAAATGCCATCTGCCCATGCATTTGCGCAATTTTTTGCCTGAAAGCAAAACTGAATCAAAATGTCTCTGTGTGGCTGAAATAAAACATATTTCAGCAAAGGGGGTGACAAGGGCTAAAATTCAAAGGGTAAATTCTGCTTGTTGCAACTGTAAGCTGAATCTTTCTCTAGTAATCAGTCATTATGGCCAAACTTCAGACCCTGGACACTCAGTATAGTTCTGAAAACCCCAAAGTTTGTTTTCCCAAAACACTAGTATCAACGGGACTACTTGAATATTTAAGGACTACACAAGTGAGTAAGAGTTTCAAGATCAAACTTATTCTCTCCCATGGAAACAACCTAGGAAAGGGATGAAATTACACCAAATTTTTTGCAAAATTTCAGTTAACAGAAATTTCAGTTCTCCATCATTAACAGTGGGGCAGGAGTTGCAGGTCCAGGGGCATGATCCTCCAAATACACAGCTGTTCCAATACTTGTGGGGAAATCCCACTTACCTCAGGAAATTTACAAAGGAGGAGGAAGCCCTGAAGAGCACAGCCTCTTCCTGGTTCCTACCAGGGCCTTCTCTCTCCTCCCTAGCAGCACAGATTCTTCTAATCTCTGCTTCCCTTATACATTTACAGATAATTTTCGGCTAGTATATGTGCACCTCTCATTCCCTCCACTCCTAAACGAGGAGGGGATAACTTGGACGCATTACTTGTCAATCCCTTCTGGGCTAAAAGGCTGCCTTACAGTTAGCTGAGCCACACAGTGATATGCTACAGCACACCCTGCATAAGGACTAATTGATTCAAGGGACTCCGTTAGCATTACTTATCAACAGCAAGGTAAACTGCTAAACTGGGATCCCATTTTTTTTATTCAGTGCTCTGAACTGAGTGGAACCACACTTGTTCTTTGACACAATTTAACTGTTTGTGCTTGTTAATTTTGGCACTACTACACCGATCTCTTTCCTCTACCAAGAACGTAACACTAAGGCTTTTAAAGAGACCAACAAAGACATCCTGGTTACCTGAAATAAGAAGTCTTTCAGTTTGAAATGCCAAAATTACTGTACTAACACATAGATTTTTCATCTCAGTGTTCTCCAATATTTTAGTCTTCAAGAATTTCTGATCCTGTAACATGGCATGCATTTTGAATGTAATAAGAATTCTTATATCTTGTTCATGCATCCACAACTAAATTTCTATAAAAAGAAAAAAAAAAAAGTACCTCCTCATATTCCAGTCACCTTGCAAATCAAAAGCATATTGTGGTGTTTTCTTGAAGTCGGTCTAATAAAGGAAATTAAAATCAGCCTTGCTAAATCTCACCCTCCCAAGTCACATAACTTTTACTTATGAGACAGTAATAACACTACTTTTTTCATTAATGTGGTCAAATTGGGAGTAACTTTTGTGCTTGGACTCTCATTTTCAGGATGATTTTACAAGGCTGGATTAAATGGACAGATGTCATTTAATAAATACACTCTGTTCTCTTTCCAAAAATATGACAGGCAGCTGTGTGAAAGAAAATTATAGAAAGATTTGTCCAGTGAATATTTTGCCAGACACAGAACACTGTAAATGTTTGACAAATTCCATAGTGAATTCTGATGGGGTCACTTTTTTTTCTTAGTCATTAAAAGCAACACTTTAAAATTAGCTCTGCAAATAACCTTTCTTTGACAGTTACTCCATGTCCTTCATATAAATAATAGGTTTTACCTCAGGAATTGAAATCTGCTGTGGTCTAAGGTCTAGAACCTGTTATATTCGGGACCAGTTTCAACAAGTCCCTGCTGGTCCAGAGGGACAAGTGACAATGTTAAAGTTGGTGACCGCATAGTAAGAGGGGACATGTTAATCAAGTTGCTTAATACACTAGTGAAAAGTGCTTAGATTGTGTGGTGATGAGCTTGGTATAAGAACCTATAGAAAATAGAATAGAATAGAGAAGGTGAGTCAAGCACTTCTATTTAACATTTCACATAATACAGAAGTAAGGGGCCTTCCAATGAAAATGAAAGGCAACAAATTTTAATTTTAAAAACTGTCATTGAGCTTTTATAGTTTCTCTAAAAGAAAAACATTTCTTTAAGAAAGCGGCAAACTGTGCATCAGTCTTTCACAATTTAGTAGGAAAAATAAATATGACAGAGGTACAAATTTTAACTTTAACTTGAGCTACTTGTTAATTTTTGGTTTAAAAAAAATCTCGTGAGAACTTAAAAAAAAAAGAAAAGTGTCCCCTGCACTTGGAAGGTCTGCATTTCAGCTCCAATAAGGGTAGTCTTGGGTCAGGGATCAGACAGAAAAAAAAAAAGTGATTCTGGTACCTTAAGGATTCTAAGACAATGAAGTTGATTTATGCAAACAGACCTTTCCCTTATATAAAGTTATAACCTTTGACTTACACAATCCCACTGTAAATAAACCACTGATACCTCTTATCATAGCTATGCACGCAATGCTTTGTTTAGAACAGACAGCATAGAATTTGGCCCTGCATCAAATGTCACTTAAAGATCATTTAATTTATAATATATTGTGAGATTAAGATAAATGCCTTGCAGCTAAACAAGGTTACACCTTGTTTAATTATAAGATGTAGTAAGTTTACTGTTTGCTATTCCTCTTTCTAAGCTTTAACTTCAGAGATATCTTACACACCAAGTGGAGGAAAGGGGAAGCTGAATTTACCTACATACTTAAACTGGAATTTCAAATTTGAACCTTTATAGCCATCCAAAGATTTGAATTACAGCTTCTAGTTTTTGGGGCTTCACATTATTTTCTATGCCTAAACACCTATATCCCTTACTATATGGTTACCCACCCAAATCTGAAGGAAATCTGAAGTCTTCAAAACCTGAACTTTGAAGAAATATACTAAAGGACTTTGATTACTATGACATGGTAGCAAGCTATATTGTTAGGATTGTCCACTTATTCTTACCACAAAACCTGATGTTCCTGTTCTGGTAGGGTAGGCTCTAGATTATCTCCACAAATACCTGCGGTAGTACTCAGTGTAGTTATACCAGCACACTGTGACCCGTCTGTCCCGGCATTAGTCCATTTAAAGGAGTGAGCAATATGCACTCCATACTAACATGGTCAACTACCTTCTTTTAATTATTTACAAAAAAGGTTTTTTGGAGGAGAATTACAAATAAACCCCATGAACAACAATGAGACTAGAAACATAAAACAGAGGTCAAGTATTAGGAAATTCAGAAAGCAGCAGAAGCAGGCACAGCTGAATATGCTAAGTTTTAAACCACTCACTACTGTCATTTAACTTTAAAAAAAAAAACAACAACACAACTGCCTTGACAATATTGCCAACACAAAAAATAAAGGGCCAAATTCAGCTTCAAGGTGACTCCATTAATCTTAGCTGTTTTACAGCAAAGCAAGCTGGCCCCTAGTTTAAAAACCTAAGGGCATGGCTACACTTGCGGTAGAGTGCTTTGAGTTAAAACAGCCTTCGGAGAGCGCACTAGGGAAAGCACTGCAGTCTGTCCACACTGACAGCTGCAAGCACACTGGTGTAGCCACATTTGCGGCACTTGCAGTGGCATTGCGAGAGATGCATTATGGGCAGCTATCCCACAGAGCATCTCTTCCCATTCTGGGGCTGTGGCTTGTGGGAAGGGGTGGGGGTGCAGGGCATTCTGGGTCCTGTTCCAACGTCCCGTGATGCATTGGTTCGCATCTCAGCAATCTCTGTGCTTCTGTCCACATTTGCCACCAACTTTCAACGTTTTTTGTGCCGCGCGCTCTGTCTTCCCTTGCAGTCTGCGGGAATGGAGCCCAAAGTGATGAGGAATATGCTGACAAGTCTCGCCAGCACGTCATGTTTGGCAGTCGAGTTACTCCTTAAGATCCAAACTGACAGTGAGGACTCCAATGATGATATCGACTCGAGTAATGCATACGACACAATTTCTTGTGGCATTCACAGACATGCTCACCACCATGGAATGCCGCTTTTGGGCTCAGGAAACAAGCACTGAATGGTGAGATCACATCGTCATGCAAGTCTGGGATGACGAGCAGTGGCTGCAAAACGTTCAGATGAGAAAAGTCACTTTCATGGGACTGTGTGAGGAGTTCGTCCCCACCCTGGGGCGCAAGGACATTAGATTGAGAGCTGCCCTGATGGTGGTGAAGCGGGTGGCTATTGCAGTCTGGAAGCTGGCAACTCCAGACAGCTACCGATAGGTAGCTAACCACTTTGGAGTGGGAAAGCCGACCGTGGGAATCGTGTTGATGCAAGTTTGCAGGGCCATTAATCGCATCCTGCTCAGAAGAACTGTGACTCTGGGTAACCTGCATGACATTGTGGCTGGCTTTGCACAAATGGGTTTCCCTAACTGCGGACGGGTGATAGATGGGATGCATATTCCAATTCTGGCACCAGCCCACCTATCCTCTGGGTATGTTAATCGGAAGGGGTATTTCTCTATGGTTCTCCGGGCGCTTGTGGATCACTGTGAGCATTTCATTGACATTAACGCAGGCTGGCCCGGAAAGACGCACGCATCTTTTGGAGCACTGGCCTGTTCAGGAAGCTGCAAGCCGGGACTTTTTTCCTAGACCAGAAGATCACCGTAGGGGAAGTTGAAATGCCCATTGTGATCCTTGGAGACCCTGCCTACCCTTTAATGCCGTGGCTCATGAAACCCTACACAGGAAGACTTGACAACAGCAAGGAGTGGTTCAACAGGTTGAGCAGGTGCAGAATGACTGTGGAGTGTGCTTTTGGCCATTTAAAGGGCTGCTGGCACTCTCTGTACGGGAAGCTGGACTTGGCCGATGACAGCATCCCCGCGGTTATATCCGCATGCTGTTCCCTCCATAACATTTGTGAAAGGAAGGGGGAAAGATTCACTCAGGCATGGAACTCGGAGGTTCAGCACCTGGAGGCTGAATTTGCACAGCCAGAGAGCAGGACTATTAGAGGGGCCCAGCTTGGGGCTGCAAGGATTAGGGATGCCTTGAGGGAGCAATTTGAGGCTGAAAGCCACTAGTAATGTCTGGTGCCCTGCACGGGAGTGAAGTGCAGTGGTTCCAATGTTGGTACGAATCTGTGTTTGCTACGCTGACTTGCAGTGCCCGTTGCTTTCCTGGGTTAAGATATCTTTTACTTTATGCAATAATAAAGAATCTTTTCAAAGCCAAAAAATCCATTGAAAAGAAACACAACTGCTTGGGAAACAGAGCAAAGGGGTTGGGTGGGGAACGGTACAATCACAGATTTGCGTATGTCCTGTTATCATACTCAGCCTCCCTGTCTGGAGTGCTGTGCAATGAGTGCTGCACTTCAGGCTGGCTATAATGCATGGTGATGGGGGTTGAGTGCAGCGGGTAACGGTCATAGTTTTCAGGGCTGGGTGGTGAAGCTACAGGTGTTGGAGGCAGCTGGGGGCTGTAAGAACTCGGATGTTGGGGAAAGTGGTTTGGACGTGACATGGGGGCACAAGGGAAAGAGTTTTGGGACAAGGGCTGGGGGGGGAGGGCGCACGGTAGTGCTCCGCCTGCATAGCTACGAGCGCCTGGATCGAGTCTGCTTGGTGCTCCATTATGCTTATCAGCCGATCCGTGCTTTGCTGCCAGAGCACCGCGCTTTTGTGCCGGTGCTCCGCATTCTGCTGGCGGATCCTCCTTTCACTCTCCCTCCGCTCCTGCGCTTTTAGATTCTCGTTAAGTGACTGCTGCATTACTTCATGCAGCATGTCTTCTTTGCTTCTACGTGGCCTCTTCCTGATTCTTTGCAGTCTCTCGGCCAGTGATAACACAGACAGCTGAGATCCAAGGTTGCATCTGTAGAGGCAAAATGCAACGCTTAACAGAGGCAGCATTGTTCACACCAAACAGAGCAATAATTCCCCCGTACTTAAGGAGGGCAAGCACAGTCTACACAATAGCGTAATTTGCCCGTCCCAAAGTGAGTGCACATAACCTACGGGAGCCCAAAAATGGTGAGCAAGCACAGGGTCAAGGGGGACTGATTGTTTCATGGCTGTATTGTCCTCTGGGTTTTTGTGCCTTGGGAGCCAACAGCTGCAGGGGTCATACTCAACACTGTCCCCACATTTTCCACAGGAGTTCATCCTGGAAGATATCTCGCTGATGAGGGTGATGTGGGAAGCAAGGGAGGGTCTTCTACTACAATGCGGCTTCTTCCCTGGCCCATATGCAGCTTGTCTGTGTGCAGCAATGGTCCCCCTGCCCCTCATGGCACAGAGGCGCGGACATGTTAGCCTGACTGGGACAAGGACCACAGTGGCTCTCCCAATAAACCTGCACAAGCGCATTGCCCAACTTCTGGATGAGACCTTTGAAGAGGTTACTAAGACCGATTACGCATCTAGGCATGCATGCAGCCCTAACCCTCCTCACCCCAAGAGCCTGCACCAAATAACTTCCTTCCCAAAATAAAAGCCACTTACCAGGAACCTACTCTAGTCTTTGTCCTTCCCCGAGCACTGGCCGCCGCGACTGGCTACCTTCCTCCTGGCTCGAGAACAGCTCCTGGCTGCATGCATCTAGGGATTCCACTGTCTTCCTCCGCCTCAGCACCCTCGCTCCCGCTTTCCTCCTCCTCCTCCTGCCTTGTTGGACTGGGCTCTGAAGTGTCCATGGTGGTCCTCGGAGTGGAGGTGGGGTCACCCCCAAGTATTGCATCCAGTTCTTTGTAGAAATGTCAGGTCGCAGGGGCACCACCGGAGCAGCGGTTTGCCTTGCGGGCTTTGCGGTAGGCATTCCACAGCTCCTTCACTTCAACCCTGCATTGCACTGCGTCCCAGTCATGGCCCCTTTCCATCATGTCCCTTGATATCTGCCCAAAGGTATCGTATTTCCTATGGCTGGAGAGCAGCTGGGACTGGACAGCTTCCTCCTCCCAAACACTGATGAGGTCCAGCAACCCACCATTGCTCCATACTGGGAATCGCCTGGCACATGGAGGCATGGTCACCTGGAAAGATGTGCTGAGAGCACTCCATGCCTGTCGAATAGGAAGGGGATTTTCAAAGTTCTCAGAGAATTTAAAGGGCGGGTCTGACGGTTGGTCACCTGAGGGCAGGGCAGTAGAGTTCAAACTGATGACCAGAGTGGCTAGAACAGGCATTGTGGGACACTTCTGGAGGCCGATCAGAGCTCATTAACAAGACCAGGGCATCCACACTGGCGCCGCAGTGCTCCACCAGGGGTGCATCAAACGTTATTCCACTCGCTGAGGTGGAGTACCAGGAGCGTTCTAGCCGCAGAGACAGAGCGCTCTATGTGCCTTGCCAGTGTGGATGCGTCGTGAGTTAGAGCGCAAATGGCTGCTTTAATGCCCTTTAACTCGCAAGTGGAGCCATGCCCTAACTGTGCAGGCGAGATATGAACTCCACATTGTGGTAAATAGCAGGTCTGAATCTTTTTCAAAGGCTGAATTCAGACTCTCCTGGAAGCAGATGCGCCGCCTTGTTAGTCAATACATAAAAGTAGCCTTGTCACTGGTTCTGGATGGCAGCCACTCATCCACTCTGTCTGGCAGTTAGATTCTGCACTAGTAAAGTATGGCTGGAGCAGGGATGGGGAGAGAAACAGAAAAAAGGTTTAAAAAGCAGAAAGGGGGAGGAATGTCATTACAGGGGCAGCCAATAGCTATTCCTGTATTCAGGTTGCCTAACACTTTCCATTATAAATAGATTCGTGCAACTTTTTTTTCAAGAAGTTCTAACACTTTCATTGTTTGTAGCAGGTCTTTGAAATTTGTCAGGGGAAAAACTATGGGGCTAAAGATGTACCTATCACTTGCCCCAAGAACAAGTGTCCAGATTTGTCCAGTTTTGGGTGAGTTAAAAACTTTCAAAAATAAACGATTTCCCTTCTCTCTCACGCATTCCTCAGGCAAACAGTGACAGCCTGCCAGAATAACTGAACGTGACCATTCTAATGAGCCAAGCTCACACTGCCACCTGAGCAGCTGCAGCAGACACTGCCTTGGGAATCCTGGAAACCCAAAGAGCAGCTGCTGCAGCAGCAGTTGAGTGGGGAGAGCGGGGCTGGGTTCCTTCCTCCGTACCCAGCGCTTTACACCCATCCAGGATCTGACACATGGTCCCAGTGGCCCATTTCCCACCTCTGGAAGCACAACATGGGGGCAGGATCCATGAAAAGAACCCATTTGACTCGGCACATATAAAAAAAAACCTTAAGAAATTAGATACAAAAAGAGTTAAAAGAACGTTATTTAGGTTGGCAAGTCAAACACTCAGAAATTATGGTTGCCTGGGCAAACTTCATTAAGCTCCCTGGAGCATATGCATCATGACAGTGTAACTCATTCAGTGGTCAAAATGGATGAACAATGGGACAAATTAAGTTGCTCATGAAGTCTTAAATGTAGCATTTCCTAAATTCCAACTGCTTGACTTTGCAACCTTAATGTTCTGGGGTGATTTTTTTATTATTATTATTATTTTAAATGTAATTTCTGTTTAAAATGCTTGGGTTTATACACTTGCTCTTTGGTATTTTAGGTTTATGAACAAGAAGCAGATTCTTTTTTGACCTTCATATCATCATCTCTGGGAATAGAGTTGAGAGATGAGCAATCTGAACACATCAACTATTATCAGAGCAGTTATGATTTTCAGTTTTCTTTTTATTATTTGCAGCAGTTGTATCAAGTTGTTATTCTAGGCTCTTTTTTCTCTAAAAAAACCCCAGAAGCAGGTAAATGAAGTCTATGTACTTCAATGGAAAGAGGCAGGGCCTGATCCTGCTAACTGCCCTCCACTCCTGTTGATTTCAGTGCTGAGTGAGGGAGGTTCAGCATGCCAATAGATTGGTCCATCTTTAATCATAGCACTATGTATTATTTTCAAACAAACTATTATTCCAAAGCTATATCTGTTTGGAAGCATATTTGTGGTTAGATGATTAACTTTTTTATGACAACATTCAGGTAAGCAATCAAATCAAAACTACTAGAGAGATCAGAAGAAAATATGATATAATGGTTAACCAAACTATTAGTATGCGATTTTCCTACGTAGAGTGACAGAGCAGATTTCTAGAGAGACAAGATGGGTGAGTTAATATTTTTTATTGGACCAATATCCTGGGATCAACATGGGTACAACTACACTGTATAGAGCAGATTTCTGTCAATCTACCATTTGTTTCCTCAATCATAACTCAGTTTGAAATACAGGAATATTTTACTTCTTTTGTGAAGTGTGAAATTGCCCTGGTCATTTTCAGCATATGGTCTGAACATTAATCTGCATTTTACTCTACATGTGCCCCATCTTTTCCTTAGGTATAGCAAAGGTGCACTCTATGCCTCTTGAAGCCTTGGAATGGATTTCATCCTATTAACTTGTAAAAGTTGCTATTTCCATACAAAAGAAGAATACATATGCCTTTTCTCAATTAAAACAAATTACTTTTAAAAGTACAAGCTAAGCCTGTTGCATTGCTAAGATTATTACATTTGTTTCCATGTTGTATTTTAATCTCTTTGATTTTATTACACTATAATAATATATTGTAAATAACCATTACAGCATTGGTACCCTGAACAGTTTGAATTCTACTCAGAAGGGGCCCAGACTGTACAACTCTTGCTTACATTAAGAACCACGGATTTCAATGGGAGCTATTTATGGAATAAGATATCAATTTAGCCTGCGTCAGGTTACAAAATCTGGCCCTATATAGGGATATTCTCCTATATCTAGCTTTAGGATTGAACTTCGCTCTCTGGAATAGGAACAATAATTTAAAAAAGAGAATAATTTAATTAAATGGAATTAACCTCAATTGGACTACACTATCATATTGAGAGAAGAATTAGCCCTTTGTGTTTAAAAATCAGAATTGTTCACCAAGCACAGCTGAAGCCCCATCTTTGTGCCATATCCTACCCTTATTTCACAGGCAGAATTCCCAATGAACTCAATGGAAATTTTTCCCAAAACTCAAGTGCAGATAAGGGGCAAATCTGTATTCAAAAGGAGTCAAATCCTTCTACTGAAATGGATGACAGTTTTGCCGTTGACTTTAATAAAACCAGCATCTGACCCAATATCATCATTGCCTGATACTACTTTGTTCCTCAAAACATAAACCAAAACTGCAGAGGTCAGCTAACAGATGAGAAAGGAAAATTCTTATTGGAAACCATTAAGATGCTTTAGATCAAGAAGAATAAACAAAAACAGACCCCTAACTTTGGATATATTTCAGATGTACAGACTATGAATAAAAGTACAGTCTTTCCCTCCAGCTACACTCATCTTGATTTACTTGGAGAAAAGGTGATTCTGTTAAGTCTAATTGGAGTGGGTCAATGTAGGAAAACTGGGTGTACCTGTGGGCTTCCTGAGCCTTACCCATAATTCAGGTAGAAGCTCTAATGGCCTCATTCTGGAAGCTCCAAGAGAGAGTTCCCTTCTCATCTCCAGAACAGTAAACATGCTGGTTGAGGAAGCAAGTTATATTCTGAGTCTTGACTAGTTTAAACTCTGGGTATAGAAGGTTTTTTTTAAACAATCATCCAATATAGCATTTGGATCTGCTAAAATAAGTAAATGAAACTTGTTATTTTCCTCAAGGTAGATGGTTAAAAAGAAACCTGATCAAAAGGGATACTTATTATGATGGAGTTTCTATAGACAAATTTAAAGATATATGTTAATTTTTTGCATCTTTTTGGACAACTCATTTTGGTCAATTCTTGCAGTAAATATTTTCCCATGAGGAATGTTATTTTGGATTTTATTTTATTTTTAGTTTGGCTGCTTAAGATATTAACACAGGAACAGCCCTGCAACCATGTTTGAAATTTTAAAAGCTCTTTTTCTGACTGCATCACTGTTACATATAGAACCTTTATCAGCCAATTCCAATGCTTCACTATTTCAAAGATGAATCAGAAAAACATTCCAGATCGTATATTTTCTATTCCAATTCATAGCTTAGAGCAGATTCAAACTTTATTTGCTGGGTCCCCTGTGAAAATATTTCAGTCTGTGACAACCTCCCCATCCCCAAAACAAAAAGTGATAGCAAATTACATAGAAGCATACACATGGTATTGCCACCCTTACTTATGTGCTGCTGCTGGCGACGGCACTGCCTATAGAGCTGGGCAGCTGGAGAATGGCAGCTGTTGTACCCACCCCTCCAAATCCTCTTCTCCCCGGCAATATTTTTTGTGATCTCGCAACCCCCTTACAATAGCCTTGCTATCCCCTTGGGTCAGGACTCCCAGTTTGAGAAACACTGGCTTAGAGGATGAAGATGAGCAAGAGAGTAATGAAGATTATGAAATAACTGCTTTAACAAAATAGTCCCCAAATAGCTCTAATGCTTACTGGAGGGAGTGCATGGGGAAGGAGTACATTCTTAAACATCTTATGGAACTGCCCAAAGTAAGTAAATGTTGGTTGCATGCTTTAGATCAGTGTTTTTCAAACCGTGGGTCATGACCCAGTCCTGGGTTGCGGCATGTAAGGCATTGGGTCACCTTGCTCTGGTCAGCATTGCCGACCGGGACATTAAAAGTCCCGTTGGCAGTGCTGCCCAGCTAAGGCAGGCTAGTGCCCACCTGTTCCGACACCACGCTGTGCCCCGGAAGCAGCCAGTAGCAGGTCCGGCTTCTAGGCAGGGGGGCTATGGGGCTCTGCGCACTGCCCCTGTCCCAAGCATGGGCTCCACACTCCCATTGGCCGGAAACCTGCCAATAGAAGCTGGGGTGTGTGCACCTGCGGGCGAGAGTCACGCAAAGCCACTTGTGCACCTCTGCCTAAAAGCGGGATTCGCTGCTGGCCACTTCCAGGATGCAGTGCAGTCCACGGTGCTGGGACAGGCAGGAACCTGCCTCTACACCCCAGCTGAGCTGCTGACCGGGAGCCGCCAGAGGTAAGTTTGAGCCCCAACCTCGTGCCCCAACCCCCTGCCCCAGCCCTGAGCACCCTCCAAACCCGTAACCTCTTCTTGCACCCCATACCCCTCATCCCCAGCCCTACCCCAGAGCCCTGACCCCCTCCCGCACCCCAACACCTGCCCCAGCCAGGAGCCTCCTCCCACACCCTGAACTCCTCATTCCTGGACCCACCCTGCAGCCCTCACCCCTGCACCCTAACCCTCTGCCCCGGCCCTGAGCCCCTCCCACAACCTAAACCCCTCATCCCCAGCTCCATTGTGTTGCAGGCATCAATTTTCTTCAACTGGGTCCCCAGGGGAAAAAAAGTTTGAAAACCACTCCTTTAGATTTAGGCAGTTAAGTACTTAACTTCTTTTAGGCTCCTTTGAAAATCCCATGCTTAATCAACAGGATTTCTAGCACCCTTTGACCCTTCTTGGGGTATTACTGGGCACCCTTCACTGAGAAGCCTATTGGTTACAAAATAACACATACAATCCCTAGAGCTGGTAAAAAACCTAGGATTTCTGTCTAGTGAACATTTCTGAAAAAATGTCTCCCTCTTTTCATCAGAAAATTTCACAACTTCACTTCGCTTAACCACCTCTACTAATATCACACCTATAAGTCGCAGCAATGTGCTTGCTGGCAGAATACTAAAATGCATCTCCAGACATAGTTGTCTAGTTCAGAAGGATGTAAGACAAAGAAAATATGGGGGTGAGTGAGAAGAGAAATTTACTGATTTTAAAAGAAAACAAGAAACAGAAGCAGGTCAAGCCATGTCTTTACAGCATGGTTACTATTTGTAGAATCAGAATAAAATGATTTTAAGGTGGGGGGGACAACATGAAATCAGATCATTTTTATAAGCTCAAAAACTGTTAAGAGAGCACTACAGTTGCCAACTAAACCACCCAAAGGTTAAGAAATCCCAGAATGTCCCCCTTCTGTGTATGCAATATAAATACAGTTTTTAATTACATGAGTCATAGATTCTAAGGCGAGAAAGGACTATTGTGATCATCTAGTATGATCTCCTGTACAGCACAGGCTATAGAACTTCCCTAAAATAATTCCTAGAACATTATTTTAGTAAAACATCCAATCTTGATTTTAAAATGGTCAGTGATAGAGAATCCACCACGACTTTTTGGTAAATGGTTCTAGTGGTTAATTACTCTCACTGTTAAAAAGTACACCTTATTTCTAGTCTGAATTTGTCTAGCATCAACTTCCAGCCAATATCTAACTTTAGTAACATCTGTTTAACATCCTCCAGAGATACAAGTGGAATGGAAAGAGTGTTATCACTATATGATGAGATTGCATCATCTGGATTTTACCCAAATACAGAACAGAAATGTGTTGAATACTTCCTCTTTTCTGCATTATTGATAATTCTACCATTTCCATGTAGTATAGAACCAATATCATTATCAGAATTCTTTCTGTCCCTAATATATTTAAAAAACTCCTTCTGATTGTCCTTACCTCTTTCTAGCCATGGATATCTCCTTGTGTTGGTTGGCTTCCCTTATCACTTTTCTACAGTTCCTATCTTCTGATTTATATTCACTATTATCAACTTTCCCTTTTATTCCACATTACTTTTTTATTTTACAGCTGTCTTCAATTCACTTCCCCTCTAAACCAGGTTGATTTTTTTTTAACCAGCTGTTATCCTTGATTGTAGGGTTGTGGCTTTTTGAGCATCAAGATATTCTTAAATAATTCCCAATTATCATGCACATTTTTCTGATTAAATTCTTCCCCCTAACTGATTTGGCTTATAATTGTTTTCAACTTCATGAAATTGGCCCAATTAAGGCACTAAGGGTACGTCTATACTTACCCACTGCGTCGGAGGAGTCCAATCGATCTTCTGGGTTCGATTTATCGCGTCTTGTCTAGACGCGATAAATCAAACCAGGAAGTGCTCCCCCATCGACGCCGGTAATCCTGCTCCATGAACGGAGCAGGCGGAGTCGACGGGGGAGCCTGCGCGCCGCCGTGTGGACCAGCGGTGAGTACTTTGAAGTTCGAAATAAGATGCTTCGACTTCAGCTACGTTATTCACGTAGCTGAAGTCGCGTATCTTAGTTCAAACTTGGGGGGTAGTGTGGACCAGCCCTAAGAATATGTAATTACTTGTCTGGACTTTATTTTACTTGCACATTATAAATGTGATCAAGTCACGATTACTTGTACCTAAGCTACCATTAACTTTTAGTGCTGTGATCAGTTCCTTTTTATCAATCATTTAGAACAAGGTCTAATATAAAATTCCCCCATGTCGGTGTAACACTTTTTCAGGTAGTAAATTGTCATAAAAACATATGAATGGCCTTCTAGCCCAGTATCCTGTCTTCCAACAGTGGCCAGTGCCAGACACTTCAGAGTGAATGAATAGGGCAGTGATCCACCCCAGTCATCCAGTCCCAGCTTCTGGCATTTAGAGGTTTAGGTACACTCAGAGCATAGGGTTGCATCCCTGACAATCTTGGCTAATATCCATGGATGAACCTATCCTCCATGAACTTATCTAAATTCTTTTTTTGAACCAAGTTACATTTTTGGCCTTCATAACTTCCCCTGGGAATGAGGTGAACAGGTGAACTGTGCATTGTATAAAGTATAAGTACTTCCTCATCTTTATTTTAAAGTCACTTCCTATTGATTTCATTGGATGACCCCTGGTACTCGTGGTATGTGAAGGGGTAAATAACACTCCCCTGTTCACTTTCTCCACACCATTCATGATTTAATAGATCTCTGTCATATCACCTCTTAGTCGTCTTTTTTCTAAGCTGAACAATTCCAGTCTTTTTAATATCTCCTCAAATGGAAGTTATTCCATACCCCTAAATAGTTTTGTTGCCCTTCTCTGTACCTTTTCCAATTCTAATATATATTTTATTTTTTTAAATATGGCAATCAGAACTGCATGCAGTATTCAAGGTATGGTGTGCCATGGATTATATAGTGGTATTATGACATTTTCTGTCTTATCTATCGCTTTGCTAATGGTTCCTAACATTGTGTTGGGGTTGTGTTTTGGTTTTTTTTTATTGCCGCTGCACATTAAGCAGATGTTTTCAGAGAACTATCCATAATGACTCCAAGATCTCTTTCTTGAGTGGTAACAACTAATCTAGACCCCATTATATATTGTAAGTATAATTTGGGATAATGTTTTTCAGTGTACGTTACTTTGCATTTATCAACATTGAATTTCATCTGCCATTTTGTTGCCCAGTCACCCAGATTAGTGAGATCCCTCTGTAACTCTTCACAGACTGCTTTGGACTTAACTATCTTGGGCAATTCTGCCACCTGACTGTTCACTCCATGTCTAGATCACTTATGAATATGTTGAACACCACAGGTCCCAGTACAGATCCTTGGGGGACTCTGCTATTTACCTCTCTCCATTGTGAAAACTGACCATTTATTCTTACCTTTTGTTTCCTATCTTTTAAAACAGTTACTTATCCAGAAGAGGAGCCTCCCTTTTATCCCATGATTGCACACTGTGCTTAAGAGCCATTGATATGGGACCTTGTCAAAGGCTTTCTAAAAGTCCAACTACACTATATCCACTGGATCACCCTTCTCCACATGCTTGTTGACTCTCTCCAAGATTTCTAATAGATTGGGAAGGAATGTTTTCCCTTTACAAAAACCGTATTGACTCTTCCCCGACATATCATGTTCACCTATGTGTCAGATAATTCTATATTTTCAACCAGTTCGACTACTACTTAAGTTAGATTTATTGGCCTGTAATTGCCAGGATCGACTCTGGAGCCTTCTTTAAAAGTCACCATCACATTAGCTTCTGACTGGAGAATAGCTAATTTAAATGATAGGTTACAAACCACAGTTAGTAGTTCTGCAATTTCATATTTGACTTGCTTCAGAACTCTTGGGTGAATACCACCTGTTCCTGATGACTATTACTGTTTAATTTATCAATTTGTTCCAAAGCCTTCTCTATGGACACCTCAATCTTGGGCAGTTCCTCAGATTTTTCACCAAAAAGAATGGCTCAGGTGTGGGAATATCCCTCACATTCTCTGGAGTGAAGACTGATGCAAATAATTAATTTAGCTTCTCTGCAATGGCTTTGTTTTCTTTGACTGCTCCTTTAGCACCTCAATCGTTAAGTGGCCCCACTGACTGCTTGGCAGGCTTCTTGCTTCCAATGTACTTAAAAAAAAATAAAAAATTGCTGCTGGTTTTTTTGTCTTTTACAAGTTGCTCTTCAAATTATTATTTTTTTTTGCCTGCCTAATTATACTTTTTACACTTGCCTTGCCAGAGCTTATGCTCCTCTCTATTTTCCTCAGTAGGATTTTACTTCCAATTTTTAAAGAATGTCTTTTTGTCTCTAACCACCTCTCTTACTCTGTTGTAGCTTTCTTTTTGGTCCTCTTACTTTTTCGTGTTTTTTTTTTTAATTTGGGGGTATACATATTTTCCATGCAGTCTGCAGGCATTTCTCTCGTGACTATTCCTTTTAATTTCTGTTTAACTAGCTTCTTCATTTTTGCATAGTTCCCTTTTTGAAGTCAAATGCTACTGTGGGTTTCCCTTTGGTATTTTTCCCTCCCTACACGGTTGTGAAATTTAATTATTATTGTTGCTATTACTGAGCGGCTCAACTATATTCAGCTCTTGGACCAGACCCTGTGATCCACTTAGGACTAAATCAAGAATTGCCTCTCTCCTTATGAGTTCCAGGGCTAGCTGCTCCATGAATCAGCCATTAATAATGTGTAGACATTTTATCCTGAGGCAACGTACCCAGTCAATGTGGGGATTGTTCAAAAATCATGGTTATTATTGAGTTTTCTGTTTCTGTAGCCTCTCTAATCTTCCTGAGCATTTCACAAGCACCGTCACCATCCTGATAAAGTGGTCAGTAGTATATTCCTATTGCTACACTCTAATTATTCAAGCATGGATTTTCAATCCATGAAGATGTTATGGTACTGTTTGATTCATTTAAGATTTTTACTATATTTGACTCTGCTTTCTTTTACATATAGTGCCATTCCCCCTCCAGTGCCACCTACTGTCATTCCTATATATTTTGTACCCTGGTGTTACCATATCCTATTGATTACCATCATTCCACCAAGTTTCTGTGATGCCTATTATATCAATATCCTCATTTAATACCTGGCACTCAATTTCACCAATCTTCGAAATTAGACTTCTAGCATTTGTATATATGTACTTATAAAATTTGTCAGTATTTAGTTGTCTGCCTTCATATGATATAACTGAATGGGACTCTTTCATTTGACTGTTTCTCTTCATTTCCTACCTGTACTTTATCAGTGTCTCTCCTCTCTTCTCCTCTTTGAGGATGTAGAGTATCCCCTGTAATAAATCCTCCCCTGAGGATCTCTCTCCCCAAACAGTGTGCTTCTCCACAACTCTCTGCTTTCACCCAGCCCTTAGTTTAAAAATACCTTTCTGATCTTTTAAATTTTATATGCCAGCAATCCAGTTCCAATTTGGTTTAGGTTGGAGCTCATCCTTCTTGTATAGGCTCCTCCTATCCCATTGCCTAATAAACCAAATCCTTCCCCCTGCCACTATCGTCTCCTCTACTCTTTGGGACCCTGCAGTTCTGCCTAACTGGCCCTGTACATGGAACTGGAAATAGTTCAGACAATGTTACCATGGAAGGTCTTGAATTTTAATCTCTTACCTCGCTGACTAAATTTGACCTCCAGGCTTCTTTCCTGCCTTTCCTTACATCACTGGTACCTACACGTACCATGACGACTGGCTCCTCCGCAACACTGCACACAAGTCTATCTATATGTCTTGAGAGATCAGCAACCTTTGCACCTCATGGGCAATTCACCATGCAATTCTCCCAGTCATCACAAATCTTACTATCTAGATTTCTAATAATCAAATCCCCCATTACTATTACCAGTCCCTTGCTAATAACTGGGGTCCCCTGCCCTGGAGAGACAGCCTCAATGTGAAAGGATATGACGACATCTGGAGGGTCCCAACTATGGGATCATTTCCCTTCACTCCAGCTTGATATTCTCCTTCCCCAAGACGTTCATCCTCCTCCACAGCACACAAGCTATGAGACTGGGGTAGTACTCTTCTACTGTGTTTCTGAAAGTCTCATCTATGTACCTCTTCGTCTCCCTTAGCTCCTCCAATTCAGCCACTCTGGTATCAAGAGCCCATACCTAGTCTCTGAGGGCCATTAGTTGTTTGCACCAAATGCACACATATGCCACTTGCCCACATGTTGCATTCAATGCAATTAACTGCATAGCTCCAACTCTGCTGCTGGACTTCTGCCTGCGTTATTTTTTTACTCTTGCAGAGGGCTCTCTTTTTTGTTTGCTTGTTATTTGTTGTTTGGGGAAGGGCAGAAGGGGGACTAGGGGGGCTAATTGTCCCACGTTTAGAATATGTTCGTAGGTTTGTCATCTAGAAAGTTTAAAAATTTCAAGGATGTTTTAATACTGGCAACATGAGACTTCCAGCTTATGTCATTCAAATTGAAGTTCCCCATGATCTCACAGGGTTTTTTTTCCTATACAGTATAGATAGATGAGTAAGGAGGTAGTCACCCTTAGTGTGCTTTGGTGCTCTGTAGCAGATACCAACTAATGCCCCATCTTGTGCTTTATCTGTTAGGCCATTGATCTATAAGTACTCAAGACCACTTTCTTCTGAGTTATCAGTGACTCCAAATCAGGTAATGCCAATTTGGCATTGAGTACCACTCTTCCACCCCCTCTGCCCACTCAATCCTTCCTAAATAGGTTATAGACACTGAGTTTAACATTCCAATGGCGTGAATCATCCCACCACGTTTCAGTAAGTATCAACTAGATCAAAGTTATGCTCATAATGAGCAATTCTAATTACTCAATTGTTACCCAGGCTCCTAGCATCAGTGTATAGACAATTCAGGAATTTCTTCTCTTCATTTCCTTTAGTTTCTTGATTAATTTTGTTTTCAATATCTTGATTTTTGTCTTGGGTGCTCATATCTTCCCTCTTTTTACCCTCCCCTTTTGCTATGAGAGTAGTCAGGAGGGGGTTAAACTAACTAGCCTATTCCCAAGGAGATTGATCCCTCTTCTTCTGAGGTGGAGACCATCCAAACTGAATGGTCCCCTTTCCCTGTAGAAGGTGGACCAATGTTCCACAAAACCAAAACCCTTCACCCTACACTAAACCTATCTTGCCAGTGATTCACTTCCAGAATCTTCTGCCTTCTGTCTTCCTTTGCTCATGGGACAGGAAAGATCTCAGAGATCATATACTATTCCCCCCCCCCCACACACACACACACAGAATCCCTGCCTCACTCAGTGCACAGGATGGATGGTGCTCAGTTAATACACATCTAGTCAAAGAAAAAGTCACCGGAATTTTTTGTTTTTTTAACATGAGCAAAACAATGCATTTTCCCTAGCCTCATTCTTGGAAACAGCTAAACCATTCTGGCTGAAATCTTCCAAAGTAACTCAGCCTGAGGCTCCCACCCACATGACACATTTCAGCCCACATGCTTAAAGTCTGGCAAAGTAGAAGCAAGTGAAAACACAGTCTTATGATGGGAACTGTCAGACAACCTTAATAATAGGTGGTGCTACCAGCCCTGCTTATAATATTATAGAATCATAGAAATGTAGGATTGGAAGGAATTTTGATAGGTCATCTAGTCCTCTGCAGTAAGGCCGGAATAAGTATTATCTAGACTATCCCTCACAGGTGTTTGTCTAACATGTTCTTAAAAACCGCCAGTGATGGAGACTCCACAACTTCCCTAGGTAATTTGTTCCAGTGCTTAACCACCCTGACAGTTAGGAACCTAAATCTCCCTTGCTGAAATTTAACCCCATTACTTCTTGTCCTGTCCTCAGTAGTTAAGGAGGACAATTAATTACCCTCGTCTTTATAACAACCTTTTATGTACTTGTAGACGGTTATGTCCCTGCTCAGTCTTCTCTTCTCCAGACTAAACAAATCAATTTTTTAAAATCTTCCCTCCTAGGTCATCTTTTCTACACCCTGAACCATTTTTGTACAATTTGTCCACATTTTTCCTGAAGTGATATTCTCAGAACATGACAACACTCCAGCTGAGGCCTTAACATTCCTGAGTGAAAGAATTACTTTTTGTGTCTTGCTTACAACACTCCTGTTAAATCAACCCAGAATCATGTTAGCTTTTTTTGCAACAATATTACATGGACTCATATTTAGTTTCTGATCCATTATAATCCCTGGATCCATCTCTGCAGTATTCCTAGTATTCCTCCTTAGGCAGTCATTTCCCATTTTGTATTTGTGCAATTGATTATTCCTTCCTAAGTGTAGCACTTTCCATTTATCCTTATTGAATTTCGTCCTATTTATTTCAGACCATTTCTCCAGTTTAAGATCATTTTGAATTCTAATCCTGTCCTCCAAAGCACTTGCAACCCCTCCCAGCTGGTATCACCCACAAACTTTTCTACTTTTCTGTTATCCTGCCTAACAATGCATACTACCACTGAGCTCTGAACAACTATAGCTCTCCCTTTGTTAATATTATACGCTGAGAAGGTTTTAAAAGACAAAATATTCAATTACATGGGCTGTAGTAAACTACTCTTTCATTTTCTGCAACTATGACTTGGAGTTACCCCAGGGATAAATTTGGCCCATCATGTACTTGGGAGTAATACATTAACAGATAATATCCTGAAATGAACCCAGGGTCAAAACACACTGCCTCTGTCAATGTACTTTCAGTACTCTTGACTGTTATGGACGTACTAGCTCAAGGTAAACAACGTCATCCTACCCAATAACACACTCATGACACAGACAGTTAAGTGACATTATCTTCTGATCGGATGTATAGATACAAACTTAACTAAAACATTGTATTTTAGATATAAACATTGTTTCCACTTAAACAGATTTCAACCGTCAAAATCAGCCCTGTGATAAAAAGTAAATATGCTTACATTCCAGTTTCTCAGAAACAATCACTGAGGTCTAGATTGTGAAATCACAATACTCATCCACTGCTGCTGTGCGCATGTCAGCATGGTCCAGTGAGGAAGGTAGTCTTCAAACCGAGACCCTTCTCTACAGATTGTCTGCTGCAGATTCAACAGTGGCTGGTCATACTTTTGAGTTAGCACAGAAGACAATTTAGGAATTGTCCCTCTACACTTCCAATGCATTGCAGAACAGTCACTCACATCAATTGCCTGGAGTGATTGTGGCATGGCTCCCTGACTGTTATTCCATAAAGACTATGCTATCAGTAGCAGGGGTGTCACCATGCCATCTAACGCTGGCTGAACAACATTACTGCTATCAGCAGTGCTGGATGCTGTGTGGCCTGGTAAGTATGGAGCAAGACATAGCAAACCAAAGATTGGGGCCAGGCCCACATTTTGCTGCACCCATGAAACCCGAAATCACTGGTGAGCAGCATATGCTTCCTTTGGGCCACAACATGCAACATTAGACCTTACAATTATTGCCTTCTAATTACCATCATGCCGTCCCTGACATCTGACTACAGGGGCTGCCATATCAAGAACAACTAGAGGCAGAAACCTATATCTGAAAATAATGTGTTGATATAGATTTCTCATTGACAATGAAACATTCTTAATAATGCCAGAAAACTTGAAGACTGTTTCTTCTGTGTGACTCTAGTGCTTGTGCAAGGTGCAGGATTGACAGTGTAGAAACCTAGGCCAGGTCTACACTAAACACTTTTGCAGGTATAGTAATGTCACTTAGCCCTGGGCTACACTGGGGGGGGGGGGGGGTCGATCTACGATACGCAACTTCAGCTACATGAATAACGTAGCTGAAGTTGGCGTATCGTAATCGACTTACCTGGCCGTGAGAACGGCGGCAAGTCGATTGCTGCCGCTCCCCCGTTGACTCCGCTTCCGCCTTTCACCGAGGTGGATTTCCGGAGTCGACGAGGAGCACGTTCGGGGATCGATTAAGCGTGTCTAAACGAGACGCGATAAATCGATCCCCGATAGATTGATTGCTCCCTGCCGATCCGGCGGGTAGTGAAGACAAGCCCTTAAGGATGTGATTTTTTAAATGACATTTCCATACTGGCCAAAGTGTTAGTATAGATATAGTTATACTGGTTAAAATGTTCTTTTGCTGGTATAGCTTATTTCGTTTGGGGAATTCATATAAGCTATACCAGCAGAAACGCTCTTGCCAGTATATGGTGTGTCTCCACCAGGCAAGTTTAGCTATGCCAGCAAATCTTTTCCAGTGTAGTCTAGGCCTCATGCCTGCAGAGATCTAGTACAACACAGAAAACAGCAACTGCTTCTCCACCTCAATATACTGCAACTCTGACCTGAGTCATCCCCTGTGATTGAAAGGGTAGTTTAGTCTACATGCCTGTTCAATCCCAGCCTACTCTGCCAAGAATACTAAAAAGGGCGCCAAGTGTGGTGGTTTATGTGCACAGTGATGTGAACATTAGTCTACCGGGAAATGAAGTAAGGCCACCCAACTCAGGTCACCAAACAGCTACTACACGATAACTTCTAGTAATTGAACACTTAGGTTTGGTCTAAACTGGTGACACAGAGGTAAGAGACCAACTGTTCGGTTACCAGTCCCCTGAACCATCCAATCTTGCAGAGCTCAAAAAGAAAACAAACAACACAAACAAAAAAACCACAACCCCCTTAATTTTTAGTTCATATTAGCCTCTGTTGTGGTCAATCTTCCAATAAAGTCTATAAAGCTGAGTTTCATAATCATATACTGAAAGAGAGAATGTTAAAGAAAATGGAATCAACATGAAAACCACTCTTATTTTAACTCTGGGGACACAGAAAAATGTCTACCAGTTCTTCATGTAAAAATGCATATTTATGTGTGCATGTATCCTTCCTTTCAGATGGCAAGAACCTATCCTTCAATAACCAACAACATTTAAGAACGCTGAATACAATCAGTAAGCTATGTAATGCTAGCAGCCCTTTAAAACAGATAGGGTTAATAAGCTACAAAATGGGGAAACAAAACAACACTTAAGGTAATAGAAAGGATTTTGGGTGGGCACACGGAAAAAAAATCAAACTGAACAGCTACCTACTTGACAGACACCAAGTATAATTTCAAATTGAAGTACATCTTTACAAGAGTTATTCTTGACAAACTAACTGCTCTTCTAAAGAAATAGTTAAAAAGCAATATGATACTCCCCTTTAAAGATCCTTCCAGCAAAAATACCTACCACGTTCCAACACCCGCATTTGGTTATATTTACTGGGGGAAGAGCTTTAAGAATATTATTGTCTGTGGAATCATGCTGATGTAAATTTCTGCATTTCTTTATTTGAAAGAGCAGAAGTCCAACTCCTAGAGAGCAAAACAGTCATATTTCACCATTATGAGGCAATAAGAGGACCACTCTATTTCACAACTGTGAAGTAATCATAGCTGTAAAGTATGACTATTTTAAAAGTGTGATACAACAGCAGAAAAATGTTTGAGCAATTCGGCTAACAGGACTGCAATACGCCAATATACTACAACCAGTTTACCCCGATGTCAAAATTCCACTGCAGTGAGCTACCAGTAATTGTCTTGAAATAATACACCTATAAAGCTTTTTTCTTATTGTAATATAAGATTATCAAAAATGAACACGCAAAAGATTTAGTAGTATGCATTATAAAAGATTTTTATAAAGTTTTAACTTTGTTTTCCTTCCGTTAAAAAAAACCAAAACCTTTAAGGCTATTGATACACACTGCAAGGTACTGAGTGATATCACAATCAATGTGAGCTCTGCTCTTATAGTTGGATGGCTATTCTAACATCAGAATACATTAAAGTTGTCTAGACTAATTATATACGAGTTAAACATATAATGTTCTTTCCATGTATCAGTGTAATTTAAACAAGGAAACTGAGCCTCTTTAGGTGTTAGTCAACTACTTTTTTGTGGTCTTTCAATAATTTATTAATGTGGAGAGGTTTTTTTAAATCAGTAAATATTGTCACATATGAATTTCCTTTTTAAATAAAGGGAAAAAGTGCAATATCTTCAATGTAGCTGAAAGAGAATCAGATGCTGTTAATGAAGTCATTTAGTTTCATTGAGATGTCATTTCAATCTCTGTGGAGGAGAGTGACAGGCTCTCGGTATCCAATGATCATTATAAGCAGTTATGTCAATGAGGAGTCCATCTGAAGATCCTCCAGATCTATATATTTATGTATTACCAAAAGCTCTCTCTCAATACAATATTGTACTATATGTATTCTTATACATGTTATGAAAAGGCCACTTGATTATGAAAGATAACTTTTGTACAGAGTTAAGGAAATGCCAATGAAGCCTCAGGTGCATAGAGAACAAGTCTGAAGCTTGTGGATGTTGTGAGGTCTACTTAGTCATGAATGCTGCACTGTGCAAAAACTCACATAATAAACAAGGTTAGGTCTACAGTTACACATTACTCACTGCAATTATTTTCAAGTATATTTATTTTCAAAAGTATTAGTTCACTCAAAAGGACACAGAAGTTTTATTTAAGTAAGGTTAAATGTTAAGGTCATTATTAAACACCACTGTTCTAAGAAACTAGTTTAGCACCTCAAAGCTAGTATTTAGTGCTTTTAGAAAAGACCTCTGGAAATCAATGATGTCTTTTCAAATTCAGTAAAACAGAGCATGTGCTGAATGAGACATTTCTCTGCATAATTACCATTAGAATTCCAGACCTCCTCAAGTACCGTATACAGAACTAGAGAAAATAATTCCCATGCTAAATAGCAAAAATCAGATTGCTGTAGGTAAAATATTTTGTTCTTAATCTGAATTAAAACAGATTATTTATTAATAAGGACATAGTGCATACCCTGCTAACAGTCTAAAAGTCAAAGTGATGTTCTTCTAGTTGCCTTATTGTTGCCTGCACAACTGAACTAGAATTTTATGAACACAAAAACGACATCTGGGTTTTATTAAATATTTGAATTATATAACTCCCTACCCAGTTATCATAAAAGGGTCACATAACCAAATAATTTGTTTCACTGACCAAAAAGTAGTTAATACTCACTACATTTAAAAACCATTTAAAATTCGTAACTATTAAAGATCATGTATACATTCCTTTTTCTGACACATTCTCAAACTATCAATATTCATGGTAACGTCTATTCTGCTACATGAGTGTGCCTTCATAGAGCCCCACAGGATATAGTCTGTTGGAGAAAGGTTAATGCATCATTTTTGCCAATAAGGAGCTTCTTTTTATGGAAGAGCATGAAGAAATCAGGATGTCTTTAATGCCCAAAAAGCAGACAAATTTGGATTCACACTCCTGTAAAAGTAGAGCAAGAGATCAAGTGAGGAGTAAAAGAAGGGGGAAAAGTCTCAACTACCACACTAAATGGGCCCTTGTTAGGATTTATAATTTTCTGAGGTCTCCCCACTCGACCGAAGGAGCCCCAGCCCACCTCCCCCAGCCACAAAAGACCACCCCCACCCAAACGCTGGGCCAGCCCCAGGCCGAGCCGCCAGCCCCCCTCATCCCTGAAGGCCCACCCCATCCGAGCTGCCAGCCCCCCCGCAGCACCAGGCCAGCCCCATAGCGCCTGGCCAAGCTGCCTCACTCCCCCGCCAGATGCCCTCGCCCCCTCTGACTTGCTGTATCCCTCCTCACTTCTCTTCTCCAGAGGAGGAGGGATGCAGCAAGCAGCGGGGACTTCGGTGCTGGAGTAGAAGACTTACTGGCAGGCAGCAGCAGGCAGTGGGGGCTTTGGGGAAGAGACAGGGCCACCACGGCCCAGGTGTCCAATGGAGCGTCAGCGGCACTTGCTCCAGGGAAGACTTAGCCTTTCTTGGCCTATTATATGTGCTGCCCATGTTGTTATATTAGGTTTCTGTAATGCCCTGTTTCGCAACACTATAAAAAAACCAATTGTATATACATTGCATAAACTAACCAGATTTTATGACCTCTAGAATTACACTACTCCCATGTGGACCCCTCTCTAAAGATTTATTTCCACTCAAAGGAGTTCCCCTGTGACTCTCTGCTTGCAAACAGCAAAGCAATGGATTACCTTACGAGGAAGAGTTTTAAAACAGAGGACCACCAGTTTTATTATAATATGAACAGAATGCTAATATTGCTATATAGTTGCACTTGATGTGCATGGGTTTGATTTAATCAAGGTCTGAATGAACTTGCATCACATTTAAAATATGGTGAATCCATTTATAAAATGACAAATAATGAGAAGATACTTGGAAATCATCCAGTGAAATTAACAGGAGTTTAATTTAAAGATTGTACAGTTCTGATTTAAACCAGGAATAATATGGAAATTCAATTTGTAATCAACCCTCAAATTCCAAGAAATAATGCAAAACAGTTGGCAATTGAACGGTGATTTTCACTTATGCATAAGTATTGGCACTTTACATTTTTACTGTGAATTTCATCCATTATTTATTTAGTTCACAGTTTTGTTTTGTTTTTTAAAATATGGTTTTATTACCATGTTGAAAGTTGCCAGATGTCAGTGAATGCTTCACCAATTTACTTTGTCAATATGACTCAATCCTATTTTGAAAAGTTTGAGACAACAGTTCAGTCTACTTAATAATTCAATTCATGCCCTTTCCTCAGAGGTTGCCAACAAAGCTGTCTATTAGCGCTAGTTATGGTAGTGGGTCTTGTAACCTGGACAGGTATGCACTATAGATTGAGATTATCAGCACATTTCACGTAGTCAAAACACACATTGATGTATTTATTTGTATTTAGCCATTTATGCTCTTGGCATTCTACAGATGAAGGAATGGCAAGGTCCGTGCTCCTAGAACATAAATCTGAGGGCCTGACCCTGCATCAGTGATTTGTAGATTCCAAGGCCAGAAGGGACCATTGTGATCCTCCAGTTTGACTTCCTGTATAGCATGGGCCACAGAATTTTCCCAAAATAATTCATGGAGCATATCTTTTACAAAAACATATAATCTTGATTTAAAAATCGTCAGTGATGGAGAATCCACCACAATCCTTGGTAAATTGTCCCACTGATTAATTACCCTCAATATCAAAAAGGTACGCCTTATTTCCCATCTGCGTTTGTCTAGCTTCAGTTCCAACCACTGGATTGCGTTATGTCTTGGACTGAAATATTTGTTCCCCCGTAGATACTTATAGACGGTGATCAAGTCAACCCTTAACCTGAGCTCCTGGAGTCTATCACTATAAGGCATATTTTCTAATCCTTTAATCATTCTCATGGCTCTTCTCCATTTCATCAACATCCTTCCTGAATTGTGGACACCAGAACTGGACACAATATTCTAGCAGCAGTCAGACCAGTTCCAAATACAGAGCTAAAATAACCTCTCTACTCCTACTGATGCATTCCAGGACTCCATTAGCTCTTTTGGCCTCAGTGTGACATTGGGAGTTCATGTTCAGTTGATTATCGATTATAACCCCCCAAATCTTTTTCAGAGTCACTGCTTCCCAGGATAGAGTTCTCCATCCTGTAAGTATGGTCTGCATTCTTTGTGCCTAAATTTCTACATTTACATTTAGTGAGTTCTGTGCCTGGAGTGCTTACACAATAGGGCCAGAAATAGGGTGACCAGACAGCAAGTGTGAAAAATCGGGATGGGGTGGGGGGTAATAGGACCCTATCTAAGAAAAAGACCCCAAAATCAGGACTGTCCCTATAAAATCGGGACATCTGGTCACCCTAGCCAGAAATGATGCTAACATCATTCCTTATCAACGATCTTGGAACTACTGAGAGCACCTATTTGACAGTGTACATCTAGTTTTTGTATGTGAACTTCTTGGGATTATTTAATCAATCATTATAAACTCCCTCTGCTCTACCACTGTTGCATTCTCAATGTGTGTTAAGAATAATTGACTAGATTATAGATAGCTATACACTACTCCAACTTCTTTCCATATACATATATCTATCTCTCTATAGATATATATGCACACACATTATTTCCACATATAAAATATACAGAATTGCCTTGCTTTTACGTTCTCTCCAACCAAGTCCCTCTTCCTTCCTTCTACTACTGTGACCTGGCAAACAGAAACTCCCGAGTGATTTTAGTAGGAGCTATGGCTGCCCAACCGTTCTCAGAATCAGGTTCATGATCATTTAAAGAGCCCATAGATTAAAAGCAGGGAACAGTCTTTTTTTTTTTCCTTTCTATTTTTAAACTGCTGTCCTTGATCATCACTTTCACTAGTAAGCCATCCTTGCTTTTCTTACTGTTGTGTCCAATGCTAGCACACAAATTATTACAATGTATTGTATGCACAGGGCCAGATCCTTGGCTAGTATAAATCAGTGTAGCTTTATTGACTCCAATGCCAACAACCCCAAGAGTTGTCAGACTGCCTTACCCTTTTCGAGTAAAGCTGAAGTCATCATTGATGTTACAGTGGAAGTCAATGAGACAAAAGTTTTCTTCGATGATCAATTTTAAGAAAGATCATTTCTTTCAAATCCTTACCCTTTTGGCTGTATTGTAATCAGGGTATCAAATATCACAGCAGAACTGCAGTTGGACAATCATTTCACAGAACCAGCCTCTGCCCAAGTGTACTGTACTATAGATTAATTTATCGTTTTATAGTTTATTTACATTTGTTTTTCCTTTCTACAATTCTGGAAGAACATAGAAAGGGAGAAGTTTTGTGTCAGTGACCTTGTGGAAGCACTGAAGGTTTGGAGGAGGCAGTATGATAGCAGACTAGTATAGTCCCAGACTCCTGGGTTCTAATCCCATTTCTGCTATTGACTCTCTGTGTAATATCAGGCAAGTCATTTAATTTTGTTCCGTTTTCCCTAGTCTGTAAAATGTGAATAATACTTGATTACCTACCACACAAGTGTTGTGAAGACTGGTTAATGTTCATATGGAGCTCTGAAGGTTAAAAGTGCTTTTATTATCCTTCCAGTTTTTCCATACATTCTCACAGCTTCAAAGTCCTATAATGAGCTACTATTTTTCAAGCTAAGCAGGACTGAAAGTGATAACTTAAGTTGCATATCACATGACATTTTTAAAGCACCTCAACTCTTCAAGAGTAAAGTACGCTACCCCCAAAGTACTCCCTTCTATCCTGGAGAATAACAGCCATGGTGCAGGTCATCTGGATTGCTCTACTCCTTCTGCAGAATATAAAGGTCTACTGAGAATTAATTAGTGAATGTATTATAAAAGATAGTTGTGCTTTGAGATGGGCTGGGAAACTTCAGGGGTTTGACTAAATGAGAAGTGTGTATAATGAGCTAGGTGGAATTTGTCCAAAACAACATAAATAGAGAATAATTAAGCAAGGTTAAGGCATATTTTATGGAATCACTCATAATTAAAGTGGTATAGTTTTAAAAAGCAATACAGAGGTAACTGTGCTAATCAACAATTGCTAACATCGGTCACTTTTCCTAGTGCCCAATAAACTGGCACTTCCAACAGGGATTTCTTCCTATTAATTGCAAATCAAATTGTTACAATAGCTAGAAAAATAGCTGTTCTTTTATTAGCATTAACAGATTCCACTGTAGCTTTAATATCTTCATGAATGGATCCTTGAATACTCCCACCTATCAAGAGAGGCTACATTTTAAAATTACACTGGTAAATATCCAAGGCATACAAGAGAATAAAGCTTTGTAATTGGTTTCTCCTCCAGTCATCTCCTACAGGCAAAAAAGTGAGGGTCAAACGCTAAAATTAAAAGTAGAAAGTTTGCAACACTGGTCTAACAGAGACATGATTCAAATTTAAAAGAAAATCATGTGAGGTGATAGTGAAAATAAAATACAAAATCATATGATCTGTTTCTATCGACTTTAACTACCACAAACTCTGTGGCCTAAATCGTAGCAAGTGTCTTTGGCCAGAGGAGGCAAAGCACACCCTCAGTTCTGCCATGGCACACTGGTCTTCAGGTGCTGGGGGTGCTGCAGCACCCTTCGGCTTGAGGCGATTTCCATCATATACAGAGTTTACAGTTTGATGAAATGGCTCTCAGTGGCACCCCCACTGTACAAATTGTTCCAGCGCCCCCGCCAACCCCCTGGGCTCAGGTGTCCAACAGCGGCAGACAGCTGGGCAGGAAATTGACTAGAGCCAGTTTGCCGGACGGCTGCCCGCCGGACCGGACTCAAGTTAGGAGCCAGCCCCACGTTAACCACACGGAGGGGGCAGAGGGGAATCCCACAGCTCTTAACCCCCTAACGCCTCCTAGCCGCTCCCATCAAACGCCTCGGTGTGTAGACGCGCCAGGGCAGACGCTGGTCCTGCCCCCTCCTCTCCGGGGCGCTGAGCGGAGCTGGTGACTCGTTCCAGCTCTGCGAGCGGCAGGAATGTCCCAATCCCCACGCGCGTAACAAGCCCCCCTCACAGCAAGGTCCCGGCCCAGCCAGACGGTCCCCCTGATGCCCGGTGACCCAGGGCCCGGCATCCCTCTGGGCGGCTCGGGGAGGGTCCCTGCAGCCAGTCCCGCGTTCGCGGCGGGTCGGGCTCCGAGGGCGCCGCCGGGAACGCCAAGCCCGGTGCCTGGCAGCGGCGCAGGGAGGGCGGGACCCAGCGAGTCGCCAGGGGAGGCTGCGAGCGACCGGGCGGCAGCAAAGGCTCCGCGTCCCGGGGGACGCAGGCTGGCTCCGAGAGCGGGGAGGGGGCGGGCGCTAAGCGAGCGTCCTACCGTCGTCGGCTTCTTGCTCCCGGACATGTTGCGGGCGCTGCTCGCTGGCGGCGGGGGACGAGGCAGGCTGCGCTCCAAGGACTGGCGCTCGGGGCAAGGCGGTATAAAGACTTGGGAGACACGTAGCACTTCCCGGGACCGGCCCCTCAAGTCTCACCCCTCCTCCGTCTCCACCTCCCGCCCGCCAGCTCCCCTCCGCCCCCGGCAGCAGCAGGCGAGCGGGGCTCCGAGCAAGGGGGCTCTGCCCCGGCTCCCGCGTCCGCCCCACGGGGCAGCCGGGAGGGAGCGGCCCCAGCCGCGCGGCAGCGAAGGGAACAAGCCGCTCCCCGCCCCAGGAGGCGCAGGGCTGGGGGCTGCTCCCGGCGGCCGGCCAGGAGTCAGGACAGCGGGGAGTTGCAACACTCCGAAAAGTCCCTGACAGGCAAAGGGAGCAGGAGAGTCCCGCCGGTCCCGGAGGCAAACAGACCCCCGCCCCTTTCCCCCGTGCGCCCAGCTCACGCTGGGAACCAACCAGCCCCGGCTACCCAACACTGCGCGCTTGGTACCGCACTTCGCTGCACCTCCCGCCCCCCCACTCAGAAAGGGCCCGATCCTGCAAGCCTCTTTACTCACCCCCCTGCGGGTCCCAGAAACAGGCCCTTTGCTTCCCCCACCCCCGCCTGAAGTGGACAAACGAGTAAGACACAGGACCACACATTCAGTGGGCAGCTAGGCACAGCCCCCAGCTTCTCTGTTCCCAAGCCCTGCTCTAGCTCCTAAACCACACTGCCTCATTCATCTCTGCCCCTCCTGGAAAAGTTAGCAGGTTTGTAAAAGCGCTGGAAAAACGAGCCTTTACCTATAATCTAGGGCTTGTTCTCTTTCTGCGCATCTACAGCCAGGTGCTTCTTTGGAGAAACCAGGGAAGGAAGCCTCTTTTCACACAAATTCCTTGCACTCCCTTTGTGCCCTGCCATTGGCCTATGTTGGAGAAGAAAAGTTACATATCCATAATAGTGTTTTGCATTAAGCCTCAGGAATGAAATACACTGGCAAAGGTATTACAGGCTCAAGCCACCTCCTTGCAAGTAGAAATCTGTGTAAAGTAAGGTAATACCGACTGTGAGAATGGTCTTTTGCAGGGAAATTACTACAGATTTGAAAGGGAATGATACTACAGAGAGCAGCAGTCCCCTTGCCTGGCTCCCTGCCCACCTGTCCAAAGCCACAGAGCCCCAACTGCACAGAGATCCTGTCTAAAGGTTTCCATGGTATTTGGCATGTTTGTGGTCCTGTATTGGCTGAAACCATTCCCTCTAACAAAATGTTAGACCAAAGGAGCAACTTTTCTGCTTCTTTCATTCTCCCACTCTCACCCTTCACCTGGGAGGGGGAAAAAAATGGAGATTCACACATTGATCATACACCAAATGAACTGGTAACCTAGGGCTGTGACATGCCATCAACATTGAAATCAGATAGCAGTATGCAATGGCTACCAAATGAAGACATAGACCTGATTAGCACAAAGAATATGCATGACCTGTTCAGTTCATGCCTGATGAGTCCTAAGTTTTCCCACAATGCAGTTAGCCTGTGCAACTCTCTTCCATTTAGAAAACATTGAGGCCAAGAGCTTAGCTGGATTCAAAAATGAATTTGATGTTTGAATGGATGAGAACATTTAAAGTTAGGAAACATGGGCTATAAATCTTTACACTTTATGATAAAAGCCAACCTCTAACTGACTAGAAAGAATTTTTCCCAAATGGCAGGTAATTCTGTGAATGCCTGGTCAGGACAACTTTCGCTGAAATGTCTGGTACTGGCCACCATCAGAGACAAGACACATGACTAAATTGGCCACTGCCTGATCCAGTATAACAATTTCTAAATTATGTTTGTATTGTTACTATTTCCACCCATTTTCTGACCCAATCACAATCTTTCTCAAAATCATAATTTAATTTGGTCCATTGTTGGCTGAGCAAACCAAGGACCTATATTCAACTGGATGACATTTCTCTGGCTAGTTGGATGTAATGCGATAGATGTGGCATTCAAAAGCTATTCCATTTCAAAATGTCGGGAATGTTCTAGGTGTCAATGAGTAGAACTCTACTGATTTTAGTGAAAGTCAGAAAACTGGAAGGGGAAATGGGGAAAGTGCAGAGCCCCTAGCATCTAGTTTTTAGACCCAGCAGCTTCAAACAGGTCTGTAACTGTCTATAGATCAAAGACCCAGTTGAGGACAACCATCAAACAACTTTAACACCACCTCATTTCAGCTCTGCCCATCCTCTCAAAAGGGTGAATGACTTTTCTCCCAAGCAGAAAGGGAAGAAATAAGAACGATGGGGAAAGGGGAGTAGGAGGAATGGGGAGTCTCACAGCCCCTGGCAGTGAGGGAGAATGACATAGGGAGAAGTGTGCACACAGTGCACAGACCCTGGCAGGGGTAGAATGGGAGGGAAGGAGAAAGGGGTAGCTAGGGGCTCTGTGTCCCACCCGGTATGAGGAAAGAAGGGGTGAACCTGGCATGGGGAGAGGAGGACATGGGGGAGAGAATGGGGTGTGGGGGCTTGCAGGGAGTCTCTGAAACAGAGTAAGATGGGAGGGTAGCACACAGGGAACTTGTGAGGAAAAAGGAGAAATGCAAGGAGTCCTGCTGTGTGTAATATGCTCAGCTTTTAGAAGCGACAGTGTGCAACCCTTTAGTATGTATTATTGACTATGGGCTAAATTCATCTCGGATATAATTCCAGACCATACTGTTACATTCAGGATGAATTTGACCATATGTTTTTCAGGAATCAGCACCCACTAATATATCATGCATTTTCCTTTGATTAATTTTTGGATTAATGGTCTGATTGTAAATTCTGTTTTTGAAGTAAAAACATAATATAAAAAAAACTCTATGGAAAAAAGTGTCATGATGTAATGATGATTTTAAAGAATTCTTTCTTCGACAGTTGTTGGCCTGAGGGAAGTTTGAGTTTGGGCCTCCTCTCCCTGTGCTAGAAGTTGGCAGAAGGCCACTGTCAGTGATTTCACAATATATTTGGTTGCGCTCAATGAAATTCTGAGCTTTACAAAGATTTCCCTCAGAAGCATCACAGCTTGGAAAAGAGATTACTAAGAGGGGGTTATGATAGAGGTCTATGAAATCATGAATGTCATGGAGAAAGTGAGTAGGGAAGTGTTATAGGAGCTGCGGGGTGTCTAAGGGCTAGATAAATGGGAATATCTGTGGGGGACAGTTTATTGCTGAATGAGGGAGCCTGAGGCCAGTAGAGTTCTGTCCACTATCTTCTGTCCCTGCCACCATTTGTGGTGCTGCTCTTTTGCAGCGCAAATCTAACAAAGGAAGTAATGAGAAAGAGGCCACTGGACTGCAGCTCAGTAGGCTGTGAGACTGCAACCGCAAGCCATTCCTGCCTCACAGCCAAATGCATGACATTCAGTATGGACAGTGGATGGATGGGCATGCATGGCTTTTGTGCCATGCATGAGACACGCAACAGTTCTGATTTTATCATGTAACCATATGGAACGATGCTGTACTGATTCTAGGTCACTGAAAAGTGTGTTAAGCTGTTGCTTTAAATGATTAGATATAGGCCCAGTCTTGCAATCGTGGGATTTCTACTGATGCCTGTGGGATTCTGCTAACAGGACTGGGTGCCCTAAGAGGTGGCTTGATTGTATATATAGAAATTATAGCTGTTGATAGCCTATTGGGTTCACACCTGTGTAATGCTTGTTTTACAGAGTCATTCATACCTTAACAGAAAAATATGGGCATTGCTGTTAGAAAAATATCATCTATTGCTTTTTCCTCAGATGGCTTACTAATGACATCTATATGAAATACTGACAGCTTATTAGTTCCTCTACATATAGCTACTCTATATTATACCCAGGCTTCCTCAGAGATGCAACTGGAGGGAGGTGCAACTGGAGGGAGGGATTGCTTATGAAGTCAACATTGCTTGCATTCATTGCATCATTCTGCACTTCAGTTGAGTCAAGTATACTTCACCTAGAATCATTTGAATTCCTCCTCAAATTACCCCTTCAATGGTAATAGGCCAGGAATTAGACTAACCACTGGCAACCTGCCTGAGAGTTTGTGTGAGGACGTAAGTGTTATCTTTCTTAAAGAAGTCTAGTCCTCCATTTCCCTAAACGCTACACAGAAAATAACAAGAAGTTCTTTGCCATTATTTATAATAATTTAGACTTTTTTTGATTTTATAGCAAAAAAATGTGCCTGAAAAATACATTGTTAGAGATATTGCATCAAGATTTAAATTTTGTACAGTTAAGTAAAAACAGTGATTTTATGATTGATACACTAGGATTAATAATTCCTAAAAAAAGAAAAAAGAAACTAGTTACATATATCAGAGACCTTATTCAGCAATACTAAATCTATCTGTAATACAGAATTTCGCAGACTCTATAGGAAGTCTTGACATAGCCACAGAGCAGCAAAGGTATTGGAACAGTGACATCGCATGGGGGATCAAAAAAACTCATAAGGTGATTTGTGCAACCACTGTTGTTTAAAAAGTAGTTATATATAAGATTTGGGAGGTGCCTTAAGGTGAGCTTCAGACAAATATATTCAAGGGTTTAAAAAAAATGTTAGGTACATTTGTAGACTTCTCACACAGTGATTGTTTAAAATTATTCTCAGCACCTCTTTTGTTGTGGTTACAAGTAGTAAGCAAAGAAAGTTATTCATCTGATATGTTGTCACTGTGAGATCTCTTTCTTGGGAGGGGCGATTCTTCATTTCCCTCTTGCAACCCTGAGGATCATCCATTTTTTTCCCTGTTGCTTTAAACACCCCACTCTTAAAGGCCAATGTTACAGCTATAGTTCTCTAGGCAAAGAACTCATTGAAGATCCTAGTATGCAACATATTTATTGTTAAAGTAACAGGACATTTAGACAGGACAAAAGTAAAATAGGTAACCCATAGAATGCTGCTAGGGTGACCAGACAGCAAATGTGAAAAATCAGGACAGGGGGTGGGGGGTAATAGGAGCCTATATAAGAAAGACCCCAAAATCAGGACTGTCCCTATAAAATCGGGACATCTGGTCACCCTAAATGCTGCCCAACTGTCAGCCAAGTGAATGCTCTCACAACATCCCAAGGAGAGTTCTTATCTCTACAGTCATGAGTGTAAGTATTGCTCGATGGAAGCTGGCCAGAAATGCTGATTATTACTCACATGCACCCTTGTTTGGTCTTGGCAAATCCATTGCAACAGTCACTATTGCTGAGGTGTGCAAGGAATAGCATCCTGCACGAGATGTGCTGAACACACAGAGAGCCCTGGGGAAAAGCAAAACATAGTTTAATCTCTGGCAGGGCGCCCCACCACTAGAACTGCAACAAGTGGAACTTACATGCTCATTTTCTTTCCACCCACAGAAACAGAGTACATCAACCAAAAACGATACTACACACCATTTTGATGAAAGCCCTGGTGGGTTAGAGGACAGTTTCCAAAGGATGGTCTTGAAAAGTACATTAAACACTAATTGCCCTCTTTGGCTTGTTGTATGCTGTTCTCCCCACATGACAGGCATTAAGCATTTCTATCTCCACAGTGATTCTCTATGACCAGGCTTATCTCCTCATTTCTGTGGGTTACGAAACCTCACCCTGATCACATGCACAGGGAAAGGGTATTGCCTTAATAATCATCTCAGCTTGGGAATGCACAAAGCCAAAGAGCACCCCTTGCAGTATTATTACTAACTACATCGCCTATGCTATTTTTGCATGCTCTGTTTTGCACATCATTTGTGAAAGCAAAGGTGATGTTTTCTACAGGGGGTGGGTGAAGAGGAGAAAACAGATAGAAGCAGCAGCCTGAAACTGCTACACTGTAGGAGTCCACCATCGCTGCAAGTAGCAGGCAAGCTAATACCATGAGGGGATGCTCTCTCTTACTTTGACACTACCCTGACAATGACAGCTGTGATTCTCCCTCTACTCTTGTTTTTACTTGTTTATCTAGCATCAGGTCCTCCATTGATCAAGGGCTTCACTATTTAAGTAGCTTATATAGTCTGTCATTTTGAAGTGAGGAAGGGGTTATCTGGCAACACTAGCACTGCTATTAAATGGCTCATCCCTATTGATTTTCTTTAATTTTGTACTTTGTAAAACACCCGCCACAGAGAGCCACATTCTGTGGTCCCCCAGGGAAAACATCACCATGCCATTCATAAAAGGACACTCATGAATCAATCTATCTGCAGCAGTTTTGAGATGTGCCTGCAGGGGATGGGAGTTAACTATAGACCAAAGTAAAAAGTGTGAGTGGGGAGGGAGGACAGGTCTGAGAGAGGCATTGCTGATTGGGATTTTGGGAGGGGGAAAGATCATACAGGAGACAAACAGTATATAAGGGGCTATCAGGAGGGGGCAAAGGACCTGGAGAAGGAGTCATCAGAGAGAAACACTGTTTGAGTGAAGTAGGTAAAGTTGATGTTCTTCCAAGTTTCACAAGCTTTTGCTGGCAGAAAGAACCTAGAAGGGGTCCCAAGGCACGCTGGTTACAGTAGCTCCCTGCTTCTCCAGCCACTGAGGGGATGGCAGTGTCTATAGTTCAAATATTGTACACACGAAATGTGTTGCTATAATAATTATGCCATAATTGAATGCATGTAAGAACTTTGGCAGCAGCCTTATGCCTTCTCATGCCAATAAAGACATTAGAATCATAGAATCATAGAATCTCAGGGTTGGAAGGGACCTCAGGAGGTCATCTAGTCCAACCCCCTGCTCAAAGCAGGACCAACCCCAACTAGATCATCCCAGCCAGGGCTTTGTCAAGCCTGACCTTAAAAACCTCCAAGGAAGGAGACTCCACCACCTCCCTAGGTAACCCATTCCAGTGCTTCACCACCCTACTAGTGAAAAAGTTTTTCCTAATATCCAACCTAAACCTCCCCCTCTGCAACTTGAGACCATTACTCCTTGTTCTGTCATCTTCTACCACTGAGAACAGTCTAGATCCATCCTCTTTGGAACCCCCTTTTAGGTAGTTGAAAGCAGCTATCAAATCCCCCCTCACTCTTCTCTTCTGCAGGCTAAACAATCCCAGTTCCCTCAGCCTCTCCTCATAAGTCATGTGCTCCAGCCCCCTAATCATTTTTGTTGCCCTCCGTTGGACTCTTTCCAATTTATCCACATCCTTCTTGTAGTGTGGGGCCCAAAACTGGACACAGTACTCCAAATGAGGCCTCACCAGTGCCGAATAGAGGGGAATAATCACGTCCCTCGATCTGCTGGAAATGCCCCTACTTATACAGCCCAAAATGCCGTTAGCCTTCTTGGCAACAAGGGCACACTGTTGACTCATATTCAGCTTTTCGTCCACTGTAACCCCTAGGTCCTTTTCTGCAGAACTGCTGCCCAGCCATTCGGTCCCTAGTCTGTAGCAGTGCATGGGATTCTTCCGTCCTAAGTGCAGGACTCTGCACTTGTCCTTGTTGAACCTCATCAGATTTCTTTTGGCCCAATCCTCTAATTTGTCTAGGTCCCTCTGTATCCTATCCCTACCCTCCAGCGTATCAACCACTCCTCCCAGTTTAGTGTCATCTGCAAACTTGCTAAGGGTGCAGTCCACACCATCCTCCAGGTCGTTGATGAAGATATTGAACAAAACCGGCCCCAGCACCGACCCTTGGGGCACTCCACTTGATACCGGCTGCCAACTAGACATGGAGCCATTGATCACTACCCGTTGAGCACGACCATCCAGCCAGTTTTCTATCCACCTTACCGTCCATTCATCCAGCCCATACTTCTTTAACTTGCTGGCAAGAACGCTGTGCGAGACTGTATCAAAAGCTTTGCTAAAGTCAAGAAATAGCACATCCACTGCTTTCCCCTCATCCACAGAGCCAGTTATCTCATCATAGAAGGCAATTAGGTTAGTCAGGCATGACTTGCCCTTGGTGAATCCATGCTGACTGTTTCTGATCACTTTCCCCTCCTTTAAGTGGTTCAAAATTGATTCCTTGAGGACCTGTTCCATGATTTTTCCAGGGATTGAGGTGAGACTGACTGGCCTGTAGTTCCCCGGATCTTCCTTCTTCCCTTTTTTAAAGATGGGCACTACATTAGCTTTTTTCCAGTCATCCGGGACCTCCCCCGATTGCCATGATTTGTCAAAGATAATGGCCAATGGCTCTGCAATCACATCGGCCAACTCCTTTAGCACCCTCGGATGCAGTGCATCCGGCCCCATGGACTTGTGTTCGTCCAGCTTTTCTAAATAGTCCCGAACTACTTCTTTCTCCACAGAGGGCTGGTCACCTCCTCCCCATACCGTGCTGCGGAGTGCAGCCATCTGGGAGCTGCCCTTGTCTGTGAAGACGGAGGCAAAAAAAGCATTGAGTACACTAGCTTTCTCCACATCCTCTGTCACAAGGTTCCCTCCCTCATTCAGCAAGGGGCCCACACTTTCCTTGACTTTCTTCTTGTTGCTCACATACCTGAAGAAACCCTTCTTGTTACTCCTAACATCTCCAGCTAGCTGCAACTCCAAGTGTGATTTGGCCTTCCTAATTTCACTCCTGCATGCCTGAACAATATTTTTATACTCCTCCCTGGTCATTTGTCCAATCTTCCACTTCTTGTAAGCTGCTTTTTTGTGTTTAAGACGAGCAAGGATTTCACTGTTAAGCCAAGCTGGTCGCCTGCCATATTTACTTTTCTTTCTACACATCGGGATGGTTTGTTCCTGCAACCTCAATAAGGTTTCTTTAAAATACAGCCAGCTTTCCTCGACTCCTTTCCCCCTCATGTTATTCTCCCAGGGGACCTTGCCCATCAGTTCCCTGAGGGAGTCAAAGTCTGCTTTTCTGAAGTCCAGGCTCTGTATTCTACTGTTCTCCTTTCTTCCTTGTGTCAGGATCCTGAACTCGACCATCTCATGGTCACTGCCTCCCAGGTTCCCATCCACTATTGCTTCCTCTACTATTTCTTCCCTGTTTGTGAGCAGCAGGTCAAGAAGAGCTTTTCCCCTAGTTGGTTCCTCCAGCACTTGCACCAGGAAATTGTCCCCTACACTTTCCAAAAACTTCCTGGATTGTCTGTGGACCGCTGTATTGCTCTCCCAGCAGATGTCGGGGTGATTAAAGTCACCCATGAGAACCAGGGCCTGTGATCTAGTAACTTCTGTTAGTTGCTGGAAGAAAGCCTCGTCCACCTCATCCCCCTGGTCTGGTGGTCTGTAGCAGACTCCCACCACGACATTACCCTTGTTGCTCACACTTCTCAATTTAATCCAGAGACTCTCAGGTTTTTCTGCAGTTTCATACTGGAGCTCTGAGCAGTCATACTGCTCTCTTACATACAACGCAACTCCCCCACCTTTTCTGCCCTGCCTATCCTTCCTGAACAGTTTAGATCCATCCATGACAGTACTCCAATCGTGTGAGTTATCCCACCAAGTCTCTGTTATTCCAATTACGTCATAATTCCTTGACTGTGCCAGGACTTCCAGTTCTCCCTGCTTGTTCCCCAGGCTTCTTGCATTTGTGTATAGGCATTTAAGATAACTCACCGATTGTCCTGCTGTCCCAGTATGGGGCAGGAGCCCTCCCCTCTTGCACTCACCTACTTGTGCTTCCTCCCGGTATCCCACTTCCCCACTTACCTCGGGGCTTTGGTCTCCTTCCCCCTCCTTCCCTCCTCCCCCCTTTCCATCAATTAGCTCTGATAATGAACTGCTCCAGCTTGCATTTCCTGCTTACCAACCTCACTTTCCATCCACTGTTTTTTAAAAATATACTGTACAAGCAATGTCTGAAATTGTGTGTGAAAACTTCATTCACACTTCTGCAGAAATACAAAATTTCCAGAATTATATGCACAGAAGAGATTTTTAAATTAAGTATAACTTAAAAAATTAACAGAAACTAAGCAAAGCATATATATCTTATCAGAGATGCTGACCATGTCAAACTTCAAATTTCTACTGTTCTGGTTCTAATCCCTTTCAAGAACAGTGCAATTAGAGTTTTTGAATGACAATAGGGGGAAAAAAAAAACTCGATATCTTGTAACTCAAAAATCCTATAATTTAAAAGGATTGTGGACAAATTTCAAAAACAAGCAAAAAAGCCCCACATTTTTGAGGTACAAACCACCCATGGAAACTTTGATCCCAAAAGATCAGTTCTTTGGAAAATTAAAAGCTCATGAAAAAGTAATAATGAAAGGAATTTTGCAACCTTAACAGTACCAGTGTTTGCTATGAAAAGAACAAACACACACTTTAGATACTCAAAAACAGTTTGCCAAGGCTCCATAGTACAGATTAATAGATAAAACAGAGCTATGAAATAATAATTATTAATAATAATTAGCATTTATATAGTTATTTGCATTTTCAAAGCATTGTACGATCATCTAATCTATGTGCTTACTGTCTGAAAGCATTATTCTCACTTTACTAATGGGGAAACAAGTACCATGTGAGTAATGTCTTTCCCACGGTCACAGAGCAAGGATATGTTCAAGACAAGATTAGAGTTCATTAGCTTTTACATTTTTGCTCATTCCATTAGACCACAGTGCCGTGCGCATGCAGTAAAACAAGTTACCCTTTAAAAGCAATTGTCTCCTGTTTGTGGAAGAAAGGTCTATTCCACTCATTTATGAATTACTCTAATAGTAATGTTTTCAGGCCTTTTTTTATTCTTTGCAATTTCCATGGATGGGGAAATACTGTCCCATCTTCCTGCTTCTGTGTGATTCAGAAGCACACCGTTTTTCAAAAACAACAGCCCCTCCTCCCCAAAAATCACAGAAGTCATGACTTGCTCCTCTCCAGGGATAGTTGTTTTATCACAGATTATCACACACAGTTACCGTCTCATGCAATTAAGGCTTTAACTTGACAACTCACAAGGTTCTCAGTTATACTTATTTAACTATTGCTATTGCATCCACACCCCCAATCATATGCAGGAGCCTGCCCTCCACAAAAGAGTTAATGAAGGTGCCCAGATAATGATTCACAGAATCCCATCACTGCCTCCCCCATCCTTTTGTTTCTTAAACAGGAATTAAGTTTAAGGTTCTTGCCTTGCCTTCAAGGCCCCGTAGCAAAGCTCCGATCTCTGATGCTGTTCCTGGCAGAGTCCTTTCTCCCTCCTTTGCTTTCCCTCACTAACCTCTTTATTCCTTTTTCTCAAGCCCATCTTTGTTCCCGTTTCCATGATGCTTCCTATGCAGGGAACAACCTCTCAAGTCTCAGTGTGCAAGGCCTCTGCTGTGTCCTCAGTCACTTCCCTCCCCAAGACTCACTTCTTTAAAGAGGCTACAGATACTAACGCTTGCCCAAAGAAGAAAAATTCAGTGCTGTAAATCTTCACGCCCTCTATCTCCCAGCTCACCCTGTCCTGTCTTCCTGCCCTTAGGGCAGGTACTTTGCCTCTTCAGTATCAAGCCCATTCTCAGCCCTGAACCGAAAATAAATAGGAACAGATCCTTAACATTCCGTAGCCTCTTCTTTCCCCAGTTTTCATGGTATCTCCTCCCATCTCATCTCTTCCTTCAATGCTGGCAATACATCACTCATTTCCATTTTCATCATTTTATATTCTCCCTCTCTCTGCACCATCTTCCAGGGTGCTTTGTCATACAGGTTACCGGTCACTCTTTATTGTATCTGAATTGGATGTTATCTCAGAGGCTAACACAAGCATTTTAACTTTTATAACTTGCCTGTGATTTTCTAACACAAGTAAACATCCTGGGTAGTTTTAAATAATAGTATCTTAAAAACTTTTCATAACACCATAGATCTTTACACCGAAGCAGGTGCATCTTTTAAGTTTGCAATTTTTCAAGCACTCTTTAAGAAACATGATACAAACAAGTGATTTATTGGAGGGGCAAACCCTTTCAGTGTCAAGAAATCAGAGCTTCCATCTCAGACCTCACCGCACATTAAAAAGGTAGGGCCTTTTGTCTGGCTTGTCTAAGAGCTAGAGAGTTACCTGCTACGTGTAGGCAGTGCCACACCAGGTCAGCTTGGGATGCTGACCTATCCCCCACCCCCAGAAGATCGGAAGAGAAGGGGAGTACTTATGCCCATGTCTGTGCAGGAGAGGCCCTCTTTTCCCCTGGACCAGGCTGAGCAGCGCCCATGCTCCCTCCCATGGAACCAGTTGAAATGCCAGGTTGCTCCTTTCTCACAGCAGGTTAGGGCTTAGTGTCGGGGGTGGGGGGGGTTGAGATTGTCAAAAATGAAAGGGGGATTTAGGCTATGATGTTGCAACTTGTTATGTAAGCTTGGGGTGGATGTCCAGAGCAGGTACTCCATAGGGAATGAATACAATAAAGTGGCAATTCTTCAACAAACAACTTCAAAAACAGACTCCAACGTGAAACTGCAGAACTGGAATTAATTTGCAAACTGGACACCATCAGATTAGGCCTGAATAAAGACTGAGTGTGGTGGGATCATTACAAAACCTAAACCTAATTTACACAATACTAATTTTCCCCTACTGTTATTCACACCTTCTTGTCAACTGTTTGAAATGGGCCACTCTCATTACCACTTCAAAAGTTACTTTTCCTCCCTTGGTATCCTGCTGTTAAGTGAATTGTCTCGTTAGATTGAGCTCACACTTGGTAAGGCAACTCCCATCCTTTCATGTATTTATACCTGCACCTGTATTTTCCACTCCATGCATCTGATGAAGTAGGTTTAGCCCACGAAAGCTTATACTCTTATTACTGTTCCTGCAGGGAGACAAATCTCCCTCCTTCATACTCCTTAACCCTCATTTGAGCAGGGGAGTGAGGTCCCAGCAGCAGGCTGGCTGTGGACCAGGAAGGGAAAAGGAGAGGGCTGCCAGCAGTCCCATGGGTATATGTAAATGAATATGGAATTGCCTGCACTGTACAATTTTATTGTCCAGATTCTCTCAGACACTTAGGAATAAGTTACCAGAATTAAACTACATCCAACGTCCCCTGTCCTCCTTCTGGCATACCTGGACACACAGTTTAGGTGTTTCATTGAAAACTGGTTTTTATTTTTAAATTTCAAAAGTTAATGTACACTGTCTTCTTTTAACCCTTCAACAATTTCATCTATCAAATTGTTAGGAAAACTGTTGATTATCAGGTGTACAGTAGCCAGAAGAGTGGGTTTTCTGAAAATGCCTATTTCTAATCTTTCTTTACATACATTAGTAGATTCTTTTCAGTTTTATCGTTGTTCATTCTGTGTTAGTGCCTTTCTTCTTCAAGCATTTGATTACACAGAATTCAATGTAGAGGTAGAATCTATTACGTTATTCCTGTGTTACTATTTGACCATTGGTCTGACCCACTATGGCCATTCTGATGAATTGAGGACATTAAGTATCTGTTATTTAGTTTGACCTTTATATATCTGCTTTGCATGTGGCTTTTAGCTGTATTTGTAAGGCATATGATGCTAATGGCTTGCGCATTAGGGATCACTGATGTTTAAGCACCCAAGATGAAATAATCCACTGAATGGGTTAGGGATGCCCTGTAGTAACTGCACCCAAAGAGTAATTAGGGATATTGCATGGGCTAAATGATCCTTTTGAGGGCTGTTAAACATTTCTCAGGTTCCTTGGTGCTACATAGCAGCTGTGCAAAGGAAAGGACAATAGCCTGGTCACCTTTTACAGAGCATGCAGTACAAGGGGAGCCTTAGACTGAGACTTTCGCAGATGAAAAGTGCAGGGGCAGAAAGAGGAATAAATGCACAAAGTATGCTTAAGCAGTTGGTTGTGTTTGAGATTTGTATGACTCCTGGAGAGAGATGGAGGTCCAACACAGCTGCTTTGGACAAAGCAGCGGTGTCTGACCTGAGGTTTCTGCAAAACAGAGTAGATTGAGTACAGTTTGTTCAAGAAAACCAGACATGTGTACAGCTGTAAATAAGTTATACCAAGAAACTGACTCAGTGTCACGGCCTTCTGCTACAAATGGGAAACTGACCTTCAAAATGTCAAATTCTGCTTCTCAGCAAAAGGGCAACAGTATTTGGTTCATTTAATCTAAAACGAAAACATCAAATGAACAGGAGGGAATAAACAAGAAGAGAAAGTGCAAATCCAAAGGAAGACTGCTCCTGAATGCAGCTGACCAGGCTTTCACATTTTTTAGCAGTTGCAACCAAAGTACAAAGAACTGTGTCAGAGTTCCTGTGAAGGAGGAGGAATAGGATACGTTTTTGTAGTTGCCACTCCTCTTCATCCCACATTACATGGAGAAAGTTCACAGCCTGATCAAAGTACAGTACGTTTTAGGCATGCAATTATTGATTTGCTCAACCCTGCGTACTGCTAGGACTCTGATCGGAATAGCACAGGCAGTTAATTAGGTCACATTTCACTTGAGTTAAATCCACTGAGCTGAAGGTATTTTACAAAAGTACCAGAATGGCAGGATGTTGCTGCGTTTAGAAATCTTGCTTAAAGGTGGCTGTTCGTGAGATACTTCAAATAAAGATTGCATTTTGCCCTACAAAGATCTGCCTTAGTTCTCTCTGTTGCTATAATGTATTTTCAGTCTATTTGTAGGAAAGTTTCACTAGTAAAAATGAAAATGAATTGGAATTCAAACAACAAATGCGATGCCCATTCTGTCCAATGGAAAGCATCTAAAAAAGGCTATAATTTTGTAAATTGCAGTTTTATTGCTTTTTAACAAATGTTTATTTAGCATTATTAAGTGGAAAGTCTTGGTATTGTCAGGAGGAATGTATTATTAAAGTAATTCTTTGGATTATATAGTCAGAATAAAGGGGTGGGGGAGAAGGGAAAGAACTATAGTTTTTTTAAAAGAGGGGCTTTGTTAAGTTTCACTCCAACATTTTGTTATTACATTTACTCAATATAAAATACTGTCTAAAATATTTAATTGGATACTTTTTCTTGGTTTCTGGTAAGATACTGAAGTTGTTTGTATGGGATAAAATCCTGAACTCCTTACTGCTATGAAAGTCAATAGGAGCATCACAAGTTCTCCTTACTGGCAACTAAAGGCAACCCCTTTCCTCCCTCCCTACAAAATTAAAAAAATACATGGCTTTCCTTCTCTTCCTAGTTCATAAAAAGGGTCCAGACAAAAAGTCCCCAATTTTCCACAGTACATGTCAGGCTCAAATGAAATCATTCCCTTTCCCTGGCTTGAGTTCAGACAACACACAGGCTTAGCAAACTTTCTGCCTTTTTTAGATGTCAGCTGCACCCTACAGTCCACCTGTAGCTGCTCCCAAGTCACTGCTTTTATACCTCCACACACCTGTCAGGGAAAACTAATTGAGAGCCTCAGGGGCTCCTGGGACCCAAACAGGTAACGGAGTCTGTCATTGAGAAATTTTCTTAAGGACTGCAGGATTTAGCCATTTTCAGAAAAATTCCTTTTTAACCAGAGCCCCCTAAGCCTCAGTTATATCATTGCTGTACAGAGCATTCTCTAATTCAGCTTTTACAATATTTACATTCATGCTGCAGCAAACTACTAGCCCCATTATATTATAAAACAGTTGAAGAAAACAATCTGAAACTACTTGTTCTACAGGGAAGGAAACAATTACTCATCTGCACTATTTCAGAGCCTGGAAACAGGAAAACTCTCTTCATTATAGGAAGCTTTCTATTTAGTGTTCCCACCCACAAGCTGTGTTAGACAGTTTGAGCAATAGGTCTGTGTCAACTTATGAATTTCATTTTGTTTTGTGTGTATCATTTGATTGTGAAACTGCACCGAGAATTAGAACCTCCAATCTGTGTATGATGCTACATTGTGTCCTGTGCTGAGATCGAGTTTGAACTGGAGTGGCATAGTCTGACGTGGTAGATAAGGCTAGAAGAGAGGAGTTTCTCACCTTCTGGACAACACATGTAGGAAGAGTCAACTGGCTGGCTGCCAAGGACTGATGACTTGCTGATGATTTGAATCTGCTTTAGCACCCTCTGCTCAACAAGGGTGTTTGGGCATGTGAACTCCGCATGGCTGGTGTATGGGTCTTATATCGGGCACCCTGACCAAGACTGGCTTTATAAGAGGGATTGTGTATGCAAAAGGGGCCAAAAGCAGCAAACAGGACTTGCTGCATAGAGACACGGGAGTCTCTACATAGCTAGAATAAGGACAGAGCTTGGACCCAAGTCTGAGGGGTGAGATGAATCTAGGAGGTTGGGGAGAGGATCTTCAGATGGTTTTCCCCCCTATACATCTGTATCTTGTGCATTTTAAGAGTAAAGTGTGTTCACGAAGTTCCTTTGCCAAGCCTGTGTGTTCCTAGTTGTAAGGGCCATGCCGTCCCTGAAGAGGTGAACTAGAAAGTGGAGTGCTCACGAGAGTAGACCTTTGGGGAGGGCATGCATAAGCGAGTGGAGAGCTTCAACACCGGTCTTGGGGCCGATGGCAGCTGAGCCATGGGGCCAAACATCCTAAGGAAGGGTCCCAGAGAGGGAGTCTGTGTCCCAGAGTTTGCTTGAGATGCCAAAACTAGATAGTGTTTGGATGCTGCTCAGACCCAGTTGGCTTGAAAGCATATGGGATCCAAATGTTGGGTCTAATAAAGCAGACTGGGGAAACTCATCCAGGGCTGTAAGACTGTGTAGTCCAGGCCTGCACAACTCGTAAAGCGGCGAGGGCCATATTACTCCAAAGAAAACAGCTGAGGGCCGAAACCCCCCGGCCCCGCGGAAACAACCCCTCCTTCCCCAGCGCTGGGGTGTGGAAGCCTGTAGAGGGGGAAAGAAACAGCGCGCATAGGGTGACCAGATCACAGCAATAAAATAGGACCCGCCCCCTCCCTGCTTGGCCCCACCATCACACACCTCTCCACTCCCCCCAGGGGTCACTATCTTACTGCACATAACAGTCAATCAATGCAGTTGTAGATAAATCTCTGCATTATGCATTTTTGCATAACTTTTATATGACTTTGTATTGAACCTTGGAAATATGTTATAACGGGCCCCTACGGTAGTTTTAATTAAGGTAAAAGAAAAATGTCTTTTTGCTAGCAGTAGAATAAGATCTTCCCCCCACTTTGTATTCAATTGCCCTGTTGAATGAATGAGGTGTGAATGAGGAAGGTGTGGAAGGCTGGCACCTCCAGACAGCTGCAACCCTTGGAGAGGGGATGGGAACCAGACCAAGGACAATCAAACTTGTCAAGTGGGCTGACTAGAGAAGAGCAGACATACTGACAGCCTAAGGGGATAGAAGCAAGCACCTTCCTTTGGGAACACCCTCTCTGCAGCATTGGGACAACCCCCAGCTCAGAGACAAGCAGCAAAAAGGACCAACGGACGCAGTCCCAGATTTTGGGCCGCACAGTGAGCCCACATGCTCACCCCCCCGCGGCCCGCTCAGTGAGACCATGCGGGCCGCATGCGGACCCTGGGCCGCATGTTGTGCAGGCCTGGTGTAGTCCAATATAGGGTGCAAATATTCACAGCCTCTATTGAGAAAATGTGGTGATGTTGCTGTTATACACGAGCAGAGCTACAGAAGCAAACCCCCAACAATTCACAATAGCTCAAGGTTTAGCAAATACTTTACCATAAACAATGTTCTCTTTGATTAACCAGCTGGAGATACGAGCCAAAATACAAAGTGCATACAACATCACAATTTTTCCTCAACTGCATAGGGCAAGGTGAGATAGGATTGTACACTGTCCCCCTGAATGGGTGAAAGCATATGACCACCTTCAGCATAACAGAAACAATGATGCGTCTCATACAGATTTAAAAGAGACACTGCACCCATTTTGAGCATTAAAGAAACACAAAAAACTGATTGGGGGAGGATTAAGTCATTCTCCTGTTCTTTCCTCAAAGTGTCTGTAATATATGTTTGTGAGAATGCAATCAAGTTTGCAGAGAAAAATGTAGCTAGTTGTTTAAAGTTTGCTCCCTCCAACTGAATCTCCAATAAGGGTCCAATCCATCTGTCACAATGGGTCATATTTGTAATAATGACAGATTCTGACCAGGATGAGTAATTATGATCACTTAAACAATGATAATAAAAAGCTACTCCCACTTTTTAAATAACTGAACTACTTGAAGAAAAAGTTTATTAATTTTAAAAATAGCATTGGGAGAAAAACTGCTGCCTTTGACTCAGCACTAATGTATACCTCCTTACGCTGTAAAGATTTTCTCTTCAGGAAAAAAAAGGGTAGGGGTAGGGAGTAGAAGCGCCAGCCTTGCCAGTGTGGGGCAGATGCCTGAATACTTTATTAGTTCAACAAATTCTCTCAATTTCAATACATTCCTGTGCAGCTACTGTCCTTCCTCAGCACTGACTATTTGCACACTTGATTCCTCCGACCTACTCTGCTGGGTGCTCCAGTAGCCACAGCACCTTCCGCCAGTCATGAAGAAGCGACCAATCCTTCCCCACAATTGAAATGTTCTTGATGCCACCAAAGAGGGGGGGGGAGGGATAGCTCAGTGGTTTGAGCATTGGCCTGCTAAACCCAGGGTTGTGAGTTCAATCCTTGAGGGGGCCATTTAGGGATCTGGGGCAAAAATTGGGGATTGGTCCTGCTTTGAGCAGGGGGTTGGACTAGATGACCTCCTAAGGTCCCTTCCAACCCTGATATTCTATGATTCTATGAAAGATAAGTCCCCCATCAAAACCACATTCTACATCTCAAAAACACTCAAAACCCTTGCCTCTTACCTTACGCTCAGCTTCCTTGCTTAAGTTGTTCTGCTTCCACTGTTTCCATTCTTGTTGCCATCTTCTCCCTGTTGTTGTAATTCCTAGAATGTTGGTATGAGGAAGCAGACTTCGTCAGCAGGAAACTCAAATAAAATTAGACTGTGACAATCAAGTCCAACCATCCCAAGGGAAGAACTGGAGGGTCTAAGCCCCAAAAACTAAGCAATTGAATCAACTGGTGGTATATGGTGTTATTTTTATACATAACATGTCGAGTAAGGCCTTTCATGAAAGCTTGTAATGTTCTGAACTTGGTGGTCATTATGACATATATTTAGACTGTGGTTATGAATTTATGTATATAGAGAACTGGATTCATAAAGTTTTACGTCCACTTCCCCAACCAGATGAGACTAGCTACAAGCACTGAGCATTATACAATCCAGGAAAAAACAAACGATGGGCCATTAAATTTATAGGGAAAACACAGACATCCTGGCTAGAATTTCCCCACGCTATGTAACCATGAGCCAGGAGAGAAAAGACAAGAGCCCTTCCTTAAAAAGGAGGCTTGAAACTTAAGTCTTCATCCAGAACCAGAGGGACAGTTTGGAAGCCAGGAGATTGTCTGTGAACAGTGGTTCTCCCCTAGGGTTAGGGGGCAAACTGAGAAACTGTTCAAAGGTGATAGGAGATCCGCATTAGTACAGGGAATCTATCTAATATAGAAGTGCAAAGCCTGAAGTTACATAAAAAATAAACATAAAAGGTGCAACTTGTATGTGTTTGCTCTTCCTTACTATTTCATCCTTCTTGAATTGTGGACACCAAAACTGGACATAGTATTCTAGTAGCAGTAATACCAGTGCCAAATGGAGAGGCAATATAACCTCCCTACGCCTACTCAAGATTCTGCTTTTTATATAGAGAGAGTTGCCAGGTGTCCGATTCTTGACCGGAACACCTGGTCGAAAGGGGACACTGGCAGCTCCAGTCAGTACCGCTGACCGGGCCATTAAAAGTCCAGTTGGCAGCACAGCCAGGCTGGCAGGTTCCCTGCCTGGCTCCCAGGAAGCAGTCGATATGTCCCTCCAGCTTGGGGAGCGGCCACTCTGCCCCCGACCCCAAGCACCAGCTCCGCAGCTCCCACTGGCTGGAAACCAGGGCCAGTGGGAGTTATGTGAGCAGGGGCAGTGCGCAGAGCTCCCTGGCCGTGCCTCCACCTAGGAGTTGGAGGGAGGTGATGCCGCTTCCCGGGAGCCGCCTGAGGTAAGCGCCACCCTGAGCCCGCATCCCAGCCCGGAGCCCCCTCTCACACTCTGAACCCCTTGGCACCAGCCCAGAGCCCGCGTCTGCACCCCAAACCCCACATCCCCACTCCCGAGCCTGCATCCCCAGCCGGAGTCCTCATGCCTTTTCATGCCCTAGCCCAGAGCCCTCTCCCGCACCCTCAACCCCTCATTTCTGGCCCCACCCCAGAGCCTGAACCCCCAGCCCAGAGCCCATACACACCCCAACCCCTCAGCCCCAGCCCAGAACCCCCTCCTAGAACCCAAACCTCTCATCCCCAGACCCACCCCAGACCCTACACCCCCAGCCGGAGCCCTTGCCCCCCTCCCACACCCCAACCCCGTGCCCCAGAATGTACATTTCTTTAACAAGAACCTGGGGAAAATTAACTGTTTAAATGTCAAACATTCTCATTAAACACACAGTTTTAATGAGAATGGCTATGACAAGACTAGAGAGATATTTAAAATTTCAGATTTGGATAAACATTTGTTAAGTCATCTTCTTTTCCTAGTCCACTGTCTACGTTAGAGTGGTTTGCTGCTAAAAAAACAAAAACAAAAAAACCCATACCATGAGTCAGACTTTGATGTTTTCAAACAAAAAAATATATAAAGTGAAATTCATGAGACAATATGAAAAGCAAATGTTTCAAGATTATATCCAAAACGAAGCTCTGGCCACTTCCTCATTTCTAATATGACAGAAGGACTGAGTTTTACAAGTATACAGGGAGTGTCTAGAGCAACTTTAAAATTAATCTTATTTTTAACTTGAGGTCAACTGGTAACTGGACCTCAAAAGTTATTCTTGATGATTTTCTGGGGTTTGTTTGAGATCTTTTCCAGCCACTGAGAAATCCAAGTATTTGTATCTCTAAAGATAATAAATTCCCTTTAAACTACAAAGTCCAAGAGAGATATAAAGAACTTCACAACCTAGCACTATCACTGACCATCCCTTTCAAATTAAAAAAAAAAATTGCTTCTGCCTCTGCAATAAATTTTGTCAGTAGGAAAAAATATGATTATGGAGTAAGATAACTGAAGGCAGGGATGATCCAGATGATCTCAGAGATCCTGTGCAGAGTTCTCTGCTGTGCACGACATCCACAGGGCTTAGCAGGCGTACAGAGGAGGTAGTTACGACTCCTTGTTTCTGGTACAGTTCTACACTAGGGCTGGTATCGAGTAGAAATTTTGAGGATGTTCTATTCTACACCATTTGGATTTGGCCATTAAGGGGCCATTTGGAAATAGCTAGAGTGCACATTGTTCTCAGCCCTGCACACCAGAAGCTGTAGGGAAGCGATGTAGGAGCCACCTATGATAGCGCTATGCAAGCTAGGGAGTCCTCTGTGCTAGTTTTCCCAGCTGAGGCAACCTGGCAGCTCATCAGTCTCTTTCAGTGAAAAATGGTGTTTGAGCAGGGCAGAGTCTTGACCCTGACTCTACATTAAAGTTTTAAACAAAACACATCAAGAAAACCGCTGCCAAATCAAATAAGACTTCTCTAAAAAACTGAAATAATATTATGCATATATGCTATTGCTAATGCCATGTTCAAAAAGGAAACACAGAACACAATAATACATGACCCAGTCAAAATGGTACTTAAGAATTGCCATACTGTGTCAGACCAATGGTTTATCTAGCCCAATATCCTGTCTTCCAACAGTGGCCGGTGCCAGCTGCTTCAGAGGAAGAGAACAGTACAAGGCAATTTATTAAGTGATCCATCCCATCATACAGCACCAGCTTCCAGCAGTCAGAGGTTTAGGGACACCCAGAGCATGGGGTTGCATCCCTGACTATTTTGGCTGTACATATCCCTCATGATCTTATCTAATTCTTTTGTGAACCTAGTCATATTTTGGGCCTGCACAACATCCCATAGCAATGGGTTCCACAGGTTGACTGACTGTGCATTGCATGAAGAAGTATGCCTATTAATTTCATTGGGTGACCCCTAGTTTGTGTGTTATGTAAACAAGTAAATACTATTTCCTTATTCACTTTCTCCACACCATTCATGATTTGATAGACCTCTATTATATCCCCTGCTCCCCTCTCAGTCATCTTTTTTCCATACTGAACAGTCCCAGACTTTTTCTAGCTCTCCTCATATGGAAGCTGTTTCATACCCCTAATCATTTTTGTTGTCCTTCTCTGTACTTTTTCCAGTTCTAATATATTCAAGGTGTAGGCATACAATGGATTTCTATGGTTGCAGGATGATATTGTCTGTCTTATCTATCCCCTTCCTAATGGTTTCTAATATGGTTAGTTGGTTTTTTTTGACTGCTGTTGCACATTGAGCAGATGTACTCCAAGAGACCCCATCATTGTGTACATATAGTTGGGATTACGTTTTCTAACGTGCACTACTTTGGATCTATTAACACTGATTTTCATCTGCCATTTTGTTACCTAGTCACCCAGTTTTGTGAGATTCCTTTGTAACTCTTCACAGTCAGCTTTTGACTTAACTATCTTGAGTAATTTTGCATCATCTGTAAATTTTGCCACCTCATTGTTTACCCTTTTCCAGAACATTTCTGAATATGTTCGACAGCACTGGTCTCAGTACAGACCCTGCAATTTACCACTCTCCACTATTAAAACTAAACATTTATTCCTACCCTTTGTTTTCTATCTTTCAGCCAGTTACTGATCCAGGAGAGGACCTTTCTTCTTATCCCATGACTCCTTACTTTGCTTAATAGCCTTCAGTGAGGGACCTTTTCAAAGGCTTTCTGAAAGTCCAAGTACACTATATTCACTAGATCACCCTTGTCCATGTTTGTTGACCCCTCCAAATTTATAATAGATGGGTGAGGCATGATTTCACTTTATAAAAGCCATATTGAGTCTTCCCCCAACATATTGCGGGCACCTGTGTGTCTGGCAATTCTGTTCTTTACTATAGTTTCAACCAACTTGCATGATACTGAAATTAGGCTTACTAGCCTGTAATTCTTAGAATTGCCTCTGGAACCTTTTTTAAAAATTGGCATCACATTAGCTACCATCCAGTCATCTGGTGCAGAGGTTGCTTTATGCAATACGTTACGTACCAGAGTTGTTAATTCCGCAATTTCACAATTGATTTCCTTCAGAAGTCTTAGGTGAATACCAACTGGTCATAGTGACTTATTACTGTTTATCAATTGGTTCCAAAATCTCCTCTGACAACTCAGTCTCAGACAGTTGTTCAGTTTAGTCACCTAAAAAGAATGGCTCAGAAGTGGGAATCTCCCTCGCATCCTCTGCAGTGAAGATCAATGCAAGGATTCGTTTAGCTTCTCCCTAATGACCTCCTCTTGCTTGAGTGCTCAGTTAGCACCCTGATTCTCCAGTGATTGTTTGGCAGTCTTCCTGTTTCTGATGTACTAAAAAAAAAATAAAAAAAATTGCTGTTCGTTTTTGTATCCTTAGCTAGTTGCTCTTCAGATTCTTGTTTGGCCTGCCTAATTATACTTGACTTGCCACAGTTTCTGCTCCTATTTTCCTCGTTTGGATTTGAGTTCCAATCTTTAAAGGATGTCTTTTTGTCTTTAACTACCTTTTTACTCTGTTTAGCCATCACTGCACATAAGTCTGTGCAGAGGTCTGTATCCTTTGCACCCAGTAGGCAATTCACCAAGTGGGCCTCCTGGTCATCCCAAACCCAGCTATCTATATTTCTAAGAATCGAATTCCCCATTACTATTATCAGTCTCTCCCTAATAACTGAGGTCTCCTCCCCCGGAGTGGTATCCTCAGGCAAAAGGATACCATGACATCATATGGAAGGAGGATCCCAATTATAGGACTGTTGCCCTCTGTTCCAGCTGGATATTCTCCTTCCCAGAGACTTTCATCCGCTTCAACAGCACAGCGGCTGTCAGATTCGGGGTGGGACTGCTCTATTGTGTCAGGCTAGTACTGCTCTACTGTGTGCCTGAAAGTCTTGTCTATGTATGTCTCTCTTGGGTCCTCCAGTTCAGCCACTCTGGTCTGAAAAGCCCATGTTCTGTCTCTGGTGCCCGAGTGGCTTGCACCAAATGTACACACGTGCCTTCTGCCCACAAGGCAGCTAATCATACATGCATCATTCAGTGGACAGCCCCTACTCTGCTGCTGGACTTCCGCCTGCAGGATTTTTACTCTTGCAGCGGTGCGGTAGAGTTGTTGGTTCTTTGTCTGTCACCTTTTTTTCCTTGGGGCAGGGGTGTTACTGGCTTAAGTTTAGAGACCGTATATTAGGTGTATCTTGCTCTCACGCTCCCTCCCAATTTCCTCACAAAAGTCCCATGTGGTGCTCCTGTTTGCTAGCTCCTCTATTTGCTTAGGGGCTGGCTTTTTAAACTCCTATTCTCCCTCAGTTAGCCCCACTCTTCATCAAGGAAGCCTAAAGGAATTAGAGATATTAAAAATGGCAGGCTAGAGCCTCATTAGGAAGATCTCAGCCTTGCCTAGCAGGTCGCTAAGCTCAGCACATAGCCCACCAACAGACCACACTATGAACTTCAAGCAAGCAAGTACATAAAAATTAACAAAAATAAACTTACCCCAAGGGTCACAGTCACTCTTCGTATACCTGGAGAACTCCCTTGTAAAACTCCTTTGTTTGCTAGCTTCTCTGGTCACTTAGGAGCTGGCTTTTTAAACCCGTCCTCCCTGGATTGACTAACATGCTGCTTCTCAACCCAAGGACCACAAGCAGGTTTCGAGGGTGGAATGAAGCGACAAAATCACTCTCACCTTTATGGAGAGATTGGAGGTAGGGACCCTGAAACATTTTTCTGTTCATAATATGAAGTCCAAGTATGAAAAAGGTTGAGAAGCACTGAACTGCCACTTTCATCCATAAATGTCTTCTCCCATTACTACAAATTCAGAGTTACATAAAGTCAACTTGTTTAAGAACAGAGACCCTCAGATTTCTCTTCCCAGGGAATTTTTCTTGTAGTAACTCTAGAAAAATGGTCAGTTCCCTACTATATGAAAATTTATTTTTCTTTCATTCAATGCTTTGCTATTTTAGCATAATTTCAGTTTTGTAAAAAATAATCAGAGATTAAATTTCACTAACCCTTTACATCTACATTAACAGTAGAGTAACTGAGTGGAGATAAACAAGTTTGTAGTACAAATTCAACCCAAAGAACTATGGATTATATTTACAGAATTAATTATAAAAGGACAGTATTGCAAGCCAGTTAGCTCATTGCTCTACGTTACTCTTGATCAAATATATTTTGTACACTATAGCTTATATAGCATGCTATATAGTATGAAGTGATGAAACAAAGGAAGTTTACAAAGGGAGTTCTCATTTTGGCACAATATTTATGAAATAAGAACTTTGCAAAAGACCCAATCAGAAATAATCTGGAGGTATATACCCCTGGCATCGCTACAAGACACTTGCATTGGGTGCGGAACTGCCACACGGATAGCTAATATTGACTTTTTTCGAAGTGCACTAAGTATGTCAAATGCAGAAAACATACAGATGGGAAAAAACCAGCAGCAAAGGTTATTCTCAAAGCTTTAAGCAATTCTTGAAAAATCTCAAACCCATAAAGCAACAGAATTTAGTGCCAAGTGCAAGGACCACTAGACACTTGGGAATTTTTCTGATATTTCACAATCGGAAAGGTAGAATGGGCTAGTGGACTGAGCAACCATCTAGACTCCAGAATTCCAAGGTCGGACTAAAGCATATTCTGCTTTGGGCAAGTCACTAAGCTTATGTCTTAATTTCCCCATCTTTAAAATTTACTTTGCAGGAATATAGCAAAAGTGAGTATTTGTACGGTGTTTTGAATAGGTAAATTATGTGTTATCAAATTCCCTCTGCCAGCCCATAACAAGTGCTCTAGTCCCCTCCAAACTAATGAAACCTTCTCACACTGCAGGTAAGTAGGAGACAAAGAGCAGACACCCATAACTTTCTGAAATATCAGGGACCTTTAAAATAACTTCAGTATGAGGAACGTTGAGATAGTTCAAAACCAATGAGGCAGCATTCTCTCTCCATGGTATTTTAAAAGTTAATTCATGCAAAAACATTTCTGTAAAAAGCATCTCAAGTTGGTCACTTTTGAAAATTTAGTTTGCAGATTCTCATCTGTATTCATGATGAAATACAGGAATATTTATTTAAAATCAGTGGCTGGAGTGTGATTTTTTCATTTACAGCTCAATTTTGTTATTTTATCCAGCATTTTCAATACATATTTATGGATAAAGTTGCAACTTTTAGGTCTTATACTAACAATACTGTAAAAAGGAGATTAATTAGGACTTCATTTGCATTAACTGCTAGTTTCCTAAAATACACTATATAATTTCAAGACTCAGACAATGGCTAAAGCTGCATTAGGAGAGAGCTTTAAGGGCGAGGAAAGTATGCGCTGGTAAGTACATCAATAGGAGAGTATAGCAAACACGGAAAAACTATTGACTGTCTCCACAACTACCTTTCGCCTTGCACAGCAACAGGCTGTGCTCTGGTAATGTTCAACTACACAAGACACCCACCACCAGGGAAAAGTATCTTTTACATATTAAAATTACACAAGCTGGGAAGTTAAGACATACCCAAGCATCAAATATAACTCCATGAAGTGACTATATTTAACACTACGAGCTATCTGGAGAAATGAAATAGCCTGGGTGAATTGAAACCTATTTGTCACAAGCCTAGGGCTGAACAAAGGCAACAACAGCTCTTGTATTATGGTTTAAAGGGTTCATTTAATTTTTTTTTCAAAAGTTTCTCAAACTCTAAATTAGGCCCCTAACGTTTATGGCTTCTTCTACACTGGATAAGTATTTTATTTAACATTATGAATCTGTCCTGCCTGGTGGGTTAACTAATACAGAACACTGAAGGTTCAGTGATCCAGGAACAGATCATAAAATGGAGGACAGCAGAGAGCTGGTTAACTACAAATAGTTGCTGCAGAAAGACACAAGTGTACTACATAAATTACCTTTAAAATCGAGTTACTAACCTTTCTGTAGCTGTTGTTCTCCAGGATGTGTTGCTTGGGTCCCTTCCATGTTAGTTGTGCGCGTGCACGATATTTTTCGCTCGGTGATATCCTTTGGGCCGGCTCTAATGCCCTCTGGTGCTGCACACTCATGCATCAGTATAAGGGGCCTGTCTGGCTCCCCACCCTCTCAGTTCCCTCTTGCCGGCTAACTCTGACCCTGGGGCAGGTCAGTAGGTTGTGAAATGGACATGAGCAATACATCTTGAATAACTGTTACAGAAACGTTAGTAACCATTTTTTCTTTGAGTGCTTGCTCATGTCCATTCCATGTTAGGTGACTCTCAAGTGGTACCTTAGGAGGTGAGCTCGGAGGTTCATAGACATATGGATTGCAACACTGCTCTACCAACGCAGCAGCATCACTAGCCTGCGGGGTGATGGCATAGTGTGATGAAAAAGTATGTACCGATGACCAAGTCTCTACTCTACAAATATCTTGGATAAAGACCTGGTCCAAAAATACTGCCGAGAAAGCATTAACTCTTGTTGAGTGGGCAGTCAAGATGGCAGGACGTGGGGCACCCACCAGCTCATAGCACCTGTGAATGCAGGAAGTGATCCAGGAGGAAAATCTTTGGGCTGAAATTGGCAGGCCTTTCATCCTGTCCACAATTGCCATAAAGAGCTGTGTGGACTTATGGAATGGTTTAGTCCGTTCTATATAGAAAGCCAGGGCACGCCTAACGTCCAGTATGTGAAGATGCTGCTCCTCCTCATTAGTGTGTGGTTTCAGAAAGAATACTGGCAGGAAGATAGCCATATTACTATGAAACTGCAAAATCACCTTCAGGAAGAACGTGGGATGGGAGCAAACGGGGGGTGCTGCCTTCAGAGCCCAGAAGTGAGGGTGGCAATCCCATGACCCCCCTGCAACAGCTTTGTGAACCCTCCACAACCTTCCCTTTGGATCGCGACCCCCACAGTTACAACACCATGAAATTTCAGCTGCAAACTTCTGAAAACATGAAATTGACTAATTTTCAAATCCTATGGCTGTGAAATTGACCACACTGGACTGTGAATTTGGTAGGGCCCTAGTCATGATAGTTAGTTATTCTAATTCTTTAAATTGCATTTTACTCCTTTAAGTTGTGTATCAGCAATATTAATATAGTCTGTTAGAAGTTTAATTTGGAATATTATTATCCTTTCAAATAAGACCCCCCCCCCAAAGATCAGTAAATACAATGCACTCCAAAATACAAATTGAAAAATAAAGTTATTGGTTAACATGTAGGTAATGTACATCAATCCCCACTTCTAGGCTTACATTAACCAAAGAAATCAATGCAATTATGCCAATATAAAATTTCAAATAAAGTAGTTACTAACGGTATTTGCAGGAAATTGCAGTACTTGCCAGAGACCCTCGTGTAGTTATTGTTGCTGACAGAGCTACTGAGATAGATATCTATTTATCAAATAGGGTGAGACTTTTCAGACTTCATAATACTACAATATTTGGCCAAAGCCAATTATTTTCATCCAAGCACCTACAGTACCATTGCAAATACATACTACGTATAGTAAAAAATATTGGACTTTATACTAGCTGCTGGGCTTCCGCCTGCAGGATTTATACTTTATAAAGTATACAGCACTGAGATTCACTGTTTATCATGAAAAATTAAGAGGCGGTCAGCTAAAAGATGCCAGAAAGATTGCTCTAGCTTCAAACAATTCTTAGTAAAGATTATTTCAAGTATTCAATAGTAGCATTAAATATAAAAGATCCAATGTTGTAGTCAGAGTGTTTTTGATTGCAGAACGATTGCAAATTGAGGCGTCATCTGATAAGTAAAACAACATACCTACAGCGTTACTTTGCCAAGATTTTACTGTCGAAAAAGTAAACTAGTTATGCTCGTACCTCTCCAGAAACAAGGAGTACCTTGGATCAGCACAAGGTCTCAAATACACAATTTAGAAAGCCTGCCAAAGGAAAAAGATTACCCAAGTCATAGTGAATACTGCGGGATTAAGGTTCCAATCATACAATTGACCACAAGGCACAGTAGTCTACCCGTGCATTGCTGATAGCAAGACTAGCGCCCAACTCTGTAATGGAGCACACTTACCATCTTTCTTAGTTTCCTTTTTCATTTAATATACAGCAAGTTTATTTTCATTTACCAGGTTACACTAAAATCACCCAACCCAAGTTAAAATCTTAAAGAGCAGTTACAACGTTCATGTAGTACATTTTCAAAATATGCATTTGCATCTGTAACCTTTTATTAGAATTGTGCAAAATTAAATCCACTGTCTGAAATAATCAGCTCCAAAAACATACATTTGATTATGCCAAACGAGTAAATCAAGCTTCAGTTTTCCAAAACACCTTACACATAATACAGCAGTACCAAAAATAGCACAATTTCAGTTATTCAAACTGATTTTCCACCCAGCACATTGAATGACTCGCAGACACTACTGCTTTGTCCTCCACTGAAAAACAGAACCCATCTCTGCTTCCCCTTACACATGCCCTCCCGCCCTCCATGTACTACTGTGGATGGAACTACTCAGTAGTATCTCCATCTTGGAGCAAATTTAAGTGAATGAGAAAGGAGGCTGCTTTAGTTATAGGAGGCTTATGTCCAATGGGTTTGTCTATAGACTCCAGTTTTGTCATCTTAGCCCTTTTAATAAACTTAATAGGTGAAATCCTGGCTCCTAGAAGTGGGGAAAAAAAACTTCCACCAACTTCAGTGGGGCTAACATTTCAATCCCTAAGGTTCAAAACCAGAACATATTCTCATTAAAAAAAGGTGACTCATTCCTGGAAATGGAAGAATATTGTTTCAGGGGGGCTTTTCACGATTCCTTTTGCTTACTTTGTATTTAAGCTAGGTGTGTTTAGAAAAAGTTTAATTCATAGCTTTTCTCCCCCTTGCTCCTGCAGTAAAGCCCATAATAATGAGTATTATAAAAATGATTATTATGACAATAAACTGAAGTCATATACTACTATAGCTTCAATATAGGATCAAGCAAGAGAAAAAGCTGAGACGAAGATGGCCATAAAACAGAAAAGATCATACAAATACTGACAGTTCATTTTTTTGCCACATTTGCTTCAGTATGAATGCTGTTCCTTATCCATCCTATCAGTACTTGATTCACTTAAAAGATAACTGCAGAGATTTAGCTTTACTAAGGTACTAATATTTCACTAAGAACGTACTGAAGACTTTTCCAAATGTTTAGAAGTACCCATCGTTTTAGTAATTCCATTCAGTGACAAACCATTATCCCTTCATTGAGATTGTCATATTTATAATACAGCATTGTACTGCTCAGCATAAAAACTAAGCCTTGTAAAACAGATTGAAACTATAAAAATATAGGTATGGTTCCATTAGAAACGTATTAAAATCAAATGATTTCAAAGTTATTTTGAGTTCAAATTTTATAATCCAAAAAGTTATTTTATCTGATTTGACCCTACTCATTCAATTAACCAATATGACTTGCGAACAATAGACTACATGAGCAAAAATTTCAAGAGCACCTAAGTGAAACTCAGTGGGATTTACGCACTTCGAATTCTACTCCTTATAATTTTGCAACTGCTCGAGTTTCATTGGTTTGTATGGGTCTTGACGTTTCTCAATCTGATCTGCCTAATGAGACAATCATGATAATGGATTCTATTTGACTGTTTTCATTATCTGTATTCTATTTCAGACACTTACTCTTTGTAATTATCTGCACTTTTTATATTATATTAATATTTTCTTTACAGTGGCAAATAATCCTACTTTAATACAGGTACAATCGCCTTTAAAAATTTGCAATACTGTACTCATGGAACAAGTAGTCTATTCTTTTAGAACAAACAGTCCTGTTTCAAGGATTGGCTGGCACACAGATGGGGGTACATCTCCACTGCACTTGGGAGTGTGCTTCCCAGCTCAGGTAGACAGACATGTTAGCTCTGCTCGAGCTGCATGCAAAAAACATTAGTGTAGCCGGAGGCAGCACAGGTGGCAGCTTGGGCTAGCCAAATGTGTATGAACCCAGGGTGTCCATGCTACTTTTGGCTACACTGCCGTTTAGCATGCTAGCTCAAGCAGAACTAGTGTATGTCTGTCAACCTGAGCTGGGGAGGACACTCCCAGCTGCAGAGTAGATGTACCCAAAAAAACCCAAGGTGGCTAATGTAACAATAGCATTTGGTTCCAGAATAATAATAAAAATCTCTGCCTGATACTTATTAGCTTACCACCGGTAATATCACCACCACCGGTCAGAGGATGAGGAAATCCAGTCTGAATGGGGCCAAACATGCAATATTTGTATGCCTTAACCTGAACTGTTAAACAAGAACAGTATGAAATCGAAGGAGACCTATAAGACTGGCAGAGGATTGGTACATCTTCCAGAGCAACAGCCACTGCATGGCTTCAGAAAATTCAGGACACGCTTCCCTTAGTGACCAATTAGCTCTGGCAGGTAGGTTGAAGGCGGCTTTGTGTCATGGAAATTCAACCTCCTGTATTTTGGGGGGTGGATAATACCCCTGGGGGCACTATCCAAGGAAGTTGCTATGCTCAGAAAAGTGCAGGAATTAGAATCATGGCTGACTCCTCCCTAGACAGTGGTTGGGGAGAAAGCACTTTGTGCCCTTTCCTTCTTGAGCCCTGAAAGGGCAGCCAACATCTAGCTGTAAAAATAAGCAAATAGGAGAGGATCATTTTATGCCTGAGAAATCAGAGAAACACTAGAAACAGAAGAAAGGATAGAGCGAGGCAGACAGATGAGAGGGAAATGCCATCAGTCCCATTAAGTGCCATTCTGGTAAGCTAAAGTGTCCTGGTTCACTAAACCTATCTACTGTGCAAACTTAGAAAACAGGAATAATATAAATAAATATATATTCATGCATATAAATGTATAAATATACTTTACCTTGCATCTTCATATTTGTAACAAATGCTTATCCCAACAGCCAGTTAATTAAAAGAAATTATTTTCAAAATTGTGCTCATGCAATAGGGACAATATATAATTAGACTTTTAAGAAATCCCTGAATTAAGACATAGGAATAAGCATTTATCATCAATTTGGAGATGTAAGATAAGAATGTGAATATATGAGCAGGAAATAAAAAAACACTGATGAGAAATACTTGTTCACCACAAAATACCAAACTGCATACCAGAAATCAATTTCCTTGATATTTGCTCTATTCTGCTCCCTCAAAGTTCATCAGTGGAAGTATCATTAGTTTTTGATAATTCACATTCTTCATTGAAGTGGCAGTTTTGAAGGATTTCCTTATAATGGTTCTTCAGATCTGTGTACAGAGAGACAGTTTCCTCCGAGTGAGGAAACGGCAGAAGCTTTTCATTCAACAGTATCTGTACTTGGTACTCCTCCTCAGGGGTCCTAGCTTGGTCACAGTGATAAAGCACAAATATCAGGTTTGAGGCATAAGGCACAATGCGACCACTACGAAACTTCCGATGCATTTGTTTTTTGTAATTGTTAGCGGCAAGGGGCTCCTCATCCTTGAAGAAACCCATTAGAGCAAGCAGTGGCTGAAGGGTCTCTGCATGTCCAAATTGCAGGATTACAGGTGAAGAAATGGGCATGGAACTAGAAAACATAAAAGTGAAGAATAAGCAAGATAGTCATCTGTGTTTAAAAGCAAACACTAGTGTACTATACAGTTGTTAGCAAAGAGTAGATTACTTTAAACAAGTGTTTTACACGGACGTTTACTAAAAACCCATTTGGAAACAGGTGTCCAACTATCTGAAACCTACTTTTATTTAGAAAAAAAAAAAAAAACCATTTTAAAATGTATTTTGTAACTAGGGTGACCAGATGAAACCAACAAAATATTGGCAAACATGGGGGAAGCAAAAAAAAAACCAAAAAACAACAACGGCAGGAGCGAAGTTGCCAAAGCAAAAAAAAAGAAGAAAAAAAAAAAAAAGCGGCAGGAGCGGCCGAAGCCGCAATATCAGGACAAATGATGCATCGGTCGGGACGCAGGACAAAACTAAAAAACGGGACAGTCCCGATTTTATCGGGAGGTCTGGTCACCCTATTTGTAACAATCAAAAAAGTAATGGTACTTTTAAAAAAATTTAGCAGCTGTATTTTACCTATTAAAGTACTATTACTATCAATTAATTGCTAAGTAGTAACCCGAAGTCTTAGTACACAAACAAAATGACTTATTGGCATTACTGAAATATTCAGATGACTATAATATTAGTCTAGACGGGCATAGCCTGTTCAGAAAGGACAGGCATAGAAAAAAGGGAGGAGGTTGCATTACATACCAAGACACTTGCTTTGATGTCTGGTGAAAAGCAAACCTGTTGAAAGGCTCTTGGTGAAGATAAAAAGAAAAGAAAAAAACAGGGACAATGTCGTGGTAGGGATCTACTATAAGGCCACCATATCAGGGAGGAAGAAGTGGATCAATCATTTTTAGAATAAACAACAAAAGTATCCAAAGCACACGACCTAATGATAATGGAGGATGTTACCTGCCCAAATATTTGTTGAAAAAAATATATGGCAGGACACAGATTGAGCAACAAGTTTTTAGAATGTACTGCAGACAGCATTTTTATTTCAGAAGGTAGAAGAAGTAAATAGGGGCTGGTTATTTTAGATTTTATTCTGACAAATAGGGGGAACTGGTTGAGAATCTGAAGGTGGAAGGCAACTTGTGTGAAAGTGACAACAACAACAAAAGAGTTCATGATTCTGAGGAAAGAGTGAGGGCAGCAGAATAAAAATATCTCACAATGAAAAATCAGGGAAATGGTAGGCATTGTTGCATGGGTCAGAAATCTATGGAAAAAGGAGTCCAGGAGAGGTGGCAGTTTAGAGAGAGACACAATAATAAATGCACAACAGCAAATTACCCCAAGGCGGAGGACAGATAAGAAGAGCAGTAAGAACAATGACTACATCAGGTGCTTTTTAATAACTTGAAAGTCAAAGCAATTGTACAAACTAGAAACAAGGACAAGAACATACAAGGGAAAGTACAAAATAATAGTACAAACATGTAGGGACAAAATCAGAAAGGCAAAACTGTAACTGAGTTACAACTAGCCAGGAACATAAAGGATAAAATGTAAGTCCATTACCTAAAGGGAAAGGAAAGCAAACAGATGACAGAGAAACTGAGCGTTTAATGCCTATTTCACTTCATTCTTCACCAGGGCTGGTACTGTCCAGGCACCAGCCAACCAAGCATGTGCTTGGGACGGCATCTTCTAAGGGGCAGCCAATCTTGGGGCAGCAGGGTGGCACTTGGGGGGTTTTTTTGTTTGTTTTTTCTTTCAGCGGGGCGGTGCTCGAGGGGAGGGTTGTTTCGGTGTGGCAGCGCTCAGGGGGGAGGGGGTTTGTATTTCAGAGGGGCGGTGCTCGGGGAGGGTGTTTTTTTTCAGCAGAGCAACGCTCAGGTTTTTTTGTTTTTGCTGGGGGGGGGGGGCGGGAAGCGCGCTTGGGGCGGTACTCGGTTTTGGGGTTTTTTTGCTTGGGGCGGCAAAAAAGTTAGAGCCGGCCCTTTTCTTCACTAAAAAGATTAATTATGATCACATGTGAAACATTTAATTCTGACATAGGGGATCAATCTTGGGTCAAAACAGGTTGAAGAGTATTTGGATAAATTAGATGTATTCAAGTTTGCAGGGACAGATGAAGTACACCCTACAATACTTAAGGAACTAGCCAAAGCAATTGCTGAATCTTTAGTGATTATGTTTGAAAACTCATGGAGTACTAGTGAAGGGCAAACAGAACCCATCTTTACAAAGGGGAACAGAGAGGACCTAGGGGATTATAGGCCATCTGGTCTAACTTTGATACCCAGAAAGATACTGATACAACCTATTAAATGGTCAATTTGTTCAAACCTAGTGGATAAGGTGGTAAGTAATAGCCAATATGGGTATGTCAAGAACAAACCATGTCAAAGCAACCTAGTTTCCTTTTTTGATAGGGTAACCAGTCTAGTGGCTAAGGAGGAAGCAGTAGACATGATAAATCTTGATTTTAGTAAAGCTTTTGACACAATCCCACATGACATTCTCAGAAGCAAACTAGGGAAATATGGTCTAGATTAAATTACTATGAAGTGGGTGCTTAACTGGTTAAAAGACAGTTCTTAAAGAGTAGTTATCAGTGGTTCAATGACACACTAAGACGACATTACTATTGGGGCCGCAGATGGTGGGCCCAGTACTACTCATTATTTTCATTAATGACTTGGATGAAAGAGTAGAGAGTATGCTTATAAAATCTGAAGATAACACCTATCTAGGAGGGGATGCAAACACTTTGGAAGACAGGATTAGAATTCAAAATGACCTTCACAAATTGGAAAATTGGTCTAAAATCAACAAAATGAAATTCAATAAAGACAAGTGCAAAGTACTATACTTAGGAAGGGAAAATCCAATGCACAAGCACAAAACAGGGAAAAACTGGCCAGGCAACTGTATTGCAGAAAAGGATCTGGGGTTATAGTGGATCACAAAATGAATACGACTGGGGATTGTGTCTTCAAATATGTAAAAGGTTATTACAAAGAGGAGGAGGATCAATTGTTCTGTGTGTCCACGGAGGGTAGGACAACTAGTAATAGACTTAGTTTTCAGCAAGGGAGAATCAGGTTAGATATTAGGAAAAGCTTTTAATTATAAGGGTAGATAAACACTGGAAAAGATTACTTAGGGAGGTTATAGAATCCCCATCATTGGAGGCTTTTAAGACCAGAATAGACAAACACCTATCAACAATGGTCTAGGTATACTTAATCCTGTCTCAGCATAGGTAGATCACCATATGACTTTTTGAGGTCCCTTGCAGCCCTACATATCTGATTTATTGCAATGCAATATAAATATGTGGAAACAGGTCAAGAAGAGTTGAATTGTGTGTGTCCATATAATATATGAAGATTTCTCCAAGCAAATTGTCAGGTTCAACCTCTTCCTTCTCAAAGTTAACTAAAGTGTCTAATCACAAGCTAAGAACTTGGATATGAACTGCAAGACAAATTTTGGGATCCCATTTCTTCCTCTCCCAGCAGAAACCCTGGGAAGAGGCAGATAAGCCTCTTGAAGCTGGGACGCTGTAAGGTTTAAAAACAGCAATTCTGGTAACAGTAAGCCATTCAGAACCTCTAACTACTATGACAAACATACAAGAGATAAGGGGCAAATTAGTGCTAAGGGATAAATTATGTTAATTGCACAAATGTATTAGCACTTCATATTAATAAACATCAAACTGCAATAAAATTCAAGTGTTTTTTTTGACGTTACAACTTTTAAGTGTGAACTTCAAATCATACCGCAGCAAACAAATTCATGTTTTTTAAAAAGGTATATTTCTTCTTTAGTGCAGTATAACCACCACAGGATTATCTATTTTGCACACTGGAAAAACACAAAACTATACACATCCATAATATCAGATTCTGTGATCATGTATCATGCTAAAAAAAGGGGAATTATATTTAGCTCACTGAAGCCATTCACAATTACTACTACCAAGGAAACATTTGGTTTTCTTGCAGATGCTACTGCCTTATTCTCTCTCTACTTTTATTATGCAGAGATGTCATGCACATTTTCTAACTGAAGGCTGGATTGTGACCAGAGGTAGGAAGAACTTCAAGAAAGGATGCATGGAACTTTTCCACTTTAGCTCATCTGTAAAGGGGCCAGGCAGTCATAATGAGGAGCATAGGTACCGCTCCGTGATAAAATTCCAGAGGACACTTAATAGCTAAAAAGAACGCACCATCTCAAGAGGAGGAAAATAAAAACCAATCATAAAAGGAGCTAAAAAAACCTAGATGGAAGGAAGATTGGCAATGTCCAATTTACAGTTGCATCTGCCAGTCTCTCCCAGACTTACAGGACGATACTAGAAAAGACTCAAAAACAAAAAAGTGAACTGAAGAAGTGAAAGAAGGTACTATAGCTTTTTCCAAGAGCCATGAATGTAGATGGAAGATGTCCACACTGATATGAAATTGGAGAATGTCCAGCACCAATGAGTTAATTCAAGTCCTCCCAAAAAAAGGAAATGAAAAATTCATAGCAATTTATGAAGTTTGATTCTTTTTTTGTCCAAAAAAACCCCAAAAAACCAAAAGTTACTTCTCCAGTTAAAGTTCAATTCTTCTGATCGAGGCACAGCCCGTGGACGGTGTGAGGCCGGTAGCGGCCCCCGGCGCGCCGTGACGGGGTCTTCTTGGAGTCGGGTTGCTTGGGAATGCAGCCCAAAGCTGGTGGTAAACTCCATCTAAGGCTAAATACTTCTCCAGTTAGTTCCTTTTGAGGTATGAGAATTCCCTTACTTTAAATGGTAAAGGCAGGGCTTAGTTACAACCTCAAGTGCTGTATAGGGCTAATTTATATAACTCTTCTATAGTGATGTGCATCTATACACATACTTAATTTGAAAGTAGATCATTAGGAAGTCAATTTCACCACTACGAAGACTGCCACCATAAATGACAAGACACTGCTGATTTCCTTAGAGGAGTTATTTATATGAGGCTGTATAAATATATGTACTATAAATGTAAATTAACCTTGTTTAAGCAAATCTAACCATGATTCAGAACTATACAAAACTATATCTATATATCTTATGATCAATAGTTTAGTAAAGCTAGAACCAAAAATGTTTTTAACAATTCTTTCTATGCATTGTCTAGCAGCATGAGCACAGAATTCAGTTCACGAGCTAATTGGAATCTTGGCTGACTTCTGGGATCATGAGTTTAACCTCTGCAGAAGGTTAACGGTAAATGTAAAATGGTAATTTCTATGCTATATACTACCTTTAATAAGCAGTAAGGTACACACACGCTGAATGGGAAAATTATGTCCTAAGTGCCAAAAATCACTTCAAGCTACACAGATATACAAAAGCTCAGGAAAAATGCTGTCTTCTACCACACTGGTTGAAACTTTGTTCCCTAGACATCGTGGGTAAGCTCTGCCCCTTTGTCAGGGGCAGCACTCCTCCTCCACAGATCATCTTCTTATGGAGACAAAGTCCTCCTGTTGACACCATCTGCAGAGTTTTCCATTGACCTCCAGGATGTGTCCGTCCTTACCTGGGCCTTTACCCTCAATTGGAAGGACTGATGAGACCACCACCTGTGTACCTGATCCTTTAACCCTCACTCCCAGATCCTTGCAGTCATTACTGGTCTGATCAGTCATACCTGGCAGTATCATTGATGCCCACATGGGATCAGTAACCAGAGAGCCAGACAAACCTCAGCAACTTTTCCATGATGCCTTTTCCAGACAGAAACCACACATCCTGGGATGTCAGGCTGGCAGATGGATGCCTTCATCTCCCTCAGAAGGGACTCTCTGACCGTCACCACCCTTCTTCCAAGTGCGATTTATATAATTGTTAAATAATGGTGTGCACCGACACACATAATTGCATTTGAAAGCATCATAGGGATGGGAAATTCACCCGCATGCAAACTGTCAATAAAATGCCTATGTACTCCTGAACTCCTCAAAATAAAGCACCAGGAGGGTATTCTTCATCCTCACAAATCCAATGATTTGCATCTGATCATGTGTAGATGAAGTCCAGTTATTTATAAATATATGCATTTTTGTTGTAGCAACTAAGATCATGATGCTACAAACTGCTTTGTGTGGGTGAACCCCTGTACCTCTACACAGCCCCAATGACTTTAATGGGGAATCGTTGTGCTGTAAGTCCACAAGCACGAAGCCCATTGCAAGGTTTGAGCTATACAGATTTACTGTGGAACTAAAATGAAAGCGCCCAGAAACAAGGCTAAAAAAAACCCAGTTAGAAATACTGGAGCACAATCATTAAGTTTATTCAACCCCAAAAAGATTTAGAAGGGATTTAACTGAAATAATGAAGATGATTAAATATGGTAACAAAATCTTGGACAAGAGACTGAAAAGGCCTGTTAGACCATCTAAACCATCCCCATCCAACACAGGATCATTCCCTAATATACATTTCTGAGTACTATATATAGTTGAGTTTTAGATGTGCCAAAAAATGGGCTTCTACTATCAGAAGTTTGTTCAGATATTCAGTTTAGCTGTCCCATTTTAATTATTTTTAATATCCCCTGTATTACCCTGAACAATTCTATCTTCTTTGTGTTTAACCTTTTAAATACTAAGTTTTTAGCATTTCCCTTCTACCCCTCCATCCACCAACAAGGATTTTACTCCCTTTTTCCCCTCACACCGCAATATTGCCTTAAATTTCTTTCTGTTGATCTCTCTGATTCAGTTTGTCAATATCTTTCTGGTACCGAGGTGCCCAGAAAACAATAATGCATATCAGGTTCTCTCATCTAGGTCAGAAAGCAGGACACATACAATACCTAAACAAAAACTGAAGGGAATACTCCATTGTCCAAAATAAGCATCCTACATCCTATTAACCATCCTACAATTAACCGGACAATACTGACAGACAAATGTATTTAAAATTTATCCTGGAGCATAGAGTACTTGTAAGTCTAAATTCAATTGAATTCCAGCCAGGTAACATTTCCTGTGTCCCTTTCAACCATTTATTTTGTAATTCCATTCCCCAATAATACAGCCCGCCCCCAAATCAAGCTTCTCTAGCCAAATTTGTTCAAAACCACATTGCTTATTGCTCAGGATTTTATCCTGATGATGATTAGATCTGTCTCTGAATATTCATTCCATTATTATAAAAAGAGGCTGAAGTTCCACTCCCCCACCCATACACACACACACTTTTATTTTTATTATTGGATTGTGACCTACCGCTTACCTCCGTGTAAGAGGCAGCACATAATTGCATCATCCTAGGAAGAACCCTGGTTCTTATTTTTTGCTCGAAGATATAAGTTACTGAAGACCCTTATGGGCTGCTCCCTCCTCACACCAGCTTGGCTTAGCTGGCCAGCGTGTTGTGGGAGAAAGAGGAAGGGCCACTATGTATCTGCCATTCCCCTTCCCCTAAGTTCATGCAGCATCACCCCAGAGCCTATACCTCCCCACTTCTCCTCACACCCCAAATCATAAACCAAGCAGGATGCTCAGGGAGTGGGGTTCAATCTTTTACTGTGTGTGGTGACGTAATGGCAAGCAATAATCTTACCTTTGGAAGCTTCACTGGCCAATTCCCTTAGTATTCAAGAACACTCATCACCGGGACTGGCTCATTTGTATGTGTTTAAGTTTTCCAAGCATTCCCTCACCTATTTTAAAAATCACTATTCTTACAAGGCTGTACATTTAAAAAATATGTTTCTTGTTAAAATGTTACTATCCAGTCCCATGCTCAGACACTATTACCTTTACCACCTCTGCTGCTGGCACATCCTTTGGGATGGTGGTCCTTCAAACAGCTCTGCTCCCTGCATCCATGCACCATCCTCCTTCTTGAGTACAACTTGTCAGTCACCCACAGTAGAATACATATAGGGACTCGCACTCAAAGAAGAGGAGGTTACTTACGTTCTAGTAACTGGGGGTTCTTCAAGATGTGTGGTCTCTCTCTCTATTCTACTATCCACCCTCTTCCTCATCTGCTTTGGGCAATACTTGGATTCACAGTACGGACAGGACTGGAGAAGCAGTTGGCCCATCCCACCCTTTAGCTGTTCAGTTGGAGGCACAAGGAGAGCAAGGTCACAGGCATGGGTCAATGGACACTGCTTGCAAAATTCTCCAACTTTGGATGCGTGGATGTGTATCCCCACAGTGGAATACACAAAGATCAGCACTCAAAGAAGTTATGACACAAGAAGAGTTAAGAAAAAACTTCCAGTAGTGAAAATCTTTTCATTGTCTAATTTGCCCTGAAAATTCTTCTATGATATAAAAATCACAAGCAAAATTTCAGGTATACCAGTATATTTTTGGCAAAGTTGTATGGGTGACACAGAGAAGGAAACACATGTGACTTATCCTCAACTTCAACTAGCATTTCTCCCTAATTGCATATGAAACCTTCAAATTACATTTTAGAAAGCAGAAAGTGTAAGAGGCCTATAGTGTCGGCCACAGTATACCAATTGTTCATTGCAGAGCGCTTAGATTTTAAATCTTAAAATCTTTAGTTATTTTCTATATAAACCAACTATTGTTCTTTTACAGGACCAGGAGTCATACTGTCACGAAAGTCACGAGGCCCCCTTAACAGTGACTTTCACTTGATAAACTGCCTTTGGGAAATATGCTTCTTTAGAATTGCAAGTTAACACAAAAGTATGAGCAATCAGAATTAAAAACTGCTCAGCACAGAACTAACATAACACCTGCCCACTGTCTTCTTTTACAAAGCTGATATTTTATGGTCTATGAATGTTTAAACATCATCTTACTGGACAGATCAATTTACCTTTGAAACGCCTGTCGCTGTTTTCTTCCCCGAAAACATCAACAACTTAACAAAACTCAAAAAGAGATCTTTCCTTATAAACCATATATTCATTGGTTATATATAATGGATCAAATGAAAATCCTGTACTTATGAAACCATAAGCCTTTGTATGAGAACGATCATGTGACTATTTCCTTAAATAAAGCTCTTACTGTTATATAACACACTGATCAGTTGTCCTCTAATTTTTGCAAGCTTGTTAAATCCAGTTATCAAGTGCTTCCGTGACAAAGAAATAGTGCCTTTTCTTCAAAGTGTACTGGCAACCATTAAATGAGTTATCTCCATAATTCCTAAAGAAACCGGTGACATGGGATAGGAAGCCACAGATCAGTTGAAGCTATAACATCTTCCACATCTAATTATATTCAATTTTGACCCTGTTCACAAAATGGAGTACCAGACTGCTACCTCTGGTGTGCATTTATCATGGCGTCCAAAAGATGCATGCCATTTAACACTAACACAGAAAGAAAGGAAAAAAAACAGCTGAACATTATGGCCATTTCTGCAAAGCACATAAGCACATGAAAATTATGTATCTTGCTCTTGGAGTAAGTTTTAAGCCCAACCAAGCTATCTTAGAATTAATGCATAAAATCTGCTGGGTTTTACTGTCCAAATACAGTGATGCAAAGAAGTATATCAACTGAGTTATTAATCCATATTTATTACTGGCACACAAAAGTTTAGTCAAAAATACTGAAGCAATTAAGAGATTATTGTGCAAAAGAGATTGCTCATTTTTTGATAATCAACCTTCTAACTATGCACTTGGCCAACAGGGTAGTGGTCTAAACATCATTCTGTGTTTGCTCTGAAGAACCAACATAACATTAAATCTAGATATTCTAGGCTTGCATCTTAAATTATCCCCACTTCATAAAAGATGGCAACCTATTAATTGAAAACATACTCCAACCAGTTCTCAAAACCAGTCTCAAAACTACATCTGTAGACTATTATGGGAGGGCTAATTTTAAAAGGTGAATAGAATAGCCTTATGGTAACTACCGGTACCAAAGTACAGTTGCTGCATATCAAGGAGTGCAAGATCCTGAAGACCCAAAAGTAGACCAAGACAAGAAATTCTGCAGTTTCACACCTCAAGGAAAAATTCTGCAGTTCCAAGTTAAAAACAACTTAGTGCTCAAGACTAAATTGTCCTGAGCCCACGGGAATCACAACAGATTAAGGAGTGATTGAAATAATTACTGTCCTTGAATTAAACAGCAGACATAAGGTGAAGGAAAATTACAAAACAATTTTATTCCTAAATCTAACCCACTTTATGGCTTAAGGATGTTTTAAAAATGAATGACAGAAAGAGTTAATTCATACATATTTCAAGTAAAGGAAATGTGTCATATGCAGAAAGAAAAAATACTATTCCAAAGCTAACTTATTTACCAAACATAAATCACTAGTTTTTTATCATGCCTAGAATTTTAACCAGCAGCTTCTCATAGACCTGGATACATGTTTTTTTTTCCAGTGTCTCTGAAGATTTTCCAATACTACATTTTTAATCTTTTATGTAACACTAAAAGGCTTTCTGAGACAAGACTTCAACCTATTTTGTGTTAGGTAAGATATCCCAACCTTTTGCTACTCGCTCTCATCACTTAGTAAGTTAAAACAAACATTCTCTTTAAGTTCCTAAGAGCTTAAAGCTCCCAAGAGAAATGGGAGCAGTTCGCTTTTTCAATAAAAAGGCCTTGTAAGGTGGTATACTCACCACCTATAGCACCCCCTTGTGTCAGGGTGTGATGCTGTAAGGCAGGGGTGGCCAACCTGTGGCTCCAGAGCCACACGCGGCTCTTCAGCAGTTAATACGCGGCTCCTTGTTTAGGCACCAACTCAGGGCTGGAACTACAGGTGCCAACTTTCCAGTGTGCTCTGCAATGTGTTCCAATGCTCACTGCTCAACCCTTGGCTCTGCTACAGGCCCTGCCACCCCCTCCCCTCAGCCTGCTATGCCCTCGCTCCTCCCCCTCTCTGCCCAGAGTCTCCAGCACGCCATGAAACAGCTGATCAGGAGGTGCGAGGAGGGAGCGGGGAGGCGCTGGTCGGCAGGGCTGCCAGTGGGTGGGATGCGCTGGGAGCGGGAGAGGGGGAGCTGATGGAGGGCCGCTGACGTATTACTGTGGCTCTTTGGCAATGTACATTGGTAAATTCTGGCTCAGGTTGGCCACCCCTGCTGTAAAGGGTCCTCATCCCCGGTGCTTCCTTTTAGCTGTCTGCCTCTCACGAGGTCTTCCAAGGCTCAGCTCCCTGGCAAAGTCACAAAATCCAACCCCACTTCTGAGGGAACAAAAAGGTTCAAACGAAAGCCCTAACAAATGCAAAGTAATAATTCTTCTTTGGTCCCTTTCAAGCCAAACTAGTTACTACTTCTCCAGCAGGATTCCCCACACTTCCTGCCTCACTCAGGGACTTTGGCAGTTTGCTGTGGAGATCTCCTTCCCAGTTAAAAGTCCTATCTCGGGTCTTCTCCCAAGGGACCCTGACCATTCTCTTGGGTTTCTCATTCACCCCGACAGAAGCCTACTCTACCTCCCGTGGACTCCTTCCAGCATGTTGCAGATCTTCTCTGGAGAGCTCCTCCCCCCCCCCCCCCCTTCCTTTTTAGAATCTTTTTCTTTATAGTGTTCTAGCAGCCTCTTTCTAGCTCAGCTGCTCCATGAGCTGAAGGGGCACCACCTAGAGCACCTGATTAATCCCAAGTGTAGCCCACAGAGTCATAATGGACTAGTTAGCCCCCATGCTCCTGACGTGCCATTTGCCCCATGACAGGCTTACTGATTTACTTTCACAGAATGGTCCTATTGATTCAACGTTGGCACAATGGATATGGGAGTTACACAAGCAAAGAGACTTGAAACTGGTGTATCTATGAGCAGGGCTTAATGGTGTACAGTGGCCCAGGACCAAATACCAACAAGCTACTGAAGAAGAAGAGAACACTTCATACATCTAGTTTCACAATATTTTATCAAAACTAGACCTGACATGTGGATGAACATCTGAAACCAGATTCCACCTCAGACTAAAATATCCAAGGTTATTAAAAATACTATAAAAGAACGGTTTTTCTAAAATAGACACAAGAGGTGTGGCTTCAGTCATTAAAGCAGTAGAATCCCACAAGATATTTCAAATGTGGTTGAAATTTACATTTACCAAAGCAGGAGGACAAGTCATTTTTAATTGTATCACAAAAAGCAAATGCAAAAGTAGAAAAATGACTGAGGTTTGATTTTCTAAAATGATTAATGAAGCAATGCAATAACCAGAACTGCTTGATAGCCATGACAAAGTCTGAAAGCCTCTAATGAGCAGCAGCCACTCAATAATGGGAGGGCTGTGGCTCTAAACAGGGTACACCCGATATGGTACCTGTGTTAAACATGCAATTTACCTAAGAATAAGGGCCTCCTTTCTATTGACTTTAACAGGCTTTGCATCAGGCCATAAGTCTCCCCATATCATTGGCCAAGAGAAAAAGCCACATTATCCCAACTAGCAAGTGACACAATCACTGGACTTTCAGACATACCATGAACCAGTTCATCAAGATTATCAGAGCACTTGTGTCACCAAAACTAAATAGAAACACTGACGTAGAAACACACACTCCATGTTCTAGATCTTTTCTGAACCCATGGAACAAAGTTTTCTGCAGCTTTTGGAACAGGAATACATGCTAACTTCTGTTACTTCAGCTTGCGCAAATTTTTTGAAGTCACCAGATTAGTTTTCTCTGATCAGCTTGATTTTAAATACACTAACTGGAATTCTGACTTATGTACATAGCAGTTAAAAATAAGAAAGCCCAATAATGAAAATGATGTAGAATTTTGATGCTATGTTTAAAAATATGTTATGTATGTATTGACTAGAGAATACAAGTTTGACCAGGAAGACTTTTCAAGGGACCTATTACATCTCATATTAAAAAGAAGCCCATGAAAATACTTCACTTTTAAGTTGTGCTGAGATTTAAGAAAGGGAAAGAATTTTTAAACTTGACTTTTTTGCTTATGCTATTTCAAATGGGAACAGCAGCACCCATTATGGTTAAGGTTGCATCCATTCTAATCCTATTTGGTCATTTACAGTTTAAGAAAAATGGTTCTACCATTTACTAAATTAGCAGTTCGCAAAGTGTGGGGCGCGACCCCATTTTGATGGGGTCGTCAGGGCAGAAAGTCCCAGCCAGCAGCTCCGGGGGTGGTGGTGGATACGGTGGATTTCATAGATATGGTACTCCTGGGAGAATTCTGCACCACTGCTCATGCACAGAATTCATGTCCCCTGCAAATTTCTTTGCTTCCCCACAGAAAAATTACTTTCTGATAGAGAAGCAAAGGGTAAACTGCAATAGAAGTCACATACCACTCCCTAGCTGTGCATGTATATTGTTTCAGGCACCCGGAGCAGCCAGCGGAAATGTAAATCACCGCAGAGCTGGGGACACCCCGGCCAGTGACTCCTACTTACCCCCAGAAACATCCCCCAGCTGCAGGAAGCTCAGCATTCTCCCCTGCTTCCTTCCCCCATCGCTCCTCAGCTGCGGGGGGAGGAGTCTCTGTAGAGGGAGCTGCTCCCCCCTCCGCCCAACCCCCGTGCATCTGGAACTCCCATACCCAGAAACCCCTGCCAAGCCTCACCCAGAACCCCTGTCATAAATATAAAGGGAAGGGGGAGAGGGTCTGATGCAGATAAAATCCTCTTACCAGTAAAGGGTTAAGAAATGCAGGTAACCAGACCGACACCTGACCTGGCCGGCATCTGACCAATAAGGGGACAAGATACTTTCAAATCTTGGGAGGGGGAAAGCTTTGTGTGTGGGTCTTTGTCAGACTCAGAGTGATCTTGGAGTCAGAAGGAACCAGTCATCTTTTCATCAAATCCTCACTTTTCTAAAGTAAGTTTAGATAGCATAGCGAGTAGATTTCTATTTATTTTTGCTTGGTACGTTCCCTGTGTGAGAGGGAGGGGTTATTCCTTTTTTCCCCCCTGTAACTTTAAGGGTTTGTCCAGAGGGGGAATCCCTCTGAGTTTGGAAATTGAATACCCTGTAAAATAGTTACCATCCTGATTTTACAGAGCTGATTTTACCTTCTTTGTTTTAATAAAATCCTTCTTGTAAGAAGTTGACTGTTTTCTATGGTGTTAAAACCCTGGGGGTGGGTTTTTCTTAGATCACTGTGTAACCAATTGGTTAGGAGATTATTCTCAAGCTTCCCAGGAAAGGGGGGGTACGGGCTTGAGAGGGTATTTTGTGGGGGAGAGGAAGCTTCAAGTGGTTTCCTTTCCTGGATTCCTGTTTAAAACACTTGATGGTGGCAGTGAGAGAAGCATTTCTCAGGGTGCAAGGAATTTTGTACCTTGGGGGTTTTAACCTAAGCTGGTAGAGTTAAGTTTAGGAGCTCTTCATGCGGGTCCCCACATCTTTACCCTAGAGCTTAGAGTGGGGAGGGAACCCTGACAACCCCCTTAGCACTCCATACCTGAACCCCACCCCATTAAACCTCAACCCCTGCATCTGTTATGCACCCCCATGCTAACAAAACAAATTTAGTTCTTTACTCCCAAGTTCTTTAAGTGTGCAACCAAGAAAGGCTGGTATTACATACCAAACTTACCTAAGTACTGAAAAATTTAGTGAAGGTGTACAGGGAATGAGACAGCTTACCAAAAGCACTGCTTTAGTTGGTATACATTTTGTAATGTGAGCAAGGAATGAGGCAAGGCTCCTGTGTGGTTGCAATGGATGTGCAAGGGTTGGAGATAAGCCACGTCTGTGTAAATGGAGCTTTACTTATCCACACCTTTCCCCAGCTGAGTGCCTTGGACCTAGAAAGGCAGGAATCACTGCATGTTGTTTTCATCCCTCTACTTGGTTTTCATAATCTGTTCTACTTTTTATACAGTACGGTAAGTGTGCTTTCAGTTTAAGATGTGTGCCATGCAACCTGAAAGTCTAATAGAAATACTCCTGAAGTGACTATTCTAATTTTCTTGGGGAATACCATGTAGAAATATTGGGATATCCTCAGGACTACTGAACCCTAATTATTTTGGCCAAAGTACAGTATACTCACATTGGGTAAACCACAAACCTGCACAGGTTCTATAAACTTGTTTCCTTGTCTACAGTTTATAGAAGCCAGAACAGAAAGTCACTGCTGTCCCATTTCAGTAACGAGGGGCAACTGCCACCATTAAATAGCTGTGTAAATACACCAAGGACTTTTGGATTGACAGCATTTGAAATCACTCTACCCAGTGACCAATGGTGTCCATTCAGATGCAAAGCCCCAGTCACTTGTGTCTCACCCTACGTAAACCAAACAAAAAGAGCTTTACTTCCACTAAAGTAAAGTGCACAGCATAGTGTTTTCAGCTCGTTTCAAATTTCACATTATTTCGTGTTGCGCAAGTTTTTTCTCTTTTATAATCCCAAAGATCAAACTGTGATGCAGCTAGCCTCTAAAACCTTCCAGATTTTTACTCTTGTGTAATCGTTACCCAGGGCAGAACAGTACCACACTGAGGGGAATGTTCCTAGAACACAAATGCATATTCCAAAACTCCAATCCACTTAAAAAATCCACAGCTAATATATGCAGATACATCCTCAAATGCATCTGTTCCTGATAATGTAATATTCTGGTTAAAGTCAGAGTTCTCACCCTGTTCTTTACAAGGAATATGAGGACTGGATACAGTCCAAACTCACTCCCTTTCCCATGCCATTACTTAAAACATTACAACCACACATTAACTAAAGTTTCTCCTTAAGCTTCTCCAGGACCGTCTCTGTTCCAATCCCTAGTTTCCTTTGCCTTATTGGGACATTCCAACTTGTGATAGCCTGGTTGGAACAAAAGATGCACCCAGGAAAAATTCTTCTGCAGACATATGCAAGAGTCAGACCTAACGACTCAAGAAAAGAGCCCTGTATACTTGTATGATGCATCCTAGAATCTGCCATCTTATTACACATGAGTAGTAGTGCTCTAGTTAAATGTATATGAAGTCTTGAGAGCAGAGCAAGTGTCATGTCTGAATTTATAATCAAAACATTACTAGTTGAGAGAGTGATAGTGTGTTATCCCATGCTTACTAAAAAAAGTAAAACATTACAAATAATGTACTATCTCTTGCATGAGGTGCACATGCTGTCCTACGTCAATAAGAACCTTCAATAAAATGAGAAGGATGATCTTAAGGGTCACATTTAACCGATATTTTAAAAATAGGCATTTTCTATTTAAAAGTTTCTGAATGAAGAGATGAGAAAGTATGACCAGATAGGGCTACTTATAAACCAATGTTTTTTCTGCACATACACAAAACTATTGCAGTGATCGGACACCCCTAAGTTTGAAATTTATGGTCTGCTTAAGTAATTATCTGGCTCACATGACAGATTCAGATTCTGCAGAAATATTTTCATGAACAAATTATAACTCTTATGATTGTGAAAATGTTTTTTCCAAAAGTGAACTGTATGTATTCTCAATTCTGCAAACAAAGCTTTTTTTGACTGCTGTTAGAAAGCTATCTAAAAGTTTGTTAAGTTGTTACAGCATATCAGAAGCATGCAGCAGATACATGTATCTTGTTTTGAGATAAGTAAATCGTTTTCCAAATTATAAAAACTAGGTTTCCTTATACTTTACTGCAGAGTAAATTGTGGTTTTGAAAAATGACACTAGCTTAAAATAGAGACTCCATCATGACCTAGTGCTAGCAGATCCAAAAACTGTGTTTAAAACCTTTGATTGCACGATAAACGTGAGAAAGACCAATGGTCTTAATTTTCCAGTGAGATATTATAGACTGTTGAAGTATTTTAGCCAAGTTTCTTTGAGAGGACAAAGTGCAAGAAATATTTCCTCAAGTCACAAACATTATCAAAAAAGGTAAGAACTAACAGTCTTGATGAAGCAACTACATATTTTAGTCAAACATCTGAAAGTCAGTTATGCAACAATATTTGCAAACTAAATGAAAATTTAGTGGCACAAACCATTATGATGATTACACAAAAGAAAAAAAGATTTGTGTAACTGGTCCACACACAAAAAAAGCAAAACTACAAAATTTAAATGTAGCCTAAGACAACACAGGCAAGTGTCACAATACAAGTGTAAAGCATTCTGTCAAATTAAATATAATTCGACAAATTTTCTTTATAGTTGGAGCACAAGTGTGCCCCTGCCAACCTGTTCATTAGAGCCTTCTACTTTTGGACAGGTCTATTTACCCTCTCTCAAAATAAAGGAGCACTTGATGAAATAAAAGTTATTGCGTCCCCTTACAAATGAGTTATTCATCCTCTGGTTTGAGAATTTTCAGAAGTCAATTACAAGACAGCTTTCAATTTGAAGTGAGGTATCATCCCACAAAAGGGTACATTATAATCTGTTTATGAATTAACAACTATTGCCCAATATGAAGAATGCCATTTGCTCACCATTTTGAAGTTGCTCTACCAAGAGTAGGGAGCAATGAGTGTGTATATAATGTTTATATACATACGAACAGCGTTTTACTAGAATTATAGTGGAAAATTTGTCCAGTGGTTACAATTCTGGACTGGGTCTTAGAAGATATGGTTCTAGCCTCAGCTTCACCCTCCACTCCTTGTGGAACCTTGGGAAAGACACTTCTTTGTACCTCAGCTCCTCATCTGTAAAACGGGCATCATGAATACTTCCCTGACTCTCAGGAGCGAGGATGATCAGTTAATATTGATGAAATGCTCAGATGCCATAGTGGTTTGAGACAGATATATATGTACTTTTAAGCATTACTTAGTAAACAGATTAGCTAATTCAGAGTATTATATTCAAGTCTTCACTGTTTTAATTCTGCCATCTTCTGCTCTGTGATGGAACTACATGCTGTTTTTATTCAAAACTTAAAATTCATTGTAATGTTTTATAATTTAATTACTTAAACAGAAAAGCTCCATAACTTGGGCATATGCATTCTGACCTATTTGCTGTACAGATGCCACACTGTACCTCTAGTGTCCATAGACAAAAGTACAGATAAAAACAGTGTCAAATAGTTCACAATATTCTCAGTGTTTAAGTGTTCCCTGCCATGTCTGAAACCCAAATACAACTGTGTTTTTGCTAGTGCAGGAGAACCAGAGTGAAACCAGAAAGTCTGTCCCAAGTGAGTAAAATGTAAAAAGGATATAAATTAGATGAACATTATTCAAATTACAAATCTGAATAATCTAAAGCATATTAACAAATGAAGAATTTTTGTAAGTCTCAGAATGAATGAGTATGTTTTAGGCCACTTTTAAATACATTGCTTGGCTATTTCTCACCTACTTTTCCTCCCTCTTCTGTCACCTCCATTTACCATTTTATTGTTTTCTCTGAATTCTCTTTACGGGACTAGTAGTAAATATTTACTGGGTACAATCAGTGATAGCAATCTGATAAAATAAAAACCAGATTAAAACCACAAATTTATCATCAATACCTGCAAAGCTATAAAAAAAAATCAGTAGTCTTTACTATCTAAAAAGTTGATTTTATTTAGCCTTCCTAGAAGGAAAATGGACATAGTAAAAGGCATGTGATCTAAGGGTATTTAAAAGTCAAACCAGAATTCCATCAAAAATGTAAAGCTTTCACTCCACTTCTGTTAGAAGGAGGGGACTGGCAGGCTATGCAACAAAACCAAAGTATGTAGTGTTTGGGAACTTATTTAACCTGACAAATAAAATGGCAAGACTGAAAGCACTTTCTGTTCAGAGCTGTTTCTGGAAATAAAAGGAAGTATAAATTGCATTACAAGTCAATAAGAGTGGGTACAGTGGACTGCAAAAATCTTTCAGACATTAGGAAAATGGCTCCCCAACAAAAGCAAGGTGACTTTAATCCAACAAAAAAAGTATGGTTCCTTTAAATGTGGCTTCGTGGTTTCAGCATGTCTAGTGCCTGTGATACCAGGTGAGAAGTATCCTGGCCTGTGTTCCCTCTAAGGTGCGCACCTGCGCGGCTGCACAAGGCCATCAAGGGCTATGCACCAGCCGCGCACACAGGTGAACGTGGAGAATGTGGAGGGTGGGGTGAGGTGATGGGGGTTTGGGGGAGATGGGGCGGGCAGGGCTGAAGTGGGATGGGGTGGGGTAAAGAAGCACCTCTCTCCCCTTTCCCAGCCCCAGCCAGGGCTGCAGTGGAGATGGCAAAGGTAATTTCTCAAACACTCAACCCTTCATTTTCAATGATAAAGCTAAAACTCCACCTAAGAGCTCTGGTAACAAACAGACTGGAGCTCACATTGTTTGCATAGCCACTGGGACCCAGAATCAGAAATACAACATTACTTCAGGGTCCCCCCCACCCCCTTATCTAATACATGGATTCATATGTTGCTGTGGCTTTTTTTTATTATAATAAACTTCAGAACCACACCAACTCCTTCCCGAAACAAAGCTTCCCCTTGCAGCTGCTACATTTTAATACATGCATAGTGGGAAGCGCATGAGAGGAAATCAGCTCCTTAACACAGGCTCATGTAGGATACCACAGCCAATTTGGCATATTAAATACACACACAAAATTGAACATGTAGATTATATCGAAGCTTTGCTTCAAGTTTCTCTTACCCAATGCATTTAACTAGATAATATTAATCTATATTAGAGTTCTATAAATGCTGGCAAATCAATCCAGAATGCTTATCTGTTCCAAATTTTGTGTAAGAAGAGTAAATTACAAAACACAGCTTTTATTTGGCGAGGCAAACTTTTCATGTTAAGTGTATCTAACTTCTTGCTTACCAGATGCCTGACAATTAAGTCAGACTGACAGTTTCTTTTTAATTTTCTTTAGATGAATCCTAAAGGTCAGGAATTCAAAGATGATCTGGTATTAAACACAGGATGTTAGTGCTGGCATCTCAGCTATAGATTAAAAAGGAGACCACGTCTTAGCTAGCACACTCAATGAAAGCTCATCGCCTAATACTAGCTGTCAAGCAAAGGGCTTCAACAGTGATAAAAAGCAAGCATCCTTGTTTGCTTTCAAAAGCCAAATGGAAAGTATTATGTGATTTTGTTCAACTGAAGCTGCAACTGCTCATGCTAGTAAAGTTAAGAATGTACATATTTGTTTCCAACATCAGGATCTCAGAACCAAAATACTAAGGATTCTTAATATTTTGCTGTGGTGAATGGTTAACACACAAGTATGTGCTACTCTGTTTGCTGAACATGAATGACAGGTGATGACTTCAGATGAAAGTTAAACTTAAACATTTACTTCCCACCTCATTGGACAAGATGGAAGTGCATGAGAAGGCAGAGAAGCACATTTGAGTCTCAAATTTTAGTAAGTTATGCCCTTTTTGTCTACAAACTCAAGCAGTTTTAATGTCACTCACATGTATTAGATCTAAACTTCACTTTATTTTTAGTTTCTATAACACATGAAGCCCCAAAGCTGTTAGGAATGAATGAATATCTATTTTGTTGCTGTGTAAGTCAAGCTAGTAGATTCAACTTTAAAGTCAGTAAGACAAAACTACATGAACATCTTGCTGTTCTGGAATTAAAAGCTAACGCGATCACTTTTAATGAAAAACATGCATTTGGTACTTTTTTAATATAGGTATTTTACCACATCTCCTCAGATATGACTTATAAGTTCACTTGATTGATGGTTCATCTTTAGCCTATTATTCCTCTGCTCGTGTAAGGGGAGTATTTGTATAAGAATTAAACTACAGTTCATAATAATACACAGGATTTAGGTCTAAAAGAGCCCTCAACAGACTAGATTATTGGCACACTACAGTGAAAGTGCAGCACCCTAGGCCTCTTACAAAATATTTGTAAACACTCCCATTGTTTTTTTTATTTTTCCTCACACCTTTGTTGCTTCTGCCCCTTTCTCTTCTCCATTACTAGGGCCTATAAATTCCGTTTTATTATTGTGACTTTTCAGATTTCTTATTTTCGGATTTTGGTTTTTTCCATTAAAATTTTTTTTCATCTTTATAGGGGTTTGTTTTTTTAAAATCAAAATTGTTTGATATGTTGACAACAATAAATAGCCTTACCTTAAATGCATAAAAATAATCAGAATTTCATTGCAATGGGAAAAACTGATTTTACAAAAAAATCCAACAATTTAAATAAATCATTCTGCAGATATACAGTATACAGTAAAAGTAACACATAGAAGAGTGTGTGTGTGTGTGTGTGTGTGTGTGTGTGTGTGTGTGTGTGTGAGAGAGTGACAGAGACAGCATGTGTGTTGAGGGAGTGTGTGTGTTGAAAGAGAGTGTGTCTCTTTAAGCACAGCTCTCACCAGCCTGAACACTTGTTCAGACAGGAAGCTGGCAGCAACTGCTCCTGAGCCAGAGGCTGGTGCACAGACAGGCGCTTCCCACCCCACCCCAGCGAAGACCAAATACACCAGCGTAGGGAGGTGGACACTCCAACATCTGCCCTGAGCCCTCCTCCTCAGCTCTGCATAGCATAGCAGATCAGGAGGCTCTCAATATGGAGCAGCTTGACTCTAGCTCAGCTGTGCAGACCGCCCTGCTTGATACCACAGTCCTAGACCCAGGGAGAGCAGGATAACACATGAATGTTTTGATTCAGTGATTCCATCCAGGTTCTTGTTAACACGGATTTCATAGGGCCCTACACTACATACCATGACAGATTTAGAAATTTCCTGCAAATATCCTGGACAAGCCTTACTGAATTCAGTTATACCTTACTGAAGTATTTTAGAAGTTCACTGTATTAAAAATGCAAATGTTTATATATTATTGTCCGTAGCATCTCTAGGGACAAGACCTGACTAATGTAAATCCAGAGAAGACTTATGAGCTTCAAAGGACTATTTGAAACTATGTGAACTTTTAAAGTTCAGTGAGTTTCCCAGGAAATCTCTAGAGGGAAGGTGTATGCAAATATAACTTCTCCAGTTATGGAAAAATCCAGCCTTTTGAAGCTACACCCGGAGGAGAAACCCATTGTCTATGAATTAAGTAATCCTAGGTCAAAGGCTCAAACTGTATAGAAGAGTGACTCTCAGATTCATGCATGAGCTTCTTCTGAGCTAACAGCTATTATGAACTTGTAATCACAGGAAAGTCCCTTCATGAGGTTTGAAGAACTGTTCACCTGTTAGAGACCTTGCTAGGGTTGGGATGATCGCTGGTAAGCTTATTAGCATGAGCGTAGATTCTTTTATTGTTTTTAATATGTTTTCACTGTAATACTTTTACCTTACGAATAAACATACTCACTTAGAAAGAGCTGTGTGTTACTTAACTGCTGGCAGTTATGCTGTTTATAGCCTCTGAGAAGAAAAGCCAAGCAGGTCTGCTTAGGCAGCCTGATTGCTGGGAAATTCAGTGTAGGCAGGGAACCTACCGTACAGCCTGTAAAGACCACATCAGGAGGGACAGATATGGGTCTCCACCCAAGAAAGGTTATGGCTGGGGAGCCAGAAGCCTGAGAGCAGGTGTCATTGGTGGACCCTAGAGGGGAAATATAGCTGCAGTTGCCCTGAACTGTGACACGTACACCTCTAGTTTCATTCCTCTTTTACTTATCTCCACAGCTCTGTCAATACCATGAAGCAACATTAAGTATTGATTCATCAATAAGTGCAGGTACGTGTGTACTGAATCCGTAGAACAATGTGGTTGCAAACCCTATTTGGAGTAATGTAACCCAAAGAAACAGAAGTTATTTAACCCAGAAGTTTAAAATTGACATAACATGTGCAGTCTTCTCCATGATGCTAGTAAACAAGCTTTAGAGGGTCACAGAATTCAGTGGCTGCAGTAAGGAGCAAATTGTTGCATAACATTTAATAATTATGTAAGGAACATGGGCCAGATAGGAGTTTGGGACTGGATATCTTTATTTGATAAAATGCTAAATGAAGTTTAGTAATAATCAGGAATGCTAAAGCAGCTTTGATTTTAGGTGAAGGGGCACTGGAGACCTTACATCCCACAAAAAGGTACCACCCACAGGGATCTGATTAGAAGAACCCCAGAGTCCCTGACTGGGCTAGGTATACCGTTTAAACCAGAAGAGGGCACACTAAACTCTACAGGCAACAGGGTGAATTCCAAGCTAGCTGCTACATAGGATCTGGCCTTCTCATCCTGATGCCTGAGCCTTGCCTTCCTGATCTGTCCCCTGGTTCCCGTTCCCATTCCCCTGCCTTGCTCCTGGTTCTTGCTTTCCTATCTTGTTCTTGATCCCTGGTCTGGCTCAGACTCTCAGCTTGACTCCCAACTCCGACCAGTAGGTCTGACCGACCAAGCCCTGGTTGTGACACGTAAAAGTTTTTCCAATAGAGAGAAGGTTCATTAATCCCAAAGGTTTAGAAAATGTGGTTTCTCATGTCACTTGTTAATTTCATATTATGCTTCAGAAAACATGTTACTTTAAACCATATTTTGTACTTCAACAATTTAATCTTACCAATTGCAATTCCTTATGTAATAAAAGTTTACTTCTGTTCCTCCTTGCAGAGGAGGTTAAATGTTAGTGTAGAATAAAATATCCTCCACTATATATCATTCGTAAATAACCCCACTGATAAATTAGTTATCAGGTAGTTTAATAAACTTAAATGTTGGCGCTGAACAGTTTTATAAGCCTTCATATTAGAGTTTTCATTACATTAAAAATGAAATCAACAGCAGTAGTTTGCATGTATACAGTTAGCATCTATTTATGTTCTCAGGGTTTTTGAATATAGGTCCAAATGTATGGAAACTTTCTCTCCTGCTAGTAGATGGAAACCAAGTATCTGAACTTTAAAGCAGTAAGTCTACTGTAGGGCAGCCAAAAACAAACACACAAACAAACCAAACTTGCAATCACCACTGGACAAGCCAGAATGACCCAATGGGGGTCCCGAGTTAGGCTAAATTTGACAGAAGTGTATTTAGACTCACGAAAACATTAACAGAACAAAAACAAAAAACTTCTCTTCCCCATATTATTGTATACTAGTCCTGACTTCCTCAATCCATTCTAATGTTTTAGGCTGGGTTTACCACCTTACAGGCTCCTGAAGTAGCCTGCTGCTCAACTACAACGCCCCATCCACTGCGTTCTGCAATAATGTGCATTTTAACCCAGGGGTAGGCAACCTATGGCACGTGTGCCCTTTATATAAAGCAGCAAGATTAAACCTCAAAAGCTCCAATGCGCTGTCTCCAGAGAGGGACGAACTATACTCAAGTATCTGAATTGGTCTAGAACAGTGGTTTTCAATCTTTCATTTGGCAACCCCTAAAATATTTCAAATAGAAGTGTGGACCCCTTTGGAAATCTTAGACATAGTCTGCAGATCCACAGGGGTCTGTGGACCACAGGTTGAAAACCACTGGTCTAGAAAAATTAAAAAGAGAGTCATATCCCTCCAATAGCAGGAGAATCAGAGTAAACACAACTAGGAAAATACACGCATACCTGACCAAACCTACCTTTAGTATCAAATCTGATAGGAGTTTAAAAGGCACACATTACTGGTAAGAAGTTAGTTAAATTCTACATTTTCAGTTTAAACTTTTTTAAAAACAAATGTCCTTGTAGTTAATGATTTTAACCTTACATCTCTTAAAATTATGATCTTCTTTATGAGCTGGAACAGAACATCAACACTATCTAAATCAAAATGATTAATTTCTTTCAGACTTGGCTGCTGGCTAATCACTTAAGTCTTAAATGATTCAATAACTTAAAAAAAAAAATAGAACACAGGCTTTTGTTAATCGAACAAACAGGGATTGTCTTTAGACTAAGCTCCTTGGGGCAAGGACAGTCTTTTTGCTGTGCATTTGTACAGCATCTAGCAAAATGGGTCTTGGTCCATGATTAGAGCTCCTAGGGGCTATGGTAATAAAAATAAAATAAAGTGAAGAAATAATAATTTAATTGAAAAGGATAAAAGTACAACACAAAAAAATAGTGTGCTCAACACCATAACTTCAAGTTTTCCCTGTGGGCCATAACTTGCAAAGCTTTCTCTCAGCTAAGAAAATAAATAATTTTAAAAGTTTGAGTTAAACCCATTGAGCTGTGTGTGTGTAGAAGGAGAGAACAAGTCATAAAACAAGGAGAAAACTCCTCCATATCTTATGAATATTTTTTGATAAAATTCCGTTCACATATATTGATATGGTTAAACAGGATGCAGCATGAGGAATTAATATTGCCTTATTATATATGTGAGAATCAGTCTCTTAAAGGATCCTAACCAAGCGCAAACATTATTTAATTCTTGAGCCATTATCCAAGTTCTAAGCATTAGTCTCCTTCAGATCTACACCTTTAAGGCTGTTTACGAGTCATGACCAAAGTGCAGTAAGTTGAAGCTAAAAGCAACTTTAAATAAAATTTAAAAAAGCTTTTTTACCTTTTACTCTCTGCAATGGCTGTGTCCAAGTGTTTGAAGATATCTTGAAATAAGATACAGCTGGAACGACTGTTGATATCATACCCATATCCTCTCTTCCAGTACTGCTTTAGGTCATTCAGGTATTCCAGTACCTAGAATAAGATTTTAAAATGTGTAACAAAAATGCAACATTTATTTTGTCTAGATGAAGACACTACTATGCTAGCATGGCACTGACAGCTTTCTTAGGAAAACTGGCTGCATTCATGCCAGCTGTTCTAGCGCCACAGCGGCCTGTGGTGGGCAAAAGGTGGAACTGCAGCACATCTTAGCAAAATGTATTTTATGCGGGAAAATACAAAATTCTATGCCCAGTGCTGCAGAATTCCCCCAGGAGTAGAAATTCATCACAGCACCCTGCCCGTGGAGCCAGGTTTGGACAGAGTGGAGCACACAGGGCTGCTGGGGTGTGTGTGTCACAGACTGGGGGTCAGAATGGCTAGTGGGGGGGGGTACAAACTGGAGCATGGGCTCAGGAGCTAGTGGGGTGACAGCGTTGAGCCTGGGGGAGGGGGACTGCAGAGACCATGGGGATGAGGGGTCAGGGGCAGATGCGTCTGTCTGAATGGGAGAGGCTTGGGAGTCAGCCAGGGTCTGCATGGGGAAGGCTTCCCAACACCCTAACAATCCCACACACCACCACCCCAAAAAAACCTCCCATCCCCATAAATTTTCCCACATAAAATACCCAACATGCTTCAGGTTCACTCCTAGGCTCCTTCCCTCCTCCTCAGCTCTTCCGTTACCCCTGACTCCCCTAAGCCTTTGCAATGCTTCTGACAGGTGCAGGAAATACAGTTATGTATTGCGATTTAAATGAATTACACAAAGTTCTGTATTAATACGCCTAGTAAGGAACCTATTTGTCAAAAAAAATTACCAGAAGTTTTTTTGTCTGCATTGTTACAGACATACTTGCTGACATATATATTTTTTAATAAATTACCAAAATAATTGTAACTGGCATGATTATATTGTGTTATTTTGACAAATAAAATATGCAGAATTTTCAAATATTGTGTGCAGAATTTTTAATTGTTTTGGTGATGAATTCCCCCAGGAGTAATAAATATCCAAAACACAAGACCTGGTAGTAGTGGGGGGACTCTAACTACCCAGAAAAACACTGTTCCAGAAAATGGAGGAAGTAACCAGGGGAGCAGCCATGTTAGACTTGATTCTGACCAACAGGAAGGAATTGGTAGCAAATCTAAAGGTGGGAAGCAATTTGGGTCAAAGTAATCATGATATGATAGATTTCGTGAGTCTAAGGAAAGGAAGTAGTGAGAGCAGCAGAATAAAGAAAATGGATTTATTTTTTTTTTAAAGCGGTCTTTAACAAACTCAGAACTGGTAGAAAAAGTGCTGCTGGAAGAAAATCTAAGGGTAAAGGTTCAGGAGAGCTGAAAGTGTCTCAAAACGACCATATTAACGGCACAACTGAAATCTGTCCCAATAGGAAAGAAAGATAGGAATATTAAGAGGCCAATATGGCTGCATCAGGAGCTCTGTAATGATCAGAAATTCAGAAAAGAATCCTATAAAAAGTGGAAACATGGGCAAACTGCTAAGGAGTACAAAAGAATAGCACAAGCCTGCAGGAACAAAATCAGAAAGGCTAAGGCACAAAATGAGTTAAGCCTAGCATGGGACAAAAAAGGCAATAAGAAGATGTTCTGTAAATACATTAGGAGCAAGAGAAAGATGAAGGGAAAAAAAGGCCCTCTACTTAACAGAGAAGGAGAACTAATAACTGATGACATTAAGAAAGCTAAGGGGCATAATGTCTATTTTGTTTCAGTCTTCACTAAAACGGTTAGTGGTGACCAGCTACTCAACATAAGTAATATGAATAACAGGGGGGAAGGAACGCATATGGAAATAGAGAAAGAACAGGTTAAAGAATATCTAAATAAGTTAGATGTATTCAAGTCAGCAGGGCCTGTTGCAATTCATCATAGCATACTTAAGGAACTAGATGAAGCAATTGTCTCTGATAACTCATGGGCAACAGGTGAGGTCCCACAAGTCTGGAGAAGGGGAAGCAGAGTACCTATGTTTGAAAAGGGGAACAAAGAGGACTCAGGGAATTATAGACCAGTCAGCCTAACTTCAATACAAACAAACAATCAATTTGTAAGCATCTAAAGGGTAATAGGGTTATAAGGAATAGCCAGTACGCTCTTGACAAATCCAGGTCATGCTAATGCAACCTAATTTCATTCTCTTTCACAAGATTACTGGCCTAGTGGATTGGGAGGAAGCTCTAGCGATGATATATCTTGATTTTAGCAAGGCTTCTGACAGTCCCACATGACAGTCTCATAAGCAAACTAGGGAAATGTGGTCTAGATGAAATTACTGTAAGGGGGGTGCACACTGGATTGAAAGACCATACTGAAAGTGTAGTTATCACTGGTTCACTGTCAAACTGGGAAGGCGCATCTAATGAGGTCCAACAGGGGTCAGTCCTGGGTCCAGTACTATACAATATTTTCATTCATGATTTAGATAATGGAGTGGAGAGTGTGCTTATAAAGTTTGCAGATGATACCAAGCTGGGAGGGATTGTAAGTGCTTGGGAGGACAGGTTTACAATTCAAAATGACCTTGACAAATTGGAGAATTGGTCTGAATTGAAGATTATGAAATTCAGTAAAGACAAATGCAAAGTACTTCTCTTAGGAAGGAAAAATCAAATGCACAATTACAAACTGGGGAATAACTGGTTAAAGTGGTAACACTGCTGAAAGGATCTCTGGGTTATAGTGGATCACAAATTGAAAGTACGTCAACACTGAGATCCAGATGCAAGCAAAGCTAATATTCTGGGATGTATTAACAGTATCATTTGTAATAAGTGGGAGGTAATTGTCTCGCTCTACTCGGCAGTGGTGAGGTCTCAACTGGAGTACCGTGTCCAATTCTGGGCACCACACTTTAGGAAAAACATGAAAACTGGGGAGTCCAGAAGAGAGCAACAAAAGTGATATAAGGTTTAGAAAACATGACCTGTGAGGAAAGGTTAAAAAATAAACAACTGGCAGTCTTGAGAAAAAAAGACTGAGGCGGGACTTGATAACAGTCTTCCAATATGTTAAGGACTGTTATAATGAGCACCGTGATCAACTGTTTACCATCTCCACTGAAGGTAGGATAAGAAGTAACAGGCTTAATCTGCAGCAAAGGAAATGTAGGTTAGATATTAGAAAAAGCTTGCTAACTGTAAGGGTAGACAAACATGAGAGTGTTTTTTGTCAGGCACAGTGAAGCCTGATAGACAAAGGTGAAAGAAAAAAACATTTCTCTTTTAGAAGTCTAAATGATTTGTCACTTAACACAGAAAAATGGGTATTTCTGTTACATTATGTTCTAATTGATTCTCAGATTTGCTTTTCATAAGTGTAGTAAATCATGTAATGTCTTTAATATTGCAGAACTACATCTGAATGAAACATTAAACTAAAACCTTTTTTTTCTAAGAATATCCATATAACAAACTGTTTACATAAATATGCAAAACTGAACAGAACAACCTTACACAAAGTTAACGCCACCATACTACATACATGCAACACCTACCTTAGCATCATCTTCATTGAAGAGTGAGCACCAGGGAGAATTCACATTTTTAATAGCTAACTCGAACGAACAGGTAAAAAAAGCAACTTGAACCAAATCTGTAATAAATCCAAATAAATAAGTGACAGATGACAATTAAGTGTATTTGCGCTCTACCACCCACTCGCAGCATCACCCTCCTATTATGAGGAAGAATATAAACAAGAATATAAAATAGCATCCAATCCAGAGCTCAAACACATGATGTATGCTAAGGCTCCAATTTTGCACTACGGGCCTACTCAAATGTTTATATGATCAGGGCGTTAGATTGTAAGCCTTTCACAGGGCAAGGACATGCAAGTGTAACCATCACCTGTTTAGTAATTTACATCTACTGGTGTGTATTATTATTATGCAGTAGACAATAGTTACAAGATATAGAAATAAGGCTATGTTTACTCCCTTGTATTTGGACTATTAGATGTCAAGAACAAATGCACTACTTTTCTGATTTAAGATAGCAAGTCCAACTCAATTCCTTGCAAGTTTCACATAGAACAACAACAACAACAAAAATCTACATCTTACAAAATTATAGTAATCTCTTACATTCTCTATGAATGATCCTATAGGCTTGAACAAAATTCCCTATTAGGCACAATGCACTGCCAGCTACTCTAATCATTCTTATTTTAGCAACTACTTGTCTACTTACAATTTAGCTGAAGGTATGAGGATTATGAATGCATCAGTTATTTCAGTAGAAGCAAAGGCAACTGGTGCATTTTGTTATGACATTCTAAAATAAGAGTTTCTATAAAAATTTGCGTAGAAGATGGAATTTAATACCAGAGAGTTTCAATGTGGAAAACAAAAACATTTCCCACATTATACCAGTTTTAGTTTAGATTATGAGCTGTGCCTTTTCTTCAAGAGAAGAACATTTTGAGACGTATAGACATTCAATCTGTATCATGTTAATATGATCTGTGGGCTAAATGGGAAGGGATTTTCTACAGTAGGTTCTCGGACTGTTCACTAACAATGAATATTCATTATCACAATACTGTATTTAAGAAATTTAAGTTAACACAAGTAAAGTGGAATAAAACTAGATTTTTAATGCGATTTGGTAAAACTAAAAATTATCTCATCAATTTTTTTAAAACTATACTTTTTTCCTTTAAAGTAATCCAGAATTTTGGGTTCGTTTGTATCTTTGCGCCTTCTCCCAGAAGAGTTGCTCAATTAAACTGTTAAAACTGGTTCTTCATAACTTTGTATTACAACATTTATGTCAGGGTACACTACCCACTTTGGCTTTGGTAAATGAAGCAATTTTTAAAAGCAGTTCTTTTCAAATAGTGATATGACATGCTCTCGTCACTATTCTTTCCAAAGGCCTATAAAAGAGCATTTAAAACTATTTGTTCTTCATAACTATCTGAAGATACTAGAAAACTACATTTATGCAAGTTAAAGAATCAAACAACAGAGTAAGTACACTACCTGCATTTAAATCACGCACTGGTACACACAAGGTAGCCGCAATTTTTTCCAAAACTCTTTTCATCTCAGGACCCTCTTTGAAGGCATCCACTTCGTACATAGCGGTAGCGTTCTCTTCTACACAAGTTACAAACTTCTCACAATGATCAAAGAACCTCATTAATTTGTCATTAATCTCAATCGTCTCATTCTCAATATCTGAAAGGAAAAAGAATTCTTAACGGAAAACCCTTACAATACACCAAAAAACAAAGAGTTTAAAGAATTCCCTGCTAGATTTTACAAAAGTTGGTCTGGTGACTGAATGGGGAGGCAACATGTCAGATACCCTACTTTATAACAAAAACCAAGATGTTATAACATCAGAATTAAGAGGTGAATTATAATATTTCTATAAGATTTAAACACCGTCCACAATAAGAGAAATGGAAAACTACATTAGCTTCAATTGTATGTATTTCAAGCAAGGCTCTAACACTGCTTTCCTGGATATGCATAGCGATTCTATTGAGAACCATGCTAACCAAACTATTCTTAAGATTATGTCTACCCTATAAAGGAAACATTTTCCTCTCTACCTACTACTACAACACTTTAAAACCAATTTTGGCCAATCCCCACTTTAGCCCTCCCCCTCATCGTGTGTGTGTGCTGGGGGCCCCCAGGCCAGTCCCGGGCCCCACCTTAGCCCCCCCCCCACCCCAGTGTGTATAGGGGGGGCCCAGCAGGGCCCCACCTTAGCCCAGCCCCCCCGCTGTGTGCTGGGGGAGGGGGCAAGCAGGGCCCCCACCTTAGCCCAGCCCCCCCGCTGTGTGCTGGGGGGGGGCAAGCAGGGCGCCCACCTTAGCCCAGCCCCCCCGCTGTGTGCTGGGGGGGGGCAAGCAGGGCGCCCACCTTAGCCCAGCCCCCCACGCCCGCTGTGTGCTGGGGGGGGGCAAGCAGGGCGCCCACCTTAGCCCAGCCCCCCACGCCCGCTGTGTGCTGGGGGGGGGGCAAGCAGGGCCCCCACCTTAGCCCAGCCCCCCCCGCCCGCTGTGTGCTCGGGGGGGCAAGCAGGGCCCCCACCTTAGCCCAGCCCCCCCCGCCCGCTGTGTGCTCGGGGGGGCAAGCAGGGCCCCCACCTTAGCCCAGCCCCCCCCGCCCGCTGTGTGCTGGGGGGGGGGCAAGCAGGGCCCCCACCTTAGCCCAGCCCCCCCCGCCCGCTGTGTGCTGGGGGGGGGGGGCAAGCAGGGCCCCCACCTTAGCCCAGCCCCCCCCGCCCGCTGTGTGCTGGGGGGGGGGGCAAGCAGGGCCCCACCTTAGCCCCCCACCCCCGGTGTGTGCTGGGGGGGGGGCCAAGCAGGGCCCCACCTTAGCCCCCCACCCCCGGTGTGTGCTGGGGGGGGGGGGCCCCAAGCAGGGCCCCACCTTAGCCCCCCACCCCCGGTGTGTGCTGGGGGGGGGGGGCCAAGCAGGGCCCCACCTTAGCCCCCCACCCCCGGTGTGTGCTGGGGGGGGGGGGCCAAGCAGGGCCCCACCTTAGCCCCCCACCCCCGGTGTGTGCTGGGGGGGGGGGGGCCAAGCAGGGCCCCACCTTAGCCCCCCACCCCCGGTGTGTGCTGGGGGGGGGGGGGGGGGGGCCAAGCAGGGCCCCACCTTAGCCCCCCACCCCCGGTGTGTGCTGGGGGGGGGGGGGGGGGGGGGGCAAGCAGGGCCCCACCTTAGCCCCCCACCCCCGGTGTGTGCTGGGGGGGGGGGGGGGCCAAGCAGGGCCCCACCTTAGCCCCCCACCCCCGGTGTGTGCTGGGGGGGGGGGGGCCAAGCAGGGCCCCACCTTAGCCCCCCACCCCCGGTGTGTGCTGGGGGGGGGGGGGGGCCAAGCAGGGCCCCACCTTAGCCCCCCACCCCCGGTGTGTGCTGGGGGGGGGAGGGGGGCCAAGCAGGGCCCCACCTTAGCCCCCCACCCCCGGTGTGTGCTGGGGGGGGGGAGGGGGGCCAAGCAGGGCCCCACCTTAGCCCCCCACCCCCGGTGTGCTGCTGGGGGGGGGGGGGGCCAAGCAGGGCCCCACCTTAGCCCCCCACCCCCGGTGTGTGCTGCTGGGGGGGGGGGGCCAAGCAGGGCCCCACCTTAGCCCCCCGGTGTGTGCTGGGGGGGGGGGGCCAAGCAGGGCCCCACCTTAGCCCCCCGGTGTGTGCTGGGGGGGGGGGGGGCCAAGCAGGGCCCCACCTTAGCCCCCCGGTGTGTGCTGGGGGGGGGGGGCAAGCAGGGCCCCACCTTAGCCCCCCGGTGTGAGCTGGGGGGGGGGGGCCAAGCAGGGCCCCACCTTAGCCCCCCGGTGTGTGCTGGGGGGGGGGGGGCCAAGCAGGGCCCCACCTTAGCCCCCCGCCCCCCAGTGTGTGCTGGGGAGGGGGGCCAAGCAGGGCCCCACCTTAGCCCCCCGCCCCCCAGTGTGTGCTGGGGAGGGGGGCCAAGCAGGGCCCCACCTTAGCCCCCCGCCCCCCAGTGTGTGCTGGGGAGGGGGGCCAAGCAGGGCCCCACCTTAGCCCCCCGCCCCCCAGTGTGTGCTGGGGAGGGGGGCCAAGCAGGGCCCCACCTTAGCCCCCCGCCCCCCAGTGTGTGCTGGGGGGGGGGGGGCCAAGCAGGGCCCCACCTTAGCCCCCCGCCCCCCAGTGTGTGCTGGGGAGGGGGGCCAAGCAGGCCCCCACCTTAGCCCCCCGCCCTCCAGTGTGTGCTGGGGGGGGGCCAAGCAGGGCCCCCACCTTAGCCCACCCCACCGTGAGCTGCGGGGGTGGGGGGCCAAGCAGGGCCCCCACCTTAGCCCACCCCACCCCAGTGTGTGCTGCGGGGGTGGGGGGGCAAGCAGGGCCCCCACCTTAGCCCACCCCACCCCAGTGTGTGCTGTGGGGGTGGGGGGGCAAGCAGGGCCCCCACCTTAGCCCACCCCCTCCTGCTGTGTGCTGGGGGGGGGCAAGAGGGCCCCACCTTAGCCCCCCCGCCCCCAGTGTGTGCTGGGGGGGCAAGGAGGGCCCCACCTTAGCCCCCCCAGTGTGTGCTGGGGGGCTCCACCTTAGCCCCCCCAGTGTGTGCTGGGGGGCTCCACCTTAGCCCCCCCAGTGTGTGCTGGGGGGGCTCCACCTTAGCCCCCCCCTCGGTGTGTGCTGGGGGCACGTATGCCAGTCCCGAGCAAGGCTCCATCTTACTTGCGCCAGTAGTGGGTGCTGGAGGCCCCCAGGCCAGTCCCGGGGCGGGCTCCACTGCAATCCCCCCACCACCCCATGCGTGTGCCGGGGCACCCAAGCCAGCCTTTCCCATCCCGTTACCTCTGGCCGAGGGCTGCCGGTGCAGGGCCAGCTGCAGCCCCTTGCGGAAGGCGGCGCTGCTGTCCACGCACCGGTGCTTGGAGCTGCTGGCGAAGGCGAAGCGGCGCTGCGGCGCCAGCAGGCCCGGGAAGCGGGCGGCCAGACGCCGAGCCAGCTGCTCCATGTCGAGGCGGCCCTTGGGGGCCAGCTTCCCGTCCAGGTCGGGCTGGTACCACATGTCCCAGCGGGCGAGCTGCTGCGCGGCGGGGCAGGGCCGCTCCTGGCTGCGGAGCAGGCGGTGCAGCTGGCCCAGCTTGCGGATCTGCTTCTCGGTGGGGAAGCGCGTGCCGTGGCGGATGAGGGCGCGGAGCTGCAGCGGGGCGCAGGCGGCGGAGGGCAGCAGGTACCCCGGCTCCGGGGGCCCCAGGGAGAGCGGGTCCAGCAGCAGGTGCTGATTCACCTCCTCGTACCGGGACTTGGTCCCGAAATAGCCGCTCAGCAGCGACGTGGCCGCCGCCCTCTCCTGCGCCAGGGAGACGCGGAGCAGCAGCAGGAACAGCGGCAGCGAGCGGCGCCCCGGGAGGGGGCCGCGGAAGCAGCTTGCCATGGGAAGACCGGCGGCAGAGACTGCAGACACCCGGGCACGGGAAACGGAGCCTTCCCTTAGGACGGGACTCCGGACCGGGCTCTGCGGTGGGGCGGGGCTTGCGCCATGACGGAGAGCGGCCCGGGAACCCGGTATTATGCTCCGCCTTGGCCCGGCCTCCTGGCTGCTGCCTTCCGGGGTTCAGCTAGGCCGAGGTGGGAGCTGCCCTCCGGCAGGATGGTCAGCGGCTCCCCCCTGACCTTTGCCGCTGGAAGCGAGGGTCCGCTTGGAAAAATGGCTCCCGCCCCCTGCTGCTGCCTAGAGCAGTTGTTTTCACACTTTTATTTCTGGGGAGCCCGTTGAAGAAAATTGTTGATGCCCACGCAACCCCACGGAGCTGGGGATGAGGGTTTGGGGTGTGGGAGGGGCTCAGGGCTGGGGCAGAGGGTTGGAGTTTGGGGATGAGGGCTGTGGGGTGGGGCCTGGGATGAGGGGTTCAGGGTGTGGGAGGGGGCTCTAGGTGGGGCAGGGGCTCTGGGCTGGGGCAGGGAGTTGGGGTGCAGGAGGAACTCTGGGTTTGGGGGGGGGGTTCAGCACTGGGGCAGGGGATTGGGGCACGGGATTACCACCAGCGGCTCCCTGAAGCAACCCGCAGCAGGTCCAGCTGCTAGGCCAGTGGCTCTCTAACTATTGTACTGGTGACCCCTTTCACATAGCAAGTCTCTGAGTGCGATCCTCCCTCCGCCCCCTTATACATTAAAAACACTTGTTTATATATTTAACACCATTATAAATGCTGGAGGCAAAGCGGCATTTGGGGTGGAAGCTGACAGCTCACGCACCCTTATGTAATAACCTGGCGACCCCCTGAGAGGTCCCGACCCACAGTTTGAGAACCCCTGTCCTAGGCGGAGGCGCACAAGCTGGCCAATGGGAGTGTGGAGTCAGTGCTCGGGCGGGGGCAGAGCGCGGAGCCCCGTGGCCCCCCTGCATGGAAGCCAGACCCACTGCTGGCTGCTTCCGGGGCACAGCACGGTATTGGAACAGGTAGCTGGGCAGCAGCGCTAAGGGGACTTTTAACGTCCTTAGGTGACTTATTCCACCTTCTAGTTTTTGAGAATTTAGGAGGAAAACCACTCATCCCCCCACTGTACTTAATCCTGTCAGGTTCAAAATTCAACCAGCCAAAAAGCTGGCGTCCTCACTGGCTGCTTGGAAAAGGGTGCCACTTACCCTCTCCATCTCCCTCCCTCCTCGCCTTGCCCTCCCCCCACCCCGCTTGTGCTTTCTTACCTTCTTTCTGTATGATCGCAGTGCTTTAATTTACACCCGAAAGGTCTCCCCAAGACTTCTCTGAGCTGCCTGGCTTCTGTCTGGACTGGAAGCTAGTTTCATCAGACAGATCCATAGCTGCCACTGAAGGGGAGGCTCTCGTTGTAGAACTCCTGCTATACAGCCCACGCTTTCATGTGTAGGTGGAGTCCCCACTTGGTGCACGGGAGGTTGGCCCTGGCTTATGTTACCAGATTCAGAGACTTCCTGGACTATGGTGTGACAGACTGGGTGGCCTCCATGGCACTTGGACAGGGCATGGGATTGGCCCCTCTGCGCTTTCCCTTTAGCATGTTCCAGGAGATGAGGGCAGCCATACCCCTGCTTCTCTCCCTTTTCTCAAGCAGGCCCTGCAGGAAAGTGCTCCCCCCACCACCAGGTCTCACCCTGGACCTCTGGAGCTCATTGTTGGCCCCCGACCTACAAGCCTTCCTGGCTCGGCCCAACACGCAACCTGAGTCAGCCAAATACCATCCAGCCAGTCCGTCTACAAACTGCACATAGACAACATCTGCACACACTCGTGGTGCATACCATCTAACTTCCTTCCCCTCGTGTCCCGTGCTGATGTCAAGTGATGGGCTTGGTGCATCTGTAGAGGGCAGAGAGCTCCAGTGGTAGTCTTTACTCTACTCTGGTTCCATGATCACTGGAGATAGTAACGGGCAGTTCCTTCATGGAGTCATGTGTACCTGATGTTGTTCAAGGAATCCCGAAACCCATCCCTTCTGTGGCAAGAGGGAGACCCTGGTGTAGAGTGCATCAGGCTGCATCCCCTCTTCCAGCTCCTCCAGAACCTCTCAATGAAGTTCTGGCTGCACTTTTCCCCCTCACTTCTTTATCGTCTCACACCCCTATCCATGGTTTCATAAAGTCACAAGACGACCTCATCAGCCTCTTCCTGGCACTTGCCAAGATGGCCATCCACTAAACCAGGAAAAGGAAGCTGAATGGTGGGGGATTGGGGGGGGGGGGCGGCGAAAGGGCTCGGTGACTGTGGGTCCTAGTTCTGGTCCCTTGTCCAATCACACCTCTGGGCAGAGTTTCTCTGGGCAGTGTCCACTGACTCTTTAGACACCTTTGAGGAGCAGTCCAGAGTTCTCGTCTCAATGTCTCCTAAATACAATGGAACCCCGCTATAACGCGATAATTGGGGTCCAAAAATTCTATTGCGGTAAATGTGGGGTTGCCTTATAGCAGGGTTCCACTATAGTCAGAAGCTAGGGAGAAGCTAGAGGTTTGCTGGAAGGAGGAGCAGGACAGTGAGAATCCCAGGGGCACGCGCGGGCTGCAGGGAGAGTTGCTCCTGCTGCAGCCGCTGGGGCATGATCCGGAACACTCCACGCCCAGCGGTCTCGCCCTGCGCCTGCCGCAGCCACTAGGGCATGGATCCGGAATGCCCCACGCCCGCTGCAGCCGCTGGGACATGGATCATTTGGGCTCAGTGGTTCCTCCCCCAGGGCTGAGGGGGTGGGCCTTTAACCTTGGATGGGTCTAGGCCCACCCCCTATTCTAGTGCATCAACTCAGTCACCCACCCGCCCTTCTTTAGTCACTTCCTCTTCTTCACACTCCCCTGCCTCTCAGTGTCCCTACTACCCTGACATTCTCCTGTCTAGGGGCCACAGGCCAAAGTGCTTCAGAGTTAAAGAAATTTCCCAGAATGCATGTGTGACAGACTATACCCTTGTTTTGGCACCCTACACCCTAGTGTACTAATCTTTGTTCAAAATATACCTTGTAAGGTATCACTTAAACTCAATTTGCCAGTCATTATTATCCTGATTCAATGTTGACATTTTATGTGACCTTATAAAAGAGTCCCCTGTATGGTGTTATTAACACATTCCAAACCCCACAGCCTTGCCCAAATGGAAGATGGCAAACAGGTCTGTCCTAGACAAAGGAATGTGTGCTCTACTGCTTAAATGCAAATTAAGCAAACAGAGGCAACAAGGAAAGCTTAAAACAGGTGAGAAAAAGCCAGCAGGGAACATCATTCCCCATAGAGTCTATGGCATAGACTCTGTCTTCTAGTGCCCAGGTGGAAATGTTTTCCAGGAAGGGGACTGAAACTATAAAAAAGGGGCAAACATCCCCCCCCCAAGGCATCCCTTTCTCTCTCTCTTTCCCCCCCCCCGACCCCCATTGCATTCACTACACCCGAAGACAAAAGGGAAACAGTTGTTGGGCTGTTGGGAAAGGGTCTTGACCTACAGAGTTTGGTCAGTAAGACTGCTGAAAGCATGTGGTGAGAAAATTTGCTTGAATCTAATATAGTTTGTTAAATTAGGTATTAGTAAATGTTAGTTATTTTCCTTGTAACCATATCTGAGTTTTATTTACAAGCCTCATTACTTGTACTTACTTGAAATCCATCTATTTGTAGTTAATAAACTTGTTCTACTGTTTTATCTAATCCAGTGTGCTTAAATCAAAAGTTTCTGAATAACTATTTGAGAAAACAAACAGGCATATTATTCTTGTTAGGGAATAATAGACTTGAAATATTTGTACTGTCTGCAAGAGGGCTAGGCAGGGCTTAAGTTTAGCCAAAGCTGTCCAGAGCAGAGCTCTGGTAAATATTTTCAAACCTGTGGGGCAGAACCCCCCAGCCCCAGGGCTCTGGGAAATACTGTATACGAATTTAAGCCTTGGTACAGGCCATACATTTCTGGGGGAAATCTGAGATTAAGGGTGTGTTAGGTTACACTGTGGCTCTCACCAGCCTAAGTTATACTGCAGTGTGACCCCAAGCATGGCTGGCAGGCTGCAGTTACTCTCAAGGTGTGACTTGCATGCTGGAAGGCTGTTTGTGAGCAACCCAGGTGGCAGCTAGATCAGCAAGGCATTGTAAGCATAGGCACCGACTCCATGGGTGCTCCGGGGCTGGAGCACCCACGGAGAAAAATTGGTGGGTGCTCAGCACCCACCGGCAGCTCCCCACCCGCCCCGGGGCCCACGCCCAGCTCCCCACCCGCCCCGGGGCCCGCACCCAGCTCCCCACCCGCCCCGGGCGATGTTGCGGGGCCCCGCCCAGCGTCGGGGCCCCGCCCCTGATGCCGGGCGACGGCACCCATGGGTGCCGCCGGAAGTCGGCTCCTGTGATTGTAAGGCACCCAAGGTTGTAGAGCAGGGGTGCTATGACCACCCAGTGGTCTGGGCTATAGCCTGGTATATCTCAGCAGGTGCACTGGGGCATACCAAAGTATAGCATTAGCAAGAGGCATGGACTATTCTAAAATGTAGGTGAGCAGAAAGTTGTTCCTGAATATGGGATGGGGACAAAATGCATGGTGTGAGAATGCTCTACAGCAGTGGTTTTCAAACTGCGGGTCGCGACCCAGTACCAGGTCATGGAATGTAAGGCACAAGGTCGTGGTGGCTTTGGTCCGCACCGCCGACTCGGCCATTAAAAGTCCTAAACTAAGCTAAGGCAGGCTAGTTCCTACCCCTGCCCCGAGCACTGGCTCCGCACTCCAATTGGCCAGGAACCAGCCAATGGAAGCTGGGGGGTGGGGGGTGGTCAGTGCCTGTGTCTGAAAACTGCGCGCAGCCGTTTGAGTGCCTTCGCCTAGGAGCCGTTCCCGCTGCTGGCCGCTTCTGGGGCGCAGCACGGTCCGCAGTGCTAGGCCAGGCAGGAAGCCTATCTTAGCATCCCTGCTGCGCCGCTGACTGGGAGCTGCCCGAGATAAGCCCAAGCCTCAATCCTCTGCTCCAGCCCTGAGCTCCCCACCCCAGAGCCCTTTCCTGCACCCCAAACCCCTCATCCTGGGCCCAACCTCAGAGTCTGCACCCCCATCCCAGAGCCCCTCCCACACCCTGAACCACTCATTCCTTGCTCCACACCACAGCCCTCACCCAACCCTCTGCCTGAGCCCCTCCCATACCCCAAAACCCTCATCCCCAGCTCCATTGAATCACGAGCATTAACAATTTTCTTCAACTGGGTCGCCAGAAAAAAAAGTTTGAAAACCACTGCTCTACAGTGGAGACAGTGACATTTCAGAATGTGGGAATACATAGGGATACTGCAGAGAGGAACATGTAGCAAAAAAACTCGTGACAAAATTGCATACTATGCCACATCTACCATTAATTAAAGACTTGTTTCATCCACCAAATGGTTGTCTGCCCTCATGATACCTGTTATGGATAAGTTTACCAAGTGAGGGATTTATGGTGAGGACACATGGCAAGCTTCATGATCTGAAGAGACAGTGACAAATAATTAGCTGTCTCAGACCCCACTCAGTGTCATATCAGGTCTGATTTACTGCGAAGGCAATGGAGCCTTTTGAACCAGTTTTGTACCGGACATACCAAAATTCTGCTGAAGCACAAATTCTGGCATTTTAGAGACAGTCCATTATGTGGCTGCCCACAGTGACAAACTTTGACCCACATTGTTGAGGACTGCAAAATTACTCAACTTCCTGGAGGTGTTTGTGCCTTGAACATGGTTGATAATAATTCTGTAGCTTGGCTTGATCTGATTGCATACTCCAAATAAACTGCAAAATGCCTGGGCATGGGAACATTCCAGAAAAGAAGGTGTGAGGAGTGGCGCCCAAGAATGTCCCAGCATACTTGGGGCATGGAAACAATCCAGAAGGGATGTTATGGAATGCATGGAATGTTGCAGAATGTCTGAAGCATTATGGAATATGGGAATGTTCTGCCATGTCCTCTCTTTCACAACCAATGATTTCCACCTACAGTATTTTTATGTGAACAAGCACAGAGATTTGGTTGTTATGTGGACTCAGTTGTCAAAAGTATAATTGGCATTCTTAGTACAGCACCAGGAGCAGAGTTTGTTTAGCTTGAGCTTCTGATTGCAATTGAATGGCTTTCTTCACAACAGCAAAGCCAAAATATTGAAGAGTTGTTGGAATTATTCATATTTTGGAATGATCAGTACTACGGCGATATTACCATAACCATAAATTCCTATATTAAATTAAAAAACCAAATAGTATTTCATACAATTGCTCTAACCAAGCCTAAAAGCCTAAAGAATAAGCAGTCACTACACCCAATTCAGTAAGAAAGTATTCATAAGCATGTGATCAGTGTACTTACAAATAGGCCAAGCCTAGGGAAACCATCTCATCCTGGCATTCTCCACTATGGTCAGGTAGGGTCTGACAAAGAATCGTCAAATTCAGAACTCTTTTTATTTCCTTCAACAAACAAATTGCATACCAATTGCTACTTTACAACTAATTAATAAAAACCAAACTGTTTACTTTTATTTCCAGTCTTAATTCCGATAAGATTTACAATCTCATTTTTCTTCAAAGCCTCTCCTTTTTCCTGCTGACCAATAGCTTTTTCATTGCAGCTGGGTTCACATAAGTCTTAATTTAAACAGTAAGGCATGTGTGGGGTGGGAAGGTTGATGTTCGCTCCTTATAAGACAGATTCTCTTTGTTTTATTTAAAACTACCTGCAGTCACTTCCGTCAGTGAAAGGCCTTTTTACAAGCTTCCCCTTATCTCATTAGTTATTCTTTGATCCAGACATCCTCCCTATTTTATTATTTTTTGATTTAAAACATATTACTATCAAGGCCTTCCTTCTACTTACTAAACAGCTACTTTCTTTAGAACACATTTCCTTAATCAAACTTGAATAAATATGAAATTAAAGCATTAGGGTTAGTTTTACAGCTATGTTAACAGTAAATTGCAATTTTAATTTTTTTTATTTTTTACACACTTTGCTGGTTTAGATATTCTAGGTGTTCCATTTCCCTCTCTTTGGTAATGGACCCTAAATATTTTTGGATAACTTGAATAGTGATGCTACACAAGACTTCAGCCTGAGCAGCAACTCTCTCCCTTTTAGGTACCAGTGATACACTCTGATCTGGAAGGGCATACCCATCACTACATAGAGTTCCACTGACTTCAGTTGCACAAGCAGGGCAATACAGTATTGCCTAAAAGTCAGTATCCCCTTCGTCCAGTTGTGGGGAGGCAGAGCTTCAGTTCAGAGTACAGCCTTGTATGGCATCATTATTCAGATCTTTCAGATCTGCTAAAGAGAGGGTTTTGAGGATCTGATTATTTACAACAATTTAACATATTTATATCATGCATTTTAAAGGGAAAAGATGTTCTGTCTGAGAGTTTTGTTTGGCAATTCCTTTAAATGGGGCTCCAAAAACAAAATTGGGATAGAATTCCGCATTCACATGCATGCACAAATTCCACTGACTCCTTATAAAAATTTACCCCTCCTGTCCTATTAGCCTCCCAACATCTTGTCTTTGAACAGATTTGGGAGTAGTGAATAAAAGCAACTTCTTATGTTTTAGGTGGGTGACACACACACCAGTGAGGCTAGAGAAACAAGGAGACCTAAAGGGATAAGTAAAATGGGCAAGAAAATAAGATTGAGCCTCGAGCTAGGGGTCAGGGGTTCTCAGACTTTTTGTACTGGTGACCCCTTTCACACAGCAAGCCTCTGACTGTGACACGCCCCCCTTATACATTAAAATCACTTTTTATATATTTAACACCATTATAAATGCTGGAAGCAAAGTAGGGTATGTCAGCATCCACCCCCAGCTTGCAACCCCCCCCCCCCCCATGTAATAACCTCATGACACCCTGAGGGGTCCCGACCCCCAGTTTGAGAACTCCAGCTAGGTAGTAGCAATTGGAATAATGAGTATTGCATAGGAAAGTAACACTAAAAAGTAGAAATCCTGAAAAATGTAAAAGGAGTTACTTTGCAAGGTGTGTAGCCCGATTTATTAATCATATATTAATTACTTAAGAATTTTCAGTTATCACTCTGAGGTTTGACAGGTTCTTGTCTTAAGATAAGGCCCAGTATTATTAAAATTACTATTTAGTTGAGAACCCCGATGTAAAGTAACACACTTTAGGAAGAGTTATGTATTTGTAAGAATTTATGAATACATTTAGCAAACTTATAAACACTCAAACCCAGCAAGGTAAAGAGATGATACAAAATGTACATCTGAACAGCCATATACTCACACCAGCCCTTGCAGAACAACCTGAAATGTTAGACCACTGGTGATGAGGAAGATAATGACTGATTATCATCCTGGCACCTCCCAAGGACTACATCTCTCTCTCCTTGTAACAGGTTCGTCTGCCCCCTCTTCCGGCAGGCCACCGCAGGGTGGCCCAATAAAGCGCAGGGAGGCTTCCTGTTGTGCTGCACCCGTGGTTTTATTTATACACCTTTGCCCACCACCAACATTGAGTTCTATATACAAGGCTTTACAGGGTTTGTTCCCTCTTCCCCAAGCAGCCAGCCAGCCCTCAGTCAGCAGCCCTAATCTTTCCCCTGGCTGCTCCCTTTATGCTAGCTTGCCAGGCCCGCAGGTGGAGCCAATCCCCAGGCCAGGCATCGGGCTTGTCCCACCAGCCCCAATCTATTCCCCTTGATTGGAGCTGGCTGAGCAGGGGTTAATTAGGTGCTTTGCAGCAGCACCCTGCTACACTCCTCCTGTCCACAGACAGGGATACAACTTTTATAATATGTAGGGTGACCAGATGTCCTGATCAGGACTGTCCCGATTTTTCCTCTTTTGTCCCACATCCCTACCGATGCATGGTCGGGACGCTATTTGTCCCGATATCCAGGATTCTTCCTTTTTTTTTTTTTTTGCTGGGAGAACTCCATTGTGTCTGGGAGAACTCTGGCAGGGTTGGGTTTTTTTTACTCGACAAGTCCAGCAGGAGGTTTTTTGGGTTTTTTTTACTTGGACAAGTCCGATTTTTGGGTCCTTCCATCTGGTCACCCTAATAATATGTTACGCTGACACCACTCTGTCTAATGCATATTCAGTAGGGGTTTCTCCCCTCTTCCTTATTTGTATTTCCTCACCCTACTAATGTTGGGGTGCATTTCTCCTATAGGTGAGTATATTAATGATCTGTAAGGGGGTCAGCTGGGGCTCAACCCACTCCGGTGCGGCGGGGAACCACACCGGCTCACTACCCACAGGGGATAGTTGGGGGAATTAGTCTGGCCGCAGGGATCTCTCCCTCTCGGCGGCCTTTGTGGTAACTGAAACTCACATTGTACGCCCAGGCCCTGGATCAGGGCGGGGCAACAGAGTCAATAGCTCAGGCCCTCAGGCAGGGGCTGAGCAAAACACTTTTGCAATGAGCAAGCCCAGGCCTTCGAGGGCCTGGGGGGAGGGGAAGACTGCCACCCACGAATTGGGTGGCAGGGGGGATGCAGGTCCACCCACTCCACTGCGTCCCAGCCTGGGGCCCTAGCAGCGGCAGACGTCCCGCTGCTGTGTCAGTGGGGATCCTGGCCGCAACACACTGACATAGGTTCTGGCCAAGTTACAGCCAGACTACGGTCAGCTGTCCCCGGGCCACTTTCTAAATCCCCTCCTTCTGGTACCTGGGTCATGGTGGGGTCCTCCGGGGGGTCCAACACCATGGGCTCCTCAGGGTAGTGGGCAAGCAGCAAGCCCGGCAACTCCTCCAGATCGCGGGTGCAGGGCAGGTCCGGCCAGTCCTGGTGTGCACCCGGGGTCTACGGGGTTTTCCCAGTCGCAGGCGAGGCTGGCTGCATCCAGCCTCCCCGGCGGCTGGGTCTCTAGTGAGTGCTGAGGGCCAGCCTTTATACTTCCGGGTCGTGGCTTCCTACTTCCGGGTTGCCGCCTGTCCCTCTGAGGGGCGGGCTCAGAGCTTCCTGGCTCCGCCCACTCTGGTGTCCAGAGGGGCTCGACCCACTCCGGTGTGGCGGGGAGACACGCCGCCTCACTATATGATCTCAATTTATTATCATATATTTCAATTTGTAGCCATGGTACTCTTGTGGTCAGAAATCTGTGGAGGTTCCCATCCTAAAATATCCAAAAGATGGCATTAGCTCACGTTCCTGTGGTTGGCTGGTGTTGTTAAGAACAAATTTCCCCCTTAAACACTCTATTCCAAGTTCCCCCAAATTTAGGAAACGTTAGGCCATTTAACTGTGCCAAAGTTCACAGGCCTCAAGTCTTATTCTAACTGCTGAAGCCAATGTCTTCCAAGGTACAGGCCTGTAGGTGCCTTGTGTTACTGCTAAAGACAAAAATTGCTAAAGCTAGCTCTATAGGCTGCATGTGAGATGGTCACAAACATCTTCTCACAGAGTAATGAAAGTCTCTGGTTAGGAGAGGCATACAGGTCCCCCATGACACATCCAAGCTAACATGGCACGAAGCCATATTATAGAAAGCAGTGCTGCTGGATAGGCAACTCTGGAAATGGAAGAACAAAGGGAGATATCCCATGGCAAGCCCTGTTTATGGAACTAATGCTGCTCATTGATTACAAGGCAGAAATAAAGCTGTCTGCAAAAAAGACAAAAACTACAATAAAAAATCTGAACACTGGTGAGCTAAGATGAATTGAGGGCAATCCTCTCATTGCTGAACAGAACTCCAGCACACAGCCAATCTGTTACCCATTATGTCAATGCAGCAAAAACAAATCAGAGGTATGGTAAGTTTAATAAAATCATTTCTACATTTCAGGGCCTAATCCATCCAGCCACTTAAGCACTTCATTAATTTTAATTATACAAGTACTCCCCATGAAGACCTGGATTTGCATGTGCATAATAATCTTACACTTTATCTCTGATTCTCATTATGAACACCACCAGAAAAAAAAACACTCCACTTTTCCACTACAAGCCAAAGGATCCAGGGAATCTCACCCTACTGTCTTATGTATAGAATTGGTTGAAATCTCCACTCTAACGCTAACTCCTTATGTATCATAGAATCATAGAATATCAGGGTTGGAAGAGACCTCAGGAGGTCATCTAGTCCAACCCCCAGCTCAAAGCAGGACCAACATGAACTAAATCATCCCAGCCAGGGCTTTGTCAAGCCTGACCTTATAAAACCTCTAAGGAAGAAGATTCCACCACCTCCCTAGGTAACCCATTCCAGCGCTTTACCACCCTCCTAGTGAAAATGTTTTTCCTAATATCCAACCTAAATCTCCCGCACTGCAACTTGAGACCATTACTCCTTGTTCCGTCATCTGATACCACTGAGAACAGTCTAGATCCATCCTCTTTGGAATCCCCTTTCAGGTAGTTGAAAGCAGCTATCAAATCCCCCCTCATTCTTCTCTTCTGCAAATTAAATAATCCAAGTTCCCTCAGACTCACCTCATAAGTCATGTGCTCCAGCCCCCTAATAATTTTTGTTGCCCTCCGCTGGACTCTTTCTAATTTTTCAACATCCTTCTTGTAGTGTGGGGCCCAAAACTGGACACAGTACTCCAGATGAGGCCTCACCAATGCCGAAAAGAGGGGAATGATCATGTCCCTCGATCTGCTGGCCATGCTCCTACTTATACAGCCCAAAATGTTGTTAGCCTTCTTGGCAACAAGGGCACACTGTTGACTCATATCCATAGTTATCCCAGAGTTACAGTTGCTTGAACAACATTACTTCCTCTTTTTATTTTATTTTATAAACTGCAGCTAATAATTTTTAAAGTAATATTTACAACCTTAATTACCTTAGGTCTCTTTGTCTAGGAATTTTACTTTAAATTTTTATTTCCCCACCCCCGATGTTGGAGAAAGGATTTTGGACAATCACTCCTTTTATATTTTATTGTCTCCAAGTGACGCTCCCCCCTTTAAATTGTTGTTTCTTTCTATTTTTGTCTTCTTCCTCAATCTCTCCCCCTTTCTCTGGAGTTGAATGTGATATGGTCTTTTAATGTGTCATGACACAGGTGGGGCTGCTCTGTAGCATCCCTGCTGGGCTAAGTCTGGCATTGCAGGCACTCTCTACCTTGGTTTGCTTGGAGCAGTCTTTTTGGAACAGGATGGCCGGTGCCATAAGTTTAGCCTCAGTCTTTAAACAGTTAAATAATTAACTCAGAATTTGGCTGTCTGTGCCTTTACAGAAACACTTATTTGTAGCACTTGAAGTCATGGCCCTGACCTGGCTTTGTTGGTTCCTCATTCCCAATCTCAATTTGTCTGCCCTCTGAGAGGCTGCAGGGAAGTTTTCTTAACTGGCCTACTGGCTTTCAATTGGCCAGTGTGTTCTCCTGACCCTTCTAGGCCTCAGGGGACTAAGTCTTGTGGGCAGCCCAGCCTGACTGGGTTTTCCTTGAGCAGAGTGTGTGTGTGGCACAAAGTTGTACAATATGAACATGAGGTCCTTATTATAAAACATCACGGCTAAAGTGAACTACTTGTTAACAATATAAAAAAGGGTAACCAACATTTCTGGGGGAGCATGCTCCCCAGTCCCTCTGCAAGATGTTAGTCAACCCTGCCTACTTCCAGCTTGGACCAACCTTTAGTGATTAGCATGTCACTTCACAACAAGATGGCCATGACCAATAAGCAGCTCAGAAATATTGATTTTCTTTAAAAAAAAATTATTTAAAAACCCTTTATTTTCAATATACGTCAAGTTTAAGGTAGATGGCATGTGTGATGCTCCCCAAGGGTACCCAGGGTTGTGAGGCACCTTGCCACCAGCTGCCCTTAGGGTGAGAATGCCTTGTCTGTACCTAGCACCGGCGCCAGCTTTTTTGCCGCCCCAGGCGACACCAAGGACGGAAGAGGACAGGAGAGGGTCGCTGAAAACCGGAGCGGCTGAAGATCCTGCCACCAAATTTCTTTTTACATTTTTTTTTACACTGGAGCATCTTACTTCATGGCCTTCCACAATGAGGCCTTTGACTTCCTATCATTTATTTTCCTAATTTGACTATACACTCTGATATATTAATATCTTTATTAATTTGTCCACAGTATTTTCTTGAGCTCTCTTTTTGCTCTTTTTACAATCCTTTGTGCAACTGCCTTACTTCTTTTATATTTTATTAAGTCCTCATTATTCATTGTATTTTTTGCTTTTTTATACGCCTTATTCATTCCTTAATTGCCATTTGACACTCCTTAGTCCACCACAGTACAGATGTTCTGTCTTTAGGATAAGTCAGTATCCTAGGTATAGCTAGACTTGCTGCTTTTATAATTCTCTTTGTGATATTACTACTGAATGCCTCAATTTCCTCACTTATACACTGCTCATTTACATATTCAACACTTCTGTTTCTAAAGAGTTCCCAATTAGCTTTTTTTTAAGATTCCAAGGAGGGAGACAATCATAGTCTTCAATATTTCCCTTTCCTTGACAGATGAGTGTCAGGAAGTGATCTCTTCCCTCCCTCCATAGATTTCAAGGCGACATTTGCTTATGTTGCTTGTTGCAATTCCCAGGACTAGACAAGACAAATTTGTATCAGTTGTATTAAACCTGGTAAGCGGTCCATGATTCAGAATTACTAAATTATTTCCATCAATGAATTGCTCTCGACATTTTCTGTTATCATTTATCCTACTTTCCCACAATCTGCTGTGGGTTTTTAGATCTCCACATATAATATATAGACTTGTGGCATCTGTTTCTTGGCCATTAGTTTTCTGCCTGGGTTGTACATGCTATATATTCTTAGTTATGTGGAATTAGTTTGCACTGGAATCTCAGTAGCATTATACTCAATATTATTTTCACCTCTACGTCAAAATAATTTGGATTCTCCTTAATGAAGGTACAGATGCCTCCACCCCTTTCTACTTCTCTATCCTGCCTATATGTGCCATATCCAGGCAGTGTAGATTCTCTATTAGCCATGTCTGTTGAATGCATAACACATCAGGTTTAGTTTTCATACCAACTGTATTTTTCTTTAATTCCTGCCCATGCACTATGAAGCTTAGTGCATTCCAACTAAAAATTGTCACCACCATTCAATTTTAACCAACAACACTACCTTCGCTTAGGAAAGCATGGAGTCATTATACGTATAGGCTGCTAACATGTAATGCTTTTCAGCTGTTTTAACCATAATTCTCATTTTTTGTTTTCTTTCCTGTCTGAGACATGCATTTTATTACTTCACTCAAATGCTATGAACCTCTCTTTCTCTATAAACAGCATGTAATCTCTGTTACCCCAGTATCATTCAGAACATCCTTTCCATTATTTTGTTGCCTGATTATTTCTTTTCCCTTATTGGGCTTCCTTCCCTTTTTCTTTGATGTCTGTCTCCTAAAAGCTTCTGCATATATGTTATGTTATTAGTGATCCTAGTTTTTTGTGTTTTCCTAGCTTGCTTTCCTACAGTACACCCTCCCCCCCCCCCGCCCTGCCCCGCCATGTACTCAACTATGTTTTCCTCCTCAATTGCTACACTCTAATTCTGCCCCTTCCACAAAATTTGTGTATGAATGCTCTCCTCCATACTTGTTGCATTTCATTTTCCCTTTACAATTATTTGCCACATGTCCAAACCTTTGGCATCTGTAGCACTCAAGGGGTAGGGGTGGGGGGGGGGGGGGGGAGAAGGGGGAGAGAATAGATAGCATAGTCCAGAAAAATCCGACTCCTATTACCACTCTTTCTGACAGAGACCCTCCTTTACATGTGACTAGGAAAGCTGTTGAGGGCTTGCTTTTGCCTCCTCTCCTGTTGATTTACCACTTAGCATAAGTCACCTTATCATCACCTATGCCTTGCTTTATTTTATCTTCAGTCATTTCAATAGGAACACCATAAAGTAGCCCTCTTGTTTCTGTCAGAATTTTGGGCAGCTGACAGCTTACTTTCAGTTTTCCTAGAACCTTAGTCTTAAGTAGTTTCCCCCACCCTGTTCTTTGTTTTTAAATTCAACTAATAAATCACCACCTCTTAGTTTCCTAGCTCTTACTAGGTCATCAGTGCATTTTTGAGCCACTCTACTGCACTCAGAGGATTAATATCCCATCTTCATACCCTTTACCAGTGATTTTAGAATTATAAATCTTTCCCCACTGCTCATGCCTGTCCCCATACTTGCTACTGCTAGTGTTGCTCCTTCTTCTGGATCAGGCAGATCCACCCTGCCTTTTTTCTAACCTGTAACCACTCTTCCCTACCATCCCTTTTTACATTTTCTAAACTAGCTTCAATATCATTAATTAAATCTTCCATCTGTATTAGTCCTCCTTTGTAACTGTGTGGTCTAACCAAATCCCAGATCAGCACCCAACCCTCTGAGCCAGCCTCCCTCATTTTATGTTTTCTCAGCCCTGTTATGCGGCTGATGTGTTTAGCAGGCTGTCACATGACCCCAATTAGTCCTGCCCCCTCAGTCTGGACAGCAGCCAATTATGGCACAGAGAGGGCTGAATGAACAGGGCGGACTAGACCTATACAGACACAGACACCAGATTTGTTGGCTTTTAAGGGGCACACCACTTTGTTAAAACGAGCCAGGAAATCTTTTCTAGAGGACTTTGAGTAAGGTCACAACCTCTCTGTACCTGAGGTTACCGATCTGTAAAATGGACATAATGCTACTAACATATCTCAGGATTTGCCTACACTTGGAATACTACAGCAGCATAGCTTCACTGCTGCAGACCCATTAGCGTAGGTGATCCAGCTCAATGAGAGGCAGTAGTTAGATGGACAGAAGAATGTTTTCATAGACTTAGTGCTGTCTGCATAGGGACTTAAGTCAGTTTAACCACATTGCTCAGGAGTGTGGGGTGCTCTGCCCCTGAGTGTGCCCCATCCCTGCTTCTCCTCCTCCCTCCAGCACCTTCTGCATGCCGTGGAACAGCTGACTGCAACAGGCAGGGAGTGCTTGGAGGGAAGGGAAGGAGTTGATCGGTGGGGCTGCCAGCAGACAGGAGGTGCTGGAGGGGAGAGGGGAACTGGCTGCTGGTGGGTGCTGAGCACCCACTAATTTTTTTCCATGGGTGCTCCAGCCCTGGAGCAGCGACGGAGTCAGCACCTATGCTGCCCAGAGGACCTCCACCCAGAGACACAATTTGGCAAAGGACTGGAAATAGGCCCAATGATCACAGAGTTCCCTGGTCTATTTTTTTCTTCCTGGTGTTGTGAACAGCCATCTTGGCCAGCACGAGAAGGAGGTTGACAAGGAGGTCTTGCAACTTTTTGTGATCATGGACAAGATAAACAAAGTGAGGGGAAGAGTGCAACCAGAACGTCAGTAAGAGGTTCTGGAGGAGCCAGAAGAGGGGCTGCAGCCTGACGCACTCTATGTAGACATGTGCCAGGGTCTCCCTCTTGCCGCAGAAGGGACAGGTGCCAGTATGCCACGTACATGCCCATGCTCAAGGCTCCATGGAAGAGCCACCAAGTAATATCCCAGGCGGGGCATGAGATCAGAGTGGAGTTCAGACTGGCCCACCTGGGCTTCCTGCCTTCCACAGGTGGCAGCAGGTCCCACCACTTGGTGTCAGGATGAGACATAAGGGCACGGAAGTGCTCACAGCAGTGTTGTGTGACCTTAATTAATGTTTGTAAAATGTGTCAGAGCCCCAAAGAGGAAATAGCATAGTGCTGCAAAGTATAATTATCCCACAGAAGAATTTGGCTAGACCGGAACTTTGGTTCCACTGTAGACTGGAGAGGATGTGACATTTAGCAAAGTATGTCACCCCACCAACCAGGATGAGGATATTTAACATACATAATAAGGATTATTGTCTATAATGACACTGCCTTAAGGGTTTTTGTTAGAGATTTACCTCCTAAGACATCAGGTCTCTGACACAGCTAAAGTGATTTTAAAATCAAAGGGACTGACAAGTGATAATAAAGAGCTGCTCATTCAGACATCTAAAACTGTAAGCTTTGGAAATACCTTCTCCTACCCTGGCACAGCTGATATTGACACCAAGCTAGAAGGGAAGAACTAATACATCTTGTGCCATTTCTGGCAAATCAGATGTGATACATAAATCGAAGTGATTGATAACAAAAACACCTTGGATAAAAAAAAAAGATTTTGAAAAATGAATGTGAATATTAGAGCTCATGGATGTGTGAAATGGAGAGGACTAGTTAGAGTGCATCAGGGAAAGTGCAAGCAGCATGCTCTGCAATCCCTCTCCATACAGCTCTACTAATGAACCTCGCTTGATAAATAAAACCCACCCTGGTCTTCTGGTCCAGACTCCCCATACAGCTCCATCATTTGCACCTGAGTCCTAACTTTTAGGAACATGTCCATGCCCCAAATGATTTTCCCTGGGTTCACCTGGGTTCTGCTACCTTGATGAATACCTAACAGAGAGCATCTGAAAGCATTTCAGCAGCAAAGTAAACGAACTGACGGAAAAGCGAGCAGACAGTTGCTGATGCAGAGAAACTGCTCCTAATAATGTACAACATTTTGAATATTAGCAAGCTGCTTCATTTGACTGACTTTTTAAGGGTATGCTAACCAGACATGAACAAAACCTTTAATTGTTGCACAGGTGTTTCATGACTGAAGTATGCTGCAGAGCTCCAGATCAAAGATGGAAAATACAAGTACTGGGTGGGAAGTGGAGGGGAAGTAAAAGTACTTGTACCTTAATAAACACACTTTCTCCACACAACACAAAGGGATATAAAAATCAGCAAAACAAACTAACAGACATGACAGACAGATTGTGATGGGGAGTATACTGACACTGAAAGAGTTAACTGGAGCTGGCATGCTCAATTAGGGAACCTGGTTGCACCTGTAGGGTGGGCCACCCCAATTAAAGATGAGTTCCAGCTGAAGAAAATTAAGTGGTTACTCTAGAGAAAAGAAGGTTGGACTACCCTCAGTGTGTGGTGATAGAGGAAAAATAATATTATAGTTTAGTTGTTGGTCATAGTGAAGCTAATAGGATTGGAGAGAAAGCCCAGGGAAAGAGTAGTTTTAGAACTCTTTCTGTGGTAAAGAACCCTGGCAAAAAGTTAGGAAAGATATGGAGAAGTCCCTGGAATGATGCAAGCTCTAGTGATGAGCCTTGATGAAAGGGTAGAATTCTGACTTCCAGGAAGATGTTTGCTGAAGACCAGAGCAGAAAGGCATGAAAAATTGTGCCTGAGAAGGGTAGAAGTGGCTTGAATTTGTTTTTGTTGGATATTTATTAGGGGACTTTAATGGGGAGTTCTGGGACCCCTGCCCTGAGAAAAGGGCAACACTTAATAGGCCTAAGAAGATAACAAGGGTTGGGGGTTTGACATAAACACAGCTACATACTTGTGCTAGGAAGGAGAGGCCAGTAGACAGGCTGATGAAGGTGGAAGTACACAGAGGATATATAGAACTTGCCTGCTTACAGCAGGATACCTGTACCTGGGTTAAAACCTAGGGGAAAGGTAGGGTCTGGATTTCCCTATAGGAGCCCTGATAGAGGTGGTGGAAAGACCCTGGAGAAAAGGAATGGAATGACTAATGAGTGTGGACTTAGATTAAGGATTGGCTGTGAGGCTCTTGGACTTTTGTTTGTGGGACTCTCTCTTACCCTTGAAGGGGTGAGACTCTGAAGTGCCCTGGCTGGAGGACTGAGTAATGAGAAGATGCTGACCACCACAGGGCTGGAGTGACTTGGTAGGGGGCACAACATGAAGAGAGCCTGCTGTGCTATCACCAGCTGTGTGTGGGAGTGTGCTGACTGGTGAGTAGCTCTGACCGAGACATTTCAGTCACTGGTTTTGTTTAGCAAGCATTCCTCTGGCTTTGATTTATTGCCCTTTCCCCAGTGATGTGCAGTGTAATCTTATCTTGATGAAATTATACAGCCTCAAAAATGTTTTCCTGGATCTTTCCAGTTTAAAGGGACTGGAGTAGATGCAGATGTACAAATATTGCAATGAGGTAATATGGGTATTAGTGTGGTGGGATGTCTAGAGGTGTATATAGGTGCAAAATCTATATGGTCTTTTCAGATTCTTCATATAATGTGTTCTGCAAATTGCACAAATTAACAAGTTACCCACACGTTTAATCAATTTTATCCTCTGTAACAAAGCAGATTTGAGATGAATGGAGTTGAAGAAACTGTTGTCTCAGACTATTGTAAACTGAACAAGGAAAACAAAACTAGCTGTGGATCACTGTTCCCTCTAAGCTGTGCGCGTGTGCGCACGCACAGATTCTAAACCCTGCGCACACGGCGAAACACTGCGCGCACAAAAATTTGCACAGAAGCACAACTATTTGTATAGAAGACATTTTTTGCGCACACGGCCTGTCAAAAATTAGAAGGAACATTGCTGTGGATATCTTATAAAATGACAAACTAAATGTAAATTTGATATCTCTTAAACCACCTATAGCTTAGCATTTAACAGCTATAAACTTGTAATTAGTTCTAACTGCTAATTAAAAATGTGTGTTCACATATGCGTGAGACACAGTAAGAGCTTGTTTTTATAGCTTTCCTGTAGTGAAGCAAGTCTCCATTTTGAAAATAACATCTATAGGGTGCAAATTTAAATGTTGATTCAGTTTCAAACTGATATGTGATGACAGATGCATGTCTGGGTAGGAAATGGTATTTAAGGAGTTCCTGGTTATGGCAACTGTTCCCTACTACCACACCCTTAGTATCCTGTTGTGTCACTCAGAGTATCCCATTCAGTGTTTGGCCATGTAATTTGGATGGCTTTTAAAAATGTTTGTCTGGCATGAGGGAAAATTCTCATTGATGAGTAGGAGTTCTTTCTGTGAAGATCTTTACAGCTATTTCTCCTTCTCAGAATCCCACAAAAGACATCGGTGAAGAGGCCTGTTTTTAGTACATATTCGATAGTTGAAGAGTTCCATGCTCTCGGGGACTTTGTTCTTCTAACAATGACTTAGGTGGGATGAGTGGTGGCAAAGCAATTTTGAAAATCTGGTCATAAAATAGGAGCTGCTCAGTGCTGAGCACTCTTGCATATCTGGCCTTTATTTAGATGCCTAAATGGGAGAAGAGCTGTTTTAAAAATCTGGATGCAACTGTGGGTGCTGACTCAGCACTTGAAAAACTGACCCTATGTCAATTCCTATGGAACTTTTATAAGAACTTTTATAAGAACACCTCATTTGACCTCCTTAGATACAGTGGTGTTCATGAACAAAGCAGCTTCACAAAGTACTTGTCATTTTCATCCAGTAATCATAAGCAGCAAGTTATATGGGCCTGTGCTCCACCAATATTTAGGAACATGAGCTTGGCCCCACCAATGTTTAGGCTGACTGTGATTTGAGGGGCTCTGTGCTTCAGGGGGATATGGGATCCAGGGAGGCTTGAGAGGGTTAGTGGGGGGCCTGATGCTGGCAGCAGCAGCAAGTGAGCCTGCCCTGATCCGCCAGCTCCCGGTATCACTATGGGGAGGGGACAGAAGCCAGAAAGGGTCAGGGACATGGGGGCTGGGAAGGGGCAGAGCGGGGGGGCAGGTTGCTTGCTGATGCCTGTGCCAGGCCCCCCACTAATTCCCCAGGCTGCCCTGGACCCCACGTCCCCTGAAGCGTGGGGCCTGGGGCGGTTGTCCCAGTCCATCCTATGGACGGGATGGCTCTGCTTGGACCTGTTCTGGGCACCACCAAAAATTATACAAACCTGGTGCCCATGCCAGTAATATAATATAATGTAGCAGAAGACTGTAGAAAACCACAATCCTGTTTGACTCCAATGCCTTTATAGTTATACTGAATTGCTTGTTTTTATTATTTCCACTTTAAAAACTGTTCATTTTAGTGACTGACCAGTAGCATCTACATTCTATTCTTCAGGAACACTTTTCTGTTGTAGCAAAGCCAAATTAATTTCAAGGAACTGATCAGTATGATTTATTCATTTTCGCTTGGTGTTTCTTCTTAAATGCACATCAATTTTCACTACAGAAGCCATGTTTAGAATGCAATTTAGTAAATTAATGCATTATGTTCTTGTGAAAACACCCAGCTGTTTCTTGAAAATGCCTCTTGTTCCCATGCAGCTTTGCTTGCTTAGGTTACCACCCAGTGAATACACCAGTTTCTTTAGCAGCTAATGTCCTGAGGAAAGATATTTTCAAATGGCCCCATTTGGGCATAAACTACTAGTTGCTCTTAAAATTTCTTGCTCATCCTGCTAGCCTGGTAACTTAATTCAATGTCCAGTATTTACTAGATGTGATGTTGTCAATGCCTGGAGAATGTTTAAAAGTTGAAGTGACTTTTTGGTCTATTTAATTTTCCTTCCTTGTCTCTTTATTTTCAACCCCTCTTCCCTGCCCCCAGCTCCCCCAACCCGCTCCTTTTTAAACCAGAGATATTACTTGCATTGTCCTTGTAGGAAAAACAGAGGCCTCACTTCCATTTTCCTTCCCTTTAACTGATGCCTGTTCCTTCTTCCTCACTCACTCGGAGGCTTCACGATGCTCCACACTGCAGTGATGCCATGAGGCAATACTAGTGCAGCCATAAAAAAATCAAAATAGTGCTTTGGTCCCCAAGTAGACTAACCTGCCTTCTCATGGTTAATGGTTATTACCTATATATACGATGCCCTATGGGGAAGGGTGGGCCTTTATTTGTAAAATGGAGATAATATACCTGCCTCTCTGGGGCATTTTGGGGCTAATTTCATGAATGTCTATAGAAGGCTAGAAGATGCCCAGCAGAGGACACTATATAAATGTAACACTATTGTGCTTTCAAAACATCAAAAACATTTAGTTTGCAGTTTTGAGGGTTCTTCCAGAAAACAATCTCAAAAGTTGCTGGAGCACAAGTTTTAATCTCTCTCTTCCTGTATCTCTCCTATGGCCAAATCAAGTTGTCGAATATTTTTCTTTAACTTGCCACCAGAGGTTTTTCATGTTAAGTTCCAGCCCACAGTACAATTTTATAGACTAGTTATAGGCCCATGACAATAGAGGTTACACAATGAAAATGTTGTCAGGCAGGCCTTTTATTCAAAAAGGGTAAGAGAAGCAGTTTTGAGAGACCTGGAAAGATGAGCTTCAAGAAGCACTGTTAAAAAAGCTAAAGTGACTCAAACTGTCCCTCACTGCATTAAAAGTCAGATCTCATTAAAATTATACAAGAAGTAGTATTGGAGATGGGCATAACTTGTCAATCTACTTGGCAGACATGCAGTCTGGGATGGCCCTCAACTTTCTAAAATTGGATCTGTATAATAAGACCTACTTTCTTCATGATCAAACCACCTATTTGGCAGTAGTCCAGAAATTAAATGGTTATATTGGACAACATACTTCTGCTCTAGTCCTAAAATTCTGATGTGCCTACAGTATTGTTTTTTAGGCTATTTGAAGATTGATGTGATTACTGCCTTCTCTGAAAGAAGCATTGGTGATCTTGAGTCTCCTCAAGGCCAGGTGTCCCCCATTAAATTTCACCTACCAAGTGGGTGAAGGGTGTGTTACTTTGACGTGTTCTGTGTATCTGTTTGGGCACTGGTCCAAATTCCATCTACAAAGATGGGATCCTGTTTCTGGTCTAGTTAACCTTACCTCAAGTCAGCCTTCCCCGTCTTTCATGGTGTGGGTTTTTCAAGGTGTGATGGTCCTTGAGATTGTCAGGACTCAGATAAACCTTGTTACTCTCTTTTCTCTCCAGTCAGAGGGAGAATTGTTTGTGATTAACTTGGTGTCTGCTCTTTGCCTCCACTAGTGTATTAGCCACACAAGCCATTTCCTCTGGGCTATGCCAGCCCTTCCTTTGCTTTGCAGATTAACAATATCCATACTCAGTCCCCAAGCCCCTTTGAAGTGTGTTCCTGTGGTGTCCAGCCCCTTAGCCACTGAACACTCACATTAACCTCAGATGTGCTGTCCCCAAGGGAACAGTGTATGCGCCAGCTTGAATTATTCAGCTCAGGGTCAGCTCCTTGTATAATACCTCTGCAGTGAGATTTTTAGTGGAAGCATTAGGATTATTATCAAAGGGTTGAGTCAAAAGACAGTGAGAAAGGGAAATGGCCACCCAAGGGTTACATGAAACACAATCCTAACATGATTTCTAGAGCCTAAACTTAGCAAGCTAACTTTCTGTTAAAAGGTTTCTCACTCCAAATGTGCTTTGCAGCACTTTGAGCGTGGTTGAGATCCCATTTTTGCTAATGTAGTCAGGTAGTGTGATTTAGGTGTAGGGATATTAAAGAAGGTACTGGCAGTGATTCCCCAAGTGAAAGTAACTCCCCATAATTTGTCTCCCACAATTTAAACCTCATAGCATTACCAAGTAAAAAGATCTCTTGGGTCTCCTGTTAAAACTTACAAGCTACTGTCTGTGTAAACCACTGATTGTATCTGTTCTCAGAAAGATACTGTATTGCTATGAGAAACTTACAAACAAGTTATTTGACTTTGTTCTTTATGCATGCTTTGTACCTAGAAACAGCATAGAAAGACCCCCACCCTCAAAGGGCAGGGAGTCTCAAATAAATTAGTACACACCCTGAAAGTGGTGGAGACAGTATGTCTGATGAATGCTTGGTGTACATGAATGAATGAGCAGGGAGGTGCCAGCCTAGGAATTCAGTGACCATCGGCTGAAGGCGGCATCAAGTGGGAATGACCAGACAACACACCCTGGAGGATAAACTGGGATCCACCCGACCATCTCAAAGGATGGAAAAAACAAGATAACATCTGACCGCACAAACATCAGGAATGTGCCATCTGCTGATTGAGTTAGCAACAGCAAGATGAAACAGTTCCCATAGACTAACATAGGAAATAATTCCTATAAGAATGGCTTCTACACACTGAGGACTTTGAGTCTGGTTCTGCAACCAACCTCTAGGAGCATCAGATGAATCTGACAAGGACTCGGCTCCACCCTCATGCCCAGGTTACCAGGCCAGTAACTTGGCATGAGCAACTTCTAGGCTGGTAACTATGACATCTATACAGAACCTGTGTGTGTGTATGAATGTGAAACTGAATGAAATGTTATAGCTATAACTGACTGCTTACTATGATTCTTTTTGTATTCACAATAAATGTGACATTTTGTCTTATCCCCTTTAAAAAGATCCTGCTGGTTTTTATTTTATTGGTATAACATAGGTGCAGGATGAAGGGGTCTCATCTCTGCCTTCTTCCATTCCCCCAAATCCATTCTCTGTATCGGAGTCAAGATGGCGCTCTTCCTCTGCCCAGCCCTTCCACAGTTATCCTCTGGTGAGCATCTTCCTACTGACTTTGTATGTGAATGAGCCCCCAGCCCCCCACCAGTTTTGATAACTTACAGTGCTTCATTTGCATGCAGATAGGTGAATATACATCCTTTTTTTTGGCAGAAAACTGTTTGTCAAGTCTGCCTTGATATAGACTTTAGGAACGTATCTTTAGTATACATACATCTCATAATGATATTAGTGACTAGGATTTAAATAAAAAAATTCAGTCTTTTTTTGGTGAACCAGAATATACATAAAAGTATCAGGATATTCTTGTAATTCCCTTGCCAGTTGGCATTGAGCTTTGTCTGATTGTCTTACCAGAAAGCCAAGAGCTTTCCTAATCAGCATCTTGTTGAGTTAGAGGGGGCTAAATTCTAGACAGCTTAGTTCTTATCCACATCCCAGACAAGATTGGACATTAGAAAAGCTGAGACTGCACTACATAGATCAGAGGACGCAGAAAGAGGTTAACACAACACTACATTTCTCTAACAGCAGCCTCCCATATTCAATGAACAGGAGATGGGATAGATTAGAACACTGCAGTACTTCACACAAGTGGAGAAAGAGCAATTGGCCAGCACAACACTCTCGTTCTCAGGGGAGCATGGAACCATGTGGGTGTACTTCTTTCTATCCCAGTTAGAAACCATCACTCAGTGCCACAGTGTCCAAGGCAGTTGACACATCTGGTAGGTAAATCTTTTAGTTGTCCCAGGGGAAAGGCTAAGAATTGGATGGGCCAGGCAACTGAGTTACCTTCTCACCCATAGACATGATCGTATCAGAAATAGTTTGAAGCACAGTGGGTAAGGTAGTGCATGAAGCTCACAAGGTCACTGCCTGTGTCTGTATTGGACATGGATAATTAGGAGCACATTTTCCATTAGTAGCAGGCCGATATCTTTTAGTCACTATATGACTTCAGGGGGTGCTAGGGGTGGTGAGAGTTTTCAGCACCTCTCATCAGACTTGAAAGAAAAAAGTAGGCTTAAAGTAAACTCCAAGTGAAACTGCTGAAAAAAAAATCACCAAATAATATTCACCACAGGTCCAATTAAAGCAGCAATAGTGTAGCCCAAGATTTGGTGTGCTTCAACAGCAGCCATGGGAACTACAGTTGTTGACTACAAACTATGGCAGGTTGGGAGAACTTCCTGGTTCCTGCCAGGATGTACTCTCTGCCCTCCCAGGAGGTCTCAGCACTGACTGAGCTGGGAGCAGGTAGCAGACAAGCAAAGGAGGAGGCTGCTGGACTATAATCTTGTTCTGTGTTCTTTATGGAATAAAGCCTTGGCCTTGGTGGTTTGTCTGAGTGGGTCTGGTCTGAGGTGAACACACACAACGCAGAGCACACAAAAGAGCCTCAGGCCCAGTTTCCCAAAGTTGTGTAAAAAGTTGCAAGGCAGGCTTCCCCTATCTTGAACAACCTCATACTGGGCCAGTGAACAGGAGAGGGGGCTACAATAGTATAGGTGTGTTGGGGCTACTGGAGAGAAGAGGGAGCTCTCAGACAAGAGTTTGCCATAATGGAGCTCTGTGCGCTCAGAGCATGGGGGTTGCCTTTAGCACTGCCAGCATTGCTGAGTGCTCCAGAATGGGCATGGAAGAATGGAGCTGGAGTACGTTGCAGGGCTACCTCCTATGCACCAGACAGAGCTACTGGAGCCGGGCCTCTTGTAGAGGTAGCTTTTTGTTTTTAAGAGCGCTGGGAGAGCTCTCTCCCACTGCTCTGCCGCGACTACACAAGCCACATTAAAGCACTACCGTGGCAGCGCTTTAGCATTGCTAGTGTAAACTAGCCCTGAGAGTATGACACCTCTTCGCTGAAGGTTTTGTAAGGACCATTAGCAAGCATGCTCCCTACCGCAAGCTCTGAAGCACTGGGGGAAACTCACCCCTGTTGTGTAGCCTCTTTGTGCCAGTATAGCAGCTTCAAATCAGCAGTAATGTCTCCATGGGGGAACACTTGCAGTATAAGGGCCTCCTTGGCAGGTGCACAGTTGTCTTAGACAACTACACCTCTCCTTGCAGGAGCCTTTGGTACTGGCTGTGGCTGAACTGTTCTTATGCCTGGGCTATTCCTAGCTGCAATTTAGAGTAGTCCTAAGGTCTGCCCTAAACTGTCAGGACCCAAACACAGTGCCTCCCAAGTACTGTTCCCTCTACGATGTGCACATGCACACAGATCCTAAACCCCACGCACACAGTGAAACACTGCATGCACAACAATTTGCACAGAAGCATAACAATTTGCATAGAAGAAATTTTTTGTGCACATGGCCCGTCAAAATGCGGGGAAAAGACCCTATTTGGACACAGACTGGCTAACCTAGTGAGGAGGGCTTTAAACTAGGTTTGAAGGGGACAGGTGAGCAAAGCCCACAGGTAAGTGGAGAACATGGGGACTTGGGAGATGGGTCGGAAATAGGAGGGCACGTGGGCTCTAATGGCAAAGAGATAGGAGGGTCAGGGCAAAACTGGGAGGCAAGATCAAATCAGTATCTTAGATGCCTGTATACAAATGGGAGAAGTATGGGTAATAAGCAGGAAGAACTGGAAGTGCTAATAAATAAATTCAACTATGACGTTGGCATTACTGAAACTTGGTGGGACAATACACATGATTTGAATGTTGGTATGGATGGGTACAGCTTGCTCAGGAAGGACAAACGGGGAAAAAGGGAGGAGATGTTGCCTTATATATTAAAAATGTACACTTGGACTGAGGTGGAGATGGACATAGGGGACGAAAGTGTTGAGAGTCTCTGGGTTAGGCTACAAGGGGTAAAAAACAAGGGTGATGTCATGCTAGGAGTCTACTACAGGCCACCTAACGAGGTGGAAGAGGTGGATAAGGCTTTTTTTTTAAATAACTAACAAAATCATCCAAAGCCCAAGATTTGGTGGTGATGGGGGACTTCAACTATCCAGATATATGTTGGGAAAATAACACAGCGGGGCACAGACTATCCAATAAGTTCTTGGACTGCATTGCAGACAACTTTTTATTTCAGAAGGTTGAGAAAGCTACTAGGGGGGAAGCTGTTCTAGATTTGATTTTAACAAACAGGGAGGAACTCGTTGAGAACTTGAAAGTAGAAGGCAGCTTGGGTGAAAGTGATCATGAAATCATAGAGTTCACAATTCTAAGGAAGGGTAGAAGGGAGTACAGCAAAATAGAGACAATGGATTTCAGGAAAGCGGATTTTGGTAAGCTCAGACAGCTGATAGGTAAGGTCCCATGGGAATCAAGACTGAGGGGAAAAACAACTGAGGAGAGCTGGCAGTATTTCAAAGGGACACTATTAAGGGCCCAAAAGCAAACTATTCTGCTGGGTAGGAAAGATAGAAAATGTGGCAAAAGACCACCTTGGCTTAACCTTTAGATCTTGCAAGATCTAAAAAATAAAAAGGAGTCATATAAAAAATGGAAACTAGGACAAATTACAAAGGATGAATATAGGCAAACAACACGGGAATGCAGGGGCAAGATTAAAAAGGCAAAGGCACAAAATGAGCTCAAACTAGCTACAGGAATAAAGGGAAACAAGGAAACTTTTTATCAATACATTAGAAGCAAGAGGAAGACTAAGGACAGGGTAGGCCCACTACTCGGTGAGGAGGGAGAAACAGTAACAGGAAACTTGGAAATGGCAGAGATGCTTAATGACTTCTTTGTTTCGGTCTTCACCGAGAAGTCTGAAGGAATGCCTAACATAGTAAATACTAATGGGGAGGGGGAAGGTTTAGAAGATAAAATAAAAAAAGAACAAGTTAAAAATCACTTGGATAAGTTAGATGCCTGCAAGGCACCAGGACCTGATGAAATGCACCCTAGAATACTCAAGGAGCTAATAGAGGAAGTATCTGAGCCTCTAGCTACTATCTTTGGTAAATCATGGGAGACAGGAGAAATTCCAGAAGACTGGAAAAGGGCAAATATAGTGCCCATCTATAAAAAGGGAAATAAAAACAACCCAGGAAACTACAGACCAGTTAGTTTAACTTCTGTGCCAGGGAAAATAATGGAGCAAGTAATTAAGGAAATTATCTGCAAACACTTGGAAGGTGGTAAGGTGATAGGGAATAACCAGCATGGATTTGTAAAGAACAAATCATGTCAAACCAATCTGATAGCTTTCTTTGATAGGATAACGAGTCTTGTGGATAAGGGAGAAGCGGTGGATGTGGTATACCTAGACTTTAGTAAGGCATTTGATACGGTCTCGCGTGATATTCTTATCAATAAACTAGGGAAATACAACTTAGATGGGGCTACTATAAGGTGGGTGCACAACTGGCTGGATAACCGTACTCAGAGAGTAGTTATTAATGGTTCCCAATCCTGCTGGAAAGGTATAACGAGTGGGGTTCTGCAAGGGTCTGTTTTGGGACCGGCTTTGTTCAATATCTTCATCAACGACTTGGATATTGGCATAGAAAGTACGCTTATTAAGTTTGCAGATGATACCAAACTGGGAGGGATTGCAACTGCTTTGGAGGATAGGGTCATAATTCAAAATGATCTGGACAAATTGGAGAAATGGTCAGAGGTAAACAGGATGAAGTTTAATAAGGACAAATGCAAAGTGCTCCACTTAGGTAGGAACAATCAGTTTCACACATACAGAATGGGAGGAGACTGTCTAGGAAGGAGTACGGCAGAAAGGGATCTAGGGGTTATAGTGGACCACAAGCTAAATATGATTCAGCAGTGAGATGCTATTGCAAAAAAAGCAAACATGATTCTGGGCTGCATTAACAGGTGTCGCAAGACACGAGAAGTCATTCTTCCGCTCTACTCTACGCTGGTTAGGCCTCAACTGGAGTATTGTGTCCAGTTCTGGGCACCGCATTTCAAGAAAGATGTGGAGAAATTGGAGAGGGTCCAGAAAAGAGCAACAAGAATGATTAAGGGTCTAGAGAACATGACCTATGAAGGAAGGCTGAAGGAATTGGGTTTGTTTAATTTGGAAAAGAGAAGATGAGAGGGGACATGATAGCAGTCTTCAGGTATCTAAAAGGGTGTCATACGTGTGGAAGCGAGTACCCTCGAGGGCCACCTGGCAGGGCGAGGGTATGCGTGCACCTGTTATCTACCAGGGCACAGTACTAAGGTTCGTGTGGATGTTCGGAGGGAACACCCCTGGAGCAGATGGGAACCACACAGACACCGAGGCAATAAGGCTAGAAATTTCAGCTTTATTGCCAATGACACTTATAACCTAGGTTTACAATACACAATTAATGCAAAAAACAAGATTACTCCTATTAAAAACAGCAACAGTCCTTGGAGTTGTTCTAAATCCCAATAATTACTTGGGATGAGCCACGGACTAGTAGAATTAGAGGAATAATACATAGGATACTTTTACAACAATGAATTACAATTGAAGGGGAAGGGGTAAAGCAAAATATTAAAACAATAAGGTATTAAAGAATACTTACAAATACAAACCCGTACACGAGCATTACGGCCGGCACACGCTGAGTTGGGAAAGGTTTCGGGTTGATCAGGCCCGAATTGCGAATTCGTGACTTGTATGCGTCTTCGGTTCCTTCCCCCCCGTCCCTCGGGGGGGACGAGACAGATATACCTAAGATGACGCGTCCTTGGGGCCAGAATGACGCGTTTTTTGGGGCAGTTTTGTGCCAAATAAGGTAAAAAAAAAGAGACCTGTTTTTTTCTCCCTTGACTATTTCCCCATATCTGGTGGAGAGACGGGAGAACGGGGGAGGGGCTGCCCCCCCAGCAGTTGCAAATTCTGAGAATTGTTTTGTTCATTTGGGCGGTTGAGCAAGATCACTTCCCTGGGGGGTGGGGATGGTGGCGAGTGCAATTCTAACTGCCACAGGTAGCAAACCTGTTTAGAGGCGTGCAGGGCCCCTGGATATGTATCCTCGAGGGCAGGGCAGAAATAGTAACCCGAAGGGAGCAATTCTTTTAACAATACGGAGGAGGGAGAAAACTTGTTCATCTTAGCCTCTAAGGATAGAACAAGAAGCAATGGGCTTAAACTGCAGCAAGGGAGGTTTAGGTTGGACATTAGGAAAAAGTTCCTAACTGTCAGGGTGGTTAAACACTGGAATAAACTGCCCAGGGAGGTTGTGGAATCTCCATCTCTGGAGATATTTAAGAGTAGGTTAGATAAATGTCTATCAGGGATCGTCTAGACAGTAATTGGTCCTGCCATGAGGGCAAGGGGCTGGACTCGATGACCTCTTGAGGTCCCTTCCAGCCCTAGAATCTATGAATCTTTGAAAAAAATGAGAGGGAACATTGCTCCCAATTCGGTCTAGGGTGACCAGATGTCCCGATTTTATAGGGACAGTCCTGATTTTTGGGGCTTTTTCTTATATAGGAACCTATTACCCCCCACCCCCTGTCCCGATTTTTCACACTTGCTATCTGGTCACCCTAATTCAGTCCCAGCATTGGCCCAACAACTAATCCCTCCCCAACTATGCTTGTGTCTTCGTTAGGAAACCGTCATGCACTCTACCATTGCTTTGCTTTCAGGAGCCATAATCTACCCAGAATTAGTTAAAATTGGATTAATTTTCCAAGTAGTGGGCAGGAATTTAGCTATGTGACTCCCACTGATTAAATCTCTATCACTTTGAAACTTACTCCATAATATTTTGGAGTCTGTCTTACCAGACTTTCTTCTACGTATTAAGTTAATCAGCTTTTCAGTTATCTGTACTGATACATGCATTTGACAACAAACTCTTTAGCTAGAGCTTTATTTGATCACTTTTGGCAGTTCCTGTAAATTTTTTCATTTAAACTAATTCAATTCACACTTTATTCCTAAGGATATTGAATATTTGTTTCTATCCCTTGCTGGCATTCTAGTCTGATGGGTGACATGGCTGGATTTAATGAAGCTTAATGGACATTTAGGGCCTATTAGAAGAAATATTTTAATCTTCTAAAGGTTAGTCCACTCTCTGCAGTCTGTTCTTCATTTCCAATGATTAATGCTTCTATTAACATTATCTTTGGACTATCAAAGCTGACTGACTTCAACATCTGATTATGCCTTTGTAACTCCTTAGGTTCAGTCTAACCTTCTCAGGCCTGGTCTATGTTTACAAATTAAATCGGCCTAGCTACATCCCTCAGGGCTGTGAAAAATGTTAATGCCCTGTGTGACATAGGCCTTACCTACACTTCATAAAAATCACCTTGCATCTACTTATGCATGCATCTACGTTCAAATTTTGGCTCTGAGGCAGTGACACCACCACCCGAAACTGCATTGAGCTGATGTATTGTGGTTGATGCAGTGCAAGTGTAGACATTACATGACCTATGTTGACATTAACAGTCCTCCATCAGTTGTTCCACCATGCCCAAAAGTGATCGCAATTGTGAACATTACTATTGCCTGGGGTCTCAGACTGGAAGCTATGTCCCCACCCCTTAAAAGCCATGCGTATTTCTGAAAAGCCTTGTCCTGATTGCCCAGTTGGGTGAGCACACTTAGCATAGGATTGCCAATTTTGGTTGGACATATTCCTGTAGATTTAATCACATGACAATCTTTAATTAAAGATTAATCTTTAATTAAAGATTAATCTTTAATTCCTGGAGATTCCAGACCACTCCTTGAGGGTTGGCAACCCTAATTTAGCAGCACTGCCCATCTGACTGTGCTGGCTACATGCTGTAGACGTGCTCCTGGCTGGACTAGTCCAAGTAGTATTGGATCTCTTGGACCTGTGGGGAGAAGAGGCTGTGCAGGCACAGTTATGGAGCAATCATAGAAACATGGACATCAACAAGCATATTGAACAGGAGATGCAGCCAAAGGAGTATAACAGGGATCAGCAGTAATGCACTGTGAAAACAAAGCAACTGTAGCAGGCCTACCACAAACCCAGGGAGGCCAACAACAGATCTGGTGCACTGAACTACAACTGCTGCTCTTCTCAGTTGCATGTCATACTTGGCAGAGACCTCTGCTGTGAGGAGCAAGGAGGAGGGACATGTGGTGGTGATTGGGGTGGGGAAGCCCATCTATGCTGTGGGGCAAGGTCTTTTTGGGGCTCCTCTGCAATCTAGCTATTCCCAGCAGCTGAGCATGGATGAGCCCAATTCAGGGAAGGAACCAGCATGTGCACACATTATCCCTTTAAAATGATTAAATGTGAAGATAGCATCCTGTCCACTTCCAAGTTAAGGGATAGAGGAAGTTATCTGGTTTTCATTCCCCTGTAGAGTTTGTTTACACTTATGGGAGATAATGCTGCCCATTTCTTATTCACAATGTCACCTGAAAGTGAGAATAGACATTAAGATGGCAGGTTTGTAGCTGGTGTTGCAAGATAGTTACATGATAGATATGCTAAACATGCATATGCCCCTTCATGCTTCAGCCACCATTCCAGAGGACATGCTTCCATGCTGATGCTTGTTTTTAAAGAAAGTGTTAATTAAATTTGACTGAACTCCTTGGGGGAAGAGTTGTATGCCTCCTCCTCTGTGGTTTTACCCGCATTTTGCCATATATGTCATGTTATGGCAATCTCGGATGACAATATAGCACAAGTCTTTCTGGGGCAGAGTAGAGCTTCTTTCCATAAGGAGCTGGGTGAGTCCAGTTGGGAGGAGAGAGCTAGAGGAGAGGAGGATGGGAAGTCCCTTCTCTCTGGGAAGCAGCCTGTGAAAAAACGGCAAAGAGTAGATAGCCAGCTCTCGGGGGGGTAAGTGGGTTGGCAGCAGCCAAGCTGCAGCCTGCCTGAACCTGTGAGTGAGGGGAGGAGCGTGCCATCCCCTGGACACTGGGGGTTGTTGGAGGTACACGGGCCTGGGATGAGGCATGGAGGAAAGACTTTAACAGTTGAGGTGCACCTGTGAGGAAGAGGTGGCCTGCCAAGCCTAGCTGGGCTGAAGGTCGGGCTTTGGTCAAGCTCATGACAATAACCAAAGGCTAAAAGAAGGTGGGGGAAATTGAGGCAAGAAGTGGTGCAATGAACTCTCAGGCTGATGCTCCCCTAAGCCCTCCCTATTGAAATCTGTCAGAATCTGGCCCTTAATGATAGTTATGTAGAGTACTATATACCAATATCTATTAATGGCCAGATTTCAGTAGACCCTCATTGCCAGCACATATACTGTTCATCTTCATCTATTTGTGGAACTAGATTTTAATAATTTTTTAATTTGGCACCCAATTTTGCAGAAATTGCAGTCTGTGGCCATATAATGAACTTGTTTTGTAAAATGGTTTAGTTTAAATGTCTTCTTGCTACTTGTCAAAAGAAGTAAATCTTTGGAAAGTACAGCTTATTACATGGCTGTTAAGTAGCTTTAACATGCTGATTACATCCTTTTTAGCACAGAAAATGTCTAGTCACTCAGTAAAGACCTTTTTATGATCACATGGTATGTTAGGATTAATTGTCCTATCTTGCTAGCTGGTGCAAGAGCAGATATAGCCTGATTCAGCTAATAAGTGTGACACTTTCCTATGAAACAGTCTTTCAAAGAGTGTCTATTATGGGGAAATCATGAGGTTAGAATGAGATTGAAATAAAAGATGAGCCAGAGAACCTATGGTATAACTATAAAATATTGCCTCTCCATTGCCACAGTTGCAATTAACTCCAATTATAAAGTTCTGTTTTTAGCTTCCCTATAACTTTGGCCTGAGCCTTCCGGGATATGCTCTGAAGGCAAAGGAGAATATTTATGCAAAATATGAAGATAATTTGTCAAACACTTTGAATTACAAGTTACACTAATGCTAGGGTAACTTGACACTTTGACATGCCTAACGTTCATCATCCTCTAACTCAAAAATGACCTTCAAATTTTTCATATCATTAAATCCCATTGAAAGATCATGCATGGGTTATTTAAAAGTAAATTGGCTATATTTAAGCAAAGATATTGATTCTCTTGTTCTGGATAGTTTTGAAGCCAATAACCCTTTGATGTCAATGGAGGATTTTTGCCATTGATTTTTAAGTGGCAGCAGGATTGAGTATTCAATACATGTGAGCACGTTGCCTTCGATTGGCTGGCTGCAATTTAGCAATAATATAAAGGTCTTTCTTTTATCTGACAACTATCAGACATCTATCTGGGACTAATGCACCAAGCTTCCCTCTGCAACTGTTTATTTCCTTATGGTATCATTATAAGGTGGATTGATCCACTTTATGGTTCTAAAAATGAAAAAAATACTTTTTTAAAAAAAGTGCTCTGAAAGCTTTGAATACATTGAGTAGGATTTTAATTTAATCTCCCCTTAGAAAATTTTGTGGTGTGGCCACTGTTTTCTGTCCCTCTATTTTCCCTAATATTACTCTACACCACAACATTTGAAACAATATAGATATTGACTTTGGTTCATGCAAGACATGGTGTGTTGCAGTGCAGGCAGAAGTAAGTTGCCAAGTGCTTTGTTAAAGCTAGTCATCACTACTTCCAGATTTAGTGAGAGATGCTGTTAGCTCTTTCAGTGATTTACAACACAACAGTCAGTTTTCAAAGGCAGGAATGGTAATATATTTCAGAAATTCTTGTCAGTCACTTGAGGACAAAAATCATGGTGTGTGTGTATGTATGTATGTATAAACTAAATAGTCATCTTCCAAACTAAGTGAGGCTCTTCCAGAAGAGAGAACACTAGGTTGTACTAAAACTTCTACTCCTTTTTCTACTTTCATCGTGATCAAGGGTGAATTAAGTTGTTCCTCATTGCTCCATCTGGAAAATGAACCTGTATGAAGCGATTTGCCACATATATAGAAGTGTTTGGCAGAGCTTGGAATGTTACTGTTATATCCTGTGCAATAGACTACCATGGCTTGTATAACATTTTTCAGATTTCTGTAGCTGGTTAAGGCAACTATAAAATGGGCTAATATGCTTAACCAACTTCAGAGTGGTTGGAGATTTGACAAATGAAACATTGAGCCACATTTTTCAGATGAGCTAAGGCATGGAGAAATTCAGTGACTCAGCTGTTGGGACCTGTGACCTAGTAGGTTAGGAATTGACTGTAGAAGTATTAGACCTGATTACTGGTACTTTGTCAGCAATTTTTCCAGTTCTTCGGCTGATGGTAAGCGCTGCTTTCATGCATGGCTCATTACTTATGTAATGAGCCATGTCCTGTGTGCAGCGAATGAGGCAGGGCTCTGTAGAAGACACTATTGACTAGCCCTGCTCATTACATTGGAGACTTTTGATAAATGGATTGGAAGAAAGTAAAAGCACCAAAAAAAAACCCCACCAAAACCTATTTATTCACTTTCTACACAAAAACAAAATATGAAATGTGCTTAAAATAAGGAAAATTCCAAAACCAAAAACCTCATATAAAAAAGTTGCCAAATGACAAATGCATCATTTTACAAAACCAAGTGTAGTGGGGTGGCTAGAACAGGTCAGAGAGGCTGTGCAGACCAGCAGCCAATCAGCAAAGGCCTGTGGAGAGCCAATCAGGGCCAGACTGGGCCCTATGTAAAGACTGCGTAGCAAAGGAGAAGGGAGTCTCTCTCCCTGACTAGCAAGTGAGGATGAGTGCCTCCTGAGGTGAGCAGTGCTGGGCAGGCTGGGGGGGGCAGAGGAGAACTCCGGCCCATTACCTGCCAGGCGGCAGCCCCTGACTAGAAGGGCCCAGAAGGTGCAAGGGGCCAAAGGGGAAGTGGCCCAGGGAAGATGGTCTGACAAGGGAAGAGAAGGAGGGCAGAGAGGCTGCTGCTAAAGGGTCCCTGGATCGGGACCCAGAGTAGCGGGTGGGCCTGGGTCCCCCCTTTCTCCTTGTACTGCACCTGGCCACGGAGGAATGTGGCAGAGACAGATTACAACATGCCCCTGAGGTGAGGGGCTAGACTTTGGGGTTGTGGTTGGCCACTGAGGCAGGTGCAAGCTGAAGGACTGTTACCTCCCCCTCTCGAAGAGGGTGAGACTGGAGTAGTGGGCACTGCCGGAGGGCAGTGTCCTGAAGCGGACGCTGCCGAACGGGGAGCAACACGGGTCCCAAACCAGCAGAGCAGACAATGGCCAAGACACCACACGCAGAGGGCACTCCATGGCTGACGAGCTAATTCCTGGACTGACCAGCAGGAGGCCTTGCGGTGGTGAGTCCAGTGTGCAGTTACACGAAGCATTCTAAAAGCAAGAAAGTGTAACACTGAGCATATAGTAAACACTGTTCTTATTATGTATAGACCACACACCCTTAATGCTGACCCAAAATAAATACCCTTTCATCAAATTCAAAATATAAAACATCCCAAAGTCCTATGAAAAAAAAAAACCTGTGTGGAGGTTCATATAACCCAGAGTGGTGACAGGCGAGGTGTATGCTCCTGACCTAGACCAGAAGTTTTCATCAGGATAGCTTTAAACCTTGCTATTCTTCCCAAATCAACAACTTAGCAGCCTCTTAGAACCAGGCTTGTAGGAGAGAAAAATGGTAAAATTGTTGACTCTCCACGCCTTCCCCTCCCCCCACCCTTTTTTTTTTAAATCAACATTTCTCAGACTTTTCCAATACAGAACTAGCTCTTCATAACCTGCCCAGGATGCAGTCAGAGAGCAGAGGCTAGCCTGGGGAAACCCAAAAGCTACAATGCAGAAAACCCTACAGGAAATACAAAAGGGTACAAGCATTCTTGCAGAGTAGTTGACTTCTGTGCATAAAACAGTAAATGATATTAAACTGGTCCAGAGGACTTCCAAGAGACTCTGAGGCAGAGTGCCAGATCAGGGACCAATAAGGACAGAGAAGCTACACATCCGGCTCTAGTTAGCAAAAATGAGCCTGAGAAAACTGGAAGATCTGGAACAGAGCAAGAAGATGAAATGTGAGGCTAGTAGATCTTCCCGGAAGGAAGATGTTTGTAACAGGATGACTATCCCCTCTGAGGGAGTGGGGTCCAGTGTACCAGGACTGATTACTTGCTGCCCACTAGGGCTTAAGGCGGTGGTGGGCAATCTGCAGCCCATCAAGGTAATCTGATTGCAGGCTGCAAGGCATTTTGCGGACATTGACCGTTTGTAGGCACAGCTCCCAATGGCCGCAGTTTGCCGTTCCCGGCCAATGAGAGCTGCAGGAAGCGGCAGGCTGCAGGGACGTGAGGGCCACCGCTTCCTGCAGCTCCCATTGAATGGTGAACCACAGCCACTGGGAGCTGCGGGGGACCGTGCGTACAGCTGGTCAACGTCTGCAAAATATCTCATGGCCTGGAGTCAGATAACTCTGATGGGCTGCATGTGGCCCACAGGTTGCTGACCACTGGCTTAAGGGAAGTGATCTAGTCCTTATACAAGGGAAACAGCTGCAGGCTGTTGGCAGGTGGCTGCAGACAAAGCCAGGTTTCTGCAAAGCTCTAAGCTAGAGGGGACAAAGCACCAGTGAGGCAGGTCTGTGGGGAAAAGTCCAAACTCCAGGTAAGAGGTGCTGGGAAAGAAGGAACATAAACCTTCCCTAAGGGAGGCCAGGCTGTGCCCAGCTTGCAACTGGGGTGAAGATGCCATAAGGTTTTTTTCTTTTGAAAGGCTTAGTGCGGGACTTCATAAGATGGACCCCAGAATGGAAATGTTTTGAAATGCCTCAACTGTGAAGCAAGAGAGAGGCAGGCCTCAGCAGAGTCACACTTGGTGAGAAGGGGATGCTACAGAGCAGGCATGCCCTTAGACAGTGTTTTTGTTTCTAAATAGCTTTTTAAAGGCAACTATTTGCAGCAGTGAACTCTGAGAATGGTTGAATTACAGTCCACCACAGTCCTGTACCATAGCCACTTGCTAATAAGCCGCCATGACCAATGATAAAATGACTAAAATTTCAAGATAAGGAGGTGGTTTAAAGTTAAATAGGGAAGTGATCCCTAATTTACAGGGAGAAAAGTTAGGGTTCTTGCTTGCCATCTATGTGGCCACTTGGAGGAGAAGAATGCAGTTTATTCCATTAGAATGACTGACTGAGACAAGGGATTGGCCTTTGCCTTAAGGTTTCCTGAAAGACTCAGTCATTATATACAGGATTCAAATTAAATTAATCAGTATCCTCCAACAAGCTAAACTTTCTTGGCTCTTATATAAAATCAATATGGATGTGACTAATTCATCTGAGCCCAGTGGATTTCTGCCACAGAGAACCTGGGAGAGATTGATGATACACCTTTTTTGCACACCCTAAAGTAATTAAAAAAAAAAAAAAGCAATATCCTAATGCAACAATTTTCCTAATATGTTGCAAGATTATAACTGATATTTTTTGGTATGACAGGGTATGCTAATGAGAAGAGGAGGGTAAATTTGTTCCCCTCCCTTTAATAGTTACAGACTGAATACCCTGCAAAAAGACCTCGATAAAGCTGATCCTATATGGCTAGTATTAAAATGTTGAATAATATGTCTTAGTTTTAACAACATTATATAGGATCATTAAACATTTTTAGGAAAAGTATGCAAATTGATATTTCCCCTGCTATATTGTCAAACTACTGGCATCCTTTTTGAGAAACTAAAAACTACTAATTTGAAGTTTAAGGCATGAAGCTGATGACATCATTACCATAACTTTTCCTAATCCCAACTGTCTGAAGCATGAGAGTCCTGAGATTTCTTCTTGAAACAGCTCCTGTGTGGCATTTGGCTTGGTTTTTAACCCAGTATTGTGCAATTTTTAGTGGGAATGAGGTGTCCTTGAATTGCACATCACTGAGAAGTGTAATTATGTATGATGCTAAAAGTGTTTCGAAGTGGGGAAAAAATAGAGCTAACAGATGCATTTTCAATTGTAAATAGAAAGTGTTTATTGGCCACAAATGCAGCAGTGTGACAACCATTATTAGATTTCCTCTTTTAATATTTCAAAAAGTGGAAGATGGATAATATTTTTAAAAGTAGAAGACAGCCTTGCTGTGTCAATCTCTGTATCTTCCATTTTTATGTGGAATTGCTTCTGGCAGACTGAGCATGAGGTGCTCAGCAGACAATGGGTTTTTGTTGTTCATTTTAAGTGTAGCTCTAGAACTTTGGTGTTTTTATCTGCTATATGGATCTCCTTTTAACAGGGCTTCTTACACTTTTTTTAATGTCTCACAAATTCCTCCTTCTGTTTGTGGTCACGAGGACCATCACTCAGGCCAACTCTTATCAGTTGTGATCCTATAACATCCATGTGGCTACTACAATTTTTTACATAGTTTAAAATGAGTTTCCCAGTATCATTTTTCTTTAGTGTGGCAAGTCTCTGGACTTCTTGGAAACGTTAATTCCACTTTCTTCCTTTTGTTCTTTTATCTCCAAGCCCCACTTCTCTGTTCTGCTCCTTCCACATGGAAATAAGTGCCAGAATCATGGCACCAGCCAGCAGCCCATGGACTGCACCCGAGAAACTATTGTATTAGGATACATCAACACTACTAAGGGTTTTTTGCCATCACTGGAGTAGATTCACTCCCTCGGGAGACAGTAGTTAGGGTGCTGGAAGAATCCTTCTGTTGACTTCATTGTGTTTTACAGAGAGGGTTAGGTCAACCTAACTACATGGGACAGGGTGTGACATTCTGCACAGCCCTGAGAGATGAGGTAGGTGGGCCTAAGTTTTAGATACAGAGCAGGCCTTGGATTCACAGTACCTTAACTGAATATATTGACATACTATTAATTTCCTCTGATCATTGTCTTGGAGCTACAAGACATGGGAGAATTTAATAGTCTGCCTGCTAACTTTAATTTTATGCTTTGCAAGCAGCTCTTGCCCTGCCCCAGGTGTAAACTGTTAGTATTGAATAAATGCCTGAGTGTCATTCTTAGGCCTGTCCTTCACATGAAGGCAAACCACCAAGATGGCCACAAGTTGTAAGAGATTACAGCTCTGAGTGGAGGCTGCAGCCAAGCTCTGGGAAGGGAGCAAGATGGCTTTATATGCCCTTTGCAAACTCCTAATTTGTGGAGATATTCTCTGCCTGCCCTGCCTCCCCCATAAGTGAGAACTTGTGGTGGGCAAGCTGTGGGCTTCATGCAGCCCATCAGGGTAATCTGGCCGCCGCTTCCTGCAGCTCCCATTGGCCAGGAACAGTGAATTGCTGCCACGGGGGGCTGTGCCTGTGGATGGTCAACGTCAGCAAAATGTCTCGCAGCTCACAATCAGATTACCCTGCCGCAGGTGGGCTGCAGGTTGCCCACCACTGGCTTACGGGGTGCTCTTGCTTATAGGTGCTCACCCCTGTGATATTAGGGGCTATGCTGTTAAGGGCTGAGCTTCCCAGAAGTCTGGACTGGGCACTGTAAAGCTCTTATGTGTCTGTTTTCAGTATAAACTGTACTTTTGACCTCCCCACTCCTGGCAACTCTTCTTTGAATTCACTCACTTAAGGTAGAGACCGATGGCAGCCTGATCTCTCCAGCCTAGGGGGTTTAGGCTTGCAGTCCCTCTGCATCTCACTGTGACGTCCCCAGAAGATCTGATCAGAGTACAGCATCTGTGGTTAACCTTTCTCAAGGGTCTATAACAGTATACAGCAGCATAGGTGCTGGAACTTAGGCCTGGTCTACACTAAGAGTTTGTCGAATTTAGCAGCATTAAATCGAATTAACCCTGCACCCGTCCACACAACGACGCCATTTATTTCGACATAAAGGGCTCTTAAAATCGATTTCTGTACTCCCCGACGAGGGGATTAGCGTTAAAATCGATATTGCTGTGTCGAATTAGGGTTAGTGTGGATGGAATTCGACGCTAATAGCTCCGGGAGGTATCCCACAGTGCACCACTGTGGCCTCTCTGGACAGCAGTCCCAGCTCTGATGCTCTGGCCAGGTACACAGGAAAAGCCCCGGGAACATTTCCTGTTTGGCCATCGTGGCGAGCTCAGCAGCACAGGTAATGATGCAGAGCTCTTCAGCAGAGGTGACCATGCAATCCCAGAATAGAAAGAGGGCTCCAGCATGGACAGAACGGGAGGTGTTAGATCTGATAGCACGGATTCATCCCCCCAGACTGCTATCAGAGCTACGATTGAAAAGACGGAATGCAAAAATCTACGAAAAAAATCGCCACGGCCATGACGGACAGAGGATACAGCAGGAATGCAACGCAGTGCCGTGTTAAAATTAAGGAGCTAAGACAAGCGTACCAGAAGACCAAAGAGTCAAACGGACGCTCCGGGTCAGATCCCCAGACATGCCACTTCCACGCTGCGCTGCATGCCATCCTAGGGGGGGCCGCCACCACAACCCCACCCATGTCCGTGGACTCCGAGGATGGGGTATTCTCATCAGTCGCGTCCTCTGATGTTTTTGCGGATGGGGAAGATGATGAGGGGGATGATGAGGACGAGGTAGTCGACAGCGCTCTGCATGGCGATTTCCCCGAAAGCCAGGAACTCTTCCTCACCCTCACAGAGATCCCCTCCCAACGCGGTATCCCGGACTGTGAAGCTGGAGAAGGCACATCAGGTGAGTGTATCTTTTGAATTGAAAAGACATGGTTATAAAGCAATTGGTTTTTAATGGTTACTTTGCCCTGAGGACTTGGGATGCATTCGTGGCTAGTAAAGCTACTGGAAAAGTGTGGGGATGGAGCAGAAATCCTCCAGGGACATCTCCATGAAGCTCTCCTGGAGGTACTCTAAAAGCCTTTGCAAAAGGTTTCTGGGGAGAGCAGCCTTATTGCGTCCTCCATGGTAGGAAACTTTACCACACCAGGCCAGTAGCAAGTACTCTGGTATCATCACAGGCGCCGACTTTCTGTGGCGCCGGTGGGAGCTCACGCCCAGCGTCGGGGGCGGGGCCCCGCTCCCGACGCCAGGCCCCCCCCCCCCAACGCCGGGTGACGTTGCGGGGCCCCGCCCCCGACGCCGGGCCCCGCCCCCAACGCCGGGTGACGTTGCGGGGCCCCGCTCCCGACTCCAGGCCCCCCCCCCCAACGCCGGGTGACGTTGCGGGGCCCCGCCCCCGACGCCGGGCCCCGCCCCCAACGCCGGGTGACGTTGCGGGGCCCCGCCCCCGACGCCAGGCCCCGCCCCTGACGCCGGGGGACGTTGCGGGGCCCCGCCCCCGACGCCAGGCCCCACCCCTGACGCTGGGGGACGTTGCGGGGCCCCGCCCCTGACGCCGACGCAACGTCGCCCAGCATCGGGGTCGGGGCCCCGCAACGTCTCCTGGTGCTAAGGTAAGATGGCGGCAGGCCCCGGGGTTGGCGGGGAGCTGGCCGCGGGTCCCGGGGATGGCGGGGAGCTGCCGGTGGGTGCAGAGCACCCACCAATTTTTCCCCATGGGTGCTCCAGCCCCGGAGCACCCACGAAGTCGGCGCCTATGGGTATCATTGCATGGCAAAGACTGGCAGCATACGGACCTGGTGTTTGCTGGCATTCAAGCAACATCCATTCTTTCTCTGTCTGTGTTATCCTCATCAGAGTGATATTATTCATGGTGACCTGTTTGAAATACGGGAATTTAATTATAGGGACAGTCAGAGGTGGCCGTTTCTACTGGGCTGTTTGCCTGTTCCTGAAAAGAAATCCTCCCCGCAGTTTCCAGCCACGCGGTGGGGGCAGGGGACCCTTCACGCTGAGTGGTTGGCGTTCGGCTGGCAGGGATCTTCCCTGATACCAGCCAAGCGGTGGGGGAGGGAAGGGGGCCGTTCAGGCCGGGCAGTTGGCGTTCGGCTAGCAGGGATCTTTCCTGCTAGCAGCCACATGGTGGGGTGATGGCGAAAGCTAGCATCCCATAGAATGGGATGGCTGGAGTTACTTTGTTTGGAGTTACTTGGCTTTGAGCATGAAAGGAGGGCGCTGCTGTTAATTAAGGTTTCCGAAGCCGAAAGTCTATGGCTTACCATGGCCGCCCGTTAGCCGAATTCCGTTGCCCAGCCCTGCGTGTGTGATCTGTCCACTAAAGCCCCAGGCACTCAATATAAAGATGCAAAATGCGACCTTGTACTGAAAGTATATTTGGTAGGTACTGTGAATGGTGCTGTTCATTGCGAAAGAGTATATGCATTGTTCTGTAAAATGTATCTATTTAAAAAATTCACTCCCTTTTTTTCATCCCACAGCTGCAACTGTTCCTAGGCTTCCCCCAGCATCTCCCTCCCAAAGGCTGTCGCAGATAAGGCGGAGAAAGAAACTCACACACAACAAGATGTTCTCTGAGCTAATGCAGTGCTCCTGCACTGAAGTAGGTCAGCAGAATCTGTGGAGGGAGACAATGTCCCAGTACAAGCAAGAGGGCAGCGCTCGAGCTGAGAGGTGGCAGCAGGAAGACCAGAGGGTGACAGAGGCGATGCTTGGGCTACTGCGGGAGCAAACTGACACGTTCCGGCGTCTGGTGGATGTGCTGCAGGAACGGAAACAGGATAACAGACCGCTGCTGCAGCACATCTGTAACCACCCTCACCCCTCCAAGTCCCATAGCGTCCTCACCCATAGTCCCCAAAACTCGGGGGGGAAAGGCTACGTGCGAACAACCACTCCACCCCGGTGGATTGCTCAAGCAGCAGAAGGCTGTCATTCCCCAAGTTTTGAAACGGCCTTTCCTTCCCTCCTTCCTCCACCCCTCATCCTGCACCCCACCCTGGCCACCGTCCCAGTTCTCTCCCTGTCTTCCCAAATCTTGAATTAAAAATTGATTGTGAAACAATGGTTCCTTTATTTACTTTCAAAGAAAGGTGCGCTCGAAGGTGGGGAAGGGGGGTTGGACGGGGGTTGGTAATTACAGAGGATAGGCAATATAAACAGAGTAAACAAACCAGGGCAGGTTCTCATCAAGGAGAAACAAACATAAGAGTCACTGGTTACCCTGGTCAGTCTGGAAGCTAGTTTTCAAAGCTTCCCTGATGCGCACTGCGTCCTGCTGTGCTCTTCTAATCGCCCTGGTGTCTGGCTGTGCGTAAGCTGAGGCCAGGCGATTTGCTTCAACCTCCCACCCCGCCATAAAACATCTCCCCCTTACTCTCACAGAGATTGTGGAGCACACAGCAAGCAGCAATAACAATGGGTATATTGGTTTCGCTGAGATCTGAGCGAGTCAGTAAGCTTCGCCAGTGCCCTTTCAAACGTCCAAATGCACACTCCACCACCATTCTGCACTTGCTCAGCCTGTAGTTGAAGAGCTCCTTACTACTGTCCAGGGTGCCCGTGTATGGCTTCATGAGCCAGGGCATTAAGGGGTAGGCTGGGTCCCCAAGAATCACTATAGGCATCTCCACATCCCCAACTGTTATTTTCTGGTCTGGGAAGTAAATACCTTCCTGCAGCCGTCTAAACAGACCAGCGTTCCTAAAGACGCGCGTGTCATGAACCTTTCCCGGCCATCCGACATTGATGTTGGTGAAACGTCCCTTGTGATCCACCAGTACTTGCAGCACCATTGAAAAGTAGCCCTTTCAGTTAATGTACTGGCTGCCCTGGTGGTCCGGTCCCAAGATATGGATGTGAGTTCCGTCTATAGCCCCAGTACAGTTAGGGAATCCCATTGCAGCAAAGCCATCTACTATCACCTGCACATTTCCCAGGGTCACTACCTTTGACAGCAGCAGCAGCTCAATGATTGCGTGTGCTACTTGCATCACAGCAACCCCCACAGTAGATTTGCCCACTTCAAATTGATTCACGACTGACAGATGCAAGCTGTCAGGCGTTGCAAGCTTCCAGAGGGCTATCGCCACTCACTTCTCAACTATCAGGGCTGCTCTCATCCTGGTGTCCTGGCGCTTCAGGGCAGGGGACAGCAAGTCACAAAGTTCCAGGAAAGTGCCCTTACGCATGCGAAAGATTCGCAGCCACTGGGATTCATCCCAGACCTGCAGCACTATGTGGTCCCACTAGTCTGTGCTCGTTTCCCGGGCCCAGAATCGGTGTTCCAAGGCATGAGCCTGCCCCATTGCCACCAGGATGTCTAATTTGCGGGGTCCCATTCTCAGAGAGGTCTCTGTCCATATCCTCATCACTGTGCTGACAACTCTCCTGATTTCTCAAGTTCCGGTTCTGGATAAAGCGCACGATAATGCGCGAGGTGTTGACAACGGCCATAACTGCTGCGATGATCTCACCCCTCCATGCTCGCCACGCTATGGCGTCTGCGCTTTCAATCCAGGGAAAAGGGTGGGAAATCATTGTCTGCCATTGCTTTCCCGGAGGGAGGGGTGGGGGAGTGACGGTTGAATGACCACATGTACCCATAACCACCCACTACAAATTTCTTGCCCCATCAGGCATCGGGAGCTCGACCCATAATTCAAATAGACAGCGGGGACTGCGGGAACTGTGGGATACCTACCCACAGTGCACCGTTTGGAATGTCGACGCTTGCCCCGATACTGTGGACTCCCACTGCCGATTTGCTGTACTTAGTATGGACACACACGTTCGACTTCATAATATCGGTTCACAAAAATCAATTTTGGTAAAATCGGACTACAGTCGTAGTGTAGACATACCCAAGGGATGCTGCTGTATCCTCTGGCTTGAAGTAGTAATAACAACCAATCTATGGTTTTGTTTTCAGCACCCCCACTATAAAAACTGTTCCAGCACCACTGTACAAGTTACCAACCACCCTTCACGAAACAGGATACATTTATTCTTAGGGTAGAAGCTCTAAAGAGAGAACCTATTAAAAACAATAAAATAACCTCTACACATGCTAAAAAATTAAGAGGTCAACCACTAGTCTTATGGGGTCGTCATAGGCCACAGTGTTTCCTACCATGAACAGTTGGCCTTGTCAGTTTGCTGGATCAGAAAGAAGGCTCTGTCAGCTGAATTTAGCCCTTTTATGTCAAAAGCCCTTGTGTTGTCTGTTGGTCTCTGTTAAACCCAGTTTAACTCTGTTAAACTCCTCAAGGAATCAATTCTGAACCACTTAAAGGAGGGGAAAGTGATCAGGAACAGTCAGCATGGATTCACCAAGGGCAAGTCATGCCTGACTAACCTAATTGCCTTCTATGATGAGATAACTGGCTCTGTGGATGAGGGGAAAGCAGTGGAGGTGCTATTTCTTGACTTTAGCAAAGCTTTTGATACAGTCTCCCACAGCGTTCTTGCCAGCAAGTTAAAGAAGTATGGGCTGGATGAATGGACGGTAAGGTGGATAGAAAACTGGCTGGATGGTCGTGCTCAACGGGTAGTGATCAATGGCTCCATGTCTAGTTGGCAGCCGGTATCAAGTGGAGTGCCCCAAGGGCCTGTGCTGGGGCCGGTTTTGTTCAATATCTTCATCAACGACCTGGAGGATGGTGTGGACTGCACCCTTAGCAAGTTTGCAGATGACACTAAACTGGGAGGAGTGGTTGATACGCTGGAGGGTAGGGATAGGATATAGAGGGACCTAGACAAATTAGAGGATTGGGCCAAAAGAAATCTGATGAGGTGCAACAAGGACAAGTGCAGAGTCCTGCACTTAGGACGGAAGAATCCCATGCACTGCTACAGACTAGGGACCGAATGGCTGGGCAGCAGTTCTGCAGAAAAGGACCTAGGGGTTACAGTGGACGAAAAGCTGAATATGAGTCAACAGTGTGCCCTTGTTGCCAAGAAGGCTAACGGCATTTTGGGCTGTATAAGTAGGGGCATTTCCAGCAGATCGAGGGACGTGATTATTCCCCTCTATTCGGCACTGGTGAGGCCTCATTTGGAGTACTGTGTCCAGTTTTGGGCCCCACACTACAAAAAGGATGTGGATAAATTGGAAAGAGTCCAACGGAGGGCAACAAAAATGATTAGGGGGCTGGAGCACATGACTTATGAGGAGAGGCTGAGGGAACTGGGATTGTTTAGCCTGCAGAAGAGAAGAGTGAGGGGGGATTTGATAGCTGCTTTCAACTACCTAAAAGGGGGTTCCAACGAGGATGGATCTAGACTGTTCTCAGTGGTAGAAGATGACAGAACAAGGAGTAATGGTCTCAAGTTGCAGAGGGGGAGGTTTAGGTTGGATATTAGGAAAAACTTTTTCACTAGTAGGGTGGTGAAGCACTGGAATGGGTTACCTAGGGAGGTGGTGGAATCTCCTTCCTTAGAGGTTTTTAAGGTCAGGCTTGACAAAGCCCTGGCTGGGATGATCTAGTTGGGGTTGGTCCTGCTTTGAGCAGGGGGTTGGACTAGATGACCTCCTGAGGTCCCTTCCAACCTTGAGATTCTATGATTCTATGATATGATTCTATGAACTAGTAAAGGGCAAACTTCCTAGAGGCTGGTACTTCTCTGGGAGTGTTTATATCCTGAGTGATTCACCTTAATCATACCCTGGTTTTAGTTACTGAAGGACCTCTGGTAACCTTCCCAACCTGGAGCTGCATACAATCCCTACCCCACTATGATTCATAAATCATTTTATAAACTTAATATAGTATGATACCCTGGACGGTATGCAGTTGTAATCTGTGACAATAGGCACAGGCAGTTGGAACTAGCCACAGAATAACCAGAGCTCTTGGAAGCACCTTCAGCAGTGGGGGGTTATGAACACTCAACACCACAGCCCTGGAGACTTATGGGTCACTGCAGCTGTGCAGACTAGCTAGGACATAAAGTTCTAGTCACACCTATTACAATAAATAGCTTCCCTGTAGGGGCACTATGCTATGACAATGGAACTTAGAAAAATCTACTTTTGGGAGTGGGGAGTATGTGGAGAAATGCTTGAGCGAACACAGTATAGGTGGAGGAAGGAATAAAATTGGAATATTGAAGTGTCTTGGCTCGCTCTCCTCTAATGCATGAGCACTGAACAGCTGTCAGAAGTGAGCTGGCTCCTGCACATACATGAAATCAAATTAAGAATATTGGGGAGGAATCCCAGAACAAAAGAAAAACCAGATAAAATCATGCCAGAATAAAAAAATCCAGTTCCTCAGCAGATGGCCATGAAGATGTGTTTTAGCCATTGCATGTTCCTTAGAGCACAGTGGGAAAACTTCACAAATGCAAAGGGTCTGGATAAAAAGAAGAGTAGTGTAACGGGGTAGTCTATCCCTTCTAGGGCCAAGGGGCTGGTGCCAGCCAGCCATGTTCAGAGACAGAGCCTATTTCAAACAAGCATCTGAGCCAGTAAAATAGAATTATGAGATGTACACTGGGAAGGGGTCAGGTGATTCCTGTAAAAGGCTCAGTTGATGAGCTTAAGGAAGCTGTGGGGATTCTGTGGCAGGCCCTGGAGTGGAGGCAGGGGAGAGGAAAGGCCTCTGCAGAAGATCTTGCATGAGAGGAAAAGCCTAGGTTTATATGTGGAATGTGGAAACTGGAACTGTGCCTGGAAGGAAGAAGCTGAATAAACCTTGGGTGTGGTATTAGTCCTTCCTGGGCTGGAAGAGACAGGCCAGCAGTTCACAAGCAGTCCCACTAAAAGCTGTAAGGGGTGAAGGCTGCTGCCATATGATCTATTAGCACCTGGGTATGTCAGCAGCACAGGGGAAGAATCCATGTAAAATTCCACTAAATGTGTCCTAAACAAAATATCTTTTCAACAACTGAAATCAAGAATCTGGAGAAATAATAGATCGGTATATTGCCAATCACAAATAGATGACTTATGCAATTATCAAATCTTAAAATGCATAATAGACTAGTAATAGAGATGAGAAATATAGATGAGAATGAACAGAGTTTACACTATCTCTACCAAGAGATTTAGACATATACTAAGCTAATGAACAAACTCCTATCCAAATGCAGGCCATCAGTAGATCAGACACAGATAATGCCCCAGGTAGCACAGGGAAAGCATAAAACAACCCAAAGTTGTGCAAGGTAGATACAGATGGTTCAGAACACTGTTTGGGATCAGAAAAATATCAATGCCACCAGCAAGATGAACTAATAGGAGGTGCAAGAATCTGCATCCTAGCGGATGACAGTCCAATATTGGACATGGAGATAGCATAGGGAAGCTGTGACAGATCACAACCCTAACCTAATCTGTCTGCTAGAAAAAATTGGGGTAGTAAATCTAAAATTAAATAAAAACAAGATGAAATTTCAATTGACTGCAGTACCATATGTGGGAAAGTTGCTGACCCATCAAAGGCTATGACCTGACCCTAAAACACTCAGAATAGAGCAGATGCCCACACCTAAAGATCAGTTCAGGAATTGCAGAGATGGTGACCAACATCCTCTCCTGAAATATATGATGTGAATAAAGACACAACCACACAATGTGGTGCCAATGTGGTGGGGCTTAGGGCATCAACCCGACAAAAGGGACAACAGGTAGCTTTTACATCAAGGTCACTGTTGCCAGCCAACCAAAGGCGTGCCTAAATTGAAAAGGAATGTCTTGGAATATAGTTTTTATGTGAAAAATTCAACCAGTATTTTCAAGGATGGGGGAAACAATTGGAGTAGAAAGTGATTAGCCTCTAGACCATTTTTTAAAAAGCCACTATCAGTGGCCCAAAAATGCCTTTATAGCATACTATGGAAACTGCAATGCTACAGCTTAGATGTACATACCTGATTTCTTATCCAGAATAGCCTTGCAGCATGAAAATTGGGCAAATGAACAAGAATGAGATCCTCAACCTTTCTGTTTTCTCTATTTCTGACAGACAAAGCATCAACCCAGCTAGCTATGTGCTATGTGGTGGGGGTGACCACCCCACACAGGACTGAATGGGGTTAAGGTGACCAGGTAAGCCAATTAACTCCATTGGGTGCACCTGAAGGTGGAGCCTGGGAGCATGCCACTAATTAGAAGTAGGCTCAGCTGGGCAGGAACAGGTGGGGCCAGTATAAAGCCCAGGAGTAGTGAGCAGTGAGGGGGCTGCTGGGAATACCTGTAGTAGGAAAGCAGGTACTTTCTGGGAAGGGGTTTTTGATGCTGGTACACCCAAAGAGAGAAGGGGAACCAGGTGTGGTAGGAAGCAGTACAGGGAAGGAGCAGTGAAGGCTAAGAGAAGTGGCACTGAGGTAGTGGAAGGGAAGACTGCCTAGAACTGCTAGGGAGAAGGAATTTGTTACCCTGGAAGAGGAGAACACTGAGTGACTTGCCCGGATGGGTTCAGTCACAAAGAGGACACTGTGGTTCCAGGAATGGCAGAAGAGCTGCAGACGTGTGAAAGAGACAGAACAATGGCATGGAAGGAGGTGTTGACCTCAAGAGCTAATTCTCAGAATGACCAGAAGGAAACGCCAGACCAGTGGTGAGTGGTGCCTCCTATGATATGCCAGTTTCAAGGCAGAAGCTAGAAAGAATCTGAGAACAAACTATATAAGACAAAGATATTTAGAAATGCTCACATCGATTTTTCTATCAGGGATGGCCAGACACCAGGGGAGAAACCCCACGTGCCTCCCAGGGAATCCTGGAACTATAGAGGGGAACTGAGTGTTCAAAATAGCATCATATATAAAGGCTCTAGAATCAGAATACTGAGATTACTGAGAATAAATTCTCTCAAGAATACACCAGAGCCATTCTGGAATAGAAAGCCAGAGACATGCTTCTAGAGATGCCATCTGCTTGGCTGGTCATGTCTGGCCAGCATATTAAAGAATTGGTGAGCAGTTGTGATACATGTGAGGAAATGCAGGACAATTAATAGAGGCAGTGAAAATGCACAGCATCCCTAAGACCATGGAACAAAGCAAGAACGAACCTTTTCATTGCAAACCATACAAACTACCACTTTATTGTAAACTACTTTTCAGACTTCTGTGAATTAGATGAACTGTCGGACTATTTTGCAGCAACCAACATGGAGAAAGCAAAGAAGCATTTCACAGCTTAGAGAGATCTGACCCCAGTTTACTTGCAAAGAGATTGAGTTCTCGTTACTGGGTAAATTGCACAATCATACCACAGCCAGTCAAATGGAAAAGTTAAATCAGCAGTTAAAATTGCTAAGACTCTACTAAAGAAAGCTGCAAAAAGCAAGGAAAATATATAGCAAGCCTTTCTTGAGTGGAGAAACACTCCAGCAGGAGGCTTTAATAAGAGCCTAATCCAATGTGTGCATCTTGATATCAAACATACTTTGGTGCCTGTAGCCCAAGCATTGTTACAACTGGCAATGGTGGAAGGAGTAGCAGACAAAGGGGGAGACATGCAAAGGCCAAAGTTTACAATGACACACAAGCTAAAGATCTCCCAGAACTACAAATGGAAGATCCTGTCAAGATCAAAGTACTTGGGACAAACCATGGACTTGGAAGCAAGCTACATGTGAACAGATAAATCCTTGTTCATATAACATACCAGTGGATTGGCAAGTTCACCCTTACAAAGAGAGACATGGACATGCAGGGTGGTGAAATATGCACTCTGCTGAGACATGAATATCAAGATATGGAAGGAATGTAGGCCAACGAGTGTTCACTAGTAGTGGAACAAAATCTCACCACCAAAAGAATTAAGTACAAGGTAGTCACCTGTCACCATAGGAGACTCATTTGCTCAACATCTAACTGCTTTGCATTTAAGGTGTACACAAGACTTTGTATTGTACTTAAACAGTGAAAGAATAAACTTTCCCAAATGCAGGGGAAAATACCTTGTTACCAAGCAAGTGAAGAGTTAACAGGGAAAAAAAGTTGGTGGTATGAAATAGACTTTTTGCTAAGTGTATAGGCAGTTAATAGTATTCATCTTTTAATATTGTGCTCTCAAATATGACAAAAGGGGTGCTAGCATTAGAGTTGGGTGAATAACCGATTCTTTGTTTTGTTTATTGGTCTTTTGAAAAAGCCATGGGGAGGGGGAACTTATTTTAGGATGGACCAAAATATACACTTAAATATTTTTTTTTTGGCAAATCAAAGAAATTCATTTTGGTCAAACAAAGAACTTAGTTCAATCTGAAACAGTTTTGAGTACTTAACACTTTTTTTTTTTTAAATCAAAGGAAATTTTTAAATGAAAAAGCAAGGTAGACTGAAACTGAAATGTTTGGAATGTTATTCAAAATGAACAATTGTGAAACTGACATGACTATTTGAAATAACATGGTGATGAATCTGCATTCTTTTGCAGGAAATTGCAGTCTACAAATTTTGCCCACCCCAAGATACAATACACATATTCTTAGTAGGGAGCACTATATTATGATGGTGGGTAGACACTTCCTTGAAGAACCCTATTTTCAGGAAGTGCTGGATGACGGTGCTCTCTTCATGGAAGAAGATATAAAGCCAGATTGTTGCAGTGTCCTGATGCTGTTTTACTACTTGAACACTGGCTGCCCTCCTTCAGAATAACACTGGCTGCCCTCCTTCAGAATACTTTGCAATGCAACATGCCTTATAACTGCACTACATTAGTATTTATTATGAAGAGATGTGTATTTAGCCACTTTGATCCTCTGAATGGACAGAATCCCTACTCCTCTTGAACAGAGTGCACAGACCCCAAGTTTGTCCTTCCTGGGGTTTGGTTTTCCTTTGCTCATTCTGAGGTACAACACAGCATAAACCACAGCCTGAGCTTGCCCCTGCTTAAGTTTTCCCTTCACAACCTGCTCTGTACTAGCTCATTCTGTGCAAAATCAAGATTCCTCCCATCTTTGTATCCTGTTAAGAGGTAACTCGGCATACTTAGCCTGAATTTTGATTCATGTTAACCTGGGATAACTCAACAGAAGAGCCCTGCATTCTTGGGGAGTGGGGGAAGGGGCTTATAAAAATGTTGAAATGTTCATATATAGCGGTATATTTTCATTTTTGTTTTTAAAAATGCAAGTAACTTACATTTGTATTTTCACTACAGAATGCAATTGATTGTAATAAATAAACTTTGCAAAAAATATTAATTACAAAAGAAAGCTTTACCTTTGAGCTTAGTAGTATGGTAGTAGTTTTGATTTTTCTTACACTCTTACTATAATTACCAGTTCTCTTGCCTGTGCTGTTTCATGGTCAGCTAGAGCCCAGTCCTGCAAACTGATCTGTATGGATAGACACTTGCACCTCATTGCCGTCAGTGGGGTTTTGCAAGTGCAGTGGTTAGGGTCTCTCTCTCCATGCAGGATCAGGACATCGTTTGTAAATTATAGGCTCAATTCTGCAAAGAGCTAGAGCCCAGCTCCTCAAAAGTGTTTAATTCCCTTTAATTTCGGTGTCAATTAGATGCTTAAATACATTTTGAGGATCTGTGCCCAATCCTCTTTTTCTCCTATGGAGTTCAGTGGGAATTGAGAGGGACATCAACTCACAGAACTGAGCCCTTTATGCATCTACATAAAGTAATTATGAGGTCTTGCATGGAAAAATGCTCATCAGTGTTTCTGACTTTGTAATTAAAACTTGCTAATACAGCCTTACTGATTTAAAAACCACACCTAGTTTACCTCTAATGATGCTGAATCACTCATAGGAATTCAAGTCTCATACTAAGTTCTTTGTACATCCTATGAGTTAGGTTTGTATTTATGTACACATTGAATATGCATGATTCCATTATCCTTATGAAAATTAGATCCACAGAGGTTTTTTTTATCCCTATCTTCTAAACAAATCCATTTATTATAATGATAGGTCAGAGCTGCTTACAACCTTGTATAAACAATTAAATGGCTAATAGGAAACTAGTACTATTGGAGGCCCTATGGAAGATGCATATGGAAAGTCTCCTTAGTCCAGAAGAATAACAAAGAAAAGATAGGCAGAACATTTTAAGGCTTTTTTAAATAAACGAAGCTCACATGAACTATTAGAAATACATGATGAAGACCAACCATAGAGCTTGATATTGACTTAGGAGATGTTACTATGCAAGAAGTTAGAAAAGCCATCAGTAAACTTAAAAATCGGAAAGCAACTTGAGCGGATAACATTAGTGGAGAGCTGATTAAAGCAAGTGACAAAACTGCCCCCCCCCCACCCGACATTCCTTGGAGATTTGGATCGAATATGGAGTGAAGAAAACAACCCAACCCAGTGAAAGAGAGGCCTTGCTAAATAACTGGAGAGGAATCACATTATCTCAATGCATGGGGAAATCAAGTTCAATTTCAGCCTGGAACATATCAAGAAACAGAGCTCTTGCTCAGAGAGGAACACGCAGGTTTTAGGCCACTGAGATCACATACACACTATATTGTTTTGTCAGACATATTCTAAAACCAAGCATGAAAAGGCAAGAACCTCTTGAGATAAATTTCATAATTTCCAGAAGGTTTTTGACAGCATACACACAGACAGTCTTTGGAAAATTATGGCATACTATGGAATACCAGCAAAAATAATGAGAATCATCAAAGATCTAAACGATAATGCCAAATGTGCAGTCAGAGATGTGGACAATGCTTTTCAGTGACAACTGGAGTAAGGAAAGGGTGTATTATAGCCCCACTATTGTTTGTTTGAACTGGTCATTGACTGTCATGAGGAAAGTAACCACAGAATGCAACCAAGAAATTTTATGGACCAATGATAAAGCCCAGTTAGATGACCTTGTTTTTGCTTATGACATTGGCCTGCTTATTTCATCATATTGCTTAGTGGAAGAAAAGACCCAGCTTTTGGTAGACACACAAAAGAAGTTGGTTTGTTCTTAACAAGTGGCAATATGCTAGATGTCCAGCAATAAATATGAAAACTAGCAAACAACTTTCATAAACTTGAAACATGGTTAGCACTGACACACAAAAATATGAATTACAAGCACTGCCATCATGTCTGTCCTCCTTCATGGAGCAGCGTAATGGAAATCTACAATGGAATTTGATAAAAGTAGCTTATTGGAATGAGTTTCGTGCAACATCAGAAATTCTAAGTAGAACAACCCAATCTGAAGCATCAAATGGGTAAAAAGACAATAGTGGACATATTTAGGATATGCTTTGAGGATGCCAGCAACATGACTTCCACATTGTGATAATATGAATACCAGTTGGAAAGAGAGGGTGACTTAAAGGAACATTACGCAGAAGAATACAGAAAGAAGCCAAATCCATTAATATGACACTCTGAAGCCTGAATAGACCAGCCCAAGACTGAAATAAATAGTGGACACTGGTGGATGCCCTATGCATTTTAGGGTATGAGACGATGATAAAGAAGGAGAGAGGTACTGGGCCATACTCTATAGTTGTATAGCTGTGCCATATTTTTACTTTTAGGTTAATTATGTCAGTATTTACATAGTCACTATATGTTTATCAGATTTTTTGGATGTACGAGAACAGGACCCCTGCTCCAAAAAGCTTTAAAAACTTGGACAGTGGATGTTTATAGCCCCTAGAAAAGTGGATCAGGTTATTCAGTGTGAATAATATTCATTATGAATTTAGGCTAATCTTAATCTAATTGTTCGCAAATTGATCCTAATTTCTCCAAATGCATTTGTTGTGTGCGTAAGTATTCACCAAATACTTTGGGTATGAAATTCAACAAGGCCTATACACGTCTGAAGTCCCACATAAGCAGTTTTGATAGCTGTGCTGCCCAAAGGCTTTGCACGGGCTGAATTTCACCCTGATTAATCCTTTTCCTTTACTGTTCACAAACTGGTCTCGATGACTGTTCACAATTTGTTATTGATGTTATCATCTAAGTCACATGATATTGGATCTGGTCCCTGATGGAGCGACTGAACTCTTTTAAACCGGAGAATAACAAAAAACTGCTAATGAGTAATTGGCACAAACTGGTACAAAGTATTGGACAAACAATCATTTGTGCAAGCTTCTCAGAACTTCAGGATTTGTGAACACTTTCATGAATGCCCATTCTGAATAATAAAACAAATTGCAGGGGATTGAACTCGTACTGGGCTCAGATTCACAAATAAAATTAATGAATCAGGCTTTTTTACCATTCTGTCAGTGTATTTTATCTTGAATAAAGTAAATTAGATGGGTGTTGGATTTGAGCAATCTTTGGAGGCTACATCCCCAGACATCCAATCGAAAGGGAAATGATTTACTGAAAATGAAAAGTCTAGTTTGAGACAGATGCTAAAGAAGAATCTTAATTGGAATCCATATCTTAGCCAAATTCTGTAATCTTGGTTATGTATCTTTTTTCAGTGATTCCAGCAGTACTGAATTGGTTCAGTTTGAGACTGCCTAGCGTCAAAATAAAAAAACCCTTTTTCTAATCTGTTCTGTTATTCCTTACAAATACACAAGGCTGAAATAAAGTTCAGTGCTTCCTTCCTGCCCTGTAGTTCAGCATCAGTGGTGGAACAAAAGATGGAATTCCTACTTGAGTACCTTGCTTGGTGGTTGTCATTCATATGCTGAGATGGAAAAAACTGAGATGAAACTGAAATGATTTGTATGGAGGAATAAACAAAACAAAAACCTGAGGTGATTCGTATGCTGAGATGAAAAAACTTGTTGAGACCCTATGGATCTTAGTTTGATTAGGGCCCCCACAGAAAAAGAAGGATCTCTCATTTTGTATGCAGACTGAATTTTCAGGCCATCACAGTGTTTTATCAGTCTCTAGAAACAGTCGTCCTTAAAACTTAGTTTGCTATCTTTTTAACTTTGTCCTTTGACTGTAGAACAGGGGCGGGCAAACTTTTGTGGCCCGAGGGCCGCATTGGGTTTCCGAAATTGTATGGCGGGCTGGTTAGGGGAGGCTGTGCCAGGCATGGCATGGCCCCCCGGGACTCCTGACCCATCTGACCCCCCCCCCTTTCCTTCCTGACACGCCCCCCCACTCCAGATCCCTGCCCCATCCACCCCCCCTGCTCTCTGTCCCCTGACCGCCCCCTGGACCCTTCCGCCCTTAACTGCCCCCCACTGCCCCATCCAAACCCCCCTCTCCTTCCTTCCTTAATCTTCTACAGTTTTTCTAAGCTTTGGCAAAATTCAGTTTAGCCTTATTACGTCAACTGCATCTCCTGTTGGACTATGGGGTAATTATATTGCCACTTTGATCACCCCAAGCTCTATTCAGGAACAAACATCATCCCTTTGGATGCAGGCCATGTACGCTGTATATAATTCTATGGTTTGGTGCTTGTAATGCCTAGTTCGGAGTTAAGAGAAAATGCCTTCTTGGGCATCAGAATTTCTGACATGAGGATTTTAAAAAGAAGTTTAGCAATTAATCTGAAAGTTTTCCTGTCTGTGGGTTACTGTAAAATTAAATTTTGACTACTCTGCCAAAGTCTAAGGAAATGTGACATACAATATGGTAGAAGCAAGCAATAGGCTAACCATGATATGTCTTCATTTATGGGCATCACAATATTAGTCCAGTTATCAGAAACAATCTCAACTTTAGTCCCTATGCCACTAACAAGAAAAGCCCGATAGCAGGATGGGCCCATGCCCGATCTGGCTCCTGTTAAGTCAAAGACAAAACTCCCATTCAGTGGGAACTGGATTGGGCCTGTTTAATTAATTTCAGATGGGATATATGGACCCAAAGAATCAAAGGTGTAATTGTCCACCATTAAACAGTTTTAAATAAGCTTTGGGGTTTGATATACAGAGATCTCAGGCTGCATGGCAAAGACACTATTAAAAAAAAAACTTTTAAACCTTTTTATTAAAGACATAGAAGAGAAGGGGAAACACTTAAAGCATTTGAAATGTAAAGTATTACAGGTTTAATTTTAACCATATCCCTGGATCCTTTCCATTTAGCTGGAGAGTTTTAAACCCCCCCACTTTTGACAATCTTTTAGAGGACATTAATAGTAATGACTTTTATCGAGGGGTGAAAAAAGACAATGTTAGTTGAGATGGGCTTCAGCAGTTGTGACCATTGTTGTTAAAGTCCAGCCCTGTTTCCTAATGGAGAAAACAAAAGACAGACACACGGAGAAAATAGAGACTGTGCAGCTTCTGTCTTCAGTGTGGACAGGAACAGCACACAGTCTTATCTGCTACTCTCAGGACTTTTGCAAACTTTTACCAGTTTTAAGGGTATTGCTTTTAGTTGCCTTTCTAGCCACAGGCTTACAGCAATGCTGCAAAATATACATTCTTGGCCAGCTAAGTCAAACTCTCCTATCCCTCCTTTTTTCTTCTTGCTAATGAAAGAGAAGAAATAAGATCGGGAAGGAAAAGGACACATGGTGGGGGAGAGGAGGAAGGGAAAAAGTTTCATATCCCAGATGGTATTTGGGACTTAGTTGGAGGTGGTGATGTTATTTGGGTCCCTCTCTTTGGCCCATTCTGGTCAGGACATGTCTCGGGATTAGGACAACAGAGGTCCAGTGCTTTCACAGTGGATCCCAAAGCCCCAGAAAACTGGGTGTGGTGGTCATGTTGGTGAAATATGCTCCTTCCTGTTCTCCTGTTTTTCTGTTAGCTAGTATTTGCATCTGCTAATTTTCCCTCCCAACATCTTTTTTTGTATTTAAGTACCTCAAAAGATTGTGATGGGTAAAATAGCCTATTCCTTAATTATTTTGTCCACCAATTAGTCCTAACTTGTGACATGCTGACTTTTGGTTAATTGATTTCCGGTCCCACACTTCCCTTGTTTACCAGACATGCTCTTAACACAGTCCTTGAGTTATATCAGTAGGCCTTTTCGTTTAGAGTAATTCGGTCTTTGTCTCCCTTTTGCATTTCTTCCCAACAACATTTATCAGTATATGTGACTGGAACGTTTCATAAACTTGTATCCACGATCCTATGGTTGAGCTTACAATTAGGGTAAATGTGTAGACCCAATTATTAAAACAGATTCTAAATTCCTTCAGCAAATTTTCACCACTGTAGTAGTAGTCCTTTGAAAGATGTTCAGATGTCTGGGTAGGGAAATTTCAAGTGCAATAATATTTTAATGATTTAGTTGACAAATTTTGGTTTCTTGCCAGCATTTTATTTACTTAGCGGTACAAAACACCTATTAAGCATGGACTAATTTTGTGTACTTTTCAAAAAGGGAGTAAGTGGTAATTCCATGCTTGGCAGTAGCTAGTATGTTTTGTGTGAATCAGGAAGACATTGCCCAGTTTTTGTTTTGGCCTTTAGGTCTAATGTTCTGGTTTTTGTTAGGTTTTTTTTTCTTTCATATTTTAAGTTTTTTTGTTCTTTGGTTTGTTTGTTTTTGTTCAGATTCTGCAAGTTAACCAAAATTTGTCATGAGACTCAGAACATGAGCTCTGGCTGATTCTCTCACCCTTACGTGATACAGTTCAGTGGTAGGTCATGGTACTTTGAGGATGTTATGGTAAGATAAAACCTGTACAATTAAAACTGTATTAATGTCCATTTCTGCACCCCAAAGTGCAAGGATGGACTGCTGGGAGCTAGAACCTGTGCCAAGGGAACAGGGTCTCCCCTTGAATAGCCCTAGCCTCTTGTAGACTGCTTGGAATCAGTTAGGTTCGTGGGAGGATCCCATGGCCAGCTCTGCAAGTGTATGTGTTTGGGGGAGGAGGGGAGGATAAACCTTAGCTGTCCCCAAGAGAATGAAAGGAGAGGAACTTCATGAGGGGTTCCTTACAGAGATTCAAGTCTAAGGGAGCAAGGGACTTTCCATGGGAGAGGATGATTCAGCACATAGAATTTAAATTCTTAGATGTAGACATTCGCATAGTACTGAAAATTCTCAGTGCTGTCTAAGTAGCTTTGGGTTTCTGTTAGGGAATAAAAAAACTTAAGTAATACCTACAGAAATAAATTCCATGCCACATGATAGATCAATATAAACCTGATTTTCACAGAACATAGGCACTTTTTGATCATCATGAATTCTGCCTTCTGTCTGTATTCCCACAAAATAATCCTGAAAACAAAACCTGGGCCAAGCTGCACCTAAGATTTTTTTTTTTTTGGAAGATCTTGGAAGTTATGTATTCACACAATGACAGCTCTCATGCTCCTGCTCATTTATTGTCTAGGTTTCTAATCCTGTTGGCTTTTTCTGGTTTTGCTCTGTATTCATTTTTCCATTTGCAGAATTTCTGGCACCTGCTTTCAGAATGTGCATAAGTCTACTAGAAACAGGGAAAGAAGAAATCATGTTAAATGTTTGAAAAGCAGGTGCCAATTAATAGAAAAACCAAACAGCACTATTTCATACAGACTGAATAACATATGCAATAAATTATCAGCAACTCTGAAACTGAGACACATTTATTAGTGGAGATTGAACTAGGGAATTAAGGGCCTTGTAGGGTGACCAGACAGCAAGTGTGAAAAATTGGGACGGGGGTGGGGGATAATAGGTGCCTATATAAGACACGGCTCTGAATATCAGGACTGTCCCTATAAAATTGGGACATCTGGTCACTCTAGGGCCTTGGTACGAAAGCCAAAAGATGGCATTATAGCAGAGCTATTGATCTGTTATACTTGAAATTAAGACCAGCTTTCTGTTTAAAGCTCAACTCTTCTAAGTGCTTCAGTTAGGTATGCTAAGGGTCATGTGCCTAGTAGATTACACTGAGCATGAGTGGATAGAGGAGTTACCAGGATTTTTAGACTTCAAAGTTTCATACCAGTTGGATAGTTCAAGGAGGAGAGCAGTGGTCCTTTGCATCTGGTCCACCCAGCCAATGTCAGTCTCTGAGTCCTACCTTGGGTGAAAAGTTGGGTTAGAGGGGAAGGTGAGGAATTGTGGTGGGTTTTTTAGATCAGTGTGTCAGTTCCAGTAGGTGGAGCTAGAGGGCATAAAAAGTAAATTACAGACTTGTATGAATGATCTAGGGCAAAGCAGACATGTTTTCATCAGCTCTGTATTTCTGACATAACAGATGTGCACGTGCATAAGCCAAATGCCAATCACAATTATTTTGATTGTTTCAATCAGTTAAAGCAATAGTCACCTATGTCTTCCTCTTTAGTAACTATTACAGTTCACTTTTTTTCCAAGGTTTCTTTATTACTTCCTTTTTTCTGTCACTATTTCTGTGAACTACCAGGTTTCAGGTGCAATATAAACTATTTGCATAGTCGTTTCTATAGTTACTTCCTTTTCTATTAGTATGCACATTGAACTCACTCTTGTATACCGTTTTCAGAACAAATCTTTTGGGAAAGTTATTACTATAAATGTCTTTAATGTGTCATCCTTTTCTGCTGACAGCTGATAACTGATCAAAAGGAAATATCCCTTATGTACATCTTCACCACCTAGTGATTAGTTGCCAAAATGCAGTTTGATTTTTTCCCCCTTGAACTTCTATTCATATTACTTGATAGACTTTTTTTCTTAGCTAGATTAGTTTTTGCAAATTATAGGCTCTCTTCTGCTCTTTATCATTTGGGTGAATAGATTATACACATCAAGTATTTTGTGGATCATCCTATATGGTAATATAGCACAACGGTGCTCTCAGAGTATATCTTCACTGCAGAGTTAGCCCAGGTGAATGGTACCTGGGTCTGGGCACCTGGGTTAGCCTAGCCTGGTTTTGAACACCTCCACTCTATAGCCATACCTGCGTTACTGCATCCTCACTGTTTCTGCACTCACCCATGTGTGCAGGGACACATACCATGCGTGTTTGTGTTAATATGCTCTATGATTTTTCCCCCCCCAGTCAGTTGTGAGAGAACTTGACTGTATTTTGAAGAGCGAAGGGAGGGATTGTGAGAGACATTGAAGGACTATCAGAATTTAAGTTATTGAGCTAGTGTCCTCACTGCAAAGTTAGAATGGAGTTAAAGTTAAGGTGGAGCCCATACTCCCAGATAGATAAACTAGCCCTGGGCTTAAAGCACCTCCAAACCCAGATAAAAGCTTTTTTGTTTCTGGATGTCATGGGAGTTCAAGCTAAAATCAGCTAATAGCCCAGGTTAACTCTGCAGTGAAGACATCCTAGGTGTTTGGTAGCATACTCTGCACTCCATGAACTTAGAAGCAAGTGTCATTGGTGTTCCAGGCAGAGCTGGGTGAATTTTTTAAAGTAAAATTTTTTAGTTTTTTCTTCTTCTTGAAAAGTGGCCTTTTTTAAAAATGGAAATTTTGTGAAAACTGCTGATTTTTTTCAGTGTTCTGTTTTTAGTGAAAACTTATCAAAATAGATATTGCATTTTTTCCATGTACTGAAAATCAGGCAAAACATTTAGTGCAAAAATCAGTAATTGTTTCAGTAGTGGTTATAAATGATTTTATCTTTTGTCAAGCTCTAGCTCTAAGCACTAGGCTCAACAATCTCCAGCCCTTGGTGGGTCCCCATAAACACATGTTTCAGATAAGTAACAGGGGATTCATATACTAAGGCTGCTAGAAACTTAAAGGTTCAAATACCCTAGGAACAATTACTTTAATAGTTACATATAAAATCAAACCAACAGTTCCTAAATCAGCTCTGAGCTGCAGTTTTGTATAGCGCTGTGCAAATAACTGACTTTTTGCTTTGTTGGCAGTTCTGGAGGCAGGGAAAATGTTTCAGGTCTAAAAATAGTTGTGGACAAAAAATTGTGCCCAGCTGTAGTTCAATACAGAGCTATAAAAGTAACGGTCTCAGTGCGCTCCCCTTCATGGTGTCATCCTGCTGTGCACATGCAGTTGCCCCTATGTTTCCTACCTTCAGAGCACTGTGCCACTACTGGAACTGCAAAGGGGAAGAGCAGTAGGATTCTTTCAGGGCCTAAGTGGAAGCTAGACAAAATGAATGGTAGGAGATCCTCGAGGGCATAGGTGCCGACTTTCATCGGCACCGGTGAGTGCTCGTGCCCCCGGCCCTGCCCCAACTCCACTCCGGCCCCACCCCTTCCCCAAATCTCCTCCCTCGGGCACGCTGCATCCCCGACCCCTCCCACCCTCCGGTTTGCAAGCCTGGCGGGGGCGGTGGGGAAAGCAGCAGAGCACCCACCGGGCCCGGAAGCTCCCCGCCAGCCCCCTCGCGCCCAGCTCAGCTCTCCGCCTCGGCCTCTCCACCGGACGTCAAGCGGAACCCACTTTTCCTGGCTCTCTCCAGCTGGTCGGCGGTGCCTTGGGGGAGAGGTATGGGGAGGTGGAGGGCCTGGCTTCACCTCCTCTCCATACCCCTCCCCCGAGGCGCCACCAACCAGCTGGAGGTAGCCAGGAAAAGAGGCTTCCACTTGGCGTCCGGCGGAGCCTCGGGAGGCGGAGAGGCCGAGGCAGAGAGGTGAGCTGGGTGCGGGGGGGCTGGCGGGGAGCTGCCGGTGAGTGCTCGTGCCCCCAGCCCTGCCCCAACTCCACCCCCGGCCCCTTCCCCAAATCCTCGCCCCCCACCTCCTCCCCCGGGCGCACTGCATCCCTGACCCCGCCCCCCCCCAGGCTTGCAAGCCAGCGGGCCTGGCAGCTCCCCGCCACCCACGCACCCCCCGCGCCCAGCTCAGCTCTCCGCCTCGGCCTCTCCGAGGTTCCGCTGGATGTCAAGCGGAAGCCGCTTTTTCTGGTTCCCTCCAGCTGGTTGGCGGTGCCTCGGGGGAGGAGTATGGGGAGGAGGAGCCAGGCCCTCCGCCTCCTCCCCCCCATGCCCCTCCTCTGAGGCACCGCCGACCAGCTGGAGCCAGGAAAAGCGGCTTCCGCTTGGTGTGCGGCAGAGCCTCAGGAGGCGGAGAGGCCGAAGTGGAGAGGTGAGCTGGGCATGGGGGGGCTGGTGGGTGCTGAGCACCCACCAATTTTTCCCCATGGGTGTTCCAGCCCCGGAGCACCAACGGAGTTGGCACCTATGCTTGAGGGGAACCTTAACAAGCCTAACTAGGAGCACACACCTGGTTTTCAGTGGACCCAGGATGTAAACTGACATCTGAAAAGCACACAAAAAGAGGATCATGAGGCAGGAGCCAGGAGGCCTTGCAGTCTAAACGGCTATGAAGAAAGCCTTTTCTCAAATACATGGGTGTTGGCTGAAAATACCCTTCCTTTTGTCTTGTGGAATTTTAGCCTGAAGGAAGTAGGATGTCTTATGTTTTGGACATGTAATAGAGAACCGGTGCTGCCCCAGCAGTTGACCTAAAACCCTGTAATTATTGGTTCTTTTCCCAGCAAGAGCAGTTAATTTGCCACAGTCTTGGTATGCAATAATAGGAAAAATAATCTGAGAAGAGAATATAATGTCCTTTCACTTCAGTCTGTTCTTCTCTCTCTTGTATTGAGGAATACTGACTAAGGTTCCACGCAGGCCTATTATATTGCTAACAAACACGTATTGAGTCACAGAAAACTGGAGAGGCATCAGGAAAAGATTCATGCACAGAAGTAAGCAATATATTAGCCAGTTAGCTCACACTCCTACTCCTTTGGCTACTCATCATGTGATGCATACGCAAGGGATATGTTTCACAGAAGGGGTTGGCAAAGTAGAGTGGCCTAATTAAATCAGCTATGCATTTCTACACCCAAATGTGAATGTAGTAGAAGCAGTTTCTAGAAACCTTCCTGGAAATACTTGTGTGAATGGTATAGATTGAAAGGCCCTAAGGGCTTTTATAGTTCTCCAAAGTGTGACTACTCCTGTGCATGTGAAAATGGGGGATTGGATCAGGCGCAGCATACCTATGTGCACCATTGCTTTCTGTGCGGAGTGCACTGGACATGCATGCTTTGGAGCAGTGGTCCCCGCCATGGCGCCCGCCGGGGCATTTATGTGCACCCGCCATCAGGGCCGGCGCCAAGGAAGGAAGAGGAAAGGAGCATCCACCGGAGAAGTGTCGCCACTGAAATGCCACCGCGCAGCGCTTCCGGTGGAGAAGCTTTCGCCGAAATGCCACCGAGGAGCACTTCTGGCAGAGAAGCTTTCGCCAAAATGTCGCCGAGGTGCGCTTCCGGCGGAGAACCATCGCCACTGAAATGCCGCCAAGAAGTGTCGCTGCCCGCCACACTCTGATGAAGGGATGAATGTGCTCTTGGCCACAGAAAGGTTGGGGACCACTGCTTTGGAGGATGGACTTCCTACAAATTTGGCTCAAGATTTACCACACTGCATTAGTTCATGTTCCATGTAGTTAATTAATCCATCCAGTCTCATAACTTGCCTCCACACCTAATACCTGATGCTTCAAAGGAAGGCAATCCTCACTTCTACTGTGCCTAGCCACTTGTACAATGTTGTTCATGGGGTGAAAAATTCCTCCCTGTTTTCCTTTTGACAGCTTGGGGTGGGCAATGCAGAAAATGTGAACATTATGTCCCAGCCCAGAAATCTAAGGTCTAGATTGAACATAGAGATGAAGAAAATGGGCTCGGACAGAACAAAAGGAAGTGACGGAGTAGTGGTAGTAAGCACATCTTGGGTTAGAGCCACATCTTCTAGAGCCACATATTTTTGTTTTGTTTTTTCTGTCATTTGTTTTATCCGCTCGTCTCTGAGGGAAATAGTGGGGCATAGCTTTCTGGGAAGGAGTGTTTTCAGGATAAATTTCAAGGAAGAGATATTGAAGGCTTCATTGACACTCTGAATACTTTCTCTCTCATATGCAAGTTATTTTCCTTGTAATAAATCTTAAGCCAAACAGTCCCCTTTGGCCCAGAACTTCACATTCCTTCTCATATATACCTTGAGAAACTCCTCCCTACACTTTTGGCATTGTACAGAAGGCTAAATGAGTGAGGAAGGAAAGTATTTGCGCAGCCTTGAGCACTGCTGCTGTCTGCTCCTCTAGGGGGCACCTGAGTCTAACAAATCAGCAGTGAGCCACAACTGAACTCTTGTCCCACCAGTAATATTCCACCCAATCATTCCCATCCAATTACCATGGTCATGAAGGAACGGACATAGAAATATTAAAAACATAGTAAGTGCTGCGCCTTCTCGACAGGTGAAGCCAGTATTTATTTTATCATCAGCCACTGAACAGGGCTGAGCTCCACATGAAAGGTTTTGCTTTAGAAGGTTAAAAAGCTTCATTTTGAGTTTATTTTTTGGCACTGAAAATGCTCAGAATGAGTCCAAGTCTAGATGGCCACAACAGGTCCCAGGGAGCAGTGTGACTTCCTCTAATTTTCTGTGGAAATGACACACTTTCCAGTTGATGCATAATTACAAGCATTTTGGGGCAGTTGCTGTGTCTTCCTATTATACATGTAAAATATACATTGCCTGAGCTAGAACATTTGGGGATGTTACCAGAATACAAATAACATTAAATACATTTATATCTGATCACTTTAAAGCTTTTAATGTCATGTCACTTCTTGAGTTCTCTGAATTTCTTTACTTCCTTCTCTAATTCTATTGCCTTTCTTTCTCCTCTTTTTGTCTTTTACCTGGTGACGCATTACTGTATTGCCACTGTCCTGTCTGGAATAAGTGTTTCTTATTGTATTTCAAATTTAGCAATGTTTCCCCAAGAAAACATATTTTTTGCCAGTATTTTAAAGAGTATATTCCAACAAATTGTAAAACAAAAACAAAAAACCCCAACCTTATTTACAGAAATACAATTTATATATTTTTCTAATTGGCCGAAGTATGGAGGAAATATGTCTAACCTGTGGAAATCAGAATGCAATTTTTCGAGAGTGGTTCAGTGAGCATTGTCACTGATCAGCAAAAATGACAGCACCTACAACATTAATCACTTAATATAATAGCAGCAAAGAAACTGAGCTGGAAACAAATGCGACCTGTTGAAAATCCACATTTTTTGCTGTGTCTCAGCATTTATCTAGCAGTAGGAGACTGTTATCCTATATCAATATTTTGTTCCATTGGCATTCTCTTTTAATTATGACATCTCAATGACAGTATGCCTGTGACAGGCTCATTTATCATATGTTTAGTTCTCATTTGTGCTGTCCTCTGTATTATTATTTGTATTACCATAGCACCTGGAAGCCCTAATCATGGACCAGGACCCCATTGTGCTAGGTGCCGTACCGAGAACAAAAAAGCAGTCCCTGCTCCTTAATTATTTAAGGCTTTGAAAATTGCTACAGTGTACAAAATAGTGGAGTGCTGGTCTCTCTAACTTGAGGTTTAGACTACAGACCAATGCCTAGACAATTACTGTGGAAAATTAGGTGAAGTATTCTGGAAATACTGGAAAACGTACAGCCTAAATTGTGAAAATTCCTGGGCTATCAGTGAAGCATAAGCTTAGCTTTTAATTTAGCAAGCAATAGCCAACTACCAATTTCCTTTGGTGCATATATTATAGGGAGAAACTTGGAGAGAGAATGCCTAGAATAAACACAAACCAAATTTATGCTAATCTGATACTAGAGGAGCAAACAGTCATATCTTCTTTTTTTAAAAGCCATGGACTCTATCCCCAGTGCTGTTTTTGCTGCCTTTATTCCTTCCCTCTTCAGCAGGCACCACCTTCATTCTGGATGGGATGACACTCAGCCAGCCTTATGGGAAGTTGTGGGTGAATGGGAAAGTAGAGTATAGTACAAACACTAAAAGCAGATCAGCAGTCATTCTTTTCCCAGGAGGCCTGATTCAAAGTCCACTGAAGCCAATAGGTGTCTCTATACATTGATTTCCGGGGGCTTTGGATTGTACCCAGAGAAAGGGCATCCACAGACTCTACTATTACTTTGGGATCAGTGTCATTTCCTGCATAATAGGCTTGTGCCTTTCAACTGGAGAAGAATATGCTGTAGTGGTCCAGTGGAGAGCCAGAAAAGGGGTTTATTTTCCTATAATTTCATGAAAATAGAAAGGAGATGAGTATACAAACTGAAATGTGCACTATCTTACACTCCCTCTGCTACGCCGCTCAAACACATCAACACTCATGAACTTATCCTGACCATCCCTACAAACAAGCTGCCATAGACTGCTAAAGGAAGCTATCAGAGAAACCTCAAGACAACCAATCCAAGGAGAGCCTCCTGAAGACTTCAACTAAGACGTTAACTAAGGGCTGGTCCACATTAGGTGGGGGGATCGATCTAAGATACACAACTTCAGCTACGTGAATAACGTAGCTGAAATCGAATATCTTAGATCGATTTTTAAAAGTACTTTCCCCCGGTCCACACGGCAGCAGGCAGGCTCCCCCGTCGACAGTGCTTCCTCCGCTCGCCGAGCTGGAGTTCCGGTGTCGACGGGGAGCTGTTCTGGGATCGATTTATCGCGTCTCATCAATCACTACCCGCCGAATCGGGCGGGTAGTGTGGACGTAGCCTAAGACACTACCAAGGGATTAAATCTTTAAACTGTTCTAATGATTTCAGTGGTACAGTATATGGACATGCTGTTATAACTTAAAATAATTAACAGTTTCTCCTGTTAATCACCAAACTAATAGACCATGTATTCATGGATAGGAGACAAGAACTAACCAGAGAAAATAGTGGGATTCAACTGGATTTAAGATTCTTACTATTTATTAATGGGCCTGTCTCAAGACAGCTCCTTAAATCGATTCTTTTAAATGACTGATTAAATATTTTATCATTTATAGGATTTAGTAAAATTAATTACCTTGCTCTCCTACAAACTGTCTGGTTATTAATAATAACCAATAGGATCTACCTGTCCTGAAATTTTTTGCTCATTTATAAACAGTCTGTTTTCTTTTGATACACCAAGATTGAACTCTTTCTCAATAATTTTGGGAAATTAAGACCTTGGTCTCAATTTACAAAGAGAAATGTCCTCCACCAAAGGTGCGTCTACTCTTAAAGGGGTAGTCTTTAAGAGCTCCCCACAGAGAGGCACAGAGAAGAGATTGTAACAGAAGTAACTGGTTTATCATTTGTGTTTTGTCATTTGTATTGGTTTGTTTAATGTTTTATTTTATTTTCTTTAATAATAAAATAGCCCTGGTTTTTAACTGATTATTGCTTGGTTTTAATCATGATGTCCCTTAAGGTATGTACAAAAACTGCTGATACTAAAACAGTGGGAGTCACACATTTCTCAATTGTCAATAAGATAAATAATTAAGAGCTGGCCTACCACTTCTTGTTTTTTTAGACTAGTAATTTTGGGGGTAAAATTACTTTGGTGTCCAACACCATTTAAAATTACCACTTTCTATCCCACAATACTACTTACATGTCATCAACCTTTGGGCAAATTTTGTAAATATATTTTGGAAAAAATGACATTTGTAACAACACAAATACTACATTTAATTAAGAACCTTAAGGTCCAACCTAAGAGCAACTGGTAACTTATGCAAAACAGTCTATTTAGAGACAAATTGCCCTGTATTTTTATATTTTGTGTTTTCTGCCATTTTTTACTTGGGACAATTTGCAGGAAAACAAGATAGTCTGTTCAACCCACTTTCCAAGGATGTACTCCTTGACCAAATGATCCTTTTTTTTTCTGGCAAGCTGTTTCATTCACCTGTGTTAGTTTGGGGAAAATGTGAATGGTAATTGCTTAACATTTTTGTACTTTTAAATGCCCCAAAAGCCACACTGGTTAAGAGTGGAAGTGAAGGCAGCTATCACAAAACTCTCTCTCTCTCTCTCTCGAGTGCAGCACATCCTGACCACAAGTTCCAGTTTAATTATATTGTGCTTGCTTTGTGACGCTTCCGGAAGTTTGAGGCCTAACGTTGACAATACCTCTGTTTGAGGCCTAATGTTGACAATACCTTTGTTCATTTTTAATCACAATCATGACTGGACCTCACTCCCCACATTAGCGAACACCTAAAAATACCCGAGGAACAAAGATTGAACAAGAGGAAGTGCTGGTCCCAGGTTAAAGGAATTTCTAGCCTGCGTATGGAAACTTGGTGGACTCCTTGTATCATTAGCCAGGGTGGGATATTGTTAATTCAAACCCTATCTATCTAGTATTTTAGGCTTAGTTTGCATTTTTGCTTATTTGCTAAGTAATCCGCTTTGATTTGTTTGCTCTCACTTATAATCACTTCCAATCTATCTTTCTGTAGATAATAAACCCTTTTTTATATTTTACCTAAAACACAGTGTGTTGTTTGAAGTACAAAGGGAAAAATCTCAGCTCAGGAACAAGAGTTGCTGCACATCCACTCTTCCTCTGTAGAAACAGTGGACTGTGTAATAAATTCATACTGGTCAGGTTTTTGACCAGAGCAGGACGGTACAGTTCTGGGGTCCTAGGCTGGGGAGCTGGGGGTATTTTAGCTGCAGCCTCTCTATTGTGGGTTCATGAGTGGCCTGCTAGAGTATTCATGAACACATATGGGGGTGTCCCTGCCAGTGGATGTTGGTGTGAGTGCAAGCTTGGAGGGCTTTGCAGCTTGTCACAGCATCACAGTACAAGAGGGAACCCAGAGTGGTGTGACAGAGGGCTCAGCTGTACCTCAGTTCCAGGTGGCACCTCAGGGGGGGATGACCCCTCACACTCATCTACTGCAGGGCAGTAATCACCCTGCAGCCCAAGAAAGAGGCCCTTTGGGCTCTTCAGAAAGAGGACTTACTGAAGTGGAGACCTATTTCCCTTTCACTATTCTGATTATAAGAGCCTAATCACAGCCTTTGAGAATCAGCTGAAAAACTATCTGGACTCTTTGAAACACCTTGATCAAACACATTTTGTCCCTAACCTCTGTATTTTTGATCATTTGTTTTTAATTCGTGATATACTGTGTCCTATTTTGGATACCACACTTTAGGGAAGACGTGGACAAATTGGAGGGAGTCCAGAAGACAGCAACAAAAATAATAAAAGGTTTAGAACACCTGATCCCTTTGGAAAAGGTTAAAAAAACTGGGCATATTTAGTCTTGAGAAAAATATGATAAGGGCTGTGTGACAAGTCCGGCACCGCAGCGCTCCTTTGTGGCAGGAGGGGCTGAGGTGTCGGGGCCTCGCCACTCTTACGTCCCTGCACCCACCCCTTTAAGGGCGTCCGGTTGTGGCCTAATGGCCAAAGTCCATGTGACTTGCCCCGCATATCAGGGCAGTGTGGCCTAGCGGCCCGAGTCCATATACCTCACCCTGAGGTTCAGGGCAGTGTGGCCCCGTGGCCAGAGCCCATACACCTCGCCCTGGGGTTCAGGGCAGTGCGGCCTAGCGGCCAGAGTCCATACACCTCGCCCTGAGGTTCAGGGCAGTGCGGCCTAGCGGCCAGAGTCCATACACCTCGCCCTGAGGTTCAGGGCAGTGCGGCCTAGCGGCCAGAGTCCATACACCTCGCCCTGAGGTTCAGGGCAGTGCGGCCTAGCGGCCAGAGTCCATACACCTCGCCCTGAGGTTCAGGGCAGTGCGGCCTAGCGGCCAGAGTCCATACTGCTCGCCCTGAGGTTCAGGGCAGTGCGGCCTAGCGGCCAGAGTCCATACAGCTCGCCCTGAGGCTCAGGGCAGTGCGGCCTAGCGGCCAGAGTCCATACAACTCAGCCCACAGGTCAGGGCAGTGCGGCCTAGCGGCCAGAGTCCATACAATTCGCCCCAAGGCTCAGGGCAGTGCGGCCTAGCGGCCAGAGTCCATACAGCTCGCCCTGAGGCTCAGGGCAGTGCGGCCTAGCGGCCAGAGTCCATACAGCTCGCCCTGAGGCTCAGGGCAGTGCGGCCTAGCGGCCAGAGTCCATACAACTCAGCCCACAGGTCAGGGCAGTGCGGCCTAGCGGCCAGAGTCCATACAATTCGCCCCAAGGCTCAGGGCAGTGTGGCCTAGCGGCCCGAGTCCAGACAACTCGCCCCAAGGTTCCGGGCTGTGCGGCCCAATGGCCAGAGTAGTAGGGGGACCCGGGCCCGCCCTCTCCACCGGGTCCCGACCCAGGGCTCACCTGTTAGCAGGGTTCCCCCTTGTGATTAGCTCGGCGGGGATCCACCCGCAACACGCCGAGCGTCCGTGCGGCTTTAACGCTGCTGGCTTCTAAAGTCTCCCTGGGTCACTTCCTACCATCGACTGTGTTCTCCGGTCCGTCCTCTCCACTCGCCGCCTCCATCCAGGATGCAGAGGGTGTCCTGGCTGGGTTGGCCCCTGGATCCTGGGGCGTTGGCTGTCCCACCTCAGGAGCTGGCAGTGTGCTTCCTTCCCCTCCGGCGGTCAGCCCAGACTGAGCCGCTCTGCAGGCTTTTATACCTGGGCTCCAGTTGGAGCATGCCCAGCAGAGCTCCCGGGGCGGGGCTTCCTCTACCAGGAAGGAAGGGTTAACCCCTACAGCACCAGTGCAGGGCCGCTCTGCCCCGTCACAGGCTGTTAGAACATGGACAATGATTAATTGTTCTCCATCTGCACTGAAGGTAAGACAAAAAGTAATGTGCTTATTCTACAGAAAGGGAGATTTAGGTTAGATATTAGGAAAAACTTTCTAACTATCAAGGTAGTTAAGCTCTGGGATAGGCTAACAAGGAAGGTTGTGGAATCCCCATAATTGGAGGTTAAGAACAGGTTGGACCTGTCAGGGATGGTTTAAATTTACTTGTTCCTGCCTCAGCACAGTGGGCTGGATTTGAAGACTTCTTGAGGCCTCTTCCAGCCCTACATTTCTGTGACTTTGAAGTTGATAGGGCCCTACAGTAACTTCTCACTTAAAGATGTCCCGGTTAACATTGTTTCGTTGTTATATTGCTGATCAATTAGGGAACATGCTCGTTTAAAGTTGTGCAATGCTCCCTTATAATGTCATTTGGCAGCTGCCTTTGTCCACTGCTTGCAGGAAGAGGAGACCATTGCAGCTAGCTGGTGGGTGGTTGGAACCAGGGTGGACCGGCAGCCCCCCCCCGATCAGCTCCCCATTCCCCTAAGTTCCCTGTGCGGCAGCCACCCAGCAGGCTATCAATTGCCAGTAGTTCAGCTGTCCCTCCCCCCACTGCCATGTGCTGCTCCTGCCTTCTGCCTTGGAGCTGCTCCCCGGAGCCTCCTGCTTGCTGTGCTGGGGGTGGGGGAGGAGGAAGAAGGGGGGCTAATATTAGGGTGTCCCCCCTGCTCCTGCACCCCGCATACCCCATCTTCCATAGAGCAGGCGGGACACACGACAGGGCTCAGGACGGCGGGAGCTTCCTAGCAGCAGCTGCGGTCTCAGCTTGCTGATTAAAAAGGCAGTGTAATTAGAGTGGGGTCAGCGTACTTAGAGTGGGGTCAGCGTACTTAAAGGAGAAATACACATCTCTCTCTCACACACAGGGTGTGTGTCTGTGTTTCTGTCTGCCATGCTGTCTCCCCTTCCTCCATTCATGCTGCCTCGTAGAGTTTGAAGCTACATTAACAACAATGAGTTAACCCTTGAGGGCTCAGCCAATTGCTAGTTCATCTTTTAGCAGTAAGGCATTCCCTGGGAAATATCCCACCCTCTGACTTCACCACCTCAACCAAGCTTCACAATCATCATCACTGTGTACCAGTATTAAATGGTTTGTTTAAAACTTATACTCTGTGTGTGTGTGTATATATATATGTTTCAGAGTAGCAGCCTTGTTAGTCTGTGTCAGCAAAAAGAACAGGAGTACTTGTGGCACCTTAGAGACTAACAAATTTATTTGAGCATAAGCTTTTGTGGGCTACAGGTGGAAGTACCCATACCAATTGTAGGAGGCTAATAGTGCCTCTTAATTAATTAGCCTCTTACAGTTGGTATGGGTACTTCCACCTTTTCATATTTCTCTGTATGTATAAATATCTTCTTACCATGTGGTCCATTCTATGCATCCGCTGAAGTGGACTGTAGCCCACAAAAGCTTATGCTCAAATAAATTTGTTAGTCTCTAAGGTGCCACAAGTACTCCTGTTCTTTATATATAATATAGTCTTTTGTCTGGTGGAAAAAATTTCCCTGGAACCTAATCCCCCCCATTTACATTAATTCTTATGGGGAAATTTGATTTGCTTAACATCGTTTCGCTTAAAGTTGCATTTTTCAGGAACATGACTACGTTAAGCGAGGAATTACTGTGCTTAAGAACAAGAAGCAGCTCTATGGTTTCTGTGTCAAGATGGGGCATTATGCTTCCCAATCTGCTCTCCCTGACACTTCCTAGAGGATACATTAGTCCCTGAGTGACTGCATGGCCTTGGCCTGGAGGATGGTTTGCAAGTCTCATCTCCCTAAGCACTTGGGTGACTTGAGCAGGGGGTAAGTCTTGCTTCTTGGCGCTTCTTAGGCCTGGTCTACACTAGGACTTTATGTCGAATTTAGCAGTGTCAACTCGATTTTACCCTGCACCCGTCCACATTAGGAAGCTATTTATTTCGACATAAATGGCTCTGTAATTCGATTTCTGTACTCCTCCCCGACGAGGGGAGTAGCGCTAAATTCGACATGGCCATGTCGAATTCGTGTTACTGTGGACGGAATTCGACGCTAATAGCTCCGGGAGCTATCCCACAGTGCACCACTCAGTGGACGCTCTGGACAGCAATCCGTACTCGGATGCTCTGACCTGCCACTCAGGAAAAGCCCCGGGAAAATTTGAATTCCTTTTCCTGTCTGGCCAGTTTGAATCTCATTTCCTGTTTGGACATCGTGGCCAGCTCAGCAGCACTGGCAACGATGCAGAGCTCTCCAGCAGAGGTGACCATGCAATTGCAGAATAGAAAGAGGGCCCCAGCATGGACTGATCGGGAAGTCTTGGACCTGATCGCTATGTGGGGCGATGAGTCCGTGCTTTCAGAGCTGCGGTCGAAAAGACGGAATGCGAAGATCTACGAGAAGATCTCAAAAGCCATGACGGAGAGAGGATACAGCCGGGATGCAACGCAGTGCCCCGTGAAAATCAAGGAGCTGCAACAGGCGTACCAGAAGACCAAAGAGTCCAACGGACGCTCCGGATCGCAGCCACACACATGCCGTTTTTACGAGGCACTGCATGCTATGCTCGGTGGTGCTGACACCACTACCCCACCAGTGTCCGTGGACTCCGACGACAGGGTCTTATCTACGGCCACGTCGTCTGAAGTTTTTGCGGACGGTGAAGAAGAGGAAGGAGAGGAGGAGGACGAGGCAGTCGACAGCGCTTTCACCGCTGATTTCCCCGACAGCCAGGATCTGTTCATCACCCTCACTGAGATCCCCTACGAACCCTCCCAAGGCAGCATCCTGGACCAGGAACCAGGCGAAGGATCAGCAGGTCAGTGTTTTAAACATTTATTTGGAATAGAATAGGCATGGTGTGTTAGCAATGTGTTTGTATTGCTTAATTGGCCATAGGCGCTTTAGTTTTGAGTCCTTTCCAGTGCAACTACTCGAAAAGTCTGTCAATATGTATGGGGATAGAGGAGAAATCCCCATCGGAGATCTCCGCGAAGCTCTCCTGGAGGTACAGTGAAAGCTTTTGCATCAGGTTCCCAGGGAGAGCGGCCTTATTGTCTCCTCCATGGTAGGATATTTTCCCGTGCCATGCAAGCTGCAGGTACTCTGGTATCATTGCCTTGCATAGCATGGCTGCATACGGCCCCGGGGTTTGCTGGCATTCACGCAGCATGCGGTCTTTCTCTGTCTCCGTAATCCTCATCAGAGTGATATCAGTCATGGTGCCCTGGTTTGAATGAGTGTTTTTTTTAGTATAGTGACTTCTTGATTTTCCCTTTAAAGAATGACACCCAGCGGTTTCCATCCACGCGGGGGGGCGGGAGCTGGGAGGCTAACCATTCAAAGTTAGCGGTGCGCAGGCAGGGAGAGTTCCCGGGACCGGCCACGCGGAGGGGGGGAAGGGTTAAGGCAAGCCGTTCAAACAGAGCGGTTCGCAGGCACATACAGTTCCCGGGACCGGCCACGTGGAGGGGGGGAAAGGGTAGGTGAGCCGTTCAAACAGAGCGGTTTGCAGGCACGTACAGTTCCCGGGACCGGCCACGCGGAGGGATGGAAAGGGTAGGCGAGCTGTTCAAACAGAGCGGTTCGCGGGCACGTACAGTTCCCGGGACCGGCCACGCGGAGGGGGGGAAAGGGTAGGCGAGCTGTTGTAGATGAGCGGTTTTGGCAGCAGCAGGAACTGGCCACCGCTAGGAACTGTGCTTGAAACATGGGAGTAGAGCACTGCTCTGAAGTAAGCTCTCAGCAGTCCAAAGGCAACGGCTTACCATGGTCTCCAGAGAGCCGATTTCCAGTGTCCAGCACCGCTTGTGGGATCTGTACACCAGGACCCCAGGCACGCAGTATAAAGACATAATATTCGACCTTGTAGTAAGTGCACATGTGATAGGTACTGTGCATGGTCTTATTCACAGGGAAAGAGTATAGGCATTGTTCGGGAAAAAGTATCTTTCTGAGGAATTCACTCCCTTTCTCCCATCCCACAGCTGCGAGTGTCTCCCGCCCTACCCGTGGATCACCCTCCCAGAGACTTGCGCTGATCAGGCGGCGCAAAAAGAGAACCCGGGACAACATGTTTTCAGAATTGATGGTCTGTTCCCGAAAGGAGGCGGCACAGCGGAGAGAGGACGTCTCAAGGTCCGAGCGAGCAGTCAGCGAACGGGAGCAGAGGGCTGAAGCTTGCGAGGACAGGTGGCGGCAGGAAGACCAGCAGGCGACTCAAACGCTGCTGGGACTAATGAGGGAGCAAACGGACACGCTCCGGCGCCTGGTAGACGTTCTCCAGGACAGGAGACAGGAGGAAAGAGCCCCTCTGTATGTTATTTCCAACCGCCCTCCCCCGCCACAAAGTCCAATCCCCCCCTCACCCAAAGTCACTAGAACGAGGGGAGGCAGGGGCCGTGGAAATAATCACTCCACCCCTGCGGACTGCTCCAGTAGCAGAAGGCTCTCATTCCCAAAACTTTAGATGGGTCCTTTCCTTCCCTCCAACCGCACCCCACAACAGTTCCCTGCCCAGGTTTCATCTCAAAACTATGCTCCCCTTAATAAAAATGTTTGTTCTGTACAGTGCTGTTTCCTTGACTTTCTTTCACAGGACGGTATGGTTTTGGGGGAGGGGGTAAGGGGGTTTGTAATTTGAGACGACAGGTGCCTGAACCAGGGTACAGACAGGGGGAAAGGTTCAACAGAAAGTCACACTCACATTGCATTCACTAGGCACACTTGTCATTCTGGGAGGGGGTTTTCATGTTCTCTATGGGGGGGGCGGGTCTGTGACTTTCTGGTGCGGGAGGGTGGCTGCAGATCTTTTGCGGCCGGCAATAGCCTGCATGACAGATCCATGCAGCAGGGGATCTGTGGCCGCAATCCACGGCCAAAAAGTCACACAGGCCCCACCACACAGAGTTGCGAATAGGAGGGGTTGCAGGCTCCCTTGAAACAAGCAGTCCAGCACTGCGGACTGCTCTGGGAGGGGGAGCCTGTCATTCCCCGAGTTTGGAAGCGTCCTTTCCAACACTCCACCCGCTCCCCAACCGCAGTATGCGTCCCAGGTTAAACCCTTAACCGAGAAATCATTAATAAAGACGGTTTTAATAAACAATGTTTCCTTTATTATACTTTTAAAGCGTTGAATGAAGGGGGGAAGGGGGTTGGTAATTGGAGAGGATAGGCAACAGAAACTGGGTAAAGAAACGGGGGCAGGTTCAGCTTCTGTTTAAACAAGCGTAACAGTCACTGGTTACCCTGGTCAGTCTGGAAGCTAGCTTTCAAAGCTTCCCGGATGCGCAGCGCGTCCCGCTGGGATCTTCTAATCGCCCGGGTGTCCGGCTGTGCGTAATCAGCAGCCAGGCGATTTGCCTCAACCTCCCACCCCGCCATAAACGTCTCCCCCTTGCTCTCACAGAGATTGTGGAGCACACAGCACGCTACAATCACAATGGGGATATTTGTTTGGCTGAGATCGGAGCGAGTAAGTAAGCTTCTCCATCTCCCTTTCAGACGGCCAAAAGCACACTCCACCACCATTCTGCACTTGCTCAGACGGTAGTTGAAGAGCTCCTTTTCAGTGTCCAGGGCTCCTGTGTATGGCTTCATGAGCCAGGGCATTAGCGGGTAGGCTGGGTCCCCGAGGATCACTATAGGCATCTCCACATCCCCAACACTTATTTTGTGGTCCGGGAAGTAAACACCCTCCTGCAGCCGTCTAAACAGACCAGAGTTTTTGAAAACACGAGCATCATGAACCTTGCTCGGCCATCCGACGTTGATGTTGGTAAAACGTCCTTTATGGTCCACTAGTGCTTGCAGCACCATAGAAAAATAGCCCTTTCGGTTAATGTACTGGCTGCCCTGGTGGTCCGGTCCCAGGATAGGGATGTGTGTCTCATCAATAGCCCCGCCGCAGTTTGGGAATCCCATAGCAGAAAAGCCATCTATGATCACCTGCAAGTCTCCAAGGGTCACTACCTTTGAGAGCAGCAGGTCAACGATTGCATGGGCAACCTGCATCATAGCAACCCCCACGGTAGATTTGCCTACTCCAAATTGATTCGCGACTGACCGGTAGCTGTCAGGCGTTGCAAGCTTCCACACAGCTTGCACTGTATGGCCACTCGTTTCTGGATAGTCAAGGCAGCTCTCATTCGGGTGTCTTGGCGCTTCAGGGCAGGGGACAGCAACTCACAAAGTTCCAGGAAAGTGCCCTTACGCATCCGAAAGTTTCGCAGCCACTGGGATTCATCCCAGACCTGCAGCACTATGCGGTCCCACCAGTCAGTGCTTGTTTCCCTTGCCCAGAATCGCCGTTCCAGAGGATCAACGTGCCCCATTGCCACCATGATGTCTACGGGCCGGGGTCCCGTGCTTTGTGAGAGGTCTGTGCCCCTCTCAGAGTTCATGTCCTCCCGGAGCTCCCGTTGCCTCCTCGCCCGATTTATCTGCATCTGCCTTTGGAAAAGGTGGACGATAAGGCATGAGGTGTTGACAACGGACAGAACAGCAGCGATAATCGCGGAGGGCTCCATGCTCGCTGTCCTGTGGCGTCCGAGCTGTCAATCACCAGAAAAGGGCGCGAATTAATTGCCCGCTGGCGCTTTCACGGAGGGAGGGCGGGAGTGTGGGTCGAATGACGACATTTACCTATAACCACCCTCGACACATTTTTGGCCCCATAAGGCACTGGGGGCTACACCCAGAATTCCAGTGGGCAGCGGGGACTGTGGGAACTGTGGGATAGCTACCCACAGTGCACCGCTTGCAATGTCGACGCTTGCCCCGTTACTGTGGACTCAAAAATTCGATTTAATGTCCTTGGTGTGGATTCGCACGATCGACTTTGCAATATTGGTTTCACAAGTTCGGTTTAAGAAAAATCGAACTAGTCTCGTAGTGTAGACATACCCTTAGTGATGACTTTATGAGCCACATAACTTGAGGAGCGTAGGCCGCACCCTTCTGTTTGGCCTGAGCTGTGGCCTTTCAATTTTCCCTCTATTGTCTCTGTTTGATTCCTCCTTTTGATTTTTTGCAGCAGCTTTTCAACGGTGTTTGCAGGTCCCTGTTAATTCTGGGAGTGAGATACTGCGCTCGCATATGGGCTGTTCCCTGCCTGGGCAATTTTTTTAACTGGGTCAGGCCAAACTGGCCTTTTTGACGGTAGGGGCAGCAGGGTGTGATGCGTTAGTGCTGTTATGTGCACAGCCTACCCGGCCTACACCTTTTATAACTTCTGGTCTGGCCGCCTTGTGGTTGATCGCTGCGTTCGCAGTGTATTGGGTGAACTTGGCGGGGGTGACGCCTGGGCTGTGTTTATCGTTAGTTACGGCTTGCTACGTTTACACTGCAATACATGATATCAAATAACACTTTGTATATGTTTTATATGCGTCCTTCTGGTGCTCACACGTCATGTTTCTCTCCGGCCCACAGAAGCATGAAGGCGCAGGCATCCTCCCTAGCTCGCTCGATCTCCAGTCTCCGCCCCGTCCAAGGCCCCGGTGTGTGCGGAGCCTGGCTGTCGGCGGCGTGGGCAGGTCTCCAGGGGCGGCCGTGGGGGCCCCCCCTCGTGCGGGCGGGGCGCTGCCGGATCCCCCCCGGGCTGGGGGGCGCGGAACCCGCCGGACCAGCGGATAATGGCAGCTGCGCAGGATGACACGGGCCCATCACGTGGGTGAGCCCTCCCCGCCCCTCGCCGTACGGGACCCACGGGCCGCTGCCGCCGCCGCCGCCCAGGGGACTCCGCCAGCGGCCGTGACGTGCGCTACAGCTCGGAGGGTCCTGCAGCCGCGCGGAGCCTCGGCGACCCGTCCCCAGCACCCCGACGCCCACCCGCGCTGGGCTTCCGCAGCAGGAGGCGGCCCGGCCCGCAGCCCGGTGAGTGCCAGGAGCCAGCCGGCCTGATCCTGCCCAGGGCGCCGTGCCCGGAGGCAGCCCCCGTCCCTGGAACCCGGCTGCGCCCTCGAGAGCCCAGAACAGCGAGCGCCGGGGGCGCGGGCGCGTGTGGGGTAGCGAGGCGGCGGGGCTGGTGGGGTGGGCAGCGAGCCGGGGCTGGTGTGGGGGAGTGAGAGAGAGGGGTGGGCAGCGAGCCCGGGCTGGTGTGGGGGAGTGAGAGAGAGGGGTGGGCAGCGAGCCGGGGCTGGTGTGGGGGAGTGAGAGAGAGGGGTGGGCAGCGAGCCGGGGCTGGTGTGGGGGAGTGAGAGAGAGGGGTGGGCAGCGAGCCGGGGCTGGTGTGGGGGAGTGAGAGAGAGGGGTGGGCAGCGAGCCCGGGCTGGTGTGGGGGAGTGAGAGAGAGGGGTGGGCAGCGAGCCCGGGCTGGTGTGGGGGAGTGAGAGAGAGGGGTGGGCAGCGAGCCCGGGCTGGTGTGGGGGAGTGAGAGAGAGGGGTGGGCAGCGAGCCGGGGCTGGTGTGGGGGAGTGAGAGAGAGGGGTGGGCAGCGAGCCGGGGCTGGTGTGGGGGAGTGAGAGAGAGGGGTGGGCAGCGAGCCCGGGCTGGTGTGGGGGAGTGAGAGAGAGGGGTGGGCAGCGAGCCGGGGCTGGTGTGGGGGAGTGAGAGAGAGGGGTGGGCAGCGAGCCCGGGCTGGTGTGGGGGAGTGAGAGAGAGGGGTGGGCAGCGAGCCCGGGCTGGTGTGGGGGAGTGAGAGAGAGGGGTGGGCAGCGAGCCCGGGCTGGTGTGGGGGAGTGAGAGAGAGGGGTGGGCAGCGAGCCCGGGCTGGTGTGGGGGAGTGAGAGAGAGGGGTGGGCAGCGAGCCGGGGCTGGTGTGGGGGAGTGAGAGAGAGGGGTGGGCAGCGAGCCGGGGCTGGTGTGGGGGAGTGAGAGAGAGGGGTGGGCAGCGAGCCGGGGCTGGTGTGGGGGAGTGAGAGAGAGGGGTGGGCAGCGAGCCCGGGCTGGTGTGGGGGAGTGAGAGAGAGGGGTGGGCAGCGAGCCGGCGCTGGTGTGGGGGAGTGAGAGAGAGGGGTGGGCAGCGAGCCCGGGCTGGTGTGGGGGAGTGAGAGAGAGGGGTGGGCAGCGAGCCGGGGCTGTTGTGGGGGAGTGAGAGAGAGGGGGTAGTTGGCGAGTGGGAACTGTTGAGGGATGGTGGTGGTGCTAGGGGATTACCGTGCTGGGGTGGGTGAGGGGTTAGTGGCCAGGGCGGGAGGTGAGCTTAGGGTGTTGGGTGGGTTTTTGGGTCAGGGAGGCTGGCTTGTTAGGGTGGGGAGGGTGTCAGTGTTCCAGGACAGAGTGGGGACATGTCAGTGTGTGTGTGTGTGTGTGTGTGCGCGTGCAGGGGAGGAATGGGGTTGCTGTCTGGATTACAGTGTTGTGATGTGGCAGTGTCTGGGAGGCTGGAGGTTTAGTGTGCCAGATCAGAAGGTAGCTGATGAGAGGGGCTGGCAGAGGTTAATGAACTAGGGAATAACTAGTTTGTTATTGGGATTGGGGCATAGCACTAGAGTGGAGAGGCAGCTGCTGAGGGAGAGGGTTAGTGTGCCACTTTGGATGGGGGCACACAGGTGATGGATGAAGGGGCTTAAAGTGCTAAGGTGAGGGTTGCTGCTGGAGTTGGTGTGTGTGTGTTTAAAGAGTGAGAGAGAGAGAGTGTGAGTAATGAATGTGGCCCTGTTGGTTTTAAATGCTGTAGTGTCTGGAACCTCAAATTGCAACAAGGGGCATAGAAAAGGACGATCTTGTCACTAACCTTTCTACTGTCAAAAGGTAGTTTTAGGATTTTATGGACATTATCTTCAGTGATGGAAGTGGCCCAGAGATGTGTTTTGAGTAACAATCTGGGGCAGACAAGCAGCTGCAGTCACAAGTTCTGAATTCTTGAGGGAGGGAGTGAGTGATGGAGAATGGCATCTCTTAAGGCCAAAGCTGTTGGTTACATCTCTGCATTCATCGGGGAGCAGTGAATGGGAATAGTCAGCCTAGATGTTTGTGGGATGAAACTCCAGGCTGAGTTGGGAATTCAGCAATAGGTATGAAATTTCCTTTTGTGAATGCTTACAGGCTTTCTGCTCCCCACAAGCCCCAGAGCTATGAGAAGTGAAGGAGGCAGCAGTAATGAACAGATTCCTCTCTGACTCGTGCACGCAGCTGCTTAGGTAGATTGATTTTGTTTCTTGGTGGTTATTGGAGGCACAGTTCCAGGAAGGCTGCCCATTTGTGTAAGGGAGGCCTGGACTGAAGAATCCTCGTGTTCCTTCCTCTGACTCAGCAGTCCTAGCTCAAAGACTCATGGATTGTAGCCCAACCAGCCAAGAACTCCACAGGAAGAGTGATCTGTTTACAATAGCCCTTCTAAGGACTATACTGGAGTCAAATCATAAAGACCTAATCTGAATTCCCATCTTTTATACACAAAAAAGGCTAATTTTTGTTTTCTTTATGTGACTGGAGAGGCCTGTATTGAAGAGCCTTGGTGTTGCTTCCGCTGAGCCAGCAGTCCTAGCTCAAGACCCATGGATTTGTGGGGGGTGGGGGTATTACAGGGCTGGGGATGGTTAATGTGCTTTGTGGTAGTGTGCTGGGGTGGGTGAGGGCTTACTGAGGTTAGTGCTAGGGGCGTGTTACTGGGCCACAGATATGGGTTAGTATGCTTGCAAACTTCAGGTTTCCAATTTCTGTTGTTAGGAGAAGTGTATGGAAACACAGACACCCCAACTCCCAAAAAGTTTTAACATTGATTTAAATATTCTACCTTCTTGCGTTTTAAAATTATAAATAGGATTATGGCCCTGAAATTACAGGGCTTTCTGGTGTGCACAGTTTATAAAGGATGATAGGTGTATGCTTCCTTTTTTGTGGAAAGGGATAGTCTGAGTTCAAATTTGTCTTCGGACGTGAGTTTTGTAAAACAATACTTCTTTATTGCTCTTAGAGCTTTTGTCATGTCTTCTTGCAATCTAGATTGAAAAATAGATTTTTCAAACAAATAAGCACCGTCTTGTAGGATTCAAAATCCCAGCGTTGAACAAAGCTTGGATCCTGCATTGACTGTAGTAGACGTTGGGAGCTGTCAGCACCTTGCAGGATCAGACCCAATGTACTAGAAGTTGAAAGTGAAACTGACCTGTCTATATGTCTGGGCGGAATTTTCCTCAAAAATTGTACAAAAATCTTGTAATTCTAAGGTGGTGTTGTAGCAAATAAAGACATTAAAAAATAGTATGAAACTGACATTATGCCCCTTAAAGTTTTTGGGTGTTACTTATAAAACTAGTGATCTAAGAGAAGAAATACCACCCAGAAAGACAGAACTAGCTTTTCAAATTTATCATTGGGACCTGTATACATCTCCCACTTAGCCCATAAAACTTCGCTTGCTGAATGAAGGGCCAAGTTTTGCTTATTTTTGTAGGTAGTGTCTTTATGACTTATTTATATTATAGTAGCTTCTAGAGGAACCAACCAAGATGCAATTTGATAGGTGTTGTCGTCATCATCATGTTCCTATTACACCTCTGGTGTTTAGGGCAGTGACAAAGCTAAACTACTGTCTGTTTCTGAGAAGTCTTTCAATGGTTCCCCAGCTGTTCCCCAGGATTTTCAGATCGGCTTTCAAAGCTCTTCACCATGTTTTCGGGTGGCCTCATTTTAGCTTGCCTTCATGTGTCCATCTTATTGCTACTCTGGTGATGAAATCAGTTTCCATCTGAAGCACATGACCGATCCATCTCCAACGCCTCCTGGCAGTGATGGTGCTCAGATCCTCTTGGCGGCAGTGTATCAATAGATTTTGGTTTGAGATTGCTCTGGGCCAAAAGATAGGGAGGACTTTTCCCTGAGGCAGATTGTATGGAATGAAGACAGGTTGGACACGTCATACTTTCTCATTCCCCAGCATTCTGCACTATAAAGTGGTGTTGAAAGCAGGGTGGATTTCATTTAAATCATGATTTAAATCACTAGTCAGGAAGACTCGATTTAATCATGGATTTCTACATAAAAGTGCGTTCTTGTTGGTTATTATAACTTTAATACGTATTCTAAACAACTCAGAGATGTAGGTTTCATTTTTAGACAGTACACACTATACATTTTTAGTGATTTATTTTGAAAATTTTTCAGATTAGTTTTACAGCTATATCAGAAATGAATGATTATTTGGTTATTTCATTTACCAGAGGTAATTGAAGGAGATATTTATGAAGTCATTGGGAGGTGAACTATCTCCAGTTCAACAGGATAATCATTAATATTTGGAGGATTTTCTTGCCAGGCTGTATTAGGAGGAGAACATCACCAGACAGAAATTTAAATAGTTTTATTTAACTAAACAATAACGTTATGTATTCTGGATATTTTTCTTCAACAGCAAACATATAATATTTTAACAAAACAATCCTATGAATTTTTGAATTTAAATATTCAAGTTTTTTAAAATCAGGTTTGTTTTTGTTAAAATTATTTTTAACTAAAATAGTTAAATGAAATATTTTTAAAAACAAAACAAAAATTAAATCGACTGTGTCAGCCAGGTCAACATGAGAAACTTGAAACATTGGCTTCTGCAGCTAACTCAGTCGTCTTCACCTTCATTTTCTTGTTTGTTTATAATCTGGAAAAGAAAAACAAGCTTTCTTGCTTTTTCAGGTCCCAAACGATTTCTCAATTTGGAATGAATTAGTCCAAAGGAAGAAAATATTCTTTCTACACTGGCAGAAGAAGCTGCTACTGTTAAAAGTGATTAAAAGAGATCATCACTTCAGTAGTTTCTGAATCCAAGTGCTTAAGTGACTTCCACCAGTTCACTGGTGTGACTTTCTTTAAAACATCATCAGCAAACGTATATTTCTTGAATGGTTCACCCTTAGCTTTGAAGTTTATTATAGTTGGCATTATGAAGGGATGGTTGCTGGATGTCCATCTCGTAGCCAACTCCTCTTCTTCAGCAGTTAAGTTTTAACCTTGGTACTGAGTATTGAGAATATTGCAAGAAAATGAGCTGGAGATAGTGCTTGCCCCATTCTTTTTTTTAATGCTTGTAAATTTCACTCTGTCATTGCATATTTCTCTTTTTAAGATCTCACTTAGTTCCTTCCAAATTTCAACAGCGTCAGCAATAAAACAGCCATTTCCCTGCATTTTGTTCAAGGCTACAGAAATAGGCTTCAGGGTACTAAGCATCGCTGATGATATCTTCTATACTGAGCACTGAGTCCCATTGGGTAGATAGGAAGATTAACCTAAATAATCTATACAGAAACCCCTGGAACTCCATAAGATTGGGTCCCTAATCCATGAACTATTGGAACTCATTTACAAAACTTTTCTTAAACATGACATGAATATATTGTTTCATACTATAGAATTAGAATTTATAATCCCTATTCCAGGATGAGATATCTTTGATCTATAACATATCTTAATTAAAACTATCCATCTTTAGACAGGTTTTTTCCTCAAAAATAATTTTATCAAAAAAATCCGATTTGGTGGATTTTTTTTTTAAAATCATTGATTTTTATCCACTCTGGTTGAAAGTACACAGCTCTGATAGATCTTGAGTTTGGTTTTGGTGTTTTATATTGTTGATTTCTAGGCTGTATTTAAGATCCTGAAGGTGTTCCTGGCTTTATTGATTTTATTCCGGATGTCCTGGCTGATGGTGCTGCCCAAGTATGTGAATGTTTCTACGTTGGTGAGAATATAATCCTTTATCCGTACTGGTGATGGTAAGGCAATATTGAAGGTCATGATATCTGTTTTATTGCTGTTGATTTTCAGTCCAATATGCTGGCTGAATGTAGGTGTTGCAATACATAGTAATAGGCAGTCTCTGCCTCAAGGAGTTTACAGTCTAAATTAACAAGACAAGTAAGTAATGGGAGAAAAGAGGTGGTACTGTCACTGTTTTGTTTTGATGGAGAACTGCCATGCTGCTGAGTTACATAGGGATTGTGATTTGCACTGGATCACTTGCCAGATCTGGAAATTTGACCTACATATTCTGAGTCCCAGTGTAGTGCTTTAACCCCAAGACCATCCTTTCTCTCAGATTGATTGGCATTAATATATCAGCCTGCATCAACAGAGTTCATAGAGGTTGCATCAAATCTGTTGAGGCTTTTGAGTCCTGAGTAGGTGAAAATGATTTAGTTTTCTTTATAATAATTTGAAAGTTACAAAAAAAGGAATTGATCCTTCACAATTCAAGTCAGTGAGAGTTTTGCCAATGATCTCGGTAGAATTGGATCCTGTGTTTAAGGTTGCCAACTTTCCAGTTTCTCAAAACTGGAAACTACAAAACTGCCCCCGCCCCCAGCCAAAGGCTCAGCTCACTATAAAGAGAAGAGGGAGGTTGAAGGGGACTGTCTCTCTCCTGCGCCGTCCATCAGCGGCTCTGAGGCAAAGAGTTTGCAGGGAGCCATGGGGCAGGAAGTGGTGAGGAGGAGCTTCCTGCAGCCGGGGAGGTTCTTGGACGGGTCAAACCTACCTCCCTGAGATCAGCCCGTGCAGGGGGAGAGGAAGTGTCCCTCCCCAGGCCGGCTGGGACTAGCACCTTGGGCGCCTCCAGCTCTGCCCCTCGCTGGCTCTGGGCCCAGTGCTCTTGGGTTAAATGGGCCTTGGGTTGGGGCAACAACGTAATTGTGATAACTGGACTTTTGGTGTCCAGTCAGTACTTCTGACCGGAGACTGTGTAGGCCCCCTTAAAACTGGACACCTGGCAGCCCTACCTGTGTTAGATTTACCTTGTTTTTTGTCTTCTGGATTGAAATTATGTATGCTGTTCACCTTCGCTTCTGTACTTTTTTGGCAGATAACGTTGATGCATATTATACCTCTATGGATTTAGTAATTGGACGGACACACACACACACTCTTTGTGAATACACTGGAAACAAACATGCAACTGTTAGTGATCAGCCATCACTTAACAATTATTACCGGTATGAAGTATGACTGCTATTTTGCATTCTAAGTATGACTTCACTGCAGGGCCGGCTCTGGCTTTTTTGCCGCCCCAGGCAAAAAAGCCACCTGCCGCCCCCTCTCCAGCCGGGAGCGCGGCATGCCGGCCGCCCCTCTCCCCCGTCCGGGGCGCCGGCAGGGAGGGCGGTATGCCCGCGGCTCCCCTGCCCGGTTTGGCGGGGAGCGCGGCATGCCCGTGGCCCCGCTGGGGCTGGGGCGGGGAATGCAGCATACCTGCAGCCCAGCTCCGGGTGCCAGCGGGGAGGGCGGCAGCATGCCCTGCTCTCCCCCGGCCGGCCGGAGGAGCGCTGCGGGGAGGGCGGCGGCATGCCCCGCTCTCCCCCGGCCGGCCGGAGGAGCGCTGGGGGGAGGGCGGCGGCATGCCCCGCTCTCCCCCGGCCGGCCGGAGGAGCGCTGCGGGGAGGGCGGCGGCATGCCCCACTCTCCCCCGGCCGGCCGGAGGAGCGCTGCGGGGAGGGCGGCGGCATGCCCCGCTCTCCCCCGGCCGGCCGGAGGAGCGCTGCGGGGAGGGCGGCGGCATGCCCCGCTCTCCCCCGGCCGGTCGGAGGAGCGCTGCGGGGAGGGCGGCGGCATGCCTCTGCTCTCCCCCGGCCGGCGGGAGGAGCGCTGCGGGGAGGGCGGCGGCATGTCCCCGCTCTCCCCCGGCCGGCCGGAGGAGCTCCGCGGGGAGGGCGGCGGCATGTCCCCGCTGTCCCCTGGCTGGCCGGAGGAGTACCGCGGGGAAGGCGGTGGCATGTCTCCGCTCTCCCGCGGCCGGAGGAGCGCTGCGGGGAGGGCGGCGGCATGTCCCCGCTCTCCCCCGGCTGGCCGGAGGAGCACTGCGGGGAAGGCGGCGGCATGTCTCTGCTCTCCCCCGGCCGGAGGAGCGCTGCGGGGAGGACGGCGGCATGCCCCCGCCCCCCCCCTCCCCGGCCGGAGGAGCACCGCGGGGAGGGCGGCATGCCCATGGCCCTGCTCCCCCAGCCAGGCGGGGAGGAGCACCGCCCCCATCGGCTTGCCGCCCCAGGCACGCACTTGCTGCGCTGGTGCCTGGAGCCGTCTCTGCTTCACTGGGACTTTTGACCAACATATGTTGGGCTAACATATATATCACATTATCAATATGTGGTATCTCTACTATATATATTAATATGCATTGAGTAAAATAGTATTAATATAATATTAGGAGTTACATAGCCTAAATTGGCCTAAGTCTTTTTCTAATCTTGTTCACTTCTGCTAAGTATGCTATAACACATTGCCTTAGCTGAAGTAAGTTTTGGCTTAGGTAGATAGGAAAACTATTAGGATCAGGACGTGTAAGTGTTTACCATAGCAACTGGTAGGGAGTTAAACGCTCACAAGCTAGTACTGGAATGTCCCAAAGGACAAGATATGACTATTCTATGCTGGTACAAACCAAGAAGGTGCCTTCATGTTCCCTGGTACCTGGAATGTGTGTGTTCAGAACAAAGAGGTTAAGGGTGCACCATGGTACCAGAATAAGAAGTTAGAAAGCTGATTGGTTAAATGTAGCTTCAGATGTTGTACACAGTTCCCCTTTGCTTGTAGACAGGTAGGATATAAAAAGATGGCTTTAGGAGTGTAACTTTGGCAGCACACCTTTCCTGTAAGGTGAAGGTGAAAATTCTGCACAAGGTATTATATTGAACCTTTCCCCTGTACTATATTGTTATTGATTTTAGCAATAAGCCTCACTGATATTGGTTATTTAGTCTCTTAAATGTATTTCAGAATGAATCAACATGTGGTCAAGCAACTAGCCATATGATTTAACAGGGACTGCCTATGGAGTCTGGCCCTAAGGAATCTTGGAGACATCTCTGTGGTAGCAATTGGTGAATAAAGACTTTTCATGGGAATTACTGTATATCTTGTAAAATATCTATTAAAACAATCCAGAGGACCTTTCCCATCGGCTTATACTTATTAGAGTAAGTCAGTCTGGGTTGTAAAATCTTGATAAACCCATTTAAAAAATGCTAGATGAGTTGCTTGCTATGGTGAATATTGATTCTCTTCTAATAACTCTTAGCATGATACTTGTTTGGTTGAAAAGGATTGTTTGGCTTCATAAGAGCCATATTATGTAGTCATGTTTTTGAGGCCTCACAATGGAGTTGGCCTAAACTTTGTGGGCTATCACAACTAATGCTCATCTGAATACAAAGGATTAGCATACACAAGCATTATCCTTTGTCAGAGAACTCTTTGCGTAAAGACTAGTACATTAAGATGAGACTATCCATTTTGGTTAAATCTGCTTATTTCTTCCTGTCCTTTTCCTGTTCCTTTTCATTTGTCTCCTGAAACACCAAAAGCTATTGCTAGAGGGATTTTACACTACTTAAAGAAAGAGGTAACGACGCAGTGATTCCATTTCTGGTGAGAGCAGACCAAGAGCTGGAAATCTGGGCAAGACCTTGTTCTTGTTGTAGTCATCAACCTTTTTGGGCCTTTATTACTACTAAGGAGGCATTATTAACAGAAGGTGGGAATCATAAATGTTTTATCCCTAGCTTACCTAAGTTGGAAGGTGAAGGAGAATTACTTGAAGCAATGGCAGCTTAAAGAAAAGCTGATGTATATCTGTACTTCTTTGGATGGAACATTTCTAGAACTTTCTGTTCCTGAGGCTTCTTAGGACTTCTCTTCACTGTATTGTTAGCTCAAGTTATAACTTGAGTTTTGTCCCTTCTCCTTACCCAGAAATCTCTAGCGTGAGTTGAGTGGTGCTTTAGGCTTGAGCCAGCTAGCCAGTGGGGGTGGGTTGGAGCTTGAGTGCTGCTGACCTGGAGCTAGTAATACAATGAGGATGCAGCCACTCAATGTATAAGTCCTAACTGCTAATCCTGTTACTTGGCTGCTAATCAAACCCGTGTAGACGTTTCTCAGGATGTGCCTTCTCAGCACCGTTAGTTATAACTCTGTCCTTACACAAAAATCTCTAGCTCAAGTTAAGTGATGCTTTAAGCTTGAGCTAGTTGGCCCATTGGTAGGGCCTTACCAAATTCGCAGTCCAGTTTGATCAATTTCACGGCCGGAGGGTTTTAAAATGGATCAATTTCACGTTTTCAGATGTGTATGTCTGAAATTTTGCAGTGTTGTAACCCTGGGGGTCCAGACCCAAAATGGGGTTGTGGGGGGGGGGTGTCAAAAAGTTGATGTGGAGGGGGGGCCACTGGATTGCTACCCTCACTTCTGTGCATCCGTGGAGCCTAAGCGTCTACGCTAAACTGTAGCTCCCACCAGTGTAACTTGCCCACTACACCTATTTAATAACTCCACCTCCGCAAGAGACGTAGCGCTTAAGTCGATTTAGTTAGGTCAACGCCATGTCAGTATAGACACTGCGTTGCTTACATCAAATTTTGCTGCCTTTCGGCATCCCACAATGCCTCACACTGGCAGTTAAATCTGTGCAAGTGCTCCTGGTTTGGATGCACGCCGCCGACACAAAGAGCGTAGTGTGGACATGTAAAACTGATTCAATTACTCCCTGGCCTCCATCCTCCTTTCCTTCCCTTCCACATTTGCCATGCACTTGGTGCCAGGGGAGGGGATCAGTATGGAGGACAGCATGAGGTACAGTTTCCCTACCCAGCTGTTCATAGGGTCTGATTGCATGGGCCACCCAGCTATAGAGTTGTCCAAACTATTTCTGAACTGTAGCACAGGGTACCAGGACGGGACATGGTACAGGTGCAGCCGGAGCAATGGTACTCTTGTGGCCATTAATGATAGCAGCGGCTCAGGCAGTTCTTTCTGCTAAGCTCTATCCTCCTCCCTAGGCCTCCATTCCTGGTCTAGGAACTGCAAAGCAAATGCCTGTTCCCTCACAGCAGCCCTGTCCTCAAGCTGTGCAGCTAGCCTGAGCCTTGCCTCTTGCCATGCCTTTCCACTACCTAGCAGTCCCTCTATCTTTGGTACTGGACCTGCTTCTTGGCCTTGTCCAGAACTTCAGCCATCATTTCATCACAGAAACGCTCTTTCTTGGAATGATTCATGAAAGTACATTGGCCCAGGCTTCTGCTGCAGTGTTGGGTGAGTTGTAGAGGTACTGCAGTCTGTAGAGTTGAGTGGCCTGCAATAGGACAAGATATAGCTCACACAGCTCGGTGCAGGAGAACAGAGAAAATCCGTGTGGAATTTGAAGGATATAAAATATTACTTTTCCAGACTGAACTTCTGTATTTTGTGAGAGGGACCCAGCCAGGTTAATTGCAGCGAAAGAAGTGCAGACACAAGGGTAAGTTTTTAAAAAATCGTAGCTGCTTCCTCCCCCCCCCCCCCCCCCCAAACATTTCAGAACAACTTGGGGACAGTCCATGGCTGTGCTGCAGGAGGTTTCTCTATCATTTCATATGAGGTTTCATTTCCACATTTTGGAGGTTGTAACATTCTGGTGGTGCCTGACTGGCAATGGGAGATGTTATTTCAAGCTGCTGCTGGGAAACCAGCTATGTATGCAGCTGAAAGTAGTTAAACATTTAGTGACTGAACAGTACATTTACAAGTGGAGTGGGCTGGACAGCTACTGAGGTGGTCCTGGAAAATGCACCCTTACCTGAAACATGACTATCTATCTGGAGTTCCTGCTAGAGGAAAAGTTTGCAGCTATCGGCACTCAGGATTGGGTCAGAATTCATGAAGGAATCAATGGGATACTGTGTTAACTTCCACACGGCATAGCTTGTTATGAGTGCATGCAAAAATACAGAACTCCACAGTCATCTTCCTTGCCCCAAAGAGCATTTCTGGATAAAATTTCAAACTCCAGTCGTATTTGGGACAAATGATTTTGTCCCCTATAGACTACTTTTAACTTGGTCTTTCATGCCTGTTTAAAAAAATAAGAGTGTATTGAAAAAATAGCTGAAAGAATCAGTGTTGAAGGGGAAAAAAAATGAATTACAGGGACTTTAAAAACAAGAAAACAACAACTTTTAACACACAAGTAGGCCAGGGTGCTGGAACAATTTGTATAGTGGGGGTGCTGAGAGCCATTGAACCAAACTATAAACCTTGTATATAATGTAAACCACCCATAGAAGTAGGTCACATTTTTGGACCTATCAGACATGATGGTATCACAAATTAAAAACACAATTTAGTTATAATGTAATTCATATAGATTACAACTAGTACTTGCGGGTGTTTTTACAAACATCATGATAAATTAATTCGATAGCTTGGGTTTGCTGAAGGTATAGCATAAAAGATAGCAGCCGAGTTTCAGTTTTCTACCTAAATAACCTAAAGCACAAATGAGATTATAGAAACTACCTCAGTCTGGTTCACTTCAAAATACTGTAGTATACAGTATGCTGAAATGAAGGCTTAGGTTTTTTTGGCCTCTGCTTTCAACTGAAACCGTTTGGTGCATATGTAACACAGAGGGTCTTGCATTTTCTGTCTGTACACACTTGAAAATGGTCCAACTGTCTTGAGTATAGTGACTTGTGTTTAATGGCATACGAAGCTTACAGGATTGTATAAAGACAGTGGTTCAAAACCAGGGTAGATACAATTTTGTAAATTAAATTTTATTATTTAAATTATATATTTTTAAAAATCTGTTTAAAATGAAATCTGAATTTTATACAAAACATGGTCATGTCTAAACTTATTATAATCTCTTAAAATATTTTTTTGAAAAATACACTGAATTCATGAGCATTTATCAAAAAAGTTGAGTTAAAGGCTGCTTTTCCGTATAAAGAAAGGACCAGGAAAGACATCTAACTTTTGAGGTCAAGCTTTGTAAATGTGGCACAATAGGTCAGCCTAAGTAATTTAGGAGATTGTTTCATTTTCAAGAGATTTAGGTGAGACTAGGAATTTAAGCTCTAGTCACTTTCACTGAGGCATATTTGAAAAACTTCCCAAGCTGCCCTGAATAATTAGTTCAATTAACTGACTACAGTTAATTTCTTTGTTTAATAAATAATTTAGTCGTGAATGTGAAACATGTTTTGGATACATAAACTTCTCCTATCAAAACATTAAAAGGTTGCTTTTCTTTTTAAAAAACATATTTTATATTGTTGATAAATTGTATAGTCAATTGCTTAACCACACTTTGGTTTGTTATGAAATATACTCAAGAGACCAAATAAACAATGTCAGTCAGTTTCATTAATATGGTGCAGTAAAAAGTTCTATATGATACCCCCGTCTCCGAAGGGCAGTTCCATGCAGTGATGTAACATTCACCTTATGCAGGTGTGTGCTTTCCATAATTACATCTTTAAAGCCATCTTTTTATATCCAATATGTTTACCAGTAAAAGGTATTATATATGTCACCTGAAACTGGATTTAATTAATTAGATTTTGACTTTGTTTCTGGTACCCTGGTGTACCCCTTTATCTCTTGTTTTGAACCCATCCATTCTAGGTCATGAAGCACCCTTAACTTTGTTCTGAGCACATGCATTCCAGGTATTATGGGGCATGAAGACACTTTTTATGCATGTATCAGGATAAACAGATTTTTGAGGGTAACTCTGTTTTTGTTGCTATGAGGAAACAGTTATATGTCCTGATACTAACTGTTTTCCTATCTACTTAAAAGAAAGCTTACTTCAGCTAATGTAAGGCATTATGGGATACTTAGCATAAGTGAACAGGATTATAATAAAGGTACAAGCCAATTTGAGCTATATAAATGCCATATTAATACTTGATAATATGCATACTTAGAGGCTTGGAATAGAAATTGCGAGTAGTATTATCAGCATGATATATATGTATGCTAGCCATTGTATGTTAGTCAACAGGCGCCTACTTGTCACCTTGGTGATCATTCATGACACCTTTGCCAGATTGATATATGAAGCAGTACTGAGGGCCTTTATATGTGATTTAAAGTGTTTTAACAAACTGTATAAGCAACAAATCATAAGCATAATCAGTACAGGTCAAACTAATACCCCTTGTAGCACAAGCAACACTTTCAATGTCACCTCTATCCAGGTGTGGGAAATCAGTATTTCAAGATCCCCTCATGAATAAGGTTATTCAAGGCTTGTTCTGCTTTGTGCATGTTATTGCTAATCTGAAAAATGTCTTTTTTCTGTTTAGTAGTGTTTTTAAATTTAAAGTAAGTGGGTTAATATGTACATTAAAAACTTGGAGATAAGTTTCAATTTCCTTCTGGCATTGGAGCTCTGTGGGTAATAGTCGGTTTGAAAAACTAGGGTAGGCATTATTATAGTGTGTCCCACAGTGATACATAAATGGGGAATAAAACAGAAATTTGGATTAATGACATTACAAGTGAAGCCTCCATACAATTAGTTTCTACACAGTACTGCTTATTCATGTTATAGGTTTTGCTGCTGATTGTTGCCATTTGGTAAGCTTTACTGGGCAGATTAGTGCAACTGACCTGTTCTGAGCATCAGAAAATTATAACCTCCCCCATCTCCTTGTTTTAGATACAATGTATAGTAATAGGCATACAATTCAGCCCTACAAACCTTTACGCTCATGTTTAATTTCAAGAATGTGAGTAGTCCCTTGAATTTAAGCATGTGCATAAGTCTGTGTAGGACTGGGGCCTTAGTTTGCTAATAATGTATTCCATGTTCCATGCAGTAGCACCATCATAGTTAAATTTGCTCCCAGATTTTTATTTGAACAGGAGTGAAAATTTGTATAAAACTTGTTTTGAGTCAGAGAATTCATTCCAAAAGCTTCTTGTAGTTTAGAAACTGCTCAGATTTTCTAGGACGTTTGAAGGGAAAAAAACCCCATTGAGGTTGGTTCTAGCTATGTTTTGTATGTATTAGGTTTGTGTTCTGATTGTTGACATAGTGATATGGACACAATCATAGGTGCTGACTTTCGTCAGGCCCTCCGCCTCTTCTCCGTACCCCTCCCTCCCCTGCCCGACCAGCGGGAGAGGGAGCCATGAAAAGTGGCGGCCTGCCGCTTTGCATCTGGCTCAGGCTGAGCCTCTGAGGGGCAGAGAGGTGAGCTGGGCGCGGCGGGGGCGCTGCCGGGGAGCTGCTGGGGAGTGTTCGCGCCCCCGCCTCCTCCCCTGGCCCCGGGCGTGCTGCATTCTCCCCCCCAGCTTGCAAATGGGGGAAGCAGCAGAGCACCCACAGGGCCCGGCAGCTCCCTGCCAGCCCCGCCCCCGTGTCCAGCTCACCTCGCCTTCTCCAGGCGCCACAGCAGCCAAAGCGGCTTTTTCTCTGCTCACGCAACCGCAGGCTCCATCAGCTGATTGGCGGCAGCAGCACGCTCCCCCAAGGCGCCGCCCCTGCGCGTTCCCCTGCCCCCTCCAGCATGCTGCCACTGCAGATCAGCTGCTGGAGCCAGAGGAGCCTGCGGCTGCGTGAGCAGAGAAAAAGCCGGGCTGGCTGCTGTGGCGCCTGGGGAAGGCGAGGTGAGTTGGGCGCGGGGCTGGCGGGGAGCTGCCCAATTTTTCCCCATGGGTGCTCCGGGGCTGGAGCACCCATGGAGTCAGCGCCTATGGACACAATGGTAGAGGGTTCTAGATCACACAATGTACCAAAAGTAGTATTTACTACAACACTCTAGGACTTCAGAAGATGCAATTCAAACCCACCATACTAGTTTGGCTCTTTATTCCCTTCTAGGGGCTAGGTCAGAAGAGCTATTGAATGTGGTCCTTCAGGTTTAGCACTAGGTCCATGCTTTTGTATCCAGAGATTGCAGGTTCATTCTTTTCAGATATATATGGAGATTTGAATTATTGTCAACCTCTAGTTCTTTAGGGGTAAACTTCCCTGGTGGGCATTTTGTAACTTCTTATACTAGCATAATGTGTCTCTGTCTGCCCCCACACTCCTGTGTGACACACATACAATGCGAGACGATATCCGTAGTTGGGTCATTTGTGGGGGAATAATCCCTGGGCTTCTGGGTTTAACAACATGTGTTTCCACTGCATGAGCTGAAGGACTAGGGCCTCAATATGTAGGGTTGCTAGGCTTTCACTTCCATTGCCGACGCTTTCCAAAAAGCAGTAAGTACCCTGAGTTTATCCAACTCAATGTGACATAAAACTTTAATGGTGATCTCAGCAGTATTAAATTAGAATAGCTTTGCAACTGAATGGACTGATAATCAGAAGTGCTGATCTCTTGATATGAGAATATGAGGACACTATTGAGATTTTACACGAGAGAGTGAGTAGGATTAAGATGGATTATGGATTGCTTTCTCTATCTGTTGGAGATGGAAGTGAATACTTTTGCAGTGTTATCAGCGGCATTGTAGGCAATGTGAAAGTGGCAAGGAAAGTGCACTCTTGTCCCTTAATTTGTTTGCATGCCTTAAAGGAGTTGAATAGAAGGGGTTGGGTCCTGATGCAATCTTAACTGTCACTAAACATAATTTTTGTTTATATGATGGATCACATTCTGCTCCCATTTACATTAGTCTGAGTCTAGAGCAACTCCATTGTCTTCCATAGAATTGTTCCAGTATTTATGGATTTAACTGGGAGCAGGATTAGCTCCCTTATATGCATGGCTTGAATCAGTTTGTCATAGCCCTCTTTTATTATTTATTACCGGTTTTCAATACAGGTTGCCTCCGGTAACAGTAACTGTCTAAGAAAAGGTAGGGGAAAGCCAATGAATGCCATAGGTGAAAACATGGATTTGTTAGAAACATATATTAGTTTAGTTTACCCTTCTAAAAAGGGATTGAGGTTTTCAAGTAAGGCCAGGGCTAGTCTTTTTTGAATGGTCTCCCTGTGATGAATATTTATTCTGAGTTGTTTATTTTTTGAGGGACATGAAATAATAATTGCTGCTCTTGAAGGCTTTTTTGTAAACTTTCTGAAGATTGTTTTATTTATTAAAACTTTTCATTAAAGCACAGAACTTGAAAATGACTGTTCACATTTAAATTTGAGTACAGTGAGAGCTGGGTAAAATGTTTTAAGTGTCTCTAATGAGCTTTACTGTATTTACTGTGAAATACAAATCTTAAATATATATATATACTGACAAGAATGAACTAGTACCCCAGTATTTTCACATTAGGGACCTGATACTACAGTCACTGATTGAGTGGGCAGCCAACCCAAATCTGTCAGGACCCAACTACAAGTGTCAGGTTCAAGGTCAGGTCTGAAAATGACTTGGCAATCTTGGTTAGGGTCAGCTGTGCTCAGGTCAGGTTTGGGTCTGGGTTGGGTTTAAAATTAGGCTCAAGCAGATCTCTAGGGCATTTTCCAATAGACTCTGTTGGGACTCTGTGTGGGCATAATAGTCAGTACAGTTCTAGTTGCAGGATCTGAACCTAAGAATGCAATTGCTGGATTTGTGAATGCAAATGTAAGGTTTGGTGGATGTATGTGCATTTTTATGGGTAGACACATAACCACCAATAAAAGGTTGATTCTTGCTTTACCACAGCAATCTTACTGGCTTCAGTTTGAATGGATTCTTCATGTAGCTTTTATTAACCCCTCCAATCTCCCCCCCCCACCAAAATTATTAGAGTTGTTCTTATGATAAAGCCCTGCCTGGTGTGATTTAGTTGGTATTGGTCCTGCTTTGAGCAGGGGATTGGACTAGATGATCTCCTGAGGTCTCTTCCAACCCTAATACTCTATGATTCTATGATAAAATTAAATGGTACGATAAAAATGATCCAACATGTCCTAGTATGACATGTTACTGGCATGCCTTCTGGTGAAGTTTAAAGAATGGGGTCTTTTGACGTGTATTCTTGCTAGCTTTTTTCTCCTTTAAACAAGAAATAATCAGATGCCAAGTAAGGTTTTCATAAGGTGGATTATCTTATATACTGAACATTTTATTGCTAAAGCAGCATTTTTAAAACAGCTGTTCTGATTGCTATGATTTATGTTGGCAGGGTGAGGGCAGCACTGTTCCTCCTTGGATGGCTGTCTCTTGAAATGAGATCTCTTTGGACACTTCTCGGTGTTAATTTTTCAATAAGGGAAAGGAGCAGAACTGTTCAAGAATCTGGGGTAATTCTTGTTTTCCTTCTAAGTTTGAATGTGACTAATGATTATGTTGTGTATGTATTGCATATCAATGACCAGTTTTTAAATAGGGCAGTAAATATAAATACTTCCGTAATGTGGTGTTGTAAATGTCCCCATGTTATACAGGGGTTAGATCCTGCTCTAATTAAAGTCAGTGAAGATTTGACATTGAATTCATTGTGAGAGGGTTGGGTTCAGTACACTGGAGACTTCAGACTCTGCAAAGAATCAGAAAATTCATAAATGATAAGCCTATGATCTTAGTTACCTTCTCAGGCAAGATGCTGCAAATGTTAAGTTTGAGTTGTGTTAAATTTTACAACTATCTTTCAGAGCAATATTCTGATAATCCTCATATAAGGCGTAAAGTGTGTATGTATTACATGCACACTGGTTGCCAGTTAAATTAGTATTTGCCAACAATCATCAGTTATCACCCACTCTAGATATAGGAATATCTGTGTGGTGATTTACATCAAATGCTGACTTTTTAATGGCAATTTTTGTATGTTAGAGCTCCCTATTAGTTTCTGGGCTTAAAGTGCTCTTTTGGGTTGTTTAGGAACAGTTTGTAATTCTTGATAGTGCTCACACAAAGGGAGTAGAATTCTCTGTGGAATTAATAAGAAGGTAGCAAGGGAACTTATGAATATGTTTAAGTACTGGAATAAAGATATGTAATCTTGAAAACACATTTATTTTTGTGTTTAGCTAAGACATGGTTGTAGTTCCATCTAGAAGTACTTTAATGGGATGTCTCAAAATCTGATTTGGGGTGGGTAGGTACTTACTTTCAGGATTATTTTTTCTTCCTGGTATATGAACTGGTATGTATTGCTTCTTAGTGCAATATCTCTCTTAGGGATAAGGGTTGCCTTAAATGTTGTCCTTATTGCTGGTGGGATGTTGCATGCTTTTATTGTTGTTGTTATAAAACAAACTTTATTGCACAATGACTTTAGTGAAGTCATTTGTTTTGCAATTAAATTATAAATCATCTGGAATCTGCTGTACATCTCCACTCTTACACGTTTATGGGCAAATTCATAGAGGCCACTGTCAAAAGACAATTACCAACTAATGTCTAAGTAAATGAAGATAGTTGATACTTAGTCTCTTTTTAAAATATGTATGTTTCTTTTTTTCTTCATGCTTTTGCATGCTGCTTGACATCTTAAATTGTGATTTAGGCACATGCTTACCTTCTTTGCTGAATGGGGAGCCAAGTGCTGTGGGTATAGAAGACTTCTACTCGGTGAACACATATTTGTGCCGTTTGCAAAGATGGTTGTAAATATTTGTATTTTTATAAAAAAGCATCAGTGACAAAATTACATTTCAGCAGTTTAGTTTAGTTTACTGGGATGGAAAAGGGGTAAAAATAAGCACATGCAGTAATAAATGTATACAGCTATTTTTGTATATTTTTAAACATATTTGTATCATATGTTCTTTGATATACTGTGAACATTGTCATTTAATTTGATTTCTGAAGTTAACTTTTGGTGGTCTGTTTTCTGCTGCAAAGATTCTCCAGATGAAAAGGCAGTGACCCAGCTTCTCTGTGTTAAAGTTTCAGTGCAGGTTACTACAGAGGAGGAAACATCTTTGTCTTAGTCATCAGTATGCAAACTATTTGTGTAATTCTGTATTTCTTACACTGAGACTATTTTGGTAAATTAGTCAACTTGAGCAGGGATTTCAAAATCAGGCTCGCTATTAACATTTTTGCTAGTCTCACTATCCACTTCTATAGACATTAAATCACTTTCAGTTGAAATGTAATAGCCAGTTACAGTTGCAGTAGAACTTTGAAGAAATGGTGTATTTAGATGGGGGTGGAGTGGTTAATAATCATTCCCATAATACAGCATTTATAATACGTTGCTGTGGCTACCCTCTTATTTCACTTTTTGTAAGCTTGGCCTCTGTAATACTTCTATATATCTGTTCACTTCATGGACATCAACCCTCTAAAGCAGGGGTTGGCAGCCTTTCAGAAGTGGAGTGCTGAGTCTTCATTGAAAATCAGCTTGTGCGCCATAGGTTGCCTACCGCTGGTCTATAAATTAGCTTTCAGATTACAAGATGCTGGTATCCACAATAGAGCAAAGTAAGTATGCTGCAAGACATGGCTGGCACAAATAGGAATTGAGAATTTTTTTTAAATCACTGTCTTCTGCAAGGATATTACTTGCCTTTCTAAAATCATATTCCTGTATTTTAGCACCATACCAAAGTGGATGACAAGCTACTGGAGATACCCAACAAAAAAGTTAAAATCTAATCTCTTTTGCCACGATAGAGTCCTCATTTTATTTGGATTGTATGAAAGAGCACATCTGTGCTTAGGAAAGTGGAACATTAAACTTAAATCAACATAATAAGTAAATAAGTACAACAAAGTTCAAACACCCATATCTGCTGTACAGTGCAAACCTCACCTAATCATCAAAATAGAGAAAAGATGGGGTGTGGGAAGGAGAGAAATCCAACTGCCTTTCCCACCAAGGAGAAAGAATGGTATCACACTTATTCAATAATTATTTAAAAACACAGTAAAAGTATTCCCTTAATAACAGACACAATTGAGGTTGCGAAATACAAAAAAATAGGGAAGTGGTGAATAACAAACGAGGCTAACTTAAAAAACCCCGTAATATTTAAGTCAGAAAAATGATTAGAGAAGCGGGGAGAGAGTTTGTCTTTAGGGCTCATTTCAGGAAAGGCAAGCTAATCAGGGATGTGATGCTGAGATTCCTAAAATGCAGGTGGTATCAGAGTGCAGATACGTGTCAGCTAGTCTCTAATATAGGTATGGCTTACATAATTTGGTGCTTTAAAAACTATTTATGCCAATTTAGAATCAACTTGCTGGAGGCAGTGTGAATGTAATATGATTGCTCAAACCAGCTGTTGTATGCTGAGCAAGCTGCCAATGACAGAGAAGGGATGGAACTGCAATAATCAAGCCTCCTGATCATGAGGGCATGTTTTGCTAATTCATTACAGGTTAAATAACTCTGCGTATGCTACTGAAGAGACTTTCAAGCTGTGTCTGACATGGTTTATCATTGACAGGATGGTGAAGGTTAAGCCAACATTCTTATTTTTCATTACATCTGAATGAGTCCCCTTGAGTATGTCATTGGGGTTCAAGTGCAGCTGTAGTTGAATAGGAGCTATTTCTCCATCACCCCAGCAGAACAGGAAAGTGGATTCTGAGTTTAAACTATTAAATTGCTGGGCTTTGTAGGCATCAGTATTAAATTGGCTAAAACACGCAGGGCTTAAATGCAATACTTAGTGTGTGTGTGTGTGTGTGTATATGTATATATATAATATATATGTATATATATGTATGTCAATGATGTGTGTGTGTGTATATATGTACACACACAATTGACTATATATATATATATATATATATATATATAAATAAAAAAAATGACTTCAGAAATATATATATATATATATATATATATTTCTGAAGTCATTTACATGGAAGAAAGAAATTGAAGGGATACTCAATTTAATATTTTTTAAATTGACTAATTTAAAAAAAAATCCAGTTTCTGTCAGAGTACCTTTTAAATAATATTCTCTGAAAGTATTTGTAAGCAGTTATTTAGAAGTATGTAAGGGTTTTTTGCATCTTGGTTGATGTTTACAAAGTCTATTGGCAGTGGAGGAACTGTTTACCTATGCAGAGGAAACATTGAAACTGTATGCAGTGTTGGAGAGTATGTCTACACTGCAGTTCAACACCCGCAGCTGACCTGTGCTAGCTGACTCGGCTTGTGGGGCTCGGGCTGTTGAATTGCAGTGAAGATATTCAGGCTCAGACTGCAGCCCAAGCCCTGGGATCTTCCCATTTCGCAGGGTTCTACAGCTTGTGTTGTCAACATTGCAATTAAATAGCCCCTTAACCCAAGCGAGCCCCATGAGGCCAAGTGAGCTGGCATGGGTCAGCCATGGGTTTTTAATTGCAGTTTAGGCATACCCAGAGAGACAAGGTGGATGAGGTAATATCTTTTATTGGACCAACTTTTATTGGTGAGTGAGACAAGCTTTAGAGCTTACCCAGAGCTCTTCAGGTTTGACAAAGTATTGTCAAATATGCAGAATAAACAAGATGGGGGGGGAAAAAATAAATCTTTTTGTTAATGTCTGAGTTATAGTAATCATAGGTCAAGTACAGAAGGTACAAAACTTTCAGACAAATGTGTGGTTTTTTTCCAAATAGATAGTGACTCTATAAAGATAAAAGGAAGAAGATACTGAGGATGCCCCAAAAGTTAATGTTACAAACTAACTGTACATGAGCCTCGAGTTAAAATGCTGCATAAGTTTCAGGTTCAGAAATGTATAACAAAATAAAGTCTGTCTTAGTATTACAATCATTCCTCCCTCCCCTCTCTCTGCCGTAAGTCTCTGACTCATAGCTCCTCCCCAGAGTTCTCAAGTTCTTTCATGAATGTCTTAGGTCAGTGATGCCCAACCTTATTACAGGAGGGACACATAAACCTAAGCACAACCTTGTGTGGGTCAAATGGATTCTTCAAATTTTAATAAGATTTGAAGTCACCTATATTGATTTATGTTTTAAGTTGAGCTTGTTTCGTAAGTAGATAGGTTGTTTCTGTGTACACTTGTGTAAATTAAAGTGATGTAAACATGATGACAATACGCTAATGAATTGGCCGTTAATATTTTGTGTTGAAGGAGAACGTAGGGCTTATGAAATGGTCTGGTGGGCCATGGGTTGGGCACCCCTGTCTTAGGCCTCCATACTCATAGCTACAAGAGTTTTATTTCATTTTCTTCTCAGCTTTCAGGCCCTATAGTTTCCCAGTTTCTCAAGCACTCCCAAGTCACAGTACTTCAGAGTGGAGATTTTTATTTACCTGATCAAACTATACTATCTTTCTTCTCTCCACTCCCCTTCACAACTTGTTTAGTCACACTACTTTCACACTAAACACAGGCATATAACAGCAGGGACATTTTATAAACAACTTGTGACTCTGAGGAAGAGCCACATGTGAAACTGACATCATTGTGGCAGCATATATTTTGCTAGTGTGAGCACAGAAGCTAAAAGTGAACTTTAAAGTATTGACAATATAACTTAAATGTGAAATTTCATTATTTAATTCGTGATCAAACTTCAGTCACTTTGGGAGAAAATTTGGGATGGAGATTGATAGGTATGAGTCTCTCTCTCTTTTATTCCATTCCTATCCCTCTTTCTTTGCCCTTTTCCCATTGGAATATGTTATAACTAGGGCTATCAGTTAATCAGTTAACGCCTGTGATTAACTGAAAACAAAATTAACGCGTTAATAGGATACATCTGTTCAGAGGGAGGCATGGGCTGCAGAGGGACCTGACAGTGTCCAGTCAGATGCAGTAACCCAGTCTGCCTCCGGAGGGTGGAAAGAGGAGAAGAAGGGGAGGAGAGAAGAGAAGAGGAAGTGGCTCCCATCCCGGAACTGGCGGAGAGGTAGGGATCTTGAACCCACTATTGCCTCCAGTCAGCCCTTCATCTGGGGACTGGCCCCCTCATCTTGGGACTGACCCCTTCTCCCTGCGCCGTGCCCCAAGATGCCTCTAAAGGAGGAACAAGAAGTAGGACTGAGTGGACGTGTAGGCTCTAAAATGTTTACATTGTTTTTTCAGTGCACTTGCGTAAAAAAAAATATCTACGTTTGTAAGTTCATGATAAAGAGATTGCACTACAGTATTTTTATGAGGTGAATTGAAATACTATTTATTTTGTTTCTTTTTTATAGTACAAATATTTGTAATAAAAATAATATAAAGTGAGCACTGTACACTTCGTATTCTGTGTTGTAATAGAAATCAGTATATTTGAAAACGTAGAAAATATCCAAAATATTTAAATAAAAGGTATTCTATTACTGTTTAGCCGTGTGATTAAAACTGCGATTAATTTTTTTAATCTCACGATTAATCATGATTAATATTTTTAATCACTTGACAGTCCTAATTATAATTTAAAAATATATGTCTCATATACTCATTATTCATAAGCAAGGGGAGACCAAATGTCTTGACAAACTAAATAGAAACTTCGACCAGCAGCACTTCCACTGTAAGGCAAAACTTTGTTTCAATAACTGAAAATTGTGCTTTCTTCTTTTAGCCAGGTCATATTGTGAGAAATTACTTGCACAGCTCTAGAAATAAAGCTAACTGGAAACTCCTGTATCCACAAAACCTGACCTTGAATGTATTTGTTCTTTTGTACTAGGATCTACACTCATCCGTGCTCAGAACAGTAACTAGTTTATACTGGTGTGTAGTTTTTTTCATGCAAAGCTTCTATATTTATGCTTAGGAGAGGAGAGGTTGCTATAACTTTTCTGAGGATGTTGTATATATCTTTATTTAGTGTAATCCTTAGGGGTTACAAGTGAAACTGAGTAAAATAGATATTATGGAAGTAAATATGGTGTAGAAAACAATTAGTGAAGGACTAGATTAAGGGAGTGGTAGAACACTGTAATACAGTACACCTCTTAAATTGCTGGCTTGTGACAGGACCAGTTTAGTGGTGATAAAGTAGTTAATATACAATGACTTTTGGTCTGTGTGAACTGAGCTGGGGATCTCTGTCAAACTAGACAGCATTCATTTCACAGCTACTCTTTGAATTCTCAGCAGAAGGAACTGAGTGGACATGGAGATTAAGCTACTCTTCAATTTCCTGAGGTGGAGTATCCAGCTCAAGGTTGGAAATGGTGTAGGGAAATTTGTCCTGCTGTTCACGCTGTACTGATTTTCAGATAGAACTACAGACTGTATGGTTGTCAGTTTGGCACACTTTGAGGCCCAAACTCACTAAAATATAAATAGATTTCACAGATGTGATTAATTTTCTGTTTCAGTTTTGTACATTATGTACTCACCTATTTGCAAACCATTTTTTGATATATGAAGGAGAGGAGATTGCTTTTCAGGTGTGGGCTATGTGATTTTATTTCAGGAACGTTTGCAGAGGGTGGAGATAGAATCTGGCCTTTTAAAATAAAGACCAAACCTCCCTGGAGTTCAGAAGACTTTAACTGTGTTCACTCTCTTTTTTCATTGCACACTGAAGCCCACAACTTGAAATACAACATTAGGGTTTTCTCTGGAAATGCTTCAGGAAACACTGCAGATATTTTGATATGTTGGTTTTCTGCAGGCTCTATGTTACATTGGATTGCCTATCTGTTTTGTGTATCCTTTTTTTTGCTTGTGTAAAGAAAAATGGAAAGCTAAGCTGTAGTTTTTAGTGTCATGTAATGGATTTTTGATTTGCCATTAGGGTGACCAGATGTCCCGATTTTATAGGGACAGTCCTGATTTTTGAGTCTTTTTCTTATATAGGCTCCTATTACTCTCCACCGCCATCACGATTTTTCACACTTGCTTTCTGGTCACCCTATTTGCCATGGAATATATTTCCTTTTTTGTATGCTGTATAAGGCAATTGTTCTTTTTAAAGAAAAAGTGAAACTGTAAAGATGGTATTAGCAGTCTGATTCAGAACCTGCCTTTTCATAGAAAAGTTGTACATGAGTGTCAGAAGTAAAGTGATGTTTAGGGTGTTTCTTTTTGGAATTAGTTTGCTTTCCCCCTAGGAAAGCTAAGCACTTCTTAAAGAATCTGTTTCATAGTAAAGATTCCTTCAACTGCCTTTTTTTTGGGGGGGGGGGGGTTACAAAATGTCTTCTGTCGTAATGCCTGCTTGCTTATTTAGTCTCCTTAACTGCTGCAGATCTACTCCAGTTGAAGTCAGAAGTTGAAAAGTAGGCAAATTTTGGAGACAGCACAAACTAAAGCTTCATTGTGTATATTTGAATGTTCTACACAATGAAATATCTTGTCATGTCTTAGCAAGCTTTTACAGTAGTGAAATAAATATGGTGAAAGGTATTTCATTGTTCCAGTGCTGGCCATCCACTGAATTTTTTTGGCATTTTTCTTTAATTTCAAAAGTGTATTATTTAGTAGTATTTTGCTGCAAATATATATGGTAGAGCTACTGAAATAGCAGAAAATTATTTCCACATGACTACTTTAGAAGAGGACAAGCTTTTTGTTCCCTTGTTTATTTTGCTAATATGTTTTTAAAATGATAGTGTTAGGAATGGAGGGTAATGGCTAATTTGACTGCTCATGGAAGAGTGTGACTGGTGGGTCTAGCTGTGGTTGGGCATTGCTTAAATTCATTGGCGGAGTTGCAGGAAATTAAGCCCCAAGAATGTCTGTAGACAGAAAAAGAGCATTTCTCCTCTCCATCTTACCGAAGTGAAGAAGATCTGAATAATTGAGGGGCCACTCAATCTTACAGTGTTTAATGTGAAAAATGTGTTTAATTATCATACTGCAGGAGCAGCGTATTCAGAAGAGAGACTCAAGGGCGTTGGTTCTGTATTAGTGGGTGCCCTAGTATTTGGTAAGAAAGTGCCCCCATGTTGCTTCCTTTAGTCCTCCTCATTCCTGGTTTCTCTGTTTCATGCCTCTCAAATTTCACTTGAATCAGGGTAAATACCTTGATCAGGGTTTAAGGGATTGTGCGCTGTGCAAACTATAGTCAGTGGTAGGTAGAATGGGTCACGGAAGGAGACACCACAAATGGGAAAGCTTTGAACTCTAGAAACAGGGCCCCTGTTGATGCTCCTGTAACATCCTTAATATTTCTGCTGTCTGACTTTATAGGACCAGGATGGCTAATTTAAGTTGTACCAAATTATAGGTCTCTTACGTTGGAAAATGTCCCGTGCAGAATATACTAAGCTCCTTGTCACTGATTATGGTCTTAGTGTTTAAAACTCTGGTCTTCAGAGAAAATTTTTTCTGTAATAGTTTCACATGATATGTGTGTTACTTTGTTGCTTTTGGGATGGATATGAATGTTTAAGATGTGTGTTTGGGTATACGAAGATTACATTTCATTACCCAGAGTTTAAATTAAGTTCAGGAGTGTGGGAAACTTTCTTGCTCCATATGTGTGCAGAAACCACTTTGTGGTAAACTCTCACATAGGATTGTGCCTGTACTGCTGCAGCACACTATCTTTCCTCTACAACACCTTAGTGACACAAACAGTTTCATACTAGTCTTTCCGTCAGCACCTCTGAGCAGCCCTGGAACATTTCATCCTTTGTTGGGAGAGGACACAAAAGACAAACTGAATAAAAGAGACCAAGTGACCCCATCCTTCTTGTTTGCTTATTTCTCTCTCTCTCTCCTGCTGAGCTCTAACCACTTCTTTTTTTTCTTCGCGGCCCCTCACTCTCACCTGGTTCCTTTCCCTCTCAGTACAGACATGCTTTGGTTTTCTCTAGTTTAAAACAACCCACCTTTGATCCTTTCTTTCAAATAATCACCCAATCCCTCTTCTTTCCATTCATTCTCAGATTTATTGAACATGCTGTTAATTCCCAGGCAAACTGTACTTGGACCCCTCCTGGTGTTTCCATGTGCACGTCCTCTAGGTCTCAGGCCTCAGACTGTCACCTTCCTCTTTGAGATGGAATCATCCAATTATCTCACCCTCAGATAAGGTAGCAGGTTGTAGTGTTCTGTGTATCATCTGTGATCACCTCAGCAAGTCTGACTTATGTCCAGACCTTGCTATTCTGTTCTCTTTGGGGCAATGACCATGTAATCAGTGACCAAACAACCTCCTAAAGCAAAGCATTATTTATTTAGAGCCAAAGCACTTCAGAGACAACATTTCTTAAAAATAATAAAATAGGCTGTCAGAGGGTTGCTGCACTTGTATTCTCTTTCCTTGGTCCCTTGAGGGCACCCACTTAAAGGTTTCCTGCTCCCAGCCATCCCCTCTCCTGGGCAGAGACTTGCATCTTACTCTGTCCTGACCAGGGGTTTTAAGGCTGCACAGCTCCCTGGATTTACAGACTACCTAAATAGGCCAGTCAGTGCCTGTGCTTTGCTTTCTCTCCAAAGGCTATGATAACTATATTGTCCACAGTTATATGTTACTACACAGATTCTTCTGAGCAAGCACATTTATTCTTAAGGTAAAAGCATTACAGTGAAAACAAACAAAAAAATACAAGTTTGTATACACATGCTAAAAGCTTACCGTAGGTCACCCATCAATACTGTGGGGCTCTAGTAGGTCAAGTTCTTCCAACCCTTCTGCAAAGATTGGAGGCTCCTCCCCACCTGTGGACAGAAAGTCCTGTCTGAATGCTGAATCAGAACGAAGCCCTGAATCAATTGAAACTCAAGCTATTTATCCAAAAGTCCTTCTTTTGTCCATTGGCCACTAGAGAATCCAGCTTGAACCAGAATATACAAGCCTCAACTGGCGGTGATACTTCTCTTGGGAGCTTATAACCTGGTTGATTTGCCTTAATCACCATTGTGACAGTGTCCCCATAAAACTTTATGGGGAGATGCTTATAACTATATATGTGTAACGTTTTATGCTACATGTGCCATGTAACATATCTCTGTGAAAGTTATGACCTACTGAATTTATTCCTCCTGTTTGTAGGCATGTATCATTGTTGTGGTTGTAGTTATGAACATTGGTTTTATATTTGCTGGTTTTATGCATAGCTTTTGTAAGAACATGGGACCAGTACGTCAAAGCAATCAGCTGTGCACAGATCCTGCTCGACTATGCCACTGTGACGGGTTGGGGCCACAGAGACCTGCTTGGTGCTGCCACCTGGTGTGCCAAGGCTGCTTCTGCCCCTGCTTCCAGGCCTTTTCCAGCTTGGGATTTAAACTGTGAGCCTTCATGACTGGTTGTCAATTTCCAGATTTAAATGACTTCCAGTCTCTAACCTTTTTAAAGAATCACTTATCTGACATCCCACTAGAGCCATTTCTGCAGCTGTCAAAGTCCTGTCATGTTCATTGGAGTTGAGTGTCATCTTCAACTGTTTTTGATGAAATAGAAAACATTAATTCTCTTATTGGAGAACTTTGGCAGCAGCCTGCTTCCAGATCTTTCAAGGAAAGCCACATGAAATGACACTTTCTGTCACTGTTCCTCACAGGGACACCCTCTTGTACACAGAGAAGAAATTGTATAACTGCTGCATCAGTTTTTAAAAAAGATGCTTAGACCTTTGATCTGTGCATTAGACAAATCAGAGAACTAATTCAGCACTGTTTATCTGCAGTGGCCTTAACACCGGAGGTCTTCATGCATGACATAGAACAGTGGTCCCCAACGTGGTACCCGCCGGGGCATTTGTGCGCCCGCCGTCAGGGCTGGCGCCATGGAAGGAAGAGGAGAGGAGCATCCGCCAGAGAAGCATCGTCACTGAAATGCCGCTGAGGAGCGCTTCTGGCGGAGAAGCTTTTGCCGAAATGCCACCGATGAGCGCTTCCGGTGGAGAAGCTTTCGCCGAAATGCTGCTGAGGTGAGCTTTTGGCGGAGAACCATTGCCACCGAAATGCCGCCGAGAAGTGTCGCTGCCCGCCACACTCTGATGAAGGGATGAATGTGCTCTTGGCCACAGAAAGGTTGGGGACCACTGACATAGAAAGTGTACTTTTAGTTATATACCTATATACTATATATACGATAGTACCTACCAAATCTGTATTGGAAAGAGGTGGATTAGGAAGATACAGTAATTAGGGACAAACTTTCTAAATAGTCACAATTTACTACAGGTTAGTAAATGTTAAGTGTCTCAGTGAAGTTAAGTAGAAGTAAAGTAGAAATTTTCAGTTTCTCTGTAATTCAGAGGGAAATTACTGAATATTTTTTACTCTAGTTTTTATGTTAAAATGTGAATTATTTTTATAAGCCTCAACTTCTTAGGGCAGAGTTTCTATACATTTCTAGTCCTTAGTCACACCACACCTTGAAAATGAGAGAGCCCAATTTAAACTAATGTGATATCTTCATGAGTCTCTAGACAGCTTGAAACAAAAGCTGATGTGTGAACTGCTCCAGTCATAAAAATGGAGTATTAAATCTGAACCATAACAATGACAGTTTACGTAGCAACATTGTTAACCATTTCGCTGCTAATAGATTGGGTGTTTCTGCTACAACTATGTGTTTATCTCACAGTCCCAAACTGCCTCCCACTTCTCTCCAGGTGATGGGGCACAAGATAAGTATGGTTCAACTGAAAATGAAGAAAAAAAGCAATACAAATAATAAGATTCCTAAACCCAAATTTGGAGTGGTTAAATAACCACTATTTCTTTGGAATTCTGTAGGTGCGCTTTCTCAGCATGTAGTTGCTGTGGTAAAGGTGGACCTCATATTGGAAATGAATAGTTATTTGGTGCAAAATTCAGTAGTACTTTGGAAGTTTTGTAGTATCTTGTGAAAAGGTGTATAGCAAAAATATTACATAAGATAATAGTGAAATATTGGCTAAACTCAAGGTCTGATTTCATCAAGTTTTTTAAAACCATATGTATAGGCTTGTGCCTCCATGGACCTCTGAAACTCACATCCCCTCTCACTATTAAGGGTGCTCTTTTGCTCTGAGGATCAAATTGAATGTTTTGAAGTTGTGAATATTTAACTAGTTTTTCAGTTCATGGAGTCATTTGCAGTTTTCACTTTTTAAAATGTTTCCTTATATTGCATGATCTGTGAGGCAAGACTTACAAGTTCATTAGGGCAGTAACTGAGGACCTCTGAATTATGGAACATTACTTCTGGAAATGGAGATTCAAACCAAACCTTGGAAAAATAATTGTAAGCGGCAAGCATATTTCATCTCAATAATAAGAGGGCCAAAACCACACTGAAAGCAGCTTTCTGTGGTAAAAATGTGCGACATGATTACACCCCAACATACCTCGGAGTGAAACTTGACCACACCCTCACTTTCCATGATCACCTTGAGAAGGTAGCTGCAAAGATTAAAAATGAGAGCCAACATAATTCAGAAACTAGCAGGTACAACCTAGGGTGCATTGGCATGAATGTTGTGTACATCTGCAATGACACTTGTATATTCGAAGCTGAATATTGTGCACCAGTATGGAACAGATGCAGCCACACGTGACTTGTTGACAGCCAGCTGAATACAGTGGTGCATAATGTGGTGCATCATTGGAACACTTAAATTGACTCCAACACCATGGCTACCTGTTTTGTGTAACATTGCTCCCCTGTCGATATGTCAAACTGCTGCAACACTCTGTGAAGCTCAGCGAATCCAGGAAAACAGATGTCTTCCTATCCACCAAGACCTTCACAGTGCCCCCACCCCGCGTCTTAAGTCCCACAAGCCTTTCTGGGAACATTCACTTAGCCTCATGTAATCAGGCTATGATCAGAAGGAGGCTTGGAAAGCAGAATGATCTAAACGAGACTTAAAAAATAAGCACCTTGTGCTGGATCCTACTCAGAAGGTTCCTGGGTTCGACCTTCCATGGACGTCTTGGTCAACTCTGAACTGAATCTGAACCAACCATGGTAGAAGCGGACATCTTATGCACAAATGGAAAATCAAGGACTCCCCGGCTTGTGCGTGTGGCTCTCCATGACAGCTTGTCAAACATATCACCATCTACTGCCAATTTATAAATATGAAAGAGGCATCACTGCTATAAATTTTGCCATTCCTGATGTAGCCATCTGGCTTGATAAACTTCAGGTGAAATTGTAGTTGCAGCTCTATACAGCCATATGGAAGAAGAAGAAGTTGCAAGTAAACTGTAGATGTTATGTTCTCTCTAAGGTCATTTAGATTGTATATAAGGGTTAAAGCCATTAGTTGAGTATTAAGAATGGTTGCCAATACAAAGTTTAACTGTCCTGTGATTTAAGGAACCTGTTTATCAAGTAACTACAGAATCCATAATCTTTGAGCTACCATCACAATTACAGCGCTGAGACTTGTAGAACCCTGTTTTGTGAACATTAAAGCCAATGTTTGAAAATTATTGGTGCCTAAGGGTAGACTACTAAATCTTAAAGGGTGCTAAAATAAAAGTGGCTTAATCTTCAGACATGCTGTGTGCACACAGCACCCACTGATGTCATTATGACTTGACACACTTCTGAAAATCAGACCACATTTATCTTAGTGTCTAAATATGGATCTAGTAATATGAGTTTAGGCATCCAGATTTGAAATATTGGCATAAGACTTTCTAAATCCAAAATGTTTAATATTTATGAGGGAGAAAAGTAATAGTGTTTTTATTGGCCTTGGGATCGAAATTGGGGAGGCTTCAATGGCATAATTAAGAGAAATGGCAAAGAAACTATATAGTAAGGGAGCTGTAGTACCATGGACAGCTGAGTGCTGGCAGGGACCAGGGGACCAAGAGAGCTCCTGGCTGGCTGCTGGGACTGAGTAGAAGACTTCAGCCCTATGGTAAGGGTGAAGCATTTGTGAAGGTGAAGGGGCCGTGGGGAAGTAGCCCAGGGAATCATAGCAGCATTGTGAGAAGTTGAAAGGAGATACAGCAGCATGTGGCTGCTATTCATAGATTCCTGGGTTTGAACCTGGAGTAGTGGGTGGGCCTGGGTCCCCTCTTCACCAGTCACAGGTGGAGTGGCATACTCCCTGAGGAGAAAGTTAAACCTAATTACAGAGAAGGTACTGAAGGCCCTGAAGAGGGTCAGCAATTTACTAAACACTGAACTGTATTGGACTTTAATACACCCCCAGAAGGGGAACTGACATATTTAGTGGCCCAGCTGAAGAGCTGGGGCCAAAAGGGCCTAGAAAGGGCAAAACCATTGCCTCCAGGGAGTATGGCTCAATACCAGGGCTGGGACTGTTTAAAAACTGGAGACTGAGACTTTATTGTTGAACTGTTTATCCCGGAAATGGTTTTGTTTTGTTGAAAGCCCACGGTCTGTGTATTGACTTGGCCAGAGGGCCACGTCGCTGAGATTGCCTGAGAAACCACTGACAGGGATCACCACAGACTGAGAGGTGCAGGCACACACCCGAACAAGGGGGCGCTCAAGTGAGGTGAGTGCCACCCCATTACAAACGTGTTACCTGTAATTTTGATCTAATTTTGCTTTTCAAGAGGTATTTTGTAAATGTAGTTGCATCATTGCCATCACTTTGGGTAATATTTTAATCTACTGCTGTAAATCAGTACTAAAATTACCTAAAGGGTGGAGGACTTAATTGGCATTCATTGAGCTTTTTGATGCTGCAGTTGTACAATACATGTCTAGAAGCAGTTTGAGCCTTATTTGCCTCTACTTACACCCATATATAGAAGCATTGTACTAATTACTTCAGGTTCGCTATTTGTTCTAGATTCTGTACTGGATGGTTTCTTCAAGCAAAGCTTTGATTCAGAAGTATTGGCTTAATAGAGAATATGATAGAAAATCAAGGCAATATGCTTCGACATTTCCTGTGCAACCTTGCTTTTTGCATTATGCACACTTTTTGCTTGTAGGGAGAAACTCAGCATTTAATGCAGCAAATTCTTTGTTCTAAGGCAGGTTAGATGATATTCTTAATATTAAACATCTTGATGAAATACAAGACCAAAAACCAGATGTAAATAAAGTGTAATTGTTTGGGACTCTTTATAGCCTTTGCTATCCTTGCTGCTGGAACCAGTGTGGTCCATTGGAAAGGGTACCAGACTGTGAGCCACACAGTACCTGGCTTCTGTTACCAGCTCTGCCTTTCTAGCTGTGTGATTTTGGCAGGTGAGATGCTCTACAAAAGGAAAATAAATTGGGCTTTTGACCTTTTCTGATGCTTTATGATATACATGTTTTTGTTTCTTTATGATCCTTTAAGTTGTGTATAAAAAAAATTCCTGCAAGGTGACTCTTGTTGTTTTTACAAATTCTTGTTTTTCCATTGGGATTTCAATTCTTACCTAGGCACTTTGACTCTTGGTAGAGTACTAGAGAGAGTGATATGAGCCAAGGGAATGAAAGTAGAGCTGCTAAGAGAAGGGATTTTGCGAGAGAATGGTTAAAACTCTGATGTTTAACAAACATTTTACTTCAGCGACTAAGGAAGCCCTTTTATTAAAGATTCAGCACCCTGACTCCTTCATTTGAAGATTTACATTCCTTTCATCTCAAAGAAGCCTTTCAGAAAATCAGTAAAAACTAAACTGGGCACTCCTGCTATTTCTAAGGTTTTTTTAAGGATAGAAAAATAACATTCAGTCCTTCATCTAGCATATAAAGATGCACAAACCTAGCTTTAAAAAAATCTTTTGTAGGTCATCTTTAACCTCTCTAATTGATTTTCCCCATCTCTAAAAAGCAGATGATGCTTTACCATATATAAGGAAATAGCACTTTGCATCTCTAGACTCTAAGCACCTTATAATGATGAGCAGGAAGCATTGTTCATGATTGCTGTTCAGTAACTGTATCTATTAGTGACTCAGTTAATATTACAGTGAATATGGACAATGTACAGTAATATTGATTGCAAAGATACAAAACATAAAAATAGAAAATCACTTAAATTCACTTGCTCAACATGTTGCTAACATTGAAGGAATTTTGATGGTTTTCTTTGCATCCCTCACATTTAAGTAGATTACTAGTGGCAGGGGCTAATTATTTTAAGTTACTGTTTTCTGAAGAGTTGTAGCAATGAGACTATTCTGGACAAACCTCCGTAAAACTTTGATCTTGTCTTCATCAAAGACTCATTAAAAATCTTTGCCAACTTTTTCAGTTACATAAATATTAACGATGGAACACATTCTCTTCTCCAGGCAACAGCAGCCACTAGCACCCTGTTAATTCAACTTCTCTGTTCCCCTTTCATAGACAGATGCTATGAATAATTTAGTCATCTGCTAATTAAAAATGAATGTAAGTTCAGCAGGCTGAACATATAAGCAGAGATCATGTAAAAGAGACACATTTCCTTCCCTGATAAATAGAAAGGTTTGATACTAGATACGGCTGTATATCTGGCAATGGATTCTGTTTTGAATTCTTGTTGTTAAATGATTTGTACTCAACTTGAAGACTACCAGCTAATGGTTGCACACTTTCCCCGCAATTTTCAAAAATAATGGTAGCTGAAAAACATATGGGCAATATTTCTTTGGGTTTTTGTGAAAATTAAATCCAAGGATTTAGAATAGTGGTGTAACAGGATGCAGTCCTTAGAATGTCTCGAATTGCATTTCTATTAGTACTGGAAATGAGTTGGTTTAATTTAATAACTTTTTACATCATTTTCTTTACGAAAAGGTGAACAAATGTCCAAATCATTTGATAGCTTAATGGAACTTGACACTTGCTGAAATCGTATCTTTATCATTGTATCATTTTTACCCTCATTTTCATTCCGTTGTGCGTTACGCACACTTGTTAAATCTTAAATTGGTAACTCTTTGGGGCACCTCTTATGCTTTTATATAGCATCTAATGACTATTCTGACTGGGGTGTTTGGGGGCTATTGCAAAACAAATGAGGAATAATCTACTTTAAGTATCTAGTGTCTGTCACGCTGTCTGGAGTGGCTCACAACTATGAGTGCCTACTTCAGGGTAGATGGTCAGAAAACAGGGCAGACACTCTGTGATGGGGTTACGACTCACCACCGTGACGCCCCCTGCCGGTCGGTCTGGGAATTAGCTCACAGCAGTCCTGGAGTGCCCTCCGCCAGTGGTGTCCCGTCCGCCGCTCCCTTGCCGGCGTCTGGACCTGCGTTGCTCCCGGCGTCCTCTTCAGGACACTGCCCTCCGGTAGTGGCCCCTAGTCCACGCTCTCCCCCTTCCGGGGGGGAGGGTTAACAGCAGTCCTATGGCTCTCCCCTGCCGCAGTGGCCAGCCACACCCCAAAGTCTATCCCCTTCTGTCAGGGGTCTGGTGCAGTCTGTTATGGCAACCTCTCACGGCCAAGTGCACGATAAGGAGGAAGGGGGGGACCCAGGCCCGCCCACTACTCTGGGTCCCGACCCAGGGACCCTCTAGCGGCAGCCTCCTTGCCCTCCTTCTCTCCCCTCGTCTTCTCGCTCTCCCTGGGTCACTTCCCCGCTGACCCCTTTACACCCTCCAGGCCCTTCCAGTCAGGGCCCACAGCCTGGCAGGTAACAGGCTGGAGCTCTCCTAGGCTCCCCTGCATGTGCCCAGCACTGCGCTGTCCGAAGTGCTGGTCTCCTGAGCAGGAGACAGACCTTCCCCTCTGAAGGCCTGGGAGAGACTCCCTGCTCCTCTGCTGAGCTGCCTTTTTTATAGGGCTGAGCCTGGCCCTGATTGGCTGTCTCCAATCTGGGCCCTGATTGGCTCCCAATAAGCCCTCCTCCCATTGGCTGCCCTTCTACACAGGCTCACTGGCCTGCTGCAGCCCACTCATGCAAGGGGGTGGGACATCCGCCCCACCACACACTCCAAGATGGTAGTGTGTTCTATCATTAGATTTCACCAAGCCAGTAACAAATGTGAACTCCTGGATCACTATACTAGTCTTATCATGGAGTCACAGACAATCCCCTTAGACTCTCCACTCTATCTTTCCACCCAGAGAAACTGGACTTTTTGATAATAGGTCTCTTAAATAATAATTAAAAAAAAACAACCATACCACATCAGGTTGTTCCCAGTCCCAAGAGACTAGTCACTTATCACAGATCAATTGGTACTTTAGATCTTATACCAAGAACCACGCTAGTAGCCAGTTATATAGTAAAAACTAACGAAAGATTTATTAGTTAAGGAAAGGAAGTGATAGTTATTGAGAGGTGAAAGCAGGTAAAATATATACACAGGTGAGTCACAGTTTGTAATTCAAAATGGTGGCAGTGATGTAATAAACTTCCAGTTTCCCAAAAGTCTTTCCAGGGTACCACTTTGTCTCTGGGGATCTTTGCTTTGTATCTGGTACACTTCCCTGTAAGAGTCCAAACAGAAGGATCTTTCCCTGAATCCATACTTATAACTTCTTGTCACAGAAAACAAGCTCACAAGGTGACTACCCATGTGGGCTTTTCCTTTGAAGACAGAGTGAGGAATGTATTTTGAGTCTTTGACCTCCAATCATCCACAATGATCACGTGTTTGAAATTAGCTCTTTTCTCTCTCAGTTCTTCATTTGGGCCTGGTCTACATTGGGTGGGGGGAGGGGAAATCAATCTAAGTTATGCAGCTTCAGCTATGTGAATAATGTAGCTGAAGTCGACGTAATTAGATCTACTCACCATGGTGTCTTCACTGCAGTGAGTCGACAGCTGACGCTGTCCAGTCGACTCTGCCTGCACCTCTCGCTCTGGTGGAGTACCGGAGTCAACAGGAGAATGCTCGGTGGTCGATTTATTGTGTCTTGACTAGACACAATACATCAAGTCCCACTGGATCGATCGCTGCCCGTCGATTCTGCGGGTAATGTAGACAAGCCCTTGCATTCTACAAGGCTTCTTTCTCCTTTGATGGGTTATTTAGTTACAGGGGTATACACAATGTAAATGTTTGATTCTACAGATAAGAGAAAAAAATGCAAGTAACATCCCATTAGTTTTCAGGGAGTTTTAAACACACAATACACTCTTATACATTTAACAATAATTTTGATCTATACTAATACACAAGTGAATTGGCCTGGCTTCGACATGCACTGGCACCTGATCTGTCAATGTCATATTCCTGTTATGTCGGCAAATACTCATTTCCTCTGTAGTTCATTTATTACTGATATAACTAAATGTCTGTATCGTCTGATAATTTATTGTTGGAAGATTTTTTTGTGGACTACTATTTTCAGACTTCTTGTGTGTGTAAAGACTTATTCATGTAATAGTTTGCAAGTATTTCAGTTTTTGGTATATTTTGAATAAACTGCATATTTGATACTAAAATAGGCAACACTTGCATAGAACACAAAAGTTATACATTTTCCTTGCACATCAATATATTGTAAAATACGTGGAAATCTGCAATAAAAGATGCTTTATTTGGTTTTGAGTGAGACTCCATTTTGTACATATGTAAAAATATCAAAGTGAGTTAACTAGTGCACACAAGGATAGAATTGTTAAGTCTTGTTTCAGTCTCTTCTTTAGGAATACTGTTACACAGTAAAAGTGGTTTTAAGTGTTCATCTGGGGACCAGAACGTATTGGTTTCCTTGTAAAGCTGGTCTGTAATAAAAGCTCAAATAAAATTGTAAAATAAGCCTTAAGCACTTTGAAGGAGTTAACTGACAGGGAAATTCCTATTAGAAGGCAGTCCTTTGTGTATGCTTCACTGCATCATGTTTGAAAAACAGAAGAGGAGTAGGACATATGCAAGCAAATGTATGGATCATATTCCATAAATGTCTAGTGTGGACTTTCTTGTATCTTCCTGTGAACCATATGGTACTGGCCACTGTTGGAGAGTACTAGATTCATTATTTCACTGGTCTGATCTGGTATGGCAGTTCCTATTTCCATAACAGATGAGGCCCACAGTCAAAGAGGTGAGTCATTTTCTATTTGAACCTGGTTCTGTGCAGTAGCTGTAGGACCTGCCTTTGCCTCTTGCCCTTTGCCTTTTGACTCAGTTGGGGATAATGTGGCAAAGCAAGTTTATAGATATAAACTCTGCATTTTGCTGTTTTTGTCCAGCCTGGTTTTCCCTTCTCATGGATGGAGAAATAATTTTCATAACCTTAACTACTAGACCGTTCAATGCAGCAGCACTCTGCCAGTTTAGTTTTTGGTATTTCAGAGTAGTTTGAGGCTTCACATCTAATTTAATACTCTTGCAAATCTGTTAGAAAAAGATGCTGCCTCACATATGCCAGTCACGTGATGTCATATGAAAAACATCAGATTAAATGAGCTATCTGGGGCTTTTCATTTGCCCCAAGTGGCCTTGATTTGACCATGTATAACAATGACACTGTATAACAGTCTTACTATACTTGTTAGATTTTGGCTTTCTGAAATGACTTTTGCTTGTTCAGCCGTCTCTTATCAGTGCTGCTTGTTTTAGAGGTACTGCCCTCAGCTGGAATAAATTGGAGTATCTCATTTGACTTCGGGAGAACTACCCTTATTTTATCCCAGGTGAGGATATGTGTTGAAATTAAGATGTTTAGACCATCTTTGAAGCTGTTTATCAATTCTCACTAATGAACATTTACAGTCAAACATAAGTATATGCTTTTAGGGTTTTCATTGAAAAATTGACAGGTAGCAATGATATTGGCTTCAGAAATCTGTTCGATATGTTAAGGATAGCTATAGTTATAGGTCTGTGTTCTTTTTTTAAACGTTACATTTTCTTTTTACCCGTCATGGCCTGATCCAAAGTAGTAAGGGTATACTACTGCAATATTTTACCTATTACTGCCTAAACCAGGATAAAGTTATTAGAACAGTGGTTCCCAAACTTTTTGTCAGCAAGACCCATTTTATTGAATTATTTCCTGCTGGGACCCCAGACAGCATGGAGGATGCCATTATGAAGAGAAAAAATGGCATCCTTCACACAACATGATCTCTCACACGCCATTTGAGTGAGGTCTCGTGACACGGAGGATGCCATTTTGAAGAGCAAAATGGCATCCTCTCCAGTGAGACCTTGCCTGCACCATGTGTGAGGTCATGCTGCATTGAAAAATGGTGTCCTCTGCACAGCATGACCTTATGTGTATGGTGTGTATGTGAGGTCTTGTTGTGCACAGGATTGTACATACAAGTTCATGTTGCGTGGAGCAGAATGATGTGCTCTGCACACGAAGGATCGCTGCAACCCCATTTGATATTGCGACCCACAGTTGTGGAACTGCTGTTCTAATAACTTTATTTTGGAATAAACACGTGACGGGTTGGATCACAGAAAACCCCTTGGGAACTGCCAACTGATGTGTTTAGACTACCTCTGAGCCTGTTTCGCCTGCCAGCTTGGGACTTCAGAACCCTGCCTGGTTTGAGCCAGACACACGTGCCTGCTACAAACCCAGACTCAGGTCTGAACAATGTCCCACAAAAGCTGCAGGCTAAACTAAAAACAGCTTAAGAAGTGTTCCTGTCTCCGACACTCAGATGCCCAGCTCCAATGGGGTCCAAACCCCAAATAAATCCGTTTTACCCTGTATAAAGCTTATACAGGTAAACTCATAAATTGTTCGCCCTTTATAACACTGATAGAGAGAGATGCACAGCTGTTTGCCCCCCCCCCCCGGTATTAATTAATTAATAAGTAAAAAGTGATTTTATTAAATACAAAAAGTAGGATTTAAGTGGTTTCAAGTAATAACAAATAGAACAAAGTGAATTACCAAGCAAAATAAAATATGCAAGTCTAAACCTAATACAGAAAGTGATTAATGATGAAATCTCACCCTCAGAGATGTTCCAGTAGGTTTCTTTTACAGACTAGCCCCCTTCTAGTCTGGGTCCAGCAATCACTCACACCCCTGTGATTACTGTTCTTTGTCCCAGTTTCTTTCAGGTATCCTTTGGGGCTGGAGAGTCTCTCTCTTGAGCCAGCTGAAGACAAAATGAAGGGGTCTCCCAGGGGCTTAAATAGACTTTCTCTTGTGGGTGGAAACCCCTCCTTCCCCCTGTGTGGAACCCCAGCTACAAGATGGAGTTTTGGAGTCACATGGGCAAGTCACATGTCCATGCACGAATCAGAACTTTACAGGTGGCAGCCATTGTTCACATGCTACCTTGAACGTCCTCAGGTAGACTTCTTATGTGGATTGGAGTCTTCCAAGATCCATTGTCCGTTAAGTGTTTCTTCATTGGGCACTTAACTTGCAAATTCCTTTCTAAAGAAGCTGACCAAATGCCTTACTAAGGCTACTTAAAATCAAACAAGTACACAGCCAATATTCATAACTTCTAATACAAAAATGATACATGAATACAAATAGGATTAATATATTCAGTAGACCATAACCTTTGCAGAGATATGTTACTTGGCGTATGTAGCTGTAATGATGCTGGTTCTGGCGGGACACAGCTGAGAGTGCCAGTTCAGGACAAATTGCTTCGAGCAAGGCAGTTACAGCCCAAAGCTGGGGTTTTTCCACCTCAAAGGCTAACCAAACCAGCCAGATAGAGGAGACTTTGGTTTTACCCCATTGGCTAACCACAAGTCATCCCAAGCAATCCCCTTAGACACTCCAGTTTCCCAGTTTCACCACCAGTGCCACTCGTTATGGGGACAAATGGTCATGAAAACCAATGCCCCAGTAAAAGAAAAAAGGTTCTCCTGATCCCAAAGGACCGAATCCCAGAGCCAGATCAATATACAACTCAGATCTTATCCACAAATCACGCTGTTGCCAATCCTTTAGAATCTAAAATCTAAAGGTTTATTCATAAAAGGAAAAATGTATAGGTGAGAGCTAGAATTGGTTAAAAGGAATCAATTACATACAGTAATGGCAAAGTTCTTGGTTCAGGCTTGCAGCAGAGATGGAATAAACTGCAGGTTCAAATCAAGTCTCTGGAATACATCCACAGCTGGGATGGGTCATTTAGTCCTTTGTTCAGCGCTTCCATTTGTAGCAAACCTCCAGAGGCAAGAAGCAGGAAAGAAGACAAGATGGAGGAGTTGCAGCAGTCTTTTTATAGCCTTTTATCATGTGGCCTCTCTTTCTTTGTTTCAAAGACAAGCATTGGGGCATATGGCAAGAAAAAACCTTAGAGTTCGGTCCATGGGCATGGCCCTGCATACTTTGCTGAGTCACAGGTGTGTCTGCCTTCTCTCAGTGTGTCCATTGTATCGCTGATGGTTCTTAATGGGCCATCAAGCAGGCCTGGCAGAGTTGATAGCTTGTCTGGGGTCCCAGAAGCACAGCCCAAGTTTGAAATAGACAGTAGAGAGCCAATATTCATAACTTCAACTACAAAACTAATACATACATATAAATGGCATAATCACAACCAGCCAAGCATAACCTGGTCTTAGACACCTCATTTGACCCCCTTTATATAAGATTTGGTGCCACTACAGGACCTTGGTTGCAACAATGATCTATACGGTCCCAGTTATTGTCAATAACATCACAGTAGCATAAAACATATTCAAGTTATGCCATATTTACATTCATAAGCATATTTCCATAAAGCATTATGGGGTGCAACGTCACAGGACAGTAATAGGTAAAATATTGCAGTAGTATACCTTTACATACCTGATTTAGATTACATAGAGGGATGTTTGGACACCTATGGATTCTTCACCTTGTCGTCTTCCAGTTGGTTTCCCTTGAAGCTGACTCTGAGACTTGTAATTCGTTGGTAAAGGAGTGAGGGAATAGGTAAACATTTAGCAGGCTGATGCTGAACAAATAGTGACTCTTACACTGATTGTCTGCATTAGTTGCTGATAAACCAACAGATTCAATTTCTTGCTTACAGTGAGAGCTGAGCAAATTTTTTGACCAAAACTATTTGCAAAAAATGAAGATTGGGTGACACTGAAACACTTCATTAATTTGTGTTAAATTCATTGTTTAGGGTAAAAAAATTCTTAAAAAATCCCCAAAATATAAACATTTAATTTTAACATTTTAAAACTAAATGTTTTGGTATTTTCAGTTTAGAAAGACTTTCAGCTTCAAAATTTCCTTAATTTTTATAAAAAATTTATCAAAAAGGTCAAAATCTAACCATTTTAAATGGCCAAAATCTAACAAAACATTTTGATTTTTTTTAAATAAAACATTTTGTTTGACCTGAAACTGTTTTTTATTTTTCAGAATGATCAGCAAATAAAAAAAAAATCAATTATTTACCAGCTTCACTTGCAGTATATATAGTCTTTAAGCTAAAGGGTTGAGCAGTGAACCAAATCCCCCATATTTTTCCAGATCAGTTGAGATAGCATGTTGAGATGTCATTATTCAACATTGAGATTCCATCTGAATCACTCCTGAGATGGGGATTTAATTGCTTTCAGGACAGATTAGAGGAAGTCTACAGACACCAATACAGGAACTCCAGTAGAGCTTGTTTAAAGTCCGTCTTACTCAGGACATATCAACAACCATTTTTGCTACCCTTTTGTTAGCAGTTCCTCTCTGTGACTCCTCCCCCTGCCTTTGGCTCAGTTTTGTTGGCTGCTTGTGTGATTTCCATGGCTGTTTTAAATTTATCTGGATTTCTTTGCTTACAGCATCTGAGTTTAACAATTTAAAAGTCAACAGTTGTGAAGAGATCTTATAGTTCAGTTACTACTTTTTCTAACTGTCGTTAAAAATAGTAACAGTTGGCAAATTCTGAGGTTTTTAAAAGTGACCGATGAGCTTTAAAATGTTAACATACATATGCTTGTATTAGTGTTTGGCTGGATCTATTATAATTGAATTATTCCTTTTAGGACCAGGAGTAATCTTTACAACTTTTGTTCTAGTATTTTCTTTGATGTCGGGATAGGTGAAATTATGTTTAACTTGGTATTACTGATTTTGGTTGTATCGATTTTTATATCTCTTCACATGCGGTCATAACTTTTCACTTTTCCCATTAAGGTTGCTGACAACTTAGTGGAAATACATTTTAGCTGATTGGTTCTGAGATCATCATGGAAAGTACTAATGAATTGTATTTTATATATTGTAGTTGAAATACTGTATGTGTGAATGGAGTTTAAGTGCAAAGACGGACATCTTTGCCGAGAGACATTGCTGATCTCTGTGGATTTTACTCTTCTGCAGTCTTCCTTTCTTTTATCAGTGTTTCCCAAATAAGGAGTAAACAGAGGCTGAACTTCTTCTTTGAGTAATATCCCTGTGGGTGTGCTACCTCTGGTTCTCATGTGCCCCATGCACCGTCAATCGGAGAATTTTGCTTGCAGTATTCATTCAGTCCAGACATGTGCTCTGTACATCCTCGTGCCCTGCACTGAGGCTCCTGAGATGGAGCTATAGCAGGGATCGGCAACCTTTGGCCCGCAGCTCGCCAGGGTAAGGCCCCTCGCGGGCTGGGCCAGTTTGTTTACCTGCTGCATCTGCAGGTTCGACCGATCGTGGCTCCTACTGACCATCAGCTACTAAACCGTGAACTTCTGTTGGTCAATTAAATTATCTCTGGCTCTTGGCACTCTTCCTCTGGTACAATGCCTGTGTGAATGCTGCATTACCTGAACCAGCAGCAATCCCACAATTCCACTGTGGCAGTGATGGTTCTGGTTAAATGTTTGAACTCTTCTGCCCCAGGATCACAGTGTCCAGAAGCTCACCTTCCCTCTTTCCCTTAAAATCCCCAGCATGTTTTGGAAATGCTTCTCTTCCTGCATGCTTACCAGTATGGCCTCATGTGAAGCTGCATGTTGCTCACTGGTTAAGAAGCTCTGGATTTCCTCAGCCTCTATGGGGATGTGGCAGTGCTATCCCAGCTGCAGAATTCCTGCAGGAATAATAGATGTTCGTTCAGACATTGGAAAGGAGATGCAGAATGTTGTTGGGGAGCGTAACTTGTAAAGGAACAACATCCCTGCTTGGAACTTAATAAATAAATAAATAAATCTGTACTTCTAAGAATCTGAGCGTCATGTTCTTTCCCATACCACCCAAAGTTAATGTCAGTGCAATGTCCCCAGTGGTCTAATAGCTGTTTTTTTTTTTTTTAAAAAGGACCTCTTTTTGTTTATGTAGTCTGAAGCAGGGACACCAGCAAATGTGGGATATGCATTCTATCTATTGCTCCACCACAATTAAGGAAGCCAATTAAATCCATCTGTTTCCTGCATACTAGCCAGAGTAACAATCATGGAGCAGGACACACCTAATGGCCTTGCACACCTGGATAATGACTGTTCCCCATCATAGATTCTCCAACACCATACCGATTGTCCACTGCAAATTGCAAGCTTCAGAGCATGATTACCACCTATTTCTCAACTGTCAAAGCAGCTCTCTGGGGGCTTGGCTACACTTGAAATTTCAAAGCGCTGCCACAGCAGTGCTTTGAAGTGCAAGTGTGATCGTGCGCCAGCGCTGGGAGAGAGCTCTCCCGGCGCTGCAGGTACTCCACCTCTCCGAGGGGAATAGCTTACAGCGCTGGGAGCGCGGCTCCCAGTGCTGGGGCACTGTTTACACTGGCGCTTTACAGCGCTGTAACTTGCTGCGCTCAGGGGGGTGTTTTTTCACACCCCTGAGCAAGTTAGTTGCAGCGCTGTAAAGCGCCAGTGTAGCCAAAGCCTTTCAATGTCTTTGGGCATGGCTACACTTGCAGATGTAGAGCGCTTTGAGTTAAACCAGCCTTCGGAGAGTGCAGTAGGGAAAGCACTGCAGTCTGTCCACACTGACAGCTGCAAGCACACTGGTGTGGCCACATTTGCGGCACTTGAAGCGGCATTGGGAGCGATGCATTATGGGCAGCTATCCCACAGACCACCTTGTCCCATTCTGGGGCTGTGGCTTGTAGGAAGGGGCGGGTTATTCTGGGTCCTATTCCAACGTCGCGTGATGCATAAGTTCGCATCTCAGCAATCTCTGTGTTTCTGTCCACATTTGGCGCCATCTTTCAACATTTTTTGTGCTGCGTGCTCTGTCTTCCCTTTCGGTCTGCAGGAATGGAGCCCGAACTGCTGAGGAATATGCTGACAAATCTCGCCAACATGTCACGTTTGGAGTCGAGTTACTCCTTAAGATCCAAACTGACCGTGAGGACTCTGACAATGATAGCGACTCGCATAACGCATACGACACGAGATTGCTTGTGGCATTCATGGACCTGCTCACCACCGTGGAACGCCACTATTGGGCTCGGGAAACAAGCACTGAGTGGTGAGATCACATCATCATGCAAGTCTGGGATGATGAGCAGTGGCTGCAGAACTTTCGGATGAGAAAAGCCACTTTCATGGGACTGTGTGAGGAGCTCACTCCCACCCTGAGTCGCAAGGACACAAGATTGAGAGCTGCCCTGACGGTGAAGAAGCAGGTGGCTATCGCAATCTGGAAGCTAGCAACTCCAGATAGCTACCGATCGGTCACTAACCAGTTTGGAGTGGGAAATTCAACAGTTGGAATCGTGTTGATGCAAGTTTGTAGGGCCATTAATCTTATCCTGCTCAGAAGAAGCATGACTCTGGGTAACGTGCATGACATTGTGGCTGGCTTTGCACAAATGGGTTTCCCTAACTGTGGAGGGGCGATAGATGGGACACGTATTCCAATTCTGGCACCAGCCCACCTAGCCTCCGAGTATGTTAATCGGAAGGGGTATTTCTCCATGGTTCTCCGGGCGCTTGTGGATCACCGTGGGTGTTTCATTGACATTAACACAGGCTGGCATGGAAAGGTGCATGACACATGCATCTTTCAGAACACTGGCCTGTTCAGGAAGCTGCAAGCTGGGACTTTCCCCCCAGACCGGAAGATCAGCGTAGGGGAAGTCAAAATGCCCATTGTGATCCTTGGAGACCCTGCTTTAATGCTGTGGCTCATGAAACTCTACAGAGGGAGCCTTGCAGCAGCAAGGAGCAGTTCAACAACAGGCTGAGTTAGTGCAGAATGACTGTGGAGTGTGCTTTTGGCCATTTAAAGGGCCGCTGGTGCTCTCTATACGGGAACCTGGATTTGGCCGATGACAGCATTCCCTTGGTTATATCTGCGTGCTCTACCCTCCATAACATTTGTGAAGGGAAGGATGAAAGTTTCACTCAGGCATGGAATTCAGAGATTCAGCACCTGGAGGCTGAATTTGAACAGCCAGAGAGCTGGGCTATTAGAGGGGCCTAGTGCGGGGCTGCAAGGATTAGGGATGCCTTGAGGGAGCAATTTGAGGCTGAAAGCCACTAGTAATGTCTGGTGCCCTGCACGGGAGTGAAGTGCAGTGGTTCCAATGTTAGTAGGAATCTGTTTTTCCTACGCTGACTTACAGTGCCTGTTGCTTTCCTGCGCTAAGATATGTTTTACTTTATGCAATAATAAAGTATGTTTTCAAAGCCAAAAAATCCATTTACTGAAAAGAAAATTCATTTATTGAAAAAAACACAATTGCTTGGAATCAGAAAGGGCACAATCACAGACTTGCATATGTCCTGTTATCATACTCAGCCTTCCTGTCTGGAGTGCTGTGCAATGAGTGCTGCACTTCAGATGGCTATAATGCATGGTGATGGGACTTGAGTGCAGTGGATAAAGGTAGTAGTTTTCATCGCTGGATGGTGAAGCTACAGGTGTTGGAGGCAGGTAGGTGCGGTAAGAACCCGGATGTTGGGGAAAGTGAGTTGGAGGTGACCTGGGGGCACAAAGGAAAGAGTTTTGGGACAAGGGCTGCAGGGGGGAATGATGCTCTGCCTGCATAGCTACGAGCGCCTGGATCGAGTCCTCTTGGCGCTCCATGATGCTTATCAGCCGATCCGTGCTTTGCTTCTGGAGCACCACATTTTTCTGCCGACGCTCCTCATTCTGCTGGCCGGATCCTCCTTTCACTCTCCCTCCATTCCTGCACCTTTAGATTCTCGTTAAGCGACTGTTGCATTACTTCATGCAACATGTCTTCTTTGCTTCTATGCTGTCTCGTCCTGATTCTTTGCAGTCTCTTGGCCGGTGATAACACGGACGGTTGAGATCTCACGGTTGCATCTGTAAAGGCAAAATGCAACACTTAACAGAGGCAGCATTGTTCACACCAGACAGAGCAATGATTTCCCTGCACTTAAGGAGGGCAAGCACAGTCTACACAATAGCATAAGCCATCCCAAAGCGAGCGCACATAACCCACGTGAGCCCCAAAATGGTGAGTAAGCACAGGGTCAAGGGGGACTGATTGTTTCATGGCTGTACTGTCCTCTGGGTTTCTGTGCCTTGGGGAGAGCCAACAGCTGCAGGGAGCACCTACACTGAACACTGTCCCCACATTTTCCACAGGAATTTGTCCCGGAAGATGTCTCGCTGCTGATGGTGACCTGGGAAGCAAGGGAGGGTCTTCTACTACAATGCGGCTTCCGCCCTGGCCCATATGCAGCTTTCCTATGCGCAGCAATGGTCCCCCCCCACCCCTCACAGCACAGTGGCGCGGACATGTTGGCCTGACTGGGACAAGGACCACAGTGGCTCTTCCAATAAACCTGCGCAAGTGCATTACCTAAGTTCTGGATGAGACCTTTGAAGAAATCACTGAGGCTGATTACCGCGATGTGAGAGAGCACATCAACGCCCTATTCCGCATGCATGCAGCCCTAATCCTCCTCGCCCCAACAGCCCGCACCGAATAACTTCCTTCCCAAAATAAAAGCCGCTTACCAGGAACCTCCTCTGGTGTTTGTCCTTCCCCCAAGCACCGGCCGCCGTGACTGGCTGCCTTTCTCCTGGCTTGAGAAGAGCTCCTGGCTGCCTGTATCTAGGGATTCCGGGCTGTCTTCCTCCGCCTCAGCACCCTTGCTCCTGCTTTCCTCCTCCTGCCTTGTTGGACTGGGCTCTGAAGTGTCCATGGTGGTCCTCGGAGTGGAGGTGGGGTTGCCCCCAAGTTTCACATCCAACTTTTTGTAGAAACGGCAGGTTGCAGGGGATCACCGGAGTGGCCGTTTGCCTCGCGGGCATTCCGCAGCTCCTTCACTTTAATCCTGCAATGCAGTGTGTCCCGGTCATGGCCCCTTTCCTCACGGCCCTTGATATCTGCCCGAATGTATCGTACGTAATTCCTACTGCTGGAGCGCAGCTGGGACTGCAGAGCTTCCTCCCCCCAAACACCGATGAGTTCCAGAACCTCGCCATTGCTCCATACTGGGGATCGCATGGCACATGGTCACCTGCAAAGATGCGCTGAGAGCACTCCACGCCTGGCTGAGCAAACAAAGGGGATTTTCAAAACTCCCAGGGAATTTAAAGGGTGGGTCTGACGGTTGGTCACCTGAGGGCAGGGCAGTAGAGCTCAAACTGATGACCAGAGGCTAAAACAGGTATTGTGGGACACTTCTGGAGGCTGATCAGAGCGCATTAAGAGACCAGGGCGTCCATACTGGCGCAGCAACACTCCAGCGAGGGTGCATCAAACGTTATTCCTCTTGCCAACGTGGATTACCAGAAGCGTTCTAGTCATGGAGTCAGAGCGCTCTACGTGCCTTGCCAATGTGAACGCGTCATGAGTTAGAGCACACTGGGTGGCTTTAGTGCGCTCTAACTTGCAAGTGTAGCCAAGCCCTTTGTGCTGGACAGGCGATGTGAGCTCAGTCTTGGAGTTGTGAGCCATGGCCTTCTTCATCCAAAAGTTCTGCAGCCATTGTTGGTCATCCCTTCAAGACCAAGAAGTACTGCTCCACGTGTTTAGCTGGTCAGTGAATGCCTGCGGCAGCCAGCAACTGTCATTCACTCTCTGAATTATCCACTTCTCATTTCTCATTTTCACTGTTGCATATCCGTCTGCTGTGGTGGTAGTTGTAGTTCCACATATACAGGAGAATCAGTCACCCTGTCGCTAAAACAGAAGAGACTGCTCCACTGATCTGTTCAGTATCTGTGCTTCTGATGGTGACATGGGAGAGAGATTGAAAACCAGAGTGAAGAAGAACAAATTATGGGATGGAACAGAAGAAATTGTGGGAATTTGACCCCAACTCTCCTAATTCACCGAGAGCAGCGCTGGTATCCTGCAATTCAGTGCAAAAATTTCAGGCAGTGGCACAGTGTTCACGAGGCTGCCTACCTAAAATGCAGGAAACAATCTGTCACTGTGAAGATGTGCTACACCATCAAAGGCAGCTAAATATGAACACAGTCAAGTGACATACTAATGTCAGCAGCTGTAGGTGGGCAGAAATTTTACTGGTGAAACTTTGTAGTGGTAAATGTGGTCACTGTCTGCCAGGTCCCTGCTACAAAATAGCTGACCTAACTCACAGTGACTGTTAGAATCATAAATGCTATTACTAAAAAAGGAATGAATTGACATGGCCATATTCGTCAGTCACTTGTTTTTTATTGTCATCTCTTTAAGATCTTTCATTGTTCACATAGCCCATTCACACTGCTTAGGAACATTTTTCAGCTGTAGATTATCCCATTATGTAGAAAAGTCCTTAGATTATCTGATCTTTGGGGTTGTGATTTCTAAGCACATTAACATGTTGCGCATTAATTGATCTCTGTAGACCCTGCTGGTGTGCACTAGTGCACTTTAATGTAGATACTGTTTCAAACAGCATTTTGTTAAAATGCACCAGCAGAGTCTACATGGACCAAGTAATGTGCAACATGTTAGTGCTCTTTAGAAATCACACCCCACTAGAACATGTTACCCCAGCCTGTAGACAAGTCTTACATTTAAGAATTTGGTCTTATTTTCAGATTTTCTTAAAACTTGGTTAATGCATGATCAAAGACTATTTTACCAAAGAAACAAGCAGACAAGTAGTTGTATTGCCAGAGCTGCAGAACTTCTCAGCATGACTTTTTCTATACTCCGAGCAATCTTGGTCTCAAGATTTTTAGTGGCAGTTCTGTTGAAGCGAATGGTATCAATGACGTGAGTAAGCTGTAGAGTCAGATGCTTAAGTTGTAGCCACTTACCTCTTGTATTTTCAAACAATTATAGACTTCACACACAACAGGTCAATTGCATTTAACAGTAGGAAGTTGAGATTGATGATGAGTCATAACTCTGTAATTATTTTGGTAGCACAAGTCTAACATTTATAAAACAAACTGCCAGAATGCAGACTTGTGAAATAATTTGAAGGGTTGGGCAGGAAAAGGCTATTTGTAATAATACAGAATCACCTTAATTATAATTAAATTAGAGCCTCCCTACTACTAATGCCACATTAAGGTCTTGAAATGAAATACTCAAGTCAGGGAATGTGATAAGTTAAGGCTTCTACTGTGATGATGAGTTGGCTTAATTACATGTCCTTTGTGTTTTATTTTTATTTTTTTTTTTTTTAATAAGGGGCTGGGACAAAAGGTATGGGGGGGGGGCAATCAGCTTCAGGGGTAAACAGGGCAGGCAGCAAGGGGCAAAGCTGGGGGGTAGTCCAGGGGGGGCAGGGCATGTGCACCCACGTGCGCTTGCAGAAAAGTCAGTGATTGGCTGGCTGGCTGCTGCAGGCCCAAATGGTGGAAACGGGCGTGGCAGGCCAGGCAAGCAGCTGAAACCTGGAGGCAGGAGCTGGAAGCAGATGGTGAGCAGCCAGTGGGGGCAGTGGAGGGAGCAGCGGTGGTGGTGGGGGTTTGGAGGCGGGGGGACACAGATGAACCAGGGGGCGGGCTCCACACCACACCCCCTGTGTCCCCACAAACACAGTCAGGACCCCTCACCACAAAAGCACAGGTTGAAAGTCACTTAGTCACTTAGTCTGTAACGGCCCCCTCCACAGTGGTCTCCAGAGTCTAGTAGGCACTAGTAATGAACAATACCCGGATGTTTACATTTTTCAAGAGACGAAGTAGAAAATACCACATGTGCGCAATTTGGCATAGTTAACTTGTGGGAGAAAACATTAAACATTGTTTTATTATTTTGAGTGCTTGGCTTTGCAAATTTAATGTTGCACTAATAGTCACTTTTTTTTGTAAAGATGGATCCAAGATGCAAAATTCAGCTCTGAATTTTGAAAAGAACCCTCTCTCTGTTCATGCCTACACTAATAAGGGATGGGGTAACTTTGGGCCGGGGTGGGGAGAGGGGAAGAGCGTGTGGTGTGTGGGAGTATTGTGTTCATTGTGTTATATCAGTCCATTATGGAGATACAATTCAGTTATGAGATTTGGATCTGACTTTAGATTCTGACACTACCCTGAAAACAACTTTCACCCCCAACAACTTATAAACTCAGGAATATTTGAATATGGAGTTTTGGTTTGAAACCACTTTAGATTCTTGCATTTAATTTCCAGGGCCATTTTTAGAATAAAAGGAAAAATTCTGAGGAATTCCCTTGCCAAGATCCAAACTCCATGAGTTTAGCCAGTGGAGCTAGTAAATTGATTGCCCTGGGATTAGTTAGTAGGCTTGTAAAGGTATAATGAATCTGAAATCCTTAGTTCAGAGCTCAGCAACAGTTCTTGCTCCAAAGTTATTCTACCTCTCAGGCTTACAGTTTCCTCCTCAGAAAATGAGTTATAAATTCCTATACCAAAAAACCTATACTGTTCACTGTGCGCACCATGGTCGTGTCTTACAGCAGTTGTGACTTGTGTGGTTGTATGTTAAGGCACTGTCATAGGGTACACTTGTTTTAAAATTGCACTTCACATGAGGCTGAAGGCATTTGTGCTTCATCTTTGATGCTTCCCAGCATACTCAAGGAACCATACAGTCTCTCTGAGTCATGTTATTTTTTAAAGAAAATCTTCCCAAGATGCTGTGTATAGAGCTCAGCTGCACTATTTCTGGCAAAAGCAGAGAGAGCTCCTCTCCCTTTCTTTCTTCTTGTCCTTTGCCTGGGGGATCAGAGGTGCAGTTTTCACTCTTTTTAATGGCTTGTGAAATGAGGACTCTCCTGACCCTGGAGTCTGAAACAGCTGTGTCAGGAGGAGCTGGTGTCAGTTTTGAAGTTTCTGGGGTTTTCAGCCTTCCCGCTAGTCTGTGGAGTAGCATCAGCACCTGAATGGAGAAATGTCTGCCTATTCTGTACAAGATTTTCCTCTTTTAGTTTTCCTTCTCTCCCACGAGAGAGGGGGAAAAAGGAACCCTCCCCACCAGTTCCACAGGAGAACAGGATAGAAAGTCACACAGTCTTCCATTAATTTCCTAACTGCCTCAGGAAAAAGATCCCAGGTGCAATAATTGGCTCTGTCACCACCTTCTCCCCTTGTGACTTTCTGTAGTGAAGTGGATGGGCGGATAATTGAATTTAGGAGAAATGAAGAAAACGCGGGGCCAAATAAATGAGTTGGGAAGGCAGGAAGGAAGAAAACGGATGATGACAGAGAGTGGAGGAGGTATCTGAGAAGTGGAAAGATAATCCTAAAGAAAATTTGAAAACTAGATGGGGAAATAAGGGAAAAGTTGTGATTTAAAAGGACGTTTGAGATATAAATTGAATGAGATTGATTGCTCATCAGTGGTGCCAGAAAGACTGCAACGTTGTAGGTAGGGGGGTACATTTGAGTGGCATTGTGACCTGGTACATAGGTTTGCAATGCCAGTCAAATTGGGCTTCCATGTGAATAGAATAACCAGAGGTGTAGCTTCCCATCCGATGAGGGAAACATACAAGTCAGCCCTGTTTGTGTTCTGTTCAGTGATATCCTCTACAGTGCTCAGAATCACATACCTTCCTTTGCCTCTGGCTCAGACATCAAACCCTGTGTGAAAGTGCAGAGCCATTTTACTAACTTCACTGTGGGCAGCCATATCAGATGAGATTTTAACTTCAGGGTTATAAAAGAAGGCTGAGGGTCTCTCTGAGGAAAGGAGATAGAAGATGAGACAGGAAGGAACTTTGGCTGTGGTTTGCATATTGCTCTAGGATATAAAACAACATTTCACTCTCCTTCCTGAGTATTTTTTTTGTTAGGTTGGTAGGTAGAGGGAGAAGCACAGAAATGCCATGGGAACTACATCCATTCACACCTCCACTCAGTGCTAGAAAGTAACTTCCTCGCCCCCTGGGAACAGTGAGGAATAACCTTCCAGATACTGCTCTGCCAAGTGAAAGAAATCCTTAGCTGTGTTGTTTCCATGGGGAAATTGGGCCAGTAATACTGTGAGGCAAACTGACCTTTCTCTTCGCCTCCCAGGTGCCTGCCCCACCAGCCTGACCTTCCTGGAACACTCAACGGAGGTCACCCACCAGCCTGACCCTTTCAGAGCCATTCTCTACCCCCACTCTTTATTTTATCCTCTCTGCTGGCTAGTCCCTTGCCTTTGGGTGACAGATCCATCCTGCTTCCCGGACCTGACTGGTCCCTGGCAGTGAGAGGAGCTGCTGCTGCAATTTCAGTAGCTGGCAGGTGAGGGCCCAGCATGCAGCACAACGCAGAGTGACCCAGATGCCAACTGGCCCATGGTATGTTCTCTCCCAGCCGTGAACCTGTTCAGATTTTAAAAAGTGGGGAGGTCTATGGCCCCTTTTTAAAGAGTGGGATCATTCATGTCTCTCCCATCTCCGGCACCTGTGCTGCTCCTAATCCCTGAGAAATTGCTTCGGGCTCTCAGGCAAATATCACTGCTTCAGTTATGCTGATCCCATACTTGGGAATCATAGCTTGAGCTTTCCTTTTGTAAGCGAAACCTAAGATTCCTGAGCACAAGATGCATCCCAAAAAAGGGTGGGGGAGAGAGGGTCACCGAACTAGTCCAATTCAGGTTCTGATCCTGTCTCAACAAGATGCTTTTGCATCATCACATGACTTAGAGACCCATCAACACCACAACCAAAATTGGGTTGACCTCTTCTGGTATCTTTTCTTCAACTTTAACCATTGCACCAAACTAGGAAGAATTCTATGTAGGAGGTTTCATGAATATTTATTTTCAGTATGCAGCAAGACCTGGCATGACCAATGAAATGAATAATAAAACTAAAGAAACGAAATAATTTTGATTAATATTCTGGCTTATTTTCTTCAATGCTTGCAGAACATGCTCTGCCACTGCAGAACTACTTGTGCAATATATGGAGTTTTTTATTCTATAGTGCAGGGGTTGGCAACCTTTCAGAAATGGTGTGCCGTGTCTTCATTTATTCACTCTAATTTAAGGTTTCGTGTGCTAGTCATACATTTTAACATTTTTAGAAAGTCTCTTCCTATAAGTCTATAATATATAACTAAACTATTGTTGTATGTAAAAGTAAATAAGGTTTTTAAAATGTTTTAGAAGCTTCATTTAAAATTAAATTAAAATGCAGAGTTCCCCCAGACCAGTGGCCAGGACCCGGGCAGTGTGAGTGCCACTGAAAATCAGCTCGTGTGCCGCTTTTGGCACACGTGCCATAGGTTGCCTACCCCTGCTATAGCAGATAGGTTTTTAAAAATATGTTTCTACAACTGAGCATTTCGTCAACATGAAAGTTCCAAAAGGTCACTGAAAAACAAGAATGAATAAGTAATATTCCTCAGTTGTGTACTCAAACTTGCACATGGTAAAATGGACATTTAAAAACAAACTGTATTGTAGTCCTTCATTGAAAGGAATTTGCTGTTTGAAGCATAGAAAACTAAGAAATATGCACACCAGTGATGCATCTGTTAGAACAAAATCCATCTCCTTGCGTGTTGTGGTTACCAGTCACTTAAGACAAACAGATTGTTTCAACAGCTCTTACTTTTTAATTGCCTTATTTAAAAAAAAAGAAAAAGATCTGACATATACCCACATGGGGAGTTATGAGGGAAAAAGTAGGTTTGTGATATTAAATATTAATGAAGACTTAGTTTGGAAAAGGGTTGCCATCTTATACAAAGCTATTCCTGTAGCTCTTAGCAAAGCTTAGCTTGTTAGTTTGCCACTTTACATTGTGACAGATAAAAAGTTAATTTATTTTCCTGTTTGCTGGTAGTTCCTATTATATTTTCATACACTCTTAAAGCTCTTTGGGCTGATATTTGATCAAACCAGAAGAGACAAGTATGGAATATTGTTTGTGGGGATAACCCTAAAATTTAATATACAACAAATTCAGTGTGGCATTTCTTCAGCCCTAACAATATTACAAATTTTAGTTTAAGATACAGGGAGAATAGTCTCCTTTATTTCCTGTGGCCTTGTCTACATTTGTGGCAGTGGGTAGGGCATGCTTCAGTAAAAGGCAGGCTGTGTCCATGCTGCATTGTGTAGCTACCAGTGAAAGGCTCTTGCAGGGGAAATGCAAGGGGAAGGATGTACCAGTCTTTCACTGCACCAGGGGAAGACTCCAGCAGGGGGAGGCAGCATGACACTGTAATAACAGCATTTAGAAGATGTTGGAGGCATGGCTTGGGCATGTAGACAGCTGTGTGGGCTATGTGCCCTAGAACAGTGATTCTCAACCCAGGGTCCATGGCCCTCTCGGGGGCTGTGATCAGGTTTCAGGGGGTCTGCCAAACAGGGCCGGCATTAGACTTGCTGGGGCCCAGGGCAGAAAGCTGAAACCCCGAGCCATGCCATGTGGGGCTAAAGCTGAAGCCCAAGCAACTTAGCTTTGCAGGGTCCCCTGTGGTGTAGGGCCCTGGTCATTTGCCCTGCTTGCTACCCCCTAGTGCTGGCCCTGGTTTTTATATGCAGAAAAACAGTTGTGGCACAGATGGGCCATGGGATTTTATAGCATGTTGGTGGGGGAAGGGGGGCGGAGACCCAGAAAGAAACAGATTGAGAACCCCTGCCTTAGAATTCTGGTGTGTATGTACTCTACTCACTTAAGCAGTGCCTCACTGTCTACACTGCTGTTTATATTACTGGGAGTACTGTGGATTTACTCTATATGCCGCTGTAAGTGTAGACCTGCCCTATGAATTGGTAACTTATTGCAGGTATGAAGTTTGCAAACTGGAACTTAACTGACCAGGATAGATAGTCAGAATTGACTAGTAGTATTTATATGATCTATTTGACTTTCTGTGTTAAATATTTTCCCATTACTACATTTGCTGGTATTGCAAATGTGGAATATAAAATGGTTAAAGATAAACAAATCTAAGCATTTTATTTATTTCAGATTTGATCTACCCTAAGTTTGGGTGAAAATGGGAGATTGGTTTTTTGTTTGTTTGTTAATGTATAGAAATCTACCACAATGTCACTAAGGTTAAGAGGGTGGAGAAGGAAATCTCTTAGGAAAGTTGTAGTTTCTAAGAGGTTTCAGAGGATGTAATGCTACCTGGTCTTCAAATGGATGGAGGAGAGGAAATTCAGGATTTAGCAAACAGTTCAAAAATAAATTTCCCTTTTCCTAGCATGAAAGATAGAAGCTTTTCCTGCTTTCCTTTTTTCCCCCTTTGTGCTTAGATATTTCTTTGTTGTCATCCTTATTTTTGTGGCTGGCGGTACCAGATGTAGATTTCTCTAAGACTTTAATTAACTGTCTAAATACATAATTTCATAAACCATGTTAACATGTTCTGGATGACATATAAAAATAGGACTTACTTCATAGAGCTGTCCTATCTGAAGATCCACTTCTACCCTTCCCCAAAGTTTCCTTCTAGTACCAGAGGGTCTACTAGCGTTGTTACTCTGATTAAGAATTTCTGCTTTAACTTGAATGCTGACTCTTTTAAATTTAGATCTCGTGGAGATTCTTCAGTATTAATTATATATAATGGTTTGATTCCTAGTAGAAAATGTATTGGTTATTAAAATTTATTTTTTTCAAAATGGAAATGTTTACAGTGCTTTTTATCAGTGTGGTACTGCAGATTTGTTACTGTTTCTGGCATAAAAGCTGTTCTCCAGGGATTTGTGTTGTCAGTTTCTCCTTTTTACGGTGCATTGGAATTTGGCAAGCCAGATCTGCATTATTTTAAAACTTGAAAAGTGGCTTAAAGTACGACTTCTTATTGGTGAAAATTTTTAAATGTGTTATTCACACACTTTTCTTTCATGTAGTTTTTAAAGTTTTATTTGTCTCTTGCTAATTGAGTTTCTCATACTAATTATTTGTATTATGATGGTGCTTGAGGCCACCATAGAATGCCCCCCTTGTGTCTAGGCACTATATTGTCACAGATCTGGTTGAACATCCCTGGCTGGACACTTGCCAGACTGCTGCGAGGGGGGATCAAAATGCTGAACTGCACATGCTTTTTGCTTGTTGGGGCCGGACAGAATTTAGCAACTGTACCTGACTGTAGAGCTCTAGAGACACACTCCAGGAGCAGATCTTATGTCTGACACCCCTTTTGGCACTAGGAATTCTCCACAGTCCAATTGCCTAAGTCCCGAAAGTAGTGCTGAATCCCCCAAGCCTCCTCAGCAACTAGGGTGACCAGATACCCAGTTTTATAGGGACAGTCCCATTTTTGGGTCTTTTTCTTATATAGGCACCTATTACCCCCTTATCACCGTCCCGATTTTTCACACTTGCTGTCTGGTCACCTTATCAGCAACTCTTGCATGTACCCCAGAATCCCACCCGAAGTGTGATTTTCCTGATTGACAGTTTAACTCTTTAGAGGCACACAACAGTGAAAGCAAACAAACATGTAGACTTTGCACAGGATTCTAAACACAATTTACTCTTAGATCTAGACAAAATAATAAACACAACAATACCCATTTTCCTTGCCTCAGTTTCTTCACCACTCTGGAGAGTTCTTTGGACTTGGGCAGAGTCCCTTCTTCTCCCCCCTACCCTCCTGCATGTGGTTCTGATCCAGAACATGGACTCTCTGGTTCTTCCCTCCCACCCACTTCTCAGACTACCTTCTCTTTTATAACCTCCAGCACCCTTTTTCAGGTAACCACAACCCCCCCAACTAGGTGACTTCATCTATGTATGTTTTGAAAAACTTGGTCAGATCTACTGTCGCTGTGTTTACATATGCTAATTTATGTAATAAAAGTTTCTAGATGTTTGCTGTAATATAGCCTACACAGAAAGCAAAGATGTATGTTTTTGTAAGTGGAATCCTTCTGTTAAGTGTCCTAGACTTAAAGGCTGTGAGTAAAACGGAATAACTGTTCTATTTTGCCAAAGTGTAGACCCCACATATTAGAAGTTGTATTGCTTTCATGACAGATCTTCTACTCCATTAGTCACTGGCTGCACACCCTGTGAACCTGCAAAATGTAACAGCTAGGTTTTTCTTCGGCAAAACAAAATTTAGACATCTTTCTCTTACAATTCATGTATTTGATGATAGTTTGGCTGCAAAATTATGACCAACAGTGCAAACATTTCTAAATTTCAAAAGCTGTAGGTAATTGTGATTTAAGCAACTTTGTTTTCAGAGTTAACATAAAATCAATCTCCTCTTCTCACCTTCTTCCTAGGAAAAGAAAGATGTGAATTTTAAGAGGATTTGTTTAACTTTCATAGGAACCGATTGATGTCTGTTATGAATTATTTTACTTTATTGAAAATTGTTCATCTTTGAAATTGATAAGCATTTTAATGTTTTAAGTTCACTCTTGATATTGTGGGTTCTTATTTTACTTCATTCACTTATTTTAATGGGATTTGGACCCTAACCAGTCTTGTAGTGGTACCTTAGCAGTACCACATGTAGCCTTCAAGCTATGAAGGTGCAGGGCTACATTTTGACATCATATGTTATGTCAGTTGTTGCGGCAGTACAGACGAAAATGAACAAGCCTGTTTAATTGTTGATTTTGGGTTTAAAACCTTGTTCAACTAGATCCTTTGGACGTTTTCTTCCCCTCATTTTGTGACTATAGCTGTTTGAGGAATTGAAACAACCACCGCTGCCCCATAATAGTAAATGTCTTAAAACATTAGGCTTGTGTGTTTGAATTGTAAGATTTGCAAACTAGGTTTTACCTTTGAGAATGGTTGGAATAACCTTTTCGTTGGAATAAAATGGCCATTTTAGGAAGAGGGTCTTGTGACTGAGGTTCAAGATTCAATGACAGGAGACTCAGAGTGAAATCCTGTCACCAGTGACAAAACCCCGCTGACTTTGATGGGACCAGGATCTCACATGTTGTTTATACATGCTGTGTAGCAGACATTCTGTGTGACCTTATTAAGTCAGTCATTTTGAGCCCAATCATACCGCCCTTACTTACGTGAGTAATCCTATTTAGTTCGGTTGGGCTATTCCTAGGATTGAGCCCTATTTCCCTATGGCTGATGGGGCAAATGGGGATAATATCACCTACCTACCTTAGAGGATTGCTGTAAAATTAAATTCATGAATGGTTCTGAAGTCTTTTGATCTCAGTTGGAAAGTGCATAATACCAAGGTTTTATGCATTGTCAAATGTTGGGTGCTTGTGAAAAGAAAATTACTTTGTGCAGATGCTCTATCAAAAGCTTACACATTCAAATTAAATTTCAATGTATTTTTAAAGATATCATATAATCATGTTATGTTTAGTGAATATGAGAGTGAACATGAGAGAGAATTACTTAAATGAAGTGCCTGGTGTTGAAAGAGTTTGCTCTTGGGAACTTGTTACATGACACTTGTTCCATCAGCTGTTTTCAGTCTATTAATTTATGTATGTAGCTACTGAACAACTTATAATTAGAAATGTATGTAGCCTGCTAAAATCTGTCTGGAGAAGTTAATTGTTTTACTATGTTTAGAAATACTAACATAAACTGCTATTTTTAATAGATTATATATTTTTCCATTTTGTGCCTAAAAATCTCATGTAAAAGTGAAGTTATAAATATACTACATTAATTAACTGCACTGTAGGTGTTTGATTGACCTAAAATCCCATAAACTACAAATCTAATGAGTTGCACATCATGAAAGCTTTGTAGCATGGTGAAAACAAAAACATTTATTTTTTTTGGACTACTGATTAATGCCAAATTCTTCTGTACTTCTTTTGTCAGTCACCTCTCTTTTTAAATATTATATATAGTACAAATCCTGATGTAATGACACCAGTCTCATTAATTCAGCAAACAAACAGGCACCTGCCCTGCAAATAAGATTCTGGATGGACTGAAAGAAGAGAATACATTTTGGAACAGAATATCAAACATTTTGGAACAGAATATCAAACATTTTCTCCTCTATTTCTGATTACCTAGAAAGCAGTCTCTGCAGGCTTTAGTAGCAGGTGCAATTGAAATTGTATAAATGTGGAGTTTTTGGCTATTTCATACCCCTCTCCTTGTCAAGATGCCATCTTAAAATGTGATTCACAGAGTGTCTGCACATCTTTCAGGCTGTAGTTTTCATTTAAACTGGCAATGGCTGCGACAAATACTTGCTAGACAAAAAATGGACTCTTGGGAATCAGGATACCTGGGTTCTGTTCCTTAGTGTGGTTGCTCTTAGGTATGGCACATTGATTCCGTAGTGCAGGGTGGTTAAGTGAATTAGACTTGGGTCTGCCATTATAGATATGTGGGTTCTGTTCTCAGCCAGAAATGACCTTGTGCAACTTCTCAGTTACCTCATTTGTAAAATGGGGGAAATACTTGCCTGCCTTCTAAGGTTTAGGAATAAGCCTTGCACAATATTGGCTCTTCTTGGTTACTGTGGCTGATTATTTTTGATTTACCTTGGATAGGGACATTGTGTTTGAGTGGTTTGACATGATTACGTGTGAGGGTGATTATGTAATTTTATGGCGTACCTTTGGTTTTCTGGATTTTGAGAGTCAGAGCAGGGTGGTGTTTGCCCTTCGCAACCTTAACTGTTAACAGTTTTTAGAAGTCTGATATAGAACAAACAGACATACACTGTTTGAAAATGTTACAACATTTCTGTGTGATGGTATCTATATTCTTTTTGTAGATGCACAGAAAGTAGAAAATTACCTTTGTGTTTTTTATGTTCAGAACAAGCTTTTAATCCAAAGCACTGTCATACCGCCATTAATATAATGGAACAGAATTACCTTCTCTTTGATTTTTATTTATGCACTGTCTGGCATGATAATATGAGCTTAGTGTTCTTGTGTTTACATCAGAAGTACTACATGGTTAAACAGAAACAATAGCCTACATTGTGACAATGGAAGGTGATGAAAAGGTTCCTTTATATTTGTCCAGGAAAAAGACAGGTCTATTGTCAACAGAAGGTAACGATAAATTTTTGTCATACTTAAGTTTTCCTGCATTTTAGTTCAATAGGATTGTATATAGCCAAATGGAAAAAAGAATTGAATAGTGCAGCTGGGGCCCTCAGTTCCAATTCTATGTGACCCACTGCCCATAAACAAGCTCTAAGATGGTTCATTTCTGGAAAGGAAAGAAGAGAGAGGTGAAATCTTAACTTCTTCTTCGAGTGCTTGCTCATATGTATTCCAGTTAGGTGTGCGCGCGCGGCGTGCACGATCGTCGGAAGATTTTTACCCTAGCAACACTCGGTGGGCCGGCTGGCGCCCCCTGGAGTGGCGCCGTTAGGTGCCCCGATATATACCGCAGCCGGCCCATCGCCCTCTCAGTTCCTTCTTACCGCCCGTGTCGGTCGTTGGAACAGTGGAGAGCAGCTCGCTGACCTCCACAGCCCTAGCTTCATTAGCACTCGTTTATCTTTTAGATAGTTTAAGTACTGTTAATTAGTTGTTAATAGTTGTTGATAGTAGTTATCTTTCTCAGTGACAATAGTAGCTGGAGATAAGGGGCTCCCCCCCTTATCCCCACCCCGGTACCGGGCCAATGCCTGGCTCTCCGGGATTCAAGCCTTGCTCGGCATGCCAGAAGCCGATGCCTACAGGAGATCCGCACGCCTCCTGTCTCAAGTGCCTCGGGGAGTCCCACCTTCCGGACAAGTGCCGCATTTGTAAGTCCTTCAAGCCGCGGACCAAAAAGGAGCGGGACATTCGTTTAAAGCAGCTCCTTTTAGAGGCGTCTCTTAGCCCGATGTCGGCGCCGCATCGTACCCCGGCACCGACCCCGGCAGCCTCAACGTCTGCGGCACCGGAACGCCCGCGACGCGCAGATCGCCGAGACGATCCAGGTCCAGATCTGTGTCACGGTACCGAGATCATCGCCGGTACCGCTCCAGGTCTCGTCTCCGATCCGGCTCTCGACGCCGCTCTCCATCCCGGCGCCGATCCGGCTCTCGACGCCGATCCGGCTCCCGGCACCGGACACCATCCCGGTACCGATCCGGCTCCCGGCACCGGACACCATCCCGGCACCGATCCGACTCCCGGTACCGGATACCATCCCGGCACCGGACCCCACCAAGGAGGCAGACCCTGGCCACGCAGACGTCACTGCATGGCTACTCTGCCCCACCATGGCCTTCGCGCTCTGGATCCCGCTCTTCCAGAGCTGGCAGCAACCTCTATGCAGAGGACCGCACCATCAGTGAGCAGGGCCACCTGCCAGAGACCGGGCAGGTTCAGGAGCGGTGGCCATTCTGGACCCCTATGGCCTACTACGAAGCCCAGAGGGTACCACCCAGAGCTCCCACCTCGACCACTTTGGAGCGTAGAGCGCCAGAGGCTACAGTCTCCCGACCTCCAGAGGCTACAGTCTCCAGGCCTCCGCCTGAGGTAGAGCAGACAGAACCGGAGCCCCCAGTCCTGGGCTCCGAAGCGGTACCCGTCGAGGACCCGCTCGCCCAAGGCCTGTCCTCCTCCTCCTCTCCTGACGAGGCAGTGGCTGGAGCATCATCATCCGGCCCCCCTCCCATTGATCTCAGGGACCATCAAGACCTGCTCCGCAGATTGGCCCTCAACATGGACCTCCAGATAGAGGAGGTCC